>CP136055.1:588883493-591283493 GCA_032464435.1 Aegilops umbellulata
TTGTGCTTTATTATCATAGTGGCGAACTTTGATTCCTAGTGGATGTAATATGCTGTAATTTCTTTATTGTATAGTCTAGGTATTTTCTTACTCACGAGGCTGCAGTTATTTTACTGTATATATATCCTGTCTTCGCAGTAAACCGGCCAAACCGTAAAATTACGGTACATAATCGGGCCGTCATGCAATCACGATGTTGGTTGGGCCTGAAACGTGCCGAAGAGATAACGGGCCGGCAGCAGCCCGAAATGAACCCCGGCCCACGATTGTGCAAATCAAATCACGGGCTTTTAACAGGCCAAAATTGTCTTGGTCCTTGTTTGCCCCAATCAGATATCGGCTGCGAGCAGGCCGGATGCAAACCGGGTCGTAGTTAGGCCCAACTATATGACGGGCATTTAACAGGCCGAAATTAATATAGGGCCGAAATGTTAAACGGGTCCTTAAGAGGCCAAAACTAATGTCAGGCCGAATTACTAAGTGGGCCTCTAGCAAGTGGGCCCAAAAGCTTAGTGTCCAGTTGACGGGCCGAATCTGATATGGGCCATGATTGAGCCCATAGCCTCTTAAGGGCCGTACCTGATCTGGGCCGTAATTTGGCCCAGAACATGGTAAGCTTTTAACGGGACAGATCTCATATGGGCCACTATTTGGCCCGGAACGTGGCAGGCCATTAATGGACCGGATCAAATATGGGCTGACATTTGGCCCAAAACATGGCAGCCAGTTAATGGGCCGGCCTACTAGGGTCCTCAAATTCTTGTGGGCCTACAGCTGGGCCGGCCCATTAATGTCGGAGAAATCTCGTGGGCCTTTAGCCGGGCTGGCCCATTATGATCCGCAAGAATCTTGTGGGCCTTTACCTGGGCCGGCCCATTATGGCACACAAAAATCTTGTGGGCCTTTACCTGGGCCGGCCCATTATGGCCCGCAAAATCTTGTGGGCCGTTAGCTGGGCCAGCCCATTATGGTCCGCAAAATCTCGTGGGCCTTTAGCTGGGACGGCCCATTATGGTCCGCAAAATCTTGTGGGCCTTTAGTTGGGCTGGCCCATTTAAACTTGATGGGCCGGTCCACGTGTCAACATATCATAGGCGCATCTCGCCCATTGGATGAGTGACACCTGTGCTAGCGCGGACCTGACACGTGTCTCCTCTAGCCAATGATGATTTTACACGTGGAAAATCCCCATTGGTCGGGGCTGTTAATGGGTTATCGGATCCAAAACCCGACCCGATAGTGTAACGGCGTTCCGTTACGGTGGATGCCACGTGTTGGTCACCCTTGACGAAAGCACTTCTGTGACGCGCGATTTATCGTTAGGGAAGTGGACGCTTCCGTGATGATAATTTTGGTAATGTCATGGAACACTTCTACGACAGCACATGTATGACTATCTTGATTCTATCATAAATTTGTCATGGATGTACATGCATGACAAAAGACACGACCTACTGTGACAAACACGTATCATCATGGAAGTGTATTTTTTTGTAGTGCTGGTGGGTTTCTTCGGTAAGGATCTTGGTGAGGATTGTTGCCTCTCAACCCCCATCTGATCTTGAGCATTCTGTGTCTTCACAAAGATCTGCACGCCACCACGGAGGTGCCTCCCGAGCCCTGGTCCAACATGGTTGTTGACATTGGAGGCCGTGGGTTCAAGGGTGGCTCGCTCTGCCGGTGTGGGCGAGTTGCCCCGGTAAGGGCCTTGCCGGGGCCGCTGAGGTTGCCCCCGGAAAGGGTCTTGTCGGGGAAACCTGCTTCGTCCATCTGCACTTTATGGCCTTGCACTACAAAAAAAAACGACACATCCGTGACATTTTGGGCCGAATGATTTTTTTTTTCTGTCATACATATGACACTTCTATGACAATAATTGTGACAAAACCCGGTATCATCATAGATGTGGTGGGCTCCTACTTCTATGACAAAAAATCATCACAAAAAATGGGCTTTTCGTCCTGGGCGGGTCGGAGACGCAGCTGCATGACATTCTTTGGGCCGTCCATGACGGAAAAAACCGTGGTAGAAGCGAGGGCGAGGAAAATTTCGGGGAGTTCCCGGTTACGGTGGGTAGTCGGGGGCCGAGCGCTGCGCGTTTCTCTCGTACACGTATGCACGTGTGTGCGAGGCGTTGGCTCTAACTGAACCCGAGAGAGGGCGCGGCTCTAACTGAACCCGAGCGATTGCACTGCAGGCTACGCGTTACTGAACCCAAGCGATCGATCGATGGCTGTTAATTGAACCCGATCGAGCAATTCCTTCGCTACTGGTGCTAACTGAAGCCGATCGATGCTGCCTCTCTGGATGAACAGTGAGCGTTGTGGGGGGTTTGGATGAACAGTGAGCGGTGGGAGTGGATGAACAGGACCCGTGGCGTTGGCTCTGGATGAACAGGACCCCGATCGATCGAGCCGGTTGGGGCTTGATGAACAGGACCCCGTGGAGGGCTGGATGAACAGGACGACCCCGTGGAGGGCTGAATGAACAGTAGATGGTGGAGGGGTGGATGAACAGTAGCCCGTGGAGGGGTGGTTGAACAGGAGCCCATGGAGAGGGGTGGTTAAACAGTAGCCGATGGAGTAGCGCGCGGTGGAGGCTGCATGAACAGGAGCCCGTGGATGAACAGTCCAGGTGGAGGCTGGAGGAGGTAGACGGTGGATGAACAGTAGCCCGTGGAGGATGGAGGAGGTCGACGGTGGAGATGAACAGTATCCCTTGGAGTCCTGTTTTGCGGTACGCTACACCCCTCACGATGAACAGGACCCCCATTTCGACCGTAGCGCTCCAACACAAGTCCGTTTCGTCCGTTTTGCGGTACGCCACACCCCTCCCGATCAACAGGACCCCGTTTCGACTGTAGGAGGTCCGTTTCCTCCGTTTTGCGGTACGCCAGACCCCTCCCGATGAACAGGATCCCATTTCGAACGTGTCCGGTCGACCACAAGGCCGTTTCCTCTATTCTGCATTACGAGAGGCCTTGTTTCCATTGCCTATTCCGTCCAAGCCCTCCTGATGAACACGACGATGCATTCCGTTCCGACCCAGCCGGTTGGCTCCCCATGAACACGATGACGACGATGTTTCTCCGTTTCGACCCAGCAACGTACACGAGCCATGGCCGTACGTATGCGCGAGTAGGCGTTGGAGACCCCGCCTGTATGTACGTACGTGGCCGTATTTTCTTTCTTGCACCCTGGCCGCTGTACGTATGTGTACATGCTACGTCCGCGCCTCTACTACGACACGTGCGTGCCTCTACATTCACTAGTATGTACGTACACGTTGGTGACCAGAATGACAACGCTACGTACGCTTCGACTAGGTTGGTCCCGACTGTCAGGCACTTCCTTGCGTGCGAAGATGTAGCTGGTGGGTCCCAGCAGTCAGGGGGGCGAATCATTTTTTTTGAACGCACTTCCTTGCGTGCGAAGATGTAGCTGGTGGGTCCCAGTAGTCAGGGGGCGAATTGTTTTTTTTTGCCCGGACGCACTTCCTTGCGTGCGAAGATGTAGCTGGTGGGTCCCAGCAGTCAGGGGGAAACGTTTTTTCGCCAAATACGGTGGCCCGTCCGGTGGGTCCCTGCTGTCAGGTGGAGGAATAATTATTTTGCGCGTAATAAGGAGGCACTTCCTTGCTGCGGCCGTGGACCCAACTGTCAGCCTTTCCATGTACAGTCCACATCCGATGGACGCCGTTCCTTGACCACGTTGACCACGCCGCGCCGAGAGCACTAGGGCGGTGGACGATGGCGAGACCTAAGAAGGGGACGATCCGGAGCCGGGGAAGACGCGGCAGTGGATGCCCACGCGTAGAGGAGTATGAGGATTCACTCGTTCGACTGCGATGTGAGGTTGCCGTCTCCGCAGAATAATAGGGGGTGTGGGTGCATAGAGGGATGGCCTGGCCAGCGGTGGTAGTAGTAGGGGGCGGTGAGCCCTCCGCGGCATCACAGCCAGCCACGGGCGGCAGGAGCAGGCGGCATGACTGGCGCTGCTTTCGGCGGCTAGAGCAAGAAGAGTAGAGGTTGAAGAAGCACTACAGCCGTTGGATGGACATCGTACGGTCAGTGGAGCTAGAATCTTTCATATATTGACTAAAGTTGACAAAGGCCTCCGTCCCAGTCAACTTAGTAGGCCCACAAGTCAGCCTCCCACCAAGGTGGGTCCCAGCTAGCAGGGGGGTATTCATTTTTTTGTGCGTAATAAGGAGGCACTTCCGGTGGGTCCGAGCTGACAGCGGGGGAACGTTTTATTCGCGAAATACGGTGGCCCGTCTGGTGGGTCCCAGCAGTCAGTGGGAAACGTTTTTTCGCAAAAATACGGTGGCCCGTCCGGTGGGACCCAGTAGTCAGGGGGGAACGTTTTTTTCGCGAAATACTAGTGGCCCATCCGGTGGGTCCCTGCTGTTAGGTGGAGGAATAATTATTTTCCGCGTAATAAGGAGGCACTTCCTTGCGGCTGCCGTGGACCCAGCTATCAGCCTCTCCACGTACAGTACTCTTCCGATGGAAGTCGGTCGTTGACCACGTTGACCATGCCGCGCCGAGAGCACGACAGCGGTTGATGACGGCGAGGCCTAGGAAGGGGACGACACAGAGCCAGGGAAGACGCGGCAGTGGAAGCCCGCACGGAGAGGAGTACGAGGGTTCACCGGTTCGGCTGTGGTGTGAGGCTGCCGTCGCCGCAGAATAACAGGGGGTGTGGGTGAGTATAGGGATGCCCTGGCCAGCGGTGGGAGTAGTAGGGGGCGCTGAGGCATGCGCGGCAGCACAGCCGGCCACGGGAGGCGGGAGCAGGCGGTTCCGCCGGCGCGGCTGGAGCAAGACGATCAGAGATTCAAGAAACACGACGGCCGTTGGATTGACATCCAACGGTTACGTCTGCTAGAATCATTTGTTGACGTATATAATAACTAAAAAAAATCTTGCATACGCGTCAACTAAACAGGCCCACAAGTCAGACCACTCCCTCTTTTTTTTAATAATTTATATATAGCTCATGGCAACTTCTTATGCATTTTATTGTAGTCGTTTTTTTATGTTGGCCAGGGCCAATTTCGCATATTTCTGTGGGTTCCGAACTATTTTTAATACCGAATTGTCGAGCCAGATTTAAAGTACTTTGAAGATATATTTAAATTAGGTTAATGCCCAGTGAAATAGGAATCTAAAAATGTGAAAAGATTCATAAATTATAAAGTAATTGACAATTTGTCATCTATTTTTATATTTACAACCCATTTCTTATTACTTTCAAGATTTGCAGGCGTCTTGAAAGAGTTGCAGCCTATCAGGGCGTAGAAAAATAAGTAGGCCTGGATTGGGTATTCCTTAGAAAAAATAAACTGGGCTCATTTTCACAAAGAGAAAATAGCTGGGCTGGTCACATGGTGAACATTAAATATAAGTGTAGGCTAGACGGGCCACAGCCCAGTTCAAACCCTGCTTCGTCTCAACAATAACAAAAAAATACTGCTCGAGTAGCTACGTCCCAGGTGTCAGCCGATCTTGCGCTGTTCTCTTGTCTATTGACTATATACGCTCACAATGTCATGGGTCCCAGATGTCAGGAAAACACTAGGAGGAAGCATTTTATTTTTCCATACGCTGACGTGGTGGGCCCCTACTGTCATCCTCTTCACGTACTTCTGCCGATTCCTGTTGTTTGTTGACCATGTTGACAACGCGAGAGGGCGGCGCCGCGGTGAGCGCACCAAAGCGCGCGGAGGACGTCGACGTTAAGAATTTAGGAGACGGTGGGGCAGCGATGCGTGCGCTGAGGCGCAGCCAGCCATGGGAGGCGGAAGAAGGCGGCCCTGCCGGCGCTGGTTTGGTTTTGTCGGCTGGAGGAAGACAGGACTGAAGAAACATGACAGGCTGTAAAAGCAGCAGGAGTACTTAACAATCTTAACTGAAACCAGCACGGGCACTTAACAACCAAAGCTGAAAGCAGTATGAGTACTTATACAGTTTCAACCGTATAAAGCACGCCTCGAACAGTGCTACTTTGCCTACAGTTAAGCAAGGGTGAGGCCGCCAAGCCCCAGGACAAGGTCCAGGCGCCACCCCGCGCATCTATGAAAGCGGCTTCATCTCGCAACGTGGTCAATAAACAGGATATTCGCTTTTGAGCCATGGAAAAGCATGAACATAATCTTCTGTCCTATTCTCCAAGATGGACGGGCCTTCATTATTTGAGACCACCCATGAATAAGTATCTTTTCACCTCCAAGGGCAATTGAGTAGGTCGACATAAACATCATGTTCTGACCAAGCGCAAGTTTGACCCGACCATGGTCAGGCATCTGTATAGGAACAATAGAACCGGGTAGTTCCTGTTTCAAGAAGATCACAACTGTAAAACTATGTATAAGCAATAGTTTATGAACAACATATATAACAGAAAACAGCTCATACCATAAGTTTCTCAACACAGTTGGACCTGTTCAACGAGTGCAGCAGTGGCACACATATCCCACGTGGCCTTCCACCATTGAAATGCCCCACAAGGACCTCAAGACGATCAATAATGTGTAGGAACTTGTGGATGTCGATCCAGTCAACTTCAGTGCCATCAGTAACAGCCGAGTTATTACAGAGTAACAAACGAGCAGACTACTTAACTCTAAAAAACCTATACGTGCCACCACTTATAAGAAAATATTAGTTAGAAGTAGCATCTTTGTGAGAGACTCCACTACAAAAAATGACACATCCGTGACATTTTGGGCCGAACGAAATTTTTTTCTGTCATACATATGACACTTCTATGACGATAATTATGACAAAACCCGGTATCATCATAGATGTGGTGGGCTCCTACCTCTATGACAAAAAATCAAGACAGAAAATGGGCTTTTCGTCCTGGGCGGGCCGGAGACGCGGCTGCATGACAATATTTGGGCCGTCCATGACGGAAAAAAACCATGGTAGAAGCGAGGGGGAGGAAAATTTCGGGGAGTTGCCGGTTACGGTGGGGAGGCCGGGGGCCGAGCGATGCGCGTTTCTCTCTTACACATGCGAGGCGTTGGCTCTAACTGAACCCAAGCGAGGCGTTGGGCTCTAACTGAACCCGAGCGATCGCACTGCAGGCTACGCGTTACTGAACCCGAGCAATCGATTGATGGCTGTTAACTGAACCCGATGGAGCGATTCCTTCGCTACTGCTGCTAACTGAAGCCGATCAATTGGATGAACAGTGAGCGTTGCGGGGGGGTGGGGGGGTGGATGAACATTGAGCGGTGGCGTTGCCTCTGGATGGACAGGACCCCGTGGTGTGGAGTGCTGGATGAATAGTAGACGGTGGAGGGGTGGCCGTGGAGAGGTGGTTGAACAGGACCCCGTGGTGTGGAGGGCTGGATGAACAGTAGATGGTGGAGGGGTGCCCGTGGAGGGGTGGTTGAATAGTAGCCGGTGGAGTAGTGCGCAGTGGAGGCTGGACGAACAGGAGCCCGTGGAGGCTGGAGGAGGTTGACGGTAGCCCGTGGAGGCTGGAGGAGGTCGACGGTGGAGATGAACAGTATCCCGTGGAGTCCCGTTTTGCGGTACGCCACACCCCTCTCGATGAACAGGACCCCCATTTCGACCGTAGCGCTCCAACACAAGTCCGTTTCCTCCGTTTTGCGGTACGCCACACCCCTCCCGATCAACAGGACCCCCGTTTCGACCGTAGGAGGTCTGTTTCCTCCGTTTTGCGGTACGCCACACCCCTCCCGATTAACAGGACCCCCGTTTCGACCGTAGGAGGTTCGTTTCCTCCATTTTGCGGTACGCCACACCCCTCCCGATCAACAGGACCCCGTTCCGAACGTGGCCGATTGAACACAAGGCCGTTTCCTCCATTCTGCGGTACGCCAGGCCTCGTTTCCATCGCCTGTTCCGTCCAAGCCGGTTGGCTCCCACGCGTTCCGTTGCCTCCCCATGAACACGACGCATTCTGTTGCCTCCCCATGAACACGACGAATTCAATTGCCTCCCCATGAACACGACGACGACGCTGTTTCTCCGTTCCGACCCAGCCATGTACGTATTCGTGAGCAGCTGTTCGAAACCTTGCCCGTATGTATGTACCTGGCATATTTTCTTTCTTGCACCCTCGCCGCTGTACGTACGTGTACATGCTATGTGCGCGCCTCTACATCGACACGTGCGTGCCTCTACTACGACACGTGCGCGCCTCTACATCGACCAGTATGTACGTACACGTTTGCGACCAGAATGACAACCCTACGTACGCTTCGACCAGGTGGGTCCCAACTATCAGGCACTTCCTTGCCTGCGAAGATGTAGCTGGTGGGTCCCAGCAGTCAGGGAGGCGAATCATTTTTTTGCCTGGACGCACTTCCTTGCGTGCGAAGATGTAGCTGGTGGGTCCCAGCAGTCAGGGGGAAATGTTTTTTCGTGAAATACGGTGGCCCATCCGGTGGGTCCCCGTTGTCAGGTGGAGGAATAATTATTTTGCGCGTAATAAGGAGGCACTTCCTTGCTGTGGCCGTGGACCCAGCTGTCAGCCTCTCCACGTACAGTCCACGTCCGATGGAAGCCATTCCTTGACCATGTTGACCACGCCGCGCCGAGAGCACCAGGGCGGTGGACGACGGCGAGGCCTAGGAAGGGGACGACGCGGAGCCGGGGAAGAGGCGACAGTGGATGCCCACGCATAGAGGAGTACGAGGGTTCACTTGTTCGCTGCGGTGTGAGGCTCCCGTCGCCGCAGAATAATAGGGGGTGTGGGTGGGTAGAGGGATGGCCTGGCCAGCGGTGGGAGTAGTAGGGGGCGGTGAGGCCACCGCCACATCACAGCCGGCCATGGGAGGAAGGAGCACGAGGCATGACCGGCGCTGGTTTGGGCGGCTGGAGCATGAAGACCAGAGGTTGAAGAAGCACTACGGCCGTTGGATGGACATCGTACGGTCACTGGAGCTAGAATCGTGCATATTGACTAAGTTGACAAAGCCCTCCGTCCTCGTCAACTTACTAGGCCCTCAAGTCAGCCTGCCACTATATTGGGTCCCAGCTAACAGGGGGAGTATTCATTTTTTGTGCGTAATAAGGAGGCACTTCCTTGCATGCGAATATATAGCTGGTGGGTCCGAGCTGTTAGCGGCGGTAACGTTTTTTTCGCGAAATACAGAGGCCCTTTCGATGGGTCCCTGATCTCAGGTGGAGGAATCATTATTTTGCGCGTAATAAGGAGGCATTTCCTTGCGTGCGGCCGTGGACCCAGCTGTCGGCCTCTCCACATACAGTCCACTTCAGATGCTTGTCGGTCATTGACCACGTTGAACAGGCCGCGCCGAGAGCACCACGGCGGTGGATGATGGCGTGGCCTATGAAGGGAACAACACGGAGGCAGGGAAGACTCGGCAGTTGTTTCCCACGTGGAGGGGAGTACGTCTGTACGAGGGTTCACTGGTTCGTCTACCGTCGCCGGAGAATAACATCAGGTGTGGGTGAATAGAGGGATGGCTAGGCCAGCGATGGGAGTACGGTGGGGCAGGGAGGCCTGCGCGGCAGCACAGCCGGTCACGGGGAGGAGGGAGCAGGCAGTCCCGTCGGCGCTTGTTCGAGCGGCTGGAGCAGGAAGAGCAGAGATTGAAGAAGCACGACGGCCGTTGGATGGACATCCAACAGTCACTGCTTGTGCGTCAACCTTTTTTTTAGGAAAGCCTCAAATATGTGGAAAACAACATACATCTCATCTGCCATTATTTCTAATAGTTTACAGCCCATTTGCTAATTCTTAAGGTTTTTTTGGAGCCCATATTCTTTTTGTTAGCATTACAGCCCATATTGTGGCCACGGTTAAAAAAATATACGAAATTTTGCATATTTCGGTGCGGTCGGAACTGTTTTTAATCCTGAAATTTCGACTCACATTCCAACTGATTTTAAAAATTAATGTATATCAATACAAAATCCAACATATTCTCCACACATAAAAATTAATGTAATTTAAAATCTCGAAATGAAAAAAAGATATTTGAAACTAATTGCCGGTTTGATGTGTCTTAAAAATGTACATCCCATTTCTCATTACTGATAGGCCATTTTCTCGGCCAGCCGAATGAAGCTCTCCTCGTCTTGAAAGATTTGCAGCCCAACAGGCCTAAGCGACTTACTTGGCAAATCACAAAAAAACTGGGCTGTGGCCTTGGACCTAGCTGTCAGCCTCTCCATGTACAGTACTCTTCCGATGGAAGTTGGTCGTTGACCACATTGACTACGCCGCGCCGAGAGCACCAAGGCGTTGGACGACGACGAGCCCTAGGAAGGGGACGACGCGGAGTCGGGGAAGACGTGGCAGTGGATGCCCATGCGGAGAGGAGTACGAGGGTTCACTTGTTCGGCTACGGCGTGAGGCTGCTGTCGGGGAACGTAGTAATTTCAAAAAAATTCCTACGCACACGCAAGATCATGGTGATGGATAGCAATGAGAGGGGAGAGTGTTGTCTACGTACCCTCGTAGACCGAAGCGGAAGCGTTGACGCAACGTAGAGGAAGTAGTCGTACGTCTTCCCGGTCCAACCGATCCAAGCACCGTTACTCCGGCACCTCCGAGTTCTTGACACACGTACAACTCGATGACGCACCCCGAACTCCGATCCAGCAGAAGCACGGGGAGGAGTTCCGTCAGCACGACGGCGTGGTGACGATCTTGATGTTCTCCTGTCGCAGGGCTTCGCCTAAGCACCGCTACAATATGACCGAGGTGTAATATCGTGGAGGGGGGCACCGCACACGGCTAAGGAATGATCTCAATGATCAACTTGTGTCTATGGGGTGCCCCCTGCCCCAGTATATAAAGGAGAGGAGGAGGGGAGGGCCGACCCTCTACTATGGCGCGCCCTGGGGAGTCCTACTCCCACCGGGAGTAGGATTCCCCCTTTCCTAGTCCAACTAGGAGTCCTTCCATGTATTAGGAGTAGGAGACTAGGAAGGGGAAGAGAGAAGGGAAGGAAGGAGGGGGTGCGGCCCCTCCCCCTAGTCCAATTCGGATCGTCCAATATATCAATCTTTACGTCTCGACCATTTCGAGACACCTCGTCATGTCCCCGATCTTATCCGGGACTCCGAACTCCTTCGGTACATCAAAACTCATAAACTCATAATATAACTGTCATCGAAACCTTAAGCGTGCGGACCCTACGGTTCGAGAACAATGTAGACATGACCGAGACACATCTCCGGTCAATAACCAATAGCGGGACCTGGATGCCCATATTGGTTCCTACATATTCTACGAAGAAGTTTATCGACCAGACCGCATAACAACATACGTTGTTCCCTTTGTCATCGGTATGTTACTTGCCCGAGATTCGATCGTCCGTATCCAATACCTAGTTCAATCTCGTTACCGGCAAGTCTCTTTACTCGTTCCGTAATACATCATCTCGCAACTAACTCATTAGTTTCAATGCTTGCAAGGCTTAAGTGATGTGCATTACCGAGAGGGCCCAGAGATACCTCTCCGACATTCGGAGTGACAAATCCTAATCTTGAAATACGCCAACCCAGCAAGTACCTTTGGAGACACCTGTAGAGCACCTTTATAATCACCCAGTTACGTTGTGACGTTTGGTAGCACACAAAGTGTTCCTCCGGTAAACGGGAGTTGCATAATCTCATAGTCATAGGAACATGTATAAGTCATGAAGAAAGCAATAGCAACATACTAAACGATCGGGTGCTAAGCTAACGGAATGGGTCATGTCAATCAGATCATTCAACTAATGATGTGATCCCGTTAATCAAATAACAACTCTTTGTTCGTGGTTAGGAAACATAACCATCTTTGATTAACAAGCTAGTCAAGTAGAGGCATACTAGTGACACTCTGTTTGTCTATATATTCACACATGTATTATGTTTCCGGTTAATACAATTCTAGCATGAATAATAGATATTTATCATGAAATAAGGAAATAATAACTTTATTATTGCCTCTAGGGCATATTTCCTTCAGTCTCCCACTTGCACTAGAGTCAATAATCTAGTTCACATCGCTTTGTGATTGAACACCAATAATCATATCTGTATATGATTAACACCCATAGTTCACATCGTCATGTGACCAACACCCAAAGGGTTTACTAGAGTCAATAATCTGGTTCACATCGCTATGTGATTAACACCCAAAGAGTACAAAGGTATGATCATGTTTTGCTCGTGAGAGAAATTTAGTCAACGGGTCTGTCACATTCAGAGCCGTATGTATTTTGCAAATATTCTATGTCTACAATGCTCTGCACGGAGCTACTCTAGCTAATTGCTCCCACTTTCAATATGTATCTAGATCGAGACTTAGAGTCATCCAGATCGGTGTCAAAACTTGCATCGACGTAACCTTTTACGACGAACCTTTTGTCACTTCCATAATCGAGAAACATATCCTTATTCCACTAAGGATAATTTTGACCGCTGTCTAGTGATCTACTCCTAGAGCACTATTGTACTCCCTTGCCAAACTCAGTGTAGGGTATACAATAGATCTGGTACACAGCATGGCATACTTTATAGAACCTACGGCCAAAGCATAGGGAATGACTTTCATTCTCTTTCTATCTTCTGCCGTGGTCGGGTTTTTGAGTCTTACTCAATTTCACACCTTGTAACACAGGCAAGAACTCTTTCTTTGACTGTTCCATTTTGAACTACTTCAAAATCTCGTCAAGGTATGTACTCATTGAAAAACTTATCAAGCGTCTTGATCTATCTCTATAGATCTTGATGCTCAATATGTAAGCAGCTTCACCGAGGTCTATCTTTGAAAAACTCCTTTCAAACACTCCTTTATGCTTTGCAGAATAATTCTACATTATTTCCGATCTACAATATGTCATTCACATATACTTATCAGAAATGATGTAGTGCTCCCACTCACTTTCTAGTGAATACAGGCTTCACTGCAAGTCTGTATAAACTATATGCTTTGATCAACTTATCAAAAGCATATATTCCAACTCCGAGATGCTTGCACCAGTCCATAGATGGATTGCAGGAGCTTGCATATTTTGTCAGCACCTTTAGGATTGACAAAACCTTCTGGTTGCATCATATACAACTCTTCTTTAAATCCATTAAGGAATGTAGTTTTGTTTATCCATTTGCCAGATTTCATAAAAATGCGGCAATTGCTAACATGATTTGAACAGACTTAAGCATCGCTACGAGTGAGAAAATTTCATCGTAGTCAACACCTTGAACTTTGTCAAAAACCTTTTTCGACAAGTCTAGCTTTGTAGATAGTAACACTACTATCAACGTCCGTCTTCCTCTTGAAGATCCATTTATTTTCTATGGTTTGCCGATCATTGGGCAAATCCATCAAAGTCCACACTTTGTTCTCATACATGGATCCCATCTCAGATTTCATGGCCTTAAGCCATTTTGCGGAATCTGGGCTCATCATCGCTTCCTCATAGTTCGTAGGTTCATCATGGTCTAGTAACATGACTTCCAGAACAGGATTACCGTACCACTCTGGTGCGGACCTTACTCTGGAAGACCTACGAGGTTCTGTAGTAACTTGATTTGAAGTTTCATGATCATCATCATTAGCTTCCTCACTAATTGGTGTAGAAATCACTGGAACTGATTTCAGTGATGAGCTATTTTCCAATTCGGGAGAAGGTACAGTTACCTCATCAAGTTCTACTTCCTCCCACTCACTTCTTTCGAGAGAAACTCCTTCTCTAGAAAGGATCCATCTTAAACAACGAATATCTTGCCTTCGGATCTGTGGTAGAAGGTGTACCCAACAATTTCCTTTGGGTATTCTATGAAGACGCACTTCTCCGATTTGGGTTCGAGCTTATCAGGATGAAATTTTTTCACATAAGCATCGCAACTCCAAACTTTAAGAAACGACAACTTGTGTTTCTTGCTAAACCACAGTTCATATAGTGTCGTCTCAATGGATTTAGATGGTGCCCTTTTTAATGTGAATGCAACTGTCTCTAATGCATGATCCCAAAACGATATTGGTAAATCGGTAAGAAACATCATAGATTGTACTATATCCAATAAAGTACGGTTATGATGTTCGGACACACCATTATGATGTGGTGTTCCAGGTGGCATGAATTTGTGAAACTATTCCACATTGTTTTAATTGAAGACCAAACTCGTAACTCAAATATTTGTCTCCGCGATCAGATCGTAGAAACTTTATTTTTCTTGTTACGATGATTTTTCCACTTCACTCTGAAATTCTTTGAACCTTTCAACTATTTCAGACTTATGTGTCATCAAGTAGATATACCCATATCTACACAAATTATCTGTGAAGGTTAGAAATAACGATACTTGCCACGAGCATCAACACTCATTGGATCGCATACATCAGTATGTATTATTTCCAATAAGTCAGTTGCTCGCTCCACTGTTCCGGAGAACGGAGTCTTAGTCATCTTGCCCATGAGGCATGGTTCGCAAGCATCAAGTGATTCATAATCAAGTGATTCCAAAATCCCATCAGCATGGAGTTTCTTCATGCGCTTTACACCAATATGACCTAAACGGCAGTGCCACAAATAAGTTGCACTATCATTATTAACTTTGCATCTTTTGGTTTCAATATTATGAATATGTGTATCACTACGATCGAGATCCAATGAACCATTTTCATTGGGTGTGTAACCATATAAGGTTTTATTCATGTAAACAGAACAACAGTTTATTCTCTTACTTAAATGAATAACCGTATTGCAATAAACACGATCAAATCATATTCATGCTCAACGCAAACACCAAATAACATTTATTTAGGTTCAACACTAATCCCGAAAGTATAGGGAGTGTGCGATGATGATCATATCAATCTTGAAACTACTTTCAACACACATCGTCACTTCACCCTTAACTAGTTTCTGTTTATTCTGCAACTCCCGTTTCGAGTTACTACTCGTAGCAACTGAACCAGTACCAAATACCAAGGGGTTGCTATAAACACTAGTAAGTACACATCAATAACATGTATATCAAATATACCTTTGTTTACTTTGCCATCCTTCTTATCCGCCAAATACTTGGGGTAGTTCTGCTTCCAGTAACCAGTCCCTTTGAAGTAGAAGCACTTAGTCTCAGGCTTAGGTCCAGACTTGGGCTTCTTCACTTGAGCAGCAACTTGCTTGCCGTTCTTCTTGAAGTTCCCTTCTATCCATTTGCCCTTTTCTTGAAACTAGTGGTCTTGTTAACCATCAACACTTGATGTTCTTTCTTGATTTCTACCTTCATCGATTTCATCATCATGAAAAACTCGGGAATCATTTTCATCATCCCTTGCATACTATAGTTCATCACGAAGTTCTACTAACTTGGTGATGGTGACTAGAGAATTCTGTCAATCACTATCTTATCTGGAAGATTAACTCCCACTTGATTCAAGCGATTGTACTACCCAGACAATCTGAGCACATGCTCACTAGTTGAGCGATTCTCCTCCATCTTTTAGCTATAGAACTTGTTGGAGACTTCATATCTCTCAACTCGGGTATTTGCTTGAAATATTAACTTCAACTCCTAGAACATCTCATATGGCCCATGACGTTCAAAATGTCTTTGAAGTCCCGATTCTAAGCCGTTAAGTATGGTGCAGTAAACTATCAAGTAGTCATCATATTGATCTAGCCAAACGTTCATAACGTCTGCATCTGCTCCGGCAATAGGTCTGTCACCTAGCGGTGCATTAAGGACATAATTCTTCTGTGCAGCAATGAGGATAAACCTCCGATCACGGATCCAATCCGCATCATTGCTACTAACATTTTCAACACAATTTTCTCTAGGAACATATCAAAAACAAACATATGAAAGCAACAACGCGAGCTATTGATCTACAACATAATTTACAAAATACTACCAGGACTAAGTTCATGATAAATTAAAGTTCAATTAATCATATTACTTAAGAACTCCCACTTAGACAGACATCTCTCTAGTCATCTAAGTGATCACGTGATCCAAATCAACTAAACCATAACCGATCATCACGTGAGATGGAGTAGTTTTCAATGGTGAACATCTTATGTTGATCATATCTACTATATGATTCACGCTCGACCTTTCGGTGTGCGTGTTCCGAGGCCATATCTGCATATGCTAGGCTCGTCAAGTTTAACCTGAGTATTCTGCGTGTGCAAAACTGGCTTGCACCCGTTGTAGATGGACGTAGAGCTTATCACACCCGATCATCACGTGGTGTCTGGGCACGACGAACTTTGGCAATGGTGCATACTCAGGGAGAACACTTCTTGATAATTTTTAGTGAGAGATCATCTTAAAATGCTACCGTCAATCAAAGCAAGATAAGATGCATAAAGGATAAACATCACATGCAATCAATATAAGTGATATGATATGGCCATCATCATCTTGTGCTTGTGACCTCCATCTCCGAAGCACCATCATGATCACCATCGTCACCGGCGCGACACCTTGATCTCCATCGTAGCATCGTTGTCATTTACGCCATCTATTGCTTCTACGACTATCGCTACCGCTTAGTGATAAAGTAAAGCAATTACAGGGCATTTGCATTTCATACAATAAAGCGACAACCATATGGCTCCTGCCAGTTGCCGATAACTTCGGTTACAAAACATGATCATCTCATACAATAAAACATAGCATCATGTCTTGGCCATATCACATCACAACATGCCCTGCAAAAACAAGTTAGACGTACTCTACTTTGTTGTTGCAAGTTTTACGTCGCTGCTACGGGCTTAAGCAAGAACCAATCTCACCTACGCATCAAAACCACAACGATAGTTTGTCAAGTTGATGCTGTTTTAACCTTCGCAAGGACCGGGCGTAGCCACACTCGGTTCAACTAAAGTTGGAGAAACTGACACCCGCTAGTCACCTCTGTGCAAAGCACGGCGGTAAAACCAGTCTCGCGTAAGCGTACGCGTAATGTCGGTCCGGGCCGCTTCATCCAACAATACCGCCGAACCAAAGTATGACATGCTGGTAAGCAGTATGACTTATATCGCCCACAACTCACTTGTGTTATACTCGTGCATATAACATCAAACCATAAAACCTAGGCTCGGATGTCACTGTTGGGGAACGTAGTAATTTCAAAAAAATTCCTACGCACACGCAAGATCATGGTGATGCATAGCAACGAGAGGGGAGAGTGTTGTCTACGTACCCTCATAGACCGAAGCGGAAGCGTTGACGCAACATAGAGGAAGTAGTCGTACGTCTTCCCGGTCCAACCGATCCAAGCACCGTTACTCCGGCACCTCCGAGTTCTTGACACACGTACAGCTCGATGACGCACCCCGAACTCCGATCCAGCAGAGGCACGGGGAGGAGTTCCGTCAGCACGACGGCGTGGTGACGATCTTGATGTTCTCCTGTCGCAGGGCTTCGCCTAAGCACCGCTACAATATGACTGAGGTGTAATATCGTGGAGGGGGGCACCGCACACGGCTAAGGAACGATCTCAATGATCAACTTGTGTCTATGGGGTGCCCCCTGCCCCGGTATATAAAGGAGAGGAGGAGGGGAGGGCCGGCCCTCTACTATGGCACGCCCTGGGGAGTCCTACTCCCACCGGGAGTAGAATTCCCCATTTCCTAGTCCAACTAGGAGTCCTTCCATGTATTAGGAGTAGGAGACTAGGAAGGGGAAGAGAGAAGGGAAGGAAGGAGGGGGTGCGGCCCCTCCCCCTAGTCCAATTCGGACTAGGCCATGGGGTACTCCGATAAGGCAGCCCCTCTCTCTTTCCCGCAGGGCCCAATAAGGCCCAATACTTCTCCCCGGCGAATTCCCGTAACTCTCCGGTACTCCGATAAATACCCGAATGACTTGGAACCTTTCCGAACTCCGAATATAGTCGTAAAATATATAGATCTTTACGTCTCGACCATTTCGACACTCCTCGTCATGTCCCCGATCTCATCCGGGACTCTGAACTCCTTCGGTACATCAAAACTCATAAACTCATAATATAACTGTCATCGAAACCTTAAGCGTGCGGACCCTACGGTTCGAGAACAATGTAGACATGACCGAGACACGTCTCCGGTAAATAACCAATAGCGGGACCTGGATGCCCATATTGGTTCCTACATATTCTACGAAGATCTTTATCGGTCAGACCGCATAACAACATACGTTGTTCCCTTTGTCATCGGTATGTTACTTGCCCGAGATTCGATCGTCGGTATCGAATACCTAGTTCAATCTCGTTACCGGCAAGTCTCTTTACTCGTTCCGTAATACATCATCTCGCAACTAACTCATTAGTTGCAATGCTTGCAAGGCTTAAGTGATGTGCATTACCGAGAGGGCCCAGAGATACCTCTCCGACATTCGGAGTGACAAATCCTAATCTCGAAATACGCCAACCCAACAAGTACCTTTGGAGACACCTGTAGAGCACCTTTATAATCACCCAGTTACGTTATGACATTTGGTAGCACACAAAGTGTTCCTCCGGTAAACGGGAGTTGCATAATCTCATAGTCATAGGAACATGTATAAGTCATGAAGAAAGCAATAGCAACATACTAAACGATCGGGTGCTAAGCTAACGGAATGGGTCATGTCAATCAGATCATTCAACTAATGATGTGATCCCGTTAATCAAATAACAACTCTTTGTTCATGGTTAGGAAACATAACCATCTTTGATTAACAAGCTAGTCAAGTAGAGGCATACTAGTGACACTCTGTTTGTCTATATATTCACACATGTATTATGTTTCCGGTTAATACAATTCTAGCATGAATAATAGATATTTATCATGAAATAAGGAAATAATAACTTTATTATTGCCTCTAGGGCATATTTCCTTCAGCTGCTATCGCCGTAGAATAACAAGGGGTGTGGGTGAGTCGAGGGATACCCTGGGCCAGCGATGGGAGTAGTAGGGGGCGGTGAGGCCTCCGCGGCATCACAGCCAGCCATGAGAGGCAGGAGCACGCAGCACGATCGGTGCTGCTTTGGGCGGTTGGAGCAAGAAGACCAGAGGTTGAAGAAGCACTATGGCAAAAGGAAATTTGTCTTTTTAGTACATTTGGTGGGCTAGGTGAAACAATGATGTAGCATCTATGCAGCCCACATGTCAGCCAGTCCATTTGTTTTTTTAGTCCATTTGGTGGGCTGGGTGAAACAATGATGTAGCATCTATGCAGCCTGTTTAAATCCCATTTGCATTTTTCTCGAAATCTGTGGACTTGCTGGGCTGGGTGAAGGTATCATGTTGGGCTAGGCGGAGAAATGTTATAAAAACATAAACACATGATTGCACGTCAGTAAAATCTTTGCAAGCTTAAGTACGCAATCACTAGGAGTTAACTTGGCAAGTTATATATAAACAATTATTATTATTATTTTGTAAGAACTTTCAACTTACGAAATAAAATATCATTTTAATTTGTTGAGTTAATAGTACGTGGGGTATTATTATTTTTTAGGCTAGACGTGGGACAGTTGAGTTGGTTCTAGGGGAAAGTACTGGGAGAAAACTCAGTTTACATCGAAAAAAATGGGAGAAAATTCAGAGACCTGCTGGGTCCACCTGAGGAGAGGAATATCTTGGGAGGAAGGAGATTCAAAGCACGGAAGCCGAGTGAACTAGTTTTTTTTACGGACAAGTGAACTAGCTAGTTTACATACATAAGCAAATAGCCACTAAAAAGCAATCAGGTTAATGGGTTCTTAAAAGAAATATTTCCGACAAAACAGATAATTACGACACATAGGCTAATGCATGAAACACTCAGATGATAAAGGTGCTTATAAACAGATAAAGTACAACATCTAGACCTTCCTGGCACGCTTGATCATGACGCTGCGGCTGTCCGTGTAGTCGTCGGTTACATGTCGTAGATCTGCCTGTACATGTCGTAGCATGCGTATGCGTCCTTGGTCGCGTAGGTTATGTAGGCTAGATTCAGAGGTACCTCCCACGTGTTCAGGTCGTCTTCTTCCATGTTGGCGTATCAGGGGTCGATCATGGTCTCAGCGAGGTCAACCACAGAGTCCTTCTCCTGCTCGTTGTTGATGATCTTGTATTGCTTCTGGATGTAGACAAGCTTGTTGCACAAGATGGCCGAATCGTCGCGTTCTTCCTTCTCTCCACCGTAGAGAAGGTGCAGTCGGCACTGCCGATGAAACGGGCAAATGCTACAGAACCTGGTGCAGCCATAGGACTGAGGCGAGGCAGAGCTTCACCAAGTCCGTATCGTTGGTGTACATCACATTCAACTTGGTGCAGCCATAGGACTGAACGGCCAACTAACTCCTTGCTGAAGTCCATATCCAGCAGGCTCACCCCTCGGATCGCCATTGGAGTCTCTTCGAGTGAACGAGTGTGTAGGCGACGACATCAGTTTGTTTTTCAGCTCTTGGGGAACTGGTTTCAACAGTAAGCTGAGTGTGTACATGCGACTATAGTTACTACCCCTCCCTCGTCCGCTGCACGCCCGGCAGAAGATGCACCCTCGGCGCATTCAAACGCCTCCATTAAGAGACCTACTCCGGCCACACGTCGATTCACGAGCGGGTCTGTATTGGTACTGTAATAACAGGAGTTAGTGGTCACTTTACTTAAATTTAATTAGCTTTAATAGAAATTTATACTTAAAACAAATAATGCATTGGCTCGTTCTATCAGTCCCATGGGATCAACATGCACAACAATTAGAATTATTATTCTCAGGACGCACACGATCAGCACATTTGTCACACTTTCACAAAGATAATACTACCAAGTTTGAACTGTTTGTTATGGTTGCTGTCCTCTGCATCATCATGCCGTGTTTCCCAGCTTGCAAGATTCAGAACCAACAAATAAGATACAAATAATAAGTACAACAAAGATGTATACACATCTCATTGATTCCCAGCTTGCAAGATTCAGAACAAACAAATAAGATCCAAATCATAAGTACAACAAAGATGCCTACACATCTCATTGATTCCCAGCTTGCAAGATTCAGAACCAACAAATAAGATTCAAATAATAAGTACAACAAAGATGCCTACACATCTCATGGATTCCCAGCTTGCAAGATTCAGAACCAACCCATTAGATCCTTTTGATAAAGTGAATATCGGGATTAAATCCATCTTGTCTAGCCATGTCATACAATCGAAGAACTTGGCGAATGCTCTTGACCGTCACAACATGTGTAGTTGAGTATTCCCGTTTGCTCGTCATGTTTGCACATCACAAACAAGGAGACAGGAGAGCATGATTTCACTTTAATAACGGCATCCTTGAACTCAACCTCCAGCTCCACTAGGATGAGGTCTGCCTGGAGTTCCATGATTCAATTCATGCGCCTTTTTCTGCGATTCACCTGAAATGAACCAAAGATTGCATCATTCAGCTAGCAAGAAGTACTTGCTCTTGTGAGCTGGCAGGTTCTTCTTTAGTAGTTGCACTAAAATTGAGGAACATTAAGGTTGGCTGTCCGGCTCATGTAAGGTGCAACTATAATATTCTTATCCTTTTGTGCAGTTCCACTAAAATAAAGTGCCATTGTGGTGACAGTGACGGCTCCATCTTGCAAAGGCTAATAAAATGTTGCACGAGATTACCAGCAGAACTTGACGGAGATTTTGGAAACTCCAATCACCATTTTGTGCAGTTCCACCAAAATTGAGAGATGTTGCCCACGTGACATTTCAGTTGAACTGCACAAGACACTCATTCCAAAAAAAAGTGTTTTGTGCAGTTCACCAAAAGGTCACAATAGCAACAAGGTGAAATGGATATCCCTATCTGCACAAAATGATAGAAAGTAAACAGTTGCTGGTCAATAAGAATATACGAAACATATACAAAATGAAAAGAAGCATCTTAATTATGTTCATGGCAATCACGCAAGGACAGTAGAAATTTTAAAACGTCAGCAATGCTTCTTGTTACCAGAAGCATTACGATCAACAATGAGATTCCTCAGATATGGGATTACTTTAATGGTGGCATTGCTTGTTTACCAGACAGAGTAAATCAACAACAGCTAAAGAGTTGGTTTAAGGGCATGGGACCGTGGGGACACCAGGACACTCAGCAGCGTAAAGGAGCAACTTACTTATCATACTGGGGAAAACAGCACGAGTGCCATTTGTAACACGGTTTAATTGCATCTTATCACTGGAGGCATTAGATTAACAATAACACTGGTTAGACATGTCCCTAAGGTAACAGTGTGATCGCTTCATTTTACATGCGCCCTTACATTAACAACAGCAAAAGGTTGGTATAAGGACATGTGACAGTGGACGCATCAGCACCATGTACCTACAAGGAGGCATAAAGTGGTGATGCCGAGCTTGTTCACGCTATGTGAGGGCAGCAAACCTAATCCTAGAGACCTTTTACTATGTGAGGGCAGCAAATCTAATCCTGGAGACCTTTTACTATGTGAGGGCAGCAAATCTAATCCTGAGACCTTTTACTATGTGAGGGCAGCAAATCTAATCCTGAGACCTTTTACTATGTGAGGGCAGCAAATCTAATCCTGAGACCTTTACTATGTCAGGGCAGCAAATCTAATCTTGAGACCTTTTTCTATGTGAGGGCAGCAAATCTAATCCTGGAGACCTTTTACTATGTGATGGCAGAAAATCAAATCCTGGACATACTCTGTTGACTTGTCCACCAGCCACCACTTTCTATCCTTTTTTCAACCAATAATAGATCTGTTCCTTATCCAGTTTGTACTGTGTTTTCCCATTATTTCCCTTTTCAACCAAGAGACCTGTTGGGAATCCGGTCTCTACTACTTTCACCATATTATTTCCTCTTTGAATCAAGTCCTAGATTCATGCTACAACTTTCCCCCCTTTCTTTGTTGTTTGAACAAAGCCCTAGATTCGATTGCATGAAGTAGCTTTACCTCTAATTATACTAAAAATTTAGGTGGCTTTGGAAGAGCTGATGGGAGTAGAAAAAGATGCACATGCAGACACGTGGGGAGCTGGGGCAGTAGAGCAAGGCCGCTTTCGAAGAACTTATACCTGAGGGTCGCCGGGATGTCGGCGGCGGCAGGTCGGATCTGCGGACAATACGGCAGGGAAGAAGAAGGGTCGGAGGACCTCCCGAGCCAGCGCTGTGTCGGAGAGAACAACACGGGCAGAGGATCGGGCCCTCCGGCAGCCGTGGGTTTCCTCCCTCGGCGGTGATAACCGCGTGAACGATGCACCTTTTAGTCCTCTACACACACCGGCCGAAGGGATCCGGCCGGATCTGTGACCAGCGGTGAGCAGAGAGAAAATGTCGCTACCGCTGTCTTGTTTATATCCGGAGAGGATGAGAGAATGAAGAGAGCAACCCTAGTAAAGCAAGCGCTCAGGCCCCTGTGTCCATATATAGTGGAGTGATTATCTTTTTTCTCTCCACAACAAGCGTTTCAATTTGTGTACGTGGCCTTAAAGAAAAGAAACTCTCTATTTAAGGTGACTACTCTACGACTCCTACTTACTACTACAGTAGTACGTCCGTCCTGGTTTATAGGTCCCTTTTATAGTTTGCGCCAAATTTTGACTAAAGATTTAACTAACAAAATGTTAATGCATGTCAAGAAAGATTATCTCATTGGATTCGTATTTGAACATAGTTTTGAAAAATATAATGTTTGGTGACATGCGTGAACATTTTCTTAGTTTAATCTATGGTCAAAATTCGGCACGAAATACAATGGGGACCAATAAACCCAGACAGAGGTAGTATTGTTCACTTGTGCTCCCCGCCCCTCCATTCATTTAACAACCCACGGGTGAATAAACATACAGTAAGTACTGTATTTATATAGAACGAATAAGCTCGAACTATTTTCGTGTAGCTAAAAGTTGAGGGCGGGGCTTTTCCCGGGCAGTACGCGCGACTGTTTTCTGGTAGGCGGTTTGACAGAGAGGCGAGGAGGGTGAGCGAGTGGGGCTGTGCGATTTGACGGTGCGTTACTGCTGGAAAGACTTGTGATATGACCACTCACTATAGTCATGAATTAGTGGTGCTCCGACCGGGGTGATGCCCCCATTCCGTACCGCGCTCTAATCTGGTGCATGTCACATCAACCCGGATGCTGGCGCTCCCACATGTCAGAGTAGTAAGAAGGAGAAAAGAATGATGCGGTATATACTAGTACTATACTACTCCCTCCATTCCTAAATATAAGTCTTTGGAGAGATTTCACTATCGACCACATATGGAGAAAAATGAGTGAATCTACACATAAAATGCATCTATATACATCCGTATGTGGTCCATAGTGAAATATCTACGAAGACTTACATTTAGGAATGGAGGGAGTACTACTCAGGTCGGAGGAGCGCGAACCACGGCGGCCCAGTGAACCAGCCGTGCGAACCACGGTAGCCCAATGAACCAGCAGTAGAAAACAATGTGGTGATATGGCCATAAAAAACAATGTGCTACGGTCCACACTGTAGCATGTACAGTAACACTCCTCTTTGTTTGGATCCCTGTGTTAGAGCTAGTTTGGGTTGAAATAGCCTCAAATTATCGAAACAAGAGGGGTTAGTTTGAGCTAGTTTGCTCTAACCCAGCTAAAAAACTAGCCCGATGGAGAGGTTCTAATTGGGTTAGTTATCCTCGGGCCCACTAAAAGAGAACTAAAAAAATCTCACCTGCCCGCACCAGATCGCTCCCCCCTCTCGCATGACTCCTCTCTGTTCCCCATAGGCCCGCCCGCCCAAGCGCCACTCTCCCTCTCTCTCCTCCGGCCGCCCTCTCCATCCGGCCCCCGCCGCCCTACTCCGGCCGCCCTCTCCCTCCGACCTTCGAAGGTCGCCCCGCTCCCCCTTTACCAGCCGTTTTTCTCCCTTTGTCGTGCGCGGCGGCGGCGCATCTACCAGGGAGGTCGCGAGATGGGTGAGTTTGTTCGTTCCTTCTCTGTCTCACGGCCATATCATTGATCTTGCTTCCTCTGGCGCTAATTCTGATTTGGAAAAGTAGATCCTGATCAAACTTGATTTGTGGTGCACGCATGGAAATGTTTGATGCTGCTTGAGGAGGTAATAAATCTTTCTAGAGTCCCAAATATTCAAGTCACCTTTCTATGTATTTCAATTTCAGGCTTGCATTATTTGTAGAGGCCCAAAAATTCAATTCACCTTTCTAGGTATTTCAATTTCAGGATTGCATTGTTTCTAGCGGCCCAAAGATTCAGTTCACCTTTCTAGGTATTTGAGTTTCAGGCTTCCATTATTTCTAGAGGCCAAAAGATTCAGTTCACCTTTCTAGGTATTTCAATTTCAGGCTTGCAATATTTCTGGAGGCCCAAAGATTCAGTTCACCTTTGAAGGTATTTTAGTTTCAGTCTTGCATTATTTCTAGAGGCCCAAAGATTCAGTTCACCTTTCTAGGTATTTAAGTTTCTGGCTTGCATTATTTCTAGGGGCCCAAAGATTCAGTTCACCATTCTAGGTATTTTAGTTACACGCTTGCATTATTTCTAGAGGCCCAAAGATTAAGTTCCCAGTCGGCGGCAAGCATCCCTGCTACCCATGCTGGTGTCGACCTCAACTCGCAAGGGCCGGCGTCGGAGGGGTTCCCGGGGCTTGGGCTCTACAGAGCCTTCCTCCAGAGCAACGATGGCGAGCTCCTCCCTCGGTGCGTGAGGGGCTCCGGGCTCCCTCCCTATCGTGAACGACTTCCGTGATGAGTTAGCTCATTCTTTGTTTCATGAAGTGTTTTTTTTATTTTGTGAAGCTTGATTGACGACTTGTATGTTTAAGTGGGATATCTCATTTGTATGGACAAAGTAAAAATTATCATGTTTTGCAGGCTTGATTTGTATAGATGGTTCATTTATGTCAATTGTGAGCGGGAGGAGGCCACAGAAGAGCCGGTCACACCAAGAGGGTGCTTGGATACGAGGGACTTATTTTAGTTTGACTAAAAATAGGGTCGAAAGTAGTCAAATGATTGAGATAGAGCATTTATTGTCAATCTAACCCTGCCATCCATACACCTCTTTGGTTTAGACTTAGTTCAAGGTTAGAATCTAACTCTAACCTCTAACTACGTTAGAGTTCTCCTCATCTCGATTCATCGCCATCATACTTTCCCCATTCCTGTGTTTTCAGTATCCTGTGAATCAAAGAGGCCCTTTTTTCGGGAAAAATCAAAGAGGCCCTTAGACTGGTTTAGGTCTGGTCATTGTTTATAAACGTGTTATGTCCAAAATTTAATGAACATGCTCCGGTTTCCATGAAAATAATCCGGTTTCATGTAGTAATTCATTGATTTATTTATTCTTCTGCGGGGGGTTTGCATGTAATTCGTGAGGTCTGAAATGTAAAGTACCCCGGCAAATGCTCCGAGTCGTGCATGCACTACGACCCAGATGCTCTATGTCCCACATGTCGGTGAATGGGAGCATGTGGAAATAGCCTAGGTACATATAGGAGGATAAATGCGTGAAAAATATGTACTGTGAAGCATAGCCGCGGTTCGAAAAGGAGACCTAAAGTGATGACAGCTATAGGTCGCACGCACCCAACTAGTGGTACTAGACATCTGACTAATTTTTCCCTCAAAAAAAAGAGGCACGAGTGCTCAGTACTCCTATTCTATAAACACGAGTCCCATCTGACAACAGCGTCCGTGCTACAGCTAGCTCTCCTCGCTCGTTTCTCTCTTCTAATTCTAAACTCGGCCGACGCCCGGTGGGTGGGTTGGGTTTGCTCAACTGCGGCCCCACCTTACAGTGAAAACGTTAAGACTGGAATAAAAAATGCCATATACTCCCTCCATTCATAAATATAAGCCTTTTTAGATACTAGTTCAAATGGAATACATCATACATATGTATGAAGACATAGTTTAGAGTGTAGATTCACTCATTTTTCTCCGTATCTAGTAGTCACTTGCTGGAATCTTTAGAAAGGCTTATATCTGTGAACGGAGGGAGTAGTATACTAATAAAACATTAAGCCACGAGCTGATGCGGTGCTGGTTACAGGAGGCAAGCAGAAGAGATGCATCCATCGACGACGTCCACCTCCTCGGCTCAGGGCGCCGGCCCACCGAACGGCGCCTAACTAGCAGCGGCTTTCGTGGCTAGGTCGACGTGCTTCTAAACAATGGCGTCCAAAGATTCCAGCCGCTGGAAGAAGGGCAACGTCTTTCTGGCCTCGCTTTCCTTGTAGTGGCCTATGTAGACGATTTCCTCATAGACGTGGATGTGCAGGTCGACGGTTTCTTGCATGGCGAGGCGCTACGGGGTGAGCGCGGCCTCGAGGTGCACATTCTTTGTCGCGACCTCCGACACCTGAAGGGCCACCAGGGCTTGAAAGAGTTCGTCACCATGTAGGCCGATGAGGGTGGAAGGCAATGAGGAGCCTAGGCGCGCGGGCTAGAGCAGTACGGCAAGGTCGTCCGCGCGCTTCTTGACGGCGGTGAACTTGTGGATGGAGTTGACCATCATGTCGTCCATGCAAGAGGCGAAGCCGGCGTCGACGAGGGCTACGATGCCTGCGGTCGCCAGCATCGTTTGGAAACGCTGTGCGGTGCGAGGCCGCAGGCCGGTGCCTTGGATGATTTGGCACAGCCGACGGCTGCTCGCGTCCATCGCCCCCATAGGTGCTTGTGGCTTCTGGTCACTTGGTCTTGGATTGGAGTGAGCAGTGTTGCGCGGAGACCTGGGAGTAGATGGATTGGAGTGGTGGGGCGCCTTTATTATATGAGAGTCGAAACTCTATTGCATTCACATCGTGCTGGCTCTAGTATGCTTCTCCAATTAACTCCCTCTGCATGTAATTGAGGATGCATCATTGACCGTTCAACGTCTCGGGAACCGCTACCCTCTTCCTCCTTGGCATTCAAGCACCTATGGACCCGTCGACGACGAGGTGCCTATGGTGACTTCATAAATTTCAAGATGATAGTGTCGTGCGTGTGTGCGTTCATAGGGGTGAGTGTATGCGCGTGTATATGAGCGCTTGCGTCTGTACTATGTCAAAAAAAAACAACATAAATGCATGTCAAAAAGAGATTAGTCAGTATACTCAATATTGTGCACCTCGGAGAGGAAAATGATAGAACTAGTACGTATTTATTTACGGTGCAGATTCACTCATTTTGCTCCATATGTACTCCGTCTCGGTGTAGTCTAGTCACTTGTTGAAATCTCTAGAAGGGCAAATACTCCTTTCTGGTTTACAGGGCTATACTAGCAAGTAGTTGTACGTACTAGTACAATAGTGGGCTCACATAGCAATTTTGTCTCATGCAAGAGCCTGGCTATATGCGTGCTCCAATGTTGCAACTGCAACGTTCGGTTTGCGCTTGGCTCTTCGCCTCTTCGAGAAGACGAACAATGATGTTACTACTACTGCTTCTACAGTGTCGAATCCACTGCTGCATGTCCGTCCACCGCGAGCAGGACGGATAGCTTGTTGTAGAAGTACTACTAAGCAAAAGCCTGTCCTCGTTTGCGAGCAACAGCGCGCATGGGCGAGGGAGCAGGCGTGTAGTAAAATCAAGCTTCTCCTCGTTGTACGAGTTTACGCGACACATCATAGCACTAGCCCCACATGCTTGCCTCTAAACTTGGCTAAAAGACCCGCAGTGTACAATATATTTGCTGCAACCTCTAACATTTACCCACCACAAATTAAAATATATGTGGCCGTATGCATCGTTCTGATGCAGAGGCCGGGGAGTCCCCCCTTTTTGAAAAAAACAAATTAAAATATATATTCCTGTCTTGACCAGATGAGCGTGCAAACTACAATCACCAGGGTGACAGGTAGGGCCAGAAGACTATTTTAATTTTAAAAAAAACTTCGAGACGAACACATAGCATGTAGCCGACCCCAACGATTTTAAGCTTACAGGCCGGTACACGCTATCTAGACTACTCTACACATGAAACTGCCACACGAGCGTCCGGGCTACGCTTGGCTCTTCGCCTCTTCAGGAAGTCGAACAATGATGGTGTACTACTTCACTGGAGGAGTACTACAGTATGCTTCTGGCCGTCTGACACCGATTGAACTGCTGCATGTCCACCGTGTGTTGGAGGGAGAGCATGTAGCGAAAGCTTCTCCTAGTCTTGCCAGCCACCACGCTCATGGGCGAGGGAGGGACGCTCCTGTCTTTGCGTGTATGATAGTGGGCCCGACAGGTGTGTGGCCAACCTGTCATACAGCCAAAGGCAATTGCAGTTAAGTCTGCGAGGGAGAGGATAATCAAACTTCTCGTTGATGTACGAGTTGACGCGACACATCAAAGCACTGCACTCGATATATTGCAATAATTTGCGTTTGCCGATGCATTAATTACAATGCATGCATGCATGCCGTGACTCTTCTTTTGATAGTACTTACATGAGTTGATTTAATGCACCTTGAAGTAGTACTCCCTCCGTTCCTAAATTATAAGTCTTTGTAGGGATTCCATTATGAATTACATACGGATGTATATAGATGCATTTTAAGTGTGGATTCATTCATTTTGCTCCGTATGTAGTCCACCTAGTGAAATCTCTATAAAGACTTACATTTAGGAACGGTGGGAGTATAAAATATGTGATGTTAAAGCTTTGTAATACCCCGGCCCAAGTCGAGAGATGGTTGTGCACGAGGAGGGCGAGATCATGCAGACCGAGAAGGAACAGGACCCGACGATGGAGCTCTCTAAGGTCTCAATGGACCTCACTGTGCTCCACTGCCCCTTGTGCCTCCGCCCCTTGACGCCTCCAGTGTATGAGGTTCGAATACACCTCGTCCGTTCGGCTGATTGAGCAAGGTGCAGGTTTCTTGATTGATGTGCTATTGGATTGATTTCTGCAGTGCAAGGGAGGGCACCTAGCCTGCGCGGACTGCCGCATCAAGCGCACTGGGAACCAGCGGCAATGCCAGAAGTGCGAGCGCGGCGGTGGATTCGACGTGCGAAACACGGCGGTGGAATCCATCCTTTCGTCGGTGAGGGTGGAGTGCCTGCACGAAGGCTGTGGGCTCTACGTCACTTACCACAAGCTCGCCGATCACCAGAGCGTGTGTCCGCTCGTGCCCTACAAATGCCCCGTGCCCGTCTGCGGCTACGAAGGCCTGCCGCCGGCGCTCTACCACCACATCAGCACCGCGCATCCCATGCCCGTGCACAGGATCCAGTACAGCAAGGTGATCCAGCTGCAAGTGCCACTGCCGGAGCCACGACTCTTGCTGTTCGCGGAGGAGGACTGCCGTATGTTTTCCTTGGTTGGTGGCGTGCTCGACATCGACGCGCCTATCGCCGTGTCGGTCGTCTGCATCAGAGCGGGGGCGTCTCCACTTCCGCACTACTTGCCGGCACAACTGATGGGCGAACGGCCCGCCGGGGGAGCCCAAAGGCACAACTGATGCCGTCAAGGTGGAAATGGAGGTGACAAGCAGCAAGGATCCCGGCGACGTCGACGTGCAGGAGCTGACCTTCTGGACAGTTCCGCCCAAGCTGCTGGCCGGGGCTAAGCTTGTGTCCCTCCACATTCAGATTGACAAGCTCACGTCCTAAATGTTTCGACAGTTCCTTCTGTTTATCTTAGTAATATGCTAATATAGGGATTACCTTGGTCTACTTTAGGTTAAGAAATGGTGGGTTTTGGTGGCGATGCAGCAATTACTTCGACATCAGATCAGTAATTTCCAACAGTCGAACGGATATTTTGTGTCTGTTGGATATAAAGTTCCTTTGGGTAAGAAGTACTACTTGTCATCAAAGTGGATAAAAGGAGATGCATGTAGACGTGTTTTAGTTCTAGATATGTCCCTTTTTATCCATTTTGATGACAAGCACTCCCTCCGTTCCACAATACATGCCTGCCATTTGTCAAAATATAGATGTATCTAGACATGTTTTAGTATATAGGTACATCCATGATAGAGCCAATCGGATGGTTGAGAACACTACAATTCGTAGCTACAGATGCGTGTGTGACTCCCAGATGCAGAGGCATGGGGTCATCATCCTCCTTTTCGAGAAAAAACAGACGCGTGTGTGAGAGTATGAGTGTATGCGTGCACCTCTTCTCTTCCTGTATAACGTACTACTAAACTCAGAGTACAAGTTTTTGTGGGTGGCACGATGGTGCGTGTGAGAAGTCCCGAGAGATAGGTTTAATGCGTCTGAAAAAAGGTCTAGCCTAGAGCTCGCCATGCGGCTATTCCTATCGAACGCCCCATTAACCGTAAGCTTTGTATACGATGCTGCCAGTTATTGCACGTACACAGTTGTACTCCCTCCTTTCCGGTTTATGGTGAGTGGTGGAATATTTTTGTAGTTTGCAAAAGCTCCTAATTAATGCTCTTGTTTTTCTCAAAAAATTATGTTTTACAATGCATTAATTGCAATGCATGCATGCATAAAGTACATGCATTGGTCAATTTTCTCCTAATACTTGCATGCAATGATTTAATGCACCTTGGAATCTAAACATGTGTTGGGGAACAACCAAATTGAGCCTTATAAAATGGATAAACTAAAATTTTGAGACAAGCCCTATAAAATCAGAAAGGAGGGATTAAAAAAAGAAGTACTCCATCCGGGAATAGTGCCGCACTTCGAAACAAGAACCGTCAATAAATTTTGAGCTTGTGTATCGTCACATTCCAAATTACTCCACGCTATATTGAATTGCAAACCTGTTCACACCGATCACAACCTAAACGGTTTCCCACATAGGAGCGTATTAGTACCACACTATATTGAATTCCAAACCTGTTCACACCAATCACAACCTAAACGGTTTCCCACTTACTACCTCCGTCCTGGTTTATAGGTCCCCTTTGTAGTTTGTATCAAATTTTGACTAAAGATTTAACTAACAAAATGTTAATGCATGTCAAGAAAAATTATCTCATTGGATTCGTACTTGAACATAGTTTTCAAAAATATAATGTTTGGTGACATGCGTAGACATTTTGTTAGTTTAATCTATGGTCAAAATTTGGCATGAAATATAATGGGGACCAATAAACCCGGACGGGGGTAGTAGGAGCGTATTAATACTCGGTTATAAATACTAGTATGCCAAGATGACTGCACATTCCTCCTCAACTGCTCATCCACAAAAACAAACAAGTCATTCAGCATCCTTCCCTTGCGTCTGCCATGGCCAGCGTGAGTTCTGGGTCGAGATATTGCTACCAGGCAGAGGCGAGCATGGAAGCGGAAGCACGAGAGATGTCCCGCCTCGCTGTGAGAGAAGCCGACATGTCCCGCCGCGCGGAAGCAGCAGCACAGAGGTCCCGCTGCGCCGCTGAAGCAGCACGGCGGTCCCGCCGCACCGTCGATGCAGCAGACTGGTCCGGCCGCGCCGCGAAAGCAGCAGAGATGTCCCGCCGTGCCACGAATGCAGCAGAGATGTCCCGCCGCGCCGCGGCAGCCTGGGAAAATTTCTCGCGGGCAGGCGACGACTGTTACAGGCGCATGCATGCAATCGTCCATAGCCAGATGGATCAGATCTCTGGCTTGGCGAGGTTGCAGGACGACGTGAAAGCATCGTTTGAACAGGCTACTGGCGTCATCCGGCAACTAAGGGAGGGCAATGATAGGCTCTGGGCCAAGTGCGACCTGCTGAGGGAGAAGATCGTCCGAAGTGCAGACCAGCAGGAGGAGACCAGTGCCTTGTTGAAGAGGACTGGCGTCATCGTCAAGAAACTTATGGATGAGAATGACATGCTCCGCAACGAGCACCAAAGGCTGGTGGAGGAATCCATGGATGTTCTCAAGCAGCGTCTTGAGGACACGAAAGAGCTCATCACCGCTCGCCGCAGAGACTAGTTCCCGCGGCCTGCAGCAACACATCAAGAAAGTAGAGATCAGCGAGCCAGATCCTTGTCTTCCTTCTTATTTTGCCCTTGTGTATTTCGGGCGTAGCCGCATGTGGCTTTTTTATTTATCTTTCTAATTATGTAAGACAATTAATCGTCCTTATCTTTCTGTGGAAGATCAATGTTGCGAGGCTGGAATGAAGAAAGCTCTTTCTGTGGCGACCCTAGCGTTGCTGTTCTTCTAGTTGCTGCTGGGCTTCCTTCAGTTTCCTGGTATCTTTTGATGCAATAATCGGTTTAGGATGTGGATTGTGTCGTCGGTTGTAAAATGTTGGGTTCTAGCGCAGATGTTTGGCCTTTGTTGGCCTCTTGGGATGTTGCGATTTCAATCAGGTACTCCCTCCGTCTCATAATGTAAGACGTTTTTTGACACTATACTAGTGTCAAAAAGCGTCTTATATAATGGGACGGAGGGAGTAGCTTTTAGTCCTTTGTGTTAGGCTGGAGTTGTGCTGAAGTTCTTGTGAATTGTGGTGGTTTTCAATAATGAAAATCGGAAGGGGCAAGCCCTTCTTTGATAAAAAAATCGTCCTTATATATTCATCAGTCTTGCTATAAGTCGCAGTAGATGCTATATAGGTCCGTCGGATCTTACATCAAGATCCGTGCTTTAAGATTTTCTTTTTTCTCTCTTAAAACTCAGTCGAGTGAGACATAGCCACGCCATTAAACAGAGGCTCGGGCGCCATTAATGGAGACCTTGGGAGAGAGGTGGACGGCAGATGGAGGTCAAAGGGCTCTCCTCCCGATAAGCACGCGCAGGGGTCGGATCGCACGCCTCTCGTACTCAAATAGCTACCCTGCACGGCGCCTCCTAGCTAATAAAAAAAGGGGACGCGTGGCGGCACGTAAATGTTACTAGTAAGTAGAACGCCGACTGTTTCAATAATACTTGTGTTTCCGATTGTAACATGACAGCACTTGTTCCAAAATGACTTTGTTGATTGTTAATGTGTGCGCCTTCGCAAATCGGACTGCAAATTTACCACTGCATGTTGGTGCCATGTCATGGCACCAAGCCAAATTTCATTATTTTCATGTGTGTTTCGGATTTACAGGAATGAAAAAACTAAGTTTCTCAATGTTTCCAACCCAGCCACGACGCCCAGAATTTTGAATTTCATTCCCATTTTTTGCATGGAACCTAGATATTTACCCGAGGACACACATGTGATTTTTCAACCAACTTTGGTGCACTGGAACATGTGCTTGTATTTCAAATTTGAATTATGCACACAAAGGTGACACGTTCCCTCCCAGAACCACGAGCCTTCTTGAGAGAAGCTCCAATTTGCAAGAAGCTTATACCAAAATTTGTTCCTATTCGGCCAATTTTTTTACCACGGCATGGTACTACCATGACATGACAACATGCCAAGTTTCATTATTTTAAAACCAAGTTTCTCAATGTTCTCAACCGAGCCACGATGCCCAGATGTTTGAATCTTATTCTCATTTTTTGCATGGGAGTAGAAATTCACCCGAGGACACAAATGTGATTTTTCAACCAACTTTGGTGCACGGGAGCACGTGCTTGTAGTTCAAATTTGAATTATGCACATTAAATGACCAAAAACTCAACTAATGTGTAAATAAGGCCAAACGAAGCCGGAATAATTCCAAAATTTAACAGGGCACTCATGTAGTTCTATGTTGCCTTTGTAAATAAACTCAAGGGGGACAATGTATATCGTTTCACACTCAAAGGTGACACGTTCCCTCTCAGAACCATGAGCCTTCTTAAGAGAAGCTTCGGTTTGTAAGAAGCTTATACCAAAATCTGTTCCTATTCGGCCATTTTTTTTACCACAACATGGTAGTACCATGACATGACATCCATGCCAAGTTTCATGATTTTCAGACGTGTTTTGGATTTACAAGAATTTTAAAACCAAGTTTGTCAATGTTCTCGGCTGAGCCACGATGCCCAGATGTTTTAATTTTATTCTCATTTCTTGCATGGGACCTAGAAATTCACCCGAGGACACAAATGTGATTTTTCAACTAACTTTGGTGCACGAGAGCATGTGCTTGTAGTTCAAATTTGACTTATGCACATTAAAAGACCAAAAACTCAATTAATGTACAAAAAATGACAAACGAACCCGGAATAATTCCAAAATTTAACATGGCACTAATGTCGTTATATGTTGCCTTTGTTAAGAAACTCAAGGGCGGGGGGCGGGGGGGTGGGGGGGGGGTGGGTGGGGCAACGTATATCGTTTCACACTCAAAGGTGGCACGTTCCCTCTTAGAAGCACGAGCTTCCAAATCAGCCCAATTTTTACCACAACATGTTAGTGCCATGACATGACACCATGCCAAGTTTCAGGATTTCTAGCCGAGTTTTGGATTTACATGAATTTAAAAACTAAGTTTCTCGATGTTCTCGGCAGAGTCATGACGCCTAGATGTTTGAATTTCATTCTCATTTCTTCCATGGGACCTAGACATTCAACCAAGGACACACATGTGATTTTTCAACCCACTATGGTGCACCGGAGCATGTGCATGCAATTCATATTTAGATTATGCACATTAAAAGTCTAGAAACTCAATTAATGTATAAAAAGGCCAAATGAACCCAAAATAATTTCAAAATTTAACAGGGCACTCATATAGTTCTATGTTGCCTCTATAAATAAAATCAGGGGGGAGGCAGCGTATATCGTTTCGCACACAAAGGTGATACGTTCCCTCTCGGAACCACGAAGCTTGTTGAGAGAATCTCCGGTTTTGCGAGAGGCTTATACCAAAACTTGTCCCCATTCAGCCAAAAATTATAGTATGAAAATAGGGTTTAGATTATCCCGAACATCTCACTACCTAGACCAATAATGTACTATGATTTGAATTCAACATAAAATGGATACATATATTTGAATTGGAGAGCGTATGGTACATGTAGTTCATAGTGAAATATGATTACTGCTATATGCATGTCTTTTTGTTATCAAGATAATACTTAAATTATTGTATAACTTGACAACAATCATATTCGAATAAGGAAAATTGATTCAAATTTAGTCCATATGGTAGACGACAATATATATGTTCACATGGTGGAGTAAAATGTTCATATATGATGGAAGATCAAAATGTACGACTACATCAATTATAAACCGCAAGGTCACCTAATGATATATTCGAATTCAACATAACGTGGACTCAAAAATTGAAATTCGAGATCATGGCATCTCTAATCATATAAAAAGGGACATTACTCTTTCTTTGGTGGGAGTTGATTTCTTTTTTGTTGTTGTTGAGGGAAGTGCGAATCGATTTGGTACTGTGCAGGGTAATCTTGTTCTCCCGATTTTTTTTACATTTTTCTTGTACTTTTTTCAATGGCATCTATAGCAATATAGTAAAAGGGGACATGACTCTCTTGTGTCTTGTATGATTTTTTTACATGCTAAGTTTGTTCTACCGAACAAGGAATCCACACCTTGTTATCCCAAAATTTCCAAGATTGAGTATCTTTTGTCTCACCTGCTTTGAAACTCCGGCTTCTTCAACCCACGCCGTGCCTTGTTATCCCGAAATTTGGACACGCGCGAAATTGCTCCCGCAGCCCAGACACGCGAAATCCCCCTTCTAACCCTCAGCTAGAAATGAAGCTCCACGTCGCGGTGTTAAAACTGGTGGGGGTACGCTAGTAACTTACCCTACATTTCAGACAAGCGCGTCCCTAAGCTTGGCTCCCCCCTCCAACTTCGCCCCCCCCCCATTCGTACACCGAGGCCGCCAAAACCCGCGAAACCCCATGCTCCTCCGTTGGCCTCCCGACCGCCGCCCAGCCGGAGACTCTTCCCCAACTACGTCGTCCACTGCAACAGCTCGCCGTCCCTCATCCACCGCACCGGATGAGGATCCATTGTTGATCTCGTCGTCCCGTCGGATCAGTCGCCCCGTCCTCCACCTCCAAGGAGCTGCCCCGACGTTGACCTCGTCTATCGCGCCACCTCAATCCCCACAGCGCCGCCTTGACCTGCCCCACCGGAACCCCAACACCCTCACCAATTCCCCCGCTGAAGCCGAGGCCAACTCGGCGCCACCAAGGAGGTTCTGCACTCACCGGTGCATTTTATCTTTTATTAGATCTCACGGGGCTGCCGGTGCTCGATACCGAGCAGACATGGCGTCTCCATCGATGGCGCCGTCGCCGGCCACATCACCCATGGCGTCTCTCCCCCATGTCGATGCTTCCTCGGTGGCGACTTCCACAACGGCACTAGCTGCAGCTGCTCCGGCTCTCGCTCGCGCTGCGCCTCTGTTCTTGCTGTCGGTCGCGCTGCTGCACTGCTCCTGCTTTCCTTTGTTCTGCTGCTCTGCTCTTGCTCTCGCTTGCGCTGCTGCTGCTGCTGCACGACCTCCGGCATCTACAGGAGTTGCTGCTTTAGCACTTGCTCGCGGTGCTACCGCATGACTTGCTCTCTGCTAGTGCATTCCATGCTCGAGCGTCTGCTGATTTAGATCACTGCTTCTCTGCTACTAGTGCTCGAACGCCCTAAACATCTATTGCAATGCTCTGTTACTAGTTCAATCAGTTTCGACAGTAAATTCAGTTTCAACTATGAAGTTCATTTTCTTCAGTTCAGTTCAGAGTGAACAGTACTGACAGCATCTGTCGGAGCGGCCGTGGCGCGGCTAATGCGTTTTACATCTAGCACTTTTTGGTGATGTATTTTACATCATCTATTGTAGATGATATTAGGGTCCCACTTCAGATTAAAGTTGTCTGTCTCGTTATGCTTCAGCCTCGTTGCCGTACACCTTAGCGGAGCTGCTCCAACAATGAAACCGTCCATCACAGCGGAGCAGTACCCTCGGCGCCATTTCTAGAGGCCTCGGATCTTCTTCCCCGCCTCCGACAGTCACACCAGCATCAACACCATCCTCCACATCCAACCCAATGATGCTGAGGTCCACAAAGCTATACCAAAGAGGTTGTACACTCATCGCATCACTTTGTTTCTCCATTCCTCTGTTCTTCCAATTCATGTGAGCCAAACAACCAGGTTGACTGAAATCCTATGTTTCCAAATGCTATGTTTTGCACGTGCATTCCTATCCTATTCCTGTGTTTTTCCTGTCCTTGCGTTTATAGAATCCTCCAATTCTAAGGAGCCCTTACAGATTTACTTCATTTTCAGATTGGCGTCAAAGAAAACTCTATGTGTTATGTCCTGCTCCTGCCGTGCCGTCAAACACCCCACCTGAGGTGAACCATCGACAGGAGTGTTCACTTCAGCAGAGATCCCCCCTGCAGACTTTCTTTCGCCACCTCAGATCATCTTTCCCGTTGCCGGCAGCCACACCAACCGCATTATCATCATCGATTGAGCAGATGAACCTGAGGACTACACAGTTCCGGAAGAGAGGTTGCAGTATTTCATGTTTGCTTACGTTGTACATCGGTCATTATTACCTGCTACTTTATCATTCAATCTTGAGTTTTGAATTGTCCATGGGTCTCATATCGAGCCAACAACGAATAGTATCTGCCTACTATCTGGTTCATCTGGGGTCTTCTATGTGGTTCATGTTGGGTGGGCAACAAACAATAGATGATCCATTGTCTATCTTTTTAAACTGAAGCTATAATCTACCTGCTATCATTAGTTTTGGATATATCCACTCGTTTGCTACCAACAGTCTTGATTTTTGCATGCACCCCTTAGGCCTTACAAAATCTAACTATTTTTTTATTATGCGTGTCAGATATTGTACACAATCGTACTGAACATGTAGAGAAAAAGAGAAGACCGTTGCGTGCGAATATAATGTCATGCAGACGCTACTCCATGGTGGGCGAAGTCCCCCCTCCCTCTCTCTTGCATTTCCAGATTGTATTCCGAAGGAAGATAACTGTTCATATGGAGATTTAGAAGGAGCCGACCATGCCTGTTTACCACTTGACGTGTTTGCTCTAACCTGGCATGCTGATGTTGGTCATATCATGCATATGGCGCCTTGCATTGCTTACATTATACATCTTATATGTCATCAGCTTAGTTTAGATTTGCTTTGTGTGAATGCCACCTGTTTGGTTTCTATATCATACTCCCACCATTCCTAAATATTTGTCTTTTTAGATATTTCAACAAGTGACTACATACGGAACAAAATGAGTGAATCTACACTCTAAAATATGTCTATATACATCCGTATGTCGTAGTCCATTTGAAATCTCTAAAAAGACAAATATTTAGGAACGGAGGGAGTATATGGGAATTATGCAATGCCATCTTCTTTAGCCAGGCATCATATACGTCAATCATGCAATGCCATCCTGTTTAGCAAGTCATCGTATATGTGAATTGTATCGTGCCATATTTTTTTTCCATAATGTATTCCATTTGTCAACAATGTTTATACATTCATCTACTCTTCCTGTGCATCAGCCATTTGAGTCGGTCATGGGAAAATCTGGAGTGAAAACAAGGTCTTCTGAGCAGTCAGTGCTACCTATCGATGCAGATGTCTTGCTAGTTACAGATAGCTCCTCAGAGGAGGATTCAGAGAGAGATGACCAGTCGTATTCCCCCTCCCCCCGAGGTGCATGCTCTAACTTAGCTGGGCTATATTGCTCATATCATGCATATGGTGTCTTGCATTGCCATGCCATCTGCTTAGATTAGACATGCTTTGTGTGAATGCCTCCTGTTTGCTTTCTATATCAGATATGTGAATTATGCAATGCCATGTTTTTCAGCCAGTTATCATATATGTGAATTATGCATCGCCATGAAGCCAGGCATCATATATGTGAATTATCTCATGCCATCTTTTTTTTCATTATGTATTCCATTTGTCGACAATCTGTGTATATTGAACTACTCTTCATGTGTATCAGCCATTTGAGCCGGTTATGGAAAAATCTGGAGTGAAAACAAGGTCTTCAGAGCAGGCAATGGTACCTGTTGAAGCATATATCTCGATGGTTACAGGGAGGTCCTCAGAGGAGGATTCAGAGACAGATGACCAGTCCTATATCCCACCTGAGGTGTATGCTCTAAGTTGCAATGTTTATATTTCTCATATGATGCATATGGTGTGTTGCATTGCTTAGTTTAGACATCATATGCACAATATTGAATTCTATCTGCTTAGTTTAGAGAACATACATGCGAGTGCCAGCTTCTTAGTATATGAATCAATTACGTCAATTATATCATGCCATCCTGTATACTTAAAAAACATGTATGTGAATTATTTCATCCCAACCTATTTTAGAAAGACATCATATAGTTTTGTCATGTCATCCTGTTTAGGTACTCACCATATGTTGAATTATGCCATTATATCCTGTTAAGTTATCCATCATATATCTGAAACTGTGTCATGCTATCCTGTTTAATTAGGCATCATATCTGTGAAATTGTGTCATGTTGTCCTGTTTGGTTAGACAACATATATGTGAATTACCACATCTGTCTATCATACAATGTCTGTACGTTCAATTTCTTTTCTTGTTTATCAGCCATTTGAATTGGAGGGGGTGATGGCAGTATCTACGGGAGCAAAAACCTGTTCTTCACAAAAGACAGTGCTACCCGTCGATGCAGATAGAACCATGGTTGTACTGGCCCACAAACTAGCCCCACCACACATAATCGAGACTCTTCCAGATTGCGCACTTACACCGTTGGACAGAGAACCAGCTACAACCCATCTAACCGCAACCCCAGCGGATAGTAACCCACTTATAGTTGACAAAGCACCATGTCCACCATAGAGTACACCCACACGAGCAGTTTGTAAAGCTACTGTAGTGCCCAAAGCACGAAGACCACCACATCTAACCCAAACTCCACGTTTAAAGCAGAAGAGCAACTGTTCTCAGGTCAGATTCTGTAGCTATGGTCCATACTCCTTTGCTGTTGCATCATTATATTTACTCATACCAACTACTTTCGAGTTTGAAGGATCCAATTGAAACTCCAATGGCGCAACAGGTATGTTTTAAACCTATTTCTTTAACTGGATTGCTGTTCTAACTTCTTGCTCTATGTTGATTTAAGTTTAAGTTGTATAAATAGTTATGTTCTCATGTGATGCACATTACAAGTGCTGCCAATGCTGTGTAGTTTCTCACACTTATATTCTGTCTATGCTAATGTGTCTTAAAAATATATGAGTTGAACTGTGTCACTATCTTGATTAGGGAACATAAACTAGAATGATATGGACAATACAATGACCATAGTACATAGATATATGTTTGTTTCATGCTGTTATCCTGTCCACCTTACTACTGAACCAGTTTACCAAAATGAGTTTGGTATACTACAAGCTAAACCTGTGATGTGTCTGCTTGTTTCTCTTGTAGTATGCAAACAGAATATTGGCGAAGGGCACCCCACTATGCAATGGTAGAGAAAGTAATGCAAATAAGGTTCAAGATAGTGAGACAACCCTGTTGGTCTCCAAGAAAGGTGATAAAAACGATCTTGTAGACAGTGAGAAAACCCCACAGTCCTGCGTTGATGTAGTGTTCGAGTTACTGGCCAGTATCGCTGGCACAAGCTCTTCGAACTCGTTGCCTAAATCACTTCGGCTTCTTCAGTCTCAGCTACAAGCTGAAAGGCATCAGTCAGCTGTGCTACGGCAAGAAGCCAAAGGACTGAGGAAGTCCCTGCAGAATCCAGATGCGTACTTTCTTGTGCAACAGCAAGCGTTGGAGGATTTAAGCGCCAAACAAGAGAAAGTTAATAAGCTTGCTAAGCATCTTGCCAGCATTGTGGGTACTCGGGATATTGTTTCTTGAACTCTTCTGAAGTGGTTTCAGATCTGGAATTGTTTTATCGCGGTGTTTATATGCTGTTGTGTTCCCTATATTTGCACTGGTGGTGAACTTTGATGCCCAGTGGATGTAATATGTGTAATAGCCGTGATAGCCTAGCATAAGTTGCTTGCTTATTTATTTCCTTGTTGTCTTGTTTATTTGTTTGCTTGTAGTCAGTGCAGTTCTTTTTGAGCGGTTTGCTAGTGGCTGCAATAACCTATTTTTTAAAACTAGGCCACAATAACCATGGGCTAATATTTACTGTAGTGACACTGGGCCTCCTACGGGCCGTAGAAACAGTGGGCCTTCTACGGGCCGTAGAAACAGTAGGCCTTCTACGTGCCGTAGAAACATTGGGCCTTCTGGGCCTTCTACGGGCCATATCATCAATGGGCCTTATACGGGCCGTATGATCGATTAGCCGAACATGGCCCAATAACAGGCCACATTATGGCCGTAAATTGGCTAGAGTTGGAATCGTCCGTTCATGGGCCGACCATAACGGGCCATCGTTAATAGGCTGTATTTGATGACGCTATGAAAATGGCCCAATGTATTAACGGATGACAAACGGGCCGACTGTAACCACAGGCTGAATTTGGCCCACAAGCAGAAAATGACAGTAACGGGCCGTAACTAAACGAATGCTCGAAATGAGCCCAAGAATAAATGGGAACTGAGAAGGCCGAAAGATAACATTGGCTGGAAATGGCCCAACTGAATAACGGGCCCTTAATGGGTATAAAGTGATACACTATTCATTACGGGCAAGTTTCACCACGGGCCGTTAATTGGTCTAAAGTGATACACTATTCATTGTGGTCCAGTTTCACCGTGGGCCGTTAATAGGCCAAGAGTTACATAGGGCCTCATATGGGCCGAAAGACGTCATGGGCCATACATGGGCCAGAAGTGAAAACGGGCTGGAATCATATTGGATGGCCCAGATGACGCTACTGGGCCTAATTCGGATAGGGCATAACTGGCCTTGGGTTAGCGGGCTGTAAATGGGATATATGCGAACAAGCCGTTAACAGGCTTTCCATGGGCCGGACCGTCACCTTTTGACCAAGTCAAACGGGTTGGCCTTTTCACGGGAATGGGCCTCTCTTGGGCCGTGCCACGTGTCGACGTATCATAGGCGCGTTCTGTCCAATGAGTGGATGACATCTGTCCCAAAAATGAGCCGACACGTGTTTCCTCCAGCCAATGATGATTTTACACGTGGAAAATCCCCATTGGTCGGGGCTATTAACGGGTTATCGGATCCAAAACACGACCGGATAGCTTAACGGCGTTCCGTTACGGTGGTGCCACGTGTTAGTCACCCTTGACGAAAGCACTTCTATGACGCGCGATTTATCGTCATGGAAGTGGACACTTCCGTGATGATAATTTTGGTAATGTCATGGAACACTTCTACGACAGCACAGGTATGACTATCTTGATTCTGTCATAAATTTGTCATGGATGTACATGCATGAAAAAAATGTGACCTACTATGACAAACACGTATCATCACGGAAGTGTATTTTTTGTAGTGTTCGTTCGTACTTCTAAAGTTAAATTGTGTTTAGTTAAACACAATAGGCGGATTAAGAAGTAATCGAGGCAACAAGCAAGAACCAAATACAAAACTAACATGGATGAACAACTGGAACAACGTCGGGGTGGAAGATCGTAGTGAAGATGAGACCAGGTTCTGCTATTTCCATCAACATTCGTGCGCAACCTTTCAGTCCGTAACACTTGAGAAAGTTTATCCAAGTTCGACCTTAAAAAAGCAGCGGTCTTCTTGGTTCATGAACCCAACTCGGAACTTATATCCATGGCTTGTCTTCACTGTGACCATTAAACTAGTGTATTCAGTTATGGCAAGGCCGAGCATCTTGAGTACATGTGTTCTGGCAGAGCAAATAATACACTGCGGGAAAAATAATATGAGAACACAGCATGTTCAAAAAACCCCACCCTCCCGGATAGAAAAGAGGATTCTAGGAAAATACTATGCGCGTTTCAAAATGCTGTGTTAGGATGAGAAGGAACAAGTGTGGCGTCTCACCGAGGGTGCAGAAACCTGTAGGGTCCTCGGACTTTGGGCACTGCAAATGAAACACAATAGATTCGGTAGGAAGAAAAATGCATCAACGGCGGTGGCTGCCATCCTAGGATTACCTGCGACCAAGGGACTTGGATTTATCGGGGATGGATGAAGAATTCGTACCTGATTCTCCATGAGAAAACCCTATGCAATCACCGAGAGGGGGTTTTCTCCGAACAAGTAGACGAGGGAGAAGGGGATTCAGGCCTAGTGAAATATTACCGCTTCGTCCGTCCAGCTTACTGCTAAAGCTGGAAAGGGGGGGTTGTGATTTGATGGCTCATTGGGCATTACTGCGGCGCTACGACCGGGGTGTGTCTACCGTGAAGTTGTGCACTCTAATTTGTGCATATGGCACGTGGACCCCGTTGTCGGTTGCCCCACATATCAGCGAAAGGAAGTAGAAAGACAGGAGTAACTAGTTAAACATAAATATATTTTTTGACAGAGAGATACTCCCTCTGTAAAGAAATATACAAATCTTTTATATCACAGACAGACTCACCTTGCCGAGAAATATACTCCCTCTGCAACGCATGGGAATTATGGGGGTTCAACTTTTTTATGGGGGTTTAGCTGAGAATATAATACTCAGATAGGCTCACGGTTCTGGGCTTTGGGCCGCAGGCCGACCCTACATGTTTGGGGGCCCATGTGTTCTACCTCAACGCTTTTCATATGGCAAGTGATCGGTACGGCGCTGGTTTTAGATGCTGTCGCAAGGCGAATACACAAAATTGAATAAAGCACGACAGCTGTTGGAATGAAATCGAATAACAGTTCCTAACCAGCAATCAGAGTTGCAATTCTATCAACGATATACCATGTAATAAATAATACTGTCGTACTACTTATACATAGAGGGCACTTGTTTGACCATGCCAGATTATTACATCAAAATCTCTCGGAGGATAGATCAGTTCGGCAGTTGTGTGCTGCTACTGAAGAATTTCAAAGTTGATTTGGACCAGCTCTCCTTGCCAAGAAAGTTCGATTTTGACATCATCCCCTACCGCAAGATATGATTTAGATTTGAACCTTGACCATCCTTTAGCATCAATCATCATGCGACCATCCTTTGTACTTACGGTATATTGAGCAGGTTCATTCACACCAAGGCTGCGCATGGTAAGAGAAACTTGGCTGCGGTCGGCCGGATTGTTGAGCGACTCCCTCGTTGCTCTAGGAATTCTTTGTTTGCAAACAAGAAGACATACCCAAACAGTTAGATCAACATAGTGAATCATGTGAAACAACATGGAAAGGAAAAAGAACGAAGCACTTGGGCGGCCAATGCTTACCAAGAAGGTGGACATGTCGGTTTTTGTAAGGACTTTGGTATATGAAGTGCGAACGGCAGCCCAGTCTGTTCCCGGTACAACTGCATGGGCCGGAGCAGATGCAAGTGCAAGTGTTGGTGTAGGTGCCGAAGCCGCTGCTACCACCGGAGATGGTGCTCCTTGTAGAGCTAGTGCCGGTGCCGGAGCAGGTGCCGGTGTCGATGCCCGATCCTCCGGTAGATCAGACTGATCCGCTGACGCGGTTGGTGCCCAATCCTCAGCTGGATCAGACTGAGTTGCTGCCACTGTCAGTGCTAGAGCAACTGCCGGTGCTCGATCCGTTGCTGAAGGTGGTACCGATGTGCGAGACAGCGGCGATCGTGTCTAGTCTGCTATGATCATCTTTCTAACTTGACTAGGATCCATGACCGTGATCCAGTTTTTTTCTTCATTTCTTTTAAACGCGAGAAGGACTAATTGTGGTGTTTTTGTTAAACAAAACTTCAGTTCATCATAGGGATTCAGCTTGTACTTAGACAACAGACTGATCCAATTTATTCCAGTAATATAAGTGATGGACAATGCCTTTGTTACTGACACGACATAAGAAGTGAAACCTGCAAAAATAGCCATTGTAGAGCAAACCAAACGGTTTATTCTGTGATGAATTGTCACATGGCAAAACCTGCATCGTAAAATTGCAGGAAAAGAAAGAAAACATGACATTAAATTAATAAGATTTAGACAGTAAATCAATAAGATTTACTTGATGTGACACGAGTTAATCCTTACCAGGAAATCACTATGTTGAAGTACTAAACAGAAGATTGATCGTCCAACTACGCGTGGCATGCAGGGGCCCCGCCTACTCCCACAAGCAGGATAGTCCAAAGGTCGTGACAAATCGTATGGACCGAACATCCATGGGACTGGAAATCCTTGTGGGTGCGATAAACCCTGCAATGCATACAGATATTAGAGTGTAACCATAATTGATAAACCGTCCTCACAAAAAATATGATCTGGATACTTCAAAATATACAGACTGAATTGAGTGGACAGACATTAACATAGACCGTTCTCAGGACTGACCACACACCAAAAGTGGCAGTACTAATAAACAATACAGGGTTCACAAACACAAATCAAGTACTGAACAATAGTACTTACTACAGACAAGCAAAGTTGCACTAACTAAACTCTGCAGACTATTTCTTGCCACCGACCTACGGGATGAACCCCACATAACTGACTAGGCCATGGACTTCGTGTGAGATGTCTACATGCACCATCACCATCTTGTCGACCTTGGAGAACCTAACAGAGTGGTCTTTCCACTCATAAACATGATGATGAAGACATGCCGCATCAGATTTGTTGGGAAGCTTTACAATAACCACACCCTTCGTAATCGAAGGCACAGCAAGGAAATTGTTGTGGTCAAGTGCAGCCTTGAGAACACGCCTGACAACAAAGCTACAGGAAAACACTAGTTCAGGACATGTGGCGACAAGGACACAACAGCTGGATAGTTCAGCAGTAGAACTCATCATCAGGTCTTCCAGTTCACACGGCATGACTTTGAGAACTTCATCTCCACCGTGGACCTGGTTCTAATTCAAACAGAAACCATATTTTATTACTAGTTCCATTCAGAAATATAAGATGATTTTCGATATTATACTCCATATATGACTACATATACGCACAAAAATGAGTTAACAAAGACACTAGAACATGTCTTCAAAGGCATGAGAGCAGAGGGATTACTTGCAATATCCATAAGACAAGTTACTGAGGCAAATATACCCTCTTCAAAGGTAGCATTTATGTTCATAAAGTACTCCCTCCGTCCCAAAATTCTTGTCTTAGATTTGTCTAGATACGGATGTATCAAGTCACATTTTTAGTATTAGATACATCCGTATCTAGACAAATCTAAGACAAGAAATTTGGGACAGAGGGAGTAGTTGAAAGTAATCTATAAGAAATCAGTGTCAACCTCTCGCATGTTTTGGTCAAAAGAGGAATTTAGAACCGTCATTTGGCACACTAAAATCACATGCAAGATATCCCAGAAAGTTGTACTACCAGTACTAGTACTGCGTGTTAGATGAAAAAACACGATCAAGATCGAGAAAAAGATCATCAACAAGAGACATTACCTAGACTTGCTTAATGAGGGATCCCGGAGAGGGGGGCTTGGATAGGGCGATGGCTTTGAGCTTGTCTGCGGTAGTCTCGGCGGGGTGCTTGCGCTTCTTCGTACCATGAGCCTCGACGGTTTTGGCCAGAGCCATAGACATCACGTCGGCCGGTGCTCCGGCGTCCATCCAAGAGAGGAAGATGAGAGAGAAGAGTGAAAGGAGGAACGAGATGAGGGAGAAGCGAAGCGAGTGGGCGTTTTCTTCAAGAGAGGAAGCTGAGAGAGAAGAGTGAAGTGAGGGGGGTTTTGTGATTTGACGGCTCATTGGGCATTACTACGGCGGTTCGATCGGGGTAGTCTACGGAGTAATTTAGTGCATGGCTGGTGGACCCAGGTGCTGGCTGTCCCACACGTCGGCGAAAGTGAGTAATTTAGTGCATGGCTGGAGGAGGATCCACACGGTAGAGCATGTCCATTGTTTTTCTGAAGAAAAAAATGATTACAGCAAGCGTTTCCACTCTTACGATGGAGGAGTGTGAAACACGATAGCCACTTGAACATACACAGTGCTCCTACTACTAGGCATGTGCAGTGGTTCATACGTTAGTACTACACAATCTTGTTGCTAGTGTAGTAAGGGCATCCACAACGTTTAGAGGCTGTATCGCCTCTAAGCTGGGACCCACATGTCTGCCTCTAAATTTTGCCCAAAACCGTGCAGTGTATAAAGTTCAGTTTGGCCTCCAAGGTGGGCCCCATAGCAGCCACCATGCACCTAAAAAATCGTTTTTTCAATCAACCAATTTAGCATACGGCATGCACCTGTGAGCATGACAAGTAGGGACTCGGTATTATTTTAGTCTGAAGGGAAAGTTGGAGGCGCCTCTTAGCTTGAAGTCGATGCTAACCATTTTAGCTTGGAGGCAGTCCTTTTGCAGTGTATGGTGCCTGCCTCCAACTCATTAGAGGCGGCCATGGAGGCTGGAAAAGAGCACATTGTGGATGCTATGACGATAACAAATGATGTTGTGCGCATGTCAACTACTCCTATATGTAACATAGTACCGCTTTTTCGACTGTCCAACCGAGAATGAACAGTGAGATCAATGTTAATAGAACTAGGTCCACAACGCACGGAGAGTACGGTGCTACAGTACTCCATGAATCATGAACCATATGAAGCACGAATAGTGTTAGGCAGGGTGTATGAAGGGTCCACGGGATGGGAGCAAAAAATCCCTTCTCGACCCACTTTTGGGTGTTTGGCAGAGTGCATGAAGGGCGCATGAGTCCACACTGGTAGGTTGACAAAAATACATGAAGAGGAAACAACTATATTGAGATGAGAATGCAACCAAACACACCCACACGCTTTGTGCTACATTGACTGATCTGCACCGTCTGAGTTTGATCCAACGGTCAAGTTGCGCCGAGACATGGAGATGCCATGCAGAGGGCGCCTAAACACCACCAAAGTCCCTCTGCTTCTCGAGGCGCACGACGTTGGTGATGCAGGGTGCAACCGCCCGCAGAGCTCGCTCCCGGTTGACGGGAGCCAGCTCGTCAAAGACGACGTCCAATGGCACAAATGGATTCCGGTGACGGAGCCCTAAAAGGATTCGCCGGGCAACGGCGACGACAGCCCGCAACCCCTCCTTGTCCAGCTCAGGCCCCACCATCACGCGGAGACGGCTCAGCTCCTCGGAGATATAGGTGAAGAAGGAGACCAGGTCAGGAAGGCATAGCTCGTTGAAGTCGACTGGGTGGTCGAACAGGTTTAGCCCGACGGCCGGCATCGTCACGCTGGCATGACGGTAGGCATCGCGCAGCCGCAACATGTGCGTGGAAACTTGGTTCACCAAGTGGCTGAGGCAATCCTCGACCTCGTCACGATCGGCCCGCTCGCGCTCCAGCCGGCTCCCCGGACGGCCTATCATATCTCCCGCTTTCTGCAGCAATGTCGCCGACGCCTCGAGCATCTTTGTGGTGGACGCCTGCCGCTTTTGAAGCTCCGTGAACTCCTGCACATAATGGAGGAGCATAGCACTCCTCTCCTCCTTGAGCTCACAGATCTCCACGTCCGTGGCCTTGAGCTCCGCATCCTTGGCATGGAGCTCCTGTGTCAGGCGCCTCACCTCGGACTCCGTGATCTGCTGCACCACCATGGCACCAGGTAGAAGCAATGGGGAGAGGAAGCAAAGGGGGCGAAACGGCTGAAAGGCAATGCAATCTACGGGAAGGCGGAGGGAGCCAACCAAGAAGCGGGGAATCTTTTCGTTTTCACCACGGTAAAACACCAGTCGACGACTTCTGAAGGAAATATGCCCTAGAGGCAATAATAAAGTTATTATTTATTTCCTCATATCATGATAAATGTTTATTATTCCTGCTAGAATTCTATTAACCGGAAACATGATACATGTGTGAATACATAGACAAAACTATAGTCACTAGTATGCCTCTACTTAACTAGCTCATTAATCAAAGATGGTTATGTTTCCTAACCATAGACATGTGTTGTCATTTGATTAGTGAGATCACATCATTAGGAGAATGATGTGATTGACATGACCCATTCCGTTAGCCTAGCACTTGATCGTTTATTATACTGCTATTGCTTTCTTCATGACTTATACAAAGTTCCTGCAACTATGAGATTATGCAACTCCCGTTTACCGGAGGAACACTTTGTGTGCAACCAAACGTCACAACGTAACTGGGTGATTATAAAGGTGCTCTAAAGGTGTCTCCGAAAGTACATGTTGGGTTGGCGTAATTCGAGATTAGGTTTTGTCACTCCGATTGTCGGAGAGGTATCTCTGGGCCCTCTCGGTAATACTCATCACCTAAGCCTTGCAAGCATTGTAACTAATGAGTTAGTTATAAAGATGATGTATTATGGAACGAGTAAAGAGACTTGCCGGTAACGAGATTGAACTAGGTATTGGATACCGACGATCAAATCTCGGGCAAGTAACATACCGATGACAAAGGGAACAACGTATGTTGTTATGCGGTTTGACCGATAAAGATCTTCGTAGAATATGTAGGAACCAATATGGGCATCCAGGTCCCGCTATTGGTTATTGACCGAGAATGGTTCTAGGTCATGTCTACATAGTTCTCGAACCCGTAGCGTCCGCATGCTTAACGTTTCGATGACAATTTTATTATGAGTTTATAAGTTTTGATGTACCGAAGTTTGTTCGGAGTCCCGGATTTGATCACCGACATGACGAGGAGTCTCGAAATGGTCGAGACATAAAGATTGATATATTGGAAGCCTATGTTTGGACATTGGAATGGTTCCGGGTGAAATCGGCATTTTACCGGAGTACCGGGAGGTTACCGGAACCCCCCGGGGGGTTATTGGGCCTACATGGGCCTCGAGGGAGAAGAGGGAAGGAGGCAGGAGGGGGACGCGCGCCCCTCCCCTTCCTAGTCTGAATAGGACAAGGAAAGGGGGGCGGCGCCCCCCTTTTCCTTCCCCTCTTCCTCCTCTTTCCCCCCTTCTCCTACTCCTAGTTGGAAAGAGGGAGTCCTACTCCCGGTGGCAGTAGGACTCCCCCCTTGGCGCGCCCTCCTTGGCCGGCCGCCTCCTCCCCCCTGGCTCCTTTATATACAGGGGCGGGGGGCACCCCATAGACACAAAAGTTGATCTACGGATTGTTCCTTAGCCGTGTGCGGTGCCCCCCTCCACCATATTCCACCTCGGTCATATCGTCGCGGAGTTTAGGCGAAGCCCTGCGCCGATAGAACATCATCATCGTCACCACGCCATCATGCTGACGGAACTCATCTCCGGAGCTCGGCTGGATCGGAGGCCGGAGATCGTCATCGAGCTGAACGTGTGCTGAACTCGAAGGCCCCGTACGTTCGGTGCTTGGATCGGTCGGATCATGAAGACGTACGACTACATCAACCGCGTTGTGCTAACGCTTCCGCTTATGGTCTATGAGGGTACGTAGACGATACTCTCCCCTCTCGTTGCTATGCCATCACCATGATCTTGCGTGTGCGTAGGAATTTTTTTGAAATTACTACGTTCCCCAACATCATCGTGACTAATTGCTGCCGCGCCAGCTCCCGTTAATCAAAAAATTAAAAATCCTGCCGCGCCTACTCCCGTCAATCAAAAAAATAAAAATCATGCCGCACCCAAACACCAGAGCAATGCCGCGGTGGATATTTAAATTTACCTGCCGGCAAGTAGATAAAAAAAGGGGTGAAAAAACAAATGTGGCGGCGGCCTAGCTAATCGGTCGAACTAGCCCAACTAGCTAGCCATCATGCTTCACTGATGTACTCGGCGGGAAAGGTGGTCTTTCGTGATTTGATGACTAATTTACTTGCTTCAGCGCTACGACCGAGGAGGACCAAGAAAACACACGGTAGGGCGTCCCACGTCAGGAAGAATATATGCGTGCACCACCCGGGAGGACCCCGAAACTGAGCGGTAGGGTGTGCCACGTCTCGGCATGGAGGGAAAATGCGCGTGCAAAAATATACTGTATCAGACGTAGTACGTATGGTTCGACCTCGGGACCCAGCCAGTGGGTCGAAAACACCCCACTAGCCACACAGCTTCATCATGCAAACGTGGCATGGAGGATAGATGTGGTTAGCTCCGTCTCGACCAGCCACAACGTCTCTTGTTCTAGGCGATTCTTCTATTTTCCGAGCTTTTTTTAGTTGTAATAACACCACGGCAAGCTAGCTCCGCTCTTCGTGTGTGCCCATGCAAAAGTTAGACGATGGAGAGAAGAGAGATTGAGATCGCAGACCTGGGACCCACCAGTAAGTGAGACAACGGTCATGCACGTGTTGACGAGGCACTCCCTCTACTCTACTCAACGCAAGTACTGTATAAAATCAAGTTATGGGACAAAGCCAACAACCGTTTGTTTTTTCAGGCTATCGACTTACGCTTTGTAGTCCAGGTTGCCAGTTCGAATCTCGTCTTTCAGATTTGTTAGTTTTAGGTCCAAATTTGATTAATGACAAGTGGGACCCCTGTGTGTTGTTCTGATATTTCAGTGTAGGATGGTTTTTTTGAACAAACACTTTGCGCAGTTAGACAAGTAACTGCACGAGTTACACGTATTTTACAAGTTTACAAACAAAAATGATAGCGACATAGAATATCACATCCACCCCGCAGCTTAGTACTATGGTGATATGAGTTTTTACACCGTTGGAAGTGAGATCCAATGGCTTGGGAGTAGTCCTTGTAATTATGCGCAATTTACAAACTCTAGGTTTTTTTGCACATAACACATTCAGGCCTCGTGTGTGCCGCTGCATCTTCGATCCAACGGCTCCCCGTTCCTCATATTAGGTGCTCCCCGTAGCTTAATTACCCGCTATGGTGATATGAGCATCTAGGGCGTATGATTAGTGATCAGATGGCACATGCGTAGTACTTGTACTTTCTGCGCATTTCCCAAACTCTATCAGCCGTATATTGCAAAAACATTCAAACCTCCTACTGTGGGCAACTAGATCTCAATGAAATCGTATCACCATAGAATCTACGGTGCGGGAGCACCTCATATTGTTCTGTGCGACAAAACATAAGGTGCTATTGCAACTTGGATGCTACGATGATACGAGCTTGGAGGTCGTTTGATCTGAGATCCAATGGCATCTGAGCAGTCTTTGTGCTTGTAAGCAGTGGCCAAACTCTTTTGGGGATTTTCTGCAAAAAAACCATTTGAACCACCGAGGAGGTGTTGGGTCACAAATCCAACGCCTCCGAAGAGCTTGTATCACCAAAGCATCTAAGGTGTGGTAGCACATGATATTCTTACATACAAGAGAATATGATGTCCTCCTTCATCTTAGATGCTACGGTGATATGAGCTTCGATGTCGTTGGATATGGGATCAAAGAGCATCTGAGTAGTTTTTGTACAAATTGTGTGCAATTCTCAAACTCATCAAGGTTTCCTGCAAAAATATTAAGACACATCATGTGAGCTGCCATATCTCAGATCTACAAGCTCCAAGCAACTCGTATCGGCATATAGCATCTAAGGTATGGGGCACATGATATTCTCCCAGGGAGGAGGGGTGGGGGGTGCACAACCAATCGGTGGTTGGGATGGTGGGGACAAATATAATCTAAACACCCCTAAACAGAGCTCCACAATTTTATCTAAGGTCGAGGGGTTGACCCCCGACAATCATAGCTCCGCCTAAACACAACATTTGCATGTAATGTAGTACTAGACTTAATATTCATGTTTCAGTTTCATGTTCATTTTGAATATTGAACTGAGGACCATGGATGTCTTACATTTTACTCCCTTCGTTCCTAAATATTAGTCTTTTTAGAGGTTTCAAATGGACTGGCACATACGGATGTATATAGACATATTTTAGAGTCTAGATTCACTCATTTTGCTCCATATGTAGTCACTTGTTGAATGCTCTAAAAGACTAATATTTAGGAATAGAAGGAGTATTTTTGAATTCGTGTCATACATGCATGGTTTGGAAAAATAGATGCACTATACTTATTGGATTGTTGTTGTGTTCGTGCGTGTCTCTCTCTCTCTCTCTCTCTGTGTGTGTGTGTGTGTGTGTGTGTGTGTGTGGTCATATGCTTGATACATACAAAGTTTTCTCACCTCCATATTGTTCATCTTTTAAATTTGAATTTGCATTGGAAAACTTACTAATACCATGAAATGTGAAATCCACGTTGAGATCACTATATCACAAACTCACTCTAATTCAACAACTCATCATAAATCAATTACCACATTGAGATTAGTATTTGCAAGGAAAATACAGGTATTGTAATACACATAGATTCGTTCGGCAATTTAAAAGGTTCCTTTCGTATTCTCGACTAGTAGGACCCAACGGCGTACCAGCCAGACCTTGGCTCGTGTTGATCCTAAAAAAATAAAAAAATAAAAAAACCGGGCTCATGTCCTTAGGTGGCGTGCGTGTTACGCACATTAGGCAACCCCAACCAGTCGAGCCTCAGCGTTTCAAGTCGAAAAATCTGGCAGCCAGAATTCCAGCCCTAGGAAATTCCCCTCATGTCCCTGGTCCATAATGACTACCGATGAACAACGAAGGGATGCTTTAGTAACTAGACTACATTACCTACCGTGCCGAGCAAGGTTCAATTCCCTCGGTCGCCACTCATCAAGGTCACCCGTCAACTGCATTGCCTAGTACTACTACTACTACACCAGGATGAGCACATAATTGAGCCCGTTTGTTCATGCCTAGTACTTGAGTTAATATATCAGGCAATGCACTGGTACTGAGGGATTATCTTTTTACTCTGCATATATAACATCTCTGAAGTCTAACTAAGCAAAATGTTTGACCAAATCCTTTCTTAAGAAATACAACAGGACAGATGTACGGCTTGTAAATTTATTGGATGATGCAGGTTATGATATTGTTTCGAATCCTGGATCTTAAATTTCAGAAAATCCAAAATTGAGCATAAATTCTTGAAACTGATCATGGTCACGTGATATGGCACAAATATTACTTCGTAAGTTTTTTCTTCAATTTGAGACAAGCATCTTATGACAAGTTGCACAAATGAAGAGCCAAGGTATTTTGGAACAAAGACCTGTCACGTTAAGGCGAACGCTTTCACTATTGAAACCGTGGGCGTTTACGTGCCGCCATGAGTCCCCGCTTCTCATCGGCAGGTGCCGTCCGAGCAAGCATGTGAGTCGATGGGAGGCGTGCGAGCTGACCGCTGCGCCGGCTGTCAGGGAGGTGTGCGAGCAGACCGCTGTGCAGGCTCACCGGGAGGCGAGTCCTTTGACCAGGCTCCGCCGCCCACCGTCGTCCCAACTGCGCTTACTTCTTTTAATATCATCGACGCCGCAGTTTAAAATCAACCCCGCACTACCTTGTATCGCTACAATCTTCTCTCTTCCTCTTCGATTCTCCTGTCGTCTACCTCCAACTAGCCTGACCTAAACGTACGCCATGCTGCATCACGATGGTCTGCCCTTAGTGTTCCAGTTTCCTGAGGAAGACACCTAGCCGGAGTCTCAAGAACATAAGGCGCTTTGGGACGAGCTTGAACTGGCCTTGTGGGAAGACGCCGCACCTGTCCCCGCTCCCGTTCCGGCTCCCGTCGCCCCGACTGCGCCAGCGCCCATCCCCGTGGCATTGGTGGGCTGGGAGCCGCACATTGTCGCCGAGTTTGATCCCACGGGGTTCCACGAGGTCCCCGCCGAATTTCACGCGCCCGTGCACCTGCCCGCGCATGCGCCTGCGCGTGCACTGCCGCGCATGCCCGTGCCGGTGCCCGTGAACCTGCCAGCGCATGCGCATGCGCGTGCACTGACGTGCGCGCCTGTGCCGGTGCCCGTGCACACGAATGTCTCTGCCGCGTCGTCGACAGCGCCTGTCCCCGCGCGGGTGTCAGTGCCCCCCTCAGCGGCATGGATGGCCGCCGTCGACCGCTTCCTTGCACCAACGCTAGTCGCCTCCTCCCGCCAGTTGACTCGCTCTGAAGTCCAGAACATTTAGGCCTTCCTTGAAGCTAGGACAACGTCCAGGACTACGCCAACAACGGCGCAAGACGCCGCCGTCGCCGTCGGTTAGTGGCCCGACCACACAAAGAGCATGGCAGAAGAGCCCCTTCCCACCACGAGCCGCCCCCGCCGCCGCCGTGTAATCTAAATTTGCCATGAAAAACGTTTGGATTGCCATGCTTAAAATCCAACCGTTTATCATTTCTGTTTATTTTATATCGATCGTCGTATAATTTAAAGTCGGATTCAGACTGAACGAAATCTATGGTTTGATCGATTGAATGTTCTCCTAGAGCCGTATCAAATTAAATATAAAAAGTCATCAAGCCACATGTATTCCTTGTCATCCATCGACCTAGACGGCTTCAATGTCGAGCGCTCAACATGTTTAGCGTGCAGTTAATTTCATGCCAAAAATAGTGCTAATAACATAACAACACGCAAATAATATCCTAGTACTTAATATACGCATGCACTTAATATACTTCCAAATTAACGTGCATTGCACATACACACTGACTAGTGCTGCTAGTACGTGAAAATGGTGCTGAGACTTGTGAACACGTCCAGATATGGTCAACGGCAACATCGCTCGCGAGTTCTTCCTGTTTGCCCGTGCGTCTAAACATAGAAGGGGAGGAGAGAGAGAGAGAGAGAGAGAGAGAGAGAGCACATGGAACCCACCAGTAAGTGAAGGCGAATAGTACTAAAAATAATACTACATGTTATCCATTAATTAGGCTGTGGTAATATAAAAACATTATGTGAACAAAGGGGGTACAACAAACATTGATATTCTACGTATGTTGCCTATTGACGTGCGACTTGAAGGCTCGATCGCATGTTCGATCCTCGTCCTTTATTTTTTAATTTGTATATGGGTCCAAATTTGTTTCATGACATGTGGGCCCCTCGGTGTGTAGTTTGTAGCACTTTAGTTTGTCGGTCGAAATTTGTTCCTTTCCAAGTGGACTATCGGTGTGTAGTTTTGTAGCTTATTTATAATAATTGAAGAGAACATCATAGTTTTTTCAATAATACCATGGTGCGACGTTGAAGGCAAGAAAGGACGTGCAAGAGAGCCATGACCGAGCCAGAGGGAAATCAACTAGGGGAGTTGTGTGGGTTGCAATGGTGTTTGTAGTAGTTGTGGGCCGAATGCTATGAAAATATAATCTAAACCGGCCGGAATAAATGCCTACACAAATTAATCCAAGGTTGGAGTGCCCCTCGCAATGTAAATAGCTCCGGCTTTGCGAGAGATGGAGAGGTAGTAGCTTCAATGTGTGGAAAATACGGTGTGAGAAAGCGAGGTCAATCGAGAGACATATAGATAGAGAGACAAAGTGAGTGTGGTCCGACATTCCTTGAACAAATATATATGCTCTGGAGAGATATTGTCCGATTGAGCTTTTGGCAAGGGTGAGGGCTGTAAGATAGAGCTTGAGAGACGATCCAGTCACAGACGTGTAGATATATTTTGTGCGTGAGAGGAAGCAAGGTCAACCGATCACATAGGGTCGCCATGTGATCGAAAGAGTGAGACTGGTTGGAGAGAGTAACCTAGATAGACAATGTGCGTGAGAGAGTATACACTGTGAATAGGTCGAATTGGGCTCAAACATGGTGATATATCGTTTTTGTCCGAGAAAGAGCGAGGTCAATCGAGACATACAGAGAGAGAGAGAGAGAGAGAGAGAGAGAGAGAGAGATTGAGTGAGTATGGCCCACCATGAAGTCGAAAAGAGTGGCGGAGGCTTGGATGGACTGACCTAGATAGACAATCTGCGTGAGAGAGTATAGAGTGTATCCATCGAGGCCCGAACAGGGAGATATATCATTTGTGTGTGAAAGAAAACGAGGTTAAACAAGACTCAACTAAAGAGAGCGAGATTGAGTGAGTGTGGCCCGCCGTGTGGAAGAAAGAGTGAGACAGTCTCGAGGGAGTGACCTAGATATACAACGTGCGTGCGTGCGCATGAGAGGTTGGGGAGGCTCGATAGGCAATGCATGTATTTAGCGCGAGAGGGTGAGAGGGAGAGGTGGGGAGAGAGAGAGAGAGAGCTCGACATGGGGTGCAATGGCGGGTGTGTGAGGTAAATACATTTGTTAACAGAGTAGAAAAATGGGTTGTGTAGTTGAGAGACTTAGAGATCGATACATGGAGAGAAAGAATGAACGTGTGTTGGAAACAGATAGCTTCCTAAGGTGGTTAGGAGAGGAAGATTGACCGATACAGGAAGTATGTAGCGTTTGTGCGGGGGGGGGGGGGCTAAAAACAACATTTGAATGTACATAGTACGAGACTTAATATCGATGTTTCAATTCAGTGTACATTGTAAGATTTGAACCGAGGACCAGGCATACGGGTAATTATTTTGAATTCGTGCCATACTATGTTTCGAAAAGCTGACATTGACTGAATTTGTTGTGCTTTTTTGTAGGTCATATGTTTGAATCCATCCAAAAGTTTTCTCACTACCGTGGTGTTCATCATATACGTATGAATTTGTACTAAAAAAGTAGCATGGATACAGTGAAATGTGAAATCCACGTTAGAATTGGAGATCGCTACATGACACACACTCTAATTAAAATAACTAACTACGTGATACACACTCTAATTCAAATAACTAATTATGTGACACACACTCTAATCCACGTTAGCGTGGGTAGTGTTTTGATTTTTTTTTCAAATAACTCCTCATTAATTAATTTATAGTACTCCCTATGTTCACTTTTATAAGACCTTGAAGACATTTAAGACAATGTGCAAAACAGTTCATTTTAACTTGTCTGAAACAACTTACAAAAGTGAACGGAGGGAGTATCTCGTTTCGAATGACTAATTATTGCAAGGAAAACACGGGCATGGTAATACATATAGATTCGTTTGCAAATGAAAAAAGATTCGTTTGCATTCTCAAATGTAGGCGCACCAGGCAGACCAGGGTCGTGTCGGGGTGGACGCTGCTTTGGTGCCTTAAAGGCAACTGCCTTTGGGCCACTGACATGTGGGCCAGCCACCTATTGGGCCCACATGTCATGGACACAAAGGCAGGTGCCTTAAGGCATCGAAGCATAGTCCTGTCGGGGTGGTCGCGTGTGTCGGACGGAGGCGTAGCACCCAGCCACCCACCCCCCCCAAAAAGGACGACCACAAAATAAGTTCGCGCTTCCACGTTTCGGATTGAAATATCTGGCGGCCCCAATTCCAGCCTGTAAAATCTCTCTTCTCCACCGTCCCCTTCCGCGCCCAGATTGCTCAAATCCCTAATTCGCTGCCAACCCAAGCAAAGTTCAAATCGCCCCTCGTCTCGTCTCTTTCCCCACCGTTCGCCACCTCTGTGCCGGACGACAACGACGAAGACGACGGTCGCGCTTCACCACCGCACCGGAGCTACCTCATCTATGCCCTCGTCCACCACACCGGGTGGTCCACCGACAACGTCGGCCGCCGCAACCGACGTGCCTCATAGACACCGAGTTCCACCGCATCAGGTGCGCTTCATCGACGCCGTCTCCCAGCTCACTGGGGCTACTTCACCGAGCACATCGTAGCACCTCCGCCCCCCTGAGGCCGCTGGGGCTTCACCAACGGTCTCGTCCACCGCATCATGCGCTCCGCCGCCACTCAAGATCTGCATCTGTGTGCGGCCAGCCAACGCCAGCGCATCACCCTCAACGGCTCTGAAGTGACCCACACTCTAGCTAGGCGAGCATGCCCAAACGCTGGCCCGAACTAGGTATCCACACATCACTCCCTTGTGCACTATTACGACGATGTTTGGATATCCTTTCACTGCTCTCTTAGCTTACACACCTATGCAACTCTGACTTTAACTCTTATTTCTTCTGGAGATATCATCTGAAACAAGCAAATCCATTTTTTGGCGAAGCATGACGGCACTACGGGATCTGGTACACATCCTGCACACCCGTATAACCTTGTAATTGTCTGTCCTCCGGTACAACATCAAGGTCGATCCCTGTTATTTGATCAACCATTCGCCGTGTAAAAAATGCAGAAGGGGATGCAAGGAGCACAAGGCCTGCACATCCAAGCAAGTGGTAACATGGACTTGTACATGGAACATCCCAAGTGCAAGCAGAGCTGCAGTGAGCCTGTACAACGAGCTAGTGTAAGTCCCTGCATTTCATTTAATTCGTACTAGCATTCTTGTATGATTTGTGTGCAGTGGCTGATCCACGAATTCAAGTTACCAGGGGCGAACATTTAACTTAAAAAATACGAAGGCACTTGCACTCCGGAAATCAACATAACTTGAGAAATGTGAATCTACATGCACTTTGAAAACCAGCTAATGATCCAAAGTAGTTCAGATTATAAACACTAAATGATGCAAGCACCAAAAAACACAAAATGCAACATGGTGTACAAGGACTACAAACATGGTTTGTACCTGCTTGAATTATTCGTTCTCTGGATGAAAATATCGAAGTGTAATTGCACGTATAACCAGTGCACAAACTACATATCAATATATCTATCCTGCACAAGTATGCTACTAGTTTTAAACAATAGATTAGAAAAGTATTTATGCTACGTTGTCATGATATGGGGACTTTCTGGTAGATGGCCTCGACGTTTGCTCAAGCTATGAAAATGCACTATAATTTGCTTGTCATCAATGCCCGCAAATCTCTGTCTATCTCAACATAGTAGATCATATGAGCTTGCAAAATGCTCAATGATCTTGCAAAATTAAATGAAATGAGCTTGCTCAATAGATTAGACACTAAATACTTCAATGAGCTTGCAAAATGCTTGCATTGGATTCCTCATTAGACACTATATGTTCATCACCAGGAGCATGTAAAATGTTTGCATCAAATCCTTCATTAGCAGTCTGTTCATTAGACACTTCAGGCTCAAGAAGAACATGAGCTTGTATGTTTGCACCAGAAACTTGATTAGATACATCAGATTCAGTCAGTTCAGTATTGATTGGGGGAGTTATAAAATAAGTAGAAATTGGTTTCATTTTCTCATAGATTCCGTACATACAAGCAGTTTTACAACACCGTCAGGTTTAACTCTTGCAAGCTGGCACTATTCGTTTGCGCAAGCTCGATGCCATGCCCGTGCTGCCGCCGCTGCCTCCCACGCAGGCTACACCCAGGGCTGGATCGTCATCTTCTTGTCCTTCCGTTCGCTTGAAGCCCGGCGACCGCCCTCCAACAAGGGTGCGAGGAAGTGCTGTGTCGGTCTGTCCAGTGGCGGCTAGGTTAGGAGCGAACCAGACTAGAGGCTGGAGTGAATGAATTGGGATTTTTCCTGCTGTCGACCGATATAGGAGGCGCTCGTTTGGGCCGCGAGCCTGCTATAGGGCCTGCCTTGCACTTATGTTATTGGCCCATCCAAATTGAAACATTTTTATTCATTTTTTACATTGCCTGCTCGTGCATTGGGACGAACAAAACTAGCGTTGGCCAACCTGGACGACCCAAACTAGGTGCACACTTTCTAGCCACCTAAGGCGGCCGCGCATACCAGCCCCAATGGTGGCGTCGCCCCTTTTTGCATGTATGATTGGATAGTGAAAAATATTCCAGTGGAGCTTTTGATTTACCCACAGAATGGTTGAATTGCTTGTTTCTATGAACTGAGTTCGCTAATAATGTGAAGGATGCCAGTCTTTTCATCCTATTGTAGATTTCTTACATCTCGATATGCCAAAAGTAATCGCAGGAAATATACAGTAAAAGCCAGTGTGATGTGTGTGGCTATAACTAGTCTGACTACATGTCCTGATATAACACATCAAGGACGCACCATCTTACCAGATTAACCATTCGACTTACCCATGCAGTGTGGGAAGAAACAAGTATTGAGACTGCGTATCCAAGCAATTGATGCCATGGACTCCTTCATACAACCTTGTAAGCAAAAAAGATGTTGAAGTGTGCCTGTACAAAGAACTAGCGTAAGTTCGGTTACCTGCTTCTCAGAATTTTAGTTAGCCACTTATTGCAAAATTGTTCAATTATGTTGCTTGGCTTAATTTAGTTTGCTACTGATTACATAATGCCACAGCCTGTTAGTCATATTGTACACTGCGCCTATCTATGTGATTGATACTTACTGTTAATAATTACCTGTTTGCCTTAACTTAACTATCTACTTGTTTGTTTAACTGCTTTGCTGCTGCAGCAGCGGGTTACAATGATGTTAATCACTACTTTTTAGCATCCAATTGAAACTCTTTAATTCCTTGTTTGTTTAACTGGTTTGCTGTTATAACTCCCAGTTGAGATGTTTTGCTAACTTCAACTTTTCTGAATCCAATCGGAACTTTAATGGCAAAACAGGTTAGCACAAGATCAAAGAGCGAGGTCCACATGGACGTTGCATCATCCCACAGCAGTGGCACTGGCCCTATCATGCATTATGAATTGCCAACTGCTGATGCTCTAGAGGCTAAACAGTGGTAGAAAGATATTCTGCTTCTGCACTTAGAGATGAAGTTGACATGTTGAGGAAGCAAACAACACAATCACAAGCAGTACTCAAGATAACCATTAAATATTTGGTGGATTTCAAAACGAAGCAAGCTGAGACTGACCAGATTGTTAAGGTCCTGAAGGAAAAAAAGGAAATTAAATTCCTACTTGGTAAATCATAGGTGAAATGTTCTTTCCATCGTTGAATAACCTTTGTGTTGTCTGTTCATGTAATCAATCAAACCATTTGTTTTAGAGATCATGTAATAATTGTTTTTTTATTTTTTGGTTTGTAATTTTATTTGAGCACAAGTCTGTATTAATTGATAAGACTCGGAGGCATTTCATTTGGATTGCTGTGCCAGACCTACAAATATGCCAATCGGGCTGAATGTGCATTCAGCAATAGTAGTAGTATAGATGGACCATAAGTGGCACGCACCGGAAAGGGCCAAGATGCTGGCTAAAAAAGGATGCTTTCGTAGCAAAAAAAAGTACAGCGGGCTGGCTTATGTATGTTAGTTGATATTATTGATCCATATACTCTATAAGTGTTTATATGTCCGTTAGTTATGTACATTGTTGGTTGATTGACTCGGTATTTGAATCTTGATACATCACTTGTGTACATATCTAAATGGGAGTACACATTATGGTGCGTGTGACATTTGTGTTGTACATGAAGTGTTCCAAATATTCGAATTCACCTTAAACTGGATTCTAGCTTCTGAATTTGAGTACCGGCATTTGTAAACCATATTCATATATGACAGTGGAATACATCTTTGTCGTCCTTTTGAAGATATATAAAAACACATAATGATTTATAAAGATTCGTATAGGAATACAAAATGGATTCGAATTTGGTTGCCAGGGTAAACGTGGATGCTTATTGTCCCAAAATTTGAAAGAAGCGGCGAAATGTCCACTCCCACATCGGCTGCCCGAAGCCAAGAGTTTGGGAGATGGAAATTACTGTCTACCCATTACACGGACAATCCATCGGCCCGATTTCCACACCTCTAAATAGGGGTAGGTTAGTAACTTCAATTAGACGTGACACGACCGCCTCTGAGCCCATTCCGACATGGTGGGAGTCAAACATGGGCGGCAAAACACATTTGATTCAAGCTCGTCCAAAAGACCTCTGTTTCTCCCTCCATTCCCCATTCATACACGGTCGGCGGCAAAACAAACTCGACTCGGCCGAAATCGATGTAGGCAAATATTTTCAATAGGGGCAGGTTTGTAACTTCACTCAGACGTGACACAACCGCCCTACCTGTCAGCCCTGTTCATACACCGTGGGCACCAACCATGGGCGCCAACCACCCTCTCCTTGCCCGAAATCGCTCTGGGCAAATATTGGAGAGAGGTGAGATTACCGTCCTATCCCCAACCGACGAGACATCCAAATTTTAAACGGGGGCTAAGTTCGTAACTTTCCCATATTTCAGACAAGCGGGTCCCAAAAACATGGTTCCCCGTACCTCTCCCTCCATTTTCCCATTCATACACCGTCCGCGCTAGAACACCCCATCCCCATACCAGCCTCCGTCCGGCACCCCATCCATCGCCGCCGTCCTCCACCACATCCATCGCCACCGTCCCCCACCATGCCGGAGCACCTACCAAGACCGCGTCGTCCACTGCTAGAGATGGACGTTTCTCATCCATGCGATGGACCAATAGCCTTGCATCGCGTCCTCTCGCTTCATCGGCGCCGTCGTCCTCTTTGTCGGGGCCTCTCACACGACCTTCTCTTCCACCGCAACGAGACATATCCCCCGATGCACCCGTCTACTGTCGCAGATCTGCTTCAACGCCACCGACAGCCATCGCACCCCCGATGCCTACACGGTGCCGCAAGAGAGGTGGTACTTCATATCTTCTCAACTTTTTGATTTCAACTAGAAAATAGATCTTAACTTGGTTAATATACTTTCTTTTCAGCTCTTAGAATTTAGTTCTTAGTTTGAAGCAAACAATGGATGCTAAATATCATTTCTCCGGTTTAGAGCTTCAAATCTGCCATGGCACAGCCATAATACGATTTAATTGATCATGATTAGAGTTTAATTGATCATGTTGGTTCCGTGGTGGTTTCTTTAATAGAAATCGGAGGGGAAACCCTCTTTTGCTAAAAAAATATGCTTAGAGTTTCCCCCTTTTATGATCACTATACGATCAGAATACGTGCTTCATATCATAATAACACTGCTCCACCCATCAAGCTAAACAAGCTTAGTTGTTCAAATACGAATATGATATTATTAAAACAGAGTTGTTTAATTGGTCAGCTAAATGTTCCTAAATTAGTTTCGAAAATGCATGTTCGCCGCTCGGGTATGTATCTCTAGAGGGTGCCCAAAGTGGCCGGCCCACCCTGGGATTTTGGGTCGTCCCAGGCCCCGATTCCCCTCTGTTCTGCTGCGCGCTTCTGATATCTACTCGCCCCCAGCCGCCTGCCTCGCCGGCGACTTGCCGTCCTGGGATGGCATGACTCTAGGAGGAGACGCCAGACTAACAGGAGGCCAGGAGCCGCTCGCCCAACAACGTCACCGCTGCCCCGGGCGCGCCGCCGTGCATACCTTCCCAGTCCGTTCAGGGCTCGGGCGTGCAGCACCCACCAAGCCAACCTGATTTATCCTGAGATACGTCGTCAACACTCAGCAACCACTCCTCATCACCCATTTTCTAATTGATTCATTACTCATTAGGCAGGACTGTCATTAGGGTTTGTAGTGTGCTCAGTGCTACCTACACTTAATGGTTCAGATGTATTTCGGTAATCTTTAGTACCTCTAAAGTTCACAGGGTTTTCAAAATTCCGGCCCTCGGAACAGACACTGGTCATTTTGGATTGTTGGTCATAGTGACATTGATCCAGATTACTACTGCAAGCCAGGTTTGTTGACAATTTTACTTGTCATTCTTACTCATTCGATATAATATCCAATTATTCACGTCGATTAGTTGCAAACAATAAGTGCTAGACAAACTTCTTCATTCAGATTTTGGACGGTCTCTTACTGCAGTTACAATTCTGCATACTTGTCCTAGTAAGGTCACATGTAAATGATTGATTCACTACATCTATGCTTTCCTTGTCATATTTGTTGTCAATATTCTTTTAGGGTGGACCACCCTGTTTCTAAATACTGGAACCATAGACATGAGTGAATGGTATTTCTCAATGTGATCTCTTCCATCATGCGTGGGCAACGAACACTGCATTGTATAGAAAGAAAGTGTCATTTCCAGCTTTTACATAGGTTTCGATCTTTTACATGGAATACAATCTGCCGACTTGCTTTGTGTCGCACTACCAACACTCCACCCTTGAAGCTAAACATTATGCCACTCATAATTGCTTAGTTTATTTGTTCAAATACGAATTTCATATGATTCTAATGTTCCTACTTCAGTTTTGAAATGTGTGCCTGCCTGTTATAGAGACATGAGGGGTTTGTATTTCTGTGTGTGGTCTGGTCAACATGGCTGGGGAGGCGAACTTTGCATATGCAGGGGTTTATAGGTGATGACCCACAAGTATATGGTATCTATCATAGTCCTTTCGATAAGTAAGAGTGTCGAAGCCAACGAGGAGCAGAAGGAAATGATAAGCGGTTTTCAGCAAGGTATTCTCTGCAAGTACTAAAATAAGTGGTAACAGATAGTTTTGTGATAAGATAAATGGTAACGAGCAACAAGTAACAAAAGTAAATAAGGTGCAGCAAGGTGGCCCAATCCTTTTTGTAGCAAAGGACAAGCCTGGACAAACTCTTATATTGGGAAAAGTGCTCCCGAGGACACATGGGAATATCGTCAAGCTAGTTTTCATCAGGCTCATATGATTCGCGTTCGGTACTTTGATAATTTGATATGTGGGTGGACCGGTGCTTGGGTACTGTTCTTACTTGAACAAGCATCCCACTTATGATTAACCTCTATTGCAAGCATCCACAACCACAACAAAAGTATTAAGGTAAACCTAACCATGGCATGAAACATATGGATCCAAATCAGCCCCTTACGAAGCAACGCATAAACTAGGGTTTAAGCTTCTGTCACTCTAGCAACCCATCATCTACTTATTACTTCCCAATGCCTTCCTCTAGGCCCAAATAATGGTGAAGTGTTATGTAGTCGACGTTCACATAATACCACTATAGGTTAGACAACATACATCTTATCAAAATATCGAACGAATACCAAATTCACATGACTACTAATAGCAAGACTTCTCCCTTGTCCTCAGGAACAAACATAACTACTCACAAAGCATATTCATGTTCATAATCAGAGGGGTAATAATGTGCATAAAGGATCTGAACATATGATCTTCCACCAAATAAACCAACTAGCATCAACTACAAGGAGTAATCAACACTACTAGCAACCTACTAGTACCAATCCCGGACTTGGAGACAAGAATTGGATACAAGAGATGAACTAGGGTTTGGAGATGAGATGGTGCTGATGAAGATGTTGATGGAGATTGCCCCCTCCCAGAGGGAAGTGTCCCCGGCAGAACAGCTCTGCCGGAGCCCTAGATTGGTTCCGCCAAGGTTTCGCCTCGTGGTGGCTGAGTCTCGTCCCGAAAGGTTCTCTCTTATTTTTTTCTCATCGAAATACTTCATATAGGAGAAGATGGATGTCGGAGAGCCACCAGGGGGACCACGAGGTAGGGGGGCGCGCCCAGGGGGGCACCCCCACCCTCGTGAGCAGGGTGTGGGCCCCCTGGCCTTCATCTTTGGCGATGATTTTTCTTTATTTATTTTAAGGTATTCCGTGGAGTTTCAGGACTTTTGGAGTTGCACAGAATAGTCCTTCAATATTTGCTCCTTTTCCAGCCCAGAATTCCAGCTGCCGGTATTCTCCCTCTTCATGTAAACCTTGTAAAATCACTACTAGGGAAAACCCTAGCAGTAGCGCGTGTTTTGTGCCCACTAGTAGCGCGGGTGGCCGCGCTACTAATAAGGCGCTACAGCTATTGCTTAGCAGTAACGCGTGCCATCACGCGCTACTGCTAGGACAAATAGCTGCAGCGCTTGTTCACTACCGCGCTACTGCTAAGGTATCTACTTGCAGCGTGTTTTCTTTCCATCGCTACTAGTATTTTTTTATTTTTTTATTTTTAGTGTATTTATGCGCCATCATACAAATATTGGTACAATACCAGCTGTTATGAGGTTTACATCATTATGTCCATAACAATGTATTAAATGAAGGTGGATTAGGTTCAAGTGGAGGCAATATGTGGTGCATGTCAAAAGTATACTACTAATCCAAACTTGATATAGTTTGGACTAGTAGTACTTTCGATGTGCACAACATGTTGCCTCCACTTGAATCTAATCCGCCAGCACAAGCTATTTAATCATCATCATAGTCATTACCACCAACAGTATTTATTTAATCAGCACTAACACTAGCTAATAATAATCATCATAGTCATTACCACCAACACTAGCTATTTTATCATCATAGTAATAGTGTAGCACATCATCATCCTCAAACTCATTTCTAGATAGCTAATCACTCCTGCTGCTCTCTCTTAGGTAAAATAACATAAAACAAATATAGCTCTCCTCCTCGATCAAACTGGAACATGCAGATGAACCTGTCTCCTAATCGTGGGTAGCGCATCTCTTTGCTGCCCCCTAGTACTTCTCTGCGCTCCCCCATCACATATTTGGTCCAGTCTTGCACTATTAAGCATCCGTCGCTAATCTTGAATGCACTAAAGTAATCTGTAGGATATCTTGGCCGTAAGCTGATAATACTCATGGTATCTTTAGTCTCGATCCCATAAGGCACAACATTCATTGGGAGTCCCTGTTGAAGAACATCGTACGGTAACATACTTAGCAATGAAGTTTAACTTCAAAAATAATGTATGGAAAAGATGCACCGATGACAAATAGTAAAAATCTTACCATCCTTCCTAAATAGATGTGACCGTAATTCATTACGAACACTATTGGTCGCACATTTTCAGTACTAACATTTCTAAATGCAGGAAGAAAATTTGTCTTGACAGTATGAAGATCCTCAAGCCATGAAACATAATGAGTGAGCTCCTCGCAGTTGAGTTCAGCCCCAGGACAGTATACGGTCCTGTCTACCAAGCGCTGGACATGTTTGCTTGAACGGAAATAAGCTGACAATACAAATTAGTTGTCAACTATTTTTGAATAAACAATATCAAAGACATAAATATGGTTGAGAAACTTACATAATGGTATAACTGGAGATATTTGCACATCGACCCAGATGTCGGTATTACCTTCAATATCATCTTCCGGACGAATATCAAAGGTGATAACTATATCAGGCTCAAATGCATAAGTCTTGCGTAGTGCTCGCCATGTTTTGCATCCAAAATAGGTGTAGTCGTCTGAATTGTATAACTTCGCATGGAAAATATAACCATGCTCAGTCTTCAAGTAAACTTTCTTTTCCTCCATACTATGACTGAAACCTATCTTATCCAATACAAAAACTCTTGCATGGCAGGGGATACGCTAGTAGAATAGTAAAAAAAATATAAGTTGAAGCAAATGAAGCAGATGTCATGCTTAATTACGAAAAAAGACTTGTCGTTGTGACTTATTGTATCCACTTCGAAGTTCTCGTCCAGCTTGATGCTGAAGCGCCTATCATCATCTAGGAAGATTCCGTCGCACAGGCCGCGCTCGTCTTCGCAGTATTTGCAACATTAATTGAAAATCGATCGAAGACAACTACCAAGATACTCAACACACAAATCCGGGGCACTCGATATTTCCTACATATTATAGCACAAGTCATGCCAAAATTCACGAAAAAATCCGGCATGACCTTTGCTAAAATAGGACATATCGAGCGCCTGAAATTTGCCGGAACGGAAATGAATCAACACTTCGGCAAAACATAGGCCACTCGAAGGTGCAACCTGCAAACATGACCGGCCACTTGGATATTGAGCAACACAAGATATACATTTCAAAATATCTTATAGGACTCAAATTAGCATGCATTCAATAAGCAAAAGTAGATCATCTCATGCGTCAGTACATCGTCGAATATTATCACTAATACATCACGAATAGTGTCATACATATAGCATCACTAATACAATTAAAACTCTAGCACACGACGGGTATCGGCGCGGGCGGTGGACACCCACAGAGAAGGCACCATCACGGGATCATAGCTCCAGTGAGATCCCCGGAGAACCTGCCAGGTATTGGAGAACGACATGTTGTCCAATGCAAACAAGTAGCAACGGACGTGCGCGTCCTCCTCACTGACACGGTGATGCACCACCTCCACGGAGTCCTCGAGCCTGTGGATCGTCACTGGCCCACGCGACCGCCACCAAAGAAGGTTCGGGTCAACGACAGGCTGGCTCCTCACCAACCTGTGCCCCCTGGTAGGTAGCGCCTCCCAGTACCACCCCGGCGGAGCCCAGTCCCGGACATGGCCGATCTGGTCAAGCAGGTCTCATCCTCCGCCGACTCGACGACGAGGATGCGGGATAGGCATCATGCACGTCAAGGCGGGAAAAATTGCTTTAACTAAAAAATCACCTAATTAGTACCTAGTTCTTACTAACTAGTCTTACTAACTAAATAGAAGAAGGTCAAATTTTACTCATTTTATTATGCATTACACTAGTGTTTATTCATCATCTAAGAAAACATCACCTAAGAAAAAATCCCAGCCGCATCTGTATCCAATTCATTTCCACCCATAGATGAACCCTAACTATTTGATGCAACTAAAATTTGAAGAACTCTATCTAGGCAGAGGTAGGGGAGGGGGAGGAGCAGGCGTGCTCACCTCGATCGGGTGCCTGTGGCGAGAGGGGCGCAGGCGGCGTCGAGGTCGGGCTTGGGGCGGCGTCCGGGGCGTCATTGAGGTCGGGGGCGGCGTCCGCGGCGGCGTCCGGGGCGGCGTTGAGGTCGGGGGCGGGGGCGGCGTTGAATCGAGGGGAGGGGGCGGCGTAGAGGGTGTGCGGAGAGCGCGCGGCGACCGACGGGCGACGGCGGCGGCGAGAGCGGAGTAGTGAGATTTGGGAGAAGTGGCCGTGGGGAAGGACGAACGCGGTGGTTATGTCAGAAGTAGCAGTAGCGCGTTCCTAGCAACACGCTGCTGCTACATTAGCTACAGCGCGTTCTGCGATACGCGCTACTGCTACAACTTTCTCCTTTTTCCCTTTTTCACATATTTTTCTTCACATTTTATTTTTTTCCTTTCACCTTCTTCTATTTCTTTCATTTTCAATTACCTTTATATTTGCTTTTCATTCTCCTTTTTCCCTTTTTCACATATGTCAGAAGTAGCAGTAGCGCGGTTCCATGTAGATCGCTAGTACTATGTGTACCATATTGGCTAAGCCGCGAGAATTTTAGTAGTAACGAGTTTTCGGCGAGACGCGCTACTGCTACGACATTATCTGCAGTGCGGTTTCGGCAGGCTCGCTGCTGCTATTTAGCACCAGCGTGCTTCTTTGACACACGCTACTGCTAAAGTTCTATGTATAAGGTTTTCCCTAGTAGTGAATAAGAGAGAATAACCAGAAGTATTGTAACATAACGTGAAATGACAGCCCGTAATGCAATAAATATTGATATAAAAGCATGATGCAAAATGGACGTATCAACTCCCCCAAGCTTAGACCTCGCTTGTCCACAAGCGAAAAGCCGATAACAATAAATATGTCCTCATGTTTAGAGGTAGAGGCGTCGATAAAAATAAAACACGGACATGAAGGCATCATGATTATTTCATAACAGTAACATATATAGATTTTTTCATATGGTTACTCATAGTCAATTGATGATCTTTTCACAAAGCCAAAGTATGAATCAGAAACCTTATTGGGCACCAACAAATTATACCCTCAGTCATTGAAACAATTGCAAATTATCATAACATCGGAAAGAGTCTATGTCAGAGCTTAAAAGCAAGTCCACATGCTCAACTATCACTTAGTCCTTCATAATTGCTAACACTCACGCGATACTTGTGGTTATGGAGTTTTAATCGGACACAGAGAAAGATAGGGGCTTATAGTTTTTCCCCACAACTTTTTAACTCAAGAATAATGTGAACAGTAATAATTCATGCTCCCCCACATCCAATTAGATATATATATATCATGTTCTTTCCAACATGCTGAGCTCACCAAAGGATAAAATAAAAAAGGGATAGGTGAAGATCACCGTGACTCTTGCATAGGGTAGAGAATAATAATAAAAGATAGGCCCTTCGCAAAGGGAAGCAGAGGTTGTCATGCGCGTTTAGGGTTGATGCACAAAATCTTAATGCAAAAGAACGTCACTTTATATTGCCCCTTGCATGTGGACCTTTATTATGCAGTCCGTCGCTTTTATTGCCTCCACAACAAGTTCGTACAAAGTTTATTTTCTCCGCACTAATAAGTCATGCATATTTAGAGAGCAATTTTATTGCTTGCACCGATGACAACTTACTTGAAGGATCTTACTCAATCCATAGGTAGATATGGTGGACTCTCATGGCAAAACTGGTTTAAGGGTATTTGGAAGCACAAGTAGTATTTCTACTTAGTGCTGAGAATCTGGCTAGAATGAGGGGGAAAGGCAAACTCAACACAGTAGAGGAACCATGACAACATACTTTATCTCAGATGTAAGAAAACATAACTCATTAGGTTGTCTTCCTTGTCCAACCTCAACTCTTTAGCATGTCATATTTTAATGAGTGCTCCCAATCATAAAAGATTTCAATGATAATATATCTATATGTGAAACCTCTCTTTCCTTATTACTTCCTATTAATCGCAACGATGACCAAGGCTTTATTTGCCAACTCCCAACAACTTTTAATCATCATACTCTTTCTATGTGGAGTCATTACTTTCACTAAGGTCAATATGAGCTCTTTGATTCTTTCTATTCTTTTTCTTCTAGTCACCCAAGATCATGGCAAAATACTCAAGCCCTTGACTCAACACTAATCTTTATTATATAGCTCACTGACTCGATTACAAAGAAAGATCATAAAGCAAAACTCAAAACTAGATCATGCCATGACTTTATTCTACTAAATCAAGATACTACTGATAGGATCGAACTAAGAAAAACAGTAATGATAGGAGTTGTGATAGTGATACGATACCAGGGCACCTCCCCCAAGCTTGGCAGTTGCCAAGGGGAGTGCCCATACCCATGTGATTATGTCTCCTTCTTTGTTGTTGGTGTAATATTCTTGGCGATGATTCCCCTCAGAATACGATTCTCCTCCTCGAGCTTATTGACCTGCTGCTTGAGGTCCATTATTTCCTTGCGAAGCTTTCCTGTAACGGCTAAAGCTCCTTGCACCCAAGGGTGTTGCATAGCTGCGGGAGAACTAGAGATACTTCTTCTCATATTTTCATAGGAAAGAAATTTAACATTGGAAGGGATAACCGAGTTTGGAATAGCTGAGCTCTATAGTTCCCCCATCGTAAACCCAGCTCGAAAGCGAGAGGTGACTTCTTGATCTTCCATGGCATCTACTCTCATCAGGTCAGCCTCCATCTCTTCCTCCGTTGCCGACACAAAGTGGTCAGCATCGCTGTTTGCCCTTGGTTCCCGTGCCAGGTTAGATACCCGGCTCTCCCCGACTGACTCTTGAAGGACATCTTGCTCTTATCTGCAACAGCGATAGCTCGAAACAAAAACAGAGGATATCTGCGTGATACAGGAGTCAAAACCTTCGGGAGTATATATAATGAATTTTTACCGACCAAAATACGTATCGTGCAAGGAAATGGAGTCCGGAGGGCACACGAGGTGCTCACGAGGTAGGGGGCGCGCCCCCCACCCTCGTGGAGGCCTCGTGTCCTCCCCGGACTGCTACTTATTTTTCTATTTTTCTAAATATTCCAAAACGGAGAAATATTGCCTTAAAAAATTTTTTGGAGTCGGTTTACTTACCGTACCACATACCTATTCCTTTTCGGAGTCTGGAAGGTTCTGCAAAGTGTCCCTTATGTACTCCTCTGGCGTTACGGTTTCAACAATATTAGTTTCAACATTTATAGGATTACCTGAGATATAGTGTTTGATCCTTTGACCATTTACCACCTTCGGATTCGTGCCTGTGAAGTTGTTGATTTTTATGGCACCAGAACGATAGACCTCCTTGATAATGTAAGGAACTTCCCATTTGGAGAGAAGTTTTCCTGCAAAAAATCTTAAACGAGAGTTGTATAGCAATACATAATCACCTACATTAAACTCACGCTTTTGTATCCTTTTGTCATGCCATCTTTTAACTTTTTCTTTGAACAACTTGGCATTTTCATAAGCTTGGGTTCTCCATTCATCAAGTGAGCTAATATCGAATAACCTCTTCTCACCAGCAAGTTTGAAATCATAGTTGAGCTCTTTAATAGCCCAATATGCCTTATGTTGTAGTTCGAGAGGTAAGTGACAAGCTTTTCCGTAAACCATTTTATATGGAGACATACCCATAGGATTTTTGTACGCAGTTCTAAAGGCCCATAACGCATCACCAAGTTTCTTGGACCAATTCTTCCTAGACCTATTGACAGTCTTTTGCAAAATTAATTTGAGCTCTCTATTGCTCAATTCTACCTGACCACTAGACTGCGGGTGATATGGAGATGCAATTCTCTGATTAACGTCGTATTTAGCAAGCATCTTACGGAAAGCACCATGAATAAAGTGTGAACCACCATCAGTCATTAAGTATCTAGGGACTCCAAACCTCGGAAAAATAACTTCCTTAAGCATTTTAATAGAAGTGTTATGATCAGTGAGGGAGTCCTGGACTAGGGGGTGTCCGGATAGCCGGACTATCATCATCGGCCAGACTCCAAGACTATGAAGATACAAGATTGAAGACTTCGTCCCGTGTCCGGATGGGACTTTCCTTGGTGTGGAAGGCAAGCTTGGCGATACGGATATGTAGATCTCCTACCATTGCAACCGACTCTGTGTAACCCTAGCCCTCTTCGGTGTCTATATAAACCGGAGGGTTTTAGTCCATAGGACACACAACCATTACAACAATCATACCATAGGCTAGCTTCTAGGGTTTAGCCTCCTTGATATCGTGGTAGATCCACTCTTGTACTACCCATATCATCAATATCAATCAAGCAGGAGTAGGGTTTTACCTCCATCGAGAGGTCCCGAACCTGGGTAAAAACATCGTGTCCCTTGTCTCCTGTTACCATCCGCCTAGACGCACAGTTCGGGACCCCCTACCCGAGATCCGCCGGTTTTGACACCGACATTGGTGCTTTCATTGAGAGTTCCTCTGTGTCGTCACCGATAGGCTTGATGGCTTCTTCAATCAACAACGACGCAGTCCAGGGTGAGACTTTTCTCCCCGGACAGATCTTCGTGTTCAGCGGCTTTGCACTTCGGGCTAATTCGCTTGGCCATATGGAGCAGATCGAAAGCTACGCCCCTGGCCATCAGGTCAGATTTGGAAGCCTAAACTTCACGGCTAACATCCGCGGAGACTTGATCTTCGTTGGATTCGAGCCACAGCCGAGCGTGCCGCACTGTCACGATGGGCATGATTTAGCTCTGCTGCCAGACAGTACCTTGGAGGCCGCACACGAATCCGCTCCGACCCATAGTTCGGAGCCGACCGCGCAGATCGAGGACAGGTGGCTGGACGCCGCCTCGGGAGCTGCAACTTCTACGGCGATGGAGCCAAATACCGACCTTGTCCCTTATAAAGCTCGTGACTCCGAGGTGCCGGACTCCGAACCTCCTGCGCCCTTACCAATCGAATCCGATTGGGCGCCGATTATGGAGTTCACCGCCACAGACATCTTTCAGCACTCACCCTTTGGCGACATCCTGAATTCGCTAAAGCATCTCTCGTTATCAGGAGAGCCCTGGCCAGATTGCGGTTAGGACAGTTGGGATCCGGATGACTAAGAAATTCAAAACCCGCCCACCACCCACTTTGTAGCCACTGTCGACGATCTAACCGACATGCTAGACTACGACTCCGAAGACATCGACGGTATGGACGACGATGCCGGAGACGACCAAGAGCCAGCGCCTACGGGGCACTGGAAGACCACCTCGTCATACGACATATACATGGTGGACACCCCAAAGGATGGGGATGGCGAAGAAGCAGCGGAGGCAGATTCCTCTAAGAAACAGCCCAAGCGCCGACGTCAGCGGCACCACTCTAAATCCCGCCACAGAAAGAATGGAGATTCCGGCACCGGAGATAATAACACCCCAGAGAGTGCCAAAGACAATCCCCTCCAGCAAGATTCCGCACAGGAGGACGGAGAAGCCATCCCTCAAGAGAGAGCGGCAAACGAGGAGATAGAGGATGACAATTACATGCCTCCCTCCAGAGACGAGGCAAGCCTCAACGACGACGAATTTGTCGTACCCGAGGATCCCGTCGAACAAGAGCATTTTAAACGCAGGATAATGGCCACGCCGAACAGCCTAAAGAAGAAGCAGCAACAGCTTCGAGCTGATCAAGACATGCTGGCCAACACATGGACCGAGGTCCTCGCGGCCGAAGAGTATGAACTCGAACGCCTCTCCAAAAGCTACCCAAAATGCAAGTAGCTCCCCGATTAGAGGAGGAGGCATATAAACCTTCGTCACCAGCGCACAATACGGCAGACCGACCACCTCGTGGCCGTGACAGAGAGGCATCTAGGCCCTCCGCCAGAACCGTACCCCGGCACCGCTCGAAAAGCGTGAAGCCACGGGGGAATGCGCCGGACTTGCGGGATATATTGGAGGACAAGGCAAGACAATCACGATCTATCTACGGATCACGTGGGCGCCCCACGATCCACGACGACCACCGTCGCGCCGGATACAGTAACTCCGGCCGGGCCGAACACAACAGACAAAGCTCTCTTGAGCTACGTCGTGATATTGCCCACTATAGAGGTGCCTGTTGGGGAACGTAGCAGAAATTCAAAATTTTCCTACGTGTCACCAAGATCTATCTATGGAGAAACCAACAACGAGGGGAAAGAGAGTGCATCTACATACCCTTGTAGATCGCTAAGCGGAAGCGTTCAAGAGAACGGGGTTGAAGGAGTCGTACTTGTCGTGATCCAAATCACCGAAGATCCTAGTGCCGAACGGACGGCACCTCCGCGTTCAACACACGTACAGCCCGGTGACGTCTCCCATGCCTTGATCCAGCAAGGAGAGAGGGAGAGGTTCAGGAAGAATCCATCCAGCAGCAGCACAACGGCGTGGTGGTGATGGAGGAGCGTGGCTATCCAGCAGGGCTTCGCCAAGCACCACGGGAGAGGAGGAGTAAGAGAGGTAGGGCTGCACCAAGAGGGAGGGATTCTCGTGTGTTGGGTAGCCCCCAGACCTCAAGTATTTATAGGGGGAGGGGAGGGGGCTGCGCCCCTTCTAGGGTTCCCTCCCCAGGGGTGGTGGCAGCCCCCAGATCCCATCTGGGTGGCGGCCAGAAGGGGAGAGGGGGGAGGCGCACCTAGGGTGGGCCTTAGAGCCCATCTGCCCTAGGGTTTGCCCCCCTTCCCCACTTCCTGCGCCTTGGGCCCTGTGGGGGGGCACCAGCCCACCTGGGGCTGGTCCCCTCCCACACTTGGCCCATGCAACCCTCCTGGGTTGGTGACCCCACTTGCTGGACCCACGGGACCCTCCCGGTGGTCCCGGTACGTTATCGGAAAAACCCAAAACTTTTCCGGTGACCAAAACAGGACTTCCAATATATAAATCTTTACCTCCAGACCATTCCGGAACTCCTCGTGACGTCCGGGATCTGATCCGGGACTCCAAACAACATTCGGTAACCACATACAAACTTCCTTTATAACCCTAACGTCATCGAACCTTAAGTGTGTACACCCTACGGGTTCGGGAGACATGTAGACATGACCGAGACGTACTCCGATCAATAACCAACAGCAGGATCTAGATACCCATGTTGGCTCCCACATGTTCCACGATGATCTCATCGGACGAACCACGATGTCAAGGACTCAGTCGATCCCGTATACAATTCCCTTTGTCTAACGGTATTGTACTTGCCCGAGATTCGATCGTCGGTATACCGATACCTTGTTCAATCTCGTTACCGGCAAGTCTCTTTACTCGTTCCGTAACACATCATCCCGTGATCAACCCCTTGGTCACATTGTGCACATTATGGTGATGTCCTATCGAGTGGGCCCAAAGATACCTCTCCGTTTACACGGAGTGACAAATCCCAGTCTCGATCCGTGTCAACCCAACAGACACCTTCGGAGATACCTGTAGTGCACCTTTATAGTCACCCAGTTTTGCTGTGAAGTTTGATACACCCAAAGCCCTCCTACGGTATCCGGGAGTTACACGATCTCTTGGTCTAAGGAAGAGATACTTTGACATTGGAAAAGCTCTGGCAAACGAACTACACGATGTTTGTGCTATGCTTAGGATTGGGCCTTGTCCATCACATCATTCTCCTAATGATGTGATCCCGTTATCAATGACATTCGATGTCCATAGCCAGGAAACCATGACTATCTGTTGATCACAACGAGCTAGTCAACTAGAGGCTCACTAGGGACATATTATGGTCTATGTATTCACACGTGTATTACGATTTCCGGATAATACAGTTATAGCATGAATAAAAGACAATTATCATGAACAAGGAAATATAATAATACTTTTATTATTGCCTCTAGGGCATATTTCCTACAGTCTCCCACTTGCACTAGAGTCAATAATCTAGTTCACATTGCCATGTGATTAACACTCACAGGTCACATCACCATGTGACCAACATCCAAAGAGTTAACTAGTGTCATTAAACTAGTTCACATCATCATGTGATTAAGACTCAATGAGTTCTGGGGTTTTGATAATGTTTTGCTTGTGAGAGAGGTTTTAGTCAACGGGTCTGCAACATTCAGATCCGTATGTACTTCGCAAATCTCTAGGTCATATTGTAAACGCTGCTTCCACGCTCCACTTGGAGCTATTCCAAATGGTTGCTCCACTATACGTATCCGGTTTGCTACTCAGAGTCATTCAGATAGGTGTTAAAGCTTGCATCGACGTAACCCTTTATGCCGAACTCTTTATCACCTCCATAATCGAGAAACATGTCCTTATTTACTCCAAGGACAATTTTGACCGCTGTCCAATGATCCATTCCTGGATCATTCTTGTACCCCTTGACTGACTCATGGCAAGGCACACTTCCGGTGCGGTACACAGCATAGCATACTATAGAGCCTATGTCTAAAACATAGGGGACGACCTTCGTCCTTTCTCTCTTTTCTGCCATGGTCGAGCTTTATGTCTTGACTTCATACCTTACATCTCAGGCAAGAACTCCTTCTTTGACTGATCCATCTTGAACACCTTCAAGATCATGTCAAGGTATATGCTCATTTGAAAGTACCATTAAGCGGTTTTTGATCTATCATCATAGATCTTGATGCTCAATGTTCAAGTAGCTTATTCCAGGTTTTCTATTGAAAAACACCTTTCAAATAACCCTATATGCTTTCCAGAAATTCTACATCATTTCTGATCAACAATATGTCAACAACATATACTCATCAGAAATTCTATAGTGCTCCCACTCACTTCTTTGGAAATACAAGTTTCTCATAAACTTTTGTATAAACCCAAAACTTTGATCATCTCATCAAAACGTACATTCCAACTTCGAGATGTTTACTCCTGTCCTTAGAAGGATCGCTGGAGCTAGCATACCTTTTAGCATCCTTAGGATCGACAAAAAACTTTCGGATTGTATCACATACAACCTTTCCTTATGAAAATTGGTAAGGAAACTCGTTTTGACATTCATCTGCCAGATTTCATAAATGCAGCTAATGCTAACATGATTCCGACGGACTTAAGCATCGCTACGGATGAGAAAATCTCATCGTAGTCAACTCCTTGAACTTGTGAAAAACTCTTCGCCACAAGTCGAGCTTCATAGGCGGTGACATTACCGTCCACGTTCGTCTTCTTCTTAAAGATCCATTTATCTCAATGGCTTGCCGATCATCGGGCAAGTCCACCAAAGTCCATGCTTTGTTCTGATACATGGATCCTATCTCGGATTTCATGGCTTCTTACCATTTGTCGGAATTTGGGCCCACCATTGCTTCTCCATAGTTCGTAGGTTCATTGTTGTCTAGCAACATGACCTTCAAGACAAGATTACTGTACCACTCTGAAGCAGTACGCATCCTTGTCACCCTACGAGGCACGGTAGTGACTTGACCCGAAGTGTCATGATCACTATCATAAGCTTCTACTTCAATTGGTGTAGGTGCCACAGGAACAACTTCCTGTGCCCTGCTACACACTAGTTGTAGTGATGGTTCAATAACCATATCAAGTCTCCACCATCCTCCCACTCAACTTTTCGAGACAAACTTTTCCTCAAGAAAGGACCCGATTCAAGAAACAATCCCTATTGCTTTTGGATCTGAATTAGGAGGTATACCCAACTGTTTTGGGTGTCCTATGAAGATGTATTTTATCCGCTTTGGGTTCGAGCTTATCAACCTGAAACTTTTCACATAAGCGTCGCAGCCCCAAACCTTTAAGAAATGACAGGTTAGGTTTCTCTAAACCATAGTTCATACGATGTCATCTCAACGGAATTACGTGGTGCCCTATTTAAAGTGAATGTGGTTGTCTCTAATGTCTAACCCATAAACGATAGTGGTAATTCGATAAGAGACATCATGGTACGCACCTTATCTAATAGGGTGCAACTATGATGTTCGGACACACCATCAAACTATGGTGTTCCAGGCGGTATTAATTGTGAAACAATTTCCACAATGTCTTAATTGTGTGCCAAAACTCGTAACTCAGATACTCATCTCTATGATCATATCATAGACATTTCATCCTCTTGTCACGATGATCTTCAACTTCACTTTGATATTACTTGAACCCTTCAATAATTCAGACTTGTGTTTCATCAAGTAAATATACTCTACATCTACTCGAATCATCTGTGAAGTAAGAACATAACGATATTCACTACATGCCTCAGCACTCATTGGACTGCACACATCAAAATGTGTTACTTCCAACAAGTTGCTATCTTGTTCCATTTTACTGAAAAATGAGGCTTTTTAGTCATCTTGCCCATGTAGTATGATTTGCATATCTCAAGTGATTCAAAATCAAGTGAGTCCAAACGATCCGTCTACATGGAGTTTCTTCATGCGTATACACCAATAGACATGGTTCGCATGTCTCAAACTTTTCAAAACGAGTGAGTCCAAAGATCCATTAACATGGAGCTTCTTCATGCGTTTTATACCAATATGAATTACATGGCAGTGCCACAACTAAGTGGTACTTATATCTTTTTGGCATGAAATTGTGTATCACTATGATCGAGATTCAATAAACCATTCCTTTAGGTGCAAGACCATTGAAGGTATTATTCAAATAAATAGAGAAACCATTATTCTCCTTAAATGAATAACCGTATTGCGATAGACATAATCCAATCATGTCTATGCTCAACGCAAACACCAAATCTCGATGGTAGAGGGAGCGTGTGATGCTTGATCACACCAACCTTGGAAACACTTCCAACACATATCGTCAGCTCACCTTTAGCTAGTCTCCGTTTATTCCGTAGCTTTTATTTTGAGTTAGTAACACTTAGCAACCGAACCGGTATCTAATACCCTGGTGCCACTAGGGGTACTAGTAAAGTACACATTAACATAATGTGTATCCAATATACTTCTATCGACCTTGCCAGCCTTCTCATCTACCATGTATCTAGGGTAATTCCGCTCCAGCGGTTGTTCCCCTTATTACAAAAGCACTTAGTCTCGGGTTTGGGTTCAACCTTGGGTTTCTTCACTAGAGTAGCAGCTGATTTGCCGTTTCATGAAGTATCCCTTCTTGCCCTTGCCCTTCTTGAAACTAGTGGTTTCACCAACCATCAACAATTGATGCTCCTTCTTGATTTCTATTTTCGCGGTGTCAAACATCGCGAATACCTCAAGGATCATCATATCTATCCCTGATATGTTATAGCTCATCACGAAGCTCTAGCAGCTTGGTGGCAATGAATATGGAGAACCATCACTATCTCATCTGGAAGATCAACTCCCACTCGATTCAAGTGATTGTTGCACTCAGACAATCTGAGCACAAGCTCAACGATTGAGCTTTTCTCCCTTAGTTTGCAAGCTAAGAATATCGTCGGAGGTCTCGTACCTCTTGACGTGGGCACGAGCCTGAAATCTCAATTTCAGCCCTCGAAACATCTCATATGTTCCGCGACGTTTTGAAAACGTCTTTGGTGCCTCAACTCTAAACCGTTTAACTGAACTATCACGTAGTTATCAAAACGTGTATGTCTGATGTTCGCAACATCCACAAACGACGTTTGGGGTTCAGCACACTGAGCAGTGCATTAAGGACATAAGCTTTCTACTGTCCGCATAATCGCTACTGTCAACTTTCAACTATATTTTCTCTAGGAACATATCTAAACAGTGGAACTAAAGCGCGAGCTTACGACATAATTTGCAAAGATCTTTTGACTATGTTCAGGATAATTAAGTTCATCTTATGAACTCCCATTCAGATAGACATCCCTCTAGTCATCTAAGTGATTACATGATCCGAGTCAACTATGCCGTGTCCGATCATCACGTGAGACGGACTAGTCATCATCGGTGAACATCTTCATGTTGATCGTATCTACTATACGACTCATGCTCGACCTTTCGGTCTCTGTGTTCCGAGGCCATGTCTGTACATGCTAGGCTCGTCAAGTTAACCCTAAGTGTTTTGCATGTGTAAAACTGTCTTACACCCGTTGTATGTGAACGTAAGAATCCATCACACCCGATCATCACGTGGTGCTTATAAGCGACGAACTTTAGCAACGGTGCACAGTTAGGGGAGAACACTTCTTGAAAAAAATTTGTAAGGGATCATCTTATTTACTACCGTCGTTCTAAGTAAACAAGATGCATAAACATGATAAACATCACATGCAATCAAATAGTGACATGATATGGCCAATATCATTTCACTACTTTTGATCTCCATCTTCGGGGCTCCATGATCATCATCGTCACCGGCATGACACCATGATCTCCATCATCATGATCTCCATCATTGTGTCTCCATGAAGTTGTCTCGCCAACTTATTACTTCTACTACTATGGCTACCGGTTAGCAATAAAGTAAAGTAATTACATGGCGTTGTTCAATGACACACAGGTCATACAATAAATAAAGACAACTCCTATGGCTCCTGTCGGTTGTCATACTCATCGACATGCAAGTCGTGATTCCTATTACAAGAACATGATCAATCTCATACATCACATATCATTCATCACATTCTTGTTGGCCATATCATATCACATAGCATACCCTGGAAAAACAAGTTAGACGTCCTCTAATTGTTGTTGCATGTTTTACGTGGCTGCTATGGGTTTCTAGCAAGAACGTTTCTTACCTACGCAAAACCACAACGTGGTATGCCAATTGCTATTTACCCTTCATAAGGACCCTTTTCATCGAATCCGTTCCGACTAAAGTGGGAGAGACTGGCACCCGCTAGCCACCTTATGCACCAAGTGCATGTCAATCGGTGGAACCTGTCTCACGTAAGAGTACGTGTAAGGTCGGTCCGGGCCGCTTCATCCCACAATACCGTCGAAACAAGATTGGACTAGTAACGGTAAGCATATTGAACAAAATCAACGCCCAAAACTACTTTGTGTTCTACTCGTGCAAAGAATCTATGCAATAAACGTGGCTCTGATACCACTATTGGGGAACGTAGCAGAAATTCAAAATTTTCTTACGTGTCACCAAGATCTATCTATGGAGAAACCAGCAACGAGGGGAAAGAGAGTGCATCTACATACCCTTGTAGATCGCTAAGCAGAAGCGTTCAAGAGAACGGGGTTGAAGGAGTCGTACCCGTCGTGATCCAAATCACCGGAGATCCTAGTGCCGAACGGACAGCACCTCCGCGTTCAACACACGTACAACCCGGTGACGTCTCCCATGCCTTGATCCAGCAAGGAGAGAGGGAGAGGTTGAGGAAGACTCCATCCAGCAGCAGCACAACGGCGTGATGGTGATGGAGGAGCATGGCTATCCTGCAGGGCTTCGCCAAGCACCACGGGAGAGGAGGAGTAAGAGAGGTAGGGCTGCACCAAGAGGGAGGGATTCTCGTGTGTTGGGCAGCCCCCAGACCTCAAGTATTTATAGGGGGAGGGGAGGGGGCTTCGCCCACTCTAGGGTTCCCTCCCCAGGGGTGGCGGCAGCCCCTAGATCCCATCTGGGTGGCGGCCAGAAGGGGAGAGGGTGGGAGGCGCACCTAGGGTGGGCCTTAGGGCCCATCTGCCCTAGGGTTTGCGCCCCTTCCCCACTTCCTGCGCCTAGGGCCCTGTGGGAGGGCGCACCAGCCCACCTGGGGCTGGTCCCCTCCCACACTTGGCCCATGCAGCCCTCCAGGGTTGGTGGCCCCACTTGGTGGACCCCCGGGACCCTCCCGGTGGTCCCGGTACGTTACCGGAAAAACCCGAAACTTTTCCGGTAACCAAAACAGGACTTCCAATATATAAATCTTTACCTCCGGACCATTTCGGAACTCCTCGTGACATCCGGGATCTTATCCGGGACTCCGAACAATATTCGGTAACCACATACAAACTTCCTTTATAACCCTAGCGTCATCGAACCTTAAGTGTGTAGACCCTACGGGTTCGGGAGACATGTAGACATGACCGAGACGTTCTCCGATCAATAACCAACAGCGGGATCTGGATACCCATGTTGGCTCCCACATGTTCCACGATGATCTCATCGGACGAACCACGATGTCAAGGACTCAGTCGATCCCGTATACAATTCCCTTTGTCTAACGGTATTGTACTTGCCCAAGATTCGATCGTCGGTATACCGATACCTTGTTCAATCTTGTTACCGGCAAGTCTCTTTACTCGTTCCATAACACATCATCCCGTGATCAACCCCTTGGTCACATTGTGCACATTATGATGATGTCCTACCGAGTGGTCCCAGAGATACCTCTTCGTTTACACGGAGTGACAAATCCCAGTCTCGATCCGTGTCAACCCAACAGACACCTTCGGAGATACCTGTAGTGCACCTTTATAGTCACCCAGTTACGTTGTGACGTTTGATACACCCAAAGCACTCCTACGGTATCCAGGAGTTACACGATCTCATGGTCTAAGGAAGAGATACTTTGACATTGGAAAATCTCTAGCAAACGAACTACACGATCTTTGTGCTATGCTTAGGATTGGGTCTTTTCCATCACATCATTCTCCTAATGATGTGATCCCGTTATCAACGACATCCAATGTCCATAGCCAGGAAACCATGACGATCTGTTGATCACAACGAGCTTGTCAACTAGAGGCTCACTAGGGACATATTATGGTCTATGTATTCACACGTGTATTACGATTTCCGGATAATACAGTTATAGCATGAAATAAAAGACAATTATCATGAACAAGGAAATATAATAATACTTTTATTATTGCCTCTAGGGCATATTTCCAACAGCGCCGCACACCCACTATGCTTCACAGATGAAGTAATGGATCATCAAATCCCCGAAGGGTTTAAACCCGTGAACATTGAGTCCTACGATGGCACAACAGACCCCGCGGTTTGGATCGAAGATTATCTCCTTCACATCCATATGGCCCGCGGCGACGATCTCCACGCCATTAAGTATCTCCCACTCAAGCTTAAAGGACCAGCTCGGCATTGGCTTAACAGCTTGCCCGCAGAAGTCAATTGGGTGTTGGGAGGACCTGGAAGCCGCATTCCTCGACAACTTCCAGGGCAGATATGTGCGACCACCAGACGCCGACGACCTAAGCCACATAATTCAGCAGCCAGACGAATCGGCCAGAAAGTTCTGGACACGGTTCTTAACAAAGAAAAATCAAATCGTCGACTGTCCGGATGCAGAGGCCCTCGCAGCCTTCAAACATAACATCTGCGACGAGTGGCTGGCCCGGCACCTAGGACAGGAATAGCCGAAATCCATGGCAGCCCTCACATCACTCATGACCCGCTTCTGTGCGGGAGAGGACAGCTGGCTAGCTCGCAGTAACAACCTCAGCAAAAATTCTGGCAGTCCGGACAACAAGGACCACAATGGCAGGTCGCGTCGCAACAAAAACAAACGCCGCGTTAACGGCGATAACACTGAGGATACGACAGTCAACGCCGGATTCACAGGCTCCAAACCCGGTCAGCGGAAAAAGCCATTCAAAAGAACTACTCCGGGTCCGTCCAATTTGGACTGAATACTCGACCGTTCTTGCCAGATACATGGCACCCCCGAAAAGCCAGCTAATCACACCAACAGAGATTGTTGGGTATTCAAGCAGGCGGGCAAGTTAATTGCCGAAAACAATCACAAGGGGCTGCATAGCAATGACGAGGAAGAGACCCGGCCACCGAACAGTAGAGGACAGAAGGGTTTTCCCCCACAAGTGCGGACGGTGAACATGATATACGCAACCCACATACCCAAGAGGGAGCGGAAGCGTGCACTTAGGGACGTATATGCGATGGAGCTAGTCGCCCCGAAGTTCAACCCATGGTCCTCTTGCCCGATCACTTTCGATCGAAGGGACCATCCTACCAGTATCCGCCATGGTGGATTCGCCGCATTGGTTTTAGACCCAATCGTCGATGATTTCACCTCACTAGAGTCTTGATGGACGGCGGCAGCAGCCTGAACCTGCTTTATCAGGATACAGTGTGCAAGATGGGCATAGACCCCTCAAGGATTAAACCTACAAAGACGACCTTCAAATGCGTCATACCAGGTGTTGAGGCCAATTGTACAGGCTCAGTCACACTGGAAGTGGTCTTCGGATCCTCGGATAATTTCTGAAGCGAGGAGTTAATCTTTGACATAGTCCCATTCCGCAGTGGCTATAACGCTCTGCTCGGACGAACCGCGTTTGCAAAGTTAAATGCGGTGCCGCATTACGCATACCTCAAGCTCAAGATGCCAGGCCCTCGTGGAGTCATCACGGTCAACGGAAACACTGAACGCTCCCTCCGAACGGAGGAACACACAACGGCTCTCGCGGCAGAAGTACAGAGCAGCCTCTTAAGGCAATTCTCGAGTCCGGCCGTTAAACGACCGGACATGGCCAAACGCGCCCGGAGTAACATACATCAAGACCACCTGGCACGTTCCGAGCACGCGTAGGAATGCGGCCCCAACCTCAGCCCTCGCATGATTGCAAGACTAGCCCTTCGCGTACAACATTACGCTCTGGAGATACCATGGGCATAGGGGGAGGGGCACGACCACGACAGGCCCAGAGTGCGGCTCAACCACACCAGGGGCTCCCAAGCGTGTCACTCTTTTTTCTTCTTTTTTATTTTTTCCACAGGACTCCGTTCACCAGAGGCCCTGTCCGGCAGTAGATCTGCCGAACTCACGATGCAACTGCCAGGGAGGGACAATGGCTACGACGAACACTCAGGTGGTCTCCATTATGAGCATTAAATCTGTTTAATACACCATTCCGCAGCCTACTCCTGGAGGGAGACATTTTTAATAGTCCAACCCTTGCTTACCGCACTATTTGTATCGTTCTGCACTCATGGCAGAATTCCTTGAATAAACAATGCATCACCTTTCGCTTATAACAGCATTCCTTCTTTTACATATATGTTTATTTATGACATCTTACATCCGTACACTTTGGTACGGCCAAATACACTAGGGGCTTGTGTTCCCCACATTATGGTGTGATAAGTCCGAACACTTTCACAAGTGCGACACCCCGAACTTATAGCACTATATGGATCGGCTCCGAATCATGTCTTGGGTCAATAGTTGGGTTTGCCCGGCTCCCATGTTTTGGTACCTTACGTTCCGTTCTATCGGCTAAGGTAGCACTGGGAGAACCACTGCGATTGCGCCCCGGTTGAGCTGGGCGAGCGCCTCAGTGGAGAAAGCTAAAACTGACTGTCATGATAAGGCGAGAGCTGGTCGCTGTTCGAGAGGTCTTTTCGAGTCCCTAAAGGCTTATGCCGCTTAGAGCGAAGAACCGGCTTCGTCCGGCACATGCGTGGATAGCGCCCCGAACTCGGTCTTCCGAATACTAGGGGCTTCGCCGAAATTTAAAATTATAGAATTCTATGGCTAAGTGAGAGTGTTCAAGCATTATAAGTCCGGTTGCCTTGTTCGTTGTGTTGAGCGCCTCCCTATATGGACCCAAAAATGGGAACAAGAGTGCTCAAGTTTATCCCGAACACCCCAGCACTCATGGCATGGGGGCTAAAGCCGACGACTTGCCATCTCTTAGATTTAATAAACGGCCGCACGGAAGGTAATATTTTAAATCAATAAGCGTTGCTTAGCGCATATGAACAAAGTTTTCAGCGCACAGGATAACACATTGCGAGTCTACTAAAAAATTACATCTTTGGGGCACTCATCCGCAATCTTGTGGGCACCCTTCAGGACACTCTTATAGTACATCTCGGGCGTACGATACTCCTTGCCCGCTGGCGGCGCGTCCGTCAGGAGCCTCTCAGCATCCAGCCTGCCCCAGTGCTCCTTTGCGCAGGCAAGGGCCCGACGGGCACCTTCAATGCAGGCGGAGCGCTTGATGACTTCCATCCAGGGGCACACATCCACCAACCGTCGCACGAGGCCGAAGTAGCTCCCAGGCATGGCCTCTTCAGGCCACAGCCGGACTATGAGGCCCTTCATGGCATGCTCGGCTACCTTGTGGAGCTCGACCAGCTGCTTCAGCTAGTCGCTAAGGGGCACCGGATGTCCGGCCTCAGCATACTGAGACCAGAAGACCTTCTCCGTTGAGCTCTCCTCCTCGGCCCAGTAGAATGCGGCGGCATCGGACACGCTGCGAGGCAGATCTGCAAACGCTCCTGGAGAGCTCCGAATTCGGGTAAGTAACAGGTAATTCACATTCACATGCTTGCTTTGCATGAAAAATGCCTTACCCGCCGCTATTTTCTTCACCGCCTCAATCTCCTGGAGGGCCTTATGGGCCTCGGCCTTAGCGGCTTTGGAACTTTCAAGAGCTGAGGCAAGCTCGGACTCTCGAGTCTTCGAGTCGCGCTCCAAACTCTCATGCTTTTACATGAGAGCCTGGAGCTCTTGCCGCACTTCCGCCACCCGCGCCTCCTGCTTCTCTCGCTCCGCTCGTTCCGCGGTCGCATTACGTTTGGCCGCGGACACGGCCTCCTTCCGGGTTGCCACCTCGTCCGTGGCCCCTGCAGTGCCCACGTTATCGTTGTTATTTCTATTTGCAACCAAAATCCTTTTCTATAAGGTACAAAATTAATACGGTGTTACTCACCTTCTTTGTCCTCGAGCTGCTTCTTGGCAAGGCCGAGCTCATTCTCGGTCCGCTCGAGGTCCTGCTTCAAAGCACCGACCTCCGCAGTCAATGCGGCAGAGGTCAGCAGCGCAGCCTGCAATCCCATATTGACATAATTTTTAGAACTCCTGCGTATATCTTTTTAGATCCTTATTCTGGTTTTTCCTTCCGAACACCGAGCCGAGCATCAGGGGCTACTGTCTATGCGGTATTACATTACATATTTTAAAAACTTCTTACCTCAAAGCCTGTTAGAAGGCTGCTGCAGGCTTCGGTCAGCCCGCTATTGGTGAGCTGAACCTTCTGAATCACCGCACTCATGATAGTGCGGTGTTCTTCCTCGATGGAAGCGCTGTTGAGCGCCTGCAACAAGTTCTCCGGCGCCTCCGGTCGGACGGAGGCAGCCGGTGTCACGGTCTTGCCCTTCTTACGAAGGGGCCGCCTACCGGACTCCGGAACCACTGCGGGTTCCAGTGCGGAGTCCGGTACGAAGTCCGGAAGGTTGCCCTGTGGCACCTCCGGAGCCTCCCCCTCCTGGCGGGTCCCCTCTTGGGATCCCACCTCGGCGTCCTAAGCATCACGAGGGGTGGAGGCGGTCGGAATGGAATCCACATCCGACGGAGCCAAGGACCCGCTCGATGAAGCGGGTAGATCCTCCTCGGCCGGACTGCAGGTTGTATGCGGCATTAGAAGGACACTACGCGGAACGAGGAAAAATTATAAATCACTTAGGAATCCGGATACTTACGATCTTGCCAGGGGCTTGGCCCTTGAGGGCCACTCCTCGCCGCCATCGTCGGTGTTGGCAGAGCAGTCCGGAGGAAGGGTCCTCCCCTTCTTGGACCCTTCGGCCTCCCTCGTTGGGGAAGCCTTCCTCTTCCTCTCTCCCCCCTCTTGGGGAGAGTCCTCTTTCTCCTCCTCGTCTTCGTGGGAGGAGTCCGCCTCGGCGCCATTGGACGATGAGTCCGATCCCACCTGGCGCCGGGAACTCCTTCGGGTTCCCATGGCCTTCTTCTTGCCCTTTTTCTCCGGCACCACGTAAAGGGCCGGAACCAGCAGCCCCGTCAAACGGGTGTCCGCTGGGTCTTCGGGAAGGGGAGCCGGACAGTCTACCTGTCCGGACGTCCTCTGCCAGTCCTGTTAAAGGCATTGGGTGTTTTAGATCCCACATAGAGTCAAACTATGAAAGAAATAAATGTCCCGTAAAGGATAACAAAGCTTACCTCGCCGGCCGGGCGCTTGGTGATGAATCTGCGATCTTCGGTTGCAGACGCGGGGGCTTCTCCGCCCTTAAACAGCACCCTCCAGGCAGCTTCGTACGTCGTGTCGAAGAGACCGCTCAGGGTCCGGTGCTGTGCCGGATCGAACTCCCACAAATTGAAGGCCCGCTGTTGGCAGGGGAGAATCCGGCGGACGAGCATGACCTGGATCACATTGACAAGCTTAAGCTTCTTGTTCACCAGGGTCTGGAGACAGGACTGGAGTCCTGTCAGCTCCTCCGAACTACCCCATAGCAAGCCCTTCTCTTTCCAGGAGGTGAGCTGCATGGGGATACTAGATCTGAACTCGGGGGCCGCTGCCCATTTAGGGTCACGCGGCTCGGTGATGTAGAACCACCGTGATTGCAACCCCTTGACGGACTCCACGAAGGCCCCCTCGAGCCAGGTGACGTTGGGCATTTTGCCTACCATGGCGCCTCCACACTCCGCATGGACGCCCTTCACTACCTTCGGCTTGACATTGAAGGTCTTTAGCCACAAGCCGAAGTGGGGCCGGATGCAGAGGAAAGCCTCGCACACGACGATAAACACCGAGATGTTGAGGATGAAGTTTGGCGCCAGATCCTGGAAGTCCAGGCCGTTGTAGTACATGAGCCCCCGGACGAAGGGATGCAACGGGAAGCCCAGTCCGCGGAGGAAGTGGGGAAGGAATACAACCCTCTCATGAGGCCTGGGGGTGGGGATGAGCTGCCCCTCGTCGGGCAGCCGGTGCGCGATGTCGCTGGAAAGGTATCCGGCGCCGCGCAGCTTCTCGATGTGCCCCTCTGTAATGGAGGAGGCCATCCACTTGCCTCCCGCTCCGGACATGGCTGGAGAAGGTTGAGACGAGATGTGCGGACTTGGGCGCTGGAGCTCGAATGCGCGGAGATGGATAAGCAAAGGAGGAAGAAGGCGTAGGTAAAAAGGTGGATCCTTATACCCTTATATATGGGCGAACGAAGACTATGCGTCCCCACCGGCCTGGTCAAACTCGCTTATCTCCCAAGCGCCACCATCAATGGCGCGGTTGGGTTACCCACGCCCGTATTGAAGGGAATCCCGGAATAAGGGGAACACGATCTCTGCTTCGACAAGACGTGCCAAGGAAACCGCTTTGCTAAATGCGCTGAGGTGGTATAATAAAAAACGATTCAAGTGAAAGCTTGGTGGTGGCGTGACGTCATGCCACAAAATATGTCAGAAGATTGAAACTTGTGTACATATTATTCTCTCTACGGTGGAATGTGGAATATATTTTGCAGAGACGGACACTATCCTGGTGTTCACAAATCTTCTATGAATTATGCGGAGGAGGAACCCGCCTTGCAATGCCGAACAATATGCACGCCGGACACACCACCGGAGCATAAGAACCTTCACAAAAGACTTGTCGCCACCGCAAGAAGTCTGAAGAAGCAGAAGCGGAAGCTCAAAACAGCGGAAGACATACTCAGAATGAGATGGAGCAAAGTACTCAAGACCGTGGACAAATATGGCAATAGCCACCAAACAAAGAGCTACCCGAAGCGCAAGCTGCTGCCCGAATTCGACGAGGAGGCCATAGAGCCCCCATAGTCAAAAAGCAAAGAGGCCGCCTAGCCAGATAGACGACCAGATGACAGGCCAAAAGCGACAAGAGGCGCCACACACAAGCCGACACATGATCCTTGTAAAACAGATGGCCCGGTCAGGTCCATTTATGGGCCAAAAAAGAGGGCCCCAGGAAGCAACACAACACGCCGCATGTTCGAAGATAACGGCACGCCTAAATACAGGGGCGCCGCACACCCACTATGTTTCACCGATGAGGTGCTGGATCACAAATTTCCAGCGGGATTCAAGCCCGTAAACATAGAGGCATACGACGGAACAATAGACCCCAGAGTCTGGATTGAGGATTACATCCTGCACATACACATGGCTAGAGGAGATGATCTCCACGCCATAAAATATCTACCCCTCAAGCTCAAAGGGCCAGCTCGGCATTGGCTCAAAAGCCTCCCAGAAAATACTATTGGAAGTTGGGAAGAGCTCGAGGACGCGTTTAGAGCAAATTTTCAAGGGACTTATGTCCGCCCTCCGGATGCAGACGATTTAAGTCACATAACTCAATAGCCCGGAGAGTCAGCGCGCAAATTCTGGAACAGGTTTCTTACCAAAAAGAACCGAATAGTCGACTGTCCGGACGCCGAAGCCTTAGCAGCTTTTAAACATAATGTCTGAGACGAATGGCTCGCCAGACACCTCGGCCAAGAGAAGCCGAGAACAATGGCCGCGCTAACAAGCCTCATGACCCGCTTTTGCATGGGGGAAGACAGCTGGCTAGCAAGATGCAGCACCAGCGACCCGAGTACATCCGAGATCAGAGATGGAAACGGAAAATCATGGCGCAGAAAGGACCAGCGTTGAAATAAAGAAAAAAGCCCAAAAAACACGTCGGTCAACGCCGGATTCAAAAGCTCGCGGCCGAATAACAAAACATTGCCTCTTAAGGACAACAGTGACGAGCTATCCAACTTAAACAAAATTTTGGATCGGATATGTCAAATCCACAGTACCTCCGGAAGGCCTGCAAACCACACCCACCGAGATTGTTGGGTCTTCAAACAGTCTGGCCGACTCAACGCCAAACACAAGGGGCTCGACGCGCCAAGCGAGGATGACGACGAACCCCACCATCAGAGCTCCGGAAATCAAAAGACTTTCCTACAAGAAGTCAAAACAGTAAACTCACTTCATGTGATAATACGGAACAACAATGCGGCACCCACCAAAGTAGGTGTCGCACGGCCCACCCCAGCGGAACCTCGAGATTGGATGTCAAAACCAATTACTTTCGACCACCTGGACTATTCCAGAAGTATTCGAAACGCAGGATAGACTGCTCTGATATTGGATCCTATAATCGACAGACTACAATTTACACAAGTCCTGATGGATGGCGGCAGCAATTTAAACCTGCTATATCCGGACACAATCCGCAAGTTGGGGATAGACCCCACTAAAATTGACCATAGCTGCACTTCCTTCAAAGGAGTGACGCTAGGCCCTTATGCCAAGTGCACGGGCTCCTTACTACTAGAAGTTGTGTTCGGATCACCCGACAACTTCCGTTGCGAAAAGCTAATCTTCTATGTCGCCCCCTATAAAAGTAGCCATCAAGCACTGTTGGGACGTGAAGCTTTCGTCCGCTTTAACGCAATACCGCACTACGCGTCTCTTACACTTAAAATGCCCAGTCCACGCGGCATCATCTCATTAAAAGGTCGTTCAAGACCCCGGACACGGCTAGATGAGTCCGGCATAAATAACCTAGGGGCTCCCTAGTCGCACACCCCTTCATAAGGGGCTGTGCGCATAAACAATAAAGAACTAATAAAAGCTCAGCTTTATTCATTCATTCATATTTCGATTTTTTAATACATTCTTTGCAAAACTTCTTTTCATACTAAGTTCCTCTCTTTTCACAGATGAATAGCGTGTACACCCGTCCAGGATACGGCACAACGGAGACACAGGCGCAGACGTGGAGCAGGGACCCGTCGCAAGGATTCTTTTTAGATTAAGACCCTGCGTAGACCTTTCTTACTGTCTCTTGTTGATTCACATCCCACGGTTTTTTACCATAACCAACAAGGAGGCTGGCGTTTTGGCATCGGCCGCGCCAGAAATTCTTGCCTGTACCTGGACACTAGGGGCTTAGGGCATTGTTCTGCTCGTCATCATAAAGACCGAATACCTTAGGGAGTGTTCGGCGTCTCGAGTTAGGCCTTATATGCATCAGCTCCGAATCATGTCTTTGGTCAAATGTTGGGTTTGCCCGGCTCCTGTGTTTTGTTGCCTTACGTTCCGTATCATCGGCTAACGTGGCACCAGGAGAACTACTGCGATTGTGCCCCGGTTCGGCCGGGCGAGCACCTCAGTAGAGAAAGCCGAAAACTGACTGTCATGATACAGCGAGAGACTGGTCAACCACTCGATCGACTACCGGAATGTTTAGAATTCCTCCGCTTTGACGAAGGACCGTTTCCCGGTCAGGCACATACGCGCCCCGAATTCGGAAACTGCGGTGCCCCTAGGGGCTATATCGTAACCCCACCTTCGAACACCTATGGCTAAGTGAAAGTGATAAAGCATTATAGTCCGGTTGCCTCGTTTGCTACGCTACCACCTCCTTCACAGGACCGAGACGTCGGTTTAAGTGTGACAATGCGCTATTTTTGCAAACACCCCCGCATCTTGTGCGTGGGGGCTGAAGCCGACGACTGCCATCTTTCAGGTTATACACACATATACTAAACGGCCGCACATGAGATATTTCAATACTTGAACGCACAAGTACAAAAAGCGCTTATATTATAAACATCGTTTTACAAACCATAAAGTTCATTTGAACATGACATTTTTCGAGCACTGCGACTCTATTACACGAGCACCACGCAGAACTTCCCCAAAATAGTGCTCGGCGGGTAACCGGCTCTCGTCCGAACCCTGGGTCGCAACAGCGGTGGCATCCATTTCCGTCCAGTATGTCTTCACACAGGCGAGGGCCATCCGTGCACCCTCTATGCAGGCCGACCGCTTCATCGCCTTGATATGCGGCACCGCCCCAAGGAATTCCTGCAATAAGCCAAAATAACTCTTCGGCTTGGGCCTATCCGGCCAGACATGAGCCACGATATCCGTCATGGCAAGTCCGGACAATCTATTCAACTCAGCCCACTCAGCTAACCGATCGGTCAGCGGAAGTGAACGCTCCGGACTATGGAATTGAGACCAAAAAAGCTCTTCCATCTTGTGATCCTTTTGACTTCGGAAGTGCACAACAGCATCTGCCGCACTCGCCGCTAAGTCCATATAAGGATCCTCCGGACCCCACAGCTGGCCAAGCTGAGCGTACTTCAGATTTTTAAACCTCCGGCGCAGAAGAAAGGGCTTGCCAGCCACAATATCCCCGGCCTGGCGCAGCTCCTCCTTTATAGCCCGCATTGTAGAACGGGCATCCTTGGCTTCGACGGTGGCCTTCTTCAGGTTCTCTTGCTCCGCTCGGCGTTCTTTTTCAAGAACCTCATAGCGGTCGGCAACATCTTTCAGCTTCACGGCCATTTCGGCCGTCTCCTCCCTGCTTCGGCAGTGAGCAGCCCTTTCGGCTTCTATCTCTTCGGCCGCCCTCGAGGCAGCCGCATCACACCTTCTGGCCTGCTCCTTGGCTTGAGCAAGTTCGGCCTGAAGGCTCTCCACAGCAGCGGCACCATCTGCATTGAGCACACATGTTGTAAGGAGTGGGCTTCGGCTCCCTTACTAGGTGACCACGGAGAAAAAACCTACCTTGTGACTCGTCAAGTCGTTTATTGACCAGCGTGATGTCCGCATCCGCAACGTCGAGTTGCCGCTTTAGTTCGAAAACTCCATCTGTCCGGCTGGCCACCGAACTATCCGCCACCTGCATAGGAAAGGCAAAAATCAATACCTGCGATTTTGATCCTCGGCACGCTGTCGCTCTCGACAACCTACCGAGTCCCAGGGGATACTATCTATACAGGGTGCACTTTATGTGCAAAACTATCAAAAGGTTTTACGTACCTCAAACCCCGCCAGCAAGCTCCTGACGGCATCATGCAACCCGCCTTCGGCGGACGAAATTCTTCCAATCACCATACTCATCAATGTACGGTGACCTTCTGAGATAGACGCCCTCTCAAGCCGATCCTTCAGCTCACCCGGCCGCACACCAGTTGGTGCCGAACTATTCGGCCCTGCCGAACTCGGGGATACCCTCCGTGATGACACCTCAGGCTCGTCCACCCTATCCGATGGTGCGGCAGATGGAGGCGTCTCGCTCTCCATCATCTCCGGACGAAGTTCCCCCGAAGACGAGCTCATCTGAGAAGGACGGAGATCCGAACTACAAGGTAAAAACTTCGGTTATCCTCAGAAGCAAAAATAGGGATGTCTCTTATTACAGAACCCCCCCTCTTTCTACTTACGGCTCGTTGGAGGGCTGATTCCTTAGGGGAGATAGTGCGGCCGGGGCCTCCCCAGACGCAGGACCCTCTGATGAAGATCTCTTCCCCCGCTTCGAGGCCTTGGCCTCCGGGTTTTCGGAAGCTGTCCTCTTCTCCCCTTGGAAGGAGGGATTCTCGATCCCCCCTTTCTAAAAAGCCTCCTTGGTAGAGGCGGTAGTTCCTCTGTTTTCCCCTTCGCCTTCCTCTAAAGGCGCAACCTCCAGCATCCTGACCAGCACGGGATCTGGCGCGGTCTCCGGGAGGGGGGCCAAACACCGTATCAACTTCGCTTGCGCTATCCACTCCTGCTCAAGGAACGATTGGTTAAAAGCAAATTCAAGAAGGTGCAAACCAACGGTGTGTCCGGACACAGGGATACTTACTTGCGTATCCGGGCGATTGCAGCTTAGGCTAGCGTCCTCCGTCAATTCCGGACACACCTCTTGTGATCCGAAGAAAAATTTGTACATCTCCACGGGTGTCGTACCCATGAAGTGTTGGAGAGCTCGTGGCCCCTCCGGATTGAATTCCCACAGACGGAGGGGGCGACGCTTGCAGGGCAGAAGACGCTGAATCAGCATAACCTGCATCACCATCACCAGATTGATCTCCCTCTCTTGGAGGTCTCGAATCCGGCCCTGCAGTAGGGGTGCGTCCTTTGACGGCCCCCAGTTGAGCCCTTGGTTGACCCACGACATCAGCCGCAGTGGGGGGCCCGAGCGAAAGATGGGCAGCGGCTTCTGCTTGCTGCCCCTAGGAGCGGTAATATAGAACCACTCCTTTTGCCACAAGCCGAGCTCCTCCTGGAAAGAGCCCTTGGGCCATGGAGCATCGGCCCTTCTACTTACAACTGCCCCGCCTCACTCGGCTTGACGCCCCTCGATCATCTTCGGCCCCACGTTGAAGGTCTTGAGCCACAAACCGAAGTGGGGAGTAGTGCGGAGGAAGGCTTCGCAGACGACGATGAATGATGAGATGTGGAGGATAGACTCTAGAGCTAGGTCATGAAACTCCAACCCGTAGTAAAACATGATCCCTCTCACAAAATGATCCGTCGGGAAGCCTAAACCCCGACGGAGGTGGGACACGAACACGACGCTCTCGCCGGGCTCGGGAGTAGGAATGACTTGCCCTTTGGCGGGTAACCTATGCGAAATCTCGCAGGTTAGGTACCTGGCTTCTCGCACCTTTAGCACATCCTCTTCCGTGACGGAGGAGGGCATCCACCGGCCCTGTAGGTCGGAGCCGGACATTGTTGAAGGTCCGAAGCGCTCGAATCCGGAGCTCTGGGTGTTGGAACTCGGGGCAAGGGGTAGATTCAATTGAGGATTGAAGGAAAGAAACGAGCCTTGGTCTCATTATAAAGAGGAAAGAATACCAAGAGCCGTCCCCGTGACCGTTTGGGACTCACCTTTGATAGAGGAGGCGTGGCGATGAGCACGGTTGGGTTACCCACGTCCGTATTGATGGGAATCCTGGAATAAGGGGAACATGATCTCTACTTCGACAACACGTGCCAAGGAAACCGCTTCGCTAAACGCGCTGAGGTGGTATAGTAAAAAACGATTCAAGTAAAGGCTTGGTGGTGGTGTGACATCATGCCACAAAATACGTCAGCAGATTGGACTTGTGTACATATTATTCCCTCTACGGTGGAAGGTGGAATTTATTTTGTAGAGCCGGACACTATCCTGGTGTTCGTAATCTTCTATGAATTATTCGGAGGAGGAACCAGCCTTGCAATGCCGAACAATATGCGCGCCAGACTCATCATCATTGAAGCCTGGTTCAGGGTCTACTGAGAGAGTCCTGGACTAGGGGGTGTCCGGATAGCCGGACTATCATCATCGGCCGGACTCCAAGACTATAAGATACAAGATTGAAGACTTTGTCCCATGTCCGGATGGGACTTTCCTTGGCGTGGAAGGCAAGCTTGGCGATACGGATATGTAGATCTCCTACCATTGTAACCGACTGTGTGTAACCCTAGCCCTCTCCGGTGTCTATATAAACCGGAGGGTTTTAGTCCGTAGGACACACAACCATTACAACAATCATACCATAGGCTAGCTTCTAGGGTTTAGCCTCCTTGATCTCGTGGTAGATCCACTCTTGTACTACCCATATCATCAATATCAATCAAGCAGGAGTAGGGTTTTACCTCTATCGAGAGGGCCCGAACCTGGGTAAAAACATCGTGTCCCTTGTCTCCTGTTACCATCCGCCTAGACGCACAGTTCGGGACCCCCTATCCGAGATCCGCCGGTTTTGACACCGACAATCAACACTACTAGTTGGAATAGCTTCTACCCATGTAGTACCGTAATCAACAGCAACTAAAATATGTGTGTATCCATTAGAGGCAGGAAAAGGTCCCATATAATCAAAGCCCCAAACATCAAATGGTTCAATAACAAGTGAATAATTCATAGGCATTTCTTGACGTCTACTAATATTACAAATTCTTTGACATTCATCGCAAGACAAAACAAACATACGGGCATCCTTGAAAAGAGTAGGCCAATAAAAACCGGATTGCAATACCTTATGTGCAGTTCTATCTCCAGCGTGGTGTCCTCGATAAGCTTCGGAGTGACACTTGCGTAGGATATGTTCCTGTTCATGCTCAGCTACACAACGTGTAATAACACCATCTACTCCTTCTTTATAAAGATGTGGGTCATCCCAAAAGTAATGTCGCAAGTCATAGAAAAACTTTTTCTTTTGTTGGTATGTGAAGCTAGGCGGTATAAATTTAGCAACAATATAATTAGCATAATCAGCATACCATGGAGTGCTACAAGAAGTACTTATGACATTTAATTGTTCATCAGGAAAGCTATCATCGATAGGTAGTGGGTCATCAAGAACATTCTCTAGCCTAGACAAGTTATCTGCAACGGGGTTCTTAGCTCCTTTTCTATCAACAATATGTAACTCAAATTCTTGAAGCAAGAGAACCCATCTAATTAGTCTAGGCTTTGCATCTTTCTTTTCCATAAGATATTTAATAACAGCATGATTTGTGTGAATAGTTACTCTAGAATCAACAATATAGGGTCTGAAATTATCACAAGCAAATACAACCGCTAGAAGTTCCTTTTCGGTAGTAGCATAATTTCTTTGAGCATTGTCTAGAGTCTTACTAGCATAATGGATGACATTCAATTTCTTATCAACTCTTTGCCCTAGAACAGCACCTACAGCATAATCACTAGCACCACACATAATTTCAAAGGGTAAATTCCAATCAGGTGGCTGAGATACAGGTGCAGAGACTAATGCTTTCTTAAGTATTTCAAATTCTTCTACACAATCATCATCAAAGACAAATGGTACATCTTTTTGTAATAAATTAGTCAGAGGCCGAGAGATTTTTGAGAAGTCCTTAATGAACCTCCTATAAAATCCGGCGTGACCAAGGAAACTTCTTATACCTTTGATGTCCTTGGGACATGGCATCTTTTCAATAGCATCAACCTTGGCTTTATCAACTTCAGTACATCTTTTAGAAACTTTGTGCCCCGAGACAATACCTTGATTAACCATAAAGTGGCACTTTTCCCAATTCAAGACAAGATTAGTTTCTTTGCATCTCTGCAAAACTCGAGCAAGATTGCTCAAGCAATCATCAAAAGAGGAACCATAGACGGAAAAGTCATCCATGAAAACCTCACAAATTTTCTCGCAAAAGTCAGAGAATATAGCCATCATGCATCTTTGAAAGGTAGCAGGTGCATTACATAAACCAAAAGGCATACGTCTATAAGCAAAAGTACCAAAAGGGCATGTAAAAGTAGTCTTTGATTGATCTTTAGCCGACACAGGTATTTGAGAAAAACCAGAATAACCATCTAGAAAGCAATAATGTGTATGTTTGCATAATCTTTCTAGCATTTTATCTATAAAAGGTAAGGGGTAATGATCTTTCTTAGTAGCCTTATTTAATTTGCGGAAATCAATTACCATCCTATAACCTGTGATAATTCTTTGCAGAATCAATTCATCTTTATCATTAGGGACAACAGTAATACCTCCCTTCTTAGGGACACAATGGACAGGACTTACCCACTGACTATCAGCAACGGGATAAATTATACCTGCCTCCAGAAGCTTGAGTATTTCCTTTCTTACCACTTCTTTCATTTTAGGATTCAAACGTCGTTGAGGATCACGAACTGGTTTGGTATCAGCTTCTAAATTTATTTTATGTTGGCACAGAGTGGGACTGATGCCCTTAAGATCATCCAGAGTATATCCAATAGCAGCACGGTGCTTTTTCAGAGTTTTCAATAATCTTTCTTCTTCATGCTCTGAAAGGTTAGCGCTAATAATGACTGGATATATTTTCTTTTCATCAAGATAAGCATATTTAAGATTATCAGGCAACGGTTTAAGCTCAAACACGGGATCACCCTTGGGTGGAGGGGGATCCCCTAGGATTTCAAAAGGCAAAATGTGTTGCAGAATAGGTTCCTGTTTAAAGAATACTTCATCTATTTCCCTTCTTTCATTCATGAACATATCATCTTCATGGTCTAGCAAATCGTGTTCTAAAGGATCACTAGGAGGTACAGCAATAGAAGCAAGACCAATAATTTCATCCTTACTAGGCAATTCTTCCTCACGATGTTGTTTACTAAATTTAGAGAAATTAAACTCATGAACCATATCATCCAAGCCAATAGTAACAACATTATTTTCGCAATCTATTGTAGCATTAACAGTACTCAAGAAGGGTCTACCAAATATAATAGGACAAAAGCTATCTTGTGGAGAACCAAGAACAAGAAAATCAGCGGGGTATTTAGTTTTCCTACACAAGACTTCAACATGTCTAACAATTCCCATTGGAGATATAGTATCTCTATTGGCAAGTTTAATTGTAACATCAATTTCCCCTAACTCAGCAGGTGCAATCTCATGCATAATTTCTTTGTATAAGCCAATGGGTATAACACTAGCAGTAGCACCCATATCACATAAGCCATGATAACAATGATCTCCTATTTTAACAGAAATAACAGGCACGCCTACCACAGGTCTATGTTTATCACTATCACAGGGTTTAGCAATTCTAGCAGTTTCACCAGTGAATTGAACAACATGCCCATCAATACTATCAGACAAGAGATCTTTAACAATAGCAACATTGGGTTCTACTTTGACTTGCTCAGGAGGTGTATAAGTCCTAGTATTGCTTTTACGAACAACAGTTGAAGCTTTAGCATGATCCTTCATTCTAACAGGGAAAGGTGGTTTCTCAACATAAGAAGTAGAAACAATAGGATCATTATAAGTGACAATTTTTCTTCAACTTTAATAGGTGCAGCTGCTTTTACTACTATGGGAGGATGATATTTAAACCACTTCTCCTTGGGGAGATCAACATAAGTAGCAAAAGATTCACAGAAAGAAGCTACTATCTCAGAGTCACGTCCATATTTAGTGCTAAACTTACAGAAAATATCGGTATCCATAAAAGATTTAACACAATCAAACTTAGGTGTCATACCTGACTCCTTACCTTCGTCAAGGTCCCAATCTTCAGAGTTGCATTTAATTCTATCCAATAAATTCCATCTAAATTCAATAGGCTTCATCATAAAAGAGCCAGCACAAGAAGTATCGAGCATGGTGCGATTATTATCAGAAAGCCGAGCATAAAAATTCTGGAGAATTGTTACTTTTGAGAGCTCATGATTGGGGCATGAATATAACATTGATTTAAGCCTCCCCCAAGCTTGAGCGATGCTTTCTCCTTCGCGAGGCCAAAAATTATATATATAATTGCGATCACGATGAACAAGATGCATCAGGTAATACTTTTGATGAAATTCCAATTTCAATCTTTTATAGTTCCATGATCTCGTATCATCACATAGCCTATACCATGTCAATGTGTCTCCCTCCAAAGATAAAGGGAAAACCTTCATCTTAACAACATCATTGGGTATACCTGCAAGCTTAAATAGTCCACAAATATCATCCACAAAGCGTAGATGTTCGTCAGGATGCTTTGTTCCATCTCCTTCAAAAGTGTTAGCTAGCAGTTTTTCCATCATACCCGAAGGAATCTCAAAAGAAGTTTCATTTTCAATAGGTTCAGTAGGTTGAGTAGGTTGAGGAGCAACTCTTTGCTCCACTAGACGGGGTGAAGATACCCCGAACAAGCCCCTCAGACAATTACTTCCATAGTAACAAGTGACAGAAAATTTCAGCACACTAAATAAATTTTTCCTTACCAAATTCCACCTACCAAAGGCGCTTCACTCCCCGGCAACGGCGCCATAAAAGAGTCTTGATGACCCACAAGTATAGGGGATCTATCGTAGTCCTTTCGATAAGTAACAGTGTCGAACCCAACGAGGAGAAGAAGGAAATGATAAGCGGTTTTCAGCAAGGTATTCTCTGCAAGTACTGAAATAAGTGGTAACAAATAGTTTTGTGATAAGATAAATGGTAACGAGCAACAAGTAACAAAAGTAAATAAGGTGCAGCAAGGTGGCCCAATCCTTTTGTAGCAAAGGACAGGCCTGGACAAACTCTTATAATAGGAAAAGCGCTCCCGAGGACACAAGGGAATATCGTCAAGCTAGTTTTCATCACGCTCATATGATTCGCGTTCGGTACTTTGATAATTTGATTTGTGGGTGGACCGGTGCTTGGGTGCTGTTCTTACTTGAACAAGCATCCCACTTATGATTAACCTCTATTGCAAGCATCCGCAACTACAACAAAAGTATTAAGGTAAACCTAACCATAGCATGAAACATATGGATCCAAATCAGCCCCTTACGAAGCAACGCATAAACTAGGATCTAAGCTTCTGTCACTCTAGCAACCCATCATCTACTTATTACTTCCCAATGCCTTCCTCTAGGCCCAAATAATGGTGAAGTGTTATGTAGTCGACATTCACATAACACCACTAGAGTTTAGACAACATACATCTTATCAAAATATCGAACGAATACCAAATTCACATGACTACTAATAGAAAGAATTCTCCCTTGTCCTCAGGAACAAACGTAACTACTCACAAAGCATATTCATGTTCATAATCAGAGGGGTAATAATGTGTGTCGGTTTCAAAACCGGCGGATCTCGGGTAGGGGGTCCCGAACTGTGCGTCTAGGCGGATGGTAACAGGAGACAAGGAACATGATGTTTTTACCCAGGTTCGGGCCCTCTCGATGGAGGTAAAACCCTACTCCTGCTTGATTGATATTGATGATATGGATAGTACAAGAGTAGATCTACCACGAGATCAGAGAGGCTAAATCCTAGAAGCTAGCCTATGGTATGATTGATGTTCATCCTACGGACTAAAACCCTCCGGTTTATATAGGCACCGAAGAGGGTTAGGGTTACACAGAGTCGGTTACAGTGGTAGGAGATCTACATATCTGTATCGCCAAGCTTGCCTTCCACGCCAAGGAAAGTCCCATCCGGACACGGGACGAAGTCTTCAATCTTGTATCTTCATAGTCCAGGAGTCCGGCCAAAGATGATAGTTCGGCTATCGGACACCCCCTAGTCCGGGACTCCCTTAGTAGCCCCCGAACCAGGCTTCAATGGCGATGAGTCCGGCGCGTAGATTGTCTTCGTCATTGCAAGGCGGGTTCTTCTCCAAATCCTATGTACCTGTTGAATAACGTCTGGCTTCGTGTGAATATTGCGCTCCTCGGCTTCCACGCCCAATAATGGACATCTTCCACGTGTTGAACGAATGTGAAAAGTTAGGGTATTTTTACATTTACCCCCTTAGCTACGCAAATGGGCTGCCTATAAAAGAGACGAGGATCTAGATCCGAATCACACCATCCTCCCTTCGCGAGCATTCATCAGAGTGCATCTGACAGAAATCCATTCCATGGTGGACAGTCGACGCGGCTCCTCCTCACGCCCTCCCAGCCCTCAGCCTGGAGACTCGGAGAGATGCACCGTCCCGCACAGTGAGCTAGTGGCGCTCCAAACCAAGGGATTTCTTCCCCCAGCCTTCGTTGTCCAGGTTCGAGCCGGACTCGCCACCAATAAGGGCGGAAAGCAAGCGGAGAGCGTCCCCAGCCCCTCCAAAGGAGAGCGGGTATGCCTTGTCCCTTATTTGATAAGAGGGCTCGGATTTCCAATTCATCCGTTTCTCCGAGGGCTCCTGGAGTTCTATGGCCTCCAGTTGCACAACCTTACGCCTGCCTCCATTTTGCATATCGCGGGCTTCGTGGCCCTTTGCGAGCTGTTTTTGGGCATCGAGCCTCATTTTGCGCTGTGGAAGAAGTTGTTCTGTCTTGTGCCCCGTTCTCAAGACGGGTCGATATATCAAGTGGGCGGAGCCGAACTATGGCGCATCGCCGGGACCGGATATCTATCCAGAACTCCGAAGAAGGCATCCGAAGACTGGCCTTCGGAATGGTTTTATATAGAAGATGTCCCCCTGCTGGACCCTGTTCGGGTCAGCCTCCCTGAGTTCAATAATGCTCCTTTGAAGAAACGCCTAAGCTGGCGTCCACGGAGCCCTCAGAAGGAAAATGACAGGGATGTCCTTTACCTGATGAGCCGAGTTAGGCTATTAGCTCATTCTGGACTGACCATGATCGAGGTCATGGCCACATGCATTATGCGGGGGTGCAGCCGCTCCAGTATAGAGGCCACCCCATGTGGGATTCCAACGGGGAGGATGATGCCACCCGCTGCGGCCGCAAGGGGCCGGGAACGGTCGCCGATCTGATGAAGATCTTGTACGCATTGTACAAGGGAGAAGAGGAGGAATTTCTCTGTTTCAATCCATGGGGCGGATGTTCTATGAACAATCCTCCAAGCTGGGTAAGCGGACCTTTATTTTTGCCTATGCGATCCCATAGTCAAGTATCTCAGTTTGTGATTTCGGTGCAGGAACTGTGCCGGGCCGTAAAGGATATAAACTGCCCACCTCCACAACCCAAGGATCTGGAATGGTTCCTCGATCCGGCCTCCCAAGAGGATCTGGACATATCAGTGGAGCTGATCGACGGGGTATTTCACCAACTGAGCATCGATAATGCCTTGGTCGCCATTACGACCGATTACCCTGGAATACTTCCCGCTTCGCAGGTAACTGAGACCGAAGTCCCAATACTTTGAAAATGACCCATCCGTGCGTGTTTTTGATCACCGTATACCAATGGTGTTTCGCAGGGGGCGCCCTTGAGGTGGAGGGCCGAGCCCGCGGCGGCTAGCCAACAAGGGGCAGCACGGCCCAGCAGGCTAAAAAGAAGTTAGGTCCGGATCGAAACTCTGGTGCAACGGTATGGTGTGTCACCTTACTCCCCGCCCTTATTCTCGGGAGGCGTACTAACGCTCGTGCCCTTTCAGGAAGAAGAGCGCTCACTCGACTGTATCCGGAGAGGTCGCCAATCCATCCTCCGCTCGCCAGGCTCCAAAGCTAGGTCCAGAAGCGGAGGCGAACACGGGGCGTGCGTCGGATGTTCCTTCGACAGAGGATGCCGACAGGTTATCTGCCACCAATTCCGAGGTGGAGAGTGCCATGAATCACAGGCGCCGCTGGACAGTTCTTCGTGATGCGTGTTTCTCCCCAGAGGCATTGAATGCCTTTAATTCGGGACATGCGCACCTCCGTGCCGCTCAAAATGGTCTAGCCAGAGCCACGGAGCAGTATGTAAAAGACATACGGGTGAGAAAATTTGACAGTTTATATATGCCAGTAGCCCCCGAGACTTGAAATAGTTAGAATAACTGACTAAAGGATCATTTATTGTGCAGGATCTTACAGAAAAGAATACCCAACTGTCCCAGGAGCTGGAGGAGTGCAAAGCCCAACTTGAGGCCGCATTAGCTGCAGCGGGGGAAGCCAAAGAGACCCCCTCTGGTAATATATGCTTCAAAAGATAAGTAATGTGGGAAGTGCGCCATGTGTATAAGTCTGACAATAATATTGCAGATGGCGCCAGGATAGATCCGGACAAGAACAGCTCATGCGCCGGTTAAAGGCCGGCGAGAATGTGCTTACAAGGGTGAGGCAGGAGAAAAATAATCTCCAAGATGCCAACACCCAGCTGGGTGACTCCGTTAAGGAGAATCGGCGGCTTCGGCACGACATTTTTAGTAAGTGCTTGAATGAACTTTGAAAAAGAGTTCAGCGAGGAAGTCGACTAACAGAGTTGTGTCTATAGGTATGCTCACAGGCCGTCCTACAGAGGAACTTCCCGGTTCTACGGGTGACCTTCTTCCTGAGCTCTTGCAACTGCACGAACGAGTTTGGCAGGTGATGAAAGGCGTCGCCCAGGCCTTGTGTCCATCTGTCTCCCTGCCCGAAGGCCTTGGAGAGCTTGCAGAGAGGCTTCAGGGAGCGCGGCAGTGCTTCCGCTTATTGAAGATATCGGCCTGCCGTCAAGGCGCCAGGGAGGCCTGGGCCATGGTGAAGACGCGGTACACGAAGGCTGACCCAAACCACATGGCCGAGGTCGGACCTGCGGGGCCCGATGGGAAGGAGATCCCTGTGAGCTTAGTGTACGGCCAAGTAGAATTGGCCGCAAAGTATTCCCAATACGACTGTAAACCTAACAGCCTGCTAGATGGCATTGAAGAGGAATATGCCCAGTCAAGTTGACTATGTAATTTAAGATGACATGTAAAATGCCTTCTAGCCGGATTGTAGATCGTTTGTCATAGCGGACCTTTTCGCTTCAACCTCGGGACCCAATAGTCTGGAGTGTGTCCGAATACCCTCGCGGTTATATAAGAACCGGAGCATGCATGGAGACCAGGCGTAGGGGTCATTAGTGCTTTATCAGACAAGTGCCCAACTAGTTATGTTATATTACATGGTTAGTAAGAAACATCTTCCAGGGAGAATAGTTCAGTTAGGGGTTCCTTTCCCTGGGAGGCATGCCGTAAAGTGCATGTCCGGACTGCGAAAAAAGCAGAAAAACATCTGGGGGCAGATAAATAAATAGGTAAGAAATCGTCTTTTAGTTCACCGACCGAATATTCCGTTAAGAACGCTAGCTTTTGGCTTCACCCAGTCTGAGGTACAGATCTGGCTGACCCGGCAGTAACAATCGCAGAGGTGCTCCCTTTACCACCTAGCCGAACATTCGGGAACGTAGGGGTAAGCACAGGAGCCAGGCAACCCAGCTTGGCCAAAACATAAGTCATATCGATGCATATAATGGTGAATAAAAGGTACATGCGGAAGTGTGACACATGTGTTAGGCATGAAGCCCGTATAAATAAGATTCTGTTAAAGAAGCCCCCGGTATAATGAGCGCGGATAGTGCGTCAAGTGTGTGCGAACAATGCGCAAACAAGATTTCAAAGGCTATAATAGGAAAAGGGGGGAGAAGGAGAGAAACAGAGGACAACTATATGTAAAATATAGACGGAGGAAGGAGACGAACTCAGAATCCGGCGCTAGGCGTAGAATCTTCGGAGACGGGCTGCGTTCCATGGCTCCGGCTCGAGTTGGTTATCCGATGCATCTCGCAGACGATACGCTCCACCGGTCAGGACTTGGTCGATGATAAAGGGACCTTCCCATTTGGGCTTGAGTTTGTCCTTTTCTTGTCCGGCAGGCGTAGAACTAACTCGCCAACGTTGTAAGTTTTGGCCCATACTTCTCTCCTTTGATATCTTCGAGCTTGCTGTTGATAAAATGCAGAACGGCTTTTGCCATGTCATGCTCCTCCTCCAATGTGTCCAAACTGTCCTGCCGATCGAGCTTGGCTTCTCTTTCTTCGTACATGCGCACGCGAGGTGAGTCATGAATTATGTCACAGGGCAGAACTGCCTCCGCGCCGTATACCATAAAGAATGGTGTAAATCTGGTGGTGCGATTCGGAGTGGTCCGCAGCCCCCAGAGTACGGAGTCGAGCTCCTCTACCCAGTGCGTGTTAGATTCCTTGAGGGACCGCTCTAATATGGGTTTGATGCCGCTCATGATTAGACCATTTGCTCGCTCGACTTGACCGTTAGTTTGAGGGTGATAGACTGAAGCATAGTCGAGCTTGATGCCCATGTTTTTGCACCAGAGTTTAACCTCATAGGCCGTAAAGTTCGTGCCGTTGTCATTGATGATGCTATCACTACTAGGGAAAACCTTATACACAGAAATTTAGCAACAGCGTGGGTCAAAAAAGCGCGCTAGTCCTATATAGCAGTAGCGATTGAAGAAAAACCGCGCTACAGATACAACCTTAGCAGTAGCGCGTGTAGCTGCAAAAGCGCTACTACTAATATTCCCATTGGCAGAATGATAGGCTACGCATAGCAGTAGCGGGCTTGGAAGAAACGCGCTACCGCTAGGGCATAATTAGCAACGCGTTTCCTAAGAAGAGCGCTACTACTAACGGAAATAAAATAAGATGAAAAACAAATAGAAAAGTAAATGAAAATGAAAGAAATATAAAAAGGAGAAAGGAAAAAATAAAATGTAAAGAAAAATAAACGAAAAAGATAAAAAACGGAGGAAGGCATAGTAGCAGCGTGTGTTTGTAAGAGGCGCTATAGCTAAAGTAGCTCCAGCGCGTGTCCTAGACCCCCGCTATAGAAACAGAAAAAGAAATTAAAAAATGGAAGAAATTTACATAGCTATAGCAGCAGCGCGTTTTGCAAAAACCGCTATAGCTATCTTAGCTATAGCGCGTTTTGCGAAACGCGCTACCGCTAAGTTTGACTTAACCAAAAAACCGTTTTCCCCCCGGCCACCACTTCTCCCCCAAATCCCTCAACCCACCCCGCGCGCCGCCGTCTCCCCGATTCACCGTCGCCCCACTTCGCCGCCGACGTCGACGCCACCAGAGCCGTGCGCCGTCGATGACACCGGAGCCGCCCCCAACGCCATGGAGCCGCGCGGCCTCGTCAACGCCACCGGAGCCGCCGTCGATGCCACCTGATCCTTCCTTGCCACAACTGCCTTCCTCGCCATCACCGGAGACGCCCCTGCCTCCCTCGCCATCACCGGAGATGCCCCTGCCTCCCTCGCCACCACTGCCTCCGTCGCCACCACCAGAGCCATCATCTGTAAGCCCCCACCCCTCCTCTCTCTCTCATGCATAGGTTAGCAGTTTAATTAGGTTAATTATCTAGGTTAGGGCAAAAATTTAGTTAGGGCTTTGACAGAGAAGTAGTTAGGTTAACTAGTTTAATTAGGTTAATTATCTAGGTTAGTGCAAAAACTTAGTTAGGGCTTTGACAAAGAACTAGTCAGGTTAACTAGTTTAATTAGGTTAATTATCCAGGTTAATTAGTGCAAAAATTTATTTTAGGCTTTGACAGAGAACTAGCTGCGTTAACTAGTTTAATTAGGGTTAATTATCTAGGTAAACTAGATTAACTAACTAGGTTAAATAGGTAGGTTAATTAGGTTCGTTGGATTAACAAGCTAGGTTAAGTAGATTGGCTAGGTTAGAGGAAAATTTTATTTTAGAGCATTAGGTTAGAAGGGTTAGAGAAATGGAGTTCCTTTGGAATTTAATTGGGTTCTGTGTTTAGTGAGGTCATTTTGCAAAGGTTTTTTATTTTTGAAAAGACCACTATTTTTCAAGGAAAAGAATTTAGGCAAATTTTATTTTTTATTGAAGTGGTCATGTTATATCTTTTCATTGAAGTTGTTCGATTGTGCCCAAGTGGCTTTGTTGTTTCCAGGGAATTATGCTGAGTGGCCTATGTTTTGCCGGAATGTTGATTCATTTCTGTTCCGGCAAATTTCAGGTTCTCGATTTGTCCACTTTTTAGCAAAGGTCATGCCGAAATTTTCCGTGAATTTCGGCATGACTTGTGCTACAAACTAGGACATATCGAGTGCCCGGGATTTGCCGCACCAGGAAGGAGTGAACATTCCTGCAAAACAATAGTCCTTTTTTATGTCATTATTCATATTATTAGGTCTAGAATTAATTGACTAGATTTAATCATAGGAAACATGGCTAGCAATGATGAAGGACAGGGTTCTGGTGATTGCGACGACGTCTACCGGGCGGCAGACGAATTTTTTAGCCTTACCAACGATCAACAGATGTTGTTGCTGGGCACACCGGTGGCATCGGGGACTGAGACCGACACGCAGACCGGTGCTAAGACCGACACGCAGACCGGTGCTGAGACTGAGACCGGCGCTGAGATTCAGACCGGCATCGAGACCGGCGCTGAGACCGGTGCTGCCTCGGGGAGCAGAGCCGGTGTAGAACCGAAAGCAAAGAGGCAACGGCTTCCTAACAAACTCAGGACTACTAGACTGGTGGTCACGAGGTGGACGACGGCAATTTTGAGCCAAAGGCGCACGAGGAAGCGCGCGCGTGCTACGGCAATCAAATAGGTTGCATCATACGGACAACCGCCACCATCAACGATGAGAAACTAAAGAAGATAGAAAATATGAGGAGCTCCCTCCTAAAGAAGTTTCACTAGATATTCTTGTTCCCGGGCCGCAATGAGAAGGATTATGAAGATCCAGACAAGGACCCGGTAATGAAGAAGATAAACAAACACGCCATGACCAAGTTTAGCGACGCGTTGGCCGCCTGGAAAAATCGAGTGAAAGCAAAGATCAACGACGGGGAACCCTACTCCGAAATTGTAAAGGATAATCCGAAAATCACGGAAGATCAGTTTCAAATATTCAGGAGGCTTGCGAGGCCGAAGCTGCCAAAAAGAGTCTAAGTACATGAAGGGGCTTCAAAAGAGGAACATTTGGAGCCACCACCTCGGAAGCCGTGGTTACGGCGGAAAGAGGTCCAAATGGGCCAAGGAGGACGCGGAAGCCGCGAGTCTGGGCATCCCAGATCCCTTGGTGGATTTCACCGTCCTCCAGGAGCGTGACGTCCTAAGGGCCCGGCACCGTTGGGACCCAGTGAAGAAGGTTTACGAGACAACACCGGTCATTACGGAGTTCATGAAACTGATGGTAATTTTAGTTTCTGATCAATTCGACTGCACACGTTAGTCATATTTGTAAACGTTCCTTGTGCCTTTTGCAAAGAGAGCAGCACCGGATTGCGGCCGAAAGCGACTCGCCGTTTGAGGCATTGGCGAGGCCCAAGTGGGACACTCCATTCAACCGGGCGTTGAACATATTGAAACAACAACCGATGGATACTTGACCGTCGTATGGACGCGTGCACGGTGTCGGAGACGGCGCCACGTGGAAGAAGTACTACCGTAAGACCACGGAGGAGAAAAAGGAAAGACGGAGTTTAACTGAAGAAAGCATCGAAAAGAAGGTTGAGATTGCGGTTTAGAAGAAATCATCTCAGACAATCGCAACAGTGGTAGCTGCCGCAAAACTGGCGATTGCAGATATATCTACTTTCGTGGTGACGGGCGTTTACACTTGGACAAGGCAAAATCCAGAAAAAAATGCAGAGGACTTTCCCCTTGCTGACTTCTTGGGAGTACCTGCTCCTGCACCGGCTACCGTACCTGCCCCCGCACCGGCTCCCGCACCTGCTCCCGCACCGGCTCCCGCACCTGCTCCCGCACCGGCTCCCGCACCTGCTCCCGCACCGGCTCCCGTACCTGCTCCCGCACCGGCTCCCGCACCGGTCCCGCACCGGACGTGCTCGGTGGTGCCTCCTCTTTGGCTGAGCTCGACGCCCTCACGGTATCTGTCACACCGGCCCCCTTCAATATAAATGTATAATCTCCCGTTTTTGTTGCCTTACGGATGTCTCACATCACAGACTTTTCTTTGCAGGCCGACGAAACCCCGTGCACCATATTGTACACCATCGGCGAACAGAAGGTGGACGTGGGGAAGGGGAAGATAATGGAGCCGAAGGAACCATTGTTCTACAGCCGGTCGATCCCCCCGAACGTCTTCAAGGTTTCCTGGCCAGTGTCAAACCGGGCCACGAGAATTTGCCTCCTCTAATACTAGTGGGGGATGACGACGAGACCCCGCGGCGGCTCGGTGATTGTTGCAATGGGTGGGTCCTGTTGTGGCCAAAGAGTCTGCTTCGTCTGGAGGCGGCCGGGAGCACACCCACGAGCACGCAGCCTCAGCAAGGTATGAACATCAACACCCCACCTACCCAATTAGCGTCGGGTGTCGGGTTGGGTGATAGCGGACGGGGTAAGCAGGTGGCTACATTAGTCGCTGATGACGTCGCCATGGATGAGGATGAGGATGACGATGGCGCTGAACAGTATGTCTATACTGGCGCCTCCTCAGGGTTTGAGCGTCATGAGTCGGTGCCTGAATTACCGTCTCAACGTATTATTGACGACCATCCGGTGGTAAAGAAGTCTAGGAAGAGAGCGAGGAAAGGCAAAAAAGCTGATTCTATGATCCAGCCGCCTCAGCAGCCTCGGCTTCAGGACCGTGTAGATATCCCCGATGCGGATAAATGGCATATCGCTGGTCGACCAATCCTACCTGAAACAGCGCTACGGGCCAGATTCGGCAATCTAAGGAGACTTCTTGACGATGTGCAGCGGGTAGAGAAAGGCCTCATCGCCTCGAAAGATCCAGGATACCCACTCTACGTGGTTAACGTTCCGCGGCAAATGTCGTACGTCGGCGGCTTCCCCGCGGATAAGTTCTTCCTCCGATTCGATTACATATTCGACATGTTTCACGTGAAGAAGCTGGATTTTACGTTTGTCCGCCTTTATGCCTTGCACATGAACTACATCATTGGGGTTGAGCACATACATTTTGTCTGTGTCGCTGACCCATACTACATGCACGAGGGCTTCTTGGGAGTCTGTGCACAGCATCGTGAATACGCGAGGGATTACATCGTCAGTTTCATGCTCGCCAATAAGGACAAGGAGGCGATTCTCGTGCCTTATCATCCCGTGTAAGTCATCCGCGCTGCTATCCTTCCTTCGATTTCAATAATTCATTTGCACGGTGGAGGCTAATTAATTTGAGGTGTACTTATTTTGCGCAACGGCGGGCGCGCCGTCCTCATCATCCTCTACCCCCGATTCTCCCACGCTCTTTACTTGGACTCGTCGAAGAACATTCACAAAAAGGATTACACCCACATCAAAGATGTTCTTGGCAGTGCTATGTTTTACTACCAAGCAAGGGGTGGAGAGGTTAGGGACAAGAAGAGAAGGGGCGGCAGGGCCACCTTCAGCCATAAGACCGACTTCTGCTGCATCCAGCAACCAAACGATTCTCTTAATGATGGATTCTATGTCCTACACCACATGCTGGAGTACAGACAGGATCACCAGAACCTTCACATGGCACCTAGATCTGGCGATGCCCATATTCTGCAATGGGCAAAGGACATAGGAGATATCGAGGATCATCGACTTCGAGCTGAGTTCTATAACATCCAGCGCGAACTTTCCCAAATCATCATGAATGAGGTAGTCGGAAAAACAGGGATGTTCCATGCAGAAGGACAAATGTCGCGGGAAGACGTGCGAACATGGATAGCCTCTGAGCGTCTCGACATGAAGCCTTTGACTAAGCTCGATGACTATCTCCCTGACATGGATGGATGGCACGACATGATGGAATGATTGTCGATATATGACAATGTCTCCGTTTAGTCAATACTTTCTTTTATGACAAAACTTTGAGTTATGCACGGTGAAACTTTATTTGTGATGTAATTAAACCGTCCTCCTCCTCGACTAGTGAAAATCACTCTAGTTAGGTCATTTTGGGTACGATGAACTTTGTTATTTATGCTTATGATATGTTGTTTCTATTTTTGCCAAGTCTGTCTCTTTCTGTTGCTCAACTATATATGTTGCATATCATCGACTCATGTGACGATGCAGGTGCATAGATCATAGATGGCGAAGAAGTGCTACGCCAGGAGTATATACACGACAAGTGGCCGGAGTGTCACGCCCAGGTGTATCGGTTTTTGGTTTTCGAGCGACACGCAGTACTTAATTTAGGTTCACGCTAATGCGAGAGAGGGATACGAACTCATGTACTCAAAGTGATAGCTATTCTCGCGTATATCATTGTTTAGATGGATGACGATGTATTTGCAAGTAATCGAGACTTGTATCGCTATTTTCGAGATTGATGACGAGAGACCACTTTGTGTTGGATGATGATTATGATGATGACATGATTTGATGATACTAATTGTATGTATATGCTATGATTACATTTGTATGTGGATGATATGCTAAAGATTATTGTATAAAGCCTATTCAAATACAAAACAAATAAAAAAAATATGCAGGAAAAAAAACTAATAAAACTAGTAGTAGCGAGGGGGGGGGGAATTTAGCAGTAGCGCCGACTTACCAGTAGCGCTCCCTGCTAAACAGCGCTGCAGATAATATCAGTAGTGCCCTTTACCAAAGAGCGCTACAGCTATTCATCAGTAGCAGTAGCGTGCGTCGACAGGCGCTACTGCTATACGTTAGCTGTAGCGCCTTATTAGTAGCGCCGGTACCCGCGCTACTGAGAGGGCCAAAACCCGGGCTACTGCTAGGCTTTTCCCTAGTAGTGTATGGGGGACGCCGTATTGGTGTACGACCCCTGATATGAAGTCTATCACCGGTTCGGATTCGACCGTCTTAACAGGCTTGGCCTCTATCCATTTGGTGAATTTATCCACCATGACCAGTAGGTTTTTTTTGCTTGTGGGTTCCTCCTTTAAGGGGTCCAATCATGTCAAGCCCCCAGACCGCGAAGGGCCAGGTTATGGGTATAGTTTTGAGGGTGGTGGGTGGCATGTGGCTTTGATTAGAAAAGAGCTGGCAACTGACGCATCGTTGGACTAAGTCCTGAGCATCTGCCCGGGCCGTCGGCCAATAAAATCCTGTACGGAAGGCCTTGCCTACAAGGGCCCAGGCTGCGGCGTGGTGCCCATCGAGTCCGGCATGAATTTCAGCCAGAAGGTTCTGCCCTTCCTCTTCGGAGATACACCTTTGAAGGACTTCGGTTGTGCTTTTCTTGTAAAGCTCTCCCTCATGGACCTTATAAGCTTTAGATCGCCGCATTATGCAGCGGGCCTCATTTTGGTCCTCGGGAAGTTCCTGCCTGGTTAGGTAGGCTCGGAATGGTTCCGTCCACGGGGCAATGACTGCCATTATAATGTGGGCTGAGGATGTTACTTCGTTGGAAGAACCGCCAATTGTGTCAGATGTTCGGTGTCGGGCAGTGCAGTTGGGTCCGGGTTATTATTTCTGGATTCCCCCTCCCATAGTACGGATGGCTTGAACAGCCTTTCTAGGAAGATGTTGGGAGGGACGGCATCGCGCTTTGCGCCAATGCGTGCGAATACGTCTGCTGCCAGGTTGTTATCCCGGGCTATATGGTGAAATTTGAGCCCCTCAAACCGAGGTGACATTTTTAGGACGGCGTTGCGATAGGCTGCCATTTTCGGATCCTTGGCATCGGAGTCTCCATTTATTTGGGATATCGCGAGGTTCGAATCCCCACACACCTCTAGGCGTTAAATGCCCATGGAGACTGCCATCAGGAGGCCATGTAGAAGGGCCTCGTATTCGGCTGCGTTGTTGGAGTCCGTATACATTATCTAGAGTACGTATTGAACCGTATCTCCGGTTGGGGACGTCAGGACGATGCCAGCCCCTAGACCAGCCAACATTTTGGAGCCATTGAAGTGCATGATCCAGTTGGAATATGCGCCATACTCTTTAGGGAGTTCGGCTTTAGTCCATTCCGCGATGAAGTCGGACAAAACATGCGATTTAATAACTCGCCGTGGCTTATAGGTTATGTCGAACGGGAGGAGCTCAATGGCCCATTGGGCAATCCATCCCGTTGCGTCGCGGTTGTTTATAATGTCATTAAGAGGTACTTCGGAGGCTACTGTTATCGAACACTCTTGAAAGTAGTGTCGCTGCTTCCGGGATGCCATGAACACCGCATACGCTATCTTCTGATAATGCAGGTACCGTGACTTGCATGGAGTCAGGACAGTGGACACGTAGTAAACTGGTTTTTGAAGGGGAACTTGTGTCCATCCGTTTCTCGTTCGACAACGAGCACCGCGCTCACCGCTTGATGAGTAGCCGCGATATATAATAGCATTGGTTCGCCTATGTTGGGCACGGCCAGGACCGGGTTTGTTGCCAATATGGCTTTTATTTCTTCGAGTCCGGCGGTGGCGGCATCCGTCCACTCGAAGTGTTCGGTGTGTCGGAGGAGGCGATAAAGCGGTAATGCCTTTTCTCCTAAACGGGAGATAAAGCGGCTTAAAGCCGCCACGCATCCCGTCAATTTTTGTATTTGTTTGAGGTCCTTTGGGATAGCCAATTGTGACAGAGCTCGGATCTTGGTTGGGTTTGCTTCAATTCCTCTACCGGATACAATGAAGCCCAAGAGCTTTTCGGCAGATACGCCGAAAACACATTTTTCCGGGTTAAGCTTGATGTCATATGTTCGGAGATTATCGAACGTGAGCCTCAAATCGTCTACTAGAGTTTCGACGTGCTTGGTTTTGACGACCACATCGTCTATGTATGCCTCCACTGTTTTGCCGATCTGGTTTGCCAGACATGTCTGAATCATGCGCTGATATGTTGCGCTGGTGTTTTTGAGCCCAAAGGGCATTGTGTTGAAGCAGAATGGGCCGTATGGGGTGATGAATTCCGTTGCGGCCTGGTCGGGCTCTGCCATCTTAATTTGGCGGTAGCCGGAGTATGCGTCGAGGAAACACAATGAATCGTGTCATGCGGTAGCGTTGATAATTTGATCAATGCGGGGGAGGGGGAAGGGATCCTTTCGGCAAGCCTTGTTGAGGTCTTTAAAATCGACGCATAGGCGCCAAGATTTGTCCTTCTTTGGTACCATCACCAGGTTTGCTAGCCAGTCTGGATGTTTTATATCTCTGATGAATCCTGCCTCCAATAATTTGGCTACCTCCTCTCCCATGGCCTGTCTCTTGGGTTCGGAGAAACGCTGAAGAGCCTGTTTGACTGGCTTGAATCCTTTTATGATGTTTAAGCTGTGCTCGGCCAGCCGGCGTGGGATTCCTGGCATGTCTGAAGGGTGCCAGGTAAATGAATCCCTATTTTCGCGTAGGAATTCTCGTAGTGCGGTGTCTACATCAGGGTTTCATTGTGCCCCAATGGAGGCCGTTTTTGTAGGGTACATTGGATGGACTTGGAATTTGACTATTTCGTCCGCTGGTTTAAAGGAGGTGGACTTGGATCTCTTATCGAGTATCACATCATCCCTATTCACCGTGGAGCGCAGCGTAGTGAGTTCTTCGGCCGCTAGGGCTTCGGATAGTGCCTCCAGGTCACTAGCAAGAGTGATGATTCCGTTGGGCCCGGGCATTTTGAGCTTCATGTACCCGTAATGGGGTATAGCTTGAAAAATTGTGAATGCCTCTCGCCCTAGTAGAGCGTGATATCCGCTGCTGAACGGGGCCACTTGGAATGTGACCTCCTCGGACTTGTAATTATCCGGCATGCCGAACACCACATCTAGTGTGATTTTTCCTGTACAGCATGCTTCCCGACTGGGGATTATTCCTCTAAAGTTTGTGCCGCTTCGCTCAATGCAGCTCCAGTCTATTTCCTTTTTTCGGAGGGTTTCCTCGTAAATGAGGTTCAGTCCGCTACCACCGTCCATGAGTACCTTGGTAAGGCGAAAGCCGTCCACTATTGGACTGAGGACCAATGCGGCTGGTGCTCGGGCTATTCGGAATTTAGGTTCATCACTCGCATTAAAGGTAATAGTCGTGTCACTCCATGGGTTTGTTGTTGCTACTTGGTAGACTTCGGCAAGGCTGCGGAGTGTTCGTTTTCGCATACTATTTGATGCGAAAGTCTCAAAGACTGTTAATATCGTACTAGTATCCTTGGACTGGTGTTCTGGAGTTAGAAGCTCTTCGCCACTTTTGGCCACCTGCCGTAGTATCCAATATGCTCTAAGGCTATGAGTTGGAGTGGCACCCTCTGTACTATGAATTTTGCAGGGTCCATTGAGCCATCCTTCCAGTACGGTTCCATGCCCTATAGAGGGTTTTTGCTTTTTGGTATTTAACCCGGGTGCTTGGCGATGATGCACCCTTTTATTTCGGACTGGGTTGTATTCAGGGCCGGACTGTCCCAAAAATTGATTTCGGTTTTCCAGGCACTTTCCATCGCACAGTACTTTCATACTATGGGCGCTAAGTAAGCAAAGCGTGTAATTTCATGACGACTTACGGCGTTGAGGATTCCCTTGTCCATGCAATTATTGCAGAAGAATGGAATTGCGTCCTCCTCGCGGCAGTCCTTTATCCTGTTCATAACCAGGAGGAATCTGGCCCAGTAATGGTGTACTGTTTGTGCGGGCTCTTGCCGGATTTGGGAAATATCGCTTATGTTTGGGTGGGCGGGTGGAATTAAATTTGGAACCCCGTCCACTTCAAAACTCAGGGGCCAAGTAGTTTCCGAACTAGGAAGCTTGTTTCTTGGATGTTGTCCAATGAATCTCGCCCGCTGCCTGACTTTAGGTTCAGGGCTTGAGTAACGTCCTCCCCTCCGCGGGAATCCGGCATGGAGGGATCGGGAATGCGAACATAGCTAGTCCTTAAGATAGAAGAAGGGTCGTCGTATTGTTCCTCTACCACAGCGACGCAGTGGGTAACCTAGGGAGAGTTAATCTCTCTCAGATCGGGTTTAGGCCCAATCTGATCATAGTCTGTAGCAACTCCCAGGGCGGTGATGCGATCCAAGAGCTCGTTTAAGGAAGAGAGCTCCATCGGATCTAACTGCTCGGCGAGTTCCGAGTTAACGTGAAGATTGCTTTCGATGACCCGAGAAGTCATCGTTGGCGCGGCGGCCGAACTGGCGGTCATAAGGAAACCGCCTAGCCGGAGAGTTTGGCCGATAGCCAGAGCTCTCTTAGCAACAGTGCCGTCTTTAAAGACGGGATGAGGCATCCTTCCTGATGGCGACGGTACAGAGGAACTCTCAATGAAAGCACCAATGTCGGTGTCAAAACCGGCGGATCTTGGGTAGGGGGTCCCGAACTGTGCGTCTAGGCGGATGGTAACAGGAGACATGGGACATGATGTTTTTACCCAGGTTCGGGCCCTCTCGATGGAGGTAAAACCCTATTCCTGCTTGATTGATATTGATGATATGGGTAGTACAAGAGTAGATCTACCACGAGATCAGAGAGGCTAAATCCTAGAAGCTAGCCTATGGTATGATTGTTGTTCGTCCTACGGACTAAAACCCTCCGGTTTATATAGGCACCGAAGAGGGTTAGGGTTACACAGAGTCGGTTACAATGGTAGGAGATCTACATATCCTTATCTCCAGGCTTGCCTTCCATGCCAAGGAAAGTCCCATCCGGACACGAGACGAAGTCTTCAATCTTGTATCTTCATAGTCCAGGAGTCCGGCCAAAGATGATATTTCGGCTATCCGGACACCCCCTAGTCTGGGAGTCCCTCAATGTGCATAAAGGATCTGAACATATGATCTTCCACCAAATAAACCAACTAGCATCAACTACAAGGAGTAATCAACACTACTAGCAACCTATTAGCACCAATCCTGAACTTGGAGACAAGAATTGGATACAAGAGATGAACTAGGGTTTGGAGATGAGATGGTGCTGATGAAGATGTTGATGGAGATTGCCCTCTCCCGATGAGAGGAGCGTTGGCGATGACGATGGTGATGATTTCCCCCTCCCGGAGGGAAGTGTCCCAGGCAGAACAGCTCTGCCGGAGCCCTAGATTGGTTCTGCCAAGGTTCCGCCTCGTGGCGGCGGAGTCTCGTCCCGAAAGGTCTCTCTTATTTTTTTCTCATCGAAAGACTTCACATAGGAGAAGATGGATGTCGGAGAGCCACCAGGGGGCCCACGAGGTAGGGGGGCACGCCCAGGGGGGCGCCCCCACCCTCGTGAGTAGGGTGTGGGCCTCCTGGCCTTCATCTTTGGCGATGATTTTTCTTTATTTATTTTAAGGTATTCTGTGGAGTTTCAGGACTTTTGGAGTTACACAGAATAGTCCTTCAATATTTGCTCCTTTTCCAGCCCAGAATTCCAGCTGCCGGTATTCTCCCTCTTCATGTAAACCTTGTAAAATAAGAGAGAAGAGCCATAAGTATTGTAACATAACGTGAAATAACAGCCCATAATGCAATAAATATTGATATAAAAGCATGATGCAAAATGGACGTATCAATAGGGAGACACTCTCCGAGTTGAATCCGCAATGCATTCCATAGATAATCTGACTACTTTTTATGTTTTCATGAATCTCAGATTCTGTACAGCGTCATAATGATTATGAGCTTGCGTGCATGAAAAGAATAAAGCAGAACAATGCCATGGCTGTCAAACTTGGCATTAAGGGACTGAAATCAAGTCTGGATGCAATGCAATGCAAACGTTCTCCATCTGCAGATTCATGCTCAGAATATGATCCTAACAGTGATTCTGAGTTAGTGGAGGAGTCAGAGGAACATGCCCTATCTTATTCACCCATCAAAGTGCTTGCTCATATTTCTGCAGTTATTATGGAAAAATTGAAATCCTTGAGGTTTGCACTCAAGAAATGGCAGAAGGGGCTATCACACATTAAATCCTTGATTGAAAAGTGCAATTGGGTAATTTTGTGGCTGGATGATTTAGAGGATTGGAGGCCTCTTTCCATACCAGAGCAAAATTTCAGGAAGTTATGTAAGATGCATCATGAGCACCTTTTACATTAGCAGTTTTTATACTGGAGGAAAAGGTGTACTATGAGATATATCAAGGTGGGAGAAGAGAATACAAAATTCTTCCAGGCCATGGCAACAGAGAGATATAGGAAAAAACTCTATTGCTAGTCTGCATCTGTCTGATGGGAGAGTTTCTTCAGATCATGGGGAGATAGCTAAAGAATTTTTTGTTGCTTTCAAGGGTAGAATGGGAACCCTTAAACCAATTGTCTTGGGTAATGAAATCCTCTCTTTAATTACAAAACTTCAAGGTCTTGAGGTGCTCACAAAACCTTTCCATCTGCAAGAGATTGAAAAGGTCATAAAAGAAATGCCCATTGATAAAGCACCTGGGCCAGATGGTTTTAATGGCCTTTTTATGAAGAGATGCTGGTCAATTATTTCAACTGACTTTATTCAGTTGGTCAATGAGTTTCATGCAGGAACTACTATTTTGGAAAACCTCAATGAAGATTTTATCACTTTAATCCCAAAAAAGCAATCACCTAAGGGTGTTGGAGATTTTAGGCCAATCTCTTGGACAAGTGTGGGTCTGAAGTTTCTGACAAAACTGGCAGCCAATAAGTTTCGGGAGGAAATCACCAACTGTGTACATAAGAATCAATATGGCTTCATTAAATCAAGAACCATTCAAGATTGTATTGCCTGGACTTTTGAGTATATTCACCAATGCAATCAGTCCAGGAAGCCAATTCTTTTGCTCAAGCTTGACTTTGAAAAAGCTTTTGACTCTATTCAGCATGAGGCAATCTTGAGAATTCTTGTGGCAAAAGGTTTTGATAGCAAATGGATCACATGGGTTAAACAACTATTAACTTCTGCAACCTCCTCTATCTTGTTAAACGGTGTGCATACAAATCATTTCAATTGCAAATGTGGTGTTAAGCAAGGAGATCCTATCTCCCCTCTGCTTTTTGTTATTGCTGCTGACCTTTTACAAACCATGATCAATGATCTTTTGCTTAGGGGACAGCTTGCCTTGCCATTGCCAACACATGATCCTGATTATCCAGTGGTTCAGTATGCAGATGACACCTTGCTATTTCTAAATGCTGACCCAGCTCAGTTGGAGGCTCTTAAATCAGTGCTAAATTCCTTTTCCTAGGCAACTAGATTGCAAATCAACTTTCATAAGTCTTCAATGTACCCCATCAATGTGGAAGCCTCTGTTGCTTCTGCACTTGCTGCTCTTTTTGCCTGTTAGTTGGGTTCTATGCCTTTTACTTATTTGGGGCTTCTTGTTGGAACCACTAGGCCAAAAATTGTTGATTTGCTCCCTTTGGTGGATTGCATGGAAAGGAGGTTAACTGCTAGTTCCGGGTTTTTACCTCAAGGCAGTAGACTGCAGTTGGTAAATTCTGTGATATCTTCACAGCCCACATTCTTCCTTTGCAGTCTATCTTTACCACAGGGTATTTTAAAGCAACTAGAAAGGATACAAAGGCACTGTCTCTGGAGGAAATATGGTCAGGAAAAGGGTCACTCTTTGTCTACAGGCCGAAGATGAAGGGTGGGCTTGGAATTCTGAATTTGGGACTGCAAAACGATGCACTGCTACTTAAGTCCCTGAATAAATTCTACAATAAAGCTGATGTGCCATGGGTCAGTTTGGTGTGGGACTCATATGACTATCAGAGAGTTCCACATGACACTACTCTCTGTGGCTCTTTTTGGTGGAGAGACATTTGTAAATTAGTGGACAAATTTCGGGCTGTAACATCTGTATCTATTGGCAAAAGAGATTCTGTTCTATTCTGGTCTGATCATTGGGAGATTGGCCAATCTTGTATCCCCCTGCAAGAAAGGTTTCCAAGACTTTTTTTCCTTTTGCCTTCAGAAGAACCTTTCTGTTATGGAAGTGATACAGGTAGGAAATTTGCAGCAAATGTTTTCTTTGCCTTTGTTTGAACTGGCTTATATGGAGTTTAATAAACTTTCAACCTTGTTGTCTGGTAGACATTTGGACAATGATTGTAATGATATATGGGCTTGGAGACATGGGAAAAAGGGTGAGTACTCGACAAAGAAGTACTACGAGTTTGTCCACCACCCTGTTATTGCCAATCCCATACTCAACTGGGTTTGGAAGAGCTGCTGTACAATGACAATTAAAATGTTTGCCTGGTTGGTCATTATGGATAGAGTTAACACCAAGGATATGATTCAGTGAAGACATTGGAGAATTAATGATGGACCTAGTTGTGTCCTCTGCCTGACTGGAGTAACTGAGGATAGGAATCACCTATTCTTCCAGTGTAACTTCAGTATGAGAATTTGGAACTACCTGCAAGTTTCCTGGTTGGATAGCAATGATATGGTGCAAATTGCCTTACATGCAAGGAAGGAGTTTGACAAACCAGTTTTTGCAGAGGTGGTTTTCCTTGCTTGGTGGAATATCTGGAAAGTGAGGAATGACAAGGCTTTTAGACATGTCCATCCAACTTTTAGGCAGTGGAGAAATGGGTTTATTCATGATATTACTCTACTCTCACACAGGATCAAGGCCAGATACAAGGATGATCTACTCAAATGGATTGATTTTCTGCCTCCTTGAGGGCCCCAACCTTTGTATTTTTTTATCTTTCTTAGTTTGTACCTCCTATTATTTTCCTAGAATACTAAGCTTACCTTGTATAGTTTTTTCTTTCTTTTGTTCCCCCTCTTGAGGAACTCTGTTATTATTCTTTGTTCTTTATGAACAAAATGCTATGGGGTGTAAGCCCTGCAGTCTTCAAGGTCAAAAAAAGTACTTGCTCTAGATTTCCAAGGTTATATTGCTCGCACATATTGCAACTGATGCTTTGCATTGCTTCTACTTTGTTGAACTGCCATTAGCTTAGTTTACACATTGTGTATGTGAATACGCCCTGCCTATCCATTTCCAGTACATTCCATCTGTCATCATACCATATTTATCCATTCAAATGTTGTTCTTATGTATCAAACGTTCAAAAGGAAGAGGGCGATTGCTGATCGTGGAGGAGCACAAGCAAAGTATTTGGAAAAGGTAGTGGCACCTGATAAATCAAATAATCAATTAGGTGTAGTTGCAATATCACCTAACCCACAAAACACCCCAACTCTAGCAGACTCTAGCCCTACTACACTGGTAACTTCTGATGCCCCAACTCAGTAGACCCCAACTGCAGCAAACAGTATGATTATGCCAGTTAACATAGCACCAGCTGTACAACACACAACCCCCATTCCAGCAAAGATTACATCAAATCCAGTTGCCAAATCCCTTTTCAAACCAGAGAGAGCCCCAATTGCAGCAAATAGGACCCCTGTTCCATTTCTTCCCAGTTTAGAAGACGAAGTTTATGTTGTTGTCAGGAACTTTGTGCGCATCTTTCCTCCATGGAAAGATTATACCGCAGACACAGAACAATTTCCAGTCTTCCTCCGCAACTTACGCGTAAGTAATGTACTAATGTTATTCATGGTCATTACTGCATATGTTTCTGCTGACAGAAAACATAAGATTTCATTCTTTTAAATAAGCGAGGAGCAAACCGGATTGTGATGACGAGCAAGGGTTGGTTGCGCTTTTCAAGCACTCGTTGATGAAGTATCGTTCCTACTTGAGGCAAGCGCACTTTGATGGCAAGCCTCTGAACGAAATTTTTGTAAAGTCTCCGGTGCTACATTTATCCGACGGTGACTGGAATAATCTTGTTACACATTGGTCTCGGCTGCAGCGTAAGGTACTGTCTATGATACCACATCACAACTTGAACTACATTTCTGCATTTGCCTTAATGTCTCACTTGTACGAAAACTGTTAGTAGAAGAACATTCGTTCTCAAGGGACCATAGAATTTCGCAACTATACTACACACTGCATTGCTCTTGTGAGTACCTCTTGCCCTGTATGACCATACTTACTTTCATAGCTGTTTTATTATGTAGCATCACTGCACATGTTAGCCTCGTAATCGTCTATTTGGTGGACATTATAAGATCCGTATGGACTCTTACATAAATTTAGAATCAACCCAATGCTTTTGAAGAGGTTTAGCTCTGTACTCCTCTTGTAAGGACTGAACGTGGTCTATCACTGTACTTACATTAACAACTACTCCCTCCATCCTATAATATAAGAACGTTTTGTACAGTACACCAGTTTTCAAAACACTCTTGTATTATGGGAAGAGGGATTGGTTCATTCTGTAGCATTCTGTAGCTTATCTCCCTCACCCACCATTTACTAAAAAAGATCAGATCTATTTTTAATCTTACCAACAAGTAGAATACATAGACAATGCTAGTGCAGAAGTGTAGCCTATTGCTCTTGTCAGTACATTTTGTCCTGTAACGCTTGTACTTCCAGGGATTGGTAGTTGATTATGTAGCATCGATCTGCATCTTATCTTCATTATCCTCTATCCCTTCCAGTATTATCATATCTATAATTACTCTCTACAAAATGTAGAGTACAGACAATGCTTATGAAGAAGATTCTGTGCTGAAATTCTTGAGTTATCCTTCCCTTGACATGGAGAAGGGCATTATAAAGCTGGTGTTAACTGTTAATGTAAGTCAGTCCTTCTAAAGCCTTTATCCTCAACTGCTGTTTAATTTTCTCATACTCCCTATCTATAATCCAGTGTGTGGTGAAGCAGCCAACGTTTGCACCTTGTCATCTCCTGTTTTATCTTACTGATGTGGCTGATGATATGAACAACATGCCATGCACATTATCCAAAATAGATACAATGATTTTCTTTTCCCTTCATCTATGCTTGTTATGTTGACATGGTAATCCAGTAGTGTGGTGAAGCTCCCCGCATTATGAACAATGCCAAATTATGCTATTGATATTTTGAACTTACTCTTTATTTTCTAATTTGAAATTGGATGGAATTGACAGCACAGTTATCATCTTTGTTTATACACGTGCAAAACCTGTCATCTCTTTGCTTTGTTTCAGGGTGATATGCCTGATGGCATGCACAAGTCTGCTGAAGGCTGTGAGACAAACCCAACATATATTGCAACAAAGAAGGCAAAACATCTTGAAGATAGCGAGACAACCCCAAAGTCTTGTCTTGATGCAGTGTTCAAGTTACTTGAGACTAACAGTCAGACAAGCTCACAAAATTCGTTGTCTGAATAAGTTCAACTTCTTCAGTCCCAATTTCTAGCAGAAAGGCATTCTGCAACTCAACTTCGACTTGAAGTCCTATCTCTAAGAAAGATTGCGGAGAACACCAATGAGAACCTCATCGCTAAACAGCTACACCTAGAAGCTATGACCGACATGTTTGGCCGGTCTCACAGCCTTGCTCAGCAGCTTGCGCAGCAGTTCCCCCGCAAGGCTAACCTTTCTTGAATTGTCTTGGAAGTGGTCTTGGTTGAGTATTATTTTGTTACGCTGTAATGGTGCCCAGTTTTTGTAATCTGCTTCTTCGTTGCGCTTTATGATCACTGGTGGCGAACTTCAATGCCCAGTGGATGTAATATACCTTAAATCCTTTATTGTATACTAGCAAAAGAGCCCGTGCGTTGCAATGGGAGATAAAACACAACACACACTCTTAAAGCGAACAACCATCACTCAAGACCACAATAGGCCCATCTCCTTTATTTTAGCGACGCATCATATTTGTGTTGCCGCTTATCCTTCTTCTCACCCTTGCCGGCGGTGGCCTTAGTGTTCACACAAACCAAAACATGTTAGAATGTGGTTAATCCTCAGACGTCTCTCTCTCCCTCTCTCTCGCTTTCTCTCACACTCGCAATGATGAGAAATCTGTTGTTTTCCCCTGCGACGTATTCAGAGGTATGCATGTGTAGTTCTCAATGTTTTCTTTTCCCTATATGATTACAGTGGGTGTTTATTTTCAATCCGGATCGCCGCCTGTATGAAAAAAATGGATCGTGCACTATAGTTATAAGTTTGCTTTCAAAACAATATTTAAAAATATTTAACACGTAAAATTAACATCATATTCAGATTTCGTACATTTTTCTAATCAAATTTCATACATAATATATTAAAATCGGAGTTACGGTTTAAAAGATACGTATAATTTAGAAAACCATTTGTTTGAATTAATTATCTTCCAAATTAATATTTATAAATAGTTAACAGGTTAAAATAATCTTATATTCATATTCTACATATTTTTCTAATCAAATTTCATATATAACATGTTTAAATCGGAGTTACGGTTTAAAAGATATGGATGGTTTAGAAAAGCGTTTGTTTGACTTAAATATGATCCGCGGATGGAATACCTAAAAAGTCAGGGGGTTTTGCGAAAAACTGTAAAATAACGGTTCAGTGTGACTTAAATCCGGACTGCGGGTTGATTTTATGAAAACTCAGGGGCTTTTTTGCAAATTGGCGCGACGGACGGGCAGAAACCCTACATGCTTTATTATTAGGTAGAGATTGTAGGTTTATTCTTAGTTACTATGACGTAATTTCTTTATTGTATAGAGTAGGTTTGTTCTTAATTCCTACTAGTTACTGCCATCATTCACTGTCTGAAAAAAAATCAGATGTCGTCGACCGGGCCGAAACATTCGACTCTAACGGGATAGGTTTTTAGCGGGCCACAATTTGGCTGGCCTGCGTCTTTCTTGGGCCCGAATGATTGGGGCTTTCACACATTATGCTAGGCCCAAACTTACACCGGCCTACATTTTAGTTGGGCCTTTTGTCGACCCAACGCTTAGTTTGGCCTAGGTAGCGTTGGGCCATTAACAGCCTGAATATTGTACTGGCCTATTACGGCCGACATGAAACCACGGGCCTTTAGCAGGCCAAAATACATGTTGGGCCGAAATGTAGACCGGGCCTTTTTGGGCCCAATTATCTCACGGTCCGTTACCAGGCCAAAACATATCTCGGTCCTTAGTTGGCCCACTGATATCATGGGCCATTAAGAGGCCGAAAGCTTAGTACAGGCATCAGCAGGCCGAATTACGCGACAAGCCTTTAACAGGCCCAAAGTCACGTTGGGCTTAACTCTTGCCACCTTTAGCACGGGCCGTTTGTGGGCCCGATGTCCCGTCGGACCATATATGGCCCATGGGCAGCACGGGCCATTCCCAGGCCGAATGTCACACCGGGCTGAAATGGGCCCATGTCTACATCAAGCCTCTAACAAGCCGAAAGTCACTGGGCTGTAGTTGAGCCCAAATATTCGGCGAACAATTAACGGGCCAGATCTGGCTTCGGGCCGCAAACGGGCCCAAATATTAGGCGAATAATTAATGGGCCAGATCTGGCTTCGGACCGTAAATGGGCCCAAATATTGGGCGAACAATTAACGGGCCAGATCTGGCTTCGGGCCATAAATGGGCCTTTATTAAGCAGGTCATTATTGGGCTGGCCCACTAGTACCTGATTAAGTACTACGGGCCTTTGACTGGGCCGCCCTTTTTAACTTATATGGGCCTTTGTTAGGCCCAGCCACGTGTCGACGTATCATAGGCATGTCTCCTCCAATGGATGGGTGACATCTGGCCCACTGACGAGCTGACAGGTGTTCCCTTCGGCCAATCAGAATTTTATGCGTGCAAATTTCCCATTGGTCACGGTTGTTAACGGGTTATCGGATCCAAAATCCGACCCGATAGCTTAACGACATTCCGTTATGGTGGATGCCATGTGTCATTCACCCTTGACGAAAGCACTTCTGCGAAGCACGATTTATCGTCATGGAAGTGGACACTTCCATGATGATAATTTTGGTAATGTCATGGAACACTTCTACGACAGCACAGATATGACTATCTTGATTCTGTCATAAAATCTCATGGATGTACATGCATGACAAAAAATGCGACCTACTGTGACAAACACGTATCATCACGGAAGTGTAATTTTTTTGTAGTATTGGTCCTTGATGTTGCCTTGTTTGTCTCGAGCATTCGGCTTCCTTCCGGCTTCCCTCCTCTGCCCTGCCATGTGCGGCCATGGCACGTGGCTACGATTGCCCGTGCACAAGTAAAGGGATCAAAAGGAGAGCCCTTACTTTTGTACACCGACAGAGCCCCCAGGCCTGGGCCATACATAAGCGCGACACGTTGTTGGGCCAGGCCCAGAACGGTGCGCAGGCCGGCTGGGCGGATTTTACCGCGGTAACTGTTCCATCTATTGCGCTTCCCATGACCTGCGTTTGAACACGCGACGTGGGGGTCGCGCGCGCGTGCGTGACGGAAGCATGCTAGCGTCATATTGTGGTGGACAGTAAAAAGGCGGCTTGCGTGTCTCTTCGAGACTGCAGGGCCGCTGCTCATTTACTGCCCTTACTTGGGAACCGTCGCTCCACGCATCCTACTGCGCCCATCCCTCGCGCCACGTTCGCATCATGCAGAGCGAATGACAGGCGCGCGGGACGTGGGAAGTCGCGCATGCATGGGTCGATTCCCAGCCTTCAATGGAGCGGGGAGGGCGGTCGACGGCCCCGCTCGCTGTCACTTCAATGGGCCGGATTGGCCGAGAGTGGGCGGCTGAGCCTCGCCCCGCCCCTTTATAAAGAGGGGAGCGGGAGGAACGACGCTTCTCAATCCTTCGTCATCCGCCTCTCCCCATTCCCGCTTCCTCCTTTCTTCTGTTATGGCGAGGGGCCGTGGCGACGCTTCATCGGTGGCGGTGAGGTTCTCGGCTAGACAACGCATCGCTCCTCCCCAAGAGCTCGTAGCGGCGGAGCCGACCATTAGAGGGAGGGGAAGGGGGCGAGGTCGAGGTCGTCGTGGCGGTCGAGGGAGAGGAGAACGGGGCGGCAGAGTGGCCTCGCCTCTGCCAGCGGCCCCTCCTCCGATGGAGGGCCATGTCGGGGACAACCCTTGCGAGTTCTTCATTGGTCTGCACCAGCCGCCGCGCCGTCGTCTTCGCGTCCTGACTCCATTTGCGTGGGAGATGGAGCTGGATCCGCCGTAGGTGTTGCGGCTGCAAATGAGGGGTTGTGGGAACAGTGGCACATGGGTCGATGTCGAGTTCCCCGCCCCTCACGTCATGTATCTTCGCCGAGGGTGGAAAACTTTCGCCCACATCCACAGCTTGACGGAGGGGCTCACTCTCCATATCAAACTAATGGAGAGTGGCCTTCTCTCCGTCAAGATCTTCAGGCACTTCGGGACTCACGTAAGGTGCTGTGTGGAGAGCTCTTTTGACGATGAAGATTCATCCTCGAGCAAGAGTGGTGAGGAAGACAACGGAAGAGACGACGAGGGTAGCGAGTGGCAGGATGACGGGTCCGACTAGGCGTCGGGCGCCGCTCCGGGCGGCACCGGTGACCCCATCATCCGTGTAGCCGGCTCCTTGAACTTCTCGGGGTCGTCTCCTTGGGTGGCTGGCGTTGGGAGGCTGTGGAACAGGAAGAGGATGGGCGGCAAGGCTGTCAAGTCGGAGTACGCGGGCACCGACGCCTTCGTCGCGTATTGACGTCCTGCCGCCTCGACTTCGAGCTCTTCCTCCGGCGCCGCCATCACCATCCAGCCTTTGGACGGCTATCAGGACCCCAACTCAATGCCACATCGATCTAGCATGTAACACCTCATATCACTTTGCGGCCTCACGCACAGTATTCCATGGGTGTCGCCTTACCTTTGTCCGGGACCGTTTGCGCCTTTTGGCACACATATATGATAGTGTCGCTAGCATCCATATGATAAGGAGCCCGGGCTGACATGGCTAGTCGTAAACGCAAAGTGGCACAAACTTACAGGGACAGGCATCCATGACCCAGCATCGAACGTGTCGGTCATCAGCGAGTGAATCCAGCACTACTAGGAAAAGGGCTGCTAATGGCGCACCAGTTTTGCCTACTAATGGCGCATCACTGGTGCGCCATTACTAGCACGCCACTATAATTTTTTACTAATGGCGCACCACTGGTGCGCCATTAGTATCTGGTATACTAATGGCGCACCAGGCAGTGCGCCATTAGTTTTTCCCTCGGTGCGCCACTAGTGTCCGCTATACTAATGGCGCACCGTACTGTAATGCGCCATTAGTGAAATTTTTTTTAATTTTTTTTATTAATCTCAGGTCACTATTTCACCTATGAGATATCCAACACATATATATACAACAATCATCCATATAACAATCATAGCCAACATACAAGTTCCATCATATATGCATAGATAGCCAACACACAAGTTCCATCATATATACATACATAGCCAACACATAGTTCCATCGTTACATATTACAAAAGTTTCACATTGTTCATCCAACACCGTTCAGTTCTCATGCATTGTTCTTCTCCTTCTCCTTCCTCAGCCTGATGCGGCAAGAGCGGCGAGGCGGTGGAGGCGGTGGAGGCAGTGGGATGTAGTCTTCTACCTGAATTGGCACGGCCGTGTCGCCCAGCTGTGGGATCGCCGGCGCCACCACCAGTGCGTGGTCATTGTCAGGCACCACCACCATCGTGAAGCCACCTTCAGGCACGACCATCGCTAGGTCATCCTCAGCCACCTCCACCTCTTGCCCTTGGTCAGCCACCACCAGCGCTAGGTCATCCTGCAGCTCCTCATCCCCACTCTGCTCCTCTTCTCCCGCACTCCAGTCCGGATCATCCTTCTTGTTGTCTATGCTGCTGCCAGAATCGCTGCTGCTATCACTACAGCCATGGTCGCTGCTGCTTTCGCTACCGCCATGGTCACTGCTGCTTTGGCTGTAGCCATTGTCGCTGCTGCTGCTCCCATTACCTGTCCAAATGCAACAATGACCGTTAACAATCAATGTGAGACAAAGCCAAATGTAGAGGAATAAGAAGAGGCAGAACGTACCGGCATCATAATCTTCAGCGTAGCGCATGCGACACATAGTCGTGTTGAACACCTTCACGATGAGTGTGGTGGCGTCGTCGTACCTGAAGAGAAGGAAGTACCCCAGCCGTAGGTCGTAGGCACGGTAGAACTTCTCCCACCCACGAGACAAGTACATGTGGCCCTCCTTGATCATCAACTCCACATCCCACAGCCTGCGAAACCCGCTGCCGGCCTTTCGCACCTTCACATTATTTGGCGGATCTTCACCCATCAGCATTTTCTTAAAACTGTCAGGCAGCCTCTGCAGTTTGGGACAATGAGTGATGTAGGCAAACAACAGATATCATAATAAGATGGGTGAAGCTAGGGGAGATCTCTCATTTTATATACCTGCGTCATGGATGATACTGAAGCCCCAAGTATGATAGTGAAGAACTCGGAAGCATCCAACTCGTACTGCAGTGTCGCAGAGCGGCGGTGGCTGCTTCCCGCCATCTCTCATAAGCAGCAAAAGAGATATTTTTATGATACAAGAAGAAAGCAGCCACAACTACAGCTATGACCGCATCATAGTCCTATATAAATTGAAACACTTGTCTTACGTGATATAAAATCATCATCTGGACTAGTAAACCAACTCAGATCAACAGCAAACCAACTCAGTTGAAATAAACTGACTATAAAATGTTTCAGTTCAACAGCATATTAAGAGCGAGCGAGGTCACTGGATCCATACACATTTTACTTCTACACAGAGGAGAGGAGAAGAGAAGAGCCATCGTCTCCTCCACCTTACCCTTACCACACCATCCATCACTTGTCCAAAATGCACACGCCAAACTACCTACTACATACATACATCCTTCCATTTCCAGCACCTTGATTACCCTAGCTAGTTAGTTAATTAACACTTCCTAAACAAACGACCATCGCATCGCATCAACAACCTTCTAATACCTTAGCTCACCCCGCGGTACCGGTAACTCTGCTCCTCCTCCTCTCCTTCCCTGCAAAACAACCCAGAAACAATCAGTACTAGGTACGCCTTCAAAACAAACAAAATGCCAACACTCTTCCAGGACAAGCGATGACAAACAAACAGGCGCGTACTTAGAAGGTAACGCCGGCCTCCCCGGCAGTATCTGCTTCCGCACAGGCACTCGAATGGCTTCACGGGCTGCCTCTCGTCGTCGAAATCGATGCCGTATTCCTGAAACCAGCAAACAACATCTCACTAAGCATTTCTCTTCTATTGCAGCTCTAGTGTCCAAAGCATTTCTCTTCTTTTTTCATCATGCAGTAGAGACGCACTTTCTACTTCTTAAAAAATAAGTACCGACAGACGAAAACAAATTCTTGGGGATGGTATCAGTAAACGGAAGATAAAGAAAACTATTGTAAACACATATGGTTGCGATTAGAGACATAGTACTGGCATTGATGCGGTCATATGAAGGAAATTCTACAAAGTTGTAGCTGTAGTTGTAGCTGTAGCTGTATGTGTATGTGTAAACAATGTAGGAGATTGGCATCTAGCAGGAACTCTTAACATGTGCAGAAAGAAATCCTAAAACGTGCTTAAATTCTTTCTAGCTTGTGACCAACAAAAAGAGGGCTAATTTAATTTAGCCAGGCTAAATAAAAGCCAGGGAACCAAGAAGCATCAGAGAAGCGTAAAAATCGCATAGCCGGGGGAGAAAATCCACCACGGCTCCATGGTCGCAGCGCGTGAGGGAGGGCATGAGAGCAGCAGAGGGGTGGCTTACCACCTACCTATGCCGGGGAGGAAGAAGAAGCCGCTCGTGTGAGGTGAGGAGGCCGCGCAGCGCAGCAGAGCCCAACCAAATGGAGACGAATCAGATGCGGCCAAACCTTGTTGAGGTCTTGTCGATTCGAGAAGTGGCGCATCGATCAGGCCAACCAAATCAGCATAACCAACCAAATCGAAATGAACCACCAAACCAGAGGAAGAGACGGGGAATACCGTCGAGGTCTTTCTTCTCTTCAAGGAGAGGATAGGAGAGGCCTCCTGCCTGCGGCGCGTATGGGCGCTCGCCGGCTAGGGTTTTCGGCGAACTGGAGCTTGGAGGAAGGGAGCGGCGCCGTGGAGGCTGGACGCGGCCGTCGGGTAGGGGGCGGGGTGGAAGACGGAGGAGGGTGTGGTCGGGTAGGGGGCGGGGTTGGGGGAGACGAGGTCGTCGGCGGCAGCGGACGGCTTTGGTTGGGGAATCGGGAGAGAGGAGGATGATTTTGGGTTTGGGTTTTAGTGAGGGGGGAGGCTTAGCAATGGCGCACCACCCAGGGATGCGCCATAAGTACATAAGAAATGGCGCACTAGCAACCCGTGCGCCATAAGTAAGAATTTTTTTTTTATTTTTTAAAAAATGAATATGAATATGAATATGAAACAGTAATATTTTTTTTATAAAAACAGTAATAAGTGTTTTTTAACAACAATTGTAGTCTACACTTTATTATTTTTTTTTAGAAAATGAATATGAATATGAATATGAATATGAATATTGTGCGGGGGAGGAAGGGGAGAGGGCGGGGGCGCGTGGGCAGCTGCGGCGCAGTGGGTCGGGGCAGCGGCGGCGGCGGCGCGGTGGAGGGAGGGACGAGGGAAGGAGCGGCGCGGTGGATCGAGAGGGAGAGGGAACTGGCGAGGGGGAGAGGGAAGGGGGGAGAGGGCGAAGGGGTATCTATAGCAATGGCGCACTGACAGCCTGGTGCGCCATTAGTAGTTATAGATAGTAACGGCGCATTATAGACCAGATGCGCCATTAGTATGTATGGGAAAATGGAAAAAAAAATCATACTAGTGGCGCACCCTGTTTACGGTGCGCCATTAGTTTCTTCCACACTAATGGCGTATCACAAACAGGTGTGCCATTAGTATATAGTAGTGGCGCACTGCTTCCACGGTGCGCCATTAGAATCAATCCTATCTATAGCCCTTTTCCTAGTAGTGCAGGCTATAGCACTGGGCTAGCAGGACTCCGGTGAACCGGGCTGTAGCGGCAAACAGGACTCCGGTATTCATCGCGTGACATTTCCCCGAGGGGACAGACACAGGAACAAAGAAGGACACATGCCGGCTAGCCTAAGTGTTCCGGAGCAGTAGCAAGCTACCATGGCTCAGTGGAAGCACTAGGAGACATTTCCCGGTAAGAGAGGCTACTAAGGATAAACAACTAGATAGTCAGATCCCACACATACCAAGCATTTCAATAACATACACACAATATGCTTGATATGTGCAAATACAACATGACATCACAACATGACTCTACAACTCAAGTATTTTATTCAATAGACTCCAAGGAGCGAGATATTACAAACATGGGTCTCACGACCCAACTTTCAGAGCATACAAGTCAAAGCACAAGCGGAAGCTTAACATGTCTGAGTACAGACATCTGCAAATGAAAAAGGCTGAGAAGCCTGACTATCTACCAGATCCTGCCAAGGGCACAAGATCGTAGCTGAGGTAACAAGCTAAACATCGAAGTCCACGCGGAACTACTAGCGAGACTAAAGTCTCTTTGCAAAAACATAAAATAGGCAAACGTGAGTACAAATGTACCCAGCAAGACTTACATCAGAACTATCTACATATGCATCATTATCATCAAAGGGGATGGTGGGGTTTAACTTCAGCAAGCCAGCTTTGACTCGGTGGTTATCCTAAACTATGACTGCAAGTAACTCTTTTGAGGCGGCGCACACGAGTCCACATATTCACCATATCAATACACCACTATGGGTCCGCTCCCGTCTCCCTACGAGAACCCATCCATAATACTCACGCTTATCTTGCATATTTTAGAGTATCCACTTTCACTTGTCTATGAACTGTTATAGGCAACCGAGAAGTCCTTTACCACGGACACGGCTATTCGAATAGATGATGTTAACCCTGTAGGGGTGTACTTCTTCATACATGTTTCCACCACTTAGCGTCTACACACGACATGTGCTCGACAGACTTCAAGCAAAAGCCGACGTGGGTGTAGACCACGACCTACCAAAGCACTCAAGTCTCTAGTCCAGGTTTATCGCCTATTCAGGTTCCATCCGCAGGGAGTCCGGCCGAAGTTTCCACATACGACCCCGAAAGATGTGTGCAGGGTTCCCGAGACACCAAACGGGTGCCCGGTACACCGTGCCACGTGCCTACCGCATCACAGCCCACCCCTCCGGTCAGCGCTGCGCATGGCCTCCAGCATACTACAAACACCAGAAACTACTTGCAACTCCTGGACAGAGGACAAGGGTGATTAAGAAGTCGAGCGGGGTCATATTTCAAGGCCCAATGCATGGTAGTAGCTGTTTCATGGATCACAAACACAGAACTCAGTTCCTGAGGACGACTTCAATGAGACAACCCACCATGTACTCCTACATGGCCTCTCACCAATACCTTTACCAAATCGTGTTCACACACTTAGCTCTACACAGCAGGACATGTTCACACACGTCCGATTCATCCCCGATGAATCAGACCTGACGCAACTCTAAGCAGTAGCAGGCATGACAAACAAGCATGAATGAGTAGGCACATCAGGGCTCAAACAACTCCTACTCATGCTAGTGGGTTTCATCTATTTACTGTGGCAATGACAGGTCATGCAGAGGATAAGGGGTTCAGCTACCTCAGTAAGTAACAGATGAATCGTTGTTGTCCTAATGCAGTAAAAGAGAGCAAGAGCGAGAGGGTGGGATTGTATCGGAATGAACAAGGAGGTTTTGCTTGCCTGGCACTTCTGAAGATAGTATATTTCTTCATTGGTGTCATCGATCACATCATCGGTACACGTCTTACTGAGAGGGGACAAGCGCCGACAAACAAAGGAGAAGCACAATCAATGCAATGCACAATATGATGCATGATTATGACATGGCATTATGCTGTGGTTTGAGCTAATGCAACTAGCAACATGTTAAATGAAGTTGGTTTGAACCCTAGGTTCAAATTCAAACTCCACATAAGGCATTTCAAATGCCATTTATTCAAATTGTTGTATACAGCAGATTTGAGTTGTCCAAACATGCATGAAAATGGTACAAATGGATAGATTGGATTTTATGATTATTTTTCATATATAAATTATTTAATTTGGAGTTACGGTTGAATTTCTATGAATTTTAGAAGTTTTGATCATTTTCTAAAATTTATAAATCATTTCTGATTTATTTTAATTCCACAAAATGTTTACTGCATCAGCATTAGGTCATGCTGACCTCAGCAGGTCAACAGGCGCTAGCCAGGTCAAACCTGACGGCTGGGACCCATGGGTCAGTGTAACAGGGCTGGTTTGGGTGAATGATAGGTGGGACCAGGTCAACGCTGACTGGGCAGGTCAACCCTGACAGTCGGGGCCCACTTTACTTAATCTAATCCTAAACAGAAATAATCTTATAGTTAATTATTGTGGTGGGGTCCACTGTCAGTGTCCGTGGGTGGTTTAGCTGGCGGTGATTAGCACTAAATACGCGGCCACGTCGGCACGCCGGAGTTTGGCCGGCGGCGACCTCAAGCCGTGGCGGAGGCGCACTGGAGTGGCTCGGGTTTTGCCCACGGTCGACCAAATCGACCGTGGTTTGGTCCTATGCGTAGCTAGGGCTCGCGCACATCTAGCAGGGCAAGCGGGAAGAACTGGGGTGGCCGGAGGCGACGGCAACCACGACGACGGCGGCGGCCGGAGTTCGGGTGTGGACGGGGTCGACGCTACAGGGCGCTAGGGAATAAACTGGCAGGTGCTACGCGCCCCTGGGGGTTCACCGAGCACGGTGACGTGCTCAGGCGCGAGCTGCGGTGGCCTGGCCACGGCGGCGAGGAACCACGACGGCGGTGAGCTTTCGGCTCCGGTGGACCGCGGGGCTAGAGGAGAAGAACGACGGCGGGGAGAGAGGGGTTAGGTAGAGGAGCTCACGGAGGGGCCGTCGGTGATCTCAGAGGGCTCGGGGACGGCCTGGTGATGACGAATCGGTCGACGGCGGCCGTCGGTGCGGAGGACGAAGATGGCGTTGACGATGGCGCTCCAGGCCGTCCGGCGTCTTGTGGCTCGGTGGTAAGGACGGGGACGTCACGGCGGAGCTCGGGGGCATGTCGGAGAGGCTCGGAGATGGCTGTGGCCGTGGTGGAGCTCGTCAGCGGCGACGGCTGCGTTTGGTCACGGTCGGGGAAGGAATAGAGGGCGAGGGAGAAAGCAGAGAGTGAGGGAGAGGAGCGTGGGGGCTGCGTGGCGTCACCCGAAGAGGCCAGGGCGAAGCGGCAAGCAGGAGGTGGCCAGGCATGCGCCGGCGTGCGTCGACCACGCGCTCGTCCTCCTGGCAGGGAGGAAGACGACAGGGGAGGGGCCAGGTCGGCTGGGCAGCACAGGTGGGCTGCCAGCTGGGCCGGCCAGGTAAGTGGCCCAGGTAGGCGTTCTCTCTCTCTCTCTTTTCTAAATTTTTTTCTGTTTTCTATTTTTCTGTAACTTCTGGGCTTTATTTAAAATACCAAAACGTTTTCAAAAATCCTGAAAATAATTTTGGGCTCTGTTTGGAATATTCCCAACAGCCCTCACTTAAGTTCAGAATTAATTGAGCATTTAAAATATCATATAGCATTTAAATGCCCAATTGCAAATAGCATATCATTTAATCCAGAGCCCAAATATGACATGGAAAAAGGTGCAACACCTCTGGTTAATGTTTCTAGCATTTTCCAGAAATGATGGACATTTTTGAAAGCCATTTGGATTCACTAAAAATATTTTAGTTGAACCTAATGAATTCCTTTGATGCTAGGGTTTAGGCAATCCCCATTTCAGGTTTAACTGAAATTTAAACATGATGCAACACATGACTAGCTAGCTCAGTGCATACCAGAACTAGGGAAGTCACAGCTCACCCCCACTAAACAAGAATATCGTCCCGAGATTCAAGCGTAGGTTAAGATGAAGGGGGAACACAAACTAACACGATCTTCACGATCCAGGTAGCACTTCATAAGAACGTTGATTCGATCACCATCATTGTCTCGAAGTCTTGCTCTGAGGACTCCAATTTACATGACAACAAGAGGAAAGGAAAAACTCTAAAAGGATCGTTCTTCTCAAAGATCAAACAGCTTAGGATCAGCTCATGGGGTGAGTCATAAAAACATCTCTCGAGCTGAGACATGAAGCATGCATCTAGAGGAATGAAGTGGAACAGGCGACGGAGGTTCACTAGGTAGACAACAATTTCACACTTAAGAAGGTGGTGAGCGGTTGTCAACGTACCGAGGAGTTGCGTTGCCATGATACCATAAGGGAACATCTTTGAGGAGGGTGATTCGTGGAGTTATTACCCTAAGTGGCAAAAATAATTACCTTTGATATAGAGATCAATGAGACTCTCTATACCAGCATGGGGCAAATCTCGAGCGATCGTTTGGAGGAGTTCGGTAGAATGGCATACTCGGACTAGTATAGATGATGTGGATTACCTTGTTGAACACAACACAAGGGATGATTTTGCTTATCACCGGAAATGGATGAGACCCTTGGTAGACTGGCACAATGACGCGTGCTAGCTGGAAACAAAATGCAAATGTTGGGAATGATTCTGGTAACTGGGGAGAGGCTCAAAAGTAGAGAGTGGGTCCACTTTTGAAAATTTACAGCGTAACCGACGAAACTGAGAGCAGTCCCAGTTAGTGCCGGTGATAACATCTAGTGCTTCTACGTGCTCTCAAGAACTTAAGCATTTCGACATTCATCAAGGTTTTACCAATACCTGTGACAAGGATTCCGGCAACACAACATACCACCATGATGGATATTGATGGAGGATGCAGATGCAAAGGAAGATATCTCTTCTCAGATTTCACCTTAGCAAAGCCAAGGGAACAAAATCTGGACGATCGACCGAGAGACATTTAGCACTCCGCTTCTAATGTTCTCCTTGATGTACTAGTGTATCCCATTCATAGATATGGTTTGATATCTAGAACATCAAGTAAAAAGGTCAGACTTCAGAAACACAAAATCACAAGGCACAACTAGGGAGTAAATCCTATGAAATCCTTATGGGGAGGTGGCCAACTTCTTCAATCAAGATACTACAATAATAGGTCTTCCGGCTGGGTGCGTGAGCCACGACATCCACTTTACCGGGTTACACAGAGACCAATATTATAGTTCTTGGGAAAACGTTCCAACCATCATATCTACCTAAGATTCAGATCTGGTTGGTGTCAGGATATTCCAGACTCATCGAGTCTAGAAAGAAAAATGAAAGTTTGCAACACAAATCGATGAGATGACATTGCGAGATTCTCGGGAAATGAACTACGATAGCAGGCTCCAAACATGAGCTGGTTCTGCTACACATATGTGAACACGCTGTCTCAGACAAGCATGGCCATGTAGTAGTCTTAAAATAAACACTAACGAGTTCAGGTGAGGCACCATCATCGAGGATATCAAAGTCCTTGGATAAGGTATACTCTTAAGAAGGAGCTTCTTCTCCTTGAACAAGTCAATCAATGGCTTGGTGTGCTAGGAAACACATATAGAATGGAGGCGGCCAACCTATCAAACCATAGAGTACTTCGCACATGCGTGACTAACTTGGGACGATTCTAGAGGAAGCAAGACTAACTTTCTCGAACCCACGGCGACAACTTGCATCAAATGCACATGAGTTAGAGAGAGTCACTTCTTTCATCCGAACATATACTTCATGAGCTAGCATGAATAAATGCTTTCAAAAGTTTCCAATACTAGCTTAATGTTCAACAAGATTATGGAGAAGATAAGGATGTTGTCGATGGGCTCAACAACAGTTCATCCTGGTTTCCATATAAATGGAATTCCATAATTAGGTGAACACGGTGATAGCATTGGTCAGACCAAAGGATATAATGGTGTATGCCTGAGGGATCAACCACGAGTCAGACAACATTACGCACATCATTGGTTCTGATATGACTTGTGTCGTGGGAACGAACACCTATGGGACCGGAGCCCCTTTCGGTCCGGTGTGGGGCGGAGATCGCACGAAGAGCGGATCGAGGCGAAGCACACGAGCGATTTACCCAGCTTCGGAGCTCTCTGGAGAGATAATACTCCTACTGCTGCTTGTCTGGTTGTATTGAGTTCTTGCTCGAGAGCGTGAGTGTTTTCTGGTTTCGAATGCTTCGAACCCCCTCTACGTTGCGCATGGGCCTCCTTTTATATGCTAAAGGGGTCACCGATAGGTGGCAACATAGGCGAGGGCAAAAATCGAAAAGGAGCTGTGGTTGGTACAACTACCTGAACAGTGTATCCTACCTAACCCTGACGGCAGGGGACAAAGGCATTAAATGCCCGACTGTGTCGCCCAAACAATGCAGGAAAGGGACCGTCAGGGGCGCCACCGCTCACCATGATGGCACTCTTGTCAGCGCCGCTTGCCACCTCGCACCGCTGGCTGCACAGCCTCTCGCCACGCGCACCTGGAAAGGTCCCGTGGCGACACGTTGACGGATGCGCTGGAGCGTGGGTACAGAGAGGTGGCTTGCCACGGCAAGCGCCTTGCCGCGGTCGTTGTCTTGTCACGCCCGGAAGCTTGTCGCTCGCCGGGCCTTGCCGGGACGCGTAGCGTGTCGCGGCAAGTTCCTTGAAATGCCTCGGTTGGCCTTCCCGGCAAGCTCCTCTTGCCGGGGCCTTGTCTCCTTCCCGGCAAGCTCCTCTTGCCGGGGCTTTGTCTCCTTGACTTGAACACTTTGTTTTTGAATGGCTCCAAAGGAACCACGGAGGACCTTGACGGGCACCCGGCAAGCCTTGCCGCGGGGTGCTGCGACTGCCCGTGCACAAGTTCGGGATACTAGGGTACCCCTACTCTAGTACACCGATAGGAGCCCCCGGGCCTGGGCCACACACGGTGCCGAGCGCTGTTGGGCCAGGCCCAAAACAGGGCACGGGCACGCATGGCCTGGGTCCACGCCGTATCTTACTCCGTATCCACCGCGCTCTCCCCTAACGGCACGCATTGAATACGGCGTCGTGGGAGAGATCGTGGGTGGTTATTTATTCGGAAAAGCGAAACGTCCGCCCCCTCCCTCTTTATAAGCATAGGAAACAGGGGTAGTTCCCCCATCTCGCCAGTTGCTGTCCCAATCTCAGAAATCTCCGCCGCTCCCCTCTTCTTCCAAAGCCAAGAAAGAGCAGCGCTCCGCCCCCCATCGTCGCCGACACCACCAACGTCTTCGACCTCCCCCACCACCTCCGCCATGGCTCCGAAAGCCGGGAAGGGTGTGAAGTCGGCCGAGGCGCTGCGGCTCGAGGCGCTGCGAAAGGAGCGGGCAACTTTCCCCCCGAGCTCGCCGCGAAGGAGCTGAGGGAGTGGTACTACCTCTTCTGGTCGACGGAGACGCGAGCGCATCCGCGCACCAAGGTACTCTCTGCCGCCGCTTCTGAACGGGCTCCTAACGGATACCCTTTCTTCGCGCTGTTCTTCTACTGCGGGCTCTGTCCGCCCTTATCTGAATTCTTCTGCGATATTATGAACACCTACGGGTTCCATCTCCTTGACTTCACCCCCAATGTTGTTCTGACCATGGCAGTTTTCGCACATCTCGGCGAAAACTTTGTCGGAGTCCACCCAAACGTAGCTCTTTTCCGCCACTTCTTTATGCCCTGGGTCGAGAGAGGAGAGCCTTTAGCTGGCGGAATCGCCTGGATCTCGAGAGCCGGCAAGAAGGAGGCTTATCTAGAGGGGGAGCTCCGCAGCAAATGGGAGGAGTGGAGAGCAGAATGGTGCTGGATCGTTGAGGAGAACCCGCAGCCGTTTACTGCCCTGCGCCAAGCCCCAGCAGTGCGCGGCAATGATTGGTGCGCCCTGGACGCGGACGATGATAAGCTGAAGATTGCCATCACCCAGATCTTGCGGCTCAGGCTTGCCAGGCTCACTGTAGGCGCTGTTGGCGCGGATTTCCTTCGCCGCCGCATTGCCCCCCTGCAAGAGAGGAGGGGACCCGCCTGGGAGTTCGGGGGTCCGGGGGATATCATGAGGCTGCGCCCGGGCCTCAACTTCAACTTCACCGTCCTGGAGCTGGACGCGATGCTCAAGGAGCTATTCAAGCACGACCCTCATCATCCCGAATGGTTCAGGCTGCCGCAGGGCGTCGTCCCGTTGTGCAACAATTCCTCGCTCGACCGCATCCGTGCGATGATGCCGCAGTGCGATTCGGATGATATTGTCCCCACTTGGCAAGATCCTGGAGATGATATCGTGCAGCAGTTCTTTGACGGCCTGGTGGGAGTGGCGGTCCGTGCCGACGAGCAGAAGAGCCTCACCCGCGACACCACTGACGCGGAGATGCGGCGCATCGCCACCAGGGCGGAGGAGGCGGCGGCAGCCGCCGCCACAGGCGAATTTGGATTTACCGTGGAGGAGGCAGAGGCAGCCGAGGCGGCAAGCCTTGCCGATCGAGATGAGCTTGCCGGAGAGCTTGCCGGAGAGGGAGAGCTCGCCGAGCCTGAAGCAGAGTCGAGCGAGCCCGCCGAGGGTGCGAGCGGCCAGCCCTCTTCAAGTAGTTTGCCGCAAGCAGAGCTCCCAGCGCAGCCCCCAGCTCCACCAAGAAGGGGCCTCCGCAGGACCAGGGACGTAGCGGGGCGGCAGACGAGTCAACAGCCGTCGCGCCGTGGGACACGCTCCACCGCGACAAGCACTGTTGCCGCGGGAGCGTCTCACGCTGCTGCGGCAACTGGAGCGGGGTCCTCCCGGACCGCCGCTTCCGATCCTGCCCCCGCCCCCGCCCAGCGATCAAGGGAGCCTACTCCTCCGCCTCGTCGCGCCGAAAGAGGGCCGGACTTCAACCTCTCCGCGCTCAGCTCCGACGAGGAAGAAGAAGAGTAAGATTCTTTGTTGTACTTGTATTTCTTCAATTCTTGTTGTTTTTGTCTTGCATCTGATTTGCTTTACTCTGAACTCATTCCTTTTCAGGACCCTAGCCCAGAGAGCGGCGAAGAGAGCCAAGGCTCCGGTGATTGTCATCGAGGACGAGCCCACCGCGATAGCAGGGGGCGCGCCCGAGACCACCTTGCCGGACCCGGCAACTACTCCTCGAAGCAGCCCCCAGCGTAAGTATCTGTTAACTTCCCGTTGTTGGGCGCGCATGGGTGCTCTTTATTTGCTGATATCTGTCTCTTGATTTGTGTAGGAGCAGAGCAGCCTCACCAGGAGCAATCGAAAGCTGCCCTCGAGATGCTATCTGCTTCAACTACGCCGCCAAGGGAGGATTCCCCGACAAGGGAGCGTTCTCCGGCAAGGGAGAAGTCTCCGGCAAGGGGCAGTTCTCCGGCAAGGGACGAGATCAGCGACCCCCTGGTGGTGGAGCCCATGACTGTAGAGCCCAGCACAGGTAATCCTTCTTGCCAGAAAACTTCCCTTGTGTTCTTCTTCTGGTTTTCTTTTTGGATATTTGCTTGACTTTTCTCCCTCTCCCAGTCTTCAGATGCATCTTCCACGGAGCCGATGGAGACGGAGGCCACCGGCGAGGAGAACGCGCGCGGCAACACCAACGACGCCGCTGCCACCGAAGAGGAAGCCGGCGCCAACGATCCTGCCGGCGAGGAGGCCGCCAAAGCTGCCGCCGCAGGATCTGGCGAGGGATCCGGCGATCGCACTGACGGCCCCGAGGCCGCAGGAGCGCAAGGCGCTACGCCGACCGCCGATCCCTCCGCCGCTGCTGCAGCGCCAGGCTCCGAAGAACCCCAGCCCGGCGCCTATCTGAAGGCCGACGATGGCGTCTTCATCAAGCTCCCCTGGGCGTCAAGCTCCAGGGCGTCGGTCGAAGGAGAAGTCTGACGGAGAAGTGCTCGCCTCCGTTTGGCTGACGCTGGTTGACGCGCCGAGCAGCAGCAGCGGCGAGCCTGAGGAGGAACAGCTGCTGCGGAGGCTGCTGTCACTCTACCGCGCCCGACAAGCCAAGGTGGAATCCCGGGAAGCGCTTGTCGCGCAGGCGGGAGTGGATATTGAGAAGCATGTGGAGGAGCTCCGGAGTCGCAACCAGGAGGCCCTCCGGTCCATTGCAGAGGAGCGAGCGCAGCTCGTCGAGGCGCGGAAAGCCTTCCTCCTCGAGAAGGCTGAAGCCGAAGAGCAACAGCGGCTTGCCGCCGAGGAGCTATTTAAGCGGGAAGGTGAGTTGGCGCAGCGGAAGGTCAATCTGGACAGCCACGAGGAGGAGTTTGCCGCGCGCGAGGAAACATTTGGCGGGGCTCTCAAGGAGGCAAAGGATGCTACCGCAGCTGCTGAGGCCGCCAAAAAGGAGCTGGAGACGAAGGTGGCGCAGCTGGAGGCCGATCTCAGGGCGAGGGACGAAGAGCTTGCCGCGCTCCAGCGTGAGCGCGAGAAGGACGCCCTCGCCCACGGTGAGCTGCAGGGTCGTCTCCTTGAGAAGGGCAAAGAGCTGAGCGCCGCCAAGGACTCCAACGCTGATCTCAAGTTGAAGCTGGCTACTTTGACCGAGACGCTGGACGGCGCCAAGGAGCGGGAGGAGGCCTTGAAGGAGGAGATAAAGGCCAACGAAGCGCTGCTGACGAGGGCCGCCGAAACCCAGAACACCTTTAGGGAGACTGTGGAGCTCTAGACAAAGGGTCTCGTGAACATCGCTGCAGTCATCGACGAGGAGCTGGCGCAGCTGGGGATGGAGGATTTCGGGTATTCCTCTGATGAGAACCTCCAGCCCAGCGCCAAGCTCACTCTGTTCTTCAAGGGCGTGGCGACGGCCCTCCAGCAACTCCGGGAAAGGATCCCAAAGCAGCTGGCCGACGAGTCGCGCACAATCTGCGCGAGAGTTCTTCAAAAGGTGTTGGTGAAGGTGGCCTTCCGCAACCCAGGCCTCAACCTCACCAATGTCCTCAGGAAGCTGCCTCCGGATGCTGATCTGGAAGAGCTCAAGGCCCTTGTCGCACCCATCGTGGAGAAGGTGAATGAAGTCAAGAGAGTTGACGGCGATCGCGTAGATTAGGCCGCCTATTTTCTCCTTTTCTTGCCGCTGCTAGTCATGTTACGAGAACAATCTATTAGAGCTACGACAAGTTATCTTTGTAATAGAACTTTTATTATGGGTATCGATTGCTATGTTATTTCCTTTACTTGATTCCTTCCTTTGTATGTTTTCGCCCTACGCTTTTAGGGAACTTGTCGGCGCGGGCACCCTTGCCGCGAGCGCTGAGTGCGGAACATCAGCAGCCTGCTGGCGGTGCCGCTACCGACAAGAAACCTTGTCGCAACTAGTCGCAGCACACTTAAGTTGTTGAGCGGACTCGAAACAAAGTAAGGGCGCAACTAGCTACGATTTGGTTCCTCCGCGCGCAGGTTTTCCATACAAAGCACGGTCGTTCGAGGAAGATAACTTAAAAAATTTAAAATTGATTGCTCAAACTTTGGTAACTTAGCTTTTCTGTCGTTCGCGTCCCGGTAAGGCGAAACTTCCTTGAACGACGCCTGGTCCACACCATTATCTTCTCCTTCCCCCCCGGCAAACTTGTGGGCGAGGGGAACCTTCCTTTCTTTGAGAAAGAGAAAGAAGAGAAAATAAAGATATGGAGCCTTAAGGCTCGTTATTGCTTACCGGGGGTAGGTTCTGCACAAAGTGTCAGATAACACATGCAAAAAATAGAAAGCATGAAATCGACAAGATGTGCGGAGCACATGAGCTTTATTTATGCACGGGATCTGCGTCCGGCTTTGTACAAAGGATTACATGCAACAGCGGCAAGACTTGTACAAAAGGTGGTTGCCAGAACAGGTTCTGGCAACCGCGCCTTACGGGTAAAACTTACGAAGATGCTCAATGTTCCAGTAGTTTCACACCGGAAAGCCATCTTCGGTCTCAAGGCGGACAGCGCCGGGCCTAGTGACTCGTTTCACCCGGTAAGGGCCTTCCCACTTTGGCGTCAACTTGTTGGAATTCTTGGCGGACTGAACGCGCCAAAGAACAAGGTCGCCTTCCTCGAGACTTCTGGCATTAACTTTGCGGCTATGATAGCGGCACAAAGCTTGCTGGTATCGAGCAGCTCGTACAGCAGCCTGAAGACGATTCTCCTCAAGGAGCAGCGCGTCATCTTGTCGCAGCTGCTCTTGCTCAAGCTCATCATAAGCGAGCACTCGAGGCGATCTGTATACGAGTTCCGTGGGGAGAACTGCCTCTGCTCCATAGACTAGAGCGAAAGGTGTCTGGCCAGTGGCTCGATTTGGCATCGTCCTGATCGACCAAAGAACCACTGGCAGCTCCTCGATCCAGTTCTTTCCGCACTTGTGCAGCCTATCGAAAGTCCTGGTCTTGAGCCCGCGCAGCACTTCAGCATTTGCCCTCTCCGCTTGACCGTTGCTTCTCGGGTGAGCAACAGAAGCGAAGCAGACCTTGGCGCCAAGATCTTGGACGTACTGCGTGAAGGTGCGGCTCGTGAATTGCGTGCCATTGTCGGTGATGATCCTGTTAGGGACCCCGAAACGGCAAACGATCGACCTGAAGAACTTGACTGCTGACTGTGCTGTCACCTTCCTCACTGCTTCCACTTCCGGCCACTTTGTGAACTTGTCGATTGCAACGTACAAGTACTCAAAGCCCCCGACAGCTCGGGGAAAGGGGCCGAGGATGTCGAGCCCCCAGACCGAAAATGGCCAGGATAAAGGGATCGTCTGGAGAGCTTGAGCTGGCTGATGTATCTGCTTGGAATGGAACTGGCATGCTTCACACTTGGTTACTTTTGCAGTTGCATCTTGGAGGGCTGTCGGCCAAAAGAAACCTTGCCGGAATGCTTTGCCGGCAAGTGCTCTTGCGCCAATGTGGTGACCACATATGCCTCCATGTATCTCCGCCAACAGCTTCTGTCCGTCTTCCCGGGGAATACACTTCAATTTCACACCGTTGAATCTTCTTCTGTACAGTGTGTCGTCGACAAACTGGTACATACTTGACTGCCGGGCTACTCTTTCTGCTTCTTCTTACTCTTTGGGAAGTTCTCATGTCTGAAGGAAACGAACAATCTGCTGTGCCCATGCTGGAGCTTGCGGCTCGACAACAAGGACTAAAGGCACATATGCTGCTGCGGGAACACCCGCTTCTACGGCGAGAACCTGCGGCTCAGCCGGAGATTGATGTTCCCCGACAAGCTTGCCGGAGCAAAACTTGTCGGGAGCGTCTGCTTCAACGGAACAAACCCTAGGGCTTGTCGGAGCAGACCGCTCCTCAGCACTCTTGGTGTTGATCTTAGGGACCTTCTTGGCGGCGGCTTCAGGGAGCTCTGCCGGAAAATAGACACCAGAAATCAATTTCCTCTTTTTGCTCTATCCAGTTGATGGTCTTACGGATGGTTGAGTCAGCTTGAGCACAAAAATTCCTGGTTCCACAGGTAACTTAAGTGCGGCGCACTTCGACAGACCATCTGCAATGTCGTTCTGAGCTCTTGGGACATGTTTCGTCTGTAGGCCGTCAAAGTGTTCTTCTAACTTTCTCACTTCATCAACTTAAGCTTCCATCAACGGACTCTGATAATTCTTGTTCACTTGGCGGACGACAAGCTGTCAGTCAGCCCTGACAATGAGCTTCTTGATCCCAAGGTCTGCTGCGATCCTGAGACCGGCAAGCACACCTTCATACTCTGCAGTATTGTTTGTTGCTTGCTCCTTGGGAAAGTGCATATGGACGACGTACTTGAGGTGCTCTCCGGTGGGTGCGACAAGCAACACGCCTGCACCGGCTCCTTGCAGCGAGAAGGCACCATCAAAGTACATCAGCCACTCTTTATTTGCCTCCTTGACGGGGATGCTCGTCTCTGGAATTTCTTCATCTGGCGTTGGCGTCCACTCTGCTATGAACTCTGCCAATGCTCTGCTTTGGATAGATTAAGTGCTCTCAAACATAAGGCCAAAGCTTGACAGTTCCAGTGCCCACTCGACAATCCTGCCTATTGCCTCTGGATTCTGCAGTATCCTCTTCAGCGGAAAACGAGTGACAACTGTAATCTCATGTGCTTGGAAGTAATGGCGCAGCTTTCTCGAGGCCATGAGGAGGCCGAAAAGCAATTTCTGCACACCAGAGTATCTTGACCTAGCCCCCTGCAGAAGGGAACTGACAAAGTAAACTGGGCGCTGCACCATTTTCTTCTGTTTCTCCTCCTGTGCCTGCGCAGATCCATCCTTGTCAGGACCAGAGCTTGTCGGGGAAGCCCCCTGCTTGTCGCTGGACGCACTTGCCGTGGTCGCCAGCTCATCATCCGCCTCCCTCTCCGCTACTAACGCAACACTAACCACTTGATTGGTTGCCGCTAAATATAGCAGCAACTTCTCTTATGGTTTAGGTGCGACAAGTATTGGAGTGGAGGATAGGTATTTCTTTAAGTCCTGCAGCGCAGCCTCCCCTTCCGGAGTTCATTTCATTGGACCTGCCTTTTTCAATATTTTGAAAAATGGCAGGGCGCGCTCAGCAGACTTAGAGAGAAACCTGCTGAGAGCAGCCACGCAGCCGGCAAGCGTTCGTACATACTTGAGACGCTTCGGTGCTTCAATCTGCTCGATGGCCTTGATCTTGTCGGGATTGGCTTCAATTCCCCGCTGAGACACGAAGAACCCGAGAAGCTTGCCGGAGGGAACTCCAAACACACACTTCTCGGGGTTGAGCTTGAGGTTGATCTTGCGTAGATTTGTAAAGGTCTCGTCCAAATCCTGAATCAGAGTTGCTCTGTCCTTGCTCTTGACCACTATGTCATCCATGTAGGCTTCCACATTTCTGTGCAACTGTGGCTCAAAAGCGTCATGGACTACTCTCGCAAACGTTGAACCGGCATTCTTCAAACCGAAAGGCATCTGTACGAAACAGTACGTGCCACACGGAGTGATGAATGCGGTCTTCTCCTCATCCTCTTCTGCCATGAAGATCTGGTGATACCCTGAGTATGCGTCAAGAAATGAAAGCAATTCACATCCGGCCGTGGAGTCAACAATCTGGTCAATGCGCGGCAAGGGAAATGGGTCTTTGGGACAAGCTTTATTAACATCAGTAAAGTCAATACAAAGCCTCCATTTCCCGTTTGCCTTGCGCACGACTACAGGATTGGCCAACCACGTAGGATGGAGCACTCCTCTGACAAGGCCTACTGCTTCCAACTTCTTGATTTCTTCTGCAATGAATTCTTGGCGCTCCACTGCTTGTTTCCTCACTTTCTGCTTGACGGGCCGCGCATGAGGACAGACGGCAAGGTGGTGCTCAATTACTTTCCTGGGAACACCGGGGATGTCAGACGGTTGCCATGCAAACACGTCGACGTTCGCCCGCAGGAAAGCAACAAGCGCGCTTTCCTATATAGGGTCGAGAGTGGCACAGATGGTGAAGGTACCACCAGTGTCGTCCTCCTTGGCGGGCACCTTCTTCGTCTCTGGCGGAGCTACCTTCGTCTTCTTACACTTGCCGGTGGAGCTCGATGGTGCGTCCTCGACGGTAGCGCATCACTCCGAAGAGGTGCGCTTGCCGGAGTGGGCATCAGAACCCTTGCCGGACTTGGTCTTCTTTTTCCCCCGGGAGCTTCAGCGGCAAGTGGCTTGCGATCTGCTGCGGCTGCTGCTTCCCGGTAGATCTTGTCGGTGCAAATAAGAGCATCTTTCTTGTCGCCAGGGACAGAGATGACACTTATCGGGCCTGGCATCTTCAGTACGTTGTATGCATAGTGAGAGGCTGCCATGAACTTGGCGAGCGCTAGACGGCAGAGTATCCCATTGTAAGGCAATGGGAAATCAGCGACGTCAAAAGTGACCCTCTCAGTCCTGAAGTTCAACTCGCTGCCAAATGTTACCGGCAACATGATCTTTCCCTTCGGCTTGCTCCTTCCCGGGTTGATTCCTTGGAAAGTGCCGGTCTCTTCGAGCTCGCTGTCAGGGATCTGGAGTTTCTGAAGTACCGCGGAGGAGATCAGGTTCAAGCTGGCCCCGCCGTCAACTAGCATCTTAGTGTCCTTGAGGTTGCGGATAGTTGGTGAGACCAACATCGGCAAGCACCCGACCGCAGTTATGCGATCAGGGTGGTCCTCAATATCAAAGACGATAGGCGTGCTGGACCATTTCAGAGGCTTGCATGACTCGACGGGTGGTTCTGCTGCATTGACTTCCCGCACCCACTGTATGAGCTGGCGTTGTGAAGTATGCAGAGAAGCACCGCCGTCAACGCACAAGACCTCTATGGCTTTCTGAAAGTCCTGCTCATCGGCCTCGTCATCATCCATATCTTCATCGTCGTCTTCATCTTCATCCTTGTCGCGGCCGCGGGGAGGCCGGTCTCCTTGCCGCTGCTTGGCCTTGCCGCGGCGTCCTCCCCGGCCGGGGCGCTTCTTGCCGGATCCTCCAGTACCTTCTTGGGCCTTCTCCTTGTCGCGTCGCTCGTACTCAGCCTTCTGCTGCTCGACAAGCTGCTCAACCTTCTTGCAACTCTGGAGATCATGGCCTTGGTGCGGTGGATCTTGCAATACTGCTTGCCGGAGCCGTCCTTCTTGTCGGCGGCCGCCACAGCTTCGGCTTCCTTGGCGCCACCTCCGTTGCCGGACTGCTCAACGACTAGCACATCTTTGCCTTTCTTCTTCCTGTTGTTCTGCCGCCGGTTTTTCCTTGCCGGGGCAGCATCCTCGCTGTCAGATCACCCTGCTCCTGTGTTCTCTCCGGGGAGTTTCCTCCCTTCCTCAGCATGTGCACACTTGTCGGCCAGGGCATATAGCTCACTGACGTCTCTGATCTTGCACATCGCCATCTCCTCCCGCATCCTGCGGTTTCGCACGTTCTGATGGAACGCGCTGATGACCGCGGCAGGGTGGACATCTGGGATGTTGTGCTGCACTTGGCTGAATCTCTGAATGTACTTGCGTAGGGGATCTCCTTCCTTCTGGGCGAGCAGATGAAGGTCGCTCTCTTGGCCATGAGGCTTGTGGCCGCCTATAAAGGCGCCGACAAACTGATGGCACAGATCTGCCCATGAGGATATGGAGTTGTCCGGCAAGTGCATGAGCCAGGATCTGACATTGGGCTTGAGCACCAGTGGGAAGTAGTTGGCAAGGATCTTGTCGTCGCACCCCCCGGCAGCTTGCACCGCAATGGTGTAGATGCTGAGGAACTCCGACGGATGCAACCTGCCGTCGTACTTCTCTGGTACATCTGGCTTGAAATTCTTAGTACTGGGCCACTGGACTTGCCGCAGCTCACGAGTGAACGCAGGGCAACCTACCGCGTACGGCAAGTCGCCTGGTTCCCCTGGCGCATACATGTCGACAGTGGGCCCAGCGCGCTGGTCTGACTGACGCCGCGCTTCTCTTCGGCGCTCGATGCGTGTACGAGCGTCTTCTTGCTGTCGTTCCAGAAGAACTTGGCGCTGATCGCGATGAGCTCGTGGATCTGATGACGCTGTGGAGTCAGTGTCGAGGTTGACCCGGCGAGTCGGCGATCTTAGCCTTCGGGGTGGAGAGTGCATGGTGGTTGCACCCCCACCGGTCTTGTTGCCATCGGCTCGCGCCTGGCAGTCTTGCCGCGGCTTCGATGTACTCGGTTGCCGTGGAGTGTCGCCGTTGGCGAAGCCGATGAGACTCTGAATGGTGGCCCTCCAATCGTCGATCTTGTCCGCCGTTGGAGGGTAATCCAGGAGCTTCTTCCGAAGTTTTGGGTGGTGGTGGTGAACGGTGCGAGGAATGGGATATGCTCGGACTTCTAACTATGTTAGAAGGAGCAGAATCCCGTCCAGGCGACGGTGTCTTGCTCGTGCCAGCAGGTTGGCGTACATGCTGGTCTTGAGCACCCTGAGATCCACCAGCTCGATTTTGGTCCAACGAGCGTATGGTACCGCGAGTACCATGACGCTGTTGGCCCCGCACCTCCTGAGATGGGTGCGGTGCATGTACGGACGCCGAGGTTTGCGCAGCCTTGTCATTGGACCTGGCAGCAGCGTGAGCTCCCTCGTCGACGCCCGTTCTTCCGCCGGCATCTATCCCACCACCCGTTTTCTCCGGTGGCGGTGGGATCGACGTGGACGGAGCAGCAACCTCCGAAGCCTTCTTCTTCGGTGGCATGTCAATGAAGATGATGAAGAAGATGAAGGTCTACCTCACGTGAACGCCGGATTGGGTTCACACAACCTCGACGCCCCCTACCTGGCGCGCCAAAGATGTCGTGGGAACGAACACCTATGGGACCGGAGCCCCTTTCGGTCCAATGGGGGGGGCAGAGATCGCACGAAGAGCGGATCGAGGCGAAGCACACGAGCGATTTACCCAGCTTCGGAGCTCTCTGGAGAGATAATACTCCTACTGCTGCTTGTCTGGTTGTATTGAGTTCTTGCTCGAGAGCGTGAGTGTTTTCTGGTTTCGAATGCTTTGAACCCCCTCTACATTGCGCATGGGCCTCCTTTTATATGCTAAAGGGGTCACCGATAGGTGGCAACGTAGGCGAGGGCAAAAATGGAAAAGGAGTTGTGGTTGGTACAACTACCTGAACAGTGTATCCTACCTAACCCTGACGGCAGGGGACAAAGGCATTAAATGCCCGTCTGTGTCGCCCAAATAGTGCAGGAAAGGGACCGTCAGGGGTGCCACCGCTCGCCATGATGGCACTCTTGTCAGCGCCGCTTGCCACCTCGCACCGCTGGTTGCACAGCCTCTCGCCACGCGCGCCTGGAAAGGTCCTGTGGCCACACGTTGACAGATGCGTTGGAGCATGGGTACAGAGAGGTGGCTTGCCACGGCAAGCGCCTTGCCGCGGTCGTTTTCTTGTCGCGCCCGGAAGCTTGTCGCTCGCTGGGCCTTGCCGGGACGCGTAGCGTGTCGCGGCAAGTTCCTTGAAATGCCTCGGTTGGCCTTCCCGGCAAGCTCCTGTTGGCGGGGCCTTGTCTCCTTCCCGGCAAGCTCCTCTTGCCGGGGCTTTGTCTCCTTGACTTGAACACTTTGTTCTTGAATGGCTCCAAAGGAACCACGGAGGACCTTGACGGGCACCCGGCAAGCATTGCCGCGGGGTGCTGCGACTGCCCGTGCACAAGTTTGGGATACTAGGGTACCCCTACCCTAGTACACCGACAACTTGATAATAGCCCATACTCAAGTCAAAGTTTTTACAACGCAATAGATCCAACAACTGATCACGAGGACCAATGGATGGAGATATCATCTTTATTCAACACACACACACACACACACACACACACACACACACACACACACAAGGATATCCCTTAGTGATGAACTAAGTCAGACAAGCTTTCATCTTCCAACTCTCCAAGTTGTTGTTTAGCTTAACCAACTAGCTCAGGGGTATCCAACACAGATTCTTGGAGAATGGGTGGTATGGAGGAAAACCAACATGATCACAAACTCAACATAGCGGTCAGGTGACAACCTGGTAATACTTCTGAGAACATATTCGGAACATCACGAACCACCGATATATTACTAAGCTCTTGAACAATCTTGCTTCTCAGGCAAGAAGATATGAGCAAATAAGCAAGGATTGGTACTATCCTAACTCATTGATTGAAAAGTGCACCAGAATAAGGACTAGGTAGCACGATCAACCTTAGGATGATGATTCAATAACCAACATGCTAAGGATGAAATTATTGTCCTTTAACTACCAAGCAACGGAGTTGCTAGGAGTATTGATTTCACACACCACGATTCACCTGTCGGCATTTCGGTTGTAATAACACGGAAACCGAGGAATGAACAATGATGGCAACAAGTATCACTGTATCAAGAATTCATAAGAGATAGTGCAATTCTCATGACAATCCTGACATAAAGAGGGTAACACTTAGAGTAGAACGGATCAAAAGCTTGATTGTATTTTGATCTGCGGAGTACAACTGCTTTGGCCCAATCCTGGATATGGATGAGGTACTAGAGTTTGTTTCTCCTAGTCATTCCGAATAGAATGGCTTGACGGGCCACAGAAGTAAAAGGCATTGATGAGCATGAATGCATGACTACTCCTGACTATCAATCGATAGACGAAGGTCAGAATACAACTAAAGGGGGACAACTCAAAGGAGCATATGTTTTTCTGAGTTGTGTTGCATGGATTAGAATGTCGAACGAGTTCAACATATTTCTTCCAGACAATTCATGCAGAGAGGTAGGACTGGCAGAGTCACAATTATGAATAGAGAACTCCTCAAGAGTACTCGGATTGTGATCCTTCGGTTCAGCGAGGAACTTCTGCCATAAGAGGTTCATAGTATTTGGAAGAAGGAAATACCACGGACCGCGAGGACTATCGCAAAGTTAATAATTCCTAAAGGAACTAGCGCACACTATCAACAGGAGGTAAGTAGGGTGAACCTCGGGTTCAAGAACCCAGGAATAGAATACCTACTACTAAATGGCATCACAGGATGCTTTCGTAAATAACGTCCAAAATCATCACACCGGGAACACAAAACATGGCTGGATTACTAGGTGACTCCCTAAAACACCTAGGTTCATAATAATAGCTCCAACATATATACCGAGGCAATAAGGTACCTCAACGCACCGGTTTGTGTGCTTATTCTGACCAAAAAGGACATCCGGAACGGAAAGAAAGGATTTGCAAATGCATCAGATTGTTTAGAAACCTGGGATGACTCGGACAGCATAACGTCTGTAAATGCTCAAACGAATTTGAGACATGCTACAAAAATGGTGGCATAGCCACTCAGAAGCACAATAACAAGATTCCGAGACCAACTATGAACTCGCAGAGGTATTAGAAACTGAACTGGGGCTTAAGTCCAACAATCTTACAAGTCTACAGATTAGTAACACGTGATCCTGATAGATAGACGAGAAGCCTAGTTCTTAATCCCCGTAGAAGAGAAGAGGTTGACTCAGATCAGAAGGCCATGAGGTATAAGGAGTAAAAAGAGCCTTACGTTCCCATCCCACAATCAATTCCCCTACATATAACAAAAGCATTTCTAGACTAAACTTCGACCAGTTTGGCTTGGTAATCCTACAGGCAGTCAGACTCTGATACCAAAGATGTCAGGACCCCGACTCGATGCCACATCGATCTAGCATGTAACACCTCATATCACTTTGCGGCCTCACGCTCGGTATTCCACGGGTGTCGCCTTACCTTTGCCCGGGACCTTTTGCGCCTTTTGGCACACGTATATGATAGTGTCGCTAGCATCCATATGACATGGCTAGTCGTAGACCCAAAGTGGCACAAACTTACAGGGACAGGCATCCATGACCCGGCATCGAATGTGTCGGTCATCAGCGACTGAATCCAGGCTATAGCACTGGGCTAGCAGGACTCCGGTGAACCGGGCTGTAGCGGCCAAACAGGACTCCGGTATTCATCGCGTGACATTTCCCCGAGGGGACAGACACAGGAACGAAGAAGGACACATGCCGGCTAGCCTAAGTGTTCCGGAGCAGTAGCAAGCTACCATGGCTCAGTGGAAGCACCAGGAGACATTTCCCGTTAAGAGAGGCTACTAAGGATAAACAACTAGATAGTCAGATCCCACACATACCAAGCATTTCAATAACATGCACACAATATGCTCGATATGTGCAAATACAACATGGCATCACAACATGACTCTACAACTCAAGTATTTTATTCAATAGGCTCCAAGGAGCGAGATATTACAAACATGGGTCTCACGACCCAACATTCAGAGCATACAAGTCAAAGCACAAGCGGAAGCTTAACATGTCTGAGTACAGACATCTACAAGTGAAAAAGGCTGAGAAGCCTGACTATCTACCAGATCCTGCCGAGGGCACAAAGATCGTAGCTGAGGTAACAAGCTAAACATCAAAGTCCACACGGAACTACTAGCGAGACTAAAGTATCTTTGCAAAAACATAAAATTTGCAAAAGTGAGTACAAATGTACCCAGCAAGACTTACATCAGAACTATCTACATATGCATCATTATCATCAAAGGGGATGGTGGGTGTCGGTGTCAAAACCGGCGAATCTCGGGCAGGGGGTCCCGAACTGTGCGTCTAGGCCGATGGTAACAGGAGACAAGGGACACGATGTTTTTACCCAGGTTCGGGCCCTCTCGATGGAGGTAAAACCCTACTCCTGCTTGATTGATATTGATGATATGGGTAGTACAAGAGTAGATCTACCACGAGATCAAGGAGGCTAAACCCTAGAAGCTAGCCTATGGTATGATTGTTGTTCGTCCTACGCACTAAAACCCTCCGGTTTATATAGACACCGAAGAGGGCTAGGGTTACACAGAGTCGGTTACAATGGTAGGAGATCTTCATATTCGTATTGCCAAGCTTGCCTTCCACGCCAAGGAAAGTCCCATCCGGACGCGGGACGAAGTCTTCAATCTTGTATCTTCATAGTCTTGGAGTCCGGCCAATGATGATAGTTCGGCTATCCGGACACCCCCTAGTCCAGGACTCCCTCAGTAGCCCTCGAACCAGGCTTCAATGACAACGAGTCCGGCGCGCATGTTCTCTTCGGCATTGCAAGGCGGGTTCTCCTCCAAATTCCATGTACTCACCAAACGTTGTCCGGCTCTTTATAAATGCTGCGCTCCTTGGCTTCCACGTCGAATAATGGCCATCTTCCATGTGTCGTACGAATGCGAAAAGCCAGGGTATTTTTTCATTCCACCCCCTAGCTGCACGAATGAGCTGCCTATAAAGAGAGGCGTGGATCTAGATGCGAATCACACCATCCTCCTTTCGCGAGCATTCATCGGAGCGCCTCCGACCAAAAATCCACTCCGTCATGGACAGTCGACGCGGCTGCTCCTCTCGCGCTCCCAGCCCTCAACCAGGAGATTGGGGGAGATGCTCGGTCCCGCATAGTGAGCTGGTGACACTCCAAACCGAGGGATTTCTTCGCCCGGCCATCATGGTTCTGGTTCGAGCCGGACTTGCCACCTACAAGCGCGGCAAGCAGGCGGAGAGCGTCCCCAATCCCTCCAAAGGGGAGCGGGTATGCTTCGTCCCTTATCTAATAAGAGGACTCGGATTTCCCATACATCCGTTTCTCCGGGGGCTCCTGGAGTTCTATGGGCTCCAGCTTCATCATCTTACGTCTGCCTCTATCCTGCATATCGCGGGCTTCGTGGCCCTTTGCGAGCTGTTCTTGGGCATCGAGGCCCATTTTGCGCTGTGGAAGAGATTATTCTGCCTCGTTCCCCGTTCTCATGAGGGGTTGATATATCAATTGGGAGGAGTCGAAATATGGCGCATCGCCGGGACCGGATATCTATCCGGAACCCCAAAGAAGGCGTCCGAAGACTGGCCTTCGGAATGGTTTTATATGGAAGACGCCCCGCTACCGGACCCAGTTCGGATCAGCCTCCCGGAGTTCAGCAACGCTCCTCTAAAGAAACGCCTAAGTTGGCGCCCGCGGAGCCCTCAACAGGAGAATGATAGGGACGTTCAATATCTGATGGGCCGAATAAGGTTATTGGCTCATTCCGGATTGACCATGATTGGAGTCATGGCACATGCATCATGCGAGGGGTGCATCCGCTCCAATATAGAGGCCACCCCATGTGGGATTTCAGCGGGGAGGATGATGCCACCCGTCATGGCCGCAAGGGGCCGGGATCGGTTGCCGATCTGGTAAAGATCCTGTCCGGCTTGTACAAGGGGGAGAAGGAGGACTTCCTCCGTGCGAGTCCATTGAATGGATTTTCCATGAACAGCCCTCGGAGCTGGGTAAGCGGACGTTTGTCTATCCGATCCATATTCCCAAAGTTAAGTGTCTCACTTTGTGATTTCGATGCAGGAACTGCGCCGGGCCGTAGAGGATATACGCAGCCTGGCTCCGCAACCAGAGGATCCGGAACGATCCCTTGATCCGTCGTCCGAAGAGGATCCGAACGTAAAGGTCGAGCGGATCGATGGGGTGTTCCACCAACTATAGCATCGACAATGCTTTGGTCGCCATTACGGCCGACTACCCCGGAATATCCCCGGTTTCTCAGGTAACTGTGATCGGAGTCCTGATACCATTACTCATCCATGCTTATTTCTGACCACCGTATACAAATGGTGTTCTGCAGGAGGTGCCTCCGAGGCGGGAAGCCGAACCCGCGGCGGCTGATCAACAAGGGGCAGCTCGGCCCAGCAGGTGGAAGAGAATTGCGGCGCGGATCAAGACGTCGCCGCAATGGTATGACTCGCCACCATGATTCAAGGAAAGATTCCTGGAAGGCATATTAATGCTCGTGGCTTTTTCAGGAGAAAGAGCGCTCGCCGGACTGTGTCCGGAGAGATTGCCAATCAAACCTTCGCCGGCCAGGCTCCAACGCTAGGTTCGAAGGGGGAGGCGAACGCAGGGCGCGCGTCGGGTGCTCCTCCAACGGAGGACGCCGACAGGTTGTCCGCCACCAGATCTGAGGTGGAGAGCGCCATGAATCACAGGCGCCACCGGACAGTTCTTCGTGATGCATGCTTCTCCCCGGAGGCGTTAAATGCCTTCAATTTGGGAGATGCGCACCTCCATGCTGCTCGAGATGGTCTAGCCAGAGCCACAGAGCAGTATTTAAAAGACATACGGGTGAGGAATTTTGACAGTTATATATGCCAGTAGCCCCCGAGACTTAAAATAGTTAGAATAACTGATTTAAGGATCATTTCTTATGCAGGATCTTACGGAGAAGAATACCCACCTGTCCCAGGAGCTTCAAGAGTGCAAGGCCCAACTTGAGGCCGCACTAGCCGCCACAGGGGGAGCCACAGAGACCCCCTCTGGTAATATATACTTCGAAAGATAGGTAGTTTGTGAAGTGCGGCGTGTGTATAAGTCTGACAATAACATTGTAGATGGCGCCGGATTAGATCTGGACAAGCAGCAGCTACTATGCCAGCTAAAGGCCGGCGAGAAGGTGCTTACAAGGGTGCGGCAGGAGAAAAATAACCTCCAAGATGCCAACACTCAGCTGGGCGAGGAACTGAAAGATGTTCGGGTCCAGCTGTCTTACTCCGTGAAGGAGAATCTGCGGCTTCGTCGCGACATTTATAGTAAGTGCTTGAACGAACTTTTGAAAAGAAGAGTTCGGCGAGGAAGACGATTAACAGGAATATGTCTGTAGGTATGCTCACAGGCCGTCCTACAGAGGAAATGCCCGGTTCAACGGGTGACCAACTTCCCGAGCTGTTGCAACTGCACGAACGAGTTTGGCAGGTGATGAGTGGCGTCGCCCAGGCCTTATGGCCATCCGTCTCCCTACCCGAGGGTCTTGGAGGGCTTGTTGAGAAGCTTCAGGGAGCACGACGGCGCTTCCATCTGTGGAAGATATCGGCCTATCGTCAAGGCGCCAGGGAAGCCTGGGCCATGGTGAAGACGCGGTACACGAAGGCCGATCCAAACCACATGGCCGAGGTCGGACCTGTGGGGCCTGATGGGAAGGAGATCCCTGTGAGCTTAGTGTACGATCAAGTAGAGTTGGCCGCAAAGTATTCCCAGTGGGACTGTAAACTAGACAGCCTATTAGATGGTATTGAAAAGGAATACAGTCAGTCGGCTTGACTATGTAATTTAAAATGACATGTAAAATGCCTTCTAGCCGGATTGTAGATCGTTTGTCATTGCGGACCTTTTCGCTTCAACCTCAGGACCCGACAGTCTTGAGTGTGTCTGAATACCCTCGCGGTTATAAAAAAACCGGGGCATGCGTGGAGACCAGGCGTAGGGGTCATTAGTGATTTAGCAGACAAGTGCCCAACTAGTTATGTTATATTACATGGTTAGTAAGAAACATCTTCCAGGGAGAATAGTTCCGGTAGGGGTTCCTTTCCCTGGGAGGCATGCCCTAAAGTGCATGTCCGGACTGCGAAAAAAGCAGGAAAGCATCTGGGGGCAGATAAATAAATAGGTAAGAAATCGTCTTATAGTTCACCGACCGAATATTCCCTTAAGAATGCTAGCTTTTGGCTTCACCCAGTCTGAGGTACACATCCGGCTGACCCGGCAGTAACAATCACAGAGGTGCTCCCTTTACCTCCTAGCCGAACAATCTGGAACGTAGGGGTAAGTACAGGAGCCAGGCAACCCACCTTGGCCAAAACTTAAGTCATATCGATGCATATAATGGTGAATAAAAGGTACATGCGGAAGTGCGACACATGTGTTGGGCGTGAAGCCTGTATAAATAAGCTTCTGTTAAAGAAGCCCCCAGGTATAATGAGTGTGGGCAGCACGTCAAGTGTGTGCGAACAATGCGCAGATCAGCCTTCAAAGGCTTTTAAGAAAAAAGGAGGGAGAAAGAGAGCAACAAAAGACAGCTAAAGTATAAAATGTGGACGAAGGAAGGAGACGAACTCTGAGTCCGGCGCTAGGCGTAGAATCTTCGGAGACGGGCTGCGTTCCATGGGTTCGGCTCGAGTCGGTTGTCCGATGCATTTCACGGACGGTATGCTCCGCCAGTCAGGACTTGGTCGATGATGAAGGGACCTTCCCATTTGGGCTTGAGTTTGTCCTTTTTCTTGTCCAACAGGCGTAGAACTAGTTCGCCAACATTGTAAGTTTTGGCCCGTACTTCTCTGCTTTGATATCTTCGAGCCTGCTGTTGATAGAATGCGGAACGAGCTTTTGCCACGTCGCGCTCCTCCTCTAAGGCGTCCAAACTGTCCTGCCGATCCAGCTCGGCTTCTCTTTCTTCGTACATACGCACGCGAGGTGAGTCATGAATTATGTCGCAGGGCAAAACTGCCTCTGCGCCGTACACCATGAAAAATGGTGTGAATCCGGTAGTGCGATTCGGCGTGGTCCGAAGCCCCTAGAGTACGGAGTCGAGCTCCTCTACCCAGTGTGTGTTAGATTCCTTGAGGGACCGCACTAGTCTGGGTTTGATGCCGCTCATGATTAGACCATTTGCTCGCTCGACTTGACCGTTAGTTTGAGGGTGATAGACTGAAGCGTAGTCGAGCTTGATGCCCATGTTCTTGCACCAGAGTTTAACCTCGTCGGCCGTGAAGTTTGTGCCGTTATCAGTGATGATGCTGTGGGGGACACCGTAACGGTGTACTACCCCTGATATGAAGTCTATCACGGGTCCGGGTTCGGCCGTCTTAACTGGCTTGGCCTCTATCCATTTGTTGAATTTATCCACCATGACCAATAGGTATTTTTGCTTGTGGGTTCCCCCTTTAAGGGGTCCAACCATGTCAAGCCCCCAGACCGCGAACCGCCAGGTGATGGGTATAGTTTTCAGGGCGGTGGGTGGCATGTGGCTTTGATTAGCAAAGAGCTGGCAACCGACGCATCGTTGGACTAAATCCTAAGCGACTGTCTGGGCCGTTGGCCAATAAAATCATGTACAAAAGGCCTTTCTTACAAAGGGCCCGGGCTGCGGCGTGGTGCCCATCGAGTCCGGCATGAATTTCAGCCAGAAGATTTCGCCCTTCCTCTTCGGAGATGCACCTTTGAAGGATTCCGGTTGTGCTTTTCTTATAAAGCTCTCCCTCATGGACCTTATAGGCTTTAGATCGCCGTACTATGCAGCGGGCCTCGTTTTGGTCCTCGGGAAGTTCCTGCCTAGTTAAGTAAGCTAGGAATGGCTCGGTCCACGGGGCAATGACTGCCATTATTTCATGGGCTAAAGGTGTTGTTTCATTGGTAGAACCACCGATTGTGTCAGAATGTGCGGTGTTGGGCAGTGTGGTTGGGTCCGCATTGTTATTTCTGGACTCCCCTTCTTATAGTACGGATGGCTTGAAAAGCCATTCCAGGAAGATGTTGGGGGGGACGGCATCGCGCTTTGCGCTGATGCGTGCCAATACGTCCGCCGCTTGATTATTATCCCGGGCTATATGGTGAAATTCTAGCCCTTCAAACCGAGCTGACATTTTCAAAACGGCGTTATAGTAAGCTGCCATTATCGGATCCTTGGCATCGAAGTCTCCATTTATTTGGGATATCGCGAGGTTCGAATCCCCTCGCACCTCTAGGCGTTTAATGCCCATGGAGACCGCCATCCGGAGGCCATGTAGAAGGGCCTCGTATTCGGCTGCGTTGTTGGAGTCCGTGTACATTATCTGAAGTACGTATTGGACTGTGTCCCCGGTTGGGGACGTCAGGACGACGCCAGCCCCCAGGCCGGCCAACACTTTGGAGCCGTCGAAGTGCATCATACAGTTAGAATATGTGACGTAATCTTTAGGGAGTTCGGCTTCAGTCCATTCGGCGATGAAGTCGGCCAAAACTCGCGACTTGATAGCTCGCTGTGGTTTATAGGTTATGTCGAGTGGTAGGAGCTTGATGGCCCATTTTGCAATCCTGCAGGTTGCGTCGCGGTTGTTTATAATGTCATTGAGAGGTACTTCGGTGGCTACTGTTATCGAACACTCTTGAAAGTAGTGTCGGAGCTTCTGGGATGCCATGAACACTGCGTACGCTATCTTTTGATAATGCGGATACCAGGATTTGCATGGAGTTAGGACAGTGGATACATAGTACATTGGTTTTTGAAGAGGGAACTTATGTCCGTCCGTTTGTCGTTCGACGACGAGCACCGCGCTTACAACTTGATGTGTTGCCGCGATATATAATAGCATTGGTTCGCCCATGTTGGGCGTGGCCAGGACCGGATTTTTTGCCAATATGGCCTTTATTTCTTTGATTCCGGCCATGGTGGCATCCGTCCACTCGAAGTGTTCGGTGCGCCGAAGGAGGCGATAAAGGGGTAATGCCTTTTCTCCTAAGCGGGAGATGAAGTGGCTTAGAGCCGCCACGCATCCAGTCAATTTTTGTATTTGCTTTAGGTCTTTTGGGATATTCAATTGTGACAGAGCTCGGATCTTGGCTGGGTTTGCTTCAATTCCTCTACCGGATACAATGAAGCCCAAGAGCTTTCCGGCTGGCATGCCGAAAACGCATTTTTCCGGGTTGAGCTTAATGTCATATGCTCGGAGATTGTCGAATGTGAGCCTCAAGTCGTCTTCTAGAGTTTCGACGTGTTTGGATTTGACGACCACATCATCTACGTATGCCTCCACTGTTTTGCCGATCTGGTTTGCCAGACATGTCTGAATCATGCGCTGGTATGTTGTGCCAGCGTTTTTGAGCCCGAAGGGCATTGTGTTGAAGCAGAATGGTCCGTATGGAGTAATGAGAGCCGTTGCGACTTGGTCTGGCTCTGCCATCTTGATTTGATGGTAGCCGGAGTATGCGTCGAGGAAGCACAATGAATCGTGTCCTGCGGTAGCATAGATAATTTGATCGATGCGGGGAAGGGGGAAGGGATCCTTTGGGCAAGCCTTGTTAAGGTCCTTGAAATCAACACACAGGCGCCAGGATTTGTCCTTCCTTGGTACCATTACCAGGTTTGCAAGACAGTCCGGATGTTTTATGTCTCTGATGAATCCGGCTTCTAATAGTTTGGCTAGCTCCTCTCCCATTGCCTGTCTTTTGGGTTCGCAAAAATGCCGAAGAGCCTGTTTGACTGGCTTGAATCCTTTTAGGATATTTAGGCTGTGCTCTGCCAGCCGGCGTGGGATTCCTGGCATGTCTGAAGGGTGCCAGGCAAAAATGTCCCAATTTTCCCGTAGGAATTCTCGTAGTGCGGCGTCTACATCAGGGTTTAATTGCGCCCCAATGGAGGCCGTCTTTGTAGGGTCCGTTGGATGGACTTGGAATTTGACTATTTCGTCCGCTGGATATTTTGTCAAGTATCACGTCGTCCCTGTTCACCATGGAGCGCAGCGCTGTGAGTTCCTCGGCCGGTAGGGCTTCAGATAGCGCCTCTAGGGCGAGTGCGGCTGTCTTATTTTCGGCGCGGAGTGCTACGTCCGGATCACTAGCAAGGCTGATGATTCCGTTGGGCCCGGGCATTTTGAGCTTCATGTACCCGTAATGGGGTATAGCTTGAAAAATTGTGAATGCCTCTCGTCCTAATAAAGCGTGATATCCGCTGCTGAACGGGGCCACATGAAACGTGATCTCCTCGGACTTGTAGTTGTCCGGCGAGCCGAATACCAAGTCTAGTGTGATTTTTCCTGTGCAGCATGCTTCCCGACTAGGGATTATTCCTCTGAAGGTTGTGTTGCTTCGCTTAATGCGGCTCCAGTCTACTTTTATTTTTTGAAGGGGTTCCTCGTAGATGAGGTTTAATCCGCTGCCGCCATCCATGAGTACCTTAGTAAGGCGAAAGCCGTCCACTATTGGACTGAGGACCAATGCGGCTGGTGCTCGGGCTGTTCAGAATTTAGGTTCGTCACTGGCGTTAAAGGTAATAGCCGTGTCACTCCATGGATTTATTGTTGCTACTTGGTAGACTTCGGCGAGGCTGCGGAGTGTTCGTTTCCGCATATTATTCGATGCAAAAGTCTCGAAGACTGTTAGTACTGTACTGGTACTGCTGGGCGGGTTCTCTGGGGCTAGGAGCTCTTTGCCACTTTTGTCCACCTGCCGTAGTATCCAACGTGCTCGAAGGGTATGCGTTGGAGTGGCGCCCTCTATGCTATGAATTTTGTAAGGTCCGTTGAGCCATCCCTCCAGTACGGTTCCGTGCCCTTTAGGGTTTTTTTGCTTTTTGGTTTTTAACCCAGACGCCTGAATATGATGCACCCTTTTATTTCGAACTAGGGTTGTGTTCGGAGCCCGATTGTCCCAAAATTTGGTTTCGATTTTCCAGGCGCTCTACATCGCACAGTACTTTTGTACTATGGACGCCAAGTCGGTGAGGCGTGTGATTTCGCGATGACTTATGGCGTTCATGATTCCCTTGTCCGTGCAATTATTGCAGAAAATTGAGATTGCACTTTCCTCACGGCAGTCCTTTATCCTGTCCTTAACCAGGAGGAATCTGGCCCAGTAATGGTGTACTGTTTCAGCGGGCTCTTGCAGGATTCGGGATAGATCGCTAGTGTTTGGGTGGGTGGGTGGAATTAACTTTGTAACCCCGTCCAATCTAAGACTCAAGGGCCGGAAAGTTTCCGAAATTGGAAGCTTGGGTTGCTGGATGTTATCCAACGAATCCGGCCCGCTGCCTGACTTTAGGTTCAGGGCTTGATCGGCGTCCATCCCTCCGCGGGAATCCAGCATGGCGGGGTCGGTAATTCGGACATATCTTGTCCTTAATGTAGAAGAAGAGTCGCCGTGCTGTTCCTCCACCACAGCAACGTTGTGGGTAGCCTGGGAGTGTTGATCTCTCTCAGATCGGTTTTAGGCCCGATCTAATCATAGTCTTAGCGACTCCCAGGGCGGCGATGCGATCCAAGAGCTCGTTTACAGAGGAGAGCTCCATCGGATCTAGCTGCTCGGCGAGTTCCGAGTTGACGTGAAGATCGCTTTTGATGACCCTAGAGGTCATCGTCGGTGCGACGGCCGAACAGGCGGTCATAAGAAAACCGCTTAGCCTGATAGTTTGGACGATGGCCAAAGCTCCTTTGGCGATGGTGGCGTCTTTAAAGACGGGACAAGGCATCCTTCCTGATGGCGACGGCACAGAGGAACTCTCAATGAAAGCACCAATGTCGGTGTCAAAACTGGCGGATCTCGGGTAGGGGGTCCCGAACTATGTGTCTAGGCGGATGGTAACAGGAGACAAGGGACACGATGTTTTTACCCAGGTTCGGGCCCTCTCGATGGAGGTAAAACCCTACTCCTGCTTGATTGATATTGATGATATGGGTAGTACAAGAGTATATCTATCACGAGATCAAGGAGGCTAAACCCTAGAAGCTAGCCTATGGTATGATTGTTGTTCGTCCTACGGACTAAAACCCTCCGGTTTATATAGACACCGGAGAGGGCTAGGGTTACATAGAGTCAGTTACAATGGTAGGAGATCTACATATCCGTATTGCCAAGCTTGCCTTCCATGCCAAGGAAAGTCCCATCCGGACGCGGGACGAAGTCTTCAATCTTGTATCTTCATAGTCTTGGAGTCCGGCCAATGATGATAGTTCGGCTATCCGGACACCCCCTAGTCCAGGACTCCCTCAGTGGGGTTTAAATGCAGCAAGCCAGCTTTGACTCGGTGGCTATCCAAAACTACGACTGCAAGTAACTATTTTGAGGCGGCGCACACAAGTCCACATATTCACCATATCAATACACCACTATGGGTCCGCTCCCGTCTCCCTACGAGAACGCCATCCATAGCACTCACGCTTATGTTGCGTATTTTAGAATATCCACTTTCACTTGTCTATGAACTGTTATAGGCAACCCAGAAGTCCTTTACCGCGGACACGGCTATTCGAATAGATGATGTTAACCCTACAGGAGTCTACTTCTTCATACATGTTTCCACCACTTAGCGTCTGCACACGACATGTGCTCGGCAGACTTCAAGCGAAAGCCGACGTGGGTGTAGACCATGAACTACCTAAACACTCAAGTCTCTAGTCCAGGTTTATCGCCTATTCAGGTTCCATCCGCAGGGAGTCTGGCTGAAGTTTCCACATACGGCCCCAAACGATGTGTGAAGGGTTCCCGAGACACCAAACGGGCGCCCGGTACACCGTGCCATGTGCCTACCGCATCACAGCCCACCCCTCTGATCAGCGCTGCGCACGGCCTCCAGCATACTACAAACACCAGCAACTACTTGCAACTCCTGGACAGAGGACAAGGGTGATTAAGAAGTCGAGCGGGGTCATATTTCAGGGCCCAATGCATGGTAGTAGCTGTTTGATGGATCACAAACTCAGAACTCAGTTCCTGAGGACGGCTTCAATGAGACAACCCACCATGTACTCCTACATGGCCTCTCACCAATACCTTTACCAACTCGTGTTCATACACTTAGCTCATAACAGCAGGACATGTTCACACACCTCTGATTCATCCCCGATGAATCAGACCTGACTCAACTCTGAGCAGTAGCAGGCATGACAAAGAAGCATGAATGAGTAGGCACATCAGGTCTCAAACAACTCGTACTCATGCTAGTGGGTTTCATCTATTTACTGTGGCAATGACAGGTCATGCAGAGGATAAGGGGTTCAACTACCGCAGCAAGTAACAGATGAATCGTTGTTGTCCTAATGCAGTAAAAGAGAGCAGGAGCGAGAGAGTGGGATTGTAGGACACCAATACCTTCACCAATGAACAAGGGGGTTTTGCTTGCCTGGCACTTCTGAAGATAGTATATTTCTTCATTGGTGTCATCGATCACATCGTCGGTACACGTCTTACTGAGAGGGGACAAGCGCCGACAAACAAAGGAGAAGCACAATCAATGCAATGCACAATATGATGCATGATTATGACATGGCAATATGCTGTGGTTTGAGCTAATGCAACTAGCAGCAGGTTAAATGAAGTTGGTTTGAACCCTAGGTTCAAATTCAAACTCCACATAAGGCATTTCAAATGCCATTTATTCAAATTGTTGTATACAGCAGATTTGAGTTGTTCAAACATTCATGGAAATGGTACAGATGGATAGATTGGATTTTTCTGATCATTTTTCATATATAAATTATTTAATTTGGAGTTACGGTTGAATTTCTATGAATTTTAGAAGTTTAGATCATTTTCTAAAATTTATAAATCATTTCTGATTTATTTTAATTCCACAAAATGTTTACTGCGTCAGCATTAGGTCATGCTGACCTCAGCAGGTCAACAGGCGCCAGCCAGGTCAAACCTGACGGCTGGGACCCACGGGTCAGTGTAACAGGGCTGGTTTGGGTGAATGACAGGTGGGACCAGGTCAACGCTGACTGGGCAGGTCAACCCTGACAGTCGGGGCCCACTTTACTTAATCTAATCCTAAACGGAAATAATCTTATACTTAATTATTGTGGTGGGTTCCACTGTCAATGTCTGTGGGTGGTTTAGCTGGCGGTGATTAGCACTAAATATGCGGCCACGTCGGCACGCCGGAGTTTGGCCGGCGGCGACCTCAAGCCGCGGCGGAGGCGCACTGGAGTGGCTCGGGTTTTGCCCATGGTCGACCAAATCAACCATGGTTTGGTCCTATGCGTAGCTAGGGCTCGCGCGCATCCAGCAGGGCAAGCGGGAAGAGCTGGGGTGGCCGGAGGCGACGGCAACCACGACGACGGCGGCGGCCGGAGTTCGGGTGTGGACGGGGTGACGCTATAGGGCGCTAGGGAATAAACTGGCAGGTGCTACGCGCCCCTGGGGGTTCACCAAGCACAGTGACGTGCTCAGGCGCGGGCTGCGGTGGCCCTGGCCATGGCGGCGAGGAACCACGGCGGCGGTGAGCTTTCGGCTCCGGTGGAGCGCGGGGCTAGAGGAGAAGAACGACGGCGGGGAGAGAGGGGTTATGTAGAGGAGCTCACGGCGGGGTCGTCGGTGATCTCAGAGGGCTCGGGGACGGCCTGGTGATGACGAATCGGTCGACGGCGCCCGTCGGTGCGGAGGACGTAGAGGGCGTCGACGATGGCGCTCCAGGGCGTCCGGCGTCTTGTGGCTCGGTGGTAAGGACGGGGACGTCACGGCGGAGCTCGGGGCGCATCGGACAGGCTCGGAGATGGCTGTGGCCGTGGTGGAGCTCGGCGGCGGCAACGGCTGCGTTCGGTCGGCTCGGGGAAGGAATAGAGGGCAAGGGAGAAAGCAGAGAGTGAGGGAGAGGAGCGAGGGGGCTGCGTGGCATCACCCGAAGAGGCTAGGGTGAAGCGGCAAGCAGGAGGTGGCCAGGCATGCGCCGGCGTGCGTCGGCCACGCGCTCGTCCTCCTGGCAGGGAGGAAGACGACAGGGGAGGGGCCAGGTGGGCTGCCAGCTGGGCCGGCCAGGTAAGTGGCCCAGGTAGGCGTTTTCTCTCTCTTTTCTAAATTGTTTTCTGTTTTCTATTTTTCTGTAACTTCTAGGCTTTATTTAAAATACCAAAACGTTTTCAAAAATCCTGAAAATAATTGTGGGCTCTGTTTGGAATATTCCCAACAGCCCTCACTTAAGTTCAGAATTAATTGAGCACTTAAAATATTATATAGCATTTAAAAGCCCAAGTGCAAATAGCATATGATTTAATCCAGAACCCAAATATGACATGGAAAAAGGTGCAACACCTCTGGTTGATGTTTCTAGAATTTTCCAGAAATGATGGACATTTTTGAAAGCCATTTGGATTCACTGAAAATAGTTTAGTTGAACCTAGTGAATTCCTTTGATGCTAGGGTTTAGGAAATCCCCATTTCAGGTTTAACTGAAATTTAAACATGATGCTGTTGGGGAACGTAGTAATTTTAAAAAAATTCCTACGCACACGCAAGATCATGGTGATGCATAGCAACGAGAGGGGAGAGTGTTGTCTACGTACCCTTGTAGACCGAAGCGGAAGCGTTGACGCAATGTAGAGGAAGTAGTCATACGTCTTCCCGATCCGACCGATCCAAGCGCCGTTACTCCGGCGCCTCCGAGTTCTTAGCACACTTCAGCTCGATGACGATCCCCGGGCTCCGATCCAGCAAAGCTTCGGGCAGGAGTTCCGTCAGCATGACGGCGTGGTGACGATCTTGATGTACTACTGACGCAGGGCTTCGCCTAAGCACCGCGATAATATGACCGAGGTGGAATATGGTGGAGGGGGGCACCACACACGGCTAAGGAACGATCACGTTGATCAATTGTGTGTCTATGGGGTGCCCCCTGCCACTGTATATAAAGGATGGAGGAGGAGGAGGCCGGCCAAGGCTTGGTGCGGCCAGGATGTGGAGTCCTACTAGGACTCCAAGTCCTAGTAGGAGTCCACCAAGAGGGGAGGAAGGGAGAAGGAATTGGAGGAGAAGGAAAGGTGGTCGGCCCCCTTTTCCCTAGTCCAATTCGGACCAGAGGAAAGGGGGGGCGCAGCAGCCCCTTGGCCCTTTCTTCTCTTCCCACTAAAGCCCATCAAGGCCCATTGCTTATCCCGTAACTACCCGGTACTCCCGAAAATACCCGAATCACTCAGAACATTTCCGATGTCCGAATATAGTCATCCAATATATCGATCTTTACGTCTCGACCATTTCGAGACTCCTCGTCATGTCCCCGATCTCATCCGGGACCCCGAACTCCTTCGGTACATCAAAACTCATAAACTCATAATATAACTGTCATCGAAACCTTAAGCGTGCGGACCCTACGGTTCGAGAACAATGTAGACATGACCGAGACACGTCTCCGGTCAATAACCAATAGCGGGACCTGGATGCCCATATTGGCTCCCACATATTCTACGAAGATCTTTATCGGTCAGACCGCATAACAACATACGTTGTTCCCTTTGTCATCGGTATGTTACTTACCCAAGATTCGATCGTCGGTATCCAATACCTAGTTCAATCTCGTTACCGGTAAGTCTCTTTACTCGTTCCGTAATACATCATCTCACAACTAACACATTAGTTGCAATGCTTGCAAGGCTTATGTGATGAGCATTACCGAGAGGGCCCAGAGATACCTCTCCGACGATTGGAGTGACAAATCCTAATCTCGAAATACGCCAACCCAACATCTACCATTGGAGACACCTGTAGTACTCCTTTATAATCACCCAGTTACGTTGTGACGTTTGGTAGTACCCAAAGTGTTCCTCCGGCAAACGGGAGTTGCATAATCTCATAGTCAAAGGAACATGTATAAGTTATGAATAAAGCAATAGCAACATACTAAACGATCGGGTGCTAAGCTAATGAAATGGGTCATGTCAATCAGATCATTCAACTAATGATGTGACCCCGTTAATCAAATAACAACTCTTTGTCCATGGTTAGGAAACATAACCATCTTTGATTAACGAGCTAGTCAAGTAGACGCATACTAGTGACACTCTGTTTGTTTATGTATTCACACATGTATTATGTTTCCGGATATTACAATTCTAGCATGAATAATAAACATTTATCATGATATATAAGGAAATAAATAATAACTTTATTATTGCCTCTAGGGCATATTTCCTTTAGTCTCCCACTTGCACTAGAGTCAATAATCTAGTTCAGATCGCCATGTGATTTACCAGCAATACTTCACATCACCATGTGATTAACACCCATAGTTCACATCGATATGTGGTCAACACCCAAAGGGTTTACTAGAGTCAGTAATCTAGTTCACATCGCTATGTGATTAACACCCAAAGAGTACTAAGGTGTGATCATGTTTTGCTTGTGAGAGAAGTTTAGTCAACGGGTCTGCCAAAATTCAGATCTGTATGTATTTTGCAACTTTCTATGTCTACAATGCTCTGCACGGAGCTACTTTAGTTAATTGCTCCCACTTTCAATATGTATCTAGATTGGGACTTAGAGTCATCCAGATTAGTGTCAAAACTTGCATCGATGTAACCTTTTACGACGAACCTTTTTGTCACGTCCATAATCGAGAAACATATCCTTATTCCACTAAGGATCATTTTGACCGCTGTCCAGTGATCTACTCCTAGATCATTATTGTACTCCCTTGCCAAAATTAGTGTAGGGTATACAATAGATCTGGTACATAGCATGGCATACTTTATAGAACCTATGGCCAAGGCATAGGGAATGTCTTTCATTCTCTTTCTAGCTTCTGCCGTGGTCGAGTTTTGAGTCTTACTCAATTTCACACCTTGTAACACAGGCAAGAACTCTTTCTTTGACTGTTCCATTTTGAACTACTTCAAAATCTTGTCAAGGTATGTAATTATTGAAAACTTATCAAGCGATTTGATCTATCTCTATAGATCTTGATGCTCAATATGTAAGCAGCTTCACTGAGGTCTTTCTTCGAAAAACTCCTTTCAAATACTCGATTATGCTTTGCAGAATAATTCTACACTATTTCCGATCAACAATATGTCATTTAAATATACTTATCAGAAATGTTGTAGTGCTCCCACTCACTTTCTTGTAAATACAGGCTTCACCGCAAGTCTGTATAAAACCATATGCTTTGATCAACTTATCAAAGCGTATATTCCAACTCCGAGATGCTTGCACCAGTCCATAGATGGATTGCTGGAGCTTGCATATTTTGTTAACACCTTTAGGATTGACAAAACCTTCTGGTTGCATCATATACAACTCTTCTTTAATAAATCCATTAAGGAATGCAGTTTTGTTTATCCATTTGCCAGATTTCATAAAATGCGGCAATAACTAACATGATTCAGATAGACTTAAGCATAGATACGAGTGAGAAACTCTCATTGTAGTCAACACCTTGAACTTGTCGAACACCTTTTGCGACAATTCTAGCTTTGTAGATAGTAACACTACTATCAGCGTCTGTCTTCCTCTTAAAGATCCATTTATTTTCTATGGCTTGCCGATCATCTGGCAAATCCATCAAAGTCCATACTTTGTTCTCATACATGGATCATATCTCAAATTTCATGGCCTCAAACCATTTCGCGGAATCTGGGCTCATCATCGCTTCCTCGCAAGTTTGTCATGGTCTAGTAACATGACTTCCAGAACAGGATTACCGTACCAATCTGGTGCGGATCTCACTCTGGTTTACCTACGAGATTTGGTAGTAACTTGATCTGACGTTACATGATCATCATCACTAACTTCCTCACTAATTGGTGTAGTAGTCACAGGAACCGATTTCTGTGATGAACCACTTTCCAATAAGGGAGCAGGTATAGTTATCTTATCAAGTTCTACTTTCCTCCCACTCACTTCTTTCGAGAGAAACTCCTTCTCTAGAAAGGATCCATTATAAGCAACGAATGTCTTCCCTTAGGATCTGTGATAGAAGGTGTACCCAACAGTCTCCGTTGGGTATCCTATGAAGACATATTTCTCTGATTTGGGTTCGAGCTTATCAGGATGAATTTTTTTCACATAAGCATCGTAACTCCAAACTTTAAGAAACGATAGCTTAGGTTTATTGCTAAACCATAGTTCATACGGTGTTGTCTCAACGGATTTAGATGGTGCCCTATTTAATGTGAATGCAGCTGTCTCTAATGCATAATCCCAAAAACGATAGTGGTAGATCGGTAAGATACATCATAGATTGTACTATTAAAGTACGGTTATGACGTTCGTACGCACCATTATACTGTGGTGTTCCAGGTGGCATGAGTTTGTGAAACTATTCCACATTGTTTTAATTGAAGGCCAAACTCGTAACTCAAATATTCGTCTCCGCGATCAGATCGTAGAAACTTTATTTTCTTGTCATGATGATTTTCTACTTCACTCTGAAATTCTTTGAACTTTTGAAACATTTGAGACTTATGTTTCATCAAGTAGATATACCCATATCTGCTCAAAACATCTGTGAAGGTCAAAAAATAATGATACTTGTCGCGAGCCTTAATTTTCATCGGACCACATACATCGGTATGTATGATTTCCAACAAGTCAGTTGCTCGCTCCATTGTTCCGGAGAACGGAGTCTTAGTCATCTTGCCCATGAGGCATGGTTCTCAAGCATCAAGTGATTCATAATCAAGTGATTCCAAAATTCCATCAGCATGGAGTTTCTTCATGCACTTTACACCAATATGACCTAAAACGGCAGTGCCACAGATAAGTTGCACTATCATTATTAACTTTGCATCTTTTTGGCTTCAATATTATGAATATGTGTATCACTATGATCGAGATCCAGCAAACCATTTTGTTGGTATGTATGACCATAGAAGGTTTTATTCATGTAAACAGAACAACAATTTATTCTCTTACTTAAATGAATAACCGTATTGCAATAAACATGATCAAATCATATTCATGCTCAACACCAAATAACACTTATTTAGGTTCCACACTAATCCCGAAAGCATAGGGAGTGTGCGATGATGATCCTATCAATCTTGGAACCACTTCCAACACACATCATCACTTCACCCTTAACTAGTCTCTGTTTATTCTGCAACTCCCGTTTCGAGTTACTACTCTTAGCAATCGAACCAGTATCAAATGCCGAGGGGTTGCTATAAACACTAGTAAAGTACACATCAATAACATGTATATCCAATATACCTTTGTTCACTTTTCCATCCTTCTTATCCACCAAATACTTGGGGCAGTTCCGCTTCCAGTGACTAATCCCTTTGCAGTATAAGCACTTAGTCTCAGGCTTAGGACCAAACTTGGGCTTCTTCACTTGAGCAGCAACTTGCTTGTCGTTCTTCTTGAAGTTCCCTTCTGTCCCTTTTCGTGAAACTAGTGGTCTTGTTAACAATCAACACTTGATGTTTTTCTTGATTTCTACCTTCGTCGATTTCAGCATCACGAAGAGCTTGGGAATTACTTTCGTCATCCCTTGCATATTATAGTTCATCACAAAGTTCTACTAACTTGGTGATGGTGACTACAGAATTCTGTCAATTACTATTTTATCTGGAAGATTAACTCCTACTTGATTCAAGCGATTGTAGTACTTAGACTATCTGAGCACATGCTCACTAGTTGAGCGATTCTCCTCCATCTTTTAGCTATAGAACTTGTTGGAGACTTCTTATCTCTCAACTCAGGTATTTGCTTGAAATATTAACTTCAACTCCTGGAACATCTCGTATGGTCCATGACGTTCAAAACGTCTTTGAAGTCCCGATTCTAAGCCGTTAAGCATGGTGCACTAAACTATTAAGTAGTCATCATATTGAGCTAGCAAAACGTTCATAACGTCTGCATCTGCTCCTGCAATAGGTCCGTCACCTAGCGGTGCATCAAGGACATAATTCTTCTGTGCAGCAATGAGGATAAACCTCATATTACGGATCCAATCCGCATCATTGCTACTAACATCTTTGAACACAATTTTCTCTAGGAACATATCAAAATAAACATATGAAAGCAACAACGCGAGCTATTGATCTACAACATAGATATGCTAATACTACCAGGACTAAGTTCATGATAAATTAAAGTTCAATTAATCATATTACTTAAGAACTCCCACTTAGATAGACATCCCTCTAATCCTCTAAGTGATCACGTGATCCAAATCAACTAAACCATAACCGATCATCACGTGATATGGAGTAGTTTCAATGGTGAACATCATTATGTTGATCATATCTACTATATGATTCACGCTCGACCTTTCGGTCTCCGTGTTCCGAGGTCATATCTTATATGCATAGCTCGTCAAGTATAAACTGAGTATTCCGCGTGTGCAACTGTTTTGCACCCATTGTATTTGAACGTAGAGCCTATCACACCCGATCATCACGTGGTGTCTCAGCACGAAGAACTTTCGCAACGGTGCATACTCAGGGAGAACACTTCTTGATAATTTAGTGAGAGATCATCTTATAATGCTACCGTCAATCAAAGCAAGATAAGATGCATAAAAGATAAACATCACATGCAATCAATATAAGTGATATGATATGGCCATCATCATCTCGTGCTTGTGATCTCCATCTTCGAAGCACCGTCATGATCACCACCGTCACCGGCGCGACACCTTGATCTCCATCGTAGCATCGTTGTAGTCTCGCCAATCTTATGCTTCCACGACTATCACTACCGCTTAGTAATAAAGTAAAGCATTACATCGTGATTGCATTGCATACAATAAAGCGACAACCATATGGCTCCTGCCAGTTGCCGATAACTCGGTTACAAAACATGATCATCTCATACAATAAAATTTAGCATCATGTCTTGACCATATCACATCACAACATGCCCTGCAAAAACAAGTTAGACGTCCTCTACTTTGTTGTTGCAAGTTTTACGTGGCTGCTACGGGCTTAAGCAAGAACTCATCTTACCTACGCATCAAAACCACAACGATAGTTTGTCAAATAGACTCCGTTTTAACCTTCTCAAGGACCGGGCGTAGCCACACTCGGTTCAACTAAAGTTGGAGAGACAGTCTTCCGCAAGCCATCTATGTTCAAAGCACGTCGAGGAAACCGGTCTCGCGTAAGAGTACGCGTAAGGTTGGTCCGGATCGTCTCGTCCAACAATACCGCCGAACCAAAGTATGACATGCTGGTAGGCACTATGACTTATATCGCCCACAACTCACTTGTGTTCTACTCGTGCAAATAACATCAAACCATAAAACCAGGCTCTGATACCACTGTTGGGGAACGTAGTAATTTTAAAAAAATTCCTACGCACATGCAAGATCATGGTGATGCATAGCAACGAGAGGGGAGAGTGTTGTCTACGTACCCTCGTAGACCGAAGCGGAAGCGTTGACGCAATGTAGAGGAAGTAGTCGTACCTCTTCCCGATCCGACCGATCCAAGCGCCGTTACTCCGGCGCCTCCGAGTTCTTAGCACATGTTCAGCTCGATGACGATCCCCGGGCTCCGATCCAGCAAAGCTTCGGGGAGGAGTTCCGTCAGCACGACGGCGTGGTGACAATCTTGATGTACTACTGACGCAGGGCTTCGCCTAAGCACCGCGACAATATGACCGAGGTGGAATATGGTGGAGGGGGGCACCGCACACGGCTAAGGAACGATCACGTTGATCAATTGTGTGTCTATGGGGTGCCCCCTGCCCCTGTATATAAAGGATGGAGGAGGAGGAGGCCGGCCAAGGCATGGTGCGGCCAGGATGTGGAGTCCTACTAGGACTCCAAGTCCTAGTAGGAGTCCACCAAGAGGGGAGGAAGGGAGAAGGAAGTGGAGGAGAAGGAAAGGTGGCCGGCCCCCTTTTCCCTAGTCCAATTCGGACCAGAGGAAAGGGGGGGCGCAGCAGCCCCTTGGCCCTTTCTTCTCTTCCCACTAAAGCCCATCAAGGCCCATTGCTTCTCCCGTAACTACCCGGTACTCCCGAAAATACCCGAATCACTCAGAACCTTTCCGATGTCCGAATATAGTCGTCCAATATATCGATCTTTACGTCTCGACCATTTCGAGACTCCTCGTCATGTCCCCGATCTCATCCAGGACCCCGAACTCCTTCGGTACATCAAAACTTATAAACTCATAATATAACTGTCATCGAAACCTTAAGCGTGCGGACCCTACGGTTCGAGAACAATGTAGACATGACCGAGGCACGTCTCTGGTCAATAACCAATAGCGGGACCTGGATGCCCATATTGGCTCCCACATATTCTACGAAGATCTTTATCGGTCAGACCGCATAACAACATACGTTGTTCCCTTTGTCATCGGTATGTTCCTTACCCGAGATTCGATCGTCGGTATCCAATACCTAGTTCAATCTCGTTACCGGTAAGTCTCTTTACTCGTTCCGTAATACATCATCTCACAACTAACACATTAGTTGCAATGCTTGCAAGGCTTATGTGATGAGCATTACCGAGAGGGCCCAGAGATACCTCTCCGACGATTGGAGTGACAAATCCTAATCTCGAAATACGCCAACCCAACATCTACTATTGGAGACACCTGTAGTACTCCTTTATAATCACCCAGTTACGTTGTGACGTTTGGTAGTACCCAAAGTGTTCCTCCGGCAAACGGGAGTTGCATAATCTCTTAGTCAAAGGAACATGTATAAGTTATGAAGAAAGCAATAGCAACATACTAAACGATCGGGTGCTAAGCTAATGAAATGGGTCATGTCAATCAGATCATTCAACTAATGATGTGACCCCGTTAATCAAATAACAACTCTTTGTCCATGGTTAGGAAACATACCCATATTTGATTAACGAGCTAGTCAAGTAGAGGCATACTAGTGACACTTTGTTTGTTTATGTATTCACACATGTATTATGTTTCCGAACAATACAATTCTAGCATGAATAATAAACATTTATCATGATATATAAGGAAATAAATAATAACTTTATTATTGCCTCTAGTGCATATTTCCTTCAGATGCAACACATGACTAGGTAGCTCAGTGCATACCAGAACTAGGGATGTGACAACGGCCACCGAGATGTTCTCATGGCGCTTTCTACCACTCGTAGCTCGCCTAGGTGCCCCTTTTGCCCTTCTGCTTGCTCGTTTCATTTCCTGAGGAGAGGGACAAGAAAGGGATTACGGGCACCTTATCTCTTTTTAGTCTTGTAAGCCTTTGGGCCTTCGTTAACATTAGAACTTGTAATCCCCTTGCCCATGTTTTTCATTTCCTATGAATTGTACCTGTACGGGATGTTTTTTAATGAAAAAGGGATGTTTGCCGGGTTTTTGTTCACGGGTGGAACCCACGACAAGGAGCGAATCCTCATTATTTTTTAAGATAAACGTTTTTTGCCCGGTAACAGGCCTTGCCGTCCCCCCACTTCGCTCGACCTTTCTCACGCCCTTGGCGGACGCATGGATGAGCTGGGCTTAGGCTCCTCGTTTCATTTCTTTGCTGCTGTGACTACGACCAGATCCGGACCTAGGAGACAATCCTTGGGTTCGGAGAAAATGGAGCACGGTAGCCTAGAAATAAAACGAGGTTTCACATATCCCAGTCCATAACGAAATGCATGATAGATGATAGAAGACTTATCTGGATCTGCAGCCCCCGGTAACCTTGGCTTGCCGCGGATGGATCCTTGTTCTCGTAGCCCCGGGCAACTTTGGCTTGTCGGGGCCCGGACGCCGGTCCGTCCCCTTTATTCCAAAATAGCTCGGCAAGAATACTTATGTGCCCTGCGAACCAAAGAAGACGGAGAGGAATAGAGAGATGCCCACGCGACCTCTAAGCTAGGGGTTAGCCACCGCCAAGCACTATCAACCCTAACCAAGGAAGAGACTCGACCTAGCATGGATGCTATAACTTAGGGCGCCAACGCTTCGTTTATTTATGCTCAGGGTCTGCGCCTGGCTTTGTACAAAGGGTTACGTGCCTTGCTGGCAAGGCTTGTACAAAAGGGTGGCTTGCCGGGAGGCCCAGCAGCCACGCCTTATGGGTAAAACTTGCGGAGATGCTCGATGTTCCAGGAGTTGCTCACTGGAATGGCATCTTCGGTCTCCAGCCGGACTGCGCCGGGCCTGGTGACTCGTGTTACCTGATAAGGGCCTTCCCACTTTAGCGTCAACTTGTTGGAATTCTTGGCCGACTGAACGTGTCGAAGAACAAGGTCGCCTTCCTCAAAGCTCCGGGCATGAACCTTGCGGCTATGGTAGCGGCGCAAGGCTTGCTGGTAGCATGCTGCTGTCACAGCCGCCCGGAGACGATCTTCCTCAAGGAGCGTCGCGTCATCTTGCCGCCATTGCTCTTGCTCAAGCTCGTCATAAGCGAGCACTCGAGGTGACCCGTATATGAGTTCTGTGGGGAGAACTGCTTCTGCCCCGTAGACCAGGGCAAAGGGTGTCTGGTCGTTGGTTCGATTTGGCGTCGTTCTGATCGACCAAAGAACCACCGGCAACTCATCAATCGAGCGCCTTCCACTTTTGCACAGCCTTACAAAAGTCTTCGTTCTTAAACCTCGCAGAACTTCAGCATTTGCTCTCTCCGCTTGGCCGTTGCTTCGTGGATGTGCCACGGAAGCAAAACAAACCCTGCTGCCGAGATCCTCAATGTATTGCATGAAGGCATGGCTTGTGAACTGTGTGCCATTGTCGGTGATGATCCTGTTGGGTACCCCAAAATGGCATACTAGTCTCTTGAAGAACATGATGGCTGACTGCGCCGTCACCTTCCTCACTGCTTCCACCTCTGGCCACTTTGTGAACTTGTCGATTGTAATGTACAAGTACTCAAACCCCTCGACAGCACGGGGGAAGGGGCCCAATATGTCGAGCCCCCAGACCGAGAAGGGCCAGCAGAGAGGGAAAGTTTGAAGGGCTTGAGCTGGTTGATGAAGCTTCTTCGAATGGAACTGGCACGCTTCACACTTGGTTACTAGTGCCGTCGCATCCTGGAGGGCGGTGGGCCAGAAGAAACCTTGCCGGAAAGCCTTGCCGGCAAGAGCCCTCGACCCTATGTGGGAGCCACATATGCCTCCATGTATCTCTGCCAACAACTTTAGTCCTTCCTCCTGGGAGATGCACTTCAATTTCACCCCATTCGGTCTTTTTCTATACAATACGTTATCAACGAATTGGTAGAGAGCAGACCGGCGGGCTACTCTTTCTGCCTCTTACCGCTCCTCAGGAAGCTCTCCTTTTAGGAGGAATAGGACGGTGTGCTGCCCCCATGCTGGAGCCTGTGGCTCGATGACAAGGACCAAAGGCACCTCTTCTGCCACGGGAGCGGCCGTCTCTATGGCCATGACCTGAGGTCCTGCCTGAGTCAGTTGCCCTGCGGCAGGATCGATATCCATGGCAACATCTTCGCTAGTGGCTCTAGGAGCTCGGTGGGGAAGTACTTGCCAGAGCCTAGCTTCCTCCGCTTGCTCTGCCCGGTTGATGGTTCGACGGATGGTTGAGTTAACTGAAGCACAAAAGTACCTGGTTCAACAGGTAGCTTGAGGGCCGCACGCTTTGACAAGTAGTCGGCGATGTCATTCTCTGTCCAAGGGACGTTCTCCGCTTGTATACAATCAAAGTGCTCTTCTAGTTTCCTCACTTCATCCACGTAAGCTTCCATCAACGGGTTTTGGTAATCTTTGTTGATTTGCCTGACGACGAGCTGCAAGTCGCCCCTGATGATGAGGTTTTTAACTTCGAGGTCCGCCGCGATCCTGAGACCGGCAAGCAAACCCTCGTACTCGGCGGTGTTGTTGGTTGACATCTCCCGGGGAAAGTGCATTTGGATGACATACTTGAGGTGCTCTCCGGTGGGTGCGACAAGCAGCACTCCGGCATCAGCGCCTTGCAACGAGAAAGCCCCATCAAAGTACATGATCCAATTGTGGCTCGTTTCCATGACGGGGAGAGAGGTCTCCTGTTCCTCTTCATCGGGCGTCGAGGTCCATTCTGCAACAAACTCTGCCAAGACTCTGCTCTGAGTCGTCGAGGTACTTTCAAACTTCAAACCGAAACTTGACAGCTCCAGGGCCCGTTCCACGATCCTCCCCGTTGCATCTGGGTTGTGCAGTATCCGTTGCAACGGGAGGTGGGTGACCATAGTGATTTCGTGCACTTGGAAGTAATGACGCGGCTTCCTCGAGGCCATAAGGAGGCCGAAGAGCAGCTTCTGCACACCCGAGTACCTCAACCTAGCCCCTTGCAAGAAGGAGCTGATGAAGTAAACTAGGTGCTGCACCATTTTCTTCTTCTGCGCCTCTTCACCAGGTCGCATGGGACCAGTCGCACTGGCGTCAGCCTCTGCCGGGGAGTCAGTCTTGCCGGGATCAAGCCCTGCCAGAGAGGGTTCCGGCTTGCCATCCGTTGACTCTGCTGCTGCCGCTGCCTCCTCGTCGACCTATCTCTGCACCACTAGTGCGGCGCTAACCACCTGATTTGTTGCCGCTAGATACAACGGCAACGGTCTTGTGGTTTGGGCACAACCAACACTAGGGTAGAGGAGAGGTATTTCTTCAAATCCTGCAGCGCTGCCTCGGCCTCCGGGGTCCACTCCACTGGCCCTGTTTTCTTCAAGATCTTGAAAAAGGGAAGGGCACGCTCCACGGACTTGGAGATGAATCGGCTCATGGCGGCAATGCAGCCAGTGAGGCGACGCACGTCCTTGATCCATTTGGGTGCCTCAATCTGCTCAATGGCCTTGATCTTATCTGTGTTTGCTTCAATCCCGCGCTAGGACAAAAAGAATCCAAGAAGTTGCCAGACGGGACACCGAAGACACACTTCTCAGGGTTCAATTTGAGGTTGATCTTGCGCAGGTTTGCAAATGTTTCCTCCAGATCTTGCACAAGTGTTGCTTTTTTCTTGGTTTTGACCACTATGTCATCCATATAAGCTTCCATATTTCTATGTAGCTGCGGCACAAAACCAATTTGGACCGCTCTTGCAAAGGTTAAGCCAGCACTCTTCAACCCGAAAGGCATCCGTAAAAAGCAATACATACCACATGGGGTGATGAATGCTGTCTTCTCTTCATCCTCTTTCGTCATGAAGATCTGGTGGTATCCTGAGTAGGCGTCGAGGAATGATAACAGGTCACACCCAGCCGTGGAGGCAACAATCTTGTCAATGCGCAGTAACGGGAAGGGATCCTTTGGACAAGCTCTATTGATGTCTGTGTAATCAATACACAGTCTCCACTTCCCGTTTGCCTTGCGCACCACTACTGGATTGTCCAACCACGTCGGATGGAGTAATCCTCTTACCAAGCCTGCCACCTCTATTTTTCTGATCTCCTCCGTGATGAACTCCTGACTTTCCAAAGCTTGCTTCCTAACCTTCTGCTTGACGGGTCGCGCATAAGGACAGACAGCAAGGTGGTGCTCAATCACTTCCCTGGGAACACCGGGTATGTCAGAGGCTTGATATGCAAACACATCAACATTTGCCCGCAGGAAAGTGATGAGCTCGCTTTCCTATTTGCTGTCGAGGGTGGAGCTTATAGTAAAAGGTCCCCCCGTGCCGTCCTTCCTGACGGGCACCTTGTTGGTCTCTGGTGTTGCAGCTCTGGACTTCTTGCTCTTGCCAGTGGAGCTCTCTAGTACGTCCTCAACATGGGTGCAATACCCAGAAGAGGTGCGCTTGCCGGAGTAGGTGCGAGGGGTCTCGCCGGTCTTCTTCCCTCCCAGGGCTTCGTCGGCAGGAGCAGGTGCCTTGGCGGCAGCTGCGGCAACTGCTTCCCGGTAGAGTTGGTCGGCGCAAATCAACGCATCTTTCTTGTCGAAGGGGACAGTGATGATGTTCATCGGCCCGGGCATCTTCACCATGTTGTAGGCGTAATGTGAAGCCGCCATGAACTTGGCTAGTGCCAGGCGGCCGAGGATCCCGTTCTAGGGCAAGGGGATCTCGGCTACATCGGAGATAATCCTCTCCATCCTGTGGTTCAGCTCACCTCCGAACGCCACGGGTAGCGTGATCTTTCCTTTCGGCTGGCTCCTCCCCGGGTTGACCCCTTGGAACTTTCCCGTCTCCTCGAGGTATCCATCAGGGATTTGCAGCCTCTTGATCACAATGGGCGAGATAAAGTTCAGACTGGCCCCGCCATCAACCAGCATCTTCGTTACCTTGAGGTTGCGGATTGAGGGTGAGACCAACAACGGCAAGCACCCGACCGTAGTAGTGCGGTCAGGGTGGTCCTCGGTGTCGAAGATGATAGGCGTGCTGGACCAACTCAGCGGCTTCCGTGCGGCGACCGAAGGCTCCACCGCTGCGATCTCACGCGCCCACTGCTTGAGTTGGCGGTGGGATGTATGCACAGAGGCGCCACCGTCGACGCACATGGCTTCTGTGGCTTTCTGAAACTCGTGGTCGCCGGACTCATCATCCTCGTCATGATCATTGTTGTCCTGCTTCTTGTCGTGGACCCGGGCGGGCCTCTCCTGCTGACTGTCCTTGCCGCGGCTGCCCCCTTGGCAGCCACATTTCTTGCTGGATCCTTCGGTACCCTCCTGGCCTTTCTTCTTGTCCCGCCGTTCATACTCGGATTTCTGCTTCTCAGCAAGCATCTCTACTTGCCGGCAGTTCTGGAGATCGTGGCCTTTGGTGCGGCGGATCTTGCAATACTGCTTGTCGGAGCCCCCTGGCTTATCGGCAGCCACCAAGGCCCGGCAAGCGGCACACCTAGCAACCTCCTTGCTGGGTCACTTGCCTTGGGTTTGTTGGTGGCGCCGGCATCGTCGGACCCCTCGACGGTTGTCAGTGTCAAAACCGGCGGATCTCGGGTAGGGGGTCCCGAACTGTGCGTCTAAGGCTAATGGTAACAGGAGGCGGGGGACACGATGTTTTACCCAGGTTCGGGCCCTCTCGATGGAGGTAATACCCTACTTCCTACTTGATTGATCTTGATGATATGAGTATCACAAGAGTAGATCTACGACTAGATCGTAGAGGCTAAACCCCAAGAGCTAGCCTATGATGATTGTGATTGTTCTCCTACGGACTAAACCCTCCAGTTTATATAGACACCAGAGGAGGCTAGGGTTACACAAAGTCGGTTACAAAGAAGGAGATCTATCATCCAAATCGCCAAGCTTGTCTTCCATGCAAAGGAGAGTCCCATCCGGACACGGGTCGAAGTCTTGAGTCTTGTATCTTCACGGTCCAACAGTCTGGCTGTCCGGATACCCCCTTATCCAGGACTCCCTCAGTAGCCCCTGAACCAGGATTCAATGATGATGAGTCCAGCGCGCAAATTGTCTTCGACATTGCAAGGCGGGTTCCATCTCCTGAATACTCCAAAGTAGATTAAGGATCGTGTCCTGCTCTGTAAAATAATTTCCGCACACCACCGTAGAGAGCATAACACTTTACAAATCTAATCTGCTGACAATTTTTCATGGTGTGCCCTCACGCCACAACCTGGCTTAATACGAACCAGTTTTTCTTGGCCTACCACGACACGCATTGCAAGGCGGTTTTATTGGCACACCTCGTCGAAGCAGAGATCGTGTTCCCCTTATTGCGGGATTCCCATCAATATGGGTGCGGGCAACCCCACTACGCCTGTTGGTATGACTCTGTGTTTTTAGGCATGTCCCAGGTGGTTATGCTGAGGACGCTTGATATTTACCCCCTTTATAGAAGGGCCGAGGCCTATCCCTCTTTCCTACCATGCTTGTGCCTTTCCGCATCTTGAGTTCCAACACCCGAAGCCCAAGCTTAGGCACTTCGGATCTTCAATCATGTCTGGATCCAACCATCAAGGCCGGTGGATGGCCTGCTCTGTCATAGAGGAGAACATTGCGAAGCTTAGGGAGGTCAGATATCTGACCCCTGACATCAAGCACAAGCTTCCTGCTCCAGGAAATGTCATCCCTACTCCCGAGCCCAACGACAGCATCATATTTGTTTCTCACTTCATCCGGGGCTTAGGTTTCACCCTCGATCCCTTAGTGAGAGGGCTCATGTTCTATTACGGGCTAGATTTTCATGATCTAGCTCCGTACTCCATCCTTCACATCTCGTCGTTTATCGTCGTGTGCGAAGCCTTCCTCCACATCACGCCGCACTTCGGCTTATGGCTCGAGACCTTTAATGTAAAGCCGAAGGTGATCGAGGGATGACACGCGGAGTGCGGAGGCGCTGCAATAAGCAGAAACACCGATGCCCCATGGCCAGAGGGCTTCTTCCCGGAGGTGTCCGATCTATGGCAGCGGAGGTGGTTCTGCGTCACGGCTCCCTGAGGCACAAAGTGGGTGGCTGCCCCCGACTTCCGCTCGGGCCCTCCGCCTCAACTGGCGTCGTGGGCCACGTGGTGCTGGATCGGGGCCTGCTATTGACGTACCGACATTGCAGAGCCGCATTCGGGAGCTTCTTGAGAGGTACATCAGTCTTGTCAGTGTAGTTCAGGTAATGCTAGTCCGACGGATCTTGCCATGCAAGCGTCGGCCTCTCCGGATGTGGGAGTTCAACCCGGAAGGTCCGCGGACTATTCAGCACTTCTTCGGCATGACGCTCGAAGGGATGTGTAAGTTATTCTTCGGACCACAAGTAAAGTGTCCGGACACCACCGAGGATGAGGGCCTGAGCTGCAACCGTAGAGATACCCAAGTAAGTAACCTAGAAACCAAAAACTTCGTTTATACTTACCATAACATTATTCTGAAAACCATCCGCGGCCAGGATTGGCTCAACAAGGCGGAGAGAATCAGGTGTCCGGCACCGCTTCCCGAAGGCTCGCCTAGTCCTTCCATAGCCAGGATGCTTAGTCGCGTGCTAAGTCAAGTGCCCTCGGGGAAAGATGAAGGGAAGAACGGAGAAGCAGAGTTTCACACATTGCACATCCAAACCGGGGGAATTACTATCTCCGTGAAGGAGGATAACCGGGGAGGGGAATCTACAGTCTCCTCCCCCGCGTGAAGAAGAGGGCCGCCTCCGAAGACTTGGAGACGGAGGTGCCTAGACAAGGGAAGAAAACTTCACCAGGGGGCCCTTCCCTAGAGGGCATCCTCACCGCACCATGCCCGCAAACGGGCCAGCCCTCCACCGAGCTGTAAGTTAATCGTAAATACGAAACTACTGCTTCTTCCTCCGAGAACAATACCCAGGATCCATTCTTTGCAGTCCGGCTAGTAGCTCTTCTCGACAGAGTTCGTCTTCGAGGGATCTTCTTCCGGATATGATGGAGAGTGAAACCCCACCTGCCTCTTCGCCTCATGGGGCGGGCGACCTCGAGGTGTCGTCACGGAGGAGTCCAGATTTGCCGAGGCCAGAAGCTAATACTTCGGATGCCCTGAGCCCGGAGCGTTCGGCTCCCACGGGGGGCAATAGGAAGGGTCAGGCACAGTCTGGCGACCGACCGGACACGCTGACGGGCCTTCTGGAGCAAGATGTTCTCTCGGAGGATCACTGTTCCTTAATAGGTACGGTGCTTGGAAAGATTTCATCCGCCACAAGTGGGTTGAATGAAGCTTTTATGAGCCTCCTCAAAGGCTTTGAGGTACATAATGAAACACATAATTTTTGGGTATACCGCACGCGCTAGGTGTGCTCCGTATAGATAGTGGCCCCTGAGACTCTAGTTTCTAGCCCTAGGCGGCAAACGGAGGATCACACTCTTAAGTAATGATCACAGCATTCATGTGCAGGTGGCTAAGGGTCTGGCAGCAAACCGGACCGATGAAGTCGTTGAACTAAGGCAACAGATTGAAGTTGTGGACGCCGACATTACACTTGTGAGCGTGCGGCTTAACGAGTCACAAAGTATTTGCTCAGCTTTCCTTATTTTTATAGGAAATATTAAGAGGAGCATAATGTTAATGTGATATGCTTCGGCTGCAGGAGGAGCTACTGCCGTGGAGGCCCTGAGGGCGGAGCTTGCCCTAGCCAAGGAACAAGCCCGAGCTAGCAATGCGGCTGCCCTGAAGGCGGCCGAAGATTTGAGAGCCGAACAGGCTGCTCATCGCCGAAGCAAAGATAAAATAGCTGAGATGGCTGTAGAGCTAAGAGACGCCGCTAGCCGGTATGAGCTCCTAAAAAGGAGAATCAGGCAAAGTCGGCTGACCTGAAGAAGGCCCTTGATGCAGCCATGGAGACGCGTTCCGAAATTAGGGATGCGCGTGAGGAGCTTCGGCAGGCCGGAGAAATCGCGGCTGGAAGCCCCTGCTTGTTGCGGATGAAGTTCTTAGATCCAAAGTACGCTCCTTTGGATTGGCGCTGGAGTGCTGCAGATGCGTATGCGGATCTGGCAAAAAGTACGGCTGATGCGACCAAGTTTTACGAGGATCAAAAAGATAGTGAGGTAGAAAGGTTGTTCTGGTCGCAATTCAGTGCTCCAACGCGCCTGTTGCCATTGAGTGAGAGGATGGCCACTGTGGCCGAGCTCCATAGGTTGTCCGATCTTGCAATGAGGTCTGTGGTAGACCATCTATGGCCGAAGGGACCGAAGCCGGGCAGTTATTTTGGTTTAGTGCAACAATTCCTTGGCACCGTATCACGAATCGATGCCATGAAGAGGTCGATGTGCATAGAGGGTGCGCAGATGTCTCTTGCCCGTGTTAAAACATATTGGGCAGATATGGAGGCCACCATCATCGCAACCCATAATCCGGCGGGAAGCCAGGATCCAGCCGAGCACTATTTGGAGCAGGTGACAGAAGGTGCTCGTTTAATAGAGGCTCAGTGCTCGAAGAGTGTCGTGTTCGAGTGAAAAATCGTTCTGTTGTAAAAAAATTGTATTTTAATTATAGAGGCTATGTTTATACTTTCGCCCGAAAGTGTTATTCTGCCTCCTGTGCGGCCATTTGATGTATATATAACCTGAAAGTTAGCAGTCGTTGGCTTCAGCCCCCACACATACAATGCGGGGGTGTTCGATAAAAATGTGCGTAATCACACTTGATCCATCGTCTTGGTCCATTAAGGAGGTGATCGCACGTTGAACTAGGCAACCGGACTATATAGCTTTAACACTTTCACTTAGCCATAGGAGTTTGACGGTGGGGCTACTATGTAGCCCCTGGTACCTTCGCGTGCATCCGGATACGGGCGCGTGTGTACCTGACCGGGAAACGGCCCTTCGTTAATGCGGAGGAATCCTAAAGATTTCGATGAGTCCTCAAGTGGTTGACCAGTCTCTCGCTATACCATGACAGTCAGTTTTCGGCTTTCTCTACTGAGGTGCTCATCCGGAATAACCAGGGCACAATCGCAGTATTTCTCCTCTGGCCGCCTTAGTCGATAGAAGCGGAACGTAAGGCAGCAAATCCAGGAGCCATGCAAACCCAACATTTGACCAAGGACATGATTCAGAGCTAATTCATATAAGGCCAAACTTGCGACGCCGAACACTCCCGAAGGTATTTGGACTTTATAACATATACTAGACTGAGTAGCGCCCTTTATTATGAACCCTGTATTTCTAGGAACGTGCATTACTCTGTCGTGGCGAAATGCCAATAACGCTAGTATCCCCTGTGGGTGTATTGAGTACCCATGGGATGTCAAGCAACAAGAGACAATAAAGAAGGTTTACACAGGGGCTTAATCTGAAGAGAAACCTTTGAGCGGAGCCCTGCTGCACGTCTATGCCTTTGTCTCCGTTGTGCCGTGTCCTGGGAGGGTATCACACGAATGGTGTCTATAGAAAGGAAAACTCATGTAAAAGAGTATGACGTAAGCGTGCGAAGAGTTGGTTAATATCAATGGATAGTAGAAGTGTAGGACATTGGCCTGTTAGTAAGGTCAAGCCGAAAGGTGGGCTTTATTGCATGTTTGCAGCCCCTGGTGCCCTCTATGGGATTACGTGCATAGCACCCAGCTCAGGTTTATCTGGGCTGTTACCGACGGTGGTGCGCCGGACTCGTCTAACCGTGTCCGTGGTCTTAACGACCGATCATTCGTTCTGATAGGAGAGGTCACTTAGTGTCCGGCTGCTAGAGCCGCCGCATACTCTTCCGTACATAAGGAACGCTCTGTATTTCCGCTAACGGTGATGATGCGACGCGGACCGGGCATCTCGAGTTTAAGGTAGGCGTAGTGTGGTACTGCGTTGAAGCAAGTGAAGGCCGTTCTTCCGAGCAATGCATGATAACCACTTCAGAGGGGAGCGATGGTGAAGAGTAATTCTTCACTTCTGAAGTTGTCTGGAGAACCGAATGTCATCTCTAATACGAGGGAGTCCCTGTAGCGTACAACGCCTGGTATCACCCCTTCAAAGGTGGTGTTACTTTGGCTGAATCTGGATGGGTCTATCCCCATCCTGCGGACAGTTTCCTGATATATTAGATTGAGACTACTACCGTCGTCCATGAGGACACGAGTGAGATGGTATCCGTCGATTATTGGGTCGAGCACCAAGGCAGCCGATGCTCCGGGCCGCATATATTAGATTGAGACTACTGTCGTCGTCCATGAGGACACGAGTGAGATGGTATCCGTCGATTATTGGGTCGAGCACCAAGGCAGCCGATGCTCCGTGCCGCATACTAGTCGGGTAGTCCCTGTGATCAAAGGTGACTGGGAAGGCCGACCAGGGGTTGAGTTTGCGGGCGACGGGCTCTACAGCGTATGCGTCTCTGAGCGCGCGTTTGTGCCTTCTCTTGGGTATGTGAGTGGCGTAGATCATGTTTACTGTTTTTACCTCTGGTGGGAATTTTTCTGTCCCCCAGTGTTCGACTGGCGAGGTTCATCCTCGTCTTGACTTGGTGTTTCCCTTCCCTTGTGTTCGGCATTTAACTTGTCGGCCTGCTTAAAGACCCAGCATTCTCCGTGAGTGTGGTTCGCAGGTTTTTCGGGGGTGCCATAAATTCGGCACAATCTGTCCAGGACTTTGTTCAGGCCGGTTGGTCCCTCTTTGTTGCCTTTAAATGGCTTCTTTTGTTGACCGGGTCGGGAGCTCCTGAATCCAATGCTTGTTTTTATTGCGCCATGGATTCCCGTTGCCATCCCTAATTTCAGATGTGCCCTGGTCGCTGGTGCCTCTACGGGCCAACCAGCTGTCTTCAACCGCGCAAAAGAGGGTCATAAGGCTTGTTAAGGCTGCCATCGTCCTCGGCTTTTCTTGGCCGAGGAGTCTGGCGAGCCACTCGTCTCGAATACTGTGCTTGAAAGCTGCTAGGGCTTCGGCATCCGGACAATCGACAATTTGATTCTTCTTAGTGAGATATCTGTTCCAAAGCTTACGAGCGGACTCTCCGGGCTGTTGAATTATGTGACTTAAATCGTCAGCGTTCGAAGGTCGGACATAGGTCCGTGCAAAATTGGCCCTGAAAGCGTCCTCAAGTTCCTCCCAACTTTCGATTGAATTTTCGGGGAGGCTTTTCAACCAGTGCCGAGCTGGTCCCTTCAACTTGAGTGGAATGTATTTGATGGCGTGGAGGTTGTCCGCACGAGCCATGTGGATATGAAGGATAAAATCCTCAATCCAGACCCCGGTGTCTGTCATTCCGTCGTATGCCTCTATGTTCACGGGTTTGAATCCCTGTGGAAATTTGTGATCCAGTACCTCTTCGTTGAAGCACAGAGGGTGCGCAGCCCCTCTATATCTGGACATGTTGTGGCATGTTGTCGACTGTTGCTGTGTCCGTTGTTGATTCCGAACTGGTATCTGATCAGTCTGATCGTTTTGGTGACCATAATCCTGCGCCGGAGCATGTCCTCTAGATCCATAGATGGACCTGGTCGCGTCGGCCCTTTTGTCTAGGAGCTCACGTAAATCGTGTGCGGCGTCAGTAGCTGCTCTATTGTGGTTATGAAGTGGTTGGTCCGGCCTACTGGCCGTATTGTTATTCGATGGAATGGCCTCGTCGTCAAATTCTGGCAGCAACTTGCGCTTTGGGTAGCTCTTAGTGTGGCGTTCGTTGCCATATTTTTCTTAAGTGTCTAGCACTTTATTCCATCTGCGGTTGAGCGTTTCTTGCACAGACTTAAGCCTTTGCTTCTGCTTCTTTAGGCTTCTCACAATGGCCATAAGCCTTCTGTGGAGGTTATCTGGTTCCAAGCGTTTTTCCGGGATGATGAATGCATCGTCGTCCGGACTGTGCTCTTCTCCCGAGGCAGGTTGATGAGTTGGGCCCTCAGGATCACTGTGATCGGGCGTCTGCTTCGGGCTGTGTTCAGCGTGACCTGGTTCATCCTGCTCCATCGCTGGGTCCATATGGTCGTTGTTGCCTTTGGAGTTGACTGGGGTGTTGATTTTTCTAGCGCCGTCATTTTGACTTTTGTCCGGGGTTTTTATCCGCCGTTGTGTTCTTTTTGTCGCCACTGTCCTCCTTAGGCGTGTCCACCATGTATATATCATATGATGAGGTGGCAGTCCAGCGCCCCATGGGCAGTTGTCCCAAATCGTCCCCTACGCCGACGTCCATACCGTCGGTGTCGTCGGAGTCGAAGTCAAGCATGTATGTTACGTCATCGACAGTAGCTATGAAGTGGGTGGTGGGTGGGCAACGAATTTCTTCGTTGCTTGCTTCCCACTCGAGCCAGACATAGTTCGGCAAAGAGTCCTCTGATAAATAGAGAGACTTTAAAGAGTTCAGCATGTCGCCAAAGGGCGAGTGCTGGAAGATATCCGCAGCGGTGAACTCCATTACCAGAGCCCAACCAGATTCGCCGGGCTCGGGGGCGTGTGGTCTGGCGCCTACAGCCGGACACAAATCCGGGGGTCCAGTGACACAGACTTCCTTGGGGGTGGAGTCCGTGTTCGGCTCTACCGCCGATGAGTATGCGGCCTCCAGGGCGGGGTCCATCCACCTGTCCTCGGACGACGTGATTTGCCCCAGATTTAGGTCCGGAGCTCTTGTAGGTGCGATATCCCGAGTATTGTCTGACAGTAGGTCTAAGCCGTGCTCGTCGTGACTGTTTGGCGATCCTGGCATAGGCCGGGATCCATCAAAGATCAAGTCTCCGCGCATATCGGCCGGGTAGTTCAAGTTTCCGAACCTGACCTGATGACCAGGGGCGTAGCTGTCGATCTGCTCTAGATGGCCAAGCGAATTGGCCCGCAGTGCGAAGCTGCCGAATACGAAGATCTGTCCGGGGAGAAAAGTCTCACCCTGGACCGCGTTGTTGTTAATGATTGAAGGAGCCATCAATCCATGGAGCGACGACACAGAGGAACTCTCAATGAAAGCACCAATGTCGGTGTCAAAACCGGTGGATCTCGGGTAGGGGGTCCCGAACTGTGCGTCTAAGGCTAATGGTAATAGGAGGCGGGGGACACGATGTTTTTCCTAGGTTCGGGCCCTCTCGATGGAGGTAATACCCTACTTCTTGCTTGATTGATCTTGATGATATGAGTATTACAAGAGTTGATCTACCACGGGATCGTAGAGGCAAACCCTAGGAGCTAGCCTATGATGATTGTGAATGTTCTCCTTCGGACTAAACCCTCCGGTTTATATAGACACCAGAGGAGGCTAGGGTTACACAGAGTCGGTTACAAAGAAGAAGATCTATCATCCGAATTGCCAAAGCTTGTCTTCCATGCAAAGGAGAGTCCCCTCCGGACACGGGTTGAAGTCTTGAGTCTTGTATCTTCACGGTCCAACAGTCCGGCCAAAGTATATAGTCCGGCCGTCCAAATACCCCCTTATCCAGGACTCCCTCAACGGCAAGCACGGTCTTGCTCCTGCGCTTCCTGTTACGGCGCCGACCCTTCTTCGCTGGGGTGGCGGTATCACCCGTGGAGTCGGTTTCCGCGCCGGCGTCTTCGCCGGGGTACTTCCTTCCTTCTTCAGCGCGAGCGCGCCGATCGGCCAGAACATAAAGTTCGGCCACATCCCTGACCTTGTTCATCGCCAGCTCTTCTCGCATCTTACGATTGCGCACATTCTGATGGACTGCACTGATCATGGCGGCAGGATGAATGTCGGTGATGTTGTATTGCACTCGGCTGAACCTTTGGATGTACTTGCACAAGTTTTCTCCTTCCTTTTGGGGGATGATATGTAGATCACTCGCCTGGCAATGAGCTTGGTGGACTCTAGTAAAGGCGCCAACAAACTCATGACACAGATCCTCCCAAGAAGAAATGGAGTCTACCGGCAAGTGCATCAACCATGACATGACATTGGGCTTAAGTGCCAACAGAAAGTAATTAGCAAGCACCTTGTCGTCGCGGGCCCCAGCAGCTTGCATCGCGATGGTGTAGATGCTGAGGAACTCCGATGGGTGAGTCTTGCCGTTGTACTTTTCGCCAACGTCGGGCTTGAACATGCGGTGGGAGGGCCACTCGAACTGCCGCAGCTTACGGGTGAAGGCCGGACAAGACACCTCGTAAGGTAGGCCACCGTAGCCTCCCGGTGCTGGGTGGTCTGTAGTGGGACCTGCCCACCTGTCCGACTGGTGGCGCGCGTCACATCGGCACTCAATGGTGGTTCCAGGGTCTTCACGAACTCGCTCCCGAAGAACTTGGCATTGGTCACGGTGGGTTCGCGGGTCGGACGACGCTATGGAGATATCATCACGAGCATCGTCGCGACGGACCGACACCCGCGGTGGTCGGGATGGAGGAGGGGAGTGCACTGTGGCCGCATCGCCTCCGGCCTGGCCTTCGTCAGCACGCGGTGGCCCGACGGAGCGATGGCCTACGGGTCCCGCCGGCCGCAACTCATCATTGTTGGCGATGCCGATGAGGCTCCGGACGGGGGCCCTCCATTCGTCGAGCTTCTCCGCGGCGGGAGGAAAATCAAGGAGCACCTGCGCGCATGCTAGGGCTTCTGCTGGCGTGGGTGGAGGCGAAAGCTGTGTGGACCGCGATGTGCCTCAAACTCTAACCGCGTTAGAAGGAGCCGCATCATGGCCCCGCAGCCGTTCGCCATTGATACGTCTCCAACATATCTATAATTTTTTATTGTTCCATGCTATTATATTACCCCTTTTGGATGTTTATGGGCTTTATTTTACACATTTATATCATTTTTGGGACTAACCTACTAACCGGAAGCCCAGCCCATATTGCTGTTTTATTGTTTGTTTCAGTAATTCGAAGAAAAGGAATATCAAACGGAGTCCAAACGGAATGAAACCTTTGGCAGCGTGATTTTTTGGAAGAATATGATCCTGGAGACTTGGAGTTCACGTCAGAAGATCCTCAAGGCAGCCATGAGATAGGAGGGCGCAACCCCCTGTAGGGCGCCCCCCTGTCTCGTGGGCCCCTCGAGCACCTCCCGACCGACTTCTTTCGCCTATATATGCCTACGTACCCTAAAACCATCAGAAATCAAGATAGATTGGGAGTTCCGCTGTCGCAAGCCTCTGTACCCACCAAAACCCTCTCGGGAGCCCGTTTCGGCACCCTGCCGGAGGGGGAATCCATCACCGGTGGCCATCTTCATCATCCCGGCGCTCTCCCTGACGAGGAGGGAGTAGTTCACCCTCGTGGCTGTGGGTATGTACCAGTAGCTACGTGTTTTATCTCTCTCCCTCTCTCTCGTGTTCTCTCTCGTGTTCCCTCTATGGCACGATCTTGATGTATCCTGAGCTTTGCTACTGTAGTTGGATCTTATGATGTTTCTCCCCCTCTACTCTCTTGTGATGCATTGAGTTTCCCCTTTGAAGTTATCTTATCGGATTGAGTCTTTTATGAGAACACTTGATGTATGTCTTGCCGTGTTTATCTGTGGTGACAATGGGAAATCATGTGCTACTTGATGTATGTTTTGGTGACCAACTTGCGGGTTCCGCCCATGAACCTATGCATAGGGGTTGGCACACGTTCTCTACTCTCCGGTAGAAACTTTGGGGCACTCTTTGAAGTACTTTTATATTGGTTGGATGAATCTGAGATTGTGTGATGCATATCGTATAATCATGCCCGCGGATACTTGAGGTGACAATGGAGTATCTAGGTGACATTAGGGTTTTGGTTGATTTGTGTCTTAAGGTGTTATTCTAGTACAAACTCTTGAATAGATTGATCTGAAAGACTAACTTTGAGGTGGTTTCGTACCCTACCATAATCTCTACGTTTGTTCTCCGCTATTAGTGGATCTGGAGTGACTCTTTGCTGCATGTTGAGGGATTGTTATTTGATCTATCTATGTTATTATTGTTGAGAGAACTTGCACTAGTTAAAGTATGAACTCTAGGCCTTGTTTCCTATCATTGCAATATCGTTTACGCTCACTTTTATTATTAGTTACCTTGCTGTTTTTATTATTTCAGGTTACAAAAACCTATATCTACTATCTATTTTGGACTTGTATCACCATCTCTTCGCTAAACTAGTGCACCTATACAATTTGCCATTGTATTGGGTGTGTTGGGGACACAAGAGACTCTTTGTTATTTGGTTGCAGGGTTGTTTGAGAGAGACCATCTTCATCCTACGCCTCCCACGGATCGATAAACCTTATGTCATCCACTTGAGGGAAATTTGCTACTGTCCTACAAACCTGTGCACTTACAGGCCCAACAACGTCTACAAGAAGAAGGTTGTGTAGTAGACATCAAGCTCTTTTCTGGCGCTGTTGCCGGGGAGGTTAGCGCTTGAAGGTATATCTTTAGATCTTGCAATCAAATCTTTTGTTTTCTTGTTTTATCACTAGTTTAGTTTATAAAAGAAAAACTACAAAAAATGGAATTAAGTTTGTCTCATACGCTGCGTCTTTTTAATATCTTTCGTGAGTTTGATGGAAATGAAAATTGTGCTCAAGTCCTAGAAGAAGAGTGCATTAAAATGCTTGGTACTGAATCTTTGAATGATGAGCATGATTGCAATGTTGTTAGTATAAACTCCTTGAATATCCTTAGTACTAATGATGATTGCTCTAGTCATGATGAAAATATATCTTATGAGCATGTCAACTTTTGTGGAGTGCATGTTTGCTTGAACACACCAAATAGAGAAGATATATATTGCAAGAGGCATAAGTATTTAGAAACTAAGAAGTTGCAAGAAAGGCTAGAAAAGAGTGCGGAGAATTTAAGATATCTTTCCCGTTGTGAATTTTGCAATAAACAAGATCATTTACATCTCCAATGCAAATTGTTTCATGAATGGATCGTGTCCAAAAATTGTGATGATTTGATCTCCCTTTCTCATTACAATGAACTTAGATTGCTTTTGGGTTGTGAAGAGTTGAAACGTTTAACTAGGCCTATTCCAGAGTTTAATCTTATGCATTTTCTTGATATTGATCTAGAAAAGATTTATATGTTTTGTGCGGAGAATTGCATTGAAAATCCTTATATTGCCAATTACCTAAAGAAAAGAAAGCAAATAGAAGATGATGAGAATACTAGTGAAAAGGAATAGACTTCCCAATCTCCTCCTATTATTTCTCATGATGAATTAGGTAACGAGGAGGAGCTTTCTATTCAACCAATCTCGTCAATAAGCAGCTCAAAAAGGAAGGTTAGACCCACACATAATGTGAAGAAGAAAAAGAAAAGAAGGAGTAACAAAGGTAAAAAGGTATCCCTCCCAAATGATGTTGCTCCTACTACTCATTGTGATGATGATAATTGCTTTACTATTGGTGCTATCCATATTTTTAATGATGAGAGTGATTATGCCTATGATATGGAAAGGCCCAAGCTTGGGGAAGCTATGTTCGAGGAGGACGAAATATTTCAGAATATATTTGTTGAAATTAATGTTTGTCCCAAGCTTGGGGATGCTACGTTTTGTGAAGATGATATTTTTAGCATCCCATGTTTTGATATGCAAAGTTGTTATGATGATAGCATGCCTCCTGCTTATGATGATTATATTGATGAAAGTGGGTTCGGAAGAGTGTCAACTTTAGGAAGTAGTGATCCCACTATTTTGGAGGATGTTTAATTTTATTATGATGAATATGAAAGTGGATTTGGAAGAGTGTCAACTTTATTTAGTGATTCCACTATCTTGGGAGAGGTTTCAATCGATTATGATGAGAACGAAGTTGCTACTTATGATGATTATTGTGATGAAACTTATCCTATAAAAAGTAGTGATGATTATATTTATAAATCTTGTCATGATTATGATTACCCTTTTTCTGAACATTACTCTTTTAATGTGTAAACAATTTTTAGTGTTCAAGTCTCTTATGATACTCCCACTATTCTGAATGAGAAGAATTTTGCTTATGTGGAGAGTAATAAATTTTCTATGCTTATAGATCATGAAAAGAATGCTTTAGGTGCTGGTTATATTTTTGAATTCATTCATGATTCTACTAAAAATTATTATGAGGGAGGAATATATGCTTGCAGGAATTGCAATAATGTCAAGTTTCCTCCCTTTGTGCTTAAAATTTTGAAGCTATGCTTGTTTTTCCCTCCTATACTAGTTGATTATTGTTCCCATAAGTTGTTTGCTCACAAAATCCCTATGCATAGGAATTGGGTTAGGTTTAAATGTGCTAGACATATGCTTCATGATGCTCCCGTTATGTTTCAATTCTTATCTTTTATGTGAGCATCATTGCCATCATCATGCCTAGCTAGAAAGGCATTAAAGAAAAGCACTTGGTGGGAGAGAACCCAATATTTATCCTTACTGTTTTTGTGTGTCCACATGATTATGCTACTGTATTAATCATGTTTTATAGCTTTTTTCAATAAAGTGCCAAGTAAGACCTTTAGGATAGCTTACGATGATAGTTGTGTTGATCCTGCTGAAAATCAGAAACTTTTGCACCCAGTAAATTAGTTTTGTTAATTCACGTAAACGTGCTTCTGATCTGATTCTTTTTGCTCTGGATTGGTACACAAATTTCTCAGGTCGTCCTAATTTGGTAGAATATTTTAAATTCCATAAGTATACGTTTGATACAGATTACTGCGGACTATTCTGCTTTTGACAGATTCTGTTTTCTATGTGTTGTTTGCTTATTTTGATGCATCTATGGCTAGTATTAAGTGGTATGAACCATAGATAAGTTGTAATACAGTAGATATTACACCAATATTAATTTAGAATGAGTTCATTACAGTGCCTAAGTGGTTGTTTTATTTTCTTATACTAACAGAGCTTACGAGTTTTCTATTGAGTTTTGTGTTGTGGATTTTTCAAGTTTTGGGTAAAGATTTGATGGACTATGGAATAAGGAGTGGCAAGAGACTAAGCTTGGTGATTCCCAAGGCACCCCAAGGTAATATTCAAAGGACAACCAAGAGCCTCAGCTTGGGGATGCCCCGGAAGGGATCCCCTCTTTCGTCTTTGTTCATCGGTAACTTTACTTGGAGCTATATTTTTATTCACCACATGATTTGTGTTTTGCTTGCAGAGTAATTTTCTTTTGTTAGCATTTGCTTTATGTTATTTACATTAGTGTTTTTCATCTTTAGTTTCAATCAAAATGTCAAGGATAGCCTTTGCCATGCTTATTTTGCTAGTATTCATGTTGCTGTTTGAAAACAGAAAGTGCACCGCTGTTGCCAAAACTCCCTAGAAAAGTAAGAGCATGATATAATGTTGAAACCTTTTGCATAATGAGATATGATAAATTTACCACAGTGGGAATTTTATTTCATAATTTTTGGAGTTAGGTAATTATGATTATTCTTGCATTCTTTACAGACTATACTGTTTTGACAGATTGCTGTTATGGTTGCATTGTTTGCATATGTTTGCTTGTTTAGTGATTCTATTTGAGTATAGGAGTATTAAATATGAAGAGGCATTTAGTATGCACTGTTTAATAATAATTTTAGTGATTTGTTACAGTAGAAGATGATAAGGTTTTGCATTGGTTTATACTAACCTATCTCACGAGTTCTTGTTGAGTTTGTTGTGAATGAAGCTTTTGATAAAAAGAGAAACCATGATATGAGAGGAATTAAGGAGACACAAAAGTTCAAGCTTGGGGATGCCCAAGGCACCCCAAGATAATATTCCAAGAAGTCTCAAGCATCTAAGCTTGGGGATGCCCCGGTAGGCATCCCACCTTTCTTCTTCAACAACTATCGGCTAGTATTGGTTGAGCCTAAGCTTTTGCTTCTTCACATGAGTTGTACTATCTTTGCAATGTCATTTTATTTTTTTTGTTTGCTGCTTGAATACAATACCAAGATCTGAAATTCTAAATGTTAGAGAGTCTTCACATAGTTGCACCATTATTCGACTACTCAATGATCTTCACTTATATCTTTCGGAGTAGTTTCTCAATTGCTCTAGTGCATCACTTATATCTTTTAGAGCACGGCGGTGGTTATATTTTGTAGAAATTGCTAGTCTCTCATGCTTCACTTATATCTTTTTGAGAGTCTTTTAGAACAGCATGGTATTTTCTATGGTTGTAAAGTTGGTCCTAGAATGATGAGCATCCAAGTTGGGTATAATAAAAACTATCATAGAAAAAGAATTGGAAGCTATGATCAATATGATGCTTGATAATTGTTTTGAGATATGGAGGTAGTGATATTAGACTCATGCTAGTTGAGGTGATTATGAAAAATGCTTGTGTTGAGGTTTGTGATTCCCGTAGCATGCACGTATGGTGAACCGCTTTGTGATGAAGTTAGAGCACAATTTTATTTATTGATTGTCTTCCTTATGAGTGGCGGTCGGGGACAAGCGATGGTCTTTTCCTACCAATCTATCCCCCTAGGAGCATGCGCGTAGTGCTCTGGTTTTTGATGACTTCTAGATTTTTGCAACAAGTACATGAGTTCTTTTGACTAATGTTGAGTCCATGGATTATACGCACCTCACCCTTCCATTATTACTAGCCTCTCTTGTGTCGCGCAACTTTTGTCGGTACCATACACCCACCATTTACCTTCCTCAAAACAGCCACCATACCTACCTATTATGGCATTTCCATAGCCATTCCGAGATATATTGCCATGCAACTTTCCACCGTTCCGTTCATATGACACACATTACTTTGGTCATATTGCTCTTTGCATGATCATGTAGTTGACATTGTATTTGTGGCAAGGCCACCTTCATAATTTTCATCCATGTCGCTCTTGATTCATAGCATATCCCGGTACACCGCCGGTGGCATTCATATAGAGTCATATCTTGTTCTAGCTTTGAGTTGTAAGTCCATAAAAGTGTGATGATCTTCATTATTAGAGCATTGTCTTAGTGAGGAAAGGAAGATGAAGACTGTGATTCCCCCACAAGTCGGGATGAGACTTCAGACTTTACAAAAAGAAAAAAGAAAGAGAAAGGCCAAAAAGAAAAAAAAAGAAGGCCAAAGAAAAGAAGATAAAAAAAAGAAGAAAAAAAAGAAGAAAAAGAAAAAGAAAAAAAAGAAAATGAGAGAAAAAGAGAGAAGGGACAATGCTACTATCTCTTTTTCCACACTTGTGCTTCAAAATAGCACCATGATCTTCATATCAGAGAGTCTCATATGTTGTCACTTTCATATACTAGTGGGGATTTTTCATTATAGAACTTGGCTTGTATATTCCAATGATGGGCTTCCTCAAAATGCCCTAGGTCTTCGTGAGCAAGCAAGTTGGATGCACCCCACTTAGTTTCTTTTGTTGAGCTTTCATATATTTATAGCTCTAGTGCATCCGTTGCATGGCAATCCCTACTCACTCACATTGATATATATTAATGGGCATCTCCATAGCCCGTTGATATGCCTAGTTGATGTGATACTATCTTCTCCTTTTTGTCTTCTCCACAACCACCACCACCATTCTATTCCACATATAGTGCTATGTCCATGGCTCACACTCATGTATTGCGTGAAAGTTGAAAGAGTTTGAGCATATAAAAGTATGAAACAATTTCTTGGCTTGTCATCGGGGTTGTGCATGATTAAATACTTTGTGTGATGAAGATAGACCAACAGCCAGACTATATGATTTTGTAGGGATAACTTTCTTTAGCCATGTTATTTTGAGAAGACATGATTACTTTGATTAGTATGCTTGAAGTATCACCATTTTCATGTTAATATGAAATTTTATTTTGAATCATTTGGATCTGAACATTCATGCCACAATAAAGAGAAATTACATTGAGAAACATGTTAGGTAGCATTCCACATCAAAATTCTGTTTTCATCATTTACCTACTCGAGGACGAGCAGGAATTAAGCTTGGGGATGCTTCATACGTCTCCAACGTATCTATAATTTTTGATTATTCCATGCTATTATATTACCCATTTTGGATGTTTATGGGCTTTATTTTACACATTTATACCATTTTTGGGACTAACCTAGTAACCGGAGGCCCAGCCCATATTGCTATTTTATTGCCTGTTTCAGTATTTCGATGAAAAGGAATATCAAACGGAGTCCAAACGGAATGAAACCTTCGGCAGCGTGATTTCTGGAAGAATATGATCCTGGAGACTTGGAGTTCACGTCAGAAGATCCTCGAGGCAGCCACGAGATAGGAGGGCGCTCCCCCTGTCTCGTGGGCCCCTCGAGCACCTCCCGACCGACTTCTTTCGCCTATATATGCCTACGTACCCTAAAACCATCAGAAATCAAGATAGATCGGGAGTTCCGCCGCCGCAAGCCTCTGTAGCCACCAAAAACCTCTCGGGAGCCCGTTCTGGCACCCTGCCGGAGGGGGATCCATCACCAGTGGCCATCTTCATCATCTCGGCGCTCTCCATGACGAGGAGGGAGTAGTTCACCCTCGGGGCTGAGGGTATGTACCAGTAGCTATGTGTTTGATCTCTCTCTCTCTCTCTCTCTCTCTCTCTCGTGTTCTCTCTCGTGTTCCCTCTATGGCACGATCTTGATGTATCCCGAGCTTTGCTATTGTAGTTGGATCTTATGATGTTTCTCCCCCTCTACTCTCTTATGATGAATTGAGTTTCCCCTTTGAAGTTATTTTATCGGATTGAGTCTTTTATGAGAACACTTGATGTATGTCTTGCCGTGTTTATCTGTGGTGACAATGGGATATCATGTTCTACTTGATGTATGTTTTGGTGACCAACTTGCGGGTTCCGCCCATGAACCTATGCATAGGGGTTGGCACACGTTCTTGACTCTCCAGTAGAAACTTTGGGGCACTCTTTGAAGTACTTTTATGTTGGTTGGATGAATCTAAGATTGTGTGATGCATATCGTATAATCATGCCCGCGGATACTTGAGGTGACAATGGAGTATCTAGGTGACATTAGGGTTTTGGTTGATTTGTGTCTTAAGGTGTTATTCTAGTACGAACTCTTGAATAGATTGATCCGAAAGAATAACTTTGAGATGGTTTCGTACCCTACCATAATCTCTATGTTTGTTCTCCGCTATTAGTGGCTTTGGAGTGACTCTTTGTTGCATGTTGAGGGATTGTTATTTGATCTATATATGTTATTATTGTTGAGAGAACTTGCAGTATTGAAAGTATGAACTCTAGGCCTTGTTTCCTATCATTGCAATATCGTTTACGCTCACTTCTATTATTAGTTACCTTGCTGTTTTTATTATTTCAGATTACAAAAACCTATATCTACTATCTATTTTGCACTTGTATCACCATCTCTTCGCTGAACTAGTGCACCTATACAATTTGCCATTGTATTGGGTGTGTTGGGGACACAAGAGACTCTTTGTTATTTGGTTGCAGGGTTGTTTGAGAGAGACCATCTTCATCCTACGCCTCCCACGGATTGATAAACCTTAGGTCATCCACTTGAGGTAAATTTGCTACTGTCCTGCAAACCTGTGCACTTGCAGGCCCAACAACGTCTACAAGAAGAAGGTTGTGTAGTAGACATCAGCCATCTCCGTCAGCACCTCGGTGCGCATGCTGGCCTTCCTCATCATGTGAAGGGCTCATGGGACTCTTCCCAGGGCGGCGCCCAGGGTCACCAGCAGGGCGGCGCTGCTCGTCACGCACAACCTGAGAAGAGCGCGCCGTGCGCGCTGGTGTTGGCGTCTTAGATGCTGCCGTGCCGCCGTCTGGCTGGATGACGGCACCCTTGGAGGGCCCCGCGCCGCCTGTGGGGGGGCCAACACCGTCTGTGGAGCCCGCGACTGGTGGCTCGTCGCCTGGCATGCGAACGAGGCCGCTCGCCAGGCCTAGACCGCCAGGGTGATGTGGATGTTCGCCGGCCACGCCACGGGTTCTCTTCCTGACTGGCCCACTACTGGTCCGCATCGGTACTGGCAATACGGTCCCGGACAAACCAATTGTCGTGATCGTCTTCTTCTTAGGAGCCATGGCGATGAAGAACAGCTAGGTCAACTGCTAGACCAGATTCTCACAATTGCGACCCCCTACCTGGCGCGCCAAAGATGTCGGTGGGAAACGACACCTATGGGATCACAAGAATCCCAACTACGGTTGCGGGGCGCGGGGTTGTGAGAAGAGAAGGATTAGCAATTGGCACATGGATCGTTTACCCAGGTTCGGGCCGCGAGGATGCGTACAACCCTAGTCCTGCTTGGTGGATGTATTGAGTGTTCTTGAGCTCTCGAACTAGCAACGGGTGTTGTGCGGTTCGAAAGAGCCGAATCCCTTTCGTGTATGCCTTGGGCCTCCTTTTATAGGCGAAAGGGGCTGCCATAGTGGCACACAGGAGGTGGAAAGAGTGAGGGAGTCCTGGACTAGGGGGTGTCCAGATAGCCGGACTATCATCATCGGCCGGACTCCAAGACTATGAAGATACAAGATTGAAGACTTCGTCCTGTGTCTGGATGGGACTTTCCTTGGCGTGGAAGGCAAGCTTGGCGATACGGATATGTAGATCTCCTACCATTGTAACCAACTCTGTGTAACCCTAGCCCTCTCCGGTGTCCATATAAACCGGAGGGCTTTAGTCCGTAGCACACACAACCATTGCAACAATCATACCATAGGCTAGCTTCTAGGGTTTAGCCTCCTTGATCTCGTGGTAGATCCACTCTTATACTACCCATATCATCAATATCAATCAAGCAGGAGTAGGGTTTTACCTCCATCGAGAGGGCTCGAACCTGGGTAAAAACATTGTGTTCCTTGTCTCCTGTTAGCATCCGCCTAGACGCACAGTTCGGGACCCCCTACCCAAGATCCGCCGGTTTTGACACCGACATTGGTGCTTTCATTGAGAGTTCCTCTATGTTGTCACCGATAGGCTTGATGGATTCTTCAATCAACAACGACGCAGTCCAGGGTGAGACTTTTCTCCCCAGACAGATCTTCGTGTTCGGCGGCTTTGTACTGCGGGCTAATTCGCTTGGCCATCTGGAGCAGATCGAAAGCTACGCCCCTGGCCATCAGGCCAGATTTGGAAGCCTAAACTTCACGACTGACATCCGCAGAGACTTGATCTTCGATGGATTCGAGCCACAGCCGAGCATGCCGCACTATCACGATGGGCATGATTTAGCTCTGCTAGCGGACAGTACCTTGGAGGCCGCACACGAATCCGCTCCGACCCATAGTTCGGAGCCGACCACGCAGATCGAGGACAGGTGGCTGGACATCGCCTCAGGAGCTGCAATTTCTACGGCGATGGAGCCGAATACTGACGTTGTCCCTTATAAAGCTCGTGACTCTGAGGTGCCGGACTCCGAACCTCCTGCGCCCCTACCAATCGAATCCGATTGGGCGCCGATCATGGAGTTCACCGCCGCGGACATCTTTCAGCACTCACCCTTTGGCGACATCCTGAATTCGCTAAAGCATCTCTCGTTATCAGGAGAGCCCTGGCCGGATTGCGGTCAGGACGGTTGGGATGCGGATGACGAAGAAATTCAAAACCCACCCACCACACACTTTGTAGCCACTGTCGACGATCTAACCGACATGCTAGACTACGACTCCGAAGACATCGACGGCATGGACGATGATGCCGGAGACGACCAAGAACCAGCGCCTACGGGGCACTGGAAGACCACCTCCTCATACGACATATACATGGTGGACACCCCAAAGGATGGGGACGGCGAAGAAGCAGCGGAGGCAGATTGCTCTAAGAAACAGCCCAAGCGCCGACGTCAGCGGCGCCGCTCTAAATCCCGCCACAGCAAGAATGGAGATTCCGGCACCGGAGATAATAACACCCCAGAGAGTGCCGAAGACAACCCCCTATAGCAAGATTCCGCAGTGGAGGACGAAGAAGCCATCCCTCAAGAGGATGACAATTACATGCCTCGCTCCGGAGACGAGGCAAGCCTCAACGACGACGAATTTGTCGTGTCCGAGGATCCCGTCGAACAAGAGCATTTTAATCGCAGGCTAATGGCCACGGCGAACAGCCTAAAGAAGAAGCAGCAACAACTTCGAGATGATCAAGACCTGCTGGCCGACAGATGGACCGAGGTCCTCGCGGCCGAAGAGTATGAACTCGAACGCCCCTCTAAAAGCTACCCAAAACGCAAGTTGCTCCCCCGATTAGAGGAGGAGGCATATAAACCTTCGTCACCAGCGCACAATACGGCAGACCGACCACCTCGTGGCCGCGACAGAGAGGCATCTAGGCCCTCTGCCAGAACCATACCCCGGCACCGCTCGAAAAGCGCGAAGCCACGGGGGAATGCGCCGGACTTGTGGGTTATATTGGAGGACAAGGCAAGACAATCACGATCTATCTACGGATCACGTGGGCGCCCCACGATCCAAGACGACCACCGTCGCGCCGGATACAGTAACTCCGGCCGGGCCGAACACAACAGACAAAGCTCTCTTGAGCTACATCGTGATATTGCCAAGTATAGAGGCGCCGCACACCCACTATGCTTCACAGATGGTGTAATGGATCATCAAATCCACAAAGGGTTTAAACCCGTGAACATTGAGTCCTACGATGGCACAACAGACCCCGCGGTTTGGATCGAAGATTATCTCCTTCACATCCATATGGCCCGCGGCGACGATCTCCACGCCATCAAGTATCTCCCACTCAAGCTTAAAGGACCAGCTCGGCATTGGCTTAACAGCTTGCCCGCAGAGTCAATTGGGTGTTGGGAGGACCTGGAAGCCGCATTCCTCGACAACTTCCACGGCACATATGTGCGACCACCAGACGCCGATGACCTAAGCCACATAATTCAGCAGCCAAACGAATCGGCCAGACAGTTTTGGACATGGTTCCTAACAAAGAAAAATCAAATCGTCGACTGTCCGAATGAAGAGGCCCTCGCAGCCTTCAAACATAACATCCGCGATGAGTGGCTGGCCCGGCACCTAGGACAGGAAAAGCCGAAATCCATGGCAGCCCTCACATCACTCATGACCCGCTTCTGTGCGGGAGAGGACAGCTGGCTAGCTCGCAGTAACAACCTCAGCAAAAATTCTGGCAGTCCGGACAACAAGGACCACAATGGCAGGTCGTGTCGCAACAAAAACAAACGCCGCGTTAACGGCGATAACACTGAGGATATGGCAGTGAACGCCGGATTCAGAGGCTCCAAACCCGGTCAGCGGAAAAAGCCATTCAAAAGAACTACTCCGGGTCCGTCCAATTTGGACCGAATACTCGACCGCTCTTGCCAGATACATGGCACCCCCGAAAAGCCAGCTAATCACACCAACAGAGATTGTTGGGTATTCAAGCAGGCGGGCAAGTTAATTGCCAAAAACAATGACAAGGGGCTGCATAGCAATGACGAGGAAGAGACCCGGCCGCCGAACAGTAGAGCACAGAAGGGTTTTCCCCCACAAGTGCGGACGGTGAACATGATATACGCAACCCACGTACCCAAGAGGGAGCGGAAGCGTGCACTTAGGGACGTATATGCGATGGAGCCAGTCGCCCCGAAGTTCAATCCATGGTCCTATTGCCCGATCACTTTCAATCGATGGGACCACCCTACCAGTATCCGCCATGGTGGATTCGCCGCATTGGTTTTAGACCCAATCTTTGATGGATTTCACCTCACTAGAGTCCTGATGGACGGCGGCAGCAGCCTGAACCTGCTTTATCAGGATACAGTGCGCAAGATAGGCATAGACCCCTCAAGGATTAAACCTACAAAGACAACCTTCAAAGGCGTCATACCAGGTGTTGAGGCCAATTGTATAGGCTCAGTCACACTAGAAGTGGTCTTTGGATCCCCGGATAATTTCCGAAGCGAGGAGTAAATCTTCGACATAGTCCCGTTCCGCAGTGGCTATCACGCTCTGCTCGGACGAACCGCGTTTGCAAAGTTCAACACAGTGCCGCATTAGGCATACCTCAAGCTCAAGATGCCAGGCCTTCGTGGAGTCATCACGGTCAACGGAAACACTGAATGCTCCATCCGAACAGAGGAACACACAGCGGCTCTCGCGGCAGAAGTACAGAGCAGCCTCTTAAGGCAATTCTCGAGTCTGGCCATTAAACGACCGGACATGGCCAAACGCGCCCGGAGTAACATACATCAAGACCACCTGGCATGTTCCGAGCACACATAGAAATGCGGCCCCAACCCCAGCCCTCGCATGATTGCAAGACTAGCCCTTCGCGTACATCATTATGCTCTGGAGATACCATGGGCATAGGGGGAGGGGCACGACCACGACATGCCCAGAGTGCGGTTCAACCACACCAGGGGCTCCCAAGTGTGTCACTCTTATTCTTCTTTTTTATTTTTTCCACAGGACTCCGTTCACCAGAGGCCCTGTCCGGCAGTAGATCTGCCGAACTCACGATGCAACAGCCAGGGAGGGACAATGGCTACGTCGAACACTCAGGTGGTCTCCATTATGAGCATTAAATCTGTTTAATACACCATTCCGCAGCCTACCCCTGGAGGGAGACATTTTTAATAGTCCAACCCTTGCTTACCGCACTATTTGTATCGTTCTGCACTCATGGCAGAATTCCTTGAATAAGCAATGCATCACCTTTCACTTATAACAGCATTCCTTCTTTTACATATATGTTCATTTATGACATCTTGCATCCGTACACTTTGGTACGGCCGAATACACCAGGAGCTTATGTTCCCCGCATTATGGTGTGATAAGTCCGAACACTTTCACAAGTCTGGCACCCCGAACTTATAGCACTATATGCATCGGCTCCGAATCATGTCTTGGGTCAATAGTTGGGTTTGCCCGGCTCCCATGTTTTGGTACCTTACGTTCCATTCTATCGGCTAAGGTAGCATAGGGAGAACCACTGTGATTGCGCCCCGGTTGAGCTGGGCGAGCGCCTCAGTGGAGAAAGCTAAAACTGACCGTCATGATAAGGTGAGAGTTGGTCGCTGTTCGAGAGGTCTTTTCGAGTCCCTAAAGACTTATGCCGCTTAGAGCGAGGAACCGGTTCCGTCCCGCCCAGGCGTGGATAGCGCCCCGAACTCGGTCTTCCGAACACTAGGGGCTTCGCCGAAATTTAAAATTATAGAATTCTATGGCTAAGTGAGAGTGTTCAAGCATTATAAGTCCGGTTGCCTTGTTCGTTGTGTTGAGCGCCTCCCTAGATGGACCCAAAAATGGGAACAAGAGTGCTCAAGTTTATCCCGAACACCCCAGCACTCGTGGCATGGGGGCTGAAGCCGACGACTTGCCATCTCTCAGATTTAATAAACGGTCGCACAGAAGGTAATATTTTAAATAAATAAGCGTTGCTTAGCGCATATGAACAAAGTTTTCAACGCACAGGATAAGACATTGCGAGTCTACTCAAAAAATACATCTGTGGGGCACTCATCCGCAATCTTGCGGGCACCCTTCAGGACACTCTTATAGTACATCTCGGGCGTACGATACTCCTTGCCCGCTGGCGGCGCGTCCGTCAGGAGCCTCTGAGCATCCAGCCTGCCCCAGTGCACCTTTGCGCGGGCAAGGGCCCGACGGGCACCTTCAATACAGGCGGAGCGCTTGGTGACTTCCACCCAAGGGCACGCATTCACCAGCCGCCGCACGAGGCCGAAGTAGCTCCCAGGCATGGCCTCCTCAGGCCACAGCCAGACTATGAGGCCCTTCATGGCCTGCTCGGCTACCTTGTGGAGTTCGACCAGCTGCTTCAGCTCGTCGCTAAGGGGCACCGGATGTCCGGCCTCCGCATACTGAGACCAGAAGACCTTCTCCGTTGAGCTCCCCTCCTTGGCCCGGTAGAATGCGGCGGCATCGGACACGCTGCGAGGCAGATCTGCAAACGCTCCTGGAGAGCTCCGAATTCGGGTAAGTAACAGGTAATTCACATTCACATGCTTGCTTTGCATGAAAAATGCCTTACCCGCCGCTTTTTTCTTCACCGCCTCAATCTCCTGGAGGGCCTTACGGGCCTCGTCCTTAGCGGCTTTGGCACTTTCAAGAGCCGAGGCAAGCTCGGACTCTCGAGTCTTCGAGTCACGCTCCAAACTCTCATGCTTTTCCGTGAGAGCCTGGAGCTCTTGCCGCACCTCCGCCACCCGCGCCTCCTGCTTCTCTCGCTCCGCTCGTTCCGCGACCGCATTACGTTCGGCCGCGGACACGGCCTCCTTCAGGGTTGCCACCTCGTCCGTGGCCCCTGCAGTGCCCATGTTATCCTTGTTATTTCTATTTGCAACCAAAATCCTTTTCTGTAAAGTACAAATTTAATACGATGTTACTCACCTTCTTTGTCCTGGAGCTGCTTCTTGGCAAGGCCGAGCTCGTTCTCGGTCCGCTCGAGGTCCTGCTTCAAAGCACCGACCTCCGCAGTGAATGCGGCAGAGGTCAGCAGCGCAGCCTGCAATCCCATATTGACATAATTTTTAGAACTCCTGCGTATATCTTTTTAGATCCTTAGTCCGGCTTTTCTTTCCGAACACCGAACCGAGCATCAGGGGCTACTGTTTATGCGGTATTACATTACATATTTTAAAAACTTCTTACCTCAAAGCCTGTTAGAAGGCTGCTGCAGGCTTCGGACAGCCTGCTTTTGGCGAGCTGAACCTTCTGAATCACCGCACTCATGATAGTGCGGTGTTCTTCCTTGATGGAAGCGCCGTTGAGCGCCTCCAACAAGTTGTCCGGCGCCTCCGGTTGGACGGAGGCTGCCGGTGTCACGGTCTTGACCTTCTTATGAAGGGGCCGCCTGCCGGACTCCGGAACCACTGCGGGTTCCGGTGCAGAGTCCGGTACGAAGTCCGGGAGGTTGCCCTGTGGCACCTCCAGAGCCTCCCCCTCCTGGCGGGTCCCCTCCTGGGATCCCACCTCGGCGTCCTCAGCATCACGAGGGGTGGAGGCGGTCGGAATGGAATCCACATCCGACGGAGCCAAGGACCCGCTCGATGAAGCGGGTAGATCCTCCTTGGCCGGACTGCAGGTTGTATGCGGCATTAGAAGAACACTACGTGGCACAAGGAGAAATTATAAATCACTCAGGAATCCGGATACTTACGATCTTTCCAGGGGCTTGGCCCTTGAGGGCCACTCCTCGTCTCCGTCGTCGGCGTTGGCAGAGCAGTCCGGAGGAAGGGTCCTCCCCTTCTTGGACCCTTCGGCCTCCCTTCTTGGGGAAGCCTTCCTCTTCCTCTCTCCCTCCTCTTGGGGAGAGTCCTCTTTCTCCTCCTCGTTTTCGGGGGAGGAGTCCGCCTCAGAGCCATCGGACGATTAGTCCGATACCACCTGGCGCCGGGAACTCCTTCGGGTTCCCGTGGCCTTCTTCTTGGCCTTCTTCTCCGGCACCACGTAAAGGGCCGGAACCAGCAGTCCCGTCAAACGAGTGTCCGCTGGGTCTTCGGGAAGGGGAGCCGGACAGTCTACCTGTCCGGACGTCCTCTGCCAGTCCTGTTAAAGGCATTGGGAGTTTTAGATCCCACATAGAGTCAAACTATGAAAGAAATAAATGTCCTGTAAAGGATAACAAAGCTTACCTCGCCGGTCGGGCGCTTGGTGCTGAATCCGCGATCTTCGGTTGCGGACGCGGGGGCTTCTCCGCCGTTAAACAGCACCCTCCAGGCGGCTTTGTACGTCGTGTCGAAGAGCCCGCTCAGGGTCCGGTTCTATGCCGGATCAAACTCCCACAAATTAAAGGCCCACTGTTGGCAGGGGAGAATCCGGCGGACGAGCATGACCTGGATCACATTGACAAGCTTAAGCTTCTTGTTCACCAGGGTCTGGAGACAGGACTGGAGTCCTGTCAGCTCCTCCGAACTACCCCATAGCAAGCCCTTCTCTTTCCAGGAGGTGAGCTGCATGGGGATACCAGATCTGAAATAGGGGTTCGCTGCCCATTTAGGGTCACGTGGCTCGGTGATGTAGAACCACCCCGATTGCCACCCCTTGACGGACTCCACGAAGGCCTCCTCGAGCCAGGTGACGTTGGGCATTTTGCCCACCATGGCGCCTCCGCACTCCGCTTGGACGCCCTTCACTACCTTCGGCTTGACATTGAAGGTCTTTAGCCACAAGCCAAAGTGGGGCCGGATGCAGAGGAAGGCCTCGCACACAACGATAAACGCCGAGATGTTGAGGATGAAGTTTGGCACCAGATCGTGGAAGTCCAGGCCGTAGTAGTACATGAGCCCCCAGACGAAGGGATGAAGTGGGAAGCCCAGTCCGCGAAGGAAGTGGGGAAGGAATACGACCCTCTCATGGGGCCTGGGGGTGGGGATGAGCTGCCCCTCGTCGGGCAGCCGATGCGCGATGTTGCTGGAAAGGTATCCGGCGCCGCGCAGCTTCTCGATGTGCCCCTTCGTAACGGAGGAGGCCATCCACTTGCCTCCCGCTCCGGACATGGCTGGACAAGGTTGAGACGAGATGTGTGGACTTGGGCGCTGGAGCTCGAGAGCGCGGAGATGGATAAGCAAAGGAGGAACAAGGCGTAGGTAAAAAGGTGGATCCTTATCCCCTTATATATGGGCGGACGAAGACTATGCGTCCCCACCGGCCTGGTAAAACTCGCTTATCTCCCAAGCGCCACCATCAATGGCGCGGTTGGGTTACCCACGTCCGTATTGATGGGAATCCCGGAATAAGGGGAACACGATCTCTGCTTCGACAAGACGTGCCAAGGAAACCGCTTCGCTAAACGCGCTGAGGTGGTATAGTAAAAAACGATTCAAGTAAAGGCTTGGTGGTGGTGTGACATCATGCCACAAAATACGTCAGCAGATTGAACTTGTGTACATGTTATTCTCTCTACGGTACTATGTGGAATTTATTTTGCAGAGCCGGACACTATCCTGGTGTTCGCAATCTTCTATGAATTATTCGGAGGAGGAACCCGCCTTGCAATGCCGAACAATATGCGCGCCGGACTCATCATCATTGAAGCCTGGTTCAGGGGCTACTGAGGGAGTCCTAGACTAGGGGGTGTCCGGATAGCCGGACTATCATCATCGGCCGGACTCCAAGACTATGAAGATACAAGATTGAAGAATTCGTCCCGTGTCCGGATGGGACTTTCCTTGGCGTGGAAGGCAAGCGTGGCGATACGGATATGTAGATCTCCTACCATTGTAACCGACTCTTTGTAACCCTAGCCCTCTCCCGCGTCCATATAAACCGGAGGGCTTTAGTCCGTAGGACACACAACCATTACAACAATCATACCATAGGCTAGCTTCTAGGGTTTAGCCTCCTTGATCTCGTGGTAGATCCACTCTTGTACTACCCATATCATCAATATCAATCAAGCAGGAGTAGGGTTTTACCTCCATCGAGAGGGCCCGAACCTGGGTAAAAACATCGTGTCCCTTGTCTCCTGTTACCATCCGCCTAGACGCACAGTTCGGGACCCCCTACCCGAGATCCGCCAGTTTTGACACCGACAAAGAGCCTACAGTATTGCAAGCTTATCGCTCGTATTATAGGACAAGATGCATTTAATAGGTGTTTTAGGTGTCCCTTCACTTTAGCGGGGACGGGAGCGAGGCCCGTCCCATTCGTCACCGCTGCTCCTCGAGTCGACACGCGCCCTGGCCAGCATGCATGCAGTGCCATGTAGACAGGCAAGCAGCTGAGGTGGCGTGGTGCTGGAGCCTCCATGAAGATCTGCATGCCGCCACGCAGGTGTGTGCTGAGTTGGCCTGGAAGCTGCATGTTGCCACGCAGGTGCCTGCCCAGCTGGTTGGGCTGGCATCTTCTTGCGAACGGCAGCGGGAAAATGGTTGGTGCGGGCCTGGTAGTGGCCCTGCTGTCGCCTCTGGCAAGGGTCTTGTCGGGTGGCCTGGCAAGGTTCTTGCCATGAGGCGCTGGCGTCCCCGACAAGGATCTTGCCGGGGGTCTTGTGGGTTTATTCGGTAAGGATCTTGGTGAGGATTGTTGCCTCTCAACCCCCATCTGATCTTGATCATTCTATGTCTTTACAAAGATCTGCATGCCACCATGGAGGTGCCTCCCGAGCCCTGGTCCAACATGGTTGTTGACATTGGAGGCCGTGGGTTCAAGGGTGGCTTGCTCTGCCGGTGTGGGCGAGTTGCCCCGGCAAGGGCCTTTCCCGGGCCACTTAGGTTGCCCCCGGCAAGGGTCTTGCCGGGGAAACCTGCTTGGTCCATTTGCACTTTGTGGCCTTGGTCCTTGATGTTGCCTTGTTTGTCTCGAGCCTTCGGCTTCCTTCCGGCTTCCCTCCTCTGCCCTTCCACGTGCGGCCATGGCGCATGGCTCCGACTGCCCGCGCACAAGTAAAGGGGGTCACATCCCTAGCTTCTGGCATTGCACTAGGCTAACTTCATTTGTGCATCATGTTTAAACTTTGAAGAAACTTGAAATGGGGATATCCAAACCCTAGTACCAAATGGAATTCAAATAGGTTCAACCTAAAAATATTTTCAGTAAATCCAAATAGGTTCAACCAAATAGGTTCAGGAAAATGCTAGAAACCATAACCAGAGGTGTTGCACATTTTTCCATGATATATTTGGTCACTGAATTAAATCATATGTACTTTGCATTTGGGCATTTCAATGCTAGTAATATTTTAAATGCTCAAATAATTCTGGAAATAAGTGTGGGCTGTTGGAATTAGTCTAAACAGATCCTATGATTATTTTCAGGATTTTTGGAAATGTTCTGGTATTTTTAATAAAGCCCAGAAGGTACAGAGAAATAGAAAAACATTAACAAAAGAGAGAGAGAGAGAATACCTGGCGCTTACCTGGCCGGCCTGGCACTGTAGTAGCCCACCAGGACCATCTGCCAGTCGTCCCCCACCTCGTGCCAGAAGGACGCGATGCGTGTGTTCGCCGCACGCCGGCACGCGCCCGTGCCACCTCCTGCTTCCTGCCGCTTCCCCCTCGTCGCCCTGGGCCTCCCTCGCGACGCCACGCAGCCCCAACCGCTCACTCACTCTCTCCCGTGCTCCCCCCCTCTGTTTCTCTCGCGCACAGCCACCCGAACGCGCCATCACGCCGCTCGCTGTTCCCGCGGCCACAGCCACCGCCTCGCCTCGCCGAAGCGCTCAGAAGCTCCGCCTCGACCCCCTCTTCCTCCCCACCGAGCCATGCCCTGACGGAAGCCCTGCAACGCCGTCCTCGATGCCATCTTCGTCCTCTGCACCGACGGCCGCCGTTGCTCGATTCGCCGCCCATAGAGCGTCCCCGGCCTCGCCCTCGCGCTCGTTGGACTCGTGGTGAGCCGCTGACCCGTTCCCCTCTTCTTCCCATGTCGTTTGGCCGCTCTAGACGCTGTTTCCGCCGGACCCGAGAGCTCACCGCCGCCCCGCCATGTCGCCGCCGTTGCCACCGTCACCTATAGCCGCAACCGAGCGCTTCACCGCACTCGCCGTTTCCCCAGGAGGCCGCAGCAACGCTCCGCACCTCCTTCCGTGCCTCCTAGCGACGACCCCGAGCTCTCCCGAGCTCCGGCAGCCGCCAACATCGTCGCCGGCGTCTTTTCCGACCACCCCGAGCCCAAACACCACCACCACTCGACGCGGTAGCCCCCCAAGCATCATGTAGATGCCCTCCGCCGGCCGTATGGTCGCCGGAGACACAAACCCGAGGCTCGCCACCACGGCTGGCCTCGCCGGCGTCAAGCCGCCGATGGGTTTGACCCCGCTGACCCGGGGTTGACCATGTTTGTCCCCCCACCAGGGTCGCTGACAAGTGGGCCCAGGGCCCCAGCTAATCCTAGTTTAGTTTTTAATTAAGTCTAATTACTCCAATGAAATTTTTAGTTAGTAGTAGTTTAACACTAATTAATTCAGATTAGTTAGTAAGTCACTGACGTGTGGACCCCACACGTCAGGTTTGACCTGGTCCTGGCTTCGTTGACCTACTGACGTCACAGTGACGTAGTGCTGACGCAGTTAATTATTTTCGGGATTTATTCTTATTCAGGAAATTTCAGAAAATAATGCTAACTTCAAAAATTCATAGAAATTCAACCGTCACTCCAAATGAAATAAATTATATATGAAAAATGATCAGAAAAATCCAATCAATCCATCTGTACCATTTTCATGCATGTTAGAACAACTTATAGCTGCTGTTTAGCACAAATCATATAAATGGCATTTTAATATCCACATATGGAGTTTGAATTTGAATCTTGGACTCAAATCAACTTCATTTAATCTGGTTGCTAGTTGCATTAGCTCAAACCACAACATATTGCCATGTCACACTCATGCGTCATATTGTTGCATTGCATTGATTGTGTTCTTTCTCTGTTGCCGGTGTCTGTCCCCCCTCAGTAGACGTTGTTCCGGCGTTGTGCCAGGCAAGCAAAACCCCCTTGTTCATTCCGATACAATCCCACTCTCTCGCTCCTGCTCTATTTTACTGCATTAGGACAACAACGATACAACTGTTACTTGCTACGGTAGTTGAACCCCTTTATCCTCTGCATGACCTGTCATTGCCACAGTAAATAGATGAAACCCACTAGCATGAGTAGGAGTTGTTTGAGCCCTGATGTACCTACTCATTCATGCTTGTTTGTCATGCCTGCTATTGCTTAGAATTGTGTCAGGTCTGATTCTTCGGGGATGAATTGGAGGTGTGTAAACATGTCCTACCGTGTGTGAGCTAAGTGTGTGAACACGATTTGGTAAAGGTAGCGGTGAGAGGCCATGTAGGAGTACATGGTGGGTTGTCTCATTGAAACCGTCCTCAGGAACTGAGTTCTGTGTTTGTGATCCATGAACAGCTACTACCACACATTGGAATGCTTAAGTGCCCCTCTCGACTTATTAATCAACTCGATCTCTGTCCAGGAGTTGCAACTAGTTTCTGGTGTTTGTAGGAAGTGTTAGTAGTCTACCAAGTGGCACCCGGTACAGGTGGGCTTGGGACAGACTAGGCACAGTGGCACGGTGTACCAAGTGGCACCCGGATGGTGGGCTTGGGAACCCTGCTCACATCGTTTGGGGCCGTGAGCGACACCCCGGCCGGATCTCCTTGCCGATGGAACCTGAATAGGCGATAAACCTAGACGAGAGACTTGTGTGGTTAGTCAAGTCGTGGCCGACTCCCTCGCCAGGCTTCCGCTTGAAGGTTGCCGAGATACACGAGGTGTACATGGCGGTAAGTGGCGAGAGCGTGTGTGAAGAAGTACATCCTTGCAGGGTTAACATTATCTATTCGAATAGCCGTCTCCGCGGAAAAGGACTTCTGGGTTGCCTATACAGTTCATAGACAAGTGAAATTGGATACTCTAAAATGCGCAAGATAAGCGTGAGTGCTATGGATGGCGTTCTCGTAGGGAGACGGGAGCGGATCCATAGTGGTGTATTGACATGGTGAATATGTGGACTCGTGTGCGCCACCTCAAAAGAGTTACTTGCAGTCGTAGTTCAGGATAGACACCGAGTCAAAGCTGGCTTGCTGCAGTCAAACTCCACCATCCCCTTTGTTGATAATGATGCATATGTAGTTAATTCTGATGTAAGTCTTGCTGGGTACATTTGTACTCACGTTTGCCTATTTTATGTTTCTGCAGAGAGACTTACGTCTCACTAGTAGTTCTGCGTGGACTTCGACGTTTAGCTTGTTACCTCAGCTACGATCTTGTGCCCTCGGCAGGACCTAGTAGATAGTCAGGCTTTTCAGCCTTTTTCATTTGTAGATGTCTGTACTCAGACATGTTGAGCTTCCGCTTGTGCTTTGACTTGTATGCTCTGAATGCTGGGTCATGAGACCCATGTTTGTAATATATCGCTCCTTGGAGCCTATTGAATAAAATACTTGAGTTGTAGAGTCATGTTGTGATGCCATGTTGTATCTGCACATATCGAGCATATTGTGTGTATGTTATTGAAATGCTTGGTATGTGTGGGATCTGACTATCTAGTTGTTTATCCATAGTAGCCTCTCTTACCGGGAAATGTCTCCTAGTGCTTCCACTGAGCCATGGTAGCTTGCTAGTGCTCCGGAACACTTAGGCTGGCTGGCATGTGTCCTTCTTCGTTCCTATGTCTGTCCCTTCAGGGAAATGTCGCGCGATGAATACCGGAGTCCTGTTAGCCCACTACAGCCCGGTTCACCGGAGTCCTGCTAGCCCAATGCTACAGCCTGGATTCACTCGCTGATGGCCGACACGTTCGATGCTGGGTCATGGATGCCTGTCCTTGTAAGTTTGTGCCACTTTGGGTTTATGACTAGCCATGTCAGCTCGGGCTCCTTATCATATGGATGCTAGCGACACTATCATATACGTGTGCCAAAAGGCACAAACGGTCCCGGGCAAAGGTAAGGCAACACCCGTGGGAATACCATGCGTGAGGCCGCAAAGTGATATGAGGTGTTACATGCTAGATCGATCTGGCATTGAGTCGGGGTCCTGACAGCTTTGGTATCAGAGCTTGACTGCCTGTAGGATTACCAAACCCGACTGGTCGAAGTTGAGTCTAGAAATTCTTTAGTTATGTAAGGGAATTGATTGTGGGATGGAACGTAAGGCTCTTTTCTTACTCCTTATACCTCATGGCCTTCTGATATGAGTCATCCTTTTCTCTTCTACGGGGATTAAGAACTAGGCCTTCTCATCTATCTATCAGGATGACGTGTTACTAATCCATAGACTTATAGAATTGTTAGTTTCAAATCTTAGCTCAGTTTCTACTACTTCCGTGTATTCATAGCTGGTCTCAGAATCTTGATATTGTGATGATCGAGTGGTTATGCCACCATTTTGTCGGATGTCTCAAGTCATCTTGAGCATTTACAGTCGTTATGCTGTCCGAGTCATCCCACGTTTCTAAATAGTCTGATGCATTTGCAAATCCCTTCTTTTTGTTCCGATGTCTTTTTAGGCCAGGTTAACCACACTAAATTGCTGAGTTGAGGTACTTTGTTGCCTCGACATATATGCTGGAGCTATTATTATGACCCTAGTTGTCTAGAGTATCACCTAGTAACCTAGCCATGCTTTGTGTTCCCAGTGTGATGATTCTGGCCATCATTCTTGAAAGCACCTCGTGATGCCATTTAGTTAGTAAACATTCTATTCATGGGTTCTTGAACCCAAGAATCACTCCACCTACTTCATGTTAATAGTGTTTGCTAGTCCCTTTAGGATACTAGTAACCTTTGCGATAGTCCTCGAGGTCCGTGGTATTCCCTTCTTCCAATACCATGAACTACTTATGGCAGAAGTTCCTCGTTGAACCGAAAGATCACAACCAGAGTGCTCTTGATGAGTTCTCGATTCTATGTTGTTACTCTGTCAGCTCTACCTTTCTGCATGGGTTATCCGGAAGAAACCTGTTGAACTTGGTTCGACAACTAATCCATGCATCCACAACTCAGAAAATCATATGTTCTTTTGATTTGTCCCATTTTAGTGACCCTCATCTATCAATTGATAGTCAAGAGTATGCGTGCATTTGTTCATCGATGCCTATTACTCCTGTGGTCCGCCAATCCATTCTTTCTGGAATGACTAGGAGAAACAAACTCCAGTGCCTCATCCATATCCAGGATTGGGTCAAAGCAGTTGTATTTCATAGATCAAAATGCAATCAAGCTTTTGATCCCTTCTACCCTGAAGTGTTACCCTCTTTATGCCAGGATCGTCATGAGAATTGCACCACCTCTTATGAATTCTTGATGCAGTGATACTTCTCGCCATCATTATTCATCCCTCGGTCCCGTGTTGTTGTAACCGGAATGCAGACAAGTGAACCGTGATGTGTGAAATCTATACTCCTAGCAACTCCGTTGCTTGGTAGTTAAAGGACAATAATTTCATTCTTAGCATGTTGGTTCCTGAATCATCATTCTAAGATATATCGTGCTACCTAGTCCTTATTTCTGGTGCACCTCTCGATCAATGAGTTAGGGCTATGCCAATTCCTTGGTTATTCGATCATATCCTCTTGCCTGAGAAGAAAGATTACTCTCGAGCTTAGTAGCATATTGGTGGCTCGTGATTTTCCTATTATCTTCCCGGAAGTATCACCAGGTTGTCCCGCTGACCAATGCGTTGAGCTCGTGATCAAGTTGGTTTATTCCTGTAAACCACCCTTTCTCCAAGAATCCATGTTGGATACCCCTGAGCTTGTTGGTTAAGCTATACATCAACTTGGAGAGTTGGAAGATAAATGCTTTGCCTAAACTTAGTTCATTTCAAAGGGATATCTTTTGTATATGTGCGTTGAAGATAGATGATATCTTCATCGATTGGTCCTGTGATCAGTTGTTGGATCTATTATCTTCTCAAAACTTTGATGTGAGTGTGGGCTATCCTCAAATCAAGTCAGAACCAACGATGTTCGTAATGTTGTCTTACTCGTGGTTGATCCCTCGAGCATACACCATTACATCTTTTGGTGTGACCAGTACTATCACATTGTTCACATAATGGTGGAAATCCAGTGATATGGAAACTCTGATGAGTTGTTGTTGAGCCCATCGACAACATCCTTATTTCCTCCATGATTCTGTTGGACATTAAGCTAGTGTTGGAAACTTTGTAAACAATGCCTTCAATTTCCGTCCCTGAGGTATATGTTTGGATGAGAGAAGTGACTTCCTCTAATTCACGTGTATGTGATGTAAGTTGCCGCCGTGAATTCGAGAAAGTTTGTTTTTGCTTCCTTTGGAATCATCCCAAGTCAGTCACGCATGTGCGAAGTACTCTATGGTTTGATAGGTTGGCCGCCTCCATTCTATATGTGTTTCCTAGCACACCAAGCCACTGATTGATTTGTTCAAGGAGAAGAAGTTCCTTCTTAGGATCCGGACTTATGCAAGGGCTTCGATATCCTTGATGATGGTTCCCAACCAGAACTCGGTAGTGTTTTGTTGTAAGACTACCATGTGATCATGCTTGTCTGGGACAACGTGTTCACATGCTTGTAGCACAACCAGCTCATGTTTTGGAGCTTACTACCGTAGTTCATTTCCCGAGAGTCTCGCAACGTCATCTCGTCGATTTGTGTTGCAAACTTTCATTTTTCTTTCTAGACTCGATGAGTCTGGATTATTCTGACACCAACCCCATCTGATTCTCAGGCAGATATAATGGTTGGAACGTCTCCCAAGAACTATAATATTGGCCTCTCTGTAACCCGGTAAAGTGGATATCAATGCCAACACACCCAGCTGGAAGGCCCATTATTGTAGTATCTTCATTGAGGAAGTTGGCCACCTCCCCATATGGATTTCATAGGATTTACTCCCTAGTTGTCCCATATGGATTTTTTTGTGTCCCCGAAGTCCAACCTTTTACTTGATGTTCTAGATATCAAACCATATCTATGAATGGGATATGCTAGCACGTCGAGGAGAACATTAGAAGAGGAGTGCTAAATGTCTCTCGGTCGATCATCCAGATTTTGTTCCCTTGGCCTCGCTAAGGTGAAAACTGAGAAGATGTTATCTTCCTTTGCATCTACATCGTCCATTACTATTCATCATGGTAGCATGATGTGTTGCCAGGATCCTCGGCACGGATGTTGGTAAAACCTTGATGAATATGGAAATGCTCAAGTTCTTGAGAGCACGCACAAGCGCTAGGTGTTATCATCGGCACTAACTGGGATTCCTCTCAGTTTCCTCGGTTACGCTATGACTTTTTAAATAGGAGACTCACTCTCTACTATTGAGCTTCTCCCCAGTTACTAAAATTATCCTTTGTGTTGATTTCAACAAGGTAGTCCACATCATCCATTCTAATCCGGGTATGCCATTCTAATCTGGGTATGCCATTCTACCGAACCCCTCCAAACGATCGCTCAACATTTTCCCTAGGCTGGTATAGAGAGTTTCAATGATCTTTGAATCAAAGGTAATTCTTTTTGCCACTTAAGGGATGATTCCATGAGTCACCTCCTCTAAGATGTCTCGTTAATGTATCATGGCAACTCAACTCTTCGCTACGCTGACAACAGTTCACCACCCTTTTAAGTATGGAATTGTTGTCCACCTAGTGAACCCTCGTCATTTGTTCCACTCCATCCCTCTAGATGTGTGTTTCGTGTCTCAGCTTGAGTGATGTTGCTATGTCTCATTCCATGAGTTGATCCTAAGTTGTTCGATCTTCGAGAAGATCGATCCTTCTAGAGTCTCCTTCTCCTCTCGTTGTCATGTTGGCTGGAGTTCTCAGAGCAAGACAACAAGACAAAGATGGTGATTGAATCAACATTCATTTGAAGTGCAACCTGGATCGTGAAGATTGCGTTAGTTGTGTTTCCCCTTCATCTTACCCTACGCCTGAATCTCGGGACGAGATTCTTGTTTAGTAGGGGTGAGTTGTCACATCCCTAGCTTCTGGCATTGCAATAGGCTAACTTCATGTGTGCATCATGTTTAAACTTTGAAGAAACTTGAAATGGGGATGTCCAAACCCTCGTACCAAATGGAATTCAAATAGGTTCAACCTAAAAATATTTTCAGTAAATCCAAATGGCTTTCAAAAATGTGCATCATTTCTGGAAAATGCTGGAAACCATAACCAGAGGTGTTGCACATTTTTCCTTGATATATTTGGTCACTGAATTAAATCATATGTACTTTGCATTTGTGCATTTAGATGCTAGTAATATTTTAAATGCTCAAATAATTCTGGAAATAAGTGTGGACTGTTGGAATTAGTCTAAACAGATCCTATGATTATTTTCAGGATTTTTGGAAACGTTCTGGTATTTTTAATAAAGCCCAGAAGTTACAGAGAAATAGAAAAACGTTAACAAGAGAGAGAGAGAGAGAATACCTGGCGCTTACCTGGCCGGCCTGGCACCGTAGCAGTCCACCAGGCCCATCTGCCAGTCGTCCCCCACCTTGTGCCAGAAGGACGCGAGGCGTGTGTTCGCCGCACGCCGGCACGCGCCCGTGCCACCTCCTGCTTCCTGCCGCTTCCCCTCGTCGCCCTGGGCCTCCCTCGCGATGGCACGCAGCCCCGACCGTTCACTCACTCTCTCCCGTGCTCCCCCTCTGTTTCTCTCGCGCACAGCCACCCGAACGCGCCGTCGCGCCGCTCGCCGTTCCCGCGGCCACAGCCACCGCCTCGCCTCGCCGAAGCGCTCAGAAGCTCCGCCTCGACCCCCTCTTCCTCCCCACCAAGCCACGCCCTGCCGGAAGCCCTGCAATGCCGTCCTCGATGCCATCTTCATCCTCTGCACCAACGGCCACCGTTGCTCGATTTGCCACCCACAGAGCGTCCCCGGCCTCGCCCTCGCGCTCGTTGGACTCGCGGTGAGCCACTGACCCGTTCCCCTCTTCTTCCCATGTCATTTGGCCGCTCTAGCCGCTGTTTCCGCCGGACCCAAGAGCTCACCGTCGCCCCGCCATGTCGTCGCCGTGGCCACCATCACCTATAGCCGCAACCGAGCGCTTTACCGCACTCGCCGTGTCCCCAGGAGGCCGCAGCAACGCTCCGCACCTCCTGCCGTGCCTCCTAGCACCTCGTTGCCGGCGTCTTTTCCGACCACCCCGAGCCCAAACACCACCACCACTCGACGCGGCAGCCCCCCCCCAGCATCACGTAGATGCCCTCCGCCGGCCGTATGGTCGCCGGAGACACAAACCCGAGGCTTGCCACCGCGGCTGGCCTCGCCGGCATCAAGCCGCCGGTGGGTTTGACCCCGCTGACCTAGGGTTGACCATGTTTGACCCCCCACCATGGTCGCTGACAAGTGGGCCCATGGCCCCAGATAATCCTAGTTTAGTTTTTAATTAAGTCTAATTACTCCACTCGCATTTTTAGTTAGTACTAGTTTAACACTAATTAATTCAGATTAGTTAGTAAGTCACTGACGTGTGGACCCCACACGTCAAGTTTGACCTGGACCTGGCTTTGTTGACCTGCTGACGTCACAGTGACGTAGTGCTGACGCAGTTAATTATTTTCTGGATTTATTCTTATTCAGGAAATTCAGAAAATAATGCTAACTTCAAAAATTCATAGAAATTCAACCGTCACTCCAAATGAAATAAATTATATATGAAAAATGATCAGAAAAATCCAATCAATCCATCTGTACCATTTTCATGCATGTTAGAACAACTTATAGCTGCTGTTTAGCACAAATCATATAAATGGCATTTTAATATCCACATATGGAGTTTGAATTTGAATCTTGGACTCAAATCAACTTCATTTAATCTGGTTGCTAGTTGCATTAGCTCAAACCACAACATATTGCCATGTCACACTCATGCATCATATTGTTGCATTGCATTGATTGTGTTCTTTCTCTGTTGCTGGTGTTTGTCCCCCCCTCAGTAGACGTTGTTCCGACGTTGTGCAAGGCAAGCAAAACCTCGCAGATGAGGGTCCTGGTGAGAGCATGTTGAGGCCGGCAGTACCGTCGATGAGAGTCCTGGTGACGACCACCTCGCAGATGGTGGGCGTGCAAAGCATTGGGAGCGCACCCGAGCAGGCGGTGTTGGCGGGTTGATCGTCCGAGCTGAAGGTCAAGTCGGCCTTGGGTGCCGCCCAACCCGAAGGAGCTCCGTGCCGCGTGAGGGCGGCGCCGATCTGGCAAACAAACGGCTTGATGTGGTGGCTCGAGGGTGGCGCCTGCGAGCCACCCAGGAGAGCCGCGACGACCGGGGGTGCCGGCACGGCGTAGTGGGTGTGGAATAGGTTGCGCAGCTTGCCGCGGTAGAGCGTGTGGTGCGGCGTGGCGGCTGCTGGCTCGCCCGCTGCGCCTCTACTTCTCCGAGCCTGCGGAGGCGTTTTCTTGGCTGGGGTGGGGGCTCCGCCTGCGGCAAGCCGCCCGGAGGAACAGAGGACGAGGGGTTGGCCTCCGCCGAGCCACTCGTGCCCGTGGCGGGCCCGCCCGACTCGACCTCCGGCTCAGCGTGCTCCTCTTCGTTGGCGGCCGCCTCCCGCTCAGCCAGACTTGCCGCCTCCGCCGCGGCCGCCTCGGCTTCGGTGAACCCGAACTCGCCGGCGGCCGCGGCCGCCTTTGCCTCCTCCAACCTGGAGTAGATGCGCGCCAGCTCCTCCTTGGTGGTGTCGCGGGTGAGGCCTCTCTTCTCATCGGCGCGGACCTGCACCTCCACCAAGTTGTCGAAGAAAGCTTGCACGACCTCGTTTGAGGGTTCCTGCCAGGTGCGAAGGATCCCGTGCGAGTCACACGCTGGCATCATCGCACGGAGGCGGTCCAGCGCGGAATTGTTGCACAGCGGGATGACGCCCTGCGGCGATGTGAGCCACTCGGGATGATCACGATCGGGCTTGAACAGCTCATTGAGCGTCCCGTGGAGCTCCCGGACCGTGAAGTTGAAATTAAGGCCCAGGCGCAGCCTCATAATGTCCGCCGCGTTTTGGAACTCCCAGGCAGCCTCTTCCTATCCTGCAGGGGAGCAATGTGGCGGCAGATGAAGTCTGCGGCAACTGCGCCCACGGAAAGCCCGGCAAGCCTAAGGCGGTGGATTCGAGTGGTGGCAATACTCAGCCTGGCGTCCTCCGGGGCCAGAGCGCTCCAATCCTCGCAGCGGACTACGGCAGATTGGCGCAGAGCAGTGAAGGATTGCGGGTTTTCCTCAACTACCTAGCACCAATCAGCTCTCCATTCATCCCACCTACTGCGGTACTCCCCCTCCAAATAAGTTTCTTTCTTGCCAGCCCTCGAGATCTAGGAGATTCCCCCAGACAAGACCTCTCCCTTCTCGACCCGAGGCATGAAGAAATGGCGAGAGAGTGCTACGTTTGGATGGATGCCAAAGAAATTCTCGCAGAGATGCGCGAAGATCGACATGGTCAGAACGGCATTGGGGGTGAAATCGAGGAGGTGGAATCCATAGGTATACATGATGTCGCAAAAGAAGTCAGAATAAGGCGGGTAGAGCCCGCAATAGAAGAACACTGCGAAAAAGTGGTACCAGTTCGGACCCTGGCATTTGGCGGCGGCCGGAAGAACCCTCGTGCGCGGGTGTGCCCGCGTCTCCATCGACCAGAAGTAGTAATAATACTCCCTCAGGTACACGGCGTCAAGCTCTGGAGGGAAGACCGCGCGCTCCTTCCGCAGCTTCGCAAGCCGCTGCGCCTCGGTCGTCTTCACCACCTTCGCAGCCTCCGCAGCTTTGGGAGCCATGGCGAAGGCAGAGGAAGGGGGTCGGCGATGATTGGCGCTGGCGGCGGCGAGGGCAGAGCACAACCCTCTTTTTCCTTGGGAAGAAGGAAAGGGGGGGCGGCGGAGGCTTTTCCGAGATTGAAGTGGTGAAAGGCAAGGTGGGCGGACTGCTCCTGCTCCCTCTGCCTATATAAAGGGAAGTGGCGGACGTTCCGCATTCACGATTAAAGAAGTCGCCACGACTTCCCCCACGACGCAAAGCCCAACGCGTGGCGTGCGGAGTGGGCGTGGGAGATGCGGAGTTGAAGCTACGGTGTACCCCGCACCACGCGTGCCCGTGCACTGTTTTGGGCCTGGCCCAACACGCCAAAGATGTCGCGGGAACACTGGTCCCACGAACACCTATGGGACCGTAGTCCCTTCTTGGTTCGGCGGGGGGCGGAGGTCGCACAAAGAGCGGATCGAGGTGTCACACACGAGGGGTTTTACCCAGCTTCGGGCCGCACGGATGCGTAAAACCCTACTGCTGCTTGTGATTGTATTTGCTTCTTGCTCGTGAAATGCCGAGCTTTGGATCAGAGCTATGGTGTGTCTAGCCCTAAGGTGTCTAACCACCGAATGTCCAACCCCTTCTACGTTGCGCATGGGCCTCCTTTTATAGGCTAAAGGGGTCACCGACAGGTGGCAACGTAGGCAGGGGTAAAAGCAGGAAATCTCTATGGTTGGTACAGCTGTTTGCACAGTGTACCATACCTAACTCTGACGGCAGGGGACAAGGGCATTAAATGCCCGTCTATGTCGCCCAAACAGTGTGAAAAGGGACCGTCAGGGACGTCTCCGTTCGCCACGATGGCTGCCTCGCCATCGCTGCTGGCCTCCACGTACCCCTGGCTGCTCAGCCGCTCGCCACGTACGCCCGGGAAGAGCCCCAGGGCGACACGTGGGTAGGTGAGCTGGCGCGTGGGCACGGGGTGGCTATCTGCCGCGGCAAGTGCCTTGCCGCGGTTCCAGTCTTGTCGCGCCCGGCAAGCGCCTCTTGCCGGGGCGGGGGTCACTCTTCCCGGCAAGCTCCTCTTGCCGGGGCCTTGCTCTATCTTCCCGGCAAGCTCCTCTTGCCGGGGTCTTGCCTCTTCTAAGTCTTGGATGTCTTGTTCTTGAGCATCTTCAAGGGATGAACTGATGGTCCTGGTGAGTGCCCGACAAGGCTTGCCGCGGGGTGCTGCGACTGCCCGTGCACAAGTTTGGGGTACTAAGGTACCCCTACTTTAGTACACCGACACAGCTCCTCCCAGGAGGCCGCAGAAGCCGTGGCAGGTGGAGCAGCCACATGTGCGGGACACCGGTGAGGGCCATGGGAAAGCAGTTGGCCATGACCTTGTCGTCGCCCCTGGCTTTGAGGACGGCCTCCTCGTATGCCAGCAGGAAAACCAGCGGATCCGTCGTGCCGTTGTAGCGCGGCGGCATCTCTGGCTTGAACTTGTGCGGCCACCGCACCTGTCGCAAGGCGGGGGCCAAGGCTCGAAGCACCCTGGCCCCAGCATTGGCATCGGCCGCCAGAGCCGACGGCGCGTTGTCCGCCATGAGGGCGAAGTGCGGTGTTGGTGGAGAGTGATCAGACGGAAGGGAGAGCTCCAGCGCAGCCCCTACCTTGCGCGCCAAATGTCGGATATCGGGTTCCGGCAAAACCCTTAAGGTTCGAACTCTGGGGTGCGCAGGAGGATCTTCTCCCTAGCGATCCACACCCCAAAACCTCGCCATGAATCTAAGCTACACGATGAACAACACAAGGGACACAAGGTTTATACTAGTTCGGGCCATCGTTGTGGTGTAATACCCTAATGCAGTGTGTGCTGTGGTGGATTGCCTCTGGGGCTGATGATGAACAATATAGAGGGAGAACAACCTCGCGAGGGGTGTTCTTGAGCTGGTGCGATGTTCTGCTAGGGAAGGATTCGATCCCTTTCCACTGTGGTGGCTATCTCTATTTATAGAGGCCCTGGTCCTCTTCCCAAATATTGAGCGGGAAGGGCGCTAACAACGGCCATTTTGAAGGGGGACAACTAGTACAAGCTATCCTGACTAAAGTTGGTCTTCGACTGCCAAAGGCACTGGCGATGACGCCGTCTTGGGCTCCACGGTGATCTCCGTCCTGTCGTCCTGCTGGTCTTGGTCTTGTTGCACCGATATGGAAACCTTTGCTTGATGCCTCGGTACTCCGCGCCTGCGCTTGCCCCCTTTCCACCAAAGAGGAAACAAGGACACTACGCTAGCTGGCGCCCGCCTAGTCTCGATCGTCATGGCTTGCGTCACGAGCACCTCGCGAGGTACTCCTTGCCTTGATCTCTCCGCCTTCTCGCGAGCCTGCCTGATGAGGCCGCCCCTGAGGAAGCCTTGCATCGTCCGCCCCGCGAGGCTTGGCCCCTCACGAGGGTATTGAACTTGGGTTGATGAAGACAGGCCGTACTAGACCACTGCTCGAGCCAGGCCGCAGGCCGCAGGCAGGCAAGTCTGGGGACCCCCGTTGCTAGAATGCTGATAGAACTCGATGAGCGTGCTTTCCTATTTCAGATCCAGGTTAATACTGACGCTGAACTGCTTGGATGAATCGCCAGGAACAAAATCAACCAATTTAGTCTCATCAACCGATTTAAACTTCAAGGCCGGATCATGCTCTGTAGTTGACTTTTCCAAAGAAGTCATATTCGCCGGATCAACATTGTCCTTATAAAATTTTAACTCCTCAGTTGCGCAAGCCGACTCGGCGTAAACTGCATCACCCTCTTCACACTCCAAAGCTATCTTCCGGCTCCCATGTACTGTGATGGTCCCATGGTGACCCGGCATCTTGAGCTACAGATAAACATAACATGGTCGGGCCATGAACTTAGCATAAGCGAGTCGTCCAAACAGAGCATGATAAGGGCTCTTAATCTTCACCACTTCAAAGGTTAAGGTCTCTGATCTGGAATCATGATCATCTACAAACGCAACCTCCAGAGCTATCTTACCAACCGGGTTTGCCGAATTACCAGGTACCACACCATGGAAAACAATGTTTGACAGTTTAAGGTTTTTATTTGTCAGCCCCATGCGACAGAAGGTTTCATAATAGAGGATATTGATGCTTCTCCCTCTGTCCATGAGTACCTTTGTGAACTTATACCCGCCAACCTGAGGTGCCACTACCAACGCCAGGTGACCCGGATTATCAACCCGTGGTGGGTGATCCTCTCTGCTCCATACGATGGGCTGTTCAGACCAACACAAATAATGTGGGACTGCCGGTTCAACGGAATTTACTACCCTCTTATTAGGCTTCTGGTCGCGCTTGCATAAGCTAATGGTGAAGACGTGATACTGCCCACTGTTCAACTGCTTCGGGTGGCTCTGATAACCCGACTGTTGCTGATTTCCCTGATTATTCTGCTAGTTGTAACCACCCTGGTTGTTTTGATTCCCCGGATTACCTTTGAATCCTGAGCTTGAACCGCCTCCACCATAGCCCGGTCCATGGAAACCGGATCCTGAACCTCCGCCCGGTCCTTGACCATCTTGGAAAAAATTCAAATTTTTGAACTCCATCATGATGAGGCAATCTTTCCAGAGGTGTCCGAACGGCCTTTCCTTCGTCCCGTGTCTTGGGCAAGGCTGGTTTAATAGATGCCCAAGATTGATGCCAGACGGTCCGGTTTGTGTGGGCGATTTACCCTTATGGTGCTGACCATTATTCTACGCATTGGTGTTAGCCACAAAGTTAAAATTATTCTCAGCCTTGCGCTTACCAAGCCTCCCTGGTTTGCCGGATTAAGCTACTGCCCCTTGGTGTTGCTGCTCCTCTTTCCCTTCCCCGGATTTTCATCATCAGACTCGGGGTCCTTGGTACCATTAGAGTCAGCGTACTTAACCAAGGCCGCCATGAGTGTACCCATGTCATTACAATGACGTTTAAGCCGCCCCAGTTTCTGCTTCAGGGGTTTGAAACGACAATTGCCTTACAACGTCAAAACCGCTGAATCGGCATTGATACGATCCGACGAGTGCAGAATCGCTGAAACCCGGCGCACCAATGAGTCATCGATTCACCTTCTTCTTGGACACATGAGGCTAAGTCCACAACTGACATGGGCTACTTGCATGTGTCTTTAAAATTCTGGATAAACCGAGCCTTTAACTCGGCCCATGATCCGATGGAGTTAGCTGGGAGCCCCTTTAACCAAGTCTGGGTCGTCCCTTCCATCATCAGGGGGAAATACTTAGCACACGCAGCTTCACTAACATCCAGCAATTCCATGGCCATCTCGTAACTCTCGATCCACACCTCAGGAGATAAATCGGCTGTATAGTTAGGCACCTTGCGAGGACCCTTGAAATCCTTGGGCAATCGCTCATTGCGCAAGGCCGGCACTAAACACAGTAGACCCAAATTTCTAAAGGTCACACCTGGCTCCACAGAAGTTGTTGCACGAACCGGAGTAGGCTGTCATGCCGCATACCGTGCAGTTAACTCGGCCTCTCGACGCGCTCTGCCCTGGTCCACTATGTTCTGGGCATCAGCTCCCCCTCCTGCCGGGTTGGGCCCATGGGGAGGATTATGGTTCCGTCCACTGCTTGACACGGCCGGCTCTTCAATATGCCTGCTGTAACTCCGACTCGGGCGATGGGTGGAATAAATCCTATCTCGACTATACGAATAAGCCTGCTATTGAACCAAAGCCGTTTGAAGGAGATCTCTGGCCCGCCGTGTCTCAACCGCTGTTGGAGACTCGCCTTCCATTGGAATATCTGCCAATCCCGACGCCGCAGCGATCATGTTATCCAAAGGGGTAGAAAAATGACCCAGCGGTGTTGGCATGTACTGAGGCGGGTCCGTCGCCCGTGGCTGATCCGACACTCCTGTCCCAGGTACTTCGACCTGGTTTACCGCCGCTGGGTTACTGGTTCCCGCTCCTGGCGTGTTAAAGAGATTCCTTGCTTCATAAACTGGTGGTAGATGAGACCGATGCCTACTCCTCATCACGTCGTTTGAAGCGTTATGATCCAGCATGAGCCGGTAATTTTCCGACTGAATCCGCTGTGCCTGAGCATCCAACGGGGCCCGCTCCTCAGCCATCCTAGTTTCCTCAGCCTCCATGTCCTCCTTGGCCTGAGCTATCTGATCTCGTAGTTTCGTGACTTCTGCGTTATGCTGATCTCGATTATCCGGGTTAACCTGTATGGTCAAAAATGTCGTCAAGGCTTCCAATAAACCGGACAGGACTTGAGCCGGCGGGCGCACAGGGCCTCCTGCCCTGGCTGCCGATCCGGAAATTATTGCCCCTGCAGCTGAGGAGTGTTGCGCGGGTTGCGTCCGGCCATGAAGATCGAAACCCGGTTTGGTGGATCAAGGGGGTCTGGGATACTGTCGCCATCGGAACAGCCCCCAAACCGGCCATATGGCAGTTGGTATAATGACTCGGTCTCCCCGGTGGATGATTCGCCATCTGAATAGAGAACCGACTCACCGTCGGATACCGGTTCAGATTCTACAACATTGATGAATCCTACGAAAGCACGCTTCATGGCGGGTTGAACTCGGGCGGATCTTGCATGCTGAGCCGTCTCGATGAGGTCGGCGCAGATGTACGGCTCAGGGCCCGGTTCATCGATCTTGCCAATGAAGACGTGAATTCCTTTGAAGGGGACCCGGTACCCGTACTCGATTGAGCCGGCGTCGGGGGCCCAGCCTGCGTCGTCGATGTAGAGCTTGCCATGATGACTCTTGGTCATCCAGCCCACTAAATATCCCTTGAGTCCTTCGAACTTGCCCTCTAAGAACTTGAAGCCATCGTGTGATAGCCCCACGGTGGGCACCAACTGTCGTGGAATTGTCACGTCAGATGTCCTAGTGTGAGGACTTAGTCGTGGAGCCATCGCAATCAGATTAGCTTAAAGGGGTTAAACCGGACAAAGGACACAGGGAGTTTATACTGGTTTGGCCCCTTGCAGTGAAGGTAAAAGCCCTCGATCCAGTTGAGGTGGAATTGGTAGGGTTTTGATAACCAGGGGGCGAATACGCGTAACTTGGCTCTCGAGTTGTTATTTCTTGTCCCTAAACCGCCGCCCAGTTGTCCCTTTATATACACAGGTTGAATCCCGTCGGTCTACAGAATCCCGAGGCCGCTTCATAATCACGTCCGGCTCGGTATCTATTCTTTCCTACCTTACATTACAAGTTACACACCTATGGCGGTTAATGTCTATGGGCCCTAACCCGCCTATGGGCTTTGGGCTTCCTTGTTAAGTTTCCTTCATAAGTCGCCATCTTCTATAACTTCACGGGCTTCAATGTTGGCAACCACTTTGAGGATAAACTGACCCCTCCTGGGCGATTATACCTACCAGTTATATCCCCAACAAGAGGAGATGGTGCTGGTGAAGATGTTGATGGAGATTGACCCCCTCCCGATGAGAGGATCGTTAGTGATGACGATGATGATGATTTCCCCCTCCTGAAGGGAAGTTTCCCTGGCAGAACAGCTCCGCCGAAGCCCTAGATTGGTTCCGCCAAGGTTCCGCCTCGTGGCGGCGGAGTTTCATCCCGTAAGCTTGCTTATGATTTTTTTCCAGGGTAAAAGACTTCATATAGCAGAAGATGGGCACCGGAGGGCTGCCAGGTGTCCCCCGAGGCAGGGGCGTGCCCAGGGGGTAGGGCACGCCCCCACTCTCGTGGACAGGGTGTGGGGCCCCTTTGGTACTTCTTCCGCTCAATATTTATCATTAATTCGAAAAATGACTTTTGTGGAGTTTCAGGACTTTTGGAGCTGCGAAGAATAGGTCTCTAATATTTGCTCCTTTTCCAGCCCAGAATCCCAGCTGCCGGCATTCTCCCTCTTCATGTAAACCTTGTAAAATAAGAGAGAATAGCCATAAGTATTGTGACATAACGTGAAATAACAGCCCGTAATGCAATAAATATCGATATAAAAGCATGATGCAAAATGGACGTATCAAAGTGTTGCGTGGACTCAAGACAAGAACCTTTGATACGCTGCAGAAGCACGACAGGCGGTGGATCGAGGAGTTGCCAGTAGCTCTCTGGTCCCTTAGAACGACACCAAACCGAGCTACCGGGCAGACTCCCTTCTCCCTGGTCTACGGGGCAGAAACAATTATCCCCATGGAACTCATTTATGGATCGCCTCGTGTGCTTGCCTACGATGAAGTAGCGTAAGATCGGCACCGATGTGACATCACTGTGCTACTCGAGGAGAACCGTCTCCGGGCTGCTACGCGTGTTGCAAGCTATCAGCAAGCCCCGCGTCGCTATCATAGCTGCAGGGTTCATGCCCGGTGTTTTGAGGAAGGTGACCTTGTCCTTAGGCGCATTTAGTCCGCCAAGGGTACAATCAAGTTGTCACCAAAGTGGAAAGGCCCTTACCAGGTAGTACGAGTCACCAGACCTAGTGTGGTCCGTCTGGAGACCGGAGATGGCACTCAGTTGCAAAACTCATGGAATATTGAGCATCTCCATAAGTTCTACCCGTAAGGCACGGTTGTCGGGCCCTGCCCGGCAGCCACCCTTTTGTATAGGCCTTGCCTCAGCTGCATGTAACCCCCTATACAAAGCTAGGGCGATGACCCTATGCAAGAGAAAATAAAGTAGCACTGTCGGGGCCCTCGGCCCAGATTACATGCAAGCATGAGCATTCCAAGAGCATATTCATAAGCATTTCATGAGCATTTGCATATGCATATAGATAGGATCGCATCCTGCATTCATTCTCCTCTGCATGAAGCTGCAAGTTCCTGTCGTGAACTTGGCTTTGACAAGGAGTTGAGAAGGTTGCCCAGCACTGCGTTCCTGGCAAGCCAAACAGATAAGTTCTACCTCCTGTCCATTAGTGTTCTGTAAGCTATAACTTGTGCACTAGAAAACCTTGCCACTCTTTTGAGACTGAGGTGCTCCCATCCTTGACTCGAACGATGCTTCGGTCAGGGTGGTCGCAGTGGCCTTTGGTAAATATAAGTTGGCGGGGGATGGTCCCTTTGTCTGTTGCCCGGTAGACACAATTCTCCGGCAGATAAAAAGGGTGCCGACGGGATAGTCTGCCGGGGAAAACTCATTTATTTACACTAAAGAGGCACTTCACCTTTGCATGGACATACACATGCACGGGTTCCTGACAAGGTTCATTTTTTTTTCATTAACATGCTAATACGAGTATAAGCATTACAAAACACAAACACAGACTCGAGAGATTACATTATTTGAATTAAAATTCGGCAAGTGCCGACAAGTTTAAGATTGAAAAAATATAAGTGCCCCGTAATGCCCTTTCTTGCCCCTCTTCTCTTAGGCACGGCTATCGAAGGCGAGGTGGGCAAAAGGAGCGCCTGGGCAGGAGCCCAACGCACCCACCTCGGGCTCCAGGAGAGGTAGCCCAACGAGAGTGGGGGCACCGGGGAACGCGTCGATGGAGAGCACGGCGGAGGCTACCCGTCGACCACCGCCACCAGCGCTAGCGGGACGCGGCAGGGCTAGCAGAGTGTAGGATCGAAAGTATGTCCAGAGGGGGGGGTGATTAGACTACTTGACCAAATAAAAGCTTAACCTTTTCCCAATTTTAGTTCTTGGCAGATTTTAGCAACTTAGCACAAGTCAAGCAATCTCAATACAATTCAAGCAAGCATGCAACGAGTATGTGGGCAGCAGAAAGTAAAGCTTGCAACTTGCAAGAAAGTAAATGGGAGGAGTTTGGCGGGAGCAAATGCAATGTTTACACGGAGATTTTTTGGCATGGTTCCGATAGGTGGTGCTATCGTACATCCACGTTGATGGAGACTTCAACCCACAAAGGGTAACAGTTGCGCGAGTCCACAGAGGGCTCCACCCACCAAGGGTCCATGAAGAAGCAACCTCGTCTATCCCATCATGGCCATCGCCCATGAAGGACTTGCCTCACTAGGGTAGATCTTCATGAAGTAGGCGATCTCCTTGCCCTTACAAACTCCTTGGTTCAACTCCACAATCTGGACGGAGGCTCCCAAGTGACACCTAACCAATCTTGGAGACACCACTCTCCAAAAGGTAATAGATGATGTGTTGATGATGAACTCCCTGCTCTTGTGCTTCAAATGATAGTCTCCCCAACACTGAACTCTCTCTCACAGATTTGGCTATTGTGGAAAGATTATTTGAGTGGAAAGCAACTTGGGGAATGCTAGAGATCAAGGTTCTGGTGGTAGGATTGGAATATCTTGGTCTCAACACATGAGTAGGTGGTTCTTTCTCAAAAAATGAGTAGTGGAAGTGTAGGTATGTTCTGATGGCTCTTCTCATGAATGAAGAATGGGTGTAGGGGTATATATAGCCTTCACACAAAATCTAACCGTTACACACAGGTTCCCAAACTCGGTGGGACCGAATCAACAAACTCGGTCAGACCGATCCAGGTAAAAATATGAATGTTAGAGTTTTCGGTGGGACCAATATAATCATCTCGGTGACACCGATATGCTAGGGTTAGGGCATAACGTAATCTCGGTGTGACCGAGCGATAAACTCGGTGGGACCGATTTCAACAATAGGCACATAGAGGGTTGGTCAGGCAAACTCGGTGGGACCGATTCGCTCACTTCGGTGTAACTGAAGTGTTACGAAAGGGAAACAAGAAGTTTGCAATGCAGATTCGGTGGGACCAATTTGCACATTTCGGTGAGACCGAAATGTTACAAAAAGGAAACAGGGAGTTTGCAATCCCATCTCGGTGAGACCTATATCACTATCGGTGAGACCAAAGTAACTACGATTTGTGGCAGTGGCTATGTCAAATGAAACTCGATGGTGCCTAATAGATCAAATCCGTGGGGCCAAATTTGACTTTAGGGTTTAGGACATATGTGGATGTGAGGAAGTGGTTGAGGGTATTGGAGCACATCACTAAGTGATAACCCACAAGTGTAGGGGATCGCAACAGCTTTCGAGGGTAGAGTATTCAACCCAAATTTATTGATTCGACACAAGGGGAGCCAAGGAATATTCTTGAGTATTAGAAGTTGAGTTGTCAATTCAACCACACCTGGATAACTTAGTACCTGCAGCAAAGTATTTAGTAGCAAAGTAGTATGATAATAAAGGTAACAATAGCAAAAGTAATGTTTTTGGGTTTTGCAGTGATTGTAACAATAGCAACAGAAAAGTAAATAAGCGAAGCACAAGATGTGAAAAGCTCGTAGGCATTGGATCAGTGATGGATAATTATGTCTGATGCGATTCCTCATGTAATAGCTATAACATAGGATGACACAGAACTAGCTCCAGTTCATCAATGTAATGTAGGCATGTATTCCGTATATAGTCATACGTGCTTGTGGAAAAGAACTTGCATGACATCTTTTGTCCTACCCTCCCATGGCAGCGGGGTCCTAGCGGAAACTAAGGGATATTAAGGCCTCATTTTAATAGAGAACTGGAACAAAGCATTAGCACATAGTGAATACATGAACTCCTCAAACTATGGTCATCACTGAGAAGTATCCCGATTATTGTCACTTCGGGGTTGTCGGATGATAACACATAATAGGTGACTATAGACTTGCAAGATAGGATCAAGAACACACATATATTCATGAAAACATAATAGGTTCAGACCTGAAATCATGGCACTTGGGCCCTAGTGACAAGCATTAAGCATAGCAAAGTCATAGCAACATCAATCTCAGAACATAGTGGATACTAGGGATCAAACCCTAACATGGGCACTTGATTACATGGTAAATCTCATGGTAAATCTCATCCAACCCATCACCGTCCAGCAAGCCTACGATGGAATTACTCACGCATGGCAGTGAGCATCATGAAATTGGTGATGGAGGATGGTTGACGATGACGACAGCGACGAATCCCCCTCTCCGGAGCCCCGAACGGAATCCAGATCAGCCCTCCCGAGAGAGATTAGGGCTTGCCGGTGGCTCCGTATCGTAAAACGCGATGAAACTTTCTCTCTGATTTGTTTCTCTGCGAGACGGAATATATGGAGTTGGATTTGAGGTCGGCGGAGCCTCAGGGGGCCCACGAGACAGGGGGCCCCCTTGTCTTGATTCTTTCGCCAGTATTTTTATATTTTCCAAAAAGTGCCTCCGAGGATTTTCAGGACATTCCGAGAACTTCTGTTTTCTACGCATAAAACAACATCATGGCAGTTCTGCTGAAAACAGCGTCAGTCCGGGTTAGTTTCATTCAAATCATGCAAGTTAGAGTCCAAAACAAGGGCAAAAGTATTTGGAAAAGTAGATACGTTGGAGACGTATCAACTCCCCCAAGCTTAAACCTTTGCTTGTCCTCAAGCAATTCATCTTGCCCAAGAGGCATGGTTCGCAAGCATCAAGTGATTCACAATCAAGTGATTCCAAAAATCCATCAGTATGGAGTTTCTTCATGCGCTTTACACCAATATGACCTAAACGGCAGTGCCACAAATAAGTTGCACTATCATTATTAACTTTGCATCTTTTGGCTTCAATATTATGAATATGTGTATCACTATGATCGAGATCCAACAAACCATACGTTGGTGTGTATAACCATAGAAGGTTTTATTCATGTAAACAGAACAACAATTTATTCTCTTACTTAAATGAATAGCCGTATTGCAATAAACATGATCAAATCATATTCATGCTCAACGCAAACACCAAATAACACTTATTTAGTTTCAACACTAATCCCGAAAGTATAGGGAGTGTGTGATGATGATCATATCAATCTTGGAACCACTTCCAACACACATCGTCACCTTGCCCTTTAACTAGTCTTTGTTCATTCTGCAACTCCCGTTTCGAGTTACTAATCTTAGCAACTTGAACTAGTACCAAATACTGAGGGGTTGCTATGAACACTAGTAAAGTACACATCAATAACATGTATATCAAATATACTTATGTTCACTTTGCCATCCTTCTTATCCGCCAATCACTTGGGGTAGTTCCGCTTCCAGTGACCAGTCCCTTTGCAGTAGAAGCACTTAGTCTCAGGCTTAGGACCAGACTTGGGCTTTTTCACTTGAGCAGCAACTTGCTTGCCGTTCTTCTTGAAGTTCCCCTTCTTTCCTTTTGCCCCTTTTTGAAACTAGTGATCTTGTCAACCATCAACACTTGATGTTTTTCTTTGATTTCTACCTTCGCCGATTTTAGCATCGCGAAGAGCTTGGGAATATTTTCCGTTATCCCTTGCATATTATAGTTCATCACGAAGTTCTACTAACTTGGTGATGGTGACTAGAGAATTCTGTCAATCACTATCTTATCTGGAAGATTAACTCCCACTTGATTCAAGCGATTGTAGTACCCAGACAATCTGAGCACGTGCTCACTAGTTGAGCGATTCTCCTCCATCTTTTAGCTATAGAACTTGTTGGAGACTTCATATCTCTCAACTCGGGTATTTGCTTGAAATATTAACTTCAACTCCTGGAACATCTCATATGCTCCATGACGTTCAAAACGTCTTTGAAGTCCCGATTCTAAGCAGTTAAGCATGGTGCACTAAACTATTAAGTAGTCATCATATTGAGCTAGCCAAACGTTCATAACGTCTGCATCTGCTCCTGCAATAGGTCTGTCACCTAGCGGTGCATTAAGGACATAATTCTTCTGTGCAGCAATGAGGATAAACCTCAGATCACGGATCCAATCCGCATCATTGCTACTAATATTTTTCAACACAATTTTCTCGAGGAACATATCAAAATAAACACAGGGAAGCAACAATGCGAGCTATTGATCTACAACATAGATATGCTAATACTACCAGGACTAAGTTCATGATAAATTAAAGTTCAATTAATCATATTACTTAAGAACTCCCACTTAGATAGACATCCCTCTAATCCTCTAAGTGATCACGTGATCCAAATCAACTAAACCATGTCCGATCATCACGTGAGATGGAGTAGTTTCAATGGTGAACATCACTATGTTGATCATATCTACTATATGATTCACGCTCGACCTTTCGGTCTCCGTGTTCCGAGGCCATATCTGTTATATGCTAGGCTCGTCAAGTATAACCTGAGTATTCCGCGTGTGCAACTGTTTTGCACCCGTTGTATTTGAACGTAGAGCCTATCACACCCGATCATCACGTGGTGTCTCAGCACGAAGAACTTTCGCAACGGTGCATACTCAGGGAGAACACTTCTTGATAATTAGTGAGAGATCATCTTATAATGCTACCGTCAATCAAAGCAAGATAAGATGCATAAAAGATAAACATCACATGCAATCAATATAAGTGATATGATATGGCCATCATCATCTCGTGCTTGTGATCTCCATCTTCGAAGCACCGTCATGATCACCATCGTCACCGGCGCGACACCTTGATCTCCATCGTAGCATCGTTGTCGTCTCGCCAATCTTATGCTTCCACGACTATCACTACCGCTTAGTAATAAAGTAAAGCATTACATCACGATTGCATTGCATACAATAAAGCGACAACCATATGGCTCCTGCCAGTTGCCGATAACTCGGTTACAAAACATGATCATCTCATACAATAAAATTTAGCATCACGTCTTGACCATATCACATCACAACATGCCCTGCAAAAACAAGTTAGACGTCCTCTACTTTGTTGTTGCAAGTTTTTACGTGGCTGCTACGGGCTTTAAGCAAGAACTCATCTTACCTACGCATCAAAACCACAACGATAGTTTGTCAAATAGACTCCGTTTTAACCTTCTCAAGGACCGGGCGTAGCCACACTCGGTTCAACTAAAGTTGGAGAGACAGTCTTCCGCAAGCCATCTATGTGCAAAGCACGTCGAGGGAACCGGTCTCGCGTAAGCGTACGCGTAAGGTTGGTCCGGATCGTCTCGTCCAACAATACCGCTGAACCAAAGTATGACATGCTGGTAGGCAGTATGACTTGTATCGTCCACAACTCACTTGTGTTCTACTCGTGCAAATAACATCAAACCATAAAACCTAGGCTGTGATACCATTGTTGGGGAACGTAGTAATTTCAAAAAAAAAATTCCTACGCACACGAAAGATCATGGTGATGCATAGCAACGAGAGAGGAGAGTGTTATCTACGTACCCTCGTAGACCGAAGCGGAAGCGTTGACACAACGTAGAGGAAGTAGTCGTACGTTCTCCTCGCGATCCAACCGATCACAGCACCGTTACTCCGGAACCTCCGAGTTCTTGGCACACGTTCAGCTCGATGACGATCCCCGGGCTCCGATCCAGGAAAGCGTCGAGGAAGAGTTCCGTCAGCACGACGGCGTGGTGATGATCTTGATGTGTTACCGGCGCAGGGCTTCGCCTAAGCACTGCAACGATATGATCGAGGTGGAATTTGGTGGAAGGGGGCACCGCACACGGCTAAGGAACGATCCGTAGATCAACTTGTGTGTTTCTGGGGTGCCCCCTGCCCCCGTATATAAAGGAGCCAAGGGGGAGGGGCTGGCCGGCCAAGCCAGGCGCGCCAGGAGAGTCCTACTCCCTCTGGGAGTAGGATTCCCCCCCCCCCAATCCTAGTTGGACTAGGATTCTCCAAGGGGGAGAGAGAGGGAGAGGGGGGCGCCCACCTCTCCTAGTCCTAATAGGACTAGGGGAAGGGGGGAGGCGCGCAGCCCCTAGGGCAGCCCTCTCACCTCTCCTCCAAGGCCCATGTTGGCCCATTATGCTCCCGGGGGGTTCCGGTAACCCTCCCGGTATTCCGGTAAAATCCTGATTTCACCTGGAATGCATCCGATGTCCAAACATAGGCTTCCAATATATAATTCTTTATGTCTCGACCATTTCGAGACTCCTCGTCACGTCCGTGATCACATCCGGGACTCCGAACTCCTTCGGTACATCAAAATGCATAAACTCATAATAACTGTCATCGTAACGTTAAGCGTGCGGACCCTACGGTTCGAGAACAATGTAGACATGACCGAGACACGTCTCCGGTCAATAACCAACAGCGGGACCTGGATGCCCATATTGGTTCCTACATATTCTACGAAGATCTTTATCGGTCAGACCGCATAACAACATACGTTATTCCCTTTGTCATCGGTATGTTACTTGCCCGAGATTTGATCGTCGGTATACAATACCTAGTTCAATCTCGTTACCGGCAAGTCTCTTTACTCGTTCTGTAATACATCATCTCGCAACTAACTCATTGGTTGCAATGCTTGCAAGGCTTTATGTGATGTGCATTACCGAGAAGGCCCTGAGATACCTCTCCGACAATCGGAGTGACAAATCCTAATCTCGAAATACGCCAACCCAATATGTACCTTCGGAGACACCTGTAGAGCACCTTTATAATCACCCAGTTACGTTGTGACGTTTGGTAGCACACAAAGTGTTCCTACGGTAAACGGGAGTTGCATAATCTCATAGTTTAAAGGAACATGTATAAGTCATGGATAAAAGCAATAGCAACATACTAAACGATCGGGTGCTATGCTAATGGAATGGGTCATGTCAATCAGATCATTCAACTAATGATGTGATCTCGTTAATCAAATAACAACTCTTTGTTCATGGCTAGGAAACATAACCATCTTTGATTAATGAGCTAGTCAAGTAGAGGCATACTAGTGACACTCTGTTGGTCTATGTATTCACACATGTATTATGTTTCCAGTTAATACAATTCTAGCATGAATAATAAACATTTATCATGATATAAGGAAATAAATAATAACTTTATTATTGCCTCTAGGGCATATTTCCTTCAGTCTCCCACTTGCACTAGAGTCAATAATCTAGTTCACATCGCCATGTGATTTATCAGCAATAGTTCACATCGATATGTGACCAACACCCAAAGGGTTTACTAGATTCAGTAATCTAGTTCACATCGCTATGTGATTAACACCCAAAGAGTACTACGGTGTGATCATGTTTTGCTTGTGAGAGAAGTTTAGTCAACGGGTCTGCCACATTCAGATCCGTTATGTATTTTGCAATTTTCTATGTCTACAATGCTCTGCACGGAGCTACTTTAGCTAATTGCTCCCACTTTCAATATGTATCTAGATTGAGACTTAGAGTCATCTAGATTAGTGTCAAAACTTGCATCGACGTAACCTTTTACGATGAACCTTTTTTGTCACATCCATAATCGAGAAACATATCCTTATTCCACTAAGGATAATTTTTGACCGATGTCCAGTGATCTACTTCCTAGATCACTATTGTACTCCCTTTGCTTAACACAGTGTAGGGTATACAATAGATCTGGTACATAGCATGGCATACTTTATAGAATCTATGGCTGAGGCATAGGAAATGACTTTCATTCTCTTTCTATTATCTGCCGTGGTCGGGCTTTGAGTCTTACTCAATTTCACACCTTGTAATACAGGCAAGAACTCTTTCTTTGACTGTTCCATTTTGAACTACTTCAAAATCTTTTCAAGGTATGTACTTATTGAAAAACTTATCAAGCGTCTTGATCTATCTCTATAGATCTTGATGCTCAATATGTAAGCAGCTTCACTGAGGTCCTTCTTCGAAAAACTCCTTTCAAATACTCCTTTATGCTTCACAGAATAATTCTACATTATTTCTGATCAATAATATGTCATTTACATATACTTATCAGAAATGCTGTAGTGCTCCCACTCACTTTCTTGTAAATACAAGCTTCACCGCAAGTCTGTATATAACTATATGCTTTGATCAACTTATCAAAGCGTATATTCCAACTCCGAGATGCTTGCACCAGTCCATAGATGGATCGCTGGAGCTTGCATATTTTGTTAACACCTTCAGGATCGACAAAACCTTCTAGTTGCATCGTATACAACTCTTCTTTAATAAATCCATTAAGGAATGTAGTTTTGTTTATCCATTTGCCGGATTTCATAAAATGCGGCAATTGCTAACATGATTCGGACAGACTTAAGCATAGATACGAGTGAGAAACTCTCATCGTAGTCAACACTTTGAACTTGTCGAAAACCTTTTTGCGACAATTCTAGCTTTGTAGATAGTAACATTACTATCAGTGTCCGTCTTCCTCTTCAAGATCCATTTATTTTCTTTGGCTTGCCGATCATCGGGCAAATCCATCAAAGTCCATACTTTGTTCTCATACATGGATCATATCTCAGATTTCATGGCCTCTAACCATTTCGCGGAATCGGGGCTCACCATCGCTTCCTCATAGTTCGCAAGTTCATCATGGTCTAGTAACATGACTTCCAGAATAGGATTACCGTACTACTCTGGTGCGGATCTCACTCTGGTTTACTTACGAGATTCGGTAGTAACTTGATCTTGAAGTTACATGATCATCATCATTAGCTTCCTTACTAATTGGTGTAGTAGTCACAAGAACAGATTTCTGTGATGAACTACTTTCCAATAAGGGAGAAGGTACAATTACCTTATCAAGTTCTACTTTCCTCCCACTCACTTCTTTCGAAAGAAACTCTTTCTCTAGAAAGTTTCCGAACTTAGCAACAAAAAGTCTTGCCTTCGGATCTGTGATAGAAGGTGTATCCAACAGTTTCCTTTGGATATCCTATGAAGATACATTTCTCCGATTTGGGTTCGAGCTTATCAGGTTGAAGCTTTTTCACATAAGCATCGCAGCCCCAAACTTTAAGAAACGACAGCTTAGGTTTATTGCTAAACCATAGTTCATACGGTGTCGTCTCAACGGATTTAGATGGTGCCCTATTTAATGTGAATGCTGCTGTCTCTAATGCATAATCCCAAAAACGATAGTGGTAGATCGGTAAGATACATCATAGATTGTACTATATCTAATAAAGTATGGTTATGATGTTCGGACGCACCATTATGCTGCGGTGTTCCAGGTGGCATGAGTTTGTGAAACTATTCCACATTGTTTTAATTGAAGACCAAACTCGTAACTCAAATATTTGTCTCCGCGATCAGATCGTAGAAACCTTATTTTCTTGTCACGATGATTTTCACTTCACTCTAAAATTCTTTGAACTTTTCAAACATTTCAGACTTATGTTTCATCAAGTAGATATACCCATATCTGCTCAAATCATCTGTGAAGGTCAGAAAATAATGATACTTGTCGCGATCCTTAATATTCATCGGACCATATACATCAGTATGTATGATTTCCAACAAATCTGTTGCTTGCTCCATTGTTCCGGAGAATGGCGTTTTTAGTCATCTTGCCCAAGAGGCATGGTTCGCAAGCATCAAGTGATTCACAATCAAGTGATTCCAAAAATCCATCAGGATGGAGTTTCTTCATGCGCTTTACACCAATATGACCTAAACGGCAGTGCCACAAATAAGTTGCACTATCATTATTAACTTTGCATCTTTTGGCTTCAATATTATGAATATGTGTATCACTACGATCGAGATCCAACAAACCATTTCGTTGGTGTGTATAACCATAGAAGGTTTTATTCATGTAAACAGAACAACAATTTATTCTCTTACTTAAATGAATAGCCGTATTGCAATAAACATGATCAAATCATATTCATGCTCAATGCAAACACCAAATAACACTTATTTAGTTTCAACACTAATCCCGAAAGTATAGGGAGTGTGTGTGTGACGCCCGGATAATTAAGTTACAGAAAATCCCTGTTAATGATGCCACGTCACCTCTGTCACTGTAGTTAATCTCGAGTTAATTCGAAACCGTTTCAAATTTAAATCCTAAATAAGTCAAACGACAAAAGTTTTTAAAATATTAAACTAAAATGTTCAGGCTGTGCCAAAGTTGGCATAGGTAATTATAGTGCAGCAAACACATTTTTATAAAATGTCTAAATGATTGAAAATGAAATAAAACAGAACAGAAAATAAATAAAAGAAAATACAAAAAAGAAAAAGAAAAAGAAAAACTAAACCAACAAAAAAAACCCAGAAGACAGAACCCCCCCCCTTTCCCACGTGGGCCTTGTGGCCTAGCAGGCCACCAGGCCAGCCGGCCGGCCCAACCCCGCCTCCCTTATCCCCCCATGACCCAAACCCTAAGCCACCCCGTCGCCCCACTTCCCCCCCCCCCCACGACGCCACCTCTCCCCCCTCCCGATCCAATCTGGATCGGGATCGACCCCCGCGCCGGCCCTCACCAGGACGCCGCCGCCCAGAGCCCCCCGCCGTCCCCTACGCCGGCCTGCCTCCTCGTCCTCGCCGGCCTGCCTCTCTTCCGGCGTCGACGTCCCCGTCCCCTCCCCGAGCACCGCTGCCCGAGACCCTACCCCCCCGACGTGAGCTCCTCTCCTCCCTTCCCCCTCTGTCGCCGGCGCCGTCCGCACCCAGCCGCGGCCCCGCACGGCGGTCGCCACGCCCTGGCCGCGCCCGTCGCCCGCCCCGACGCGCCTCGCCTGGCCAACCCGCCGCACGGGCGCCCCTCCTCCCAGCTCGCCCTCCCTCCGCGCCGACTGCGCCATGGCCTCACGCCCCTCCCTCTCCTTCCTACCCTGCTCGCCACACCGCACCGCGCCCGCGCGTCCCGGTCCTCCTCCTCCCCGCCCCGCGGCTCCGCCCGGCGCTCGCGCCGCTGCCCTGTCTGCCGCGGCCGCCTTTGCTCGCCCGTGCCCTCCCGTGCGGTCGCCCGCACCTGCCGCCTTGGCCTCGCCGTCCCGCTACGGTGGCCGCGCCCCGCGCCACCGCGTCGCATCGCCGCTCCCCACGTCCCTGCTAGCCGGCCCGCGCGCGCCCGTCGTGGCCGCGTCCGGCCAGTGCACTCCGCCCCGCCTGTGCGGTCCCGTCGCCGCCGCCGCCCGGACCCCGCTCCGGCCATGGCCTCGCCATGGCCACTGACCTCCCCTGCACCGGCGCCCTGCCGGGTCCGTCGCCCCTGGGCGTGCGCCTCGCTCGTGGGCGGGCTGCGGCTTCGCCCGCAGCTGCGCCCGCACGCCTGACCCGCTATGGCCCCTCTGGGCCTATGACACGGGGGCCCCACCCCACAGAACGTTAAAAAAATAAAAATAAATAAATAAATAAATAAGTAATTAATTAATTAATTAATTAATTAAGGAATTAATTAATCTAATTAATTAAGGAATTAATTAATCTAATTAATCATAATTAGATTAACCTAATTATCTAATTAGTCTAATTAAACAATGATTAGTTAGTTAATCTCTGATTAGCTTAATCACAGAATGACAGGTGGGACCCACACGTCAGAATTGACCAGTCAACGCCCCTGTTGACTGCTGACGTCATGCTGACGTCAGCGTGCACTGTTTTGGATAATGTTATAATTAAATAATTAATTAAATTCCAGAAATTACTAAATTCTTTAGAAAATCATATCTTTTAATCCGTAACTCGGATTAAAATATTTTCAACATGAAAGTTGCTCAGAACGACGAGACGAACCCAGATACGCAGCCCGTTCGTCCGCCACACATTCCTAACATAGCAAACTCGCAACTTTCCCCCTCCGGTTCATCTGTCCGAAAACGCGAAACACCGAGGATACTTTCCCGGATGTTTCCCCCCTTAACCGATATCACCTATCCCTACGTTAGGTCACCTCTAGCACAACGTATTGCCGCTTCTTGCTTTTTGCTACATTTGTTTGCTCTGTTATTTATTGTGTTCCCCCTCCGTTACTTCTTTCCGGTTGACCCTGAGACCGATGCCGGTATCCCTGTGATCGACTACATCGACGACCCCTCCTTCTTGTCTGAACAACCAGGCAAGCCCCCCCCCTTGATCACCAGATATCGCCTACTCTGCTCTTACTGCTTGCATTAGAGTAGTGTAGTATGTTACTGATTTCGTTATTCCTATCCTGATGCATAGCCTGTCTTTGATACTGCTGTTGATACCTTTATCTGCAATCCTACTTGCTTAGTATAGGATGCTAGTGTTCCATCAGTGGCCCTACACTCTTGTCCGTCTGCCATGCTATACTACTGGGCCGTGATCACTTCGGGAAGTGATCGCGGACATATACTATATACTTTACACTGTTACATTACATGTGATACTGTTCGGAGATGGGGGCTGAAGGGGCAGGTGGCTCCATCCCGGTAGAGGTGGGCCTGGGTTCCCGACGGCCCCCGACTGTTACTTTGTGGCGGAGCGACAGGGCAGGTTCAGACCACCTAGGAGAGAGGTGGGCCTGGCCCTAGTCGGCGTTCGCGATACTTAACACGCTTAACGAGATCTGGGTATTTGATCTGAGTCTGGCCATTTGGTCTATACGCACTAACCACCTACGCGGGAGTAGTTATGGGTATCCCGACGTCGTGGTATCAGCCGAAGCACTTCTTGACGTCAGCGACTGAGTGGCGCGCGCCGGGTTGGACCGCGTAACCTGACTTCCTTTGAAATGGAGGTTGCTAGGTCTGCTCTCCGGCCGCGTACGCAACGTGCAGGTGTGCTCAGGGCGATGGGCCCAGACCCCTGCGCGCTTAGGTTTAGACGGGCGTGCTGACCGCTCTGTTGTGCCTAGGTGGGGCTGCGACGTGTTGATCTTCTGAGGCCGGGCATGACCCAGAAAAGTGTGTCCGGCCAAATGGGATCAAGCGTGTTGGGCTATGTGGTGCACCCCTGCAGGGAAGTTTATCTATTCGAATAGCCGTGTCCCTCGGTAAAAGGACGACCCGGAGTTGTACCTTGACCTTATGACAACTAGAACCGGATACTTAATAAAACACACCCTTCCAAGTGCCAGATACAACCCGGTGATTGCTCTCCAACAGGGCATCGAGGAGGGGATCGCCGGGTAGGATTATGCTATGCGATGCTACTTGGAGGACTTCAGTCTACTCTCTCCTATATGTTGCAAGGCGGAGGCGACCAGAAGCGTAGTCTTCGATAAGACTAGCTATCCCCCTCTGATTCTGGCATTCTGCAGTTCAGTCCACTGATATGGCCCTTTACACATATATCCATGCATATGTAGTGTAGCTCCTTGCTTGCGAGTACTTTGGATGAGTACTCACGGTTGCTTTCTTCCCCCTTTTCCCCTTTTCCTTTCTTCTGGTTGTCGCAACCAGATGTTGGAGCCCAGGATCCAGACGCCACCGTCGACGACGACTCCTACTACACTGGAGGTGCCTACTACTACGTGCAACCCGCTGATGACGACCAGGAGTAGTTAGGAGGATCCCAGGCAGGAGGCCTGCGCCTCGTTCGATCTGTATCCTCGTTTGTGCTAGCCTTCTTAAGGCAACCTTGTTTAACTTATGTCTGTACTCAGATATTGTTGCTTCCGCTGACTCGTCTATGATCGAGCACTTGTATTCGAGCCCTCGAGGCCCCTGGCTTGTATTATGATGCTTGTATGACTTATTTTATCTGTAGAGTTGTGTTGTGATATCTTCCCGTGAGTCCCTGATCTTGATCGTACACGTTTGCGTGCATGATTAGTGTATGATTGAATCGGGGGCGTCACAAGTTGGTATCAGAGCCGACTGCCTGTAGGAATCCCCTTTCAACTCCTTGGCCGAAGTCGAGTCTAGACTTACAAAACTTTTACTAACATGGCTGTGCGGCCCATGGGCCCACGTCGCCATTGGGTGGTATTAGGATCTTTTACTCCTCGATCTTTACTCCGGGATTCTGAACTCTCTTCTATTCGGGTTAAATGAATTTTGCTAAATCTAACATTAGGATCTCGTTATCACTTTCACCCGGAGACCCCTTATTACTGATGATCGTCTGCTGCACGCGAAGACCCTGAATATACACTCCGTTGTTAACCCGAGAACTTGTGTTCATCGCGTTTGCAATTCCCCTTCCACCGTTATCCCTTATGGGTAACTACTTGAAGTTGTTTTTCTTACATTCATCCCCAGTTGGTCTTGTTATTACAAGGTACCCTGAAAAACTCATCATTGTTTCGGTAATCCTTTGAGATTACTGCCTTGCTGTTCTTTGTCACTTGAATACCCCTACGGATAATTCTCGCACTTATCGAGTATCCGCTCATCCCCCGGTTGATTCATGTATGTCACCAATCTTTGATATACCATTCGATCTTCCGAAAATCCTCAGGAGCCTATTGCTCTTGAAATTCTTGCTTGCTTGCATTATGGTTAATCCCATAAGCCTCGTAATCTTATTGGCATCCCTTGTCATTATCATTTTGAGTCTATTGATGCGAAATGTTGCGAATGCTCGCAATCCTTAATCATGTCCTAGAATTCATTCTTTCGGCTCAGACGTCATTTTAAACATGAGCTGAATCTCAAGCAATCAAATTGTTGTCGATTTTACCCTAACCTTACTCAACTTATCCATGCTTAATCAGAGCGTTTACTTCTGATCCTTTGATTTGGAAATCATAATTCCTTTTCATGTGAGCTTTGTATTAGCCAGTTGCTTCTATAATCCGATGCCTTCACCTTATTTCTCCCTCTGGTTGTGTGATGATACTCACACCAGCTTCGCTATGGATCATCGGATCCTTTGTTGAAATATCATCCGACAGTGTCCTTCGTATATAAAACCCTCGATAAGTTCTTCCCTGATACATAATGCCTTCAGTAAATTGTATCCTCACATTTTGTCTCCCCTGCTCTACTATCGAGCTTGTGTTATTTGCTCTTGAAACTGTGGTATATGTTTCTAAGAATCCCTATGGGTTGAACATATGCCTTCTCTAAACCGTGTGAACCCGAAGGTTTTCACGAGTCATACTCTTATGGTGCTTCGCCAGATAAAATTTCAACACTGCAACTTCATCGAACGCGAGAAGTGAATGAAAGGTTATGCATTGGAGAAGTGGGAGTCGACCTTGAACTTTGTGTTCATGCCCATGGACACGATGTAGATCCTATCATGGAAGCTTCTGGTAACTAGTTCCTTGATATAATATCCTTTGGTATCGTTGAATTGATCCCTTGCCATCATGGTTCTGACCATGTTCTCCTTTAAATACCATTTCCTGTGCAAGTTTAAGCACTTGTCTTCTATAGAGCAATACCCCAGTCCAACCTCTACTTTGATCTGTCGTCGGGTATTACCCCCCTGGTATCTCGAGATTATCACGAAACTGCATAACTTCTTATGAGTTCACCATCAAGTGCTACATTCTCATTGATCCCAATTTTTCACGGGCTCTGAGTTATTAACACTCAAAGACACCGATAACTGACTCGAGTACGCATCACGACTAAGCAACTCTTGGTAACCTTCATTACCTACGAGTTTGTAATCAATCACGTCATTCCTAGCCTGATAGGCTATATCATTAACTGTGCTACCTGGTCCTTCTTCCCGGAACACAATTTTCGATGCTGAGCTAAGCTTACGTTGATTTCCTTGTCTTGTCATTCCACCTCAGATAACAAGCTTGGTTTCGAGTTTGTGTCGTACCCATGGTTCCAATAACCTCTTGCTTCATCATTCTTTTGACTTGATGTGATCGCGGATCGATTATATCTTCAGGTAATCTCTCAACAAATGTGTCGTGATCATTATCAACTTTCTGAGCTATTCCAGAATAACAATCAAATTCATGATAAGAATTACCATCCTTGCCCCTCGGTGATTTGTGCGTCATCGACTACTTCCTTGCCTTCTTTCCAACACAAACTTGTTCGTGTTGTGGCTATACCTTGAGTTCCTTGCTATCCAGGAATTGTTCTCCCTTACCTTGGAACATTAACATCTCTTACGACATCAATGTTGTGAGGATTTCACCACCGCTTAAGAATTCTTGGTATGGTGATACTTCTCACCATCACCATTCTTTCTTGGGTCCTCGTGTTGATCCCATCCGGGGTACCAACAAGTGAGCGGTGTTGTTTGGATTCTGCCCTCCTAGCAATCCTATTGCTTTGAAGTTAATGGTCGCCCGTCATTCTTAGACTATTGATTATTGAATCACCATTCCGACGTTGGTCGTGCAACCCAACCCATATTTCGGGTGCACCTATCAACCAATGCTTAAACTGGGTATGTTTTCCTCGAGCATATCCCCTTATATCATTCATCTGACTAATGATATCTCCTTGTTCACATACTTGTGGAAACCCATCTTTTGGAAGACTCGATGAATTGTCGTTGAATTCATTAGCTACCTCCTTCTCCCTTCATTGTTTTAATGATGAGCTTTTCTTTCGGAACTCGCTTCCGTAGTTAATTTCCCGAGGATCTTCGATGTCATCTCGTCATTGTGTGTCGCACCTTTTCTCCTCGGGCATCATGAGTCTAAGTTATCCTAACACCAATCAGATCTGAATCTCAGTCAGATATGATGGTTGGAACATATTTCCAAGAGTTATAACATTGGTCGTTATATGATCCGGTAAGGTGATGTCTCGCCCAGCACACCTGGCCGGAGGGCCTACCGTTATACTTTTCTTTTTAGTAGGGTTATCCTTTCTTCCATGAGGAAATTGTAAGACTTATTCTATAAGTTGTTCCTGATGGATCCTTTTGTTTCCAAAGTCTGATCTTCACCTGTTGACCATGTCAATGCTATCTCGAAGCATGTCTATGATGCTCCAATTTTCAACAGGAACATTTGAAGCCCAATGTTAAATGTTTCGTGCTCAATTATCCAAACACCGTTGTATGGGTAATGTCATGAAAATTCTCTCCCGTACCTAAAGAGTTTTCTACATTATATCCTGTCATGGATATCATGCTCTGCTTGTCCTTGGGAAGGGTATACCCTTGAAATATGTGTTTAAACACATTTTCCTTTCCTTTGTTCTGTCTAATATGATAATCATATTTTACTTTCCATTGGTTGTTTGAACCTTTCTTGTGATCTATATGATCTAAGAAGCAATATTCTACTGCTTATGAAAACTCCTCGGTGTGCAATTCTGTCAGCAAGAACCTGCTACTATTGTTGATGACATTTCGGTAGCCACCGATGGCCGAGAACACTGCCTATTGGTCCGCCTCGTTCAACGAGAAGGAAAATGGTTCTCTTCGTCCCTCGCCCTTGGTATCGACGTTGTTGCCAACATAACTGACAGGCTACCCTCTGACACGCCTTACTATCGTGACCTTGCAAGATGTCGGCCCCTTCCTTCTTTCAACCACATGGTGGGCCCATAACCCACAGTTCCACAGGATCGAAACCTGACTCTCCTATAGACCCTGTTGCCAAAGATATTCCTTGAGCTTGGCTTCGTTTGCAATTCACGAGCCACATTCCTAGTGATCTATTCTGGTAACAGACGCAATACTACGCGTTGCCCTGAAACCCTTTCACCTTCTGACTAGGCATAGGACGATTGCCTGGCTGCTTGAAACTTCTTATTGTACCTTCGACCTTTACTCTCGATGTGTTTTAATAATTCAACTCGAGAGGTACTCATATACTCGTTCTTGGGTAAATCCTAGATTATTACCCTTATAGCATTCTATCGTTGCCGGTCTGCCCCGTTACCTATTCGTAAGTACGATGGAACCCCCGAAGAAAGGGAGACGACTTCATAATAATGACCTGAAGCAGTGGATTGAAGACATCCATGTAATGGACCAATCTCTTCGAGAAGAGCAGCCAAGAACAAGAAGATCCATTAGATTTTTCGTAACCCAATCCCTCCCCCGTTACTCCCCTCTTAAATCTCGGGACGAGATTTCTTGTAGTGGAGGAGAATTGTGACGCCCGGATAATTAAGTTACAGTAAATCCCTGTTAATGATGCCACGTCACCTCTGTCACTGTAGTTAATCTCGAGTTAATTCGAAACCGTTTCAAATTTAAATCCTAAATAAGTCAAACGACAAAAGTTTTTAAAATATTAAACTAAAATGTTCAGGCTGTGCCAAAGTTGGCATAGGTAATTATAGTGCAGCAAACACATTTTTATAAAATGTCTAAATGATTGAAAATGAAATAAAACAGAACAGAAAATAAATAAAAGAAAATACAAAAAAGAAAAAGAAAAAGAAAAACTAAACGAACAAAAAAAAACCCAGAAGACAGAACCCCCCCCCCCTTTCCCACGTGGGCCTTGTGGCCTAGCAGGCCACCAGGCCAGCCGGCCGGCCCAACCCCGCCTCCCTTATCCCCCCATGACCCAAACCCTAACCCACCCCGTCGCCCCACTTCCCCCCCCCCCCCACGACGCCACCTCTCCCCCCTCCCGATCCAATCTGGATCGGGATCGACCCCCGCGCCGGCCCTCACCAGGACGCCGCCGCCCATAGCCCCCCGCCGTCCCCTACGCCGGCCTGCCTCCTCGTCCTCGCCGGCCTGCCTCTCTTCCGGCGCCGACGTCCCCGTCCCCTCCCCGAGCACCGCTGCCCGAGACCCTACCCCCCCCGACGTGAGCTCCTCTCCTCCCTTCCCCCCCTGTCGCCGGCGCCGTCCGCACCCAGCCGCGGCCCCGCACGGCGGTCGCCACGCCCTGGCCGCGCCCGTCGCCCGCCCCGACGCGCCTCGCCTGGCCAACCCCCCGCACGGGCGCCCCTCCTCCCAGCTCGCCCTCCCTCCGCGCCGACTGCGCCATGGCCTCACGCCCCTCCCTCTCCTTCCTACCCTGCTCGCCACACCGCACCGCGCCCGCGCGTCCCGGTCCTCCTCCTCCCCGCCCCGCGGCTCCGCCCGGCGCTCGCGCCGCTGCCCTGTCTGCCGCGGCCACCTTTGCTCGCCCGTGCCCTCCCGTGCGGTCGCCCGCACCTGCCGCCTTGGCCTCGCCGTCCCGCTACGGTGGCCGCGCCCCGCGCCACCGCGTCGCATCGCCGCTCCCCACGTCCCTGCTAGCCGGCCCGCGCGCGCCCGTCGTGGCCGCGTCCGGCCAGTGCACTCCGCCCCGCCTCTGCGGTCCCGTCGCCGCCGCCGGCCGGACCCCGCTCCGGCCATGGCCTCGCCATGGCCACTGACCTCCCCTGCACCGGCGCCCTGCCGGGTCCGTCGCCCCTGGGCGTGCGCCTCGCTCGTGGGCGGGCTGCGGCTTCGCCCGCAGCTGCGCCCGCACGCCTGACCCGCTATGGCCCCTCTGGGCCTATGACACGGGGGCCCCACCCCACAGAACGTTAAAAAAATAAAAATAAATAAATAAATAAATAAATAAGTAATTAATTAATTAATTAATTAAGGAATTAATTAATCTAATTAATTAAGGAATTAATTAATCTAATTAATCATAATTAGATTAACCTAATTATCTAATTAGTCTAATTAAACAATGATTAGTTAGTTAATCTCTGATTAGCTTAATCACAGAATGACAGGTGGGACCCACACGTCAGAATTGACCAGTCAACGCCCCTGTTGACTGCTGACGTCATGCTGACGTCATGCTGACGTCAGCGTGCACTGTTTTGGATAATGTTATAATTAAATAATTAATTAAATTCCAGAAATTACTAAATTCTTTAGAAAATCATATCTTTTAATCCGTAACTCGGATTAAAATATTTTCAACATGAAAGTTGCTCAGAACGACGAGACGAACCCAGATACGCAGCCCGTTCGTCCGCCACACATTCCTAACATAGCAAACTCGCAACTTTCCCCCTCCGGTTCATCTGTCCGAAAACGCGAAACACCGGGGATACTTTCCCGGATGTTTCCCCCCTTAACCGATATCACCTATCCCTACGTTAGGTCACCTCTAGCACAACGTATTGCCGCTTCTTGCTTTTTGCTACATTTGTTTGCTCTGTTATTTATTGTGTTCCCCATCCGTTACTTCTTTCCGGTTGACCCTGAGACCGATGCCGGTATCCCTGTGATCGACTACATCGACGACCCCTCCTTCTTGTCTGAACAACCAGGCAAGCCCCCCCCTTGATCACCAGATATCGCCTACTCTGCTCTTACTGCTTGCATTAGAGTAGTGTAGTATGTTACTGATTTCGTTATTCCTATCCTGATGCATAGTCTGTCTTTGATACTGCTGTTGATACCTTTACCTGCAATCCTACTTGCTTAGTATAGGATGCTAGTGTTCCATCAGTGGCCCTACACTCTTGTCCGTCTGCCATGCTATACTACTGGGCCGTGATCACTTCGGGAAGTGATCGCGGACATATACTATATACTTTACACTGTTACATTACATGTGATACTGTTCGGAGATGGGGGCTGAAGGGGCAGGTGGCTCCATCCCGGTAGAGGTGGGCCTGGGTTCCCGACGGCCCCCGACTGTTACTTTGTGGTGGGCCTGGGTTCCCGACGGCCCTAGGAGAGAGGTGGGCCTGGCCCTAGTCGGCGTTCGCGATACTTAACACGCTTAACGAGATCTGGGTATTTGATCTGAGTCTGGCCATTTGGTCTATACGCACTAACCACCTACGCGGGAGTAGTTATGGGTATCCCGACGTCGTGGTATCAGCCGAAGCACTTCTTGACGTCAGCGACTGAGTGGCGCGCGCCGGGTTGGACCGCGTAACGTGACTTCCTTTGAAATGGAGGTTGCTAGGTCTGCTCTCCGGCCGCGTACGCAACGTGCAGGTGTGCTCAGGGCGATGGGCCCAGACCCCTGCGCGCTTAGGTTTAGACCGGCGTGCTGACCGCTCTGTTGTGCCTAGGTGGGGCTGCGACGTGTTGATCTTCCGAGGCCGGGCATGACCCAGAAAAGTGTGTCCGGCCAAATGGGATCAAGCGTGTTGGGCTATGTGGTGCACCCCTGCAGGGAAGTTTATCTATTCGAATAGCCGTGTCCCTCGGTAAAAGGACGACCCGGAGTTGTACCTTGACCTTATGACAACTAGAACCGGATACTTAATAAAACACACCCTTCCAAGTGCCAGATACAACCCGGTGATTGCTCTCCAACAGGGCATCGAGGAGGGGATCGCCGGGTAGGATTATGCTATGCGATGCTACTTGGAGGACTTCAGTCTACTCTCTCCTATATGCTGCAAGGCGGAGGCGACCAGAAGCGTAGTCTTCGATAAGACTAGCTATCCCCCTCTGATTCTGGCATTCTGCAGTTCAGTCCACTGATATGGCCCTTTACACATATATCCATGCATATGTAGTGTAGCTCCTTCCTTGTGAGTACTTTGGATGAGTACTCACGGTTGCTTTCTTCCCCCTTTTCCCCTTTTCCTTTCTTCTGGTTGTCGCAACCAGATGTTGGAGCCCAGGATCCAGACGCCACCGTCGACGACGACTCCTACTACACTGGAGGTGCCTACTACTACGTGCAACCCGCTGATGACGACCAGGAGTAGTTAGGAGGATCCCAGGCAGGAGGCCTGCGCCTCGTTCGATCTGTATCCCCGTTTGTGCTAGCCTTCTTAAGGCAACCTTGTTTAACTTATGTCTGTACTCAGATATTGTTGCTTCCGCTGACTCGTCTATGATCGAGCACTTGTATTCGAGCCCTCGAGGCCCCTGGCTTGTATTATGATGCTTGTATGACTTATTTTATCTGTAGAGTTGTGTTGTGATATCTTCCCGTGAGTCCCTGATCTTGATCGTACACGTTTGCGTGCATGATTAGTGTACGATTGAATCGGGGGCGTCACAGTGTGATGATGATCATATCAATCTTGGAACCACTTCCAACACACATCGTCACCTTGCCCTTTAACTAGTCTTTGTTCATTCTGCAACTCCCGTTTCGAGTTACTAATCTTAGCAACTTGAACTAGTACCAAATACTGAGGGGTTGCTATGAACACTAGTAAAGTACACATCAATAACATGTATATCAAATATACTTATGTTCACTTTGCCATCCTTCTTATCCGCCAATCACTTGGGGTAGTTCCGCTTCCAGTGACCAGTCCCTTTGCAGTAGAAGCACTTAGTCTCAGGCTTAGGACCAGACTTGGGCTTTTTCACTTGAGCAGCAACTTGCTTGCCGTTCTTCTTGAAGTTCCCCTTCTTTCCTTTTGCCCCTTTTTGAAACTAGTGATCTTGTCAACCATCAACACTTGATGTTTTTCTTTGATTTCTACCTTCGCCGATTTTAGCATCGCGAAGAGCTTGGGAATATTTTCCGTTATCCCTTGCATATTATAGTTCATCACGAAGTTCTACTAACTTGGTGATGGTGACTAGAGAATTCTGTCAATCACTATCTTATCTGGAAGATTAACTCCCACTTGATTCAAGCGATTGTAGTACCCAGACAATCTGAGCACGTGCTCACTAGTTGAGCGATTCTCCTCCATCTTTTAGCTATAGAACTTGTTGGAGACTTCATATCTCTCAACTCGGGTATTTGCTTGAAATATTAACTTCAACTCCTGGAACATCTCATATGCTCCATGACGTTCAAAACGTCTTTGAAGTCCCGATTCTAAGCAGTTAAGCATGGTGCACTAAACTATTAAGTAGTCATCATATTGAGCTAGCCAAACGTTCATAACGTCTGCATCTGCTCCTGCAATAGGTCTGTCACCTAGCGGTGCATTAAGGACATAATTCTTCTGTGCAGCAATGAGGATAAACCTCAGATCACGGATCCAATCCGCATCATTGCTACTAATATTTTTCAACACAATTTTCTCGAGGAACATATCAAAATAAACACAGGGAAGCAACAATGCGAGCTATTGATCTACAACATAGATATGCTAATACTACCAGGACTAAGTTCATGATAAATTAAAGTTCAATTAATCATATTACTTAAGAACTCCCACTTAGATAGACATCCCACTAATCCTCTAAGTGATCACGTGATCCAAATCAACTAAACCATGTCCGATCATCACGTGAGATGGAGTAGTTTCAATGGTGAACATCACTATGTTGATCATATCTACTATATGATTCACGCTCGACCTTTCGGTCTCCGTGTTCCGAGGCCATATCTGTTATATGCTAGGCTCGTCAAGTATAACCTGAGTATTCCGCGTGTGCAACTGTTTTGCACCCGTTGTATTTGAACGTAGAGCCTATCACACCCGATCATCACGTGGTGTCTCAGCACGAAGAACTTTCGCAACGGTGCATACTCAGGGAGAACACTTCTTGATAATTAGTGAGAGATCATCTTATAATGCTACCGTCAATCAAAGCAAGATAAGATGCATAAAAGATAAACATCACATGCAATCAATATAAGTGATATGATATGGCCATCATCATCTCGTGCTTGTGATCTCCATCTTCGAAGCACCGTCATGATCACCATCGTCACCGGCGCGACACCTTGATCTCCATCGTAGCATCGTTGTCGTCTCGCCAATCTTATGCTTCCACGACTATCACTACCGCTTAGTAATAAAGTAAAGCATTACATCGCGATTGCATTGCATACAATAAAGCGACAACCATATGGCTCCTGCCAGTTGCCGATAACTCGGTTACAAAACATGATCATCTCATACAATAAAATTTAGCATCACGTCTTGACCATATCACATCACAACATGCCCTGCAAAAACAAGTTAGACGTCCTCTACTTTGTTGTTGCAAGTTTTTACGTGGCTGCTACGGGCTTTAAGCAAGAACTCATCTTACCTACGCATCAAAACCACAACGATAGTTTGTCAAATAGACTCCGTTTTAACCTTCTCAAGGACCGGGCATAGCCACACTCGGTTCAACTAAAGTTGGAGAGACAGTCTTCCGCAAGCCATCTATGTGCAAAGCACGTCGAGGGAACCGGTCTTGCGTAAGCGTACGCGTAAGGTTGGTCCGGATCGTCTCGTCCAACAATACCGCTGAACCAAAGTATGACATGCTGGTAGGAAGTATGACTTGTATCGTCCACAACTCACTTGTGTTCTACTCGTGCAAATAACATCAAACCATAAAACCTAGGCTCTGATACCACTGTTGGGGAACGTAGTAATTTCAAAAAAAAAATTCCTACGCACATGCAAGATCATCGTGATGCATAGCAACGAGAGAGGAGAGTGTTATCTACGTACCCTCGTAGACCAAAGCAGAAGCGTTGACGCAACATAGAGGAAGTAGTCGTACGTTCTCCTCGCGATCCAACCAATCACAGCACCGTTACTCCGGCACCTCCGAGTTCTTGGCACACGTTCAGCTCGATGACGATCCCCGGGCTCCGATCCAGCAAAGCGTCGAGGAAGAGTTCCGTCAGCACGACGGCGTGGTGACGATCTTGATGTGTTACCGGCGCAGGGCTTCGCCTAAGCACTGCAACGATATGATCGAGGTGGAATTTGGTGGAAGGGGGCACCCCACACGGCTAAGGAACGATCCGTAGATCAACTTGTGTGTTTCTGGGGTGCCCCCTGCCCCCGTATATAAAGGAGCCAAGGGGGAGGGGCTGGCCGGCCAAGCCAGGCGCGCCAGGAGAGTCCTACTCCCTCTGGGAGTAGGATTCCCCCCCCCCCCCCAATCCTAGTTGGACTAGGATTCTCCAAGGGGGAGAGAGAGGGAGAGGGGGGCGCCCACCTCTCCTAGTCCTAATAGGACTAGGGGAAGGGGGAGGCGCGCAGCCCCTAGGGCAGCCCTCTCACCTCTCCTCCAAGGCCCATGTTGGCCCATTATGCTCCCGGGGGGTTCCGGTAACCCTCCCGGTATTCCGGTAAAATCCTGATTTCACCTGGAATGCATCCGATGTCCAAACATAGGCTTCCAATATATAATTCTTTATGTCTAGACTATTTCGAGACTCCTCGTCACGTCCGTGATCACATCCGGGACTCCGAAATCCTTCGGTACATCAAAATGCATAAACTCATAATAACTATCATCGTAACGTTAAGCGTGCGGACCCTACGGTTCGAGAACAATGTAGACATGACCGAGACACATCTCCGGTCAATAACCAACAGCGGGACCTGGATGCCCATATTGGTTCCTACATATTCTACGAAGATCTTTATTGGTCAGACCGCATAACAACATACGTTGTTCCCTTTGTCATCGGTATGTTACTTGCCCGAGATTCGATTGTCGGTATCCAATACCTAGTTCAATCTCGTTACCGGCAAGTCTCTTTACTCGTTCTGTAATACATCATCTCGCAACTAACTCATTGGTTGCAATGCTTGCAAGGCTTTATGTGATGTGCATTACCGAGAAGGCCCTGAGATACCTCTCCGACAATCGGAGTGACAAATCCTAATCTCGAAATACGCCAACCCAATATGTACCTTCGGAGACACCTGTAGAGCACCTTTATAATCACCCAGTTACGTTGTGACGTTTGGTAGCACACAAAGTGTTCCTACGGTAAACGGGAGTTGCATAATCTCATAGTTTAAAGGAACATGTATAAGTCATGGATAAAAGCAATAGCAACATACTAAACGATCGGGTGCTATGCTACTGGAATGGGTCATGTCAATCAGATCATTCAACTAATGATGTGATCTCGTTAATCAAATAACAACTCTTTGTTCATGGCTAGGAAACATAACCATCTTTGATTAATGAGCTAGTCAAGTAGAGGCATACTAGTGACACTCTGTTGGTCTATGTATTCACACATGTATTTTGTTTCCAGTTAATACAATTCTAGCATGAATAATAAACATTTATCATGATATAAGGAAATAAATAATAACTTTATTATTGCCTCTAGGGCATATTTCATTCACCCTGTCCATAGCTAGCTCTTTGTCGATACTCCAATCCTTCAGGTCTCTCTTAACGGACTCCTCCCATGTCAAATTCGGTCGACCCCGCCCTCTCTTGACATTCTCCGCACGCTTTAGCCATCCGATATGCACTGGAGCTTCTGGAGTCCTGCGCTGAATATGCCAAAACCATCTCAGACGATGTTGGACAAGCTTCTCCTCAATTGGTGCTACCCCAACTCTATCTCGTATATCATCATTCCGGATTCGATCCTTCCTTGTGTGGCCACATATCCATCTCAACATACGCATCTCCGACACACCTAACTGTTAAACATGTCGCCTTTTAGTCGGCCAACACTCCGCACCATACAACATTGCGGGTCGAACCGCCGTCCTGTAGAACTTGCCAGAAGCTTGGCGCCACTTCATCCATCCGGCTTTGATTCGATGGTTCACATCTTCATCAATACCCCCATCCTCCTGCAACATTGACCCCAAATATCGAAAGGTGTCCTTCCGAGGTACCAACTGGCCATCAAGGCTAACCTCCTCCTCCTCACATCTAGTAGTGCTGAAACCGCACATCATGTACTCGGTTTTAGTTCTACTAAGCCTAAGCCCTTTCGATTCCAAGGTTTGTCTCTATAACTCTAACTTCCTATTTACCATCGTCCGACTATCGTCAACTAGCACCACATCATCCGCAAAGAGCATACACCATGGGATATCTCCTTGTATATCCCTTGTGACCTCATCCATCACCAATGCAAAAAGATAAGGGCTCAAAGCTGACCCCTAATGCAGTCCTATCTTAATCGGGAAGTCATCGGTGTCGACATCACTTGTTCGAACACTTGTCACAACATTATCGTACATGTCCTTGATGAGGGTAATGTACTTTGCTGGAACTTTGTTTTTCTCCAAGGCCCACCACATGACATTTCGTGGTATCTTATCATAGGCCTTCTCCAAGTCAATGAACACGATATGCAAGTCCTTCTTTTGCTCCCTATATCTCTCCATAAGTTGTCGTACCAAGAAAATGGCTTCCATGGTCGACCTCCCATGCATGAAACCAAACTGATTTTTGGTCACGCTTGTCATTCTTCTTAAGCGGTGCTCAATGACTCTCTCCCATAGCTTCATTGTATGGCTCATCAACTTAATTCCACGATAATTAGTACAACTCTGAACATCCCCCTTGTTCTTGAAGATTGGTACTAATATACTCCGTCTCCATTCTTCTGGCATCTTGTTTGCCCGAATAATGAGGTTGAAAAGCTTGGTTAGCCATACTATCGCTATGTCCCCGAGACCTTTCCACTCCTCGATGGGGATACAATCAGGGCCCATCGCCTTGCCTCCTTTCATCCTTTTTCAAGCCTCCTTCACCTCAGACTCTTGGATGCGCCGCACAAAATGCATGCTGGTCTCATCAAAGGAGTCGTCCAGTTCAATGGTAGAACTCTCATTCTCCCCATTGAACAGCTTGTCGAAGTACTCCCTCCATCTATGCTTAATCTCCTCGTCCTTCACCAAGAGTTGGCCTGCTCCGTCCTTGATGCATTTGACTTGGACAATATCCCTCGTCTTCCTCTCCCGGATCTTAGCCATCTTATAGATGTCCCTTTCACCTTCCTTCGAGCCTAACCGTTGGTAGAGGTCCTCATATGCCCGACCCCTTGCTTCACCAACAGCTCGCTTTGCGGCCTTCTTCGCCATCTTGTACTTCTGTATGTTGTCTGCACTCCTATCCAGGTATAGGCGTCTGAAGCAATCTTTCTTCTCTTTAATCGCCTTTTGGACATCATCATTCCACCACCAGGTATCCTTATCTTCGCTTCTCCTTCCCCTGGACACTCCAAACTCCTCCGAGGCCACCTTACGAATGCAAGTCGCCATCTTCATCCACACATTGTCTGCATCCCCTCCTTCCTACTAAGGGCCCTCCTTAATTATCCTCTCCTTGAACACCTGAGCTACCTCCCCCTTGAGCTCCCACCACTTCGTTCTAGCGACTTGGGCACGCTTATCCCGCTGGACACGAATCCGAAAGCGGAAGTCAGCAACCACTAGCTTATGCTGGGGTACAACACTCTCTCCAGGTATCACCTTACAGTCTAGGCACGCACGCCTATCTTCTCTTTTCGAGAGGATGAAATCAATCTGTCTAGAGCATTGGCCACTACTAAAAGTCACCATATGTGATTCTCTCTTTCTAAAGAGGGTGTTAGCTACAATCATGTTGTAGGCTAGAGCAAAGCTTACGACATCTTCTCCTTCTTGATTCCTGATGCCATAGCCAAAGCCCCCATGCGCCCCGTCAAAACCTGTGTTAGATGTACCCACGTGGCCATTGAGGTCTCCTCCTATGAAGAGCTTCTCACCAATCGGTACACTCCTAACCATGTCTTCCAAGCCTTCCCAGAACTCCCTCTTGGTGTTCTCATGGTGGCCTACTTGCGGGGCATACGCGCTGATAACATTGAGAACCAAGTCCTCAACTGCCAGCTTGACCAGGATAATCCGGTCCCCACGTCTCTTGACGTCTACCACTCCATACTTGAGGCTCTTGTTGATCAAGATGCCTACGCCATTTCTGTTTGCAGCCGTCCCCATGTACCACAGCTTGAAGCCGGTATCCTCCACCTCCTTCGCCTTATGTCCTCTCCATTTGGTTTCTTGGACGCAAAGGATATCAACACCTCTCCTAACCGCTGCATCAACTAGCTCCCGAAGCTTCCCTGTCAGAGACCCTATGTTCCAGCTACCTAAGCGAATCCTCCTAAGCTCGGCTAGCTTCCTTACCCTTCGCACTCGTCGAGTCAAATGCGAAGACCCTTGCTCATTTTCCACTATATCCGGGCGCCGATGTAGCGCGCCACTAAGGATGCGACGACCCGATCCTCGCTCACTTGTCACCGTATCCGGATCAAGATACGGCGCGCCACTTGAGGGGTGACGGCCCGGCCCTTGCCCATTTTCCACCACACCCGGGTTCCGATGTGGCGCGTCGCTGAGAGGGTTACGCCCCAACGAAAATCTTTTGGGTTTCATCTCCATAAGAGTGGCTGAGTTTTTACGTTGGCTCGCCAAGCCTATCACTCCTTTAAAGAACAAGGACTGACTAAACATTGTAATTCAAGGTAAAAGAGATCCAGTCAAGTCATACCCAATGTAAACCAATAGTAATTAATGCAAATGACAATGTGCTCTCCAGCGGGTGCTTTTAATAAGAAGGGTGATGACTCAACATAAAAGTAAATAGATAGGCCCTTCGTAGAGGGAAGCCGGGATTTGTAGAGGTGCCAAAGCTCGATTTTAAACTAGAGATTGAATAACATTTTGAGCGGCATACTTTCACTGTCAACGCAACAACTATGAGATGTCTGTATCTTCCATACTACATGCATTATAGGCAGTTCACAAATAGAATGGTAAAGGTTTATACTCCCCCAACCACCAACAAGCATCAATCCATGGCTTGCTCGAAACAACGAGTGCCTCCAACTAACAACAACCCTGGGAGAGTTTTGTTTAATTATTTTGATTTGCTTTTGATCTTTTTGGATCATGGGACTAAGCATCCCGGTTACCGGCCCTTTCTCGTGAATGAGGAGCGGAGTCCACTCCTCTTGAGAATAACACACCTAGCATGGAAGATATAGGCAGCCCTAGTTGAAACATGAGCTGCTCGAGCATACAAAACATAATTTCATTTGAAGGTTTGGAGTTTGGCGCAAGCAAATTTACTTGGAATGGCAGGTAAATACCGCATATAGGAAGGTATGGTGGACTCATAGGGAACAACTTTGGGGTTTAAGGTGTTTGGATGCACAAGCATTATTCCCGCTTAGTACAGGTGAAGGCTAGCAAAAGACTGGGAAGCGACCAACTGAGAAAGCGACAACATTCATAAACATGCATTAAAATTAATTCACACCGAGTACAAGCATGAGTAGGATATAATCCACCATGAACATAAATACCGTGAAGGCTATGTTGATTTGTTTCAACTACATGCGTGAACATGTGCCAAGTTGAGTCACTCAATTCATTCAAAGGAGGATACCATCCCATCATACCACATCATAATCATTCTAATAGCATGTTGGCACGCAAGGTAAACCATTATAACTCATAGCTAATCAAGCATGGCACAAGCAACTATAATCTCTAAATGTCATTGCAAATATGTTTACTTCATAATAAGCTGAATCAGGAATGATGAACTCATCATATTTACAAAAACAAGAGAGGTTGAGTTCATACCAGCTTCTCTCATCTCAATCAGTCCATCATATATCGTCATTATTGCCTTTCACTTGCACGACCGAACAATGTTTATAATAATAATAGTGCATGTGCATGGGACTAAGCTGGAACCTGCAAGCATTCAACTCAAGAGAGAAGACAAAGTAATATGGGCTCTAAGTTAAATAAACAATCATGCATACGAGAGCCACTAAACATTTTCAATATGGCCTTCTACTCTCGACCCCCAAAGGAAAGAAAAGAAAATAAAACTATTTACACGGGAAAGCTCCCAACAAGTAAGAAGAAGAACAAGAAATCTTTTTGGGTTTTCATTTTAATTCTACTACAAGCATTGAAATTAAACTAACTATTTTTTTTTGGTTTTTCCTAAGTTTTATCGAACTCACAAGAAGAAAGCTAGAAAAAGAAATTAAACTAGCATGGATAATACAATGAAAGAGTATGAGCACCGACAACTAGAGTAGTGTGTGAACATGAATGTAAAGTCGATGAGAAATACATACTCCCCCAAGCTTAGGCTTTTGCCCTAAGTTGGTCTAGTGCCATGGATAGCCTGGCTGATATCCGTAGTTGTAACCGGGGTCGTACTGAGATGCAGCAGCAAATGCCTCCTGAGCTGCGGCATGCTGGCGCTCTCCCTTCATGTTCAGCTGCTTCCTCCTTGGTAACAACATATCTTCCTTTTGCCTTATAATCAAAAAGGAGAGGAGCAGGAAGAGTAACATGGACATCGTTGCGTCTGTCATAGATTAGTCAATACTGGAGGAATTGTTCATTACTCTTAAGAAAATGATGTTGGACCATAGCGTCATAATCTAAATAAGCAGGAGGTAACATCATATCCCCCTCTCGTGGGGCTATACCAAGATAATTAGCCACACGGGTCGCATAAATTCCTCCAAATTAATCTCCAGCCCTACCATTATTATGCAACCTACATGCAACTATTGCCCCCAAGTTATAATCTTTACTACCTAACACAGCACTCTTGAGGACACTAAGATCAGGGACACACATATGACATGCTTCTTCTTTACCGTTAATGCATCTACCAATGAAAAGAGCAAAATAATGTATTGCAGGAAAATGAATGCTCCCTATGGTAGCTTGTGCAATATCCTTAGATTCTCCCACAGTAATACTAGCAAGGAAATCTCTAAATTCAGATTTGTGGGGATCGTTAATATTGCCCCACCGTGGAAGTTTGCAAGCAGTTGTAAAATCCTCTAAGTCCATGGTATAAGATGTATCATAGATATCGAACAGGACACTCGGAGAATTACGTGTACATTTATATTTAAACCTTCGCACAAATGAATCAGTCAATTGATAGTACTGAGGACACTTATCTTGTAAGAAGTCCTCCAGATCGGCATTACGCACATACGCGTCAAATCCCTCCTTAAAGCCTGCTTCGACCATAAAATCGTCGGATGGCCACTCGGTAGTTCATCGTCTTGCTCTCGTATAGCAATCCTAGGTCCTTTCTTCACCGAAGAACCACCTTGGTACAATCTCCTAGACATAATTATTTTTCTGACAAATTTCTGAAATTTTAGTAACTTCAAAATAAAAGTGAATAAAACTAAACAAGATTGATAGCAACTACTCCTACAAGTGCCTAGATCCTAAATCATGCATTAGAATTACTTGGGACCTCATAAATTTAACATGCAAACTCAAGAACATGGTCACCTATGTAGCAAAAATTTGCAATGAATAAAGCACTAGAACAAAAACTAATTGGACCAATGGAGGAGTCACATACCAAGCAACAATCTCCCAAAGCAGTTTTGTGAAAGGAGGTTTGAGCAAGGAGATCAAAAATCGCAGCAAAATGAGCTAGAACTCGTGCTTGAGCTGGACGGGAATTTTTTTGGGAAGAAGATGGAGTGTGTGGGTGCTGGCATAAGTGGAGGGGGGCCACCAGGGGCCCATGAGACAGGGGGTGCGCCCAGGGAAGGTGGGCACACCCTCCACTCTTGTGGCCTGGTGCTTGCCCCTCCTGCAGTGATTTCAGTGCCTAAAATCCTCAAATATTCCATAAAAAATCATACTAAATTTGTAGGGCATTTGGAGCACTTTTATATTTGGGATATTTTTTATTGCATGGATAATTCAGAAAACAGACAAATAATACTATTTTTACTTTATTTATTCTAAATAACAGAAAATAAAAAGAGGGTATAGAAGGTTGTGCCTTCTAGTTTCATCCATCTCATGACCATCAAAATGAATCCACTAACAAGGTTGATCAAGTCTTGTTAGCAAACTCATTCCGAATAACACGGAACTGGAGAAATTTCGAATAATACTAAGTTACCGCAACGGGGATATGAACATCCCCAATAATAAGAATATCATATTTTTTCTTGATAGTAGGAAGAGGAAATTCAAAACCTCCAATAATGATAGTTGAAACTTTTGGAATAGAATTGATGCTATGAACTTGAGATTATTTCCTCGAAAAGTGTACCGTATGCTCATTACCATTAACATTAAAAGTGACATTGCCTTTGTTGCAATCAATAACAGCCCCTGCAGTATTCAAAAAGGGTCTACCAAGGATAATCGACATACTATCGTCCTCAGGAATATCAAGAATAACAAAGTCCGTTAGGATAATGACATTTGCAACCACAATAGGCACATCCTCACAAATACCGACAGGTATAGCAGTTGATTTATCAGCCATTTGCAAAGATATTTCAGTAGGTGTCAACTTATTCAATTCAAGTCTACGATATAAAGAGAGAGGCATAACACTAACACCGGTTCCAAGATCACATAAAGCAGTTCTAACATAATTTCTTTTAATGGAGCATGGTATAGTTGGTACCCCCGGATCTCGAAGTTTCTTTGGTATTCCACCCTTAAAAGTGTAATTAGCAAGCATGGTGGAAATTTCAGCTTCCGGTATCTTTCTTTTGTTTGTAATGATATCCTTCATATATTTAGCATAAGGGTTTACCTTAAGCATATCAGTTAAGCGCATACGTAAGAAGATAGGTCTAATCATTTCAGCAAAGCGCTCAAAATCCTCATCATCCTTTGTCTTGGATGGTTTAGGAGGAAAGGGCATGGGTTTCTGAACCCATGGTTCTCTTTCTCTACCGTGCTTCCTAGCAACAAAATCTCTCTTATCATAATGTTGATTCTTTGATTGTGACTTATCAAGATCAGCAGGAGGTTCAACCTCTACTTCATTGTTTTTGCTAGGTTGAGCGTCGACATGAACATTATCATTAACATTATCACCAGGTTCATGTTCATCACCTGATTGTGTTTTAGCATCAGAAACAGAGATATCATTAGGATTCTTAGGTGTGTCTATAACAGGTTCACTAGAAGCATGCAAAGTTCTATCTTTTTGTCTTTGTTCTTTTTAGAAGAACTAGGTGCCTCTAAATTGTTTCTCTGAAAATCTTGCTCGATTCTCTTAGGATGGCCTTTAGGATACAAAGGTTCCTCAGTCATTCTACCAGTTCCAGTAGCCACTCTAACAACAAAGTCAGGTTTATTATTTAATTCATAAAACAAATCATTTTGAGCCTTAAGTACTTGCTCAGCTTGAGTAGCAACCATAGAAGCATATTTGCTAATGAGTTTAAGTTCACCTTTAACTCTAGCCATACGATCGCTCATGCGTCCTATCTCGAAAGCATTATTCTTTAACTCTCTACCAACATAAGCATTAAAACTTTCTTGTCTAGCCATAAAGTCATGAAATTCATCTAAGCATGGGCTATGAAATTTAGTAGAGGGAATTTCAACTTTATCATATCTATAGAGAGAATTTACCTTTACTACCTGTGTCGGGTTATCAAGACAATGTGGTTCTTCAATAGGTGGTATACTAAGACCATGTATTTCTTCAATAGGTGTTAAATTCTTAACATCTTCAGCTTTTATACCTTTTTCTTTCATTGATTTCTTTGCCTCTTGCATATCTTCAGGACAAAGAGATAAAACACCTCTCTTCTTCGGAGTGGGTTTGGGAATAGGCTCAGGAGTTGGATCAATTAGTTCAGGAATTGCCTCAGGAATTGGCTCAGGAATTGGCTCAGGAAGAGTCCAATTATTTTCATTAGTCAACATATTATTCAATAGCAATTTAGCTTCGTCGACTGTTCTTTCCCTGAAAACACAACCAGCACAACTATCCAAGTAGTCCTTGGAAGCATCGGTTAGTCCATTATGAAAGATATCAAGTATTTCCTTTTTCTTGAGAGGATGATCAGGCAAAGCATTAAGTAATCGGAGAAGCCTCCCCCAAGCTTGTGGGAGACTCTCTTCTTTGATTTGCACAAAATTATATATTTCCTGCAAGGCAGCTTGTTTCTTATGAGCAGGGAAATATTTAGCAGAGAAGTAATAAATCATATCCTGGGGACTACGCACACAACCAGAAGCAAGAGAATTATACCAAGTCTTAGCATCACCCTTTAATGAGAACGGAAATATCTTAAGGATATAATACTAGCGAGATTTATCATCATTAGTAAACATGGTGGCTATATCATTAAACTTGGTCAGATGTGCCACAACAGTTTCAGATTCAAGGCCATAAAAAGGATTAGATTCTACCAAAGTAATAATCTCAGGATCAACAGAGAATTCATAATCCTTATCAGTAACACAGATAGGTGAAGTAGCAAAAGCAGGGTCAGGTTTCATTCTAGCATTAATCAACAGAGGATAGAGCTATGCTCCCCGGCAACGGCGCCAGAAATTAGTCTTGATAACCCACAAGTGTAGGGGATTACAACAGCTTTCGAGGGTAGAGTATTCAACCCAAATTTATTGATTCGACACAAGGGGAGCCAAAGAATATTCTTAAGTATTAGCAGTTGAGTTGTCAATTCAATCACACCTGGATAACTTAGTATCTGCAGCAAAGTATTTAGTAGCAAAGTAGTTTGATAATAAAGGTAACAGTAGCAAAAGTAATGTTTTTGGGTTTTGTAGTGATTGTAACAATAGCAACAGAAAAGTAAATAGGCAAAGCACAAGATGTGAAAAGCTCGTAGGCATTGGATTAGTGATGGATAATTATGTCAGATGCGATTCCTCATGTAATAGCTATAGCATAGGGTGACACTGAACTAGCTCCGATTCATCAATGTAATGTAGGCATGTATTTCGTATATAGTCATACGTGCTTATGGAAAAGAACTTGCATGACATCTTTTATCCTACCCTCCCATGGCAGCGGGGTCCTAGCGGAAACTAAGGGATATTAAGGTCTCCTTTTAATAGAGATCCGGAACAAAGCATTAGCACATAGTGAATACATGAACTCCTCAAACTATGGTCATCACCGAGAAGTATCCTGATTATTGTCACTTCGGGGTTGTCGGATGATAACACATAATAGGTGACTATAGACTTGCAAGATAGGATCAAGAACACACATATATTGATGAAAACATAATAGGTTCAGATCTGAAATCATGGCACTAGGGCCCTAGTGACAAGCAGTAAGCATAGCAAAGTCATAACAACATCAATCTCAGAACATAGTGGATATTAGAGATCAAACCCTAACAAAACTAACTTGATTACATGGTAAATCTCATCCAACATATCACCGTCTAGCAAGCCTACAATGGAATTACTCACGCACGGCGGTGAGCATCATGAAATTGGTGATGGAGAATGGTTGATGGATGACGACGGCGATGAATCCCCCTCTACGGAGCCCTGAACGGACTCCAAATCAGCCCTCCCGAGAGAGATTAGGCTTGGCGGCAGCTCCGTATCATAAAATGTGATGAAACTTTCTCTCTGATTTTTTTCTCCGCGAGGCGGAATATATGGAGTTGGAGTTGAGGTCGGCAGAGCCTCAGGGGGCCCACGAGACAGGGGGTGTGCCCAGGGGGGTGGGCACGCCCCCCACCCTCGTGGATAGGGTGTGGGCCCCTGGTCTTGATTCTTTCGCCAGTATTTTTTATATTTTCGAAAAAGTGCCTCCGAGGATTTTCAGGACATTCCGAGAACTTTTGTTTTCTACACATAAATCAATATCATGGTAGTTCTGCGGAAAACAGCGTCAGTCCGGGTTAGTTTCATTCAAATCATGCAAGTTAGAGTCCAAAACAAGGGCAAAAGTTTTTGGAAAAGTAGATACGTTGGAGACGTATCACTAAGCATTTTGAGCAAGTAAGCCATTAAGCAACACCTCATCCCCTTTTAATAGTATTGGCTTTCCTATGGACCTATGTGATCTTGGATCACTGGAATGAAAATGTAGAGTCTTGAGCTTGTTGCCAATATATGTGCTTAGCATCTTGAAGGGTCCACATCTCTAGTCCATGCCATGCCAATCATTGAACTTTCTGGAATGGTCATCTTGAAAGAGCATTAGTTCAATGAACTATATGTTGTTAAGAATTACCAAAACCACCCAGGGATTAGTTGCACTTTCAAACTCCCCATTTTTGGTAATTGATGACAACATATAGATCAAAGCTTCGACAAATGATAATAAGAATGAAGTACATTGTCGCTTTGAGAAGTATGTGATAAGTAAGAGCTCCCCCTAAATTTCTGCATTGTTTAAAATTTTCTTTGGACTGCAAATGCACAATCTGTTAGGATCATGCACTAAAAAAAGAAACATCCGTGACGTTTTGGGCCGAACAATTTTTTTTTCTGTCATACTTATGACACCTCTATGACGATAATTGTGACAAAACCCGGTATCATCATAGATGTGGTGGGATCCTACTTCTATGACCAAAAATCATGACAGAAAATGGGCTTTTCGTCTTGGGCGGGCCGGAGACGGAGCTGCATGACATTCTTTGGGCCGTCCATGACGGAAAAAAAAGTTGTAGAAGCGAGGGCGAGGAAAATGTAGGCGAGTTCCCAGTTACGGTGGGTGGTCGGGGGCCGAGCGATGCGCGTTTCTCTCATACACGTACGTGCGCGTGTGCGAGGCGTTGACTCTAACTGAACCCGAGCGAGGCATTGGGCTCTAACTGAACCCGAGCGATTGCAGTGCAAGCTACGCGTTACTGAAGCCGAGAGATCGATCGATGACTGTTAACTGAACCTGATCGAGCGATTCCTTCGCAACTGCTGCTAACTGAAGCCGATTAATGCTGCCTCTGGATGAACAGTGAGCGTTCCGAGGGGGGGTAGGATGAATAGTGAGCGGTGGGGGTGGATTAACAGGACCCCGTGGTGTTGCCGCTAGATGAACAGGACCCGGATCATCGAGTCGGTTTGGGCTGGATGAACATGACCCCGTGGAGGGCTGGATGAACAGTAGACGGTGGAGGGGTGGATGAACAGTAGCCCGTGGAGGGGTGGTTGAACAGTAGCCGGTGGAGTAGCGCGCGGTGGAGGCTGGATGAATAGGAGCCCGTGGATGAACATTCGCAGGTGGAGGCTGGAGGAGGTCGACGGTGGATGAACAGTAGCTCGTGGAGGCTGGAGGAGGTCAACGGTGGAGATGAACAGTATCTCGTGGAGTCCCGTTTTGCGGTACGCCACACCCCTCCCGATGAACAGGACCCCCGTTTTGACCTAGCGCTCCAACACAAGTCTATTTTGTCCGTTTTGCGGTACGCCACACCCCTCCTGATCAACAGGACCCCGTTTCGAGGAGGTCCAACACAAGTCCATTTCCTCCGTTTTGCGGTACGCCAGACCCAAGCCATTTCGAACATGGTCGGTCAAACACAAGGCTGTTTTCTCCGTTCTACAGTATGCCAGGCCTCGTTTCCATCGCCTGTTCTGTCCAAGCCGGTTGGCTCCCACGCGTTCTGTTGCCTCCCGATGAACATGACGCATTACGTTGCCTCCCGATGAACACGACGCATTTTGTTGCCTCCCCATGAACACAACGACGATGGAGTTTCTCTGTTCCTCCCAGCCATGTATGCGAGCCCTGGCCGTACGTATGCGCGAGTAGGCGTTCGAGACCCCGCCTGTATGTACGTAAATGGCCATATTTTCTTTCTTGCACCCTGGCCGCTGTACATACGTGTACATGCTACGTGCGCGCCTCTACTACGACACGTGCGCGCCTCTACATCCACTAGTATGTACGTACATGTTGGCGACCAGAATGACAAAGCTACGTACGCTTCGACTAGGTGGGTCCCGACTGTCAGGCACTTCCTTGCGTGCGAAGATGTAGCTGGTGGGTCCCAGCAGTCAGGGGGGCGAATCGTTTTTTTTTGCCCGGACGCACTTCCTTGCGTGCGAAGATGTAGCTGGTGGGTCCCAGTAGTTAGGGTGAAACGTTTTTTCGTGAAATACGATGGCCCGTCCAGTGGGTCCCTGATGTCAGGTGGAGGAATAATTATTTTGCGTGTAATAAGGAGGCACTTCCTTGCAGCCGCCGTGGACCCAGTTGTCTGCCTCTCCACGTATAGTACTCTTCCAATGGAAGTCGTTCCTTGACCACGTTGACCATGCCACGCGGAGAGCACCAGGGCGGTGGACGACGGCAAGGCCTAGGAAGGGGACAACACGGAGCCGGGGAAGACGCGGCAGTGGAAGCCCAAGCGGAGAGGAGTATGAGGATTCACTGGTTCGGCTGTGGTGTGAGGCTGCCATCACTGCACAGCGGCCAGCTGTGGGAATAGTAGGGTCCGGTGAGGCTTCCGCGGCAGCACAGCAGCCACGGGAGGCAGCAGCATGCGGCACGACTGGCGCTGCTTTGGGCGGCTGGAGCACGAAGACCAGAGGTTGAAGAAGCACTACGACCGTTGGATGGACATCATACGGTCACTGGATCTAGAATCGTTCATATTGACTAAGTTGACAAAGCCCCCCCGTCCCCATCAACTTGGTAGGCCCACAAGTCAGCCTCCCACGAAGGTGAATCCCGGCTAGCAGGGGGAGTATTCATTTTTTTTGTGCATAATAAGGATGCACTTCCGGTGGGTCCGAGCTGACAGCCGAACATTTTTGCGCGTAGGTCCCAGCAATCAGGGGGGGAAATCATTATTATGCACATAATAAGGAGGCATTTCCCTGTGTGGGCCCCTACTGTAAGCTCTTCCGATGGTTGTTGTTTGTTGACCATGTTAACCTCGCCGCGTCGAGAGCACAAACGCGATGGACGAGGGCGAGGCCCAGGAAGAGAATCACCCGGAGCCGGCGAAGCCACCGCAGCAGATGCCCATGCTGAGGGGAGTACGAGCACTGACTGGTGGGCTGCGGGGTGAGGCTGACATCGCCGGAAAGTAACAGGATGTGTGGGTGGTTAGAGGGATGGCCTGGCGGCAGCACAGCCACCCACAGGAGGAGGGAGCAGGCACTCCCGCCGGTGCTGGTTTGGGCGGCTGGAGCAGGAAGATCAGATATGGAAGAAGCACGGCGGCCGTTGGATGGACATCCAATAGTCACTGTTGTGTGTTGACTAAGTTGACAAAGCCTTGTATATGCGTCAAAAAAAAATTAGGACAGCATCATCGTCAACCTAGTAGGCCCAGAAGTCGGCCTCCAAATTTGTGGAAAACAGCATACAACCCATTAGCCATTATTTTCAATAATTTACAGCCCATTTGCTAATTCTTAAGGATATTTGAAGCCCATAATCTTTTTATTAGCATTACAGGCCATATATTCTGGGCACTGCTAAAAAATTCAATGAAATTTTGCATATTTTGGTGGGGTTCGAACTCTTTTAATCACGAAATTTCGAGTCACGTAAAAAATAATTTTCAAAAAATTATATCAAAGTAAAATTCAAAAAACAATTCTCCGCCAAAAAAATGAATGAAATTTAGAATCTTAACTAGCAAGATGCCCGTTCGTTGCACGGAACATGACGATGCATTTGTATGAGTAGTTTATCTTGTGGGAGAAAAGATGATATTTTAATGTTATTGCTAGTTGGCTTTGGTTTTTTTAAGAGTAGAGAGAGGATAAATCCCGAAAAAAAAATTAATGCAATTGCCGGTTGGCTTTGGTTTAAAAATTTACAGCCCGTTTCTTACAACTTATAGCCCATTTTCTGGGGAAGCCCATTTCTTACTACTTACATCCCTCCTCGTCTTGAAAGATTTGCAGCCCAGCAGGGTTGAGAAAAGCAAGTAGGCCTCGGTTTTGGTATTCTCCAAAAAAAAGAACTGGGCTAGCCATTTTCCGAAAGAAAAAATATATCAACTGGGCTCGTCATGTGCTTCATAAAGGCGTAAGTGTGGGCTAGACGGGCCACAGCCTCCGCACAACGCGCAATTGAGCTCCGTCTCTGAAACTAAAAAACAACTAGGCGAGCTGCTGGGTCCCTGGTGTTATCTGCTTGTTGTGTAATTTTCTCCTTTATTGACTACATTGACCATGGCGTGTGACCTAGTTGTCAAACAATTAGCAAGAAGTATTTTTTGGCTTGTAATAATGAGGCACCTACTTACGAAATGCAATGACCCTGGTGGGTCCCTACTGTCAGCCTCTCCACGTACAGTCATCTCCTGATTCCTCATGGTTGTTGACGATGTTGACAATGCCAGACGGCGGCGGGCACAACGAGCGAACCAAGGCGGAGAACGACGGCGAGGCCTCGGACGGGAACGAACAGCGCAGCCGTGGAAGATGCGGCAGTGTAGTGGCAGGTGGAGGGGAGTACGAGGGCAACAACATGCAACTCAAGCATACAAATCATACAAAAAGCCCAAGGATTAATTGTTCATCAAATTTTTATACAAAACCCAGATTGAACATGAAAGTAACATCTAACCCAACCACTCTTTTTTGCAGTCACAAACAAATGGATCGGTCTGATCCATAAAATCAACATCCTGTGCAAAAAAATTATTTCAGGATGACTACAACTTGTTGTAAATAGAAGCCGAGAACGTTTAGAAGCCCATTTGTCCACTTGAAACTTCTTTTTTGCTGTTCAACATGTCCGTCCGTGAGAAATCTCTTTTGGTAAAATTAAGCCTCATGGACAATAGTAACCTCGCATTCAACAGGAAGAATGTGACAAAGCTTCTGTTTGCCTGGTTGGATGCATATCGTTCCATCGTTATTGTCCTCAAATGAATGTCATGAGAACTGAGAAAATCTTGGTACTTATTACACCACCGATTAGTTATATGTTTTTCTCCATGTGGTTCTGCCTAAGTAGACATGAAGATTGAAAATAGTTAAGGTCCAAAAAAAGAGTATGTCGAAAGAACGACAACTGAACAGTTAATTCTAGTACAATATATACGGGCTTTCAATGTGCATGAAATCATCACCTCTATATGTAAATTCTCCAGAGATCGAAAGAATCGCAGCAAGCCAATAATTATGTCCAGATCAAAACTAAACATTATGATATATATATGATCTTGACAGAATCCAGCAGCATTGATAGGCTATCAATGGGCGAACTCTTCATTTAGCATATAACATAATATTAGTACCCAAAGTGTATTCCAAGATGATATAAAACTTATGCGCACAAATGAAAAATGCAGCATATGATGACAAATGTGTAGATGATAATATACGGTACCTGAAAAAGTGAGGAGACAAACACCAACTCCTTACGATTATTAAACGGGCCACGAATTACACCCAAGGTCTCTAGTTTGGGCGCAGAGACGACAGTTATTTGTGAAGGTGTATAACAATTATCAAGGAGCAACCTTTGAAGGGAAGGGGCATCTTCGATGATGAGCTGTTGTCCTTTAAAACAAATTCCAATGCTTTCAAGGTGAGGCGACTTTATTTGGAGACAACTGATACGGATTTCTATTCCCAAAACAATCAGCAAGCGCTCCAGGGTAGGGAAACTGGAGTGGATGATGTTGTACAGTGAGGCCTCCGACAGATAAATCACCACAAGCGGAAGTTTTTTTAGAAGTGGGAGGCGAAGCATTTGTACCAGATCATCTGGTAGATGGCACCGGGCGAAGGTGGCGATCTGGAGAGAGGTGGAAAACTGCGCGATGGACAATGGTGGTGTGGGCACGAATTCTTGGTGTGTTCGTGGTATGAAACTTTTGTGGTAATGGTACAACTCAAACTGCTGGAGTTTTTCGAATTCAGGGGATGTCAGCCAAGCGACCACCATGCCGGGTATGGACAGCAGGTAGCGTGTCGGGATGCAGAGCCATTGAACGTGGCCGTGCTGGTGAGAAGATACGATGGCTTTGAGGAGATAAAATTCAGGAAGGACAAATATCTGACGACAGCCGAGATTGAGGGGCATGTTGCACCATAGAGGGCGCCACCGAGTTGAGAGGACTTGTGTGTGGCAACAATCCTTGGTGGGGAGAAGCGAGATGATCTCCTCAAGGATGACGTCCGGGAGATCACTGATGCGGTCCACCGAAGATTCTATCGGTTCCTCAGATTCGAGTGGGAAGGGGGGGGGCTCGCCGCTTCTCCCCGCGCTATCGGGTGCGGGATCTACAACCGGCGTCGCCGCTGGTGGGAGCCTCATCTTCTTGGCGCTGGGGCCATCCAACTCCATTTTCCTTGTGGGTGTCGCGCTGAGCTCACGAGTTTGAGCAGAGTAGCCAAAGACGAGCCTAGTGGCAGTGCGAGTGGGGAAGAAGGAGGACTGGGGATTTCTGTAGGAGTGGAAGAAGAGGAGCAGGTGTTTTCTTTACGAGTGAGGAAGAAGGTGAGCGAGGGTTTTCTGGACGAGTGAGGAAGATTGGGGAGTGGGGGAGAATTGTGGGGGGGGGAGACTGAAGCGGGAGAGCGAGTTGTTCGTGTTTATAAGGCCCGCTGCACTAACTACTCGCTTTTTCCCAAGAACCGCTCTCTTCTTTTGCGTTGCTGCATTGGAGCTAGCACATGGACTTGGCTGACTGGCCATGCATGCAGGATGCATGTGCCCGCCGGCCACTGCAGAGCCTGGTTTGTTACTAGGCCTATTTAATAGGGTGGTTATGGAGTAAATTAAGGAGATTTATTATCTCTGTGTGCATCCACCAAATTAGAGGATGCGGTAGTGGATGCAGACAGTCACATTAAACTAAGCTTCAGAAGATAAGGTATGCATACTAACATTCAGAAGAATAGAAGTTCAGCATGTTTATGCATCCCAATGATTCACCATACTATAACCAATACAAAGCTGTGAGAAGGTGTGGAAATAAAGAAAATTGTTCGATGCTTCTCTGAGCAAAGGGCCTCCCTGCGCTCACATTAATTTCCTGGGCATGCTTGTTTCTTCTCAATGTTGCGAGCACTTTGAGCATGTTGGCAAATCCACAGCTAGCTAGCTGCCTCATCCTGCAATTCATGTTGACACATTTGCAGCAAACACATGAGGCAATAGAGATGACTCAACATGAGTCCATATTTTGTAGTTCCCCTGAAATCATATTCATTCTCCTGAATTTGAAAAGATAGGAAAACAGTAGCTATACTTAAACGGTGTTGCAAAATAGTAGCACATATCAATAGCCCGACATGACAAAACATGATCATCTTGACAAAGGGGATACTGACCTGCCTGAGGAAGATTATATATAATTTCATAAGTCCTTGGTTGAGTTCCACCTTCGGCCGCACTATTTGTTTTCTCCTCCACACATGACAGGATCGTTCCGCACTGCATTCAGCAAGTCAACGTACGAATAAGCTAATATCATTTTGTGGTGGTCACTATACCTAGTCACAAATGTAGGAATACCTGGAGCACCATGAGGTTAGCTGACAGCAGGTGGATGCAGCCATATAAATTTTGTCCGGTGCTATCAAAATTGAGGTTTGTATCCCTTCCCGTTATGACAATTCTTATTGAAGTTGGTAGAATGTGACGGCTTGTTCTTTGCATCAAACTTGCCTTTCCCCTGAGATTTCTTCTTGTTGTTTTGGGGCTGGTTGGGCTGGAAGTTCTTCTTGTGTACCATGTGGGCACTAGAAGCTCCCTCAGCGACCCGAGCACATGTGTCTTTTGCTCTCGCCTTCTCCTCAAAATCAAGAGTTCTAATGAGATCCAAAATAGAAAACTCATGTCTCTTGTTTTTCAGAGAAGTGGCAAAATCGTTCCACGAAGGTGGAAGCTTGGCAATGATGGACCCAGCAACAAATTTGTCCGGCAACACACACTTAAAGTACTCAAGTTCCTTAGAGAGTGACTGTATCTCATGAGTCTACTAAACAACAGAGTGCTCAGTAGTCACAGAATTGCTCCATGACGTACAACTCGTTGCCAGCACCCGAGGGCCCAAGCGTGGCCTCGAGCGCAGCCCACATGTCTTTGCCGCTGTCAAACGACATATATGAATCCATAGTGGAATCATCAAGAACACTCAGCAGGGCAGCTTTGAAGTGGGTATCCGTGTTCTGGAACGCTTCCTGCTATGTAGGATTAAGATCACCCTCAGGCTTACCCTTAGTGGCGTCATAGCAGTACATGATCTGAAACCAATATACTGCTCTTGTGCGCCACCTTTTATATTGCACCCCCTTAAAAGTAGGCGGCTTCAAAACCGCAGCAAAACCAATTGGAGTAAATTGCCTATAATCAGGTTTTTGGATTGGATTGTTGAATATATGAGAAATTTACTATGAGATTTAATTCGAATCAGTAGTAAATAGATCATGACAACAATTGCAAACATCAAAGTAATGATGCGGACTAAACCAGGAGGACAGAATCACATACTGTACAGCGGGAGCAGAACCGCTGTGGTTGATGTTGTCACTCATGTCATTGATGAAGAGGTTACCGAGGTCGGGGAAGAAGGCTGTCGTTGAGGAAGTCGTCACTGGCAGCAGTCACAGGAGTGTGCTCCCCAAAGACCTGATCGCCCCTCTCCCGTACAGGATCACGAAAGGCGGGGTTTGGAGGACTACTGTCCCTTCTCGTGGTGCATGCCGGAAGGAGGGCTGGAGAAGAATTGTGTGGCGGCGCTAAGATCTGGAACGGTGCAAAACCATATGATACAGCGGCGGATAGAGTAGAGCATGTCAGGTCGGTCGTGCGAGTAAGACCAAGTATAATAGTAGGCCTTTGCCCCCCAAACCGCACGTCCAAGTCAATAATAGCCCCAGCAAGGTTTGTCTAAAAAAACGTAGTAATTAAGGCGTCCGTTAGTCCCTTTATTAGTATAAATACTATATCATTAATAATGGCCCCACCTTTTTTATCACAAAGTATGTTGGGGCTCCAGCTACAACCGGCTACAAGTTTACAATCCGCTTCTCTTCTCTCTCCTCTTCTCTCTCCTTCAACTAAGCACAAATACTATATTTAAATCCTTATAGCCTGCTTATGTCATCTAATTGTAGTACTTTCTCTAAAGTTACTCTCCACTGTGTAGTCTAAAATGTCAGGCGTGCAGCAGGCGGTGCCCTCGGTCGGTGCGCCGTTTCAACGGCGGAAGCAGTGAGAACTGTGTCGCCCTGACCTGCCATCAATGTGGAGCGGCGGGCTTAGCTGGCGCCGGGCGGGAAGCGCGTGCGGGAGGGGGGAGGGTTTTTTGCTGGGCCAAGAAGGTGAGAAGCCAACTTGGGATTGGTCCGGACGGGGAAATATCATGTGCTCCTATACTCTGCATATGACACTAGTCTATGTTACTACTCCCTCCTTTCCGGTTTATAGAGATGTTTAGAGTAACATAGTAATATGTTACATTATAAGTTACTCCCCACTATGACCAGCCTTGGCCTCTCCCAGTGCTCCACCATGTATAGCTGCTAAGCCTGCCATGTAGGCATAAAATATGATGTGGCAAAGAAGAGAGAGACTAGTGGTGACCGAAGGAAGAAATGGTTGAAATACAGTTTTGAGTCTATAGCTAATTAAATGAAGCAAGCTTAGCAACAATAAACTAAGCACCTATGCATTGAAGACTTGAGTTACTAAGCCATTTAATGCACTTAGCACCTCATCTAAGCACATCTAAGCACTTAGCACTTAGCACCCCCTTGACCGTGGACATTGATGGTGTACGTCACCTTGTGTCTCATACTCGTCATCATCTGAGTCCTAGAAGATCTCAACCAGATCATCATTAGGCATGCAGCCGCCTTGGTAGATAATGTGCATAGAAGGAGTAGAGGCGACTACGGACGCACCCTGTCCTGGGCACTCCGTATGTGCTCGTGTGCGTGCAGCGTGCGTATTTTTCCATCGGTGCTAGCTCTAAGGCCGAGGCTGCGTTCGTCTTCGTCTCCGACTAGTCATTGCGTAACGACGACAAAGAGGTGCTGCAAGAGATGCGTAGGCGCCGTTGTGTGTGAGTTTCGCCGTAGCACGACGAATCGGACGTCGCCCCAGATGGCGCACGCCTCCATGCAGTCGAGTGTGTGTGCATGCTTGTGTTATTCATGAGCATTCTGGGGCCGAGTGTGTGTGCATGCACGTGTTGTGTACGTGCGTTGTGTGCTCCATGCTGTGCGCGTATGTGCATGAGTCGGATCGGATGGAGTTAGTGCGTTGGCTTGTGTACATGCGTGGCTTGTTGTGTGGTTATCAATATAAACTATAAAACATCTTCAACTTAGCATCCTGATGCACCATTTCTAGTGGTTAGCAAAGAGTTCATGTTCTTTTATTTGTTTATAGGTGGGCAGGCTGCAAAAACAGTTGAAAACGCGCAAGGTTCCTTGCAGACGCTCCACCGCGAGGTTCCTTGCTCCTTCTCGATCGTCGAGAATCTATGTTCTTCAACTCTTCTCATTTACGTGAGCTTTGTTCATCCTTTTCCCAACACGCGACACATCTAGCATCAAGGTGCACGTGTCATGCAAGAAAATGGAGATACTCAGATAAGCAGTGCGTAAGTGAGTCGTGCACTTTGATGGCACCTACGCAATATTTTTTTCTCCTCGATGGCACGTGCATAGTGCACGTACTCAACGATGGAGCACGGGATGGTAGAAATGACATGGTCAGCCCTTTTTTGGAGAGAATACATACTAAATAACTTTGATGTGTCCCGTCAACTCACAAAATGATGAGAAGCTTGATTACGCCTTCTCCCTTGCCAACACGTGCGCGGTGGCTCGCATCACGAGGAGAAACTTTTGCCTACAAGCGGTGGACGTGCAGCAGTTCATTTGGTGTCAGATTTCCAAAAGTACTACTGTAGAACCATCAACTTCCGGAAGAGGCGAAGAGCCAAGCGCAAGGTCACCTACTAACCTTAGGCTAGGCGTAGTGGGAGTAACATAAGTAGGGGTACCTCCTTTTTTATTCTAGAAACAACCACACGCGAATATCGAGGTGCTGGTTACGTAGAACAAATTTCCTAGAGTCCGTGCTCAGCCCTCCTCTATCTCTCTTCTCAGCCAGCCAGCGGACGCGCGGAGCCCATTGTTTGTTTGCTCATATGCGGTCCCACATGTTAGTGAAAACGCAAGAGGACCCACTGTACCTGCACATCTTTCACCTCGACGTGCTGGTGATGAAAAACAAATCCAATATAGATCTTCGGTGTCTGCTTTTGGAGTTACTCAAGAGTAGTAAGATTCTATTTACAGTTTAACCCAAGATGCACATCATGTGTCTTCAACTACCACTCTATTTTCTTGCATGACACGACCTGGATGTTGGATGTCCCACGTGTCGGCAAAAGGACGAAGTACCAGACCAAATCTTCGGTTGTGTTCTCGGATTAGACTAGTTGTGCTAACTTAAAAATTTTATTGTGTTGAATAGATGCAAGTTTTGGTATTGGGAAGAAGAGTACATCGATATATTGATAAAGCGCAATTTAGTAGATGTTCTAGCACTTTTAGCTAGCATAGAGGCTAGAGATGAGACTAATGCACTTGTTGATACTAGAATGGAGGCTAGACATGAGACTAGATGTGAGGAAGCAATGTCTACTTCTTTAGACTCAAAGAAGAAAGAAACACGCAAGATCGAGCCTCCGCAGATCAACAATGAATGCATCAAGAAGGCACTAATCCAACTTACAGGAGCAGATATGGAAGTTGAATATCTTCTAAAATGTATTCTTGTGGTTCTTGTTTTCTTTGGTCTTGCTTTTCTAGTCAAAATTATCGTTGGAGTTCATGCAAAATGGAGGTCCATTTGGGGTCGTGCGTTGGAGTTGGCCTTACAAGTGGGACCACACTTGAGGAAACCGACTATCGGCAAACCACCACCTCGCCCGCCGCACGATGGCTGAGTTAGAGAAATGACGAGGTTGAAGAGATTGCTCTAGCACGGACTCCAAGGAATATGGTGTCAGATGGACGTCGTGCTGGTGGCGTGTGTCGTACTCCTGGACGTGAATGCTTGTTCTGGCCCATGCCACCCTACTACTCCTACTACTTATATCACTAGTAGTATCGAGGATTCGAGGTGTTGGTTACATACAGCGAACACATTAACATATGGCTACAGTAAAAACACCCGCCCGACGTGCGAAGCATGTGAAGCTAGTACAAATAGTGTACTACTATTGTTGATTGGCCTCATCCGATAACCTGCTGCAATGCACGTACAATTATGTATTTGGAAAATATATTTTTGCCTCGCTGCACGACTCACTCAGGGAAGCGACTCGAAAGCCATTCATAAATTTAGTAAGTTTATCACAGGCATATCATTTTATTACATACAATAGGTCATCAACCCACATCGACAACGAGGATACATTATAAATACTAAAGTTTTCATCACACAACAAATAACAAGCAATGAAATGAACTCACACATATATAGAATTTCTAGTAGAACCAATCATGCATATATATATCATCAATGTCTCACAAACCACCATATTAATTAACTCACACATACACACATGTATAGCTATATACAATTTCCCTACATATGAATGTTGCCTTTGGAGCGAGTGGCATTAGCCTAATTGGTGCCTTCGGAGCACGATGACAATTGGAAGTGGTTTTCATGGGGGCGGTAGCGGGTAATAGAATTCTCCCTTAGGATTTATGACCTGGTCGAGCAAAAATCCCGCTATTTCCTCTTGAAGTGCTTCTACGCGCTCCGTTTCTATGAGCTTCTCCCGCACCTCTTTGAACTGTTAAGAAGGAGATCAATATGCATGTGTATTAGTTGTGTGACTAGATATCGATAATGGTGTAAAAATTGTGAATAGTGTTCTGACAAGCGTACCCATTCCTGTCTTTGAGATCTGCTCCTTTCGGATGCCATCATGCGAATGTTCTCGCAAACGCAGAATGCACACAGATCAGTCCCCTGCGCCTGCTTCAGGGCCTTTACGAGAATGGAATTTGATTAGATAAAAATTAATCAAGCATGATAAATAAAGAGATGGCAGCTAGCTAGCTAGCTAGTACTACTTCATTGCTTACCTTGGGTCGAAACCATTTAAGCTTTTTTTTCATTCGCCGGGCGTGACGGCGATGACCCTTGACCAAGCCCTGCCCGCCGACAAAGAAAATGAATAAAGGGTTTATTAAATAGTTCATATCATGAAATGATGAGCTAAATAGGCCGAGATATATAGTTAATAATGATTGAAATTACCTGTTGACTATCCCATACAAGATGTTATAGTTAGTTTTTTCTGAGATTAGTGAGTCCAGTACTTCAACTGTTCCGGCGTCAACTTTAATGATACACAAGACCCAGTGAAATCTGCATGCACACACATTTGCATGCCTTAATTAAGCGGGCATATGTAAGCAAAAACATGTAGCTAGCTAGTAGGCAAAAATAGAGAATTTGTAGTACAAGACAGTGTGACTCACTGGAAGTTGTAAGGAAGTAGTATATCTTCATTGTATTTGAGGCGCTTCAAGAACTCTAGCATGCTGTCCTCTACGTACTTTTGCTGACGTTCATTTATCTTCCAGGTGTATTCATTAACGGTGTTCGTGTCAATGAACCCAATGCCAAAGCGTCCACCTTTTCTCATTTCATATATCTTCATCCTGCATAATACCACAGAAAAGAATATAGTGAGGATAATTACAGGTAATGATTGATCAAAAGGATCACTACAGCTAGCTTGAGACTTAAATTATAGAAAGAAATCACATACAGACAATAGCAATTGACGATAGATTTGTCGAGTGCGTCTTGACTGTATAACTGAAACAGTTCTAAATACTCAACGGACACAGCTTTCTCATGGTAGTACTGGTCCTTCTTGACATTCACCATGAGGGACAATTGATCTAAAATCTTGGTAATGTTCATGTACCATTGATGCAATTCATACATTCTCGTTGGGAGGTTCTTGACCTTGTCTGGCGCGACCAAAGGTTGGCCCCGGACATATTTCCGTTTTATTTCATCCTCTCTAAGCAAAGGCATGGGCTCGATCTCGAGGAGTTGTCCAACAGTGATGTTGAGAACTTCAGCCTGCATTATATGCTCCTCCGTTATTACCACATTGCCCACCTCGGGAACGTGCACTGTTTGCCCACAATAATATTGGGCGCGCGTACTTTCACCTGTTGTTGGCACAACAAGCGAGGGGATCGATTGCGCCGCTTGTTCTCCCAGCTGGGGAATGGTTTTCCCGCATTTTTTGGCAGCTGCTTCTTGTTTGCTCGATCCCGATGTAGACGTGCTCGCCTCCCTTTGTAGACGTGCTCGATTTAACTTCCTGATGTGGCGCTCATAGTATGTGTCAACAGGCTTGGGAGCTGGTGGTTGAGCCATACGAATGAAGTTGTCAATCGTTTCCTCAGGCACTTTCTCCCTTGGCGGCGGTGGCGGTTTCGGTGCAAAATGGGCTTCCACCTCGGCCTTTGATATGGCTGTGATTTCCTCCTCGGACCTGTCATAAGACCTCTGCGGAAAAGGCTTGAGGCTTGGAATATATTTATATCGCTTGCCTCCGCCTGTACTTCCTGTACTACCTCGACTCGTACCGCTATGCACCATAGCTGCGGGGTGTCTCTTCTGCAATTGCTGAGGCGGCGGAGACGGCTGACAGGGCTGAGTTGGACGAGGAGGAGTGGCCTGAGGTTGTGCCGGACTTGGAGGAGGAGTGGACGTCTGACGCTGTAGCAGACTTGGAGGAGGAGGATTGTCCTGACACTTTGTCGGACTTGGAGGAGGAGGAGTGGCCTGACACTTTGCCGGACTTGGTGGACTTGCAGGAGCGGGAGTCAGCTGACTCGGTGGCAGACTTCGACGAGGACTCGACTGACACGGTGTCGGTGGCCATTGAAAGATGATGCAATGCTTTTTCCATAGGATAATACGATGTTTGGCCTCTCCGAGAAAGCGCTCGCCGTCACCTCCAGCAATGTCAAGCTGTAGCCCCAAATATGGTGGGTCCACCACCTCATCAACCAAGACACGAGCATAGCCCGCTGGAATCGGGTTGCAATGGAAGGTTGCCTCTGGGGGATTTGTGAAAGCAAAGCCGTCCGCCACCTTCATGGATATGTTCTTCATTTTGACGTGTAGCTCGCAGTTAGTGTTCTCCGTGATGTCATCCACGGGGTATCTACCCAGCATTGCATCGTCCGGGACGGAACCCACGCTGCTTCTCGGCATGGATGGGCCGGTGCTACCCAATGCTGGATCATCCGCTAGCTGCTGCAGCTGCTGAGACCCCCTTTGATGGGTAAGTGAGTCGATCTGCTCCTGCTGCCGCTGGAATTTGACTGCCAATTCCGCTTGACTTGCTTCTAGGCCTTGAAGGCGTTCATAGTCCCGCTTCCTCTGCTCCTCCTCCATCTTCCTCTTCTTCTCCTCCGCAATCTTCTTTCTCGCATGGGTTCTGTAGTTGGTGTTCCATTCTGAAAACCCCTCATATCACGGAATAGCGCCCTTGCCTCGTGTTCTTCCCGGGTGTTCAGGATTTCCCAGGGCACGCATAAGCTCGTCGTTCTCTCTGTTGGGCTGGAACACCCCCGATCGTGCCTCTTCTATTGCAACAAGTATCGCATCCTCGGCTCCCTTCAGACTTGCCCTCGTCGAAACATTGCCTGTCTCCGGGTCCAACTCCCCCCCATGCGCATAGAACCAAGTCCTGACCCTGGGGGGCCAGCTCTTAGTAGCCGGAGTGACACCTGCATCCTCCATCTCTTTCTCAGACATATCCCACTTAGGCATTGCCACCGCATAGCCACCTGGCCCCAGCTTATGGAACTTATCCTTTTTATCGGCATTCTTCTTGTTTATTCTCGACCGTTCCTTAGCTAATTCCGAATCCTTGAATTTCACAAAATCGTCCCAATGATCACGTTGGTTCTCTAGTGTTCCCTTGAATACTGAAGTCTTCCTTCCTCCCTTGACGTACTTCTTACATTCACGATTCTTGTAGTTCTTGAATGAAATCGCCATCATCCTAAGAGCAGCCTCGTTGACTTTCTGCACATCTGCTTCTGTGAAATGATCTGGTAGGGTGAAATGTTCCATGAGAGTATCCCAAAGCAGATCTTTTTGATTCTTGTCGACAAAAGTAACATCTGGACGTGGCTTTGCTGGCACTCTCCATTCTTGAAGTTTGATCGGGAGTTGGTCCATCACAAGAACTCTGCATTGACGAACGAACTTGTCCGCAATCTTCTTAGGCGCTAATGGTTTTCCAGTAGGGCTGCATGCCTCGATATTGTACTTTACGCCCGGCTTCAACTTTTTGTTCGGGCCTCTATTCGTCATTTTGCCTAAAGATTTGCTAGATCCGGATGGCTAAAAGAACGAAGATCGATTCGTTAATATATCTTCAAGTCATTTAAAACATGTGATGATCACCAGATGCCTGCTTATATAAATATATATACCTCGCCGGTCTTTGTTGTTTCAAGATCAACATGTTCTTCGTCATCGTCATAATCGTAGTTCATGACTTCATCAATTTTGTCGTCGCGATCGAATATCATATCACCCTCTCCGGTGTTGTTTAGAAATTCGGAGTCGTCATAATCTTCTTCATTCTGATTATCATCTGGCCCGCGTATCATATCGAACATGGTCTGTTCTCCCTCTCTGTCGGTATTGTCTGCCATAGCTTTTGTTTAACTAATCCAAAAGAAATATAAAACAATTTAGTATTCAAATTACATCGTCTCGAATAATAGATATAATCTCGAATACATCGTCTAGAATAATAGATATAATCTCGAATACATCGTCTCGAATAATATATAATATTGAATAGTACATCACTGGCTATTAGCTAATAAAGATCAAATACTACAGAGAATCTAGGACACTCGCGGTTCCTCCGGCGCGGGCGGTGGACACCCAAAGAGAAGGAACCCTCACAGGATCATAGCTGAAGTGAGATCCCCGAAGATACTGCCACATATTGGAGAACCTGCCGCCCTCTAATGCAACCATGTAGCGATGGACGTGCTCGTCCTCCTCCCTGACACGGCGACGTACCACCTCCGGCGGGGCCGGGTCCCTCCGCCCCAAAACTGGCCCACGCGAACGCCACCAAATGAGATCAGGGTCGACGACGGGACCCGGGGCCGGGTTCCTCATCAAGTGGCGCACCCCTCCAGGCAGTACCTCCCAGTGCCAGCCCGGCGGAGCCCAGTCCCGGACATGGGTCGGCTGGACATCGTCGCGGACGGGTCTACGGCGAGGATGCGGGCCGGGCATCGTCGAGAACAAATACTAGCTATATGCCCGCAAAAAGTAACATTTTTTTAATGATTGGATTTCGATAACTAAAATTTCTAACATTTCTATATAACACTAATTATGCTAATCTAAATAACACTAAAATTTCTAACATTTCTAACATTTCTATATAACACTAATTTCTAACATTTGTATATAAGACTAATTTCTAACTGATTAAGCACTAATTATATCCATCTAACATGCATTCATACATATATAATAGTGAAAAAATAATAATCTAAATAATCTAAACTAATTAAACATACAAAATACGCGTGTGTGTACTAATTAAACACTAATTATCTAAACTAATTAAACATACAAAATAATAATCTAAACTAATTAAAGACTAATTATCTAAACTAATTAAACATGCTTGTGTGTGTGTGTACGGGCTCGGGGAGGGCTCACAGCGGGCGACGGCGACGGCGAGGCGACGGCGAGGCGAAGGTGAGGCGACGGCGAGGCGACGGCCGGGGCGGCGACGGCGGGGACGGCGCGACGGGGACGGGGACGGCGGGACGGGGACGGGCCCGGGGCGACGACGGAGACGGGGGCGGCGACGGGGACGGGGGAGGCGACGGAGACGATCGAGGGCGGCGGCGACGGCGACGGAGACGACGCAACAGAGGAACGAACAGAGAGGGAAACTGAAATTTTCGCACTCTAGCATATATAGAAGGCACCTTTAGTACCGGTTGGAGCCACCAACCGGTACTAAAGGCCTGTTTTGGCCGGGCCAAGCGGCGGGAAGCGACCCCCTTTAGTACCTGGTGGTGGCACAAACCGGTACTAAAGGCCCCCCTTTAGTACCGGTTTGTGCCACGACCCGGTACTAAAGGGGGTGCGCTGGCGTAGTTGCGGTGCGGCAAGTTTAGTCCCACCTCGCTAGTCGAGGGGCTACCGCACTGGTTTATAAGCCCCAGTGCGGTAGCTCTCTCGAGCTCCTCTCCTAACCAGGCCTACTGGGCCTACCTGTCCTCTTCGCCTAGTGGGCCTACTGGGCCTTCGCGGGCCTGCATCCTGGCCCAACGAAAGGTTGTGACGCTAGTCGTATGCAGGCCGCTTTGGCCCAGTAGGCGGGCTTTTTTTTCTTAATTTTTTTTTGCTTTATTTTTTTGTTTTATTTATTTTTGAGTTGTTTTTTGCTGTATTTAGTGTTTCTTTGTGAATATTTTTGCTTTTGGTACAAAAAATTACAAACTTTCTGTTAGTGCCGGTAGATTTCAAATTTGAATAGTTTAAATTTTGAATTATTTGAAATTTGTGTGAATCACTAGTTTGTGAATAACTTAACTTTGAAAAAAGTTTTTTCAGTGATTCTTTTTTATTATGTTTAATATTAGTGTGTTTTATCATTATATTCAATTTGGTAATGCTTAGGTTAGTTAAAAAATGAAATGCCTTTGTAACAGTTCAGTTTTCATCGGAAACCCTGATACTTCGAAAGAGATTGTCCATTTTGTACACGAAGTGCATCCAGTTTTTGCCGTAACCCTCTCTACTTTCTTGCACATGCTATTTGTATGAAATTATGATACCATGCCAACTTTCAACCTTTTCTGAGTTCATTTGAATTGCTTTTCAATTTCAGGGTCATTTAGCTGGAAAAATATCAGTAAATGCATGAAAAGAATTTGTTTGCACATAAAATTTCTTCGCGTTTCAAATGCCAAAACACATAACTGCCCTAACTATTACAGACATTCCCTCTTGGATGTGAAACACAGAAGAAAGTGATGATAGTGAAGCCGATCACATCCCAGATCTTTGGGTGTGAAACTTTTTCTTCGCGTGTGTCCCTTTGCGCCGTAACCATGGAAAATCTTCATCATTTAACGGGATGCTCGGGTCAATATTCACTGTGAATGGAGCAATTTCATCAAACTTTTCATAATCTTCTGACTTGTCTGTCTTGTCATCCACTCCCACGATGTTTCTCTTCCTAGAAAGAACTATGTGCCCCTTTGGCTCATCGTACGATGCATTCGCTTCCTTATCTTTTCTTTTTCTTGGCTTGGTAGACATGTCCTTCACATAGAAAACCTGTGCCACATCATTGGCTAGGACGAATGGTTCGTCTGCATACGCAAGATTGTTGAGATCCACTGTTGTCATTCCCTACTGCGGGTCTTCCGTTACCCCGCCTTGTGTCATATTGACCCATTTGCACCGAAACAAAGGGACCTTTAAAACACGTCGATAGTCAAGTTCCCATATGTCCTGTATATAACCATAATATGTTTTCTTTCCCGTCTTGGTTTCTGCATCAAAGCGGACACCACTGTTTTGGTTGGTGCTCTTCTTATCTTGGGCGATCGTGTAAAATGTATTACCATTTATCTCGTACCCTTTGAAAGTCATTATATTCGAAGATGGTAACTGGGACAGCAAGTACAGGTCATCTTCAATAGAGGTGTCATGCATGGTACGTGTCTGCAACCAGTTGGCGAAACTACTGGTTTGTTCACGTGTAATCCAGTCATCAGACCGCTCCGGGTGTTTGGAGCGTAGCAAATTCTTGTGTTCATCCATATACGGAGCCACCAAGGTGGAATTCTGTAGAACTGTGTAGTGTGCTTCAGTGAGAGAATGTCCGTCCATACATATTATTTGTTCCCCTCCTAGCGTGCCTTTTCCATCCAGTCTGCCCTTATGCCGCGATTCAGGAACACCAACCGGCTTAAGGTCAGGAATAAAGTCAATACAAAACTCAATGACCTCCTCATTTTGATGGCCCTTGGAGATGCTTCCTTCTTGCCTAGCACGGTTATGAACATATTTCTTTAAGACTCCCATGAACCTCTCAAAGGGGACCATATTGTGTAGAAATACAGGACCCGAAACATTAATCTCTTCCCATAGGTCAACTAGTACGTGCGTCATGATGTTGAAGAAGGATGGTGGGAACACCAACTCGAAACTAACAAGACATTGCACCAAATCATTCTGTAACCTTGGTATGATTTCTGGATCGATTACCTTCTGAGAGATTGCATTGAGAAATGCACATAGCTTCACATTGGCTTATCGAACGGTTTCCGGTAGAAGCCCCCTCAATGCAACCGGAAGCAGTTGCATCATAATCACGTGGCAGTCATGAGACTTTAGGTTCTGGAACTTTTTCTCTGCCATGTTTATTATTCCCTTAATATTCGACGAGAAGCCAGACGGTACCTTAATACTGAGCAGGCATTCAAAGAAGATTTCCTTCTCTTCTTTTGTAAGAGCGTAGCTTGCATGACCCTGATGTATGCCGTCTTCTCCGTGCATACGTTGCTGGTCCTCCCGTGCCTCAGGTGTATCTTTTGTCTTCCCATACACGCCCAAGAAGCCAAGCAGGGTCACGCAAAGATTCTTCGTCACGTGCATCACATCGATTGCAGAGCGGACCTCTAGGTCTTTCCAATATGGCAGGTCCCAAAATATAGATTTCTTCTTCCACATGGGTGCGCGTCCGTCCGCGTCCTTCGGAACAGGTTGTCCGCCAGGACCCTTTCCAAATATCACCTTCAAATCCTTGACCATATCATGTACATCAGCACCAGTACGGTGGCGAGGCTTCGTCCGGTGATCCGCCTCACCTTTGAAATGCTTGCCTTTCTTTCTTACGGGATGCCTGCTCGGAAGAAATCGACGATGTCCCAGGTACACATTCTTCTTACAACTATTCAAATATATACTGTCGGTATCATCCAAACAGTGCGTGCATCCACGGTATCCCTTGTTTGTCTGTCCTGAAAGGTTACTGAGAGGAGGCCAATCATTGATGGTCACGAACAGCAACGCCTTTAGGTCAAATGATTCCCCCATGTACTCATCCCACGCACGTACACCTGTTCCATTCCACAGTTGTAAGAGTTCTTCAACTAATGGCCTTAGGTACACATCAATGTCGTTGCCGGGTTGCTTAGGGCCTTGGATGAGCACTGGCATCATAATGAACTTCCGCTTCATGCACAACCAAGGAGTAAGGTTATACAAACATAGGGTCATAGGCCAGGTGCTATGGTTGCTGCTTATGCTCCCCAAAAGGATTAATGCCATCTGCACTTAGACCAAACTATACGCTCCTTGCGTCATCTGCAAACTCCTTCCCATACTTTCTTTCAATTTTTCTCCACTGCGACCCGTCAGCGGGTACTCTCAACTTTCCGTCTTTCTTACGGTCTTCTCTGTACCATCGCATCGCCTTGGCATGCTCTTTGTTTTGGAACAAACGTTTCAACCGTGGTATTATAGGAGAATACTACATCACCTTGGCAGGAATCTTCTTCCTGGGGCGCTCGCCCTCGACATCACCAGGATCATCGCGGCTGATCTTATAGCGCAATGCACCACATACCGGGCAAGCGTTCAAATCCTCGTACACACCGCGGTAGAGGATGCAATCATTAGGGCATGCATGTATCTTCTGCACCTCTGACCCTAGAGGGCAGACAGCCTTTTTTGCTTTGTACGTACTCTCGGGCAATTCGTTGTCCTTTGGAAGCATATCCTTTATCATTACCAGCAACTTTCCAAATCCCTTGTCAGATACACCATTTTCTGCCTTCCATTGCAGCAATTCCAGTGTGGTTCCCAGCTTTTTCTTGTCACCTACACAATTCGGGTACAACAATTTTTTGTGATCCTCTAACATGCGTTACAACTTCTTCTTCTCCAAATCACTTGCGCAGTTTCTCTTTGCATCGGCAATGGCCCGACCTAGATCATCAACGGGCTCATCTGATGCCTCTTCTTCAGCTTCTTCCCGCATTGCCGGCTCAGCTTCTTCCCGCATTACCGGCTCAGCTTCTTCCCCCATTGTTGTATCATCGTATTCAGGGAACCCATGGCCAGGATAGCTGTCGTCGTCCTCTTCTTCTTCATTGTCTTCCATCATAACCCCTCTTTCTCCGTGCTTGGTCCAAACATTATAGTGGGGCATGAAACCAGACTCAAATAGGTGGACGTGAATGGTTCTTGACGTAGAGTAATTGCGACCATTCTTACAGCCAGCACATGGACAAGGCATAAAACCATCCGCCCGCTTGTTTGCCTCAGCCACAAGCAGAAAGTATGCATGCCCTCAACGAACTGGGGAGAGCATCGGTCATCGTACATCCATTGCCGGCTCGTCTTCATTACACAACACCGAATAGACCAAATTAATACAAGTTCATACATAAAGTTCATACAACACTTAAATGCCACAAACAAATAACTCTCTAGCTAAAGCATTTAAATGCAACAACAAATGCGATCAAGATCGGAACTAAGGTAACAATTGATCCAACAGCATAATGATACCAAGCCTCACTATCGATGGCATATTTTCTAATCTTTCTATTCTTCAAGCGCATTTTCTCCATCTTGATCTTGTGATCATCGACGACATCGGCAACATGCAACTCCAATTCCATCTTCTCCCCCTCAATTCTTTTCAATTTTTCTTTCAAGTACTTGTTTTCTCTTTCAACTAAATTTAACCTCTCGACAATAGGGTCGGTTGGAATTTCCGGTTCACATACCTCCTAGATAAAAATATTATGTCAACTTGATGGGCATAATTTGTCATAAACACGAAATGCAACAAATAGTTTTAAAAGAGAATATACCACATCCGAATCATAACAAGGACGAGGGCCGACGGGGACGGATATCAAAACCATGGCACTATGTATAACAAACAACGTACGGGTAAGATAATTATTACATGATTAACTATATATCCAAATCACACAAACATCAATTTTTTATATAAAATTTCATGAACAAGAGGCTCACCACAAGGTCGTGCCGGCGACGGGACGGTGCGGGCGATCGACGGTGGTTATGACGGAGATTTAGAAGGCACTAAGTAAACCACACCTACATATGCAAACTAAGTGTTATTTTTGACCTCAAATTGCATATAAATCAAATACTAGCACATATATATATTTCCTCCCAAATTACTAAACTCACAAATTAATAACTATATAAAGCATTGCAAGAGCTAATCTAGCAATGAGAGATGAAAGGACAAAGTTGCTAACCTTTGTGATCACTTGAATGGATGGGGGCCTTCAAATCTTGACAAATTTTGGGCAAAATGTGGGATGAGCTTGAGGGGAAGAGGAAGAACAGAGAGGAGAGGAGAGGGGAAAGGGGGAAGAACAGAGCGAGCTGGACGAAGGGTTTATATGCAGGAGGACCTATAGTACCGGTTCGTGCCATGAACCGGTACTAAAGGTGCTGGAGGGGGCCCAGACTGACAACATCCTACCACCACCCTCATTAGTACCGGTTTGTGGCACGAACCGGTGCTAAAGGTTAGCCACGAACCGGTACTAACGAGAGCGGCCCGGCTAGCCGTTGGAACCGGCACTAATGTATACATTTGTGCCGGCTCTAATACAAACCGGCACTAATGTGCTGCATGTTTGACCCTTTTTCTACTAGTGTCAACAGCATTTGGATCGCCTTTCACCATCATCAGATGGTTTTGTCCAAGGAAGAGCAAGTTTTCTCCAAGACTATCAATAATGTACCAGGAAAAAGGTGTTGGCGCTAGCACGCTAGTATCCATCCTGAATACCATGCAACGAGTGTTGGAATGGGTCCAGAGAGTGCGACCATGGGAGACAACACATGCTCCCTCAGTAGTAACAAACTCAGTGCGCTGTATACAGACAAGAAGAGGTGATCCATCGGAATTAGTTGCCAGGAGCCACTGAGTATATAAGTTCTGCTCATCCTCATGCTCATGATCATCACCATCGTCATCTCCCCCTTGGTTATAAAATTATTCAAGTATAGGTGGTGGAATGTTCATAGGACCTTGGAAACACAAGAAGAAGGTTAATTAGTAAAGGGAAACTTGCTAACCCGCATGCATGTGGATGAAACAATTATAATTACGGTGGAACACAAACGTACCAAAACTACGAGGATCCCATGCAAAAACAGTGCCATGAGTGATGGAAGCAAACACATCACCCTCGTATTGAATTGCATCACAGTACACATCCGTGTATAGAAACTGATTTTTGAGCAATATCCATCGAGTCGAACCACAAAGGTCGGCAACAAGCTTGTCGAAGATAGCAACAACTTCATAGTTCTTGTAATTCTAAGAGCAGTTGGGAACTCGACAAATTGCTATCTACCGTAGAAGACCGTCACCATGATCGTATCTGAACGTGCATACAATACGGGTGTGCTCAGCCTCTGGGCAGTCTGCTGAGATTTTTCGAAGTGGAACCCCGTCAGGAGTGTACACATTCACAAGTTCCCACTCACAGTTGTACCCAATATAAACAACCCAATCTCCATTTGCGCCTGCCCAATCCTTGCCCTCAAGCGATGGCATCTTAACATCATACGTATCATTATCAAGCGGCATCAACTTGCACAAGGCAAGGCCTCCATCGTCCCCGCTCCAGTCATCAGGGTCACAACGAAGAAGATAGGGGATATCAAACCGCTCCTTGACCCTTGGGTTCCTTGTAATGATGTTATTAGTTGAGTCGAGAATGGTCTTGAACGAACCTGCCACGCTAGCCGAGGTGATGACCTCACACCGACCAGTGAGTTCCTCCACCACCTCATCTTTCAGATCGGTGCAAGAATAATGAGGTCGTTTCCAGCCTGTTCCCTCCATGTAGAAGACGATCGAACAATGACAGAAGGAAGGGTGAAGGCAAATGGAGGAGGGAGGAAGAGCGTGCGAGAGCAGTTCTAAATCGAGAGGGAAAGGCGAAGAGTCGATGGACGGTTGCCAGTTTTCCCCTGTACACGAAGAGGCGCCCCGGCCTACACGTCCGTTCGGAAATACTAGTACTAGTAAAAAGGACTCGCCGTCGTCTCACTGACATGTCAACGGGACCACATGTCAACGAAACATGGTGTGTAATTTCTCGTGCAAAATGCGATCTTGCCGCGTTGTCCCGAGGTGCCACATTAGTTTTTTTTTAAGTTTTGCCGCATTAGTTATCGACCTTTATTTTTTTAACATACAATCTGAATGGATAGCTCCTGTGGTCATCACACGTGAGCGGATATATAGGTGGGCTAGGTGGGCAGGCGGTTGAGCAGGCAGCAACAATCTGAGTGCTAAAAGAGTTGATCCAATGCTTGGTTTTGTTTGGATTTTCCAACTATGACCATTGGATAGAGTGAATCAATGGCTTACGTTCAAATTTATAGAATTTTTGATTCAGTTGCTGTGCTGCTACCGTCCAATATTGCGTGTGGTTGTTTCTAGAGTAAAAAAAGGAGGTACTAGTACTTACTGTGGGAAAGGTGAGATGATGGTTGATTCGCCCGAGCAACTTATTACTGTGGGAATATGGGAGTACCAGCGGATTCAAGCAACAGAGGAATGATGGTTGCTTCGTCCGAGCAACTTACTGTGGCAAAGGTGGGGCTCTGTGATTTGACTGCTCACTAGTAATTACTACTGCAACGCAACGATCGGGGTGAATCTTTCCCTGCAGTTTTGTTGTGCACTCAATATTGCTGCATGGCAGGTGGAGCCAGATGAAGGATGTCCAACATGTCAGCGAAACGAAGTTCAATTGTTTCTGGCATTGCTATCAATCCTTCAGGATTTGTTTATATGTACGCATAATTTTAATGAAAATGTATTGTGATGCTATGAAGGTTTCAACTTTGGTTCCCGCGGGAAAAAAAAGGTTTCAACTTAGGATTCATGTGTCTTGCCTCGAGATTATATAGTTACAACAACCATCAAATACAAATGAAACTACCATGGCTACCATGGCTAATGCATCTCAATGGTTCAGAGATCAGCGCCAATATTCACATCAGAACTGAAGACAAAGTTGTGAGAAGGTGTACAAATAAAGAAGAAAATATAATTGATCGATGTTGTTCGTAGGCATGGCTCCATTTCCTTGGCATAGTGTTCATAGCTTGGCAGCTAGATTCACCCAGCTCTGTAGCCAAAAAAGAGGTGTATGGAGGACACCACAATCCGATCATTTTGTGCAGCTCCACTAAAATCGAGCGGACCATCCCTTTTTGAGCGGACGATAAATCCCCATTTATTCTTGGGCTCATTTCCAGCATTCGGTTACTTATGGCCCGTCACTGTCATTTTCTGCTTGTGGGCCAAATTCAGCCTGTCGTTACAGTCGGCCTGTTTGTGGCCCATTAATACGTTGGGTCATTTTCTTGTAAAAACAACCGTTGGGCTGTTTTCATAGAGTTAGCAAATACGGCGTATTAACGGCCCGCTATGGTCCACGAATAGTATGCCCCGTAGAAGGCCCATGGATCCTACGGCCCGTAGAAGGCCCATGCATCGTACGGCCGATAGAAGGCCCATGGATCGTACGGCCTGTACAAGGCCCATGGATCCTACAGCCCATATAAAAGGCCAATGGATCCTACGGCCCGTAGCAGGCACATGGCTCATACGGCCCGCAGGAGGCCCATGGTTACAATAGTCCGTGTGTTGCCATGATTATTTTGGCCTAGTTACCAAAAATAGGCTATTGTGGCTACTAGAAAAACACACAAAAAGAACTGCAGTGACTACAAGCAAACAACTAAACAAGACAATAAGGAAATAACTAAGCAAGCAATTAATGCTAGCCTATTACCGCTATTACACATATTACATCCACTGGGCATGAAAGTTCGTCACCGGTGCAAATATAGGGAACAAAGCAGCATATTACATACACTGGCCATCAAAATTGGCCACCAATGCAAATAAATGCGGCAGCAAGACAAGAGCATAACAGAAACAACTTCAGAAGATCTCAAGAAACGTTATCCTGGGTATCCACCAAGCTGGCAATAAGCTTAGCAAGCTTATTAGCTTTGTCCTATTTGGCGCTAAAATCCTCCAATGCTTGGTGTTGCACCAGAAAGTATGCATCTGAATGCTCCAGGGACTTCCACTGCCCTTCCGCTTCTTGTCGTGGCACAGCTGATTGATGTCTATAACTTTGTAGTTGAGACTCAAGAAACCAAACTGATTCAGACAGTGAGTTTGAATAGCTTGTGCAAGCGGTAGTGGCCAGTAACTCGAACACTAAACAAAGACAGGACTTTGGGGTTGTCTTACTGTCTTCAAGATAGTCTTCCTTAGCTGTTTTATCAGCTTTGTTGGAGACCAACAAGGATGTGTCACTATCTTGAACCTTATCTGCATTACTTCATTTACCATTGCTTAATAAGGCACTCTTTCCCAATATTCTGTCAGCATTCTAAAAGAAGAAACAAGCAGACACATAGCAGGTTTAGCATGTACTAGTATGTGAAACTCATTTCAGTGAACGAGTTCATTAGTAAGGTGGATAGGATTAAACTACCAATTATTCTATTGCCAAGTACTAGTACATAATAAAAGCATCAAACAAACATATATCTATGTCCTATGGTCACTGCATTGTCTTGCCAAATCAAAATAGAGACACAGTTCAAATCATATCAGTTCAAGACAAAGAAGCAGTGAAAGAATACAAACCATGGGAAACTACATGGCACAACAAGATTTCAGATGGGTACCACGGGTCTACATGTACAACAACACTATTGGCTCTGTTGTGATGCTAGTAATGTGCATGATATGAAAAGTCAAAAGTATACACAATTGAAATTGAAATCAACATAGCTATTGATAAGACAAACCTGTTAATGAAACATGCATGAACATACCTGCTGTGTCTTTGGAGTTTCGGTTGGATCCTTCAATTTAAAAATAATTTTGTATGAGTAAATACAGTGATACAAGAGCAAAGCAGTATGCACGATACCAATCATAGTTAAAAAAGGCGCGCCTAGGCTCTAGGCGTTGGCAAAATGCATTGCGCATAACGACGCTTAATCTATACATAACTACGCATAAGCATGTGCTTTGGTTATTAAAGCGCAAGGCGGTGGCAAAATGCACAATTAACGCCTAGCGCTTTTTTGAACTATGATAGCAATGGAATCTTAAATTAGAACAATTGTTCTTCAGGTTTAGGCACTTGTTCTACATGAACAGAGTACAATAAGACGCAAGAATATAGTACTTAAAATAGAAAATGAGCTCATAGACCTTACCACATTCTTGGTTCGGGACCAATACAGAACAAGGCGTTCCCAGTCATCGTCCAGTAAATGTGTCTCAGGAGAACGTAAGGGAATTTGATGAGTTTCTATGCCGGTGAAGTACGTTTTCTTCAGGTAATTCCGATACTACCACCAAGCATTCTTGAAGATAGCAGAGGTATTAGCATAGGTTACCTCATCCTGAGTTTCCAAATCGGTCCTTCTCTATAGAGAAAAATGGGAGAATTTGCTGTATTATAACCATCATGGAGGTAGGATGTATGGGACAAAGCAAAGTAATTGCCATGAATAACATTACTTACACATAACTCCTGGACAAACACCTGCAACTGGCATTTTCCTTCATCTTCAGTATAATATTTGCAAGATGGGAAGATACGCACATACGATTTAACAACATCAAATGCGATAGATGCTAAACTACGACTAGCTGGTTGTGCTTCCTCCACAGGAATAGGCGTACTAACTGGTGGAGTTGGGGTTCGCCGTGGTAGTACTGGCCCTTTGGGCACTGGAGCTGCCTTACTAACTGCTCTTGTTTGGGTGCTCTGTGGTGGAGATGGTGCTGTGTCAACAGGAACTGGGTTACTATCGGCTGGGGTTGGGGGTTAGATTGGGTGAAGCTGGTTCTCTATCCATCGCAGTAGGGGTACAATCTACGAGAGTTTGGGTTATGTGTGATAGGGCTGGTTCTCGTGCATGTACAACTGGGCTTCTATCTTCACCAAGAGGTAGCACTGTTTTATTTGAAGACCGTGTTTTTAGTCCGCTAGATACTGACATCACCCACTCGAATTCAAATGGCTGATAAACAGGAAACATAGTTGAATGTACAGACATTGTATGAGAGACAGATGCAATAGATAGTGTGGAAAAAAGAGGGCATGAAATAGTTGACATGTATATTGTTTAACTAAAATGGATAGCATGACATAATTTCACATATATGATGTCTATCTAAAGTAGATAGCATAGCATAACATAATTCAAAGATATGATGAATAACTAAACAGGATCGCATGACATAATTCACCTACATGTTATCTAAGTAATCAGGATCGCATCATTTAATGCATATATGTGATTTATATGCTAAATAGAGGGCATTCGATATGATGTCTGAACTAAGAACATGGTGTTGAATATTGTGCATATGATGTCTAAACTATGCAATGCAAGACACCATATGCATGATATGAGCAATATAACCGTGCCAAGTTAGAGCATACACCTTGATGGGGGAATAGGACTGGTCATCTGTCTCTGAATCCATCTCTAAGGAGCTATCGGGACCCAACAAAAGATCTGCTTCAACAGGTAGCACTGTCTGCTCCGAAGGCCTTGTTTTCACTCCAGAGTTTTCCATCTCCCACCCAAATGGCTGATTCACAGGAAGAGTAGTTTAATGTACAAACATTGTCGACAAATGGAAATGTAATGAAGAAAAGCATGGGAAAGATATCATTCAAATACATGATGCCTGGTTAAACAGGATGGCATTGCACATTTCACATATATTATAGCTGGCTAAAAGACATGAGACAACATAATTCCCATATATGATATGGAAACTAAACAGGTGGCATTACAGAACATGTCCAAACTAAGCAGACGACATATATGATGTCAAAAATAGCCACTGCAAGGCAACATATGAATGATATGACTAACATCATCATGGCAAGGTAGAGCAAACACCTTGGGGTGTAAATAGGAGTGGTCAGCGGCGTCTGAATCCGCCTCAGAACAGATATCTTCCTCTGGATTACAATCTGGAGAGGGGTGGGGAGGGTTTGCCATTGAACCCACAATTGAGCGATGTCTGCATGACATTGTATTTCCGCGCAAAACTCTTCTCTTTTTCTCTACACGTTCAGCATGACTGTGTACAATATCTAACATGCATACGAAGAAAATATGTTGAGATTATGTAAGGAGAGCATGCAAAAATTTAGAGTGATGGTAACAACCAGTGGATTGATCCAAAAAACTGATAGCAGGCTGATGATTGCTTTAATTCAATAAAAATACAGATGATGATTGCTTTACTATTTGTTTCCCACCCAAGAGGAACAACATAGGCATACCCTAGGTGAACCAGATATTAGACAGAGATACCCCACAAGTAATTTAGAACTCAAGTTTGAACATTAATTTGGACCTGACTTGGAGTCCAAGAGGTGAATAGGACGATAAAGTAGCAGGTAATTTTAAGCAATGCGTACATAAGCAGAAACAAAAGAGTGCGACCTCTCTTGTGGACCCGTGTACTCCTCAGGTTCATTTGCTGGGTCGATGATGGTGATGCCGTTGTGGTGGGTGTCGGCGGCAGGGAAGGAGATCTGAGGCGGCGAAAGACGGTTAGGAGTCATGATGTCTGGTTTGGTGGATGCTTCTGCAGATGAAGCAACTCAGGTGAGGTGGACAACGTCGCGACAGGAGCAGGACAAACCACACAAAGTTCCCTTCGACAACTACCTATAACTGAAGTAATTCTGTAAGGGCTCATTTGGCATGCATGATTCTAAAAACGCAAGGATGGGAAAAACACCAGAATAGGATAGGAATACACATGGTAAATAGAGCATTTGTAAACAGAGGATTTCTGTCAACTTGGGTGTTTGGTTTACAGGAATTGCAAGAGCAGAGGAATGAAAAGTAACATGGCCAAAATAAAGTGAAACCATATGAAAGCGTGTATAGTTAGATTTTTATTCTGCCACTAATGCACTTGGTCTTGTTTTCATGCATAGGATTTTGAAAAGTAAGTCCAGGTGGATGTTTTGCTTCATTCCTTTCAACAATATGCATGAATAATTGAATAGTAGAGTGCCATTGGAAAATTCCCTATTGCTATGTTTTTCCGTTGAACCAAAGTAGCCCTAATGGATCGACATGAATGTATAGTAATAAGTGATGCAACAAGTGTACAACCTCTTTGACGTAGCCGTGTGGACCTCAGCATCATTGGGTTGGTCGCTGAAGCAGTTGAAACAGAGGTGGCTGTCGGAGGTATGGAGGAAGATCTGAGGAATCTGTAGACAGCGTCCAGGGCACTGCTCTATTGTGATGGATTGTTCTGTCGTCGGAGCAGCTCCGGTGAGCCGTAAGACGCCAAGGCTGAAGCAGCACAAGACAAGCATCGTCAATCTCAAGTGGGATTCTAATATCATCTCCAATAGATGATGTAAAATAGATGTAAAATTTACATCACCAAAAACCACCTGACTACAACAAATGAGGTAAAAACTGTTGACTCTGACTGTCGAAACTGAAATTTACTGTGGAATCTGAATGTTACTGTCGAAACTGAACGCAATGGCAGCAGAGAGGCACTTGACATGTACTTTAGGGAGGGCCTGCAATTCATCTTCAACCTGCACCCCCTAAGCCGCCAGCTGCCATCGGCCGAACCGCGGCCCCAGCGCCGCCTCGCCGCCCAGAAACAACTCCCCACCACCGGTCCGTCGCCGCCACACCGCCCCGCCGCCCCGGCCATCCCTCTAGGCCCCCCGCCCCTACCCTAAACCCTAAGATAGATAGTCAGGTACCTCTCTGGCGAGCCCCTGTCCCTGCTGCGGGTGGTTCTTCCTTAACTCCGGTGAGCCCCCCCACCCACCCATTGAAAATCGACTGACCCAAAAGTCAATTCAGTTGACTGAAGTGTAGCTAAATCGGAGCAAAGCAGCAGCACGAGCGAGGGGGAGAGTAGCAGCAGCAGCGTGAGCGAGCGAGCGAGAGCTGGAGCAGCAGCAGCTGGGCGAGCGAGCAATCAAGTGAGAGCTGGAGCAGCAGCTGCTGCGCGAGCGACCAAGCGAGAGCCGGAGCAGCAGCAGATCCGGCTGGTATGGTCGCCGCCGCCGAAGGGGCCTCACACAGGGGGAGAGCCACCGTGGAGATGTCGCCCGCGGCGCCGGCTTCAAGGTAGCCGCTCCATGGGGGTGCGGGATGGAGCATCACCGTGCCGGGAGGTCGAGTTAAGGAGAAGGTGCGATGCGATGAGTGTACAACCTCTTTGGTGGCGCCGAGTAGGCCTCGACTTCGTCCGAGGAGTCGGTGAGGATGCTGCGGATCCGGTGGAGCAGGTTAAGGCGGCGCTGTGTGGATGGAGCAGCCGCGATAGAGGAGGCGATCGTTGGAGCAGCTCCTGGGAGGTGGAGGACGGGGCGGCTGAACCGGCGGGACGACGAGATGGACGACGGATCCTCATCCGGGGAGGTGGACGAGGGATGTTGAGCTATTGCGGTGGACGACGTCGTCGGGGAAGAGGCTCCGGCTGGGCAGCAGTGAGGTGGCGGACGGAGGAGGGTGGGGTTTCGCAGCTGGAGCGAAGAGGTTATGGCGGCCTGGGATTTCAAATGGCGAAAAGGGGGCGATGGGAGGGGCTGAACGATGACTTAGGGACGCGCTTGTCCAAAATGTAGGGTGTGTTACAAAAGTAGCCCCCACCAATTTAAACTAGGAGCCCTTTCGGCTTAGGGTTAGAAGTGGGATCAAGGGTGTCGGGATTTGGCAGCTGGTGGGAGTTTTCGCGCGCGTTGTAATTTCGGGATAGCAAGGCGCGGGTTGTGAAGGCGCCAGGTTTGGGAGCACGATATCTGAATTTTCGGGATATAACAAGGCGCGGGTTGAATTTTAGGGACAAGCCTAACGTGTAGTAATATTGTACTTGTACGTACCAAATCAATTCGCACTTCCCTCAACCAAAACGAAAACAAAAAAACTATACACAACACACAAAGAGAGAGTCTTGCCCCGTTTTACTGTACAAATGCTATTCAAAGCTACTCCCTCCTTCCATCTATATAGGGCCTAATGCGTTTTTCGATGCTAACCTTAACGAAATATTAGAGCAATAATATATGAAATGCAACTTACACAAAGTACACCGTTAAATTCGTCTGTGAAAGGTTCTTTCAATGATATAATTTTCACATTGTGCATGTCATGTACTATTAATCTTGTCAATAGTCATAGGCGGTCTTAAAAAACTCATTACACCCTATATAGATGGAAGGAAGGAGTATGAATCCATGTTGTGTCTAATTAAATTTTTTCGCTTGCTGTATAATGCATGTAACCAACTCATACCAACATTTTAGTGCATTCCAAATGTCTATATTACTGCTGCAATTCGAACTAAATTTGAATTCGTTTCTCTATTTCAATAACAATCTACAATCATGATTGTTGCCAACTTCAACCATCATTCGTGTATTACCCTAATAACACACCACATGATTACTACAGAGATAGATATGAACTATGTGTACTACATGAACTCGAATTCTATTTTTTGAATACACTTGATGTTGATTCCAAATAATAGTATATTTGATGTACTAACTATATATTCATAATCTAAACCATGTTCCATATGTACACCGTGTTTATCACACAAAGTATAGTGCCCAGCCCCCTACATTATGACAAGTATTTAGACCTGAGCTACAAAAGCCACACATTAGCCCAAATTATGATCAATGTTCCATGTATTATACGTAGTACTAGCAAGATGCCCATGCATTCCACGAAACATCAACATGATCAAGGGGAGGCCTAATTTGCAAATACGGAGAGGGGTGTGGGTATCTTTTTTCAAAATTGCCATAGTTTCCTTCCTATCCGCCAGATATAAATCGTACGGCCTATATTGCAAGATGGCAGGCACACCATCATCAACAACTCCGTTTTTTATAAGAGTAGAGATAAAATATATTATATGTAGTATAACATGTTCATAACCACACCATGTGTATCACCGTTATATATATTCACACATGCATCGGTTTAAACACTATGATAAATTCTTTAAATATTCGAATTCGCTTTTTATAATGAAGTATGATCTCTATTCATCTTTTACACCCACACAATCCTCTTATCTTTGCAGCTAGCGCTAACTTTCTCTCGTGCATGCACACGCCCGCATCCCTCCACTACAAAAAAATACACTTCCGTGATGATACATGTTTGTCACAGTAGGTCCCGTTTTTTGTCATGCGTGTACATCCATGACGATTTTATGACAGAATCAAGATAGTCATAACTGTGCTGTCGTAGAAGTATTCCATGACATTACCAAAATTATCATCATGGAAGTGTCCACTTCCATGACGATAAATCACGCGTCACAGAAGTGCTTTCATGAAGGGTGTCCGACACGTGGCATCCACCGTAACAGAACGCTGTTAAGCTATCGGGTCGGGTTCTGGATCCGATAACCCGTTAACAGCCCCGACCAATGTGGATTTTCCACATGTAAAATCAGCATTCGCTGGAGGAAACACGTGTCGGCTCATCGTTGGGACAGATGTCATCCACTCATCGGACAATAGGCGCCTATGTTAAGTCGACACATGGCAGGACCTAACAGAGGCCCATTCCTGTGAAAAGGCCGGCCCGTTTGACTTGGTCAAAAGGTTGCGGGCCGACCCATGGAAAGCCTGTTAACGGCATGTTCGCATATAGCCCATTTACAGCCCGCTAACCCAAGGCCCGTTACGACCTATCCGAATTAGGCCTAGTAGCGTCATCTGGGCCATCCAATATGCTTACAGCCCATTTTCACTTCTGGCCCATGTATGGCCCATGACGTCTTTCAGCCCATATGAGGCCCTTTGTAATTCTTGGCCCATTAACAACCCGTGGTGAAACTGGCCCATAATGAATAGTGTCTCACTTTACACCCATTAACGTCCCGTGGTGAAACTGGCCCGTAATAAACAGTGTATCACTTTATACCCATTAACGCCCCAATATTTCGTTGAGACATTTCCATCCCATGTTATCTTTCAGCCTTCTTAGAGCCTATTTATTCTTGGGCTCATTTCCAACATCCATTTACTTATGGCCCGTTACTGTCATTTTCTGATTGTGGGCCAAATTCAGCCCGTGGTTACAGTCGGCCCGTTTGTGGTTCGTTAATACGTTGGGCCATTTTCATAGTGATATCAAATATGGCCTATTAACGATGGCCCGTTATGGCCGGCCCATGAACGGACGATTCCAACTCTAGCCCGTTTATGGCCACAATGCGGTCTGTTTGGCCCATGTTTGGCCAGTCGATCATACGGCCCGTATAAGGCCCATTGATGATACGGCCCGTAGATAGCCCATTGTTTCTACGGCCCGTAGAAGGCCCATTGTTTCTACGGCGCATAGAAGGCCCATTGTTTCTACGGCCCATAGAATACTCATTGATGATACGGCCCGTAGAAGGCCCATTGTTTCTACGGCCCGTAGAAGGCCCATTGTTTCTATGGCCCGTAGAAGGCCCATTGTTTCTACGTCCCGTAGAAGTCCCACTGTTTCTACGGCCCGTACGAGGCCCAGTGTCACTACATTAAATATTAGCCCATGGTTATTGTGGCCTAGTTTTAAAAAACAAGTTATTGCAGCCACTAGCAAACCGCGGAAAAAGAACTGCAATGACTACAAGCAAACAAATAAACAAGACAACAAGGAAATAAATAAGCAAGCAACTAACGCTAGGCTATCATGGCTATTACACATATTACATCCACTGGGCATCAAAGTTCTCCACCAGTGCAAATATAGGAAACAAAGCAGCATATCATATACACTGGTTGTCAAAGTTGGCGACCAGCGCAAATAAACGCCGCAGCAAAACAAACTAAAACCACTTCAGAAGAACTCAATAAACAATATCCTGGGTACCCATAATGTTGGCAAGATGCTTAGCAAGCTTATTAACTTTCTCTTGTTTGGTGCTTAAATCCTCCAGCGCTTGCTATTGCACCAGGAAAAATGCATCTGAATTCTGCAGGGACTTCCTCAGTCCTTCAGCTTCCTGTTGCAACACATCTAATCGATGTCTTTCAACTTGAAGTTGAGACTCAAGAAGACAAACTGATTCAAGCAGGGAGTTCGAAGATCTTGTGCCAGCAGTAGTGGCCAGTAACTCGAACACTACATCAAGATAGGACTTTTGTGTTCTCTCAACGTTGCCAAGATAGTTTTTATCATCTTTCTTGGAGACCAACAGGGATGTCTCACTATCTTGAACCTTATCTGCATTACTTCCTTTACCACTGCATAACGCGGTACTGTTCTCCAATATTTTGTCCGCATTCTAAAAGAGAAACAAGCATACACAACACAGGTTTACCATGTTGTATATGAAACTCATTTTGGTAAATGAGTTCAGTAGTAAAGTGGACAGGATAACATCATGAAACAAACATATATCTATGTACCATGGTCACTTTATGGTCTATATCATTCTAGTTTTTGTTGCCAAATCAAGATAGAGACAAAGTTCAAATAATTTTTTAAGACAAAGCAGAATAGACAGAATATAAGTGTGGGAAAGTATAGAGCAATCACAACACTTGTAATGTGCACTACATGAGAACATAACTTTTTATTCAATTGAAACTGAAATCAACATAGAGCAGGTTACAACAACAAACCAGTTAAAGAAACAGGTTTAAAACATACCTGTTGTGCCGTTGGAGTTTCAATTCCATCCTTGAAATTTGAAAATAGTTGGTATGAGTAAATACAGTAATGCAAGAGCAAAGGAGTATGAACCATAGCTACAGAACCTAACCTGAGAACAAATCTTCCTCTCCTTTAAGCGTTGAGTTGGGATTCAGAGTGGTGGTCCTCGTGCTTTTGGCACTCCAGTTCCCTTACTAACTGCTCGTGCTTGGGTGCTCTGTGGTGGATATGGTGCTGTGTCAACTGGAACTGGGTTACTGTCTGTCGGGGTTGGGGTTAGAAGGGGTGTAGCTGGTTCTCTGTCCAACTTGGTAGGGGTACAATCTGCGCGAGTCTGGGTTATGTGTGGTGGATCTGGTCCTTGGGCAAGTACAACCGTCGTTCTATCTGCATCAACTGGTTGCGCTATCTTTTCTGAAGACCGTCTTGTTACTCCCTTAGATACTGCCATCACCCTCTCCAATTCAGGCTGATAAACAAGAAAATCAATTGAAAGTATAGACATTGTATGATAGACAGGTGCAATGGATAGTGGGGAATAAAAGAGGACATCAAATAATTCATATTTATGTTGTCTAACCAAACAGGATAGGATGACACAATTTCACATATATGATGGCTAACTAAACGGGATTGCATGACACAATTTCACATTATGATGGCTAACTAAAAAAGATGGAAAGACATAGTTCGAAATATGATGACTATGAAAACAGGATGACATGATATAACTATATAATGTGTTTATTAAATAGGTTGGCATGCCATAATTCACAAACATTCACGGATAGAGTGCCATAATTCAAAATATGATGACTGTAAACACTAAACATGATGAGATGATATAACTATATGATGTCTTTACTAAATGGGTTGCCATGCCATAATTCAGATAGATGATGTGTATGTACTATCTAAAGATGATGGCATGATATAATTCAAATATATGATTTATATAGTAAGCAAATAAGCAGATGGAAATCCATATATGATGTAAAAAATAAGCAATGCAAGACAACATGCATGACATGGGTAATATAACCCTGCCAAGTTTGAGCATACACCTCAGGGGGGAAATAGGACTGGTCATCAGTCTCTGAATCCTCCTCTGAGGAGCTCTTTGTAACCAGCAAGATGTCGGCTTCAGCAGGTAGCATTGTCTGCTCTGAATACCTTGTTTTCACTCCAGATACTTCCATCACCGCTTCAAATGGCTGATGCACAGGAAGAGTAGTTGAATATACAAACATTGTCGACAAATGGAACACGTAATACAAAAAAATGATAGCATGATATAATTCACATACATGATGATTGGCTAAACAGCATGGCATTGCATTATTCACATATATAATGCCTTTTCAACAAGATAGCAATGTATAGTTCACATATATAATGTCTTGCAACAAGATGGCAATGCATAATTCACATATATGGTAATTAGACACTGAACAGGTGGCATTCACACAAAGGATGTCTAAACTAATCAAATGACATAGCAATGCGAGACACCATACGAACGATATGAGCAACATAACCCTGCCAAGTTAGAGCATACACCTCGGGGGGGAATAGTACTGATCATCTGTCTCTGAATCCTCCTCTGAGGAGCTATCTGTAACCAGCGAGATATGCGCTTTGTCAGATAGCATAGTCTGCTCTAAAGACCTTGTTTTCACTCCAGAATTTGCCATCACCCTGTATGGCTGATGCACACGAAGAGCAGTTGAATGTACTAACATTGTTGACAAATGTAATATGTAACGAAAAAAAGGATGGCCTGATATAGTTTACATATAAGATGACTGGCTAAGCAGGATGGCATTGCAAAATTCACATATATGATGTCTGGCTAAACAAGATGGCGTTGCGTAATTCACATAAACGATGAATAAACTAAATAGATGGCATTCGCACAAAGGATGTCTAAACTAAGTAGATGACATATTTGATGTATAAAGTAAGCAATGCAAGGCACCATATGCATGATATAACCAACACCAGCATGCCAAGTTAGCGTGAAGACCTCAGGGGGTAAATAGGAGTTGTCTTCTCCTTCTGCATCCCCTCAGAACAGATATCTTCCTGTCGATTACAATCTGAAATGCGTGGAGGGGGGCTGCCTTTGCGACTACCATGGAGCGACGTCTGCATGAAATTTTATTGCCACGCAACACTACTAGGAAAAGGGCTATAGATGGAATTGACACTAATGGCGCACCAGACATGTGGTGCGCTATTACTATATACTAATGGCGCACCATGTGTTGGTACGCCATTAGTGTCCAAATACTAATGGCGCACCACATCCATGGTGCGCCATTAGTAAAAATATTTTTTTAATTTTTTTTCAAAACTACTAATGGCGCATCGTGGCATGGTGCGCCATTACTAGTTCAACTAGTAATGGCGCACCATGCCACGGTGCGCCATTAGTAACTCGGCCACCACTTCCACCGAATGCACCCTCCCCCCCCTGGTGGATCGCCTTTTCAGTTTTAAAAAAAAATAAAAGAAAATGATGAAAATGTCAAAAAAAATAAAAGAAATTAAGTTTCCCATGTGATATGTGGTCTAGTTGTTGGGATAATTTGCAAATATGAATTTCGACTTCATTTGCAAAATCTCACGAGAATTTGTAAAAATGGGCATAACTTTTGCATACTAACTCGGATGAAAAAGTTTTTTATATGAAAAATTATCTACCCCGTTAAACATTTTCAAAATCCTCAAAAACCTAACAGAAAAAAGATACGGGGCTTTTAAGATCTGGAGAGGCAAAAAAATTCAAAAAAAAATTCAAACTTACTAATGGCGCACCTACCCATGGTGCGCCATTACTATCTTCCCGCCTTCGAAATTCAAAATAAGTCAAAAAAATAAAAAAAAGTTACTAATGGCGCACCTGCCCATGGTGCGCCATTAGTATCTTCCCTCCTTCAAAATTCAAAATAAGTCAAAAAAATAAAAAAAATTACTAATGGCGCACCTGACCATGGTGCGCCATTAGTATCTTCCCGCCTTCAAAATTCAAAATAAATCAAAAAATAAAAAAAAGTTACTAATGGCGCACCTGCCTGCGGTGCGCCATTAGTATGCCGTATATATGGCTGGCCGTGGTCCTCTCCTCCTTATCTCTTCATTCTACCTCTCCTACACTCCATCTCCTCCTCTCCTCCACTCCATCTTCCCTTCTCTCCTCCACCATACTACCCTCTTCCTCTCCGGCGACCTCCTCCTCCCTCCTCTCCTCTCCTCCCCTCCCCTCCCCTCCCTCCCCTCATGGTTTCTTCTCCCTCCTCTCCGGTGAGCTCCTCCTCCCTCCTCTCCGGTGAACTCCTCTCCAGCGACCTCCTCCTCCTCCTCTGCGGCGATGTAGGCGAGCGCCTCTCCGGTGACCTCCTCCTCCTCCTCTCCGGCGAACTCCTCTCCGGCGAACTCCTCTCCGGCAAAAGAACACGGCAAAAGAACGTACAAGATCCAAAAACAGGAACAAAATTTGAAATAATGTTGTGCCAAAAAACGAGCAAAAAAAACGAGCAAAAAATGGGCAAAAAATCACGATCCAGATCCAGATCCAGATTCAAAAATCAAAAAAATCAAAAATACTAATGGTTCACCGGTGGCCTATACTAATGGCGCACCGGTGGCCTATACTAATGGCACACCGTGGCCTATACTAATGGCGCACTGCCTGGTGCACCATTAGTAGGCCTTTTTCTAGTAGTGCAAGGCTCGTCTCTTTTGCTCTACATGTTCAGTTCCATTGTTTACAATAACTGTCATGCATAGGAATAAAACATAGTGAGATTATGTAAGGAGTGCATGAAGAAATCTAGAGTGATGGTAGCAAAACCTGTGGATAGACCCAAAACCAATATAACAGGCAGATAATGGCTTCAGTTAAAAAATACAGATAATGGCTTCTTTACTATTTGTTTCCCACCCAACATGAAACTCATAGTAGACACCGGAGATTACCAGATAGTAGATAGATACTATTGATTGCGGCCCCGATATGTACCCCACAACCATTTAAAAACTCAAGTTTGACCATTAGATTGGAGCTGACTCAAAGTCTAATCCGTGAACAGGACGATAAAGTAGCATGTAATATTAAGCGATGCATAACGTAAGTAGACACGAAATAGTGTGACCTCTCTTGCGGACCCATGTAGTCCTCGAGGTTATCTGCTCGGTTGATGATGGTAATGCAGTTTTCATGGCTGCCGGCGGCGGGGAAGAAGATCTGAGGCGGCGAAAGACAGTCTGGAGGCCGGATCCCTATTGTGTTGGACCCTTCTGTCATTAGAGCAGCTGAGCTAGGGTGGACGACGGCGCAGCAGGAGTGGGACAAACCATGCAAGGTTTTCTTTGACAACCATCTGTAAGAAAAGTAATTCTATAAGGGCTCGTTTGAAATGGAGGATTCCAACAATGCAGGGATAGGAAATAGACAGGAATAGGATAGGAATGCACGTGCAAAACAGAGAATTTAAAAACACACGATTTCTGCCAATCTGGGTGTTTGATTCACAACAACTGGAACATCATAGGATGCAAAGAAGTATGGTGAGATTAAGTCAAACCACAAGAAAATGTAAGGTTATAATGCTATTATGCTACTATCTCTTAGTCTTGTGCTTCATGAATAGGAATTTGAAAAGGAGGACAAGTGAAAATTAAATTCCTACGTTTTTTATTTCAAGGAGACACTAAAGGAACAAATCCTACAGTTTTCCTTTGCTCCATTCCTTTGAACCAAATTCATGAATAGTAGTACCATAGGAAACTTTCCAATTCCTATGTTTTTCATTCACTTTTCCTTTCAAGCACTAGAGATTCTACTAGGCAGGCTTGAGCAAGGAAAAGCCTACACTAAAAAATGTTTTGTGCTACTTCTATTACTTTGGACCCAGGCCACTGCCCTACTAGCTCAACTCCCAAGGCCATCGAGAATGCACAGATCAAATGCGCAGAGCTAAATAATGATGGCTGATACGTCCATTTTGCATCATGCTTTTATATAAATATTTATTGCATTATGTGCTGTTATAACACATTATATCTCAATACTTACGGCTATTCTCTCTTATTTTACAAGGTTTACCATGAAGAGGGGGAATGCCGGCAGCTGGAATTCTTGCTGGAAAAGGAGCAAATATTGGAAACCTATGTTGCATAGTTCCTAAAATCCTGAAACTCCACAGAAGTCAGTTTTGGAATTAATAAGAATTATTGTGCGAAGAAAACACCAAAGGGGGCCCACACCCTGGCCAGGAGGGTGGGGGCATACGCACCCCTACTAGGCGTGGCCCCTGTCTCCTGGGCCCCTGGTGGCCCTACGGTGCCCATCTTTTGCTATATGAAGGCTTTTACCCTGGAAAAAATCATAAGCAAGCTTACGGGACGAAACTCCGCCACCACGACGCGGAACCTTGGCGGAACCAATCTAGGGCTCCGACGGAGCTGTTCTGCCAGGGAAACTTCCCTCCAGGAGGGGGAAATGATCACCAACGATCCTCTCATCGGGAGGGGGTGAATCTCCATCAACATCTTCACCAGCACCATCTCCTCTCAAAACCCTAGTTCATCTCTTGTATCCAATCTTGTATCAACACCACAAATTGGTACCTGTGGGTTGCTAGTAGTGTTGATTACTCCTTGTAGTTGATGCTATTTGGTTTACTTGCTGGAAGATCATATATTCAGATCCTTAATGCATATTATTACTCCTCTGATTATGAACATGAATATTGTTTGTGAGTAGTTATGTTTGTTCCTAAGGACATGAGTGAAGTCTTGCTATTAGTAGTCATTTGAATTTGGTATTCGTTCGATATTTTGATGAGATGTATGTTGCCTTTCCTCTAGTGGTGTTATGTGAACGTCGACTACATGACACTTCACCATTATTTGGGCCTAGATGAAGGCATTGGGAAGTAATAAGTAGATGATGGGTTGCTAGAGTGACAGAAGCGTAAACCCTAGTTTATGCGTTGCTTCGTAAGGGGCTGATTTGGATCCATATATCCAATGTTGTGGTTAGGTTTACCTTAATACTTCTTTTGTAGTTGTAGATGCTTGCAATAGGGGTTAATCATAAGTGGGATTCTTGTCCAAGTAAGGGCAGTACCCAAGCACCGGTCCACCCACATATCAAATTATCAAAGTACCGAAGGCGAATCATATTAGCGTGATGAAAACTAGCTTGACGATAATTCCAATGTGTCCTCGGGACCACTTTTCTCATTATAAGAAATTGTCCAGTCTTGTCCTTTGCTACAAAAAGGATTGGGCCACCTTGCTGAACTTTATTTACTTTCATTGCTTGTTACCCGTTACAATTTATCTTATCACAAAACTATCTGTTACCTACAATTTCAGTGCTTGCAAAGAAAACCTTACTGAAAACCGCTTGTCATTTGCTTGTGCTCCTCGTTGGGTTCGACACTCTTACTTATCGAAAGGACTACGATAGATCCCCTATACTTGTGGGTCATCAAGACTCTTTTCTGGCACCGTTGCTGGGGAGTGAAGCACCTTTGGTGAGTGGAACTTGGTAAGGAAACATTTATATAGTGTGCTGAAATTTTCTGTCACTTGTTACTATGGAAACTAATCCATTGAGGGGCTTGTTCGGGGTATCTTCACCCCGACCAGAAGAGCAAAGAGTTTCTCCTCAACCTACTGAACCTACTAAAAGTATTTACTTTGAGATTCCTTCGGGTATGATAGAGAAACTGCTAGCTAATCCCTTTGCAGGAGATGGAACGTTGCATCCCGATTTACACCTTATCTTTGTGGATGAAGTTTCTGGATTATTTAAGCTTGCAGGTATTCCCGATGATGTTGTCAAAAGGAAGGTCTCCCCTTTATCTTTAAAGGGAGATGCATTGACATGGTATAGGCTATGTGATGATACGGGATCTTGGAATTATAAACGATTGAAGGTGGAATTTCACCAGAAGTTCTATCCTATGCACCTTGTTCATCGTGATCGTAATTACATATATAATTTCTGGCCTCGCAAAGGATAAAGCATCGCTCTAGCTTGGGGGAGGCTTAAGTCAATGTTATATTCATGCCCCAATCATGAGCTCTCTAGAGAAATGATTATTTAAATTTTTTATGCTCGCTTTCTCCCAATGACCGCAACATGCTTGATACTTCCTGTGCTGGTTCTTATATGCTGAAGACTATTGAATTCAAATGGGACTTATTGGAAAGAATTAAAAGCAACTCTGAAGATTGGGGTTCTGACGATGGTAAGGAGTCAGGTATGATACCTAAGTTTGATTATGTTAAATCTTTTATGGATACCGATGGTTTCCGTGGATTTAGCACTAAGTATGGACTTGACTCTGAGATAGTAGCTGCCTTTTTTGAATCTTTTGCTAATCATGTTGATCTCCCTAAGGAGAAGTGGTTTAAATATAATCCTCCCATTGAAGTAAAAGTAGCTGCACCTATTATAGTTGAAGAAAAGACTGTCACTTATAGTGATCCTATTGTTCCTACTACTTATGTAGAGAAACCTCCTTTTCCTATTAGGATAAAGGATCATGCTAAAACTTCGACTGTTGTTCGTAAGAGTAATACTAGGACTTATACACCTCCTGAGCAAATTAAAGTTGAACCTAGTATTTCTATGGTTAAAGATCTCTTGGATGATAATTTAGATGGGCATGTTATTAATTTCTATGGTGACACTGCTAATATTGTTAGACCAGATGCTAAGATACATAGACCTGTTGTAGGCATGCCTATTGGTAAAAATAGGCGATGATTGTTATCATGGCTTATGCTATATGGGTGCTAGTGCTAGTGCAATACCCTATGACTTATATAAAGAAATTATGCATGATATTACACCCGCTGAATTGGAAGGTATTGATGTTACTATCAAGCTTGCCAATAGAGATGCTATTTCACCAATTGGGATTGTTAGAGATGTTGAAGTATTGTGTGGGAAGGTTAAATATCCTGCTGATTTTCTTGTTCTTAGTTCTCCACAAGATGATTTTTGTCCCATTATTTTTGCTAGACCCTTCTTGAATACTGTTAATACTAGGATTGATTGCGAAAAGGATACTGTTACAATTGGCTTAGGGGATGTGCCTCATGAGTTTAATTTTGCTAAGTTTCATAGACAACCCCGTGATAAAGAATCACCTAGTAAGGATGAGATTACTGGTCTTGCTTCTATTGTCGTGCCTCCTACTGATCCGTTAGAAAAATATTTGCTAGACCATGAAAATGATATGTTTATGAATGAAAGAAGGGAAATAGATGAAGTGTTCCTTCAACAGGAACATATCCTGAAACACAATCTACCCGTTGAAATCCTTGGGGATCCTCCTCCACCCAAGGGTGATCCCATGTTTGAAATCAAACCATTACCTGATAATCTTAAGTATGTTTATCTTGATGAAAAGAAAATATATCTTGTTATTATTAGTGCTAACCTTTCAGAGCAAGAAGAAGAAAGATTATTGAAAACTCTGAAGAAGCACCGCGCTGCTATTGGATATACTCAGGATGATCTCAAAGGCATTAGTCCCACCTTATGCCAACACAAAATTAAATTGGAGGAAGGTGCCAAACTAGTTAGAGATCCTCAACGATGATTCAACCCTAAGATGAAAGAAGTGGTAAGAAAGGAGATACTAAAGCTCCTTGCGGAAGGTATAATTTATCCCATTGCTGATAGTGACTGGGTAAGCCCTGTCCATTGTGTTCCTAAAAAGGGAGGTATTACTGTCGTTCCTAATGATAAAGATGAATTGATCCCACAAAGAATTATTACAGGTTATAGGATGGTGATTGATTTCCGTAAATTAAATAAAGCTACTAAGAAAGATCAATACCCTTTACCTTTTATTGATCAAATGCTAGAAAGACTATCCAAACACACACATTTCTGCTTTCTAGATGGTTATTCTGGTTTCTCTCAAATACCTGTGTCAGCGGGGGATCAATCAAAAACTAATTTTACGTGCCCTTTCGGTACTTTTGCTTATGGAAATATGCCTTTTGGTTTATGCAATGCACCTGCTACCTTTCAAAGATGCATGATGGCTATATTCTCTAACTTTTGTGAAAAGATTTGTGAGGTATTCATGGATGATTTCTCCGTTTGTGGATCCCCTTTTGATGATTGCTTGAGCAACCTTGATCAAGTTTTGCAGAGATGTGAAGACACCAGTCTCGTACTGAATTGGGAAAAGTGCCAATTTATGGTTAATGAAGGCATTGTCTTGGGGCATAAGATTTCCGAGAGAGGTATTGAAGTTGATAAAGCTAAAGTTGATGCTATTGAAAAGATGCCATGTCCCAAGGACATAAAAAGGTATAATAAGTTTCCTTGGTCATGCCGGTTTTTATAGGAGGTTCATTAAGGACTTCTCTAAAATCTCTAGGCCTTTGACTAATTTATTGCTAAAAGATATTCCTTTTGTCTTTGATGATGATTGTGTAGAAGAATTTGAAATACTTAAGAAAGCTTTGATCACTGCACCTATTGTTCAGCCACCTGATTGGAATTTACCTTCTGAAATTATGTGTGATGCTAGTGATTGTGCTATAGGTGTTGTTCTAGGGCAAAGAGTTGATAAGAACTTGAATGTTATCCAGTATGCTAGTAAAGCTCTTGATACTACCCAGAGAAATTATGCTACTACTGAAAACGAATTCTTAGCAGTTGTGTTTGCTTGTGATAAGTTTAGACCTTATATTGTTGATTCCAAATTTACTATTCACACTGATCATGCTGCTATTAAATATCTTATGGAAAATAAAGATGTTAAGCCAAGACTCATTAGATGGGTTCTCTTGCTCCAAGAATTTGATTTGCATATTATTGATAGAAAGGGAGCTGAGAACCCCGTTGCAGACAACTTGTCTAGGTTAGATAATATTCTTGATGACCCACTACCTATTGATGATAGCTTTCCTATTGAATAATTAGCGGTCATTAATGCTTCTTGTACTACTCCTTGTTAAGCTTATTATGCTAATTACATTGTTGCTAAATTTATACCACCTAGTTTCACATACCAGCAAAAGAAAAAGTTCTTTTATGATTTAATACATTACTTCTGGGTTGACCCACACCTTTATAAAGAAGGAGTAGATGGTGTTATTAGATGTTGTGTACCTGAGCATGAACAGGAATAGATCCTACGCAAGTGTCACTCTTAATCATATGGAGGACACCACGCTGGAGATAGAACTGCACATAAGGTATTACAATCTCGTTTTTTATTGGCCTACTCTCTTCAAAGATGCTCGTAAGTTTGTCTTATCTTGTGATGAATGTCAAAGAATTGGTAATATTAGTAGACGTCAAGAAATGCCTATGAATTATTCTCTTGTTATTGAACCATTTGATGTTCGGGGCTTTGATTATATGGGACCTTTTCCTGCCTCTAATGGTTACACACATATTTTAGTTGTTGTTGATTACATTACTAAGTGGGTAGAAGCTATTCCAACTAGTAGTGTTGATCATAACACTTCTATTAAAATGCTTAAAGAATGTTTTTTACGAGGTTTGGAGTGCCTAGATATCTTATGACTAATGGTGGTTCGCATTTTATTCATGGTTCTTTCCGTAAGATGCTTGCTAAGTATGATGTTAATCATAGAATCGCATCTCCTTATCACCCGCAGTCTAGTGGTCAAGTAGAGTTGAGCAACAGAGAGCTCAAGTTAATTTTGCAAAAGACTGTGAATAGATCTAGAAAGAATTGGTCCAAAAAACTTGATGATGCATTGTGGACCTATAGAACTGCATATAAAAATCCTATGGGTATGTCTCCGTATAAGATGGTTTATGGAAAAGCATGCCACTTACCTCTTGAACTTGAACATAAAGCATATTGGGCTATTAAAGAGCTCAACTATGACTTCAAACTTGCCAGTGAGAAGAGGTTATTTGATATTAGCTCACTTGATGAATGGAGAACCCAAGCCTATGAGAATGCCAAGCTATTCAAAGAAAAAGTTAAACGCTGGCATGACAAAAGGATACAAAAGCGAGAATTTAACGTAGGTGATCATGTGTTATTATTCAACTCTCATTTAAGATTTTTTGCAGAAAAACTTCTCTCTAAATGGGAAGGTCCTTACGTTATCGAGGAGGTCTATCGTTCCGGTGCCATAAAAATCAACAACTTCGAAGGCACAAGTCCGAGGGTGGTGACGGTCAAAGAATTAAACATTATATCTCAGGTAATCCTATCAATGTTGAAACTAATATTGTTGAGACCGTAACCCCGGAGGAATACATAAGAGACACTTTCCAGAACATTCCAGACTCTGAAAAGGAATAGGTATGTGGTACGGTATGTAAACCGACTCCAAAGCAATTCTAATGGCAATTTTTATCCGTTTTGGAATATTTAAGAATTTTGGAAAAAAAGAAGTAGTCCGGGAAGGACACGAGGCCTCCACGAGGGTGGAGGGCGCGCCCACCCTTCCTGGGCGGGCCCCCCTGTCTCGTGGCCACCTCGTGTGCCTCCCGGACTCCGTTTTCTTGCATGTTACGTATTTTGGTCGGTAAAAATTCATTATATAATCTCCCGAAGGTTTTGACCACCGTATCACGCAAATATCCTCTGTTTTAGTTTCGAGCTATTTTTCTGACAGATCTAGAGCATCATGACGTCTCCAAGCGCTCCCAAGGACAAGTTTTTCGAGAGGGTTATCAACCCCTATCTCGCGGAGGTGCTGCAACACCGTCAAACCATTGAGATGCGTGAGGGGGTGCTGCACATCCGCGATGTGGAGGGACCAAGGCGTAACAGAAGCGTGGAGACAAGGCTCGAAGCCATGGAGCAACAAGTTTTCAAGTGCCAAGGGATGGTGGAGCGTGGACTAAACGCCAACCAGATGATGATCACGGAGTTCACCAACAACCACAAGCTAGATGACCATCTTCAAGCTTCAAGAGAAAATCGAGCACCTCCAAGCCCAGATCTATGACCTGCAAAACCAAAACTGTGAGTATGAATACAGATTCAAGAGGATGAATTTGGCTGTAGATTTGAGGATCCCGGAGACTCGATCATCCTTCTATGATGGTGAGCCTATGCCTTGGAAGATGGACGACAAGCCTACATCATCGACAACTCCTACTTCACCACCTCCGAGGACATAATCACATGGGTATGGGCACTCCCCTTGGCAACTGCCAAGCTTGGGGGAGGTGCCCCGGTATCGTATCACCATCACACTCCTATCTTTACCGTTTTACTTAGTTCGATCCTTTTAGTAGTATCTTGATCTAGTAGATTGAAGTTTTAGTATCAATTAGTTTTGAGTTTTGCTTTGTGATCTCTTTATGTAATCGAGTCTGTGAGCTATCTATAATAAAGATTAGTGTTCAGTCAAGGGCTTTGCTATCTTGCTATGATCTTGAGGAAGTAGAAAGAATAAAAAGAATAAAAGATTTCATATTGATCTTATAGATAACAATGACTTCGCACATAAAAAGTATGAGGCATAAAAGTTGTTGAGAGTTGACAAACGTAGTTTTGGTCATCGTTGTAATTAATAGGAAGTAATAAGGAAAGAGAGGTTTTCACATACAAATAAATTATCTCGGACATCTTTTATGATTGGGAGCACTCATTAAGTATGACATGCTAAAAGAGTTGATGTTGGACAAGCAAGACAACGTAATGGTTTATGTTTTCTCACATCTCAGTTAAAGTATATTGTCATTGATCTTCCCAACATGTTGAGCTTCCCTTTCCCCCTCATGCTAGCCAAATTCCTTGCACCAAGTAGAGATACTACTTGTGCTTCCAAATATCCTTAAAACCAGTTTTGCCATGAGAGTCCACCATACCTACCTATGGATTGAGTAAGATCCTTCAAGTAAGTTGTCATGTTGCAGGCAATAAAAATTGCTCTCTAAATATGTATGACTTATTAGTGCAGAGAAAATAAGCTTTATACGAGTGGCAATATAAAGTGACGTTCTTTTGCATTAAGATTTTGTGCATCCAACCCTAAAAGCACATGACAACCTCTGCTTCTGCGAAGGGCCTATCTTTTACTTTATGTTTTTACTTTATGCTTGAGTCAAGTTGATCTTCGCCTTTCCCTTTTTCATTTTATCCTTTGGCAAGCTCCTCATGTTTGAAAGATGTTGATATATATATATCCAATTGGATGTAAGTTAGCATGAATTATTATTGTTGACATCACCCAAAGGTGAATACGTTGGGAGGCAACACAATAAGCCCCTATCTTTCTGAGTGTCCAGTTGAAACTCCATAACCACAAGTATTGTGTGAGTGTTAGCAATTGTTGAAGACTATATGATAGTTGAGTATGTCGACTTGCTGAAAGGCTCTATTTTTTACTCTTTCTGATGTTATGATAAATTGCAATTGCTTCAATGACGGAGATTGTAGTTTATTGGTTCCCAATGAAATTTCTGAACCATACTTGACATTGTGAATTGATCGTTACTTGAGCATAAGAAATCATATGACAAAATCTATATATGTTGCTATTATCAGAATGATCATGATGCCCTCATGTCCATATTTTATTTTTTATCGACACCTCTATCTCTAAACATGTGGACATATTTTTCGATATCGGCTTCCGCTTGAGGACAAGCGAGGTCTAAGCTTGGGGGAGTTGATACATCCATTTTGCATCATGCTTTTATATAAATATTTATTGAATTATGGGCTGTTATTACACATTATATCTCAATACTTACGGCTATTCTCTCTTATTTTACAAGGTTTACCATGAAGAGGAGGAATGTCGGCAGCTGGAATTCTGGCTGGAAAAGGAGCAAATATTGGAAACCTATTCTGCACAGTTCCAATTTGGAATTAATAAGAATTATTGAGCGAAGAAAACACCAAAGGGGCCCACACCCTAGCCAGGAGGGTGGGGGCGCGCCCACCCCTACTGGGCGCGCCCCTGTCTCCTGGGCCCCCTGGTGGCCCTCCGGTGCCTATCTTCTGCTATATGAAGGCTTTTACCCTGGAAAAAAATCATAAACAAGCTTACGAGATGAAACTCTACTGCCACGAGGCGGAACCTTGACGGAACCAATCTAGGGCTCCGGCGGAGCTGTTCTGCCGGGGAAACTTCCCTTTGGGATGGGGAAATCATCACCATCGTCATCACCAACGATCCTCTCATCGGGAGGGGGGGAATCTCCATCAACATCTTCACCAGCACCATCTCCTCTCAAAACCCTAGTTCATCTCTTGTATCCAATCTTGTATCAAAACCACAAATTGGTACCTGTGGGTTGAGAGTGGTGTTGATTACTCCTTGTAGTCGTTGCTATTTGGTTTACTTGGTGAAAGATCATATGTTCAGATCCTTAATGCATATTATTACTCCTCTGATTATGAACATGAATATGCTTTGTGAGTAGTTACGATTGTTCCTGAGGACATGCGTGAAGTCTTGCTATTAGTAGTCAAGTGAATTTGGTATTCGTTCGATATTTTGATGAGATGTATGTTGTCTTTCCTCTAGTGGTGTTATGTGAACGTCGAATACATGACACTTTACCATTATTTGGGACTAGAGGAAGGCATTGGGAAGTAATAAGTAGATGATGGGTTGCTAGAGTGACAGAAGCTTAAACCCTAGTTTATGCGTTGCTTCGTAAGGGGGCGATTTGGATCCATATGACTAATGATGTGGTTAGGTTTACCTTAATACTTTTTTTGTAGTTGCGGATGCTTGCAATAGGGGTTAATCATAAGTGGGATGCTTGTCCAAGTAAGGATAGTACCCAAGCACCGGTCCACCCACATATCAAATTATCAAAGTACCGAACGCGAATCATATGAGCGTGATGAAAACTAGCGTGACAATAATTCCCGTGTGTCCTCGGGAGCACTTTTCTCATTATAAGAAATTGTCCAGGCTTGTCCTTTGCTACTAAAAGGATTGGGCCACCTTGCTGCACTTTATTTACTTTCGTTGCTTGTTACCCGTTACAATTTATCTTATCACAAAACTATCTGTTACCTACAATTTTAGTGCTTGCAGAGAAAACCTTATTGAAAACCGCTTGTCATTTCCTTCTGCTCCTCGTTGGGTTTGACACTCTTACTTATCAAATGGACTACGATAGATCCCCTATACTTGTGGGTCATCAATGGTGTTCAAGAGAGTCCATCACGGAAAGCTAAGTTGCCTGGTACCTCACTGCTTGTCATATAGTAGGATAAAATAATCGTATTTCCCGTTACTATGTGAGCTTAGTGGACAATATATATAACATGTAGAGTAAAAAAGATATGCAACAAGTGTACAACCTCTTTGGCGAAGCCATGTCGATCTCAGCGTGATTGGGTTGGCCGGTGAGGATGCTCAGGCTGACTTGGCTATCAGAGGAGGGGAAGAAGATCTTAGGCGTCTGGAGATGGAGCCCGAGGTACTGCTCCGCTGTGATGGAGGGTTTCGTTGTTGGAGCAGCTCTACGACGCCGAGGCTGAAGCAGGACAAGAGAGACAACGTTAACCTGACTGGAATTCTAATAGCATCTCCAACACATGACGTAAAATACATAACCACAAAGTGCTAGATGTAAAAAACATCAGCCGCTCATCTCTAAACTTAACTGTCAAAACTGAATTTAACTTTCGAAACTGAACTTAACTGTCAAAACTAAACTTAACTGTCGAAACTGAATTTCGCTGTCGAAACTGAATTTTGCTGTCGAAACTAAACGCACTAGCAAGGTGAGGCTACACGTCGGTCGACTGACTTTTTCATCTTTGGTCAGTCGATTTTGCAGCTGTTTGATACGAAATCAAGGGCCTGCAGTTCATCTTCAACCTCCACACCCCTGAGCCGCCAGCCAAACAGCAGCCCCCCGCCGCCCGCGGCCGGCGGTGCGCCGCCCCGCCCGCCCTGAAAACACTCCCCACCGCTGGTCAGCCGCCGCCCTGTCCATCCCTCTAGGCCCCCCATGCCGAGCTTTTTCTCCGGCGATCCCCATGCCACCGCTCGACCACCGCCGGCGACCACCGCCCCCACCCTGAACCCTAAGATAGATAGTAGGGTACCTCTCCGGCGAGCCCTCCTCCCCGCTGCGGCTGGTTCATCCTTCACCTTGGCGAGCCCCCCCCACCACCCCCTGAAAATCGACTGACCCAAAAGTCGATTCAGTCGAATGAAGTGTAGCTAAATCAGAGCAGCATTGAAAGAAAGAGCAAGAGCGAGAGCAGTAGCGCAAGCAAGAGCAATAGCAAGAGCAGACCAGGCAGGCAGGCGAGAGCTAAAGAAGCAGCAGCTCCTACTGATGTGGACGTCGCCACCGAGGGAGCGATGTCGTGGAGGAAGTGGTAAGCGACCCAGCCGTGGATGGAGCCGTGCCGGCCGGCTCGGGACCGAGCGCTGGCAGCACCGTGAGATCGAGTCAAGAAGAAAATGCGGCGAGTAGTGTACAACCTCTTCGGTGGCGCCGATTAAGCCGCAGATTCATCCGAGGAAACGGTGATGATGATGCTCTTCCGGTGGTGTGGTGAAGAAGGTGGTGTGGGAATGGAGGTGGCGCGAAAGACGAGGGGAACATCGGGGCAGCTCCTTGGAGGTGGAGGACGGGGTGGCTGAACCGGCGGGACAACGAGATCGACAACGGATCCTCATCCGGTACGGTGGATGAGGGACGTCGAGGTGTTGCTGTGGACGATGTTGTCGGGGAAGAGGCTCTGGCTGGGTGGTGGATGGAGCAGGGTGTGGGGCTTCGTCGCGGGTTTTCGTGGCCTCGGTGTACGAATGGGTGGGCGGATGGGATAGCAGTGGGGAACCATGGCTTAGGGACGCGCTTGTCCGAAATGTGGGGTAAGTTATGAAAGTACCCCCCACCGATTTGAGGTAGTTCTTTCGGTTTAGGGGTAGCACGGGCATTTCGCGTGTCAGGATTTCACTGAAGGAAATATGCCCTAGAGGCAATAATAAAGTTATTATTTATTTCCTTAATTCATGATAAATGTTTATTATTCATGCTAGAATTGTATTAACAGGAAACATAATACATGTGTGAATACATAGACAAACAGAGTGTCACTAGTATGCCTCTACTTGACTAGCTCATTAATCAAAGATGGTTATGTTTCCTAACCATGAACAAAGAGTTGTTTGATTAACGAGATCACATCATTAGTTGAATGATCTGATTGACATGACCCATTCCATTAGCATAGCACCCGATCGTTTAGTATGTTGCTATTGCTTTTATCCATGACTTATACATGTTCCTTTAACTATGAGATTTTGCAACTCCCGTTTACCATTGGAACACTTTGTGTGCTACCAAACGTCACAACGTAACTGGGTGATTATAAAGGTGCTCTACAGGTGTCTCCGAAGGTACATATTGGGTTGGCGTATTTCGAGATTAGGATTTGTCACTCCGATTGTCGGAAAGGTATCTCAGGGCCTTCTCGGTAATGCACATCACATAAGCCTTGCAAGCATTGCAACTAATGTGTTAGTTGTGAGATGATGTATTACAGAACGAGTAAAGAGGCTTGCCGGTAACGAGATTGAACTAGGTATTGGATACCGACGATCGAATCTCGGGCAAGTAACATATCGATGACAAAGGGAACAACGTATGTTGTTATGCGGTCTGACCGATAAAGATCTTCGTAGAATATGTAGGAACCAATATGGGCATCCAGGTCCCGCTGTTGGTTATTGACCGGAGACGTGTCTCGGTCATGTCTACATTGTTCTCGAACCGTAGGGTCCGCACGCTTAACGTTACGATGACAGTTATTATGAGTTTATGCATTTTGATGTACCGAAGGAGTTCGGAGTCCCGGATGTGATCACGGACATGACGAGGAGTCTCGAAATGGTCGAGACGTAAAGAATGATATATTGGAAGCCTATGTTTGGACATCGGATGCATTCCAGGTGAAATCAGGATTTTACCGGAATACCGGGAGGGTTACCGGAACCCCCCGGGGGCATAATGGGCCAACATGGGCCTTGGAGGAGAGGTGAGAGGGCTGCCCTCATGGGCTGTGCGCCTCCCCCCTTCCCCTAGTCCTATTAGGACTAGGAGATGTGGGCGCCCCCTCTCTCTCTCTCTCCCCCTTGGAGAATCATAGTCCAACTAGGATTGGGGGGGGGGGGGAATCCTACTCCCAGAGGGAGTAGGACTCTCCTGGCGCACCAGTATTGGCCGGCCAGCCCCTCCCCCTTGGCTCCTTTATATACGGGGGCAGGGGGCACACCAAAGACACACAAGTTGATCTACGGATCGTTCCTTAGCCGTGTGTGGTGCCCCCTTCCACCAAATTCCACCTCGATCATATCGTTGCAGTGCTTAGGCGAAGCCCTGCGCCGGTAACACATCAAGATCGTCACCACGCCGTCGTGCTGACGGAACTCTTCCTCGACGCTTTGCTGGATCGGAGCCCGGGGATCGTCATCGAGCTGAACGTGTGCCAAGAACTCGGAGGTGCCGGAGTAACGGTGCTGTGATCGGTTGGATCGTGAGGAGAACGTACGACTACTTCCTCTACGTTGTGTCAACGCTTCCGCTTCGGTCTACGAGGGTACGTAGACAACACTCTCCCCTCTCGTTGCTATGCATCACCATGATCTTGCGTGTGCGTAGGAATTTTTTTGAAATTACTACGTTCCCCAACAGTGGTATCAGAGCCTAGGTTCTATGGTTTGATGTTATTTGCACGAGTAGAACACAAGTAAGTTGTGGACGATACAAGTCATACTGCCTACCAGCATGTCATACTTTGGTTCAGCGGTATTGTTGGACGAGACGATCCGGACCAACCTTACGCGTACGCTTACGCGAGACCGGTTCCCTCGACGTGCTTTGCACATAGATGGCTTGCGGAAGACTGTCTCTCCAACTTTAGTTGAACCGAGTGTGGCTACGCCCGGTCCTTGAGAAGGTTAAAACGGAGTCTATTTGACAAACTATCGTTGTGGTTTTGATGCGTAGGTAAGATGAGTTCTTGCTTAAACCCGTAGCAGCCACGTAAAACTTGCAACAACAAAGTAGAGGACGTCTAACTTGTTTTTGCAGTGCATGTTGTGATGTGATATGGTCAAGACATGATGCTAAATTTTATTGTATGAGATGATCATGTTTTGTAACCGAGTTATCGGCAACTGGCAGGAGCCATATGGTTGTCGCTTTATTGTATGCAATGCAATCGCGATGTAATGCTTTACTTTATTACTAAGCGGTAGTGATAGTCGTGGAAGCATAAGATTGGCGAGACGACAACGATGCTGCGATGAAGATCAAGGTGTCGCGCCGGTGACGATGGTGATCATGACGGTGCTTCGAAGATGGAGATCACAAGCACGAGATGATGATGGCCATATCATATCACTTATATTGATTGCATGTGATGTTTATCCTTTTATGCATCTTATCTTGCTTTGATTGTCGGTAGCATTATAAGATGATCTCTCACTAAATTATCAAGAAGTGTTCTCCCTGAGTATGCACCGTTGCAAAAGTTCTTCGTGCTGAGACACCACGTGATGATCGGGTGTGATAGGCTCTACGTTCAAATACAACGGGTGCAAAACAGTTGCACACGCGGAATACTCAGGTTTAACTTGACGAGCCTAGCATATAACAGATATGGCCTCGGAACACGGAGGCCGAAAGGTCGAGCGTGAATCATATAGTAGATATGATCAACATAATGATGTTCACCATTGAAACTACTCCATCTCACGTGATGATCGGACATGGTTTAGTTGATTTGGATCACGTGATCACTTAGAGGATTAGAGGGATGTCTATCTAAGTGGGAGTTCTTAAGTAATATGATTAATTGAACTTTAATTTATCATGAACTTAGTCCTGGTAGTATTAGCATATCTATGTTGTAGATCAATAGCTCGCGTTGTTGCTTCCCTGTGTTTATTTTGATATGTTCCTAGAGAAAATTGTGTTGAAAAATGTTAGTAGCAATGATGCGGATTGGATCCGTGATCTGAGGTTTATCCTCATTGCTGCACAGAAGAATTATGTCCTTGATGCACCGCTAGGTGACGGACCTATTGCAGGAGCAGATGCAGACATTATGAACGTTTTGCTAGCTCAATATGATGACTACTTAATAGTTTAGTGCACCATGCTTAACGGCTTAGAATCGGGACTTCAAAGACGTTTTGAACGTCATGGAGCATATGAGATGTTCCAGGAGTTGAAGTTAATATTTCAAGCAAATACCCGAGTTGAGAGATATGAAGTCTCCAACAAGTTCTATAGCTAAAAGATGGAGGAGAATCGCTCAACTAGTGAGCATCTGCTCAGATTGTCTGGGTACTACAATCACTTGAATCAAGTGGGAGTTAATCTTCCAGATAAGATAGTGATTGACAGAATTCTCTAGTCACCATCACCAAGTTAGTAGAACTTTGTGATGAACTATAATATGCAAGGGATAACGGAAAATATTCCCAAGCTCTTCGCGATGCTAAAATCGGCGAAGGTAGAAATCAAAGAAAAACATCAAGTGTTGATGGTTGACAAGATCACTAGTTTCAAAAAGGGCAAAAAGGAAAGAAGGAGAACTTCAAGAAGAACGGCAAGCAAGTTGCTGCTCAAGTGAAAAAACCCAAGTCTGGTCCTAAGCCTGAGACTAAGTGCTTCTACTGCAAAGGGACTGGTCACTGGAAGCGGAACTACCCCAAGTGATTGGCGGATAAGAAGGATGGCAAAGTGAACCTAAGTATATTTCATATACATGTTATTGATGTGTACTTTACTACTGTTCATAGCAACCCCTCGGTATTTGGTACTAGTTCAAGTTGCTAAGATTAGTAACTCGAAACGGGAGTTGCAGAATGAACAAAGACTAGTTAAAGGGCAAGGTGAGGATGTGTGTTGGAAGTGGTTCCAAGATTGATATGATCATCATCACACACTCCCTATACTTTCGGGATTAGTGTTGAAACTAAATAAGTGTTATTTGGTGTTTGCGTTGAGCATGAATATGATTTGATCATGTTAATTGCAATACGGTTATTCATTTAAGTTAGAGAACAATTGTTGTTCTGTTTACATGAATAAAACCTTCTATGGTCATACACACCAACGAAAATGGTTTGTTGGATCTCGATCGTAATGATACACATATTCATAATATTGAAGCCAAAAGATGCGAAGTTAATAATGATAGTGCAACCTATTTGTGGCACTGCCGTTTAGGTCATATTGGTGTAAAGCGCATGAAGAAACTCCATGCTGATGGGATTTTGGAATCACTTGATTATGAATCACTTGATGCTTGCAAACCATGCCTCTTGGGCAAGATGACTAAAACGCCGTTCTTTGGAACAATGGAGCAAGCAGCAGATTTGTTGGAAATCATACATACTGATGTATGTGGTCCGATGAATATTAAGGCTCGCGACAAGTATCATTATTTTCAGAACTTCACAGATGATTTAAGCAGATATGGGTATATCGACTTAATGAAACATAAGTCTGAAACGTTTGAAAAGTTCAAAGAATTTCAGAGTGAAGTGGAAAAATCATCGTGACAAGAAAATAAAGTTTCTACGATCTGATCGCGGAGACGAATATTTGAGTTACGAGTTTGGTCTTCAGTTAAAACAATGTGGAATAGTTTCACAAATTCATGCCACCTGGAACACCACAGCATAATGGTGTGTCCGAATGTCATAACCGTACTTTATTGTATATAGTACAATCTATGATGTTTCTTACCGATTTACCAATATCGTTTTGGGATCATGCATTAGAGACAGCTGCATTCACGTTAAAAGGGGCACCATCTAAGTCCGCTGAGACGACACAATATGAACTGTGGTTTAGCAAGAAACCAAAGTTGTCGTTTCTTAAAGTTTGGGGTTGTGATGCTTATATGGAAAAGTTTCATCCTGATAAGCTCAAACCCAAATCGGAGAAATATGTCTTCATAGGATACCCAAAGGAAATTGTTGGGTACACCTTCTATCACAGATCCAAAGGCAAGACATTTGTTGCTGAGAATGGATCCTTTCTAGAGAAGGAGATTCTCTCGAAAGAAGTGAGTGGGAGGAAAGTAAAAACTTGATAAGGTAATTGTACCTTCTCCCTTATTGGAAAGTAGTTCATCACAGAAATCTGTTCTTGTGACTACTACACCAATGAGTAAGGAAGCTAATGATGATGATCATGTAACTTCAAGATCAAGTTACTACCGAATCTCGTAAGTAAACTAGAGTGAGATCCGCACCAGAGTGGTACGGTAATCCTGTTCTGGAAGTCATGTTACTAGACCATGATGAACTTGCAAACTATGAGGAAGCGATGATGAGCCCAGATTCCGCAAAATGGTTAGAGGCCATGAAATCTGAGATATGATCCATGTATGAGAACAAAGTATGGACTTTGATGGATTTGCCCAATGATCGGCAAGCCAAAGAAAATAAATGGATCTTGAAGAGGAAGACGGACACTGATAGTAGTGTTACTATCTACAAAGCTAGAATTGTCGCAAAAAGTTTTCGACAAGTTCAAGGTGTTGACTACGATGAGAGTTTCTCACTCGTATCTATGCTTAAGTCTGTCCGAATCATGTTAGCAATTGCCGCATTTTATGAAATCCGGCAAATGGATAAACAAAACTACATTCCTTAATAGATTTATTAAAGAAGAGTTGTATACGATGCAACTAGAAGGTTTTGTCAATCCTGAAGGTGTTAACAAAATATGCAAGCTCCAGCGATCCATCTATGGACTGGTGCAAGCATCTCGGAGTTGGAATATACGCTTTGATAAGTTGATCAAAGCATATAGTTTTATACAGACTTGCGGTGAAGCCTGTATTTACAAGAAAGTGAGTGGGAGCACTACAGCATTTCTGATAAGTATATGTAAATGACATATTATTGATCGGAGATAATGTAGAATTATTCTGTAAAGCATAAAGGAGTATTTGAAAGGAGTTTTTCGAAGAAGGACCTCGGTGAAGCTGCTTACATATTGAGCATCAAGATCTATAGAGATAGATCAAGACGCTTGATAAGTTTTTCAATAAGTACATACCTTGGAAAATGTTTGAAGTAGTTCAAAATGGAACAGTCAAAGAAAGAAAGAAAGAGTTCTTGCCTGTATTACAAGGTGTGAAATTGAGTAAGACTCAAAGCCCGACCACGGCAGATGATAGAAAGAGAATGAAAGTCATTTCCTATGCCTCAGCCATAGATTCTATAAAGTATGCCATGCTATGTACCAGATCTATTGTATACCCTACACTGTGTTAAGCAAGGGAGTACAATAGTGATCTAGGAAGTAGATCGCTGGACATCGGTCAAAATTATCCTTAGTAAAATAAGGATATGTTTCTCGATTATGGATGTGACAAAAGGTTCGTCGTAAAAGGTTACGTCGATGCAAGTTTTGACACTAATCTAGATGACTCTAAGTCTCAATCTAGATACATATTGAAAGTGGGACCAATTAGCTAAAGTAGCTCCGTGCAGAGCATTGTAGACATAGAAAATTGCAAAATACATGCGGATCTGAATGTAGCAGACCCGTTGACTAAGATTCTCTCACAAGCAAAACATGATCACACCTTAGTGCTCTTTGGGTGTTAATCACATAGCGATGTGAACTAGATTACTGAATCTAGTAAACCCTTTAGGTGTTGGTCACATATCGATGTGAACTATGGGTGTTAATCACATGGTGATATGAACTATTGCTGATAAATCACATGGCGATGTGAACTAGATTATTGACTCTAGTGCAAGTGGGAGACTGAAGGAAATATGCCCTAGAGGCAATAATAAAGTTATTATTTATTTCCTTAATTCATGATAAATGTTTATTATTCATGCTAGAATTGTATTAACAGGAAACATAATACATGTGTGAATACATAGACAAACAGAGTGTCACTAGTATGCCTCTACTTGACTAGCTCATTAATCAAAGATGGTTATGTTTCCTAACCATGAACAAAGAGTTGTTTGATTAACGAGATCACATCATTAGTTGAATGATCTGATTGACATGACCCATTCCATTAGCATAGCACCCGATCGTTTAGTATGTTGCTATTGCTTTTATCCATGACTTATACATGTTCCTTTAACTATGAGATTTTGCAACTCCCGTTTACCATTGGAACACTTTGTGTGCTACCAAACGTCACAACGTAACTGGGTGATTATAAAGGTGCTCTACAGGTGTCTCCGAAGGTACATATTGGGTTGGCGTATTTTGAGATTAGGATTTGTCACTCCGATTGTCGGAAAGGTATCTCAGGGCCTTCTCGGTAATGCACATCACATAAGCCTTGCAAGCATTGCAACTAATGTGTTAGTTGTGAGATGATGTATTACAGAACGAGTAAAGAGGCTTGCCGGTAACGAGATTGAACTAGGTATTGGATACCGACGATCGAATCTCGGGCAAGTAACATACCGATGACAAAGGGAACAACGTATGTTGTTATGCGGTCTGACCGATAAAGATCTTCGTAGAATATGTAGGAACCAATATGGGCATCCAGGTCCCGCTGTTGGTTATTGACCGGAGACGTGTCTCGGTCATGTCTACATTGTTCTCGAACCGTAGGGTCCGCACGCTTAACGTTACGATGACAGTTATTATGAGTTTATGCATTTTGATGTACCGAAGGAGTTCGGAGTCCCGGATGTGATCACGGACATGACGAGGAGTCTCGAAATGGTCGAGACGTAAAGAATGATATATTGGAAGCCTATGTTTGGACATCGGATGCATTCCAGGTGAAATCAGGATTTTACCGGAATACCGGGAGGGTTACCGGAACCCCCCGGGGGCATAATGGGCCAACATGGGCCTTGGAGGAGAGGTGAGAGGGCTGCCCTCATGGGCTGTGCGCCTCCCCCCTTCCCCTAGTCCTATTAGGACTAGGAGAGGTGGGCGCCCCCTCTCTCTCTCTCTCCCCCTTGGAGAATCCTAGTCCAACTAGGATTGGGGGGGGGGGAATCCTACTCCCAAAGGGAGTAGGACTCTCCTGGCGCACCAGTATTGGCCGGCCAGCCCCTCCCCCTTGGCTCCTTTATATACGGGGGCAGGGGGCACCCCAAAGACACACAAGTTGATCTACGAATCGTTCCTTAGCCGTGTGCGGTGCCCCCTTCCACCAAATTCCACCTCGATCATATCGTTGCAGTGCTTAGGCGAAGCCCTGCGCCGGTAACACATCAAGATCGTCACCACGCCGTCGTGCTGACGGAACTCTTCCTCGACGCTTTGCTGGATCGGAGCCCGGGGATCGTCATCGAGCTGAACGTGTGCCAAGAACTCAGAGGTGCCGGAGTAACGGTGCTGTGATCGGTTGGATCGTGAGGAGAACGTACGACTACTTCCTCTATGTTGTGTCAACGCTTACGCTTCGGTCTACGAGGGTACGTAGACAACACTCTCCCCTCTCGTTGCTATGCATCACCATGATCTTGCGTGTGCGTAGGAATTTTTTTGAAATTACTACGTTCCCCAACATTCACAGGAGGTGGGAGTTTTTGCGTGCGTTGTAATTTCGGAATAGCAAGGCGTGGGTTGAGATGGAGGGAGTTGTCGGAGCACGACGAGACAAAGATATATCTTAAATATTTCGGGCTAACAAGGCGCGGGTTGAAATTTCCGGACAAGCCTAACGTGTACTTTACCAAATCAATGCGCACTACAAATGTCATTCAAAACTTTGAATTCATGTTATGTTCAATTAAAATATTTCGCTACGTGTATAACAACCTACTACTCAAATGAACGTTTTAGTGCATTCGAACGTATATACTACCGCTTCAATATGAACTAAATTTGAATCTGTTTCTCTATTTGAATAAGATCTACAGTAATGATTGTTGTGAAGTCAAACATTTGAATTCATTTCTCTGTTTTAATAAGATCTATAATCATCGTTATTGTCAATTAAACCATCATTTGTGTATTATCTTCACAACACACTACATGATTAGTCTCGAGTTACATATGAACTATGTGTACTATATGAACTCGAACTCGATTTTTTGAATCCACTTTATGTTGATTTTAAATCACATTACATTTCTAGCTCAAGCTAGATCTTCATAATCTAAACCATGTCTCATATGTATAATGTGTTTATCACATTATGTATGGTGACCCGCCCCCTACGCCTACAAGTATTTAGATGTGAGTTGAAAACACCACACATTACCACAAATTCAAATAAAATGTGAGAATTTTCAATATATAGTATTGTTTAGATTGTTCGATATTTAGTTGTAAGCTGCAAACGCCACACATTATCACAAATTCAAATAAAATGTGAGATTGTTTCATGTATAGTATGGTTTAGATTGTTCGACATTTAGCTGTGAGTTGCAAACGCCATGCATTATCACATTATGGTATAACATGTGCACAGCACGTGTATCACCGCTATATTCATGCATGCATATGTTTAAAACACTATGATCTCCTATTCAAATATATGAATCCGCTTTCATATCAAAATATGATCTTTGTTAGTCTCTTACACCCACACAGTCCTCTAACCTTTGTAGCTACCACTAACTTTCTCTCGTGCAAGCACACGCCCTCCTCGCCCTCCCCCTCCCTCGGCATTCTATCTACCGGGCACATTCATATTATTTTTCTTTAGGTCGTTCTCCCAGAGTCTCCACAACTCCTTTCCGACACACACCGATCGATAAACCTCTCAAGCGATGCCTGCCTACAACATACACACGCACCTTCAATCTCCTCCTTTACGTGTCCTTGCCTCATGTCTCTCATACGGTCACACACACGTGTAAACTCTCACCCCTCTTTTCATCGATCTCACAACTGCACACTCCTCCCCCTATCTAGCTAGTAGCTGGGCCTCTCGCACCACCTCCTAGCTCCATTCTCTCTGTCTATCCGTCTCGCTGGGCCTTATTTGCCTCTAACAAATGGACGTACACCGACCGATCTCTCGCTATTCATATAGCTAGCTAGGTCCTTATAACTTGTTTTTACCCATGCGTCGATCGATCTACCTCATTAGTTATGTCTCTCCCTTCCTATGACAAACTACACTTGATCTACCGATCTAGTTAGGTTTGCTTACCAAACACATGGTTCCCCTTCATCATCCATGGATGCGTCCCGACAGATCTGTCACACACAGGCACACACAGAAACACATCCCCACTCTTATTGATAACATTGCAGTGCCACCCTCAGTTTGTCTAGTAGGCCTCTCCCACCATCTCCGAGAAGCAACTCCATCACCCATCCAGCACTCTACCCCTCTCCCTCCCTCTCTCTCTCCTCTCTCTCTCTATCCCATCATATTTCTCGTCCTTCAGTTATGTATGGATGTCGACCGATCTCCCTCAAGACATAGTTGGGTCTCTCCTTCTCAACACATAAACGAGTCGTTCTACCTCTATAGTTAGGCCTCTGCCTACCCCTCCCCCACCCCCTCCCGCCCCACACACACACCGATACATCGAGCACTCTAGTCATGTCTCCCTACCACACACAAACTTGACATGTGCCCTCTCACTTGCACACACACACAATTTCGATGGCTCTCTTCATCGATCTCGCAACCACCCACTTGATCCCCTCTTCGACTCTATCGATATCTATGACCCCTCCCTCTCTTCTCGTGGATTGCCTGACCCTCTATATATGATATGGATAGGCCTCCATTTCACACACATTGCATGCAAAATTTTGTTTCAGATGTCATCGACACATATTCCCACAAATACATTCACGAAATCAACCCGCCACCCCATCCCCCACCCCAAAACACAAAACACTCACGAACGTGGTTTGTATCTCTGACACACACCCACGTAGGTGGGGGACGTGCACGAAGAGAAGAGGTGCATGCACAGGGCACGTACTCCCGTCTCTTTCCCAACCACACCCGCGCGGGTACACGATGGAGCTCATTTCTGTATGAAAAAGGCAACCCACGTGGTAATTTGCCACGTGTACTGGTTGTCCACTTGCTGGAGGGAGGATTGTCTACCACGGGTGAACAAACAAATTGCGACTTGACGCATTATGTTAAAAAAAGAGGCAAACCATGTGGGGCCTACCTTAGAGGCAAGGCTCTATACACTAGAGTACTTTTGATGTATCCCGTCAACTCGCAGAACGAGGAGAAGCTTGCTTAGTACGCCGTCTCCCCCGCCCACGGATGCGGTGGCTCGCAGGATGAGGTGAAGCTTGCTTAGTACTGTCCGCCTTACACCCGCTCCCACGCCCATGCGCGCGGTGGCTCGCAGGACGAGGAAAATTTTTTACTACTCCCTTCGTTTACTCCTCGTCCCTACTACCTTGATTATAGAGATTATATCATATTGTTTGGAATATATATGTCCTTTAGTAGATTTCAATATGTACTACTAGTACATACTCCAAACACTGATGTATATAGACGTATTTTAGAGTGTAGATTCACTCATTTTGCTCCGTATGTAGCACTCTCCCTCACCCCTCGACCTTCGCCCACGTGGTGGACGTGCAACAATTCATTCGGTCTCATATAGCCAGAACGATATATACTACACAACCATTATTGCTCGACTCCCCAAAGAGGCGAAGAGCCAATCGCAAGGTTAATATTTTGGAGATGCCAAGCGCAAGGTTATAGGAGAACGAGTAGTAGGTTCTGCGTCATTTATAAATAAAGTTTTTTTTCTTCAGTGGCACGTACACAATATGATAGGTTCATATGGAGAGAAAAGGAAACCGCTCAACTATATACATAGTCAGGACGGGCCATCCTACACGGTTGCTTGCTGGGGTTGCTCTCTTCACACTCTCTTAAACAAAATGACTGTGGCCACATCTCTAACATCCTAGCGGATCACGTCCGCCGGGGAAAGGGGTGGATGCTTAGTGTAGATGCGGTCGCCGTCGCCGACGGCGAAAACCCACCGTCAGTGTCAAAACCGGCGGAGCTCGGGTAGGGGGTCCCGAACTGTGCGTCTAGGCGGATGGTAACAGGAGACGAGGGAAATGATGTTTTACCCAGGTTCAGGCCCTCTCGATGGAGGTAAAACCCTACTCCTGCTTGATTGATATTGATGATATGGGTAGTACAAGAGTGGATCTACCACGAGATCAAAGAGGCTAAACCCTAGAAGCTAGCGTATGGTATGATTGTTGTAATGGTTGTGTGTCCTACGGACTAAAACCCTCCGGTTTATATAGACACCGGAGAGGGCTAGGGTTACACAGAGTCGGTTACAATGGTAGGAGATCTACATATCCGTATCGCCAAGCTTGCCTTCCACGCCAAGGAAAGTCCCATCCGGACACGGGACGAAGTCTTCAATCTTGTATCTTCATAGTCTTGGAGTCCGGCCGATGATGATAGTCCGGCTATCCGGACACCCCCTGGTCCAGGACTCCCCTCAGTAGCCCTCGAACCAGGCTTCAATGACGACGAATCCAGCGCATATATCATCTTCGGTGTTGCAAGGCGGGTTCTCCTTCAAATTCCATGTACCTGCCAAATAGTGTACGACACCCTTACATATGTTGTGCTTCTTGGCTTCCACGCCCAATAATGGCTCCCTTCCACGCATCACACGAATGCGAAAGGCCGGGGTACCTTTTATATTTTACCCCTAGCTGCGCAAATAATCTGCCTATAAGAGAGGCAAGAATCCAGATCCAAATCACACCATCCTTCTTCCGCGAGTACTCATCGGAGCGCTTCCGACCGAAAACCCATTCCATCATGGACCGTCGACGCGGCTCCTCCTCTCGCGCTCCCAGCCCTCCGCCAGGAGATTGGAGGAGATGTTCAGTTCCGCACAACGAGTTGATGAAGCTTCAAGCGGAGGGATATCTTCCTCTAGCCTTTATGGTCCCGGTTCGAGCCGGGCTGGCAACCTACAAAGGTGGGAAGCAAGCGGAGGCCACCCCTAGCCCCTCTAAAGGAGAGCGGGTGTGCTTCGTCCCCTATCTGATAAGGGGGCTCGGATTTCCTGTACATCCGTTCCTCCGCGGGCTCCTGGAGTTCTACGGACTCCAGCTCCATCACCTCACGCCCGCCTCTATTCTGCATATCGTGGGTTTTGTAGCTCTTTGCGAGCTATTCCTGGGCATCGAGCCCCATTTTGCGCTGTGGAAGAGGCTATTCTGCCTCGTACCCCGTTCTCACGAGGGGACAATATATCAAGTGGGCGGTGCCGAAATATGGCGCATCGCCGGGACCGGATATCCATCCGGAACCCCAAAGAAGACGTCTGAAGACTGGCCTTTGGAATGGTTTTATGTAGAAGACGCTCCACTGCCGGACCCAGTTCGGATCGGCCTCCCGGAGTTCAGCAAGGCTCCTCTGAAGAAACGCCTAAGTTGGCGCCCGCGGAGCCCTCAACTGGAGGAAGACAAGGGCGTCCATTATTTGATGGGCCGGATAAGGTTGTTGGCCCATTCCGCATTGACCATGATTGGAGTCATGGTCATGTGCATAATGCGGGGGGTGCAGCTGCTGCAATACAGGGGCCACCCCATGTGGGACTTCAACGGGGAAAATGATGCCACCCGTCATGGCCGCAAAGGGCCGGGATCGGCCGAAGATCTGGTGAAGATTCTGTCCGGGCTGTACAAGGGGGAGAAGGAGGACTTCCTCCAGACGAGCCCATTGAATGGGTTCTCCATGAATAACCCTCGGCACTGGGTAAGCGGACATTTTATTTATCCAACCCATGCTTTCAAAGTTAAGTACCTTACTTTATGATTTTGACGCAGGAGCTGCGTCGGGATGTGGAGGGCCTACACAGTCCGCCTCCACAACCCGAGGATCCAGGAAGATCCCTTGATCCGGCCTCCGAAGAGGATCCGGACATAAAGGTGGATTTAATCGACAGGGTGTTCCACCAACTCAGCATGGATAATGCTCTAGTCGCCATCACGGCTGACTACCCCGGCCAATCTCCGGCTCCCCACGTGATTGTGACCGAAGCCCTGACACCATTATTTCGTCCTTGCGCATTTCTGACCACCGTATATAATGGTGTCTCGCAGGAGGTGCCTTCAAGGCAGGAATCCGAGCCCACGGCGGCTGATCAACAAGGGTCAGTCCGGCCCCGCAGGCGGAAGAGGAGTGCGGCGCGGGTCGAGACGTCACCGCAAAGGTATAGCTCGCGTCTGTTATTTAGGAAAAGGATTCCCAGGAGGTGTGTTAACGCTCATGACCTTTCTAGGAGAAAGAGCACTCGCCGGACTGTGTCCGGAGAGGTTGCCAACCAAGCCTTCGCCCGCCAGGCTCCAACACCTGTTCCGGAGGGGGAGGCGAGCGCAAGGTGCGAGCCAGATTCTCCTCCAGCGGACGATGCCGACCGGCTGTCCGCCACCAAGTCTGAGGTGGAGAGCGCCATGAATCATAGGCGTCGCCGGACAGTTCTGCGTGACGCGTGTTTCTCCCCAGAGGCATTGAATGCCTTTAACGCGGGAGACGCGCACCTCCGTGCCGCTCAAGATGGTTTAACCAGAGCCACGGAGCAATATGTAAAAGACATACGGGTAAGAGATTTTAATGGTTGTATATGCCAGTAGCCCCCGAGACTTAAAGTAGTTAAAGTAATTGATTTAAGGATCATATAATTTGCAGGATCTTATAGAGAAGAATACCAAATTGTCCCAAGAGCTGCAAGAGTGCAAGGCCCAACTTGAGGCCGCACTGGCTGCCGCAGAAGGAGGCATAGAAACCCCCTCCGGTAACACATTATTTCAGAAATATAAGCGGTGTTGCAGATGTTGCCGGACTCAATCCAGACAAGCAACAACTACTGCGCCAGCTGACAGCCGATGAGAGGGTGCTTACAAAGGTGCAGCAGGAAAGGAACAAACTCCAAGATGCCCACGCCCAGCTTGGAGAAGAGCTGAAAGGTGTTATGGCCGAGCTGTCTGGCTCCGTGAAGGAGAATCAGTGGCTTTGTCGCGGCATCTATAGTAAGTGCTTGAGCGAACTCCTTTGATAAGAAGAGTTCGGCGAGGAAGTCGATTGACAGAAATATGTCTGTAGGTGTGCTCACAGGTCGCCCTGCGGAGGAGATGCCTGTCTCAACGGGTGATCAACTTCCCGAGCTGGTGCAACTGGTCGAACGTGTTCGGCAGGCGATGACCGGCGTCGTCCAGGCCTTATGGCCGTCCCTCTCCCTACCCGAGGGCCTTGGAGAACTTGCGGAGAAGCTTCAGGGAGTGCGGCAGCGCTTCCATTTATGGAAGATATCGGCCTGCCGCCAAGGTGCCAGGGAGGCCTGGGCCATGGTGAAGACGCGGTACAAGAGGGCGGATCCAAACCACATGGCTGAGGTCGGACCTGTGGGGCCCGATGGGAAGGAGATCCCTGTGAGCTTAGTATACGGCCAAGTAGAGTTGGCCGCTAAGTATTCCCAACGAGACTGTAAATTAGACAGTCTGTTAGACGGGATTGAGGAGGAGTACAGTCAGTCGATTTGACGATGTATTTGAAATGACATGTAAAATGCCTTCGAGCCGGATTGTAGATCGTTTGTCTTTGCCGACCTTTTTGCTTCGACCTCGGGACCCTAGGGTCCGGAGTGTGTCCGAATACCTTCTCGGTTATGAAAAAATCGGGGCATGCATGGAGACCAAGCGTAGGGGTCATTAGTGCTTTATCAGACAAGTGCCCAACTAGTTATGTTATATTACATGGTTAGTAAGAAACATCTTCCAGGGAGAATAGTTCCGTTAAGGGTTCCTTTCCCTGGGAGGCATGCCGTAAAGTGCATGTCCAGACTGCGAAAAGAGCCGGAAAACATCTGGGGGCAGATAAATAAATATGTAAAAAATCATCTTTCAAGTCACCGACCAAATATTCCCTTAAGAACGCTAGCTTTCGGCTTCACCCAGTCTGAGGTACACATCCGGCTGACCCGGTAGTAACAATCGCAGAGGTGCTCCCTTTACCTCCTAGCCGAACAATCGGGAACGTAGGGGTAAGCACAGGAGCCAGGCAACCCAGCTTGGCCAAAACATAAGTCATATCGATGCATATAATGGTGAATAAAAGGTACATGTGGAAGTTTGACACATGTGTTGGGCATGAAGCCCGTATAAGTAAGCTTCTGGTAAAGAAGCCCCCGGGTATAATGAGTGCGGATAGCACATCAAGTGTGTGCGAACAATGCGCAAATAGGCCTTTAAGGGTTTTTACGAAAAAGGTGAGAGAAAAGAGAGAAACGAAAGACATCTGAAGTGTAAAAATTTGGATGGAGGAAGGAGACGAACTCTTAGTCCGGCGCTAGGCGTAGAATCTTCGGAGGCGGGCTGCGTTCCATGGGTTCGGCTCGAGTCGGTTGTCCGATGCATTTCGCAGACGGTACACTCCGCTGGTCAGGACTTGGTCGATAATGAAGGGACCTTCCCATTTGGGCTTGAGCTTGTCCTTTTTCTTGTCCGGCAGGCGTAGAACTAGTTCGCCAACATTGTAAGTTTTAGCCCGTACTTCTCTACTTTGATATCTTTGAGCCTGCTGCTGATAGAATGCGGAATGAGCCTTTGCCATGTCGCGTTCTTCCTCCAATGCATCCAAGCTGTCCTGCCGATCCAGCTCGGCTTCTCTTTCTTCGTACATGCGCACTGGAGGTGAGTCATGAATTATGTCGCAGGGCAAAACTGCCTCTGCGTCGTATACCATGAAGAATGGTGTGAATCCGGTAGTACAGTTCGGCGTGGTCCGCAGCCCCCAGAGTACGGAGTCAAGCTCCTCTACCCAGTGCGTGTTAGATTCCGTAAGGGATCGCACTAGTCTGGGCTTGATGCCGCTCATTATCAGACCATTTGCTCGCTCAACTTGACCGTTGGTTTGAGGGTGATATACTGAAACGTAATCGAGCTTAATGCCCATATTTTTGCACCATAATTTAACCTCGTCGGTCATGAAGTTCGTGCCGTTATCGGTAATGATGCTGTGGGGGACGCCATAATGGTGTACTACCCCGGATATGAAGTCTATCACTGGTCCGGACTCCGCCGTTTTAACTGGCTTGGCCTCTATCCATTTGGTGAATTTGTCCACCATGACCAATAGGTACTTTTGCTTGTGGGTTCCCCCTTTAAGGGGTCCAACCATGTCAAGCCCCCAAACCGCGAACGGCCAGGTAATGGGTATGGTTTTGAGGGCGGTTGGTGGCATATGGCTCTGATTAGCAAAGAGCTGACAACCGACGCATCTTTGGACTAAGTCCTGAGCATCTGCCCGGGCCGTCGGCCAATAAAATCATGTACGGAAGGCCTTGCCTGCAAGGGCCCGAGCTGCGGCATGGTGTCCGCCTAGTCCGGCATGAATTTCAGCCAGAAGGTTTCGCCCTTCCTCTTCGGAGATACACCTTTGAAGGACTCCGGTTGTGCTTTTCTTATAAAGTTCTCCCTTGTGGACCTTGTAGGCTTTAGATCGCCGAACTATGCAGCGGGCCTCATTTTGGTCTTCGGGAAGTTCCTGCCTAAGTAAGTAGGCTAGGAATGGCTCTGTCCATGGGGCGATTACTGCCATTATTTCGTGGGCTGAGGGTGTTATTTCATCGGCTGAGCTGCCGCTTACGTCTGATTGTTCTGCGTTGGGTGGTGCGGTTGCTTCCGGGTTGTTATTTCCGGACTCCTCTTCCCATAGTACGGATGTATTCAAGAGCCGTTCCAGGAAGATGTTTGGAGGGACAGCGTCGCATTTTGCGCTGATGCGTGCCAATACGTCGGCTGCATGGTTATTATCCCGGGCTACGTGGTGGAATTCGAGTCCTTCGAACCGAGCTGACATTTTTAGGACAGCATTACGATAGGCTGCCATTTTCGGATCCTTGGCGCCAAAGTCTCCATTTACTTGGGATATTGCAAGGTTTGAATCCCCGCGCACCTCTAGGCGTTGAATGCCCATGGAGATTGCCATCCGGAGGCCATGTAGGAGGGCCTCGTATTCGGCTGCATTGTTGGAGTCCGTGTACATTATCTGAAGTACGTATTGGACTGTGTCCCCGGTTGGGGACGTCAATACGACGCCAGCCCCCAAGCCGGCCAACATTTTGGAGCCGTCGAAATGCATAATCCAATTGGAGTATGCGCCGTACTCTTTAGGGAGTTCGGCTTCAGTCCATTCAGCGACAAAATCAGCCAAGACTTGCGACTTTATAGCTCGCCGAGGTTTGTAGGTTATATCGAATGGTAAGAGCTCAATGGCCCATTTTGCGATCCTGACCGTCGCGTTGCGGTTGTTTATAATGTCGTTGAGGGGCACTTCGGAGGCCACTGTTATTGAACACTCTTGAAAGTAGTGTCGAAGCTTCCGGGATGCCATGAACACCGTGTACGCTATCTTTTGATAATGCAGGTACCGGGACTTGCGGGGAGTTAGGACAATGGATACATAGTACACTGGTTTTTGAAGAGGGAATTTATGCCCTTCTCTTTCTCGTTCGATGACGAGCACCGCGCTTACAACTTGATGTGTTGCCGCGATGTATAACAACATTGGTTCGCCCAGGTTGGGCGCAGCCAGGACCGGATTTGTTGCCAATATGGCCTTTATTTCTTCGAGTCTGGCAGTGGTAGCATCCGTCCACTCGAAGTGTTCGGTGCGCCTGAGGAGGCGATAGAGGGGCAATGCCTTTTCTCCCAAATGGGAGATAAAGCGGCTTAGAGCCGCCATGCATCCAGTCAATTTTTGTATTTGTTTGAGGTCTTTTGGAATATCCAGCTGTGACAGAGCTTGGATCTTGGCTGGGTTTGCTTCAATTCCTCTACCGGATACAATGAAGCCCAGGAGTTTTCCGGCTGGTACGCCAAAAACGCATTTTTCCGGATTCAGCTTAATGTCATATGCTCGGAGGTTGTCGAATGTGAGCCTCAAATCGTCTACTAGAGTCTCGACGTGTTTCGTTTTGACGACTACGTCGTCTACGTATGCCTCTACTGTTTTGCCGATCTGGGTAGCCAGACATGTCTGAATCATGCGCTGATATGTTGCGCCAACGTTTTTGAGTCCGAAAGCCATCGTGTTGAAGCAGAATGGTCCATATGGAGTAATGAATGTCGTTGCGGCTTGGTCCGCATCCGCCATCTTGATTTGATGGCAGCCGGAGTATGCGTCAAGGAAGCACAATGAATCGTGCCCTGCAGTAGCATCGATTATTTGGTCGATGCGGGGAAGGGGGGAGGGATCCTTTGGGTAGGCCTTGTTGAGGTCTTTAAAATCGACACGTAGGCGCCAGGATTTGTCCTTCTTTGGTACCATTACCAGGTTTGCTAGCCAGTCCGGATGTTTGATGTCTCTGATGAATCTGGCTTCCAGTAGTTTGGCCAGCTCTTCTCCCATTGCATGTCTCTTGGGTTCTGAAAATCGCCAAAGAGCTTGTTTGACTGGCTTGAATCCTTTTAGGATGTTTAGGCTGTGTTCTGCCAATCTGCGTGGGATTCCTGGCATATCTGAAGGGTGCCAGGCAAAGAGCCTGTTTTCCCGAAGGAATTCGTGCAGTGCGGCGTCTACATCAGGGTTCAACTGTGCCCCGATGGAGGCAGTCTTTGTTGGGTCCGTTGGATGGACCTGGGATTTGTCTATTTCATCCGCTGGTTTAAAGGAGGTGGACTTGGATCTCTTATCGAGTATCACATCGTCCCTATTCACCGTAGAGCGCAGCGCACTAAGTTCCTCCGCCGCTAGGGCTTCGGATAGTGCCTCCAGGGATAATGCGGCTGTCTTGTTTTCGGCACGGAGTGCTATGTCCGGATCGCTAACGAGAGTGATTATTCCACCAGGCCCAGGCATCTTAAGCTTCATGTACCCGTAATGGGGTATGGCTTGAAAAATTGTGAATGCCTCCCATCCTAATATAGCATGATATCCGCTGCTGAACGGGGCCACTTGGAACGTGACCTCTTCGGACCTGTAATTGTCCGGCGAGCTGAACACCATATCAAGTGTGATTTTTCCTGTGCAGCACGCTTCCCGGCTAGGAATTATTCCTCTAAAGGTTGTGCTGCTTCGCTCAATGCGGCTCCAGTCTATTTCCATTTTTTGAAGAGTTTCCTCGTAGATGAGGTGTAGTCCGCTGCCGCCATCCATGAGTACCTTAGTAAGACGAAAGCCGTCCACTATTGGACTGAGGACCAATGCGGCTGGTGCTCGGGCTGTTCGGAATTTGGGTTCGTCGCTGGCGTTGAAGGTGATGGCCGTGTCGCTCCATGGATTTGTTGTTGCTACTTGGTAGACTTCGGCGAGGCTGCGGATTGTTTGTTTTCGCATATTATTTGATGCGAAAGTCTCGAAGACTGTTGACACCGTACTGGTACTGTTGGAGTGGTTTTCTGGGGCTAGAAGCTCTTCGCCACTTTTGGCCACCTGCCGCAGTATCCAACATGCTCGAAGGCTATGTGTTGGGGTGGCGCCTTCTGTACTGTGAATTTTACAGGGTCCGCTGAGCCATCCCTCCAGTACGGTTCCGTGCCCTTTATGGGGTTTTTGCTTTTTGGTTTTTGTACCTGGTGCCTGAGTATGATGCACCCTTTTGTTTCGGACTAGGGTTGTATTTGGGGCCGGATTGTCCCAAAACTTAGTTTCAGCTTTCCGAAAACTCTCCATCGCACAGTACTTTCGTACTATGGACGCCAGATCGTCGAAGCATGTAATTTCACGACGACTGACGGCGTTCAAGATTCCCTCGTCCGTGCAATTATTGCAGAAAATTGAAACTGCGTTTCCCTCTCGGCAGTCCTTTATCCTGTCCATAACCAGGAGGAATCTGGCCCAGTAATGATGTACTGTTTCAGAGGGCTCTTGCCGGGTTTGAGATAGATCGCATATGTCTGGGTGGGTGGGAGGAATTGAGTCCGGAACCCTACCCGTCTCGAGGCTCAAGGGCCGAAAATTTTCTGAATTTGGAAGCTTGGATTGCTGGACGTTGTCCAACGAGTCTGGTCCGATGCATGACTTTAGGTTCAGTGCTTGATCGAAGTCCGTCCCTCCGCGGGAATCCGGCATGGAGGGTTCGGGAGTCCGGACATGACTAGTTTTCAATACAGAAGAAGAGTCGCCGCGTTGTTCCTCTACCACCGCAACATAGTGGGTAACCTGGGGAGAGTTAATCTCTCTCAGATCGGTTTTAAGCCCAATCTGATTGTAGTCTGTAGCGACTCCCAGGGCGGCGATGCGATCCAAGACCTCGTTTACGGACGAGAGCTTTATTGGATCCAGCTGCTCGGCGAATTCCGAGCTGACGTGAAGATTGCTTTTGATGACCCGAGAGGTCATCGTCGAAGCGCTGGCCGAACAGGCGGTCATGAGAAAACCACCCAGCCGGATAGTTTGGCCGGCGGCCAAGGCTCCTTTGGCGAAGATACCGTCTTTAAAGACGGGAAGAGGCATCCTTTCTGATCGTGACGGCACAGAGGAACTCTCAATGAAAGCACCAATGTCGGTGTCAAAACCGGTGGATCTCGGGTAGGGGGTCCCGAACTGTGCGTCTTGGCGGATGGTAACAGGAGACGAGGGACACGATGTTTTACCCAGGTTTAGGCCCTCTCGATGGAGGTAAAACCCTACTCCTGCTTGATTGATATTGATGATATGGGTAGTACAAGAGTGGATCTACCACGAGATGAAAGAGGCTAATCCCTAGAAGCTAGCCTATGGTATGATTGTTGTAATGGTTGTGTGTCCTACGGACTAAAGCCCTCCGGTTTATATAGACACCGGAGAGGGCTAGGGTTACATAGAGTCGGTAACAATGGTAGGAGATCTACATATCCGTATCGCCAAGCTTGCCTTCCACGCCAAGGAAAGTCCCATCCGGACACGGGACGAAGTCTTCAATCTTGTATGTTCATAGTCTTGGAGTCCGGCCGATGATGATAGTCCGGCTATCCGGACACCCCCTAGTCCAGGACTCCCTCATCCACTGTCGGCACATCCTGATCAGGGGTCCCGCCGTTCTCTCTCACAAAGCCGATGAGGTTGCCTTCGTCCCTTGCTCACCGTCGCGACGTTGGAAGTTGCCTCCTCCCGCCGCCCTCCTCAAGGTTGAGCTTCGTCCCTCGGGTACAACTCCCTTTACAGCCGGCTTGCACCACTGCTCCAGCTGCCCACATCACTCCATGTGGATATTTCTCTACTTCTTTGCCCCGCACATACCTCTACTGGCTTCTACGTACTGTATTTGTGATGAGTTTATGTCGGTGTACTAAAGTAGGGGTACCTTAGTACCCCGAACTTGTGCACGGGCAGTAGTAGCGTCCCGCGGCAAGGCTTGCCAGGGGAGCGACAAGAGGCTCCACGGCCCTTTCTGGGCCGGACGAAGGCCAAGTGATCGAGCCTAGAAGACCAGGCCCCAGCAAGAGGAGCTTGCCGGGCCAGGAGGGCGAGGTCCGGCAAGAGGAGCTTGCCGGGCCACGGCGACAAGGCCCCGGCAAGAGGAGCTTGCCGGGACGGCCAAGCCAAGGCACCCCAAGAGAAGCCCGCCGCGGCGCGCCGCGCGCCCCGGCAAGGCCTAACGAGCGGCAAGCTCTCAGGTGCGGCAAGACAACCACCGCGGCAAGCCCCTTTGCCGCGGCAAACCACCACTTGAGGCCTGCGCTCCAGCTCACCTGCCCACGCGTCACTCTGGGGCTTCCCTAGAGGCACGTGGCGGGGCGCCGCACGACCTGAGGTGGGCGGTGGCACGCAACATTGACAGAGTCGCCCCCGTGGCGAGCGGAGGCGCCCCTAACGGTCCGCCTCGGCACTGTTCAGGCGATCCAAACGGGCAATTAATGCCTTTGTCCCCCGCCGTCAGAGTTAGGTGCGATAGCACTGTGCGGCCACTGTTCGCACAGTTCCTTGCCATTTTTACCCTCACCTACGTTGCTCCTTGTGGGAAACCCCTTAGCATATAAAAGGAGGCCCATGCGCACGTAGAGAGAAAGAGGGAGAAAAGAAGGGAGGAGAGAGAGAAGAGGACAGGGAGAGAGGGATCGAAGGAGGACACCCAGTAGACCCTCGTCTACGTCCAGCTCCAACTCACTGTAGCTTCTTGCGCTCCAAAGCAAGAACTCGAATCAACCAGACAAGCAGCAGTAGGGTTTTACGCATCCGTGCGGCCCAAAGCTGGGTAAAATCGTTGTGTGTGTGTGTGTGTCGGCTCGATCTGCTCTTTGTGCAACCTCCACCCCCGCCGAACCGACAAGGGGCTCCGTCCCCATAGGTGCTCGTGGGGGCCCAATTTCCCCCGACATCTCTGGTGCGCCACGCAGGGGTGCGTCGAGGTTGTGCGAACCAGATTTTGGCGACCACCGGTAAGCTCAGGTATGGCCAGGTACCTTTCCGCTCCACCCCGTGGAGCGGAGGCATTCCTCCTCACGGACTCGCGCACGACCCTCCTCGAGTACCCACTCACGCAGAGCCTGGGCATGAGCAGCTGCTCCTTGAGGAGGACCGCCTTCCGGCCGCTGAGCGAGTCTCTCACCTCCAGCAAACTCTGCACCGCTCCCGTAGCCGCAGAAGTTAGCGCCGGAAGTTGCGGGAAAGGCGACCTCGTTCTTCGGCGCGTCCAGGCTGCCAAGATCCAAACGAGTCGACGCCGACCGTGGGAGGGACCTTGCCAGCGCGGCAGTCGGAACCCGTTCCGTCGGCCATCCTCTCTGTCCAAGTCTTGCCGTATTTGCATGTAATCCTTGGTACAGAGACGAGCGCAGATCCCAAGCATAGCTTATGTGCCCCGCACATCTTGTCGATTTCGCGCCTCTCCGCTTGGCGCATGCATTATCCGACACGATTGTGCAGCACTCGACTCCGGCAAGCAGTGGCAGGCCGTGAGGCCCCGAGCCTAGGCTGGGCGTCGCCCGAGGAAACTGTGCCTTGCCGGACTGCAAACAACGAGAAAGCTAAGTTGCCAAAGTTTGAGCAATTAAGCTCCTTTTTATTCTTAAGTTACCTTCCTCGAACGACCGAGCTTCGTATGGGAAACCTGTGCACGGAGGGGCCGGCTCGTGCCTGGTTGCGCCCTTATTTCGTTTCGAGTCCACTCAACGACTTAAGTGTGCTACATCCAGAGTGGCGTCCTTACTTGTTTCGAGCTCGCTCGACAGCTTGAGTGTGTCGCGACTGCAGTCGCCACGCTTACCTCGCCCTGAGCCTGCTCAACATTTAAGTGAGTTGCGCCAGCCGCGGCAAGGTTTCATGCCGGTGGAGGCCCCGCCAGCGGGTTGCCGACGTCCCGCACTTGGCACCCGTGGCAAGGCGGAGACTTTCGCCAACAAGTTCCTATGAGCGTAGGGCGCGAACGTACGAAGCATAAAGTCGAACGAGGGAGATAACATCGCAATGAACTGCCTAAGATAAAAGTTATATTACAAAATGACTTGCCGCTGCCCTAATCAGCTGTTTCTATGACATGCTCAGCAGCGACAAGGGAAGAAAAGAAAGAGGTGGGCGGCCTAATCCGCGCGGTCGCCCTCGACCCTCCTGATCCCGGCCACCCTTTCCACGATGGGGGTGACGAGGGCCTTGATCTCCGTCAGGTCGGCGTCTTCCGGCAGGTGCCTGAGGACGTTGGTAAGCCTGATGGTGGGGTTGCAGAAGACGATCTTCACCAGCACCCTCTCGAGGGCCTCGGAGACGGCTTCCCGCGTCTCCTCGGCCAGCTGCTCCGGGATAGATTCCCGGAGATGCCGGAGCACTCCCACCAAGCCCTTGAAGAAGGAAGTGAGCTTGGCGCTCGGCGGGACGTTCTCGCCGGAGGGGTACTCGTGGCCCTCCACCCCCAGGAGCTTTAGCTCCTTGTCGATGGTGGCGGCGATGTCGACGAGGCCTTCGGTCCACCGCTCCACCGTTTCCCGGAAGGCGTTCTAGGTAACGGCGGCGCGCTTCAACAGCTCCTCGTTGTCAGCAACCTCCTTCCGCAAGGTCGCTTCCTGCCCCTTGGCGCTCTCCAGTGCCTTGGCCAGGGTGTCCAGCTTCAGCTCGAGGTCAGCCTTGGAATCCTTGGCGCCGTCGAGCTCCTGGATCTTCTCGGCGAAGCGGCCCTGCAGCTCGCCAAGGGTGTGTGCGCCCTTCTCGTGCTCCTGTTTGAGCGCGGCAAGCTCTTCGCCGCTCGCCTTGAGGTCGCTGACGAGCTGCGCCACCCTCGTCTCCAGCTCCCCCTTGGCGACCTCGGCGGCCGCGGCAGCGTCCTGCGCTTTTTGCAGGGCCCCGCCAAGCGCCTGCTCGCGCGCGGCGACCTCCTCCTCATGACTGGCGAGGCTGGCCTTCTGCTGCACCAGTTCGCTTTCCCGCGCGGATAGCCCCGCAGAGGCAAGCCTCTGCTGCTCTTTGGCCTCTGCCTTCTCGAGGAGAAAGGCCGTCCGCGCCTCGTCGAGCAGCCTCCGCTCCTCCGCCAAGGACCGGAGAGCCTCCTGGTTGAGCTCCCGAAGCTCCTCGGCGCGCTTCTCCATGTCCGCGCCGGCTCTCGCGACGAGGGCCTCTTGGCGCTCCACCTTAGCCTGCCGGGCGCGGTAGAGCGACACAAGCTTCCGGAGCAGCCGCTCCTCCTCGGGCTCGCCACTGCTGGTGCTTGGCGCCTCGACCACTGTCAGCCCGACGGAGGCGAGCACCTCTCCGTCCAAGGCCTCCCCCTCGACCGGCGCCCCGGAGCTAGGCTCCCAGGGGAGCCTGATGAAGACGCCATCGCCGGCCTTCAGGTAGGCACCCGCCGGGGGCTCCTCGGGGCCCGACGTGGCGGCAGCAGCGGGATCGCCGGACGGCGGAGTGCTTGGCGCCCCCACTTCCCCGGGGCCGTCGGCACGGTCGCCGGTCCCCTCGCCGTCTGCCGCCGCGGCGGCCTCGGCGGCTTCGGCCTCCTCGCCTCCCGCGGGGTCGTCGGTGCCGTCCGCCTCCTCGATGACGACGACGTCATCGACATCGCCGCGCGCGCCCTCCCCGACGACGGCCTCGGTCTCCATCGGGTCCGCGGTGGGCGGGTCTGACAACCAGAAGAGGGGAGAAGAGTCAACCGAACAGCCGACGAAAAGGCTCATAAGGAGAGATAACCAGGGGAAGTTCTCCGTGCAGGGGGGGCTTACCGGTGGCAGGGTCCGTGGCCGCGGCCTCCGCTGTCGGGGGATCGCTGGCCGCGTCCCTCGCCGGAGAGGTCTCCCTTGCCGGGGACTCCTCCCTTGCCGGGGAGGTCTCCCCTGCCGGGGGCTCCTCCCTTGCCGGAGACTTCTCCCCAGGCGGGGTGGTCGACGCAGACGGCGCGGCAGGAGTGCCCCCCGGGGTCGCCTGCTGGGGCTGCTCTGCTCCTACCCAACAACAACAACGGCCATATGTCAACCACGAAGAGGAGGGAAGCTCACGCGCGCGCCAAACGACAAGAACTAGCCGTGCACTCACCCTGGGGGCTGTGCTGTGGGCTGCCCTGCGGGCCCGCTGCCAGGTCCAGCAAGGTCGTCTCCGGCACCTCCCCAGTTGCCGGGGGAGATTCGCCCTCAAGGACGACCAGCGGGATCTTGGCCCTCTTCGCCCTCCTCTGGGCTAGGGTCCTGAAAGGGAACGGTTTCGGGGGAGCATGAACGGGCTGCGAAACAAGACGAAGCAACAGAAATCAAGAAGATACAAGCTCTACCAGGAACTTACTCGTCGTCCTCCTCTTCGTCGTCGGAGCTAAGCGCGGAATAGTCAAAAACCGGCTTGCTCCAGGCGCGAGGAGACAGGGGAGTGGGTTCCCGGGACCGCTTGGCGGGGGCGGTGGACGACCCCGCCCCCGTTGCCGCCGAGGTACGGAGAGTGGCTGGAGCAGAAGCCGCGGCCCGAGAGGACCCCGCTTCCGCTGCTTCGGAGGCGCGTGTCACGCGGGGCTGCGGTTGCTGGTCGGCCTGCCGCACCACCTCTCCGGCCCTGCGGAGACGCCTCCTCGGCAGGGCCGGGGGCTCCGCCTGCGACGAGCTGCCCGGGAGCTGCGAGGAGGGCGCGCCAACCTCCGGCAAGCCGCTTGCGTCCTGGGCAGGCTCGCCCGCGCCACCGTGCTCAGCTGGTTCCTCCGCGCCGACGAGCTCCATTTGGTCGGCGAGGCTCTCCGTCTCCGCCGTGTCTGCTTCGGCCAGGGTGAAGCCCGACTCGCCCGCAGCCGCGGCGGCCGCCGCCTCCTCCATCCTGGAGGCGATGTAGGCCAGCTCCTCGGGGGTGGTGTCCCGCGTGAGGCCCCTCTACTCGTCGGGGTCGACCGGCACCTCCTCCAAGTTGTCGAAGAAGGCCTGCACGACGTTGTCCGCCGGCTCCTGCCAGGTCGCGTTGATCCCGTGCGAGTCGCACAGCGGCATCATCGCGAGGATGCGGCTGAGCGCCGAGTTGTTGCATAGGGGGACGACGCCCGGCGGCAACCTGAACCATTCCGGGTGCTCGGAGTCGTACTTGAACAGCTCCTTCAACACTCCGACGAGCTCTAGAACGGTGAAGTTGTAATTAAGGCCCGGGCGCAGCCTCATGATGTCCGCCGCGTTTTGGAATTCCCAAGCCGGCTTCCCCCTCTCCTGCAGGGGGGCGATACGCCGGCGAAGGAAATCCGCGCCGACGGCGCCGACGGTGAGCCCGGCAAACCTGAGGCGCAGGATCCGGGTGACGGCAATCTTCAGCTTGGCGTCGTCCGGGGCCAGGTCGCTCCAGTCACGGCCGCACACCACTGGAGATCGGCGCACGGCGGTGAACGGTGGTGGATTTTCCTCGACGATCAGGCACCACTCGGCCCTCCACACCTCCCATCTGCCACGGAGTTCCCCCTCCAAGTAGACCTCTTTCTTGCCGGTCCTGGAGACCCAGGCGACTCCGCCGGACAGCGGCTCTCCTTTCTCCACCCGAGGAGTAAAGAAGTGGCGGAAGAGGGCTACGTTGGGGCGGACTCCGACAAAGTTCTCGCAAAGGTGTGCGAAAACCGCCATTGTCAGAACGGCGTTGGGGGTGAAATCAAGGAGGTGGAGGTTGTAGGTGTGCATGACGTCGCAGAAGAACTCCGAAAAAGGCAGGCAGAGCCCGCAAAGGAAGAACACGGCGAAGAAAGGGTACCCGGTCGGGTAAAGCTTCTGGGCGATGGCGGGAAGAACTCACGTGCGCGGATGCGCTCGCGTCGCCGTCGACCAGAAGAGACGGTATCCGTTCTTCAGCCCCAGCGCATCGAGCTGAGGGGGAACGTCGCCGTCTCCTTCCGAAGCGCTTCCAGCCGCAGCGCCTCGGCCGACTTCACGGCCTTCCCCTTCGCCTTGTCGCTCTTCGGGGCCATGGCAGAAACGGGGAGGGGGAGTTGTCGGCGTTGGCGGCGCCGGGGGCTGTGAGGGAAAATCGCTGCTTTCTCTAGTAAGGAGGAAGTGGCAGAGATTTTCCAGGAACAACAACCGGCGGAATGGCGAGCTACCCCTATTCCCCTCCGCTTATAAAGGGAGTGGGGAGTGGGGGCGGACGTTTCGCCTTTCCAAATAAAGGAGTCGTGCCCGACGTGACGCGTGCCTGCGGGCCTCAGTCCCGCGCACGCCACCCACGTCACGCACGTCTCGCGCGCCTCGCACCCCACGACGCCGCGATAAGCGCGCGCCACTTGGGGAGGGCGCGACGAGCACGGAGTTAAGGAGCAGCGCAACCCAGGCCACGTGTGCCCGTGCACTGTTAGGGCCTGGCCCAACAACGCTCGGCACCGTGTATGGCCCAGACCCGGGGGCTCCGGTCGGTGTACTAAAGTAGGGGTACCTTAGTACCCCGAACTTGTGCACGGGCAGTAGTAGCGTCCCGCGGCAAGGCTTGCCAGGGGAGCGACAAGAGGCTCCACGGCCCTTTCTGGGCCGGACGAAGGCCAAGTGATCGAGCCTAGAAGACCAGGCCCCGGCAAGAGGAGCTTGCCGGGCCAGGAAGGCGAGGTCCGGCAAGAGGAGCTTGCCGGGCAAAGGCGACAAGGCCCCGGCAAGAGGAGCTTGCCGGGACGACTAAGCCGAAGCACCAAGGCCCCGGTGGGAGGAGCTCGCCGGGACGGCCAAGCCAAGGCACCCCAAGAGAAGGCCGCCGCGGCGCGCCGCGCGCCCCGGCAAGGCCTGACGAGCGGCAAGCTCTCAGGTGCGGCAAGACAACCACCGCGGCAAGCCCCTTTGCCGCGGCAAACCACCACTTCAGGCCTGCGCTCCAGCTCACCTGCACACGCGTCACTCTGCGGCTTCCCCAGAGGCACGTGGCGGGGCGCCGCACGATCTGAGGTGGGCGGTGGCACGCAACGTTGACAGAGTCGCCCCCGTGGCGAGCGGAGGCGCCCCTAACGGTCCGCCTCGGCACTGTTCAGGCGATCCAGACGAGCATTTAATGCCTTTGTCCCCCGCCGTCAGAGTTAGGTGCGATAGCACTGTGCGGCCACTGTTCGCACAGTTCCTTGCCATTTTTACCCTCACCTACGTCGCTCCTTGTGGGAAACCCCTTAGCATATAAAAGGAGGCCCATGCGCACGTAGAGAGAAAGAGGGAGAAAAGAAGGGAGGAGAGAGAGAAGAGGACAGGGAGAGAGGGATCGAAGGAGGACACCCAGTAGACCCTCATCTACGTCCAGCTCCAACTCACTGTAGCTTCTTGCGCTCCAAAGCAAGAACTCAAATCAACCAGACAAGCAGCAGTAGGGTTTTACGCATCCGTGCGTCCCGAAGCTGGGTAAAATCGTTGTGTGTGTGTGTGTCGCCTCGATCTGCTCTTTGTGCAACCTCCGCCCCCGCCGAACCGACAAAGGGCTCCGTCCCCATAGGTGCTCGTGGGGGCCCAATTTCCCCCGACAGTTTATGTCTCATAAACTAGTCCCAGTAATCTTATTCTAATCATGCTTCTCCAATTTCTTTGCCACAGGGATGCTCATCTCGATTTTGGTGAAACTGCACAAAATGATCCGATGGTCAAAAGGATGCAAACTTCATTTCTTAGGAAGCTCGAACGTTGCCAACAAATTGAAGCCTGGTTAGGGTTCACGGTTCAAGGGCTAGGGACTGCATGGATCATTTTTTTCTTTAGCTGCCTCTGTTCCAAAATAAGTGTCAACTTTAGTAGTAGTACAACTTTGTACTAAAGTTTGCATAAAGTTGAGACACTTATTTTGGAACGGAGGGAATACATAGTTGCTATGATCTATTGAGATGCAATAGCATGCATGTTAGTCTCCTTTGTATTTGATGAAATGTTGCAACGGGCAACCTTGGACGCAAGATACATGTAACAGAAGCTGGAAGCTTTATAGAATTATACAAATTTATCTCGCTGATAAATTACAGTACGTACTATACTAGTACTTCCTCCATTCCTAAATATAAGTCTTTGTAGAGATTTCACCATGAACCACATGCAGATGTATATAGATGCATTTTAAGTGTAGATTCATTCATTTTGTTCCGTATGTAGTTCACCTAGAGGAATCTCTACAAAGACATATCTACTAGTAATAGCTAGCCCCCACTACTAGGAATTCTCTATCCTCTCCTTGAGGCACATCATCAAAATTAATGTAGCTGTTAGATGAACTAAATCAGTCCATTATAACCGTCCGATCTAGACATTGAGAGGCTCCGAACTAAGCCACATGCAAGCATGCAGAAATACTGTGGCATGCATGTGAGTGGGTTTTAAATCACATCAACATGTCTGCACGCAACCATGCACCGGTAGCATGCATGTAAGTGAGATTTTAAGTCCCATTAACATGTCAAAGAGAAAAATATAATCTCATTATGCAGTAGGAGTTGGCTGATCTTTTTTCCTTAAGTGGGATGATCTAAATGATCATGGGACTTTTTTTAGTTTGGCTACCACATTTGTCATGTGGTTATAGTTTTTTTAGTTCTATGAAATCGATAATTTTACGCAGAGAGATATACGGCTGTTCCGCGGCAACGCGCGGGGACTCATCAACTATTTAGGAACGGAGGGAGTACTATGTAAAGAGTTAGGTGTCGCACGGTGTCTAGAAAATATGGTGATAGTGTGAGGTGGATCATGTAATCACTGAGCCTGCGTGTTTTCACTGCTCTTGCACTCCTCTGCTGTAAGAATGGAGAAAATTGTAATCTAGTAGTACCGCCTTTCGCCAAAAGCGTGGGACATCCAGTAGTCCTACCACCTTAGTAATAAAGATCAATGAGCCATCAAATCACATAGACCCAGCAGTAAGTTGGACGGACGAAGCAACCATCACGCTTGCACCAGTGAGAGGTCGCGTCCGCTCTGCCCAGGAATGAATGCGGCACCGATTCTTTGGAGTGGCACTGACCATTTCGGGCGGGAAGCGCGCGCGGACGGTGGAGGGGCTTTGGGTGGGCCAGGCTGGTCAGGAGCGGGCGTGGCAGCTGTCCGCATGTCCCTATCGGACACGCCCGGAAACGAGAAGATGCACCGACTCTTGCGGCTAAAATCATACAGTTCACACCATCTCTCTATAGGAATAGGTCAATCTGTCGCTCTCTTGAACACACACATGATGTTGAACACACACACACACACACACGCACACGCACGCACCTTGGTCCCGCTGCACCTTCTAACGTGACTTATTACACCTAGACGGAGGGAGTAGTAAGTACGAGATACGGTGGCACACTGACTTAGGTCGAATACAAGTGCCCAAAATTGTGTGTATGTTATAATAAAGATTCACTTAAAATAGTACGTGAGCGAACAGAGGGATCAATTGGACAGTGTTTTCGAGTAGTAGCAAGATGTGTGAGGTAAGATACACCGCTGGCGCTTTTAATTTTTCTTATTAATTAGTTTGTTTCACCCTATGACTGGTGGGATCCAACGTACTACATCGAGAGAGGTAAGGTGACTAAGGATGCATTATTTCTGCACCACTGTGGATAGTCTTACCACCAAAGCCACATGATACGATTATGATTTAAATCCCAATGACTCCCACACACAAAAAAACACGGCATGCTTGTCACACGAATGCAGGAATGTATAAAAGGTTATTTTACTCTCGGTGAACATAACGGGAGGGTTGTGTAGCTGGTTAGCCTGTTCGCTCATCAAATTTGAGGTCTCGGGTTCGATAACTACACTTGAGAATAATTTGTGCCAGGAGGATTCTTTGACTGGTCAAAATGGATGGACACAGAGCTATACGATCTCGTAGTGACCGTATAATCACCTCATCACATATAAGCTGCAGCCTCGGTGCTTGTTTTCTAGGGTTTGCACGCTACACACTCTCTCTCCAGTATATATATACAAGCTGGAGCCTCAACGCTTGTAGTTGTTGTCTTCACACTCTCTCACCCTCTCCAGGTCTAAATAAGACTTCGTTGGCCTCTCTCTCCCCTCACTGCTGCTCAAAGAGCTGGCAGGATTCGTCCGCCGGGAAGGGAAGGAGGCTTAACGCTGTCGCCTTCGGCGAGGGAGGGAATCCACTACCGGCGCAGCTGTTCACTTTCACCCAGCGGTGGCGCGGGAGGGCCTTCGACCCCTTCTTCTTCGCCGCCGTCCCGACGCCCACCAAACCACGCCCCAAGAACCTTAAGGTATAATTTACTTATTCCACATGCATTGCTCTAGCCGCATGTATACCATGAATCTAGGACGTGGTTCAAAGAGGAAAGGAGTGGGGGAAAGTAATGGGAAAAGTTGTATAGCATGAATCTAGGAAGTGGTTCAAAGAGGAAATGAAGGGGGAAAGTTGTATAGCATGAATCTAGGACGTGGTTCAAAGAGGAAAGGAATGGGTGAAACTAGTGGGAAAAGTTGTATCGCATAAATCTAGGACGTGGTTCAAAGAGGAAAGGAAGGGGCGAAAGTACTAGTACAGACTGGCTATCCAGCACCTACGTTGGTCAAAAAGGGAAAACAATGACAAACGCAATACGCACATGTCACGACCGGTTTTCCGGGGAATAAATTTCCAGAAAAGACCGTCGTGCTCATCAGCCCCAGGATTACTGTTAGCTGATGAGGCTCCAACTTGATACAGAAATTCCAAGCAAAATACAAAATATGTGGTACAAGACCATTCTGTCCTGTGAGTACAACAAATGATTTCTAGTGGTTGATGGCGGAAGCGGTTTATGGATCATCAGTGTCTATGGGACTCCATTTCCCACAGGAACAGCTGACCAGGTTAACTCCTATCTCTGCGAGGCTGCTATCTCCGTTGCTTAGGTTCCGAGGGCTGTCATCGCGTCGCTCCTCTCCATGCAAGAAAATCTGGCCAAGACAATAGCCAGGGACAAGCCAGTGAGTACTTTGAATGTACTCGCAAACATTATGAACACAGGTATAATATAACAATGATGTGCTAAAAATATTTATGCTCATGACGTCAGTCACAAAAGATAAATAAAACTCTGATGCATGCAAGCAAGTTATTTATAACAATGCAATAACATAGTAGTATTAAAATTTATGAAATAAATAACAAGCAATGCCACAGTCGGGCGTCTTAGCGACAACACATAAAGGGCTTTAAAAGAAATGCCACAGTCGGGCGTCTGAGCGACACCACATAAAGGGCTTTAAAAGAAATGCCACAGTCGGGCGTCTGAGCGACACCACGTAAAGGGCTTTAAAATAAATGCCACAGTCAGGCGTCTGAGCGACACCACATAAAGGGCTTTAAAAGAAATGCCTCAGTCGGGCGTCTGAGCGACACCACATAAAGGGCTTTAAAAAAATGCCACAGTCGGGCGTCTGAGCGACACCACATAAAGGGCTTTAAAATAAATGCCACAGTCGGGCGTCTGAGGGACACCACATAAAGGGCTTTAAAAGAAATGCCACAGTCGGGCGTCTGAGCGACACCACATAAAGGGCTTTATAATAAATGCCACAGTCGGGCGTCTGAGCGACACCACATAAAGGGCTTCAAAAGAACAATCATAGTGAATATTCCGGAGGTAGAACCATCCCAGAGATACTCAATGATAACAATAATATCATGGGTTAGTCAACAATAATAATAATCATAATTATCACAAGTCACAAGTAGTAATTCCATTTCTGGCTTAACAGTTTCACCTCCGAAGACCGACACTAAGACCGACACTTGACCCATCCCAGACTGTAGTCCTTAACCATGGACACGGCTATTCGAATAGGTTTAATCTCTGCAGAGGGTGTACTCTTTACCCACGAGTAACGGATTTCTTTAGTCCATCGGGACTAATTCCGTCTACGGCCTTTTTGTTGAAAACACACCTAACTTGCACACACCAGCTTAACTAACACGTGTCTGGAATCACCCACGACACCTGTCAAGCAAACTCTAAGTGGGGAGGCTACAACCTCGCGTAGCATGGGATCAAATTTATATCGCGTGCTCTAAGGGGTGGCCTCCCCTCTCGGTCCCAACCGAAAACACCCATGCCCCCGGACCAGGTGGCCTGCCTACCAGCTACAACCGGTATCTTCCACCATGGCCTCTCTATACGGTGTGTGCTAGGAAGAGGTTGACAACTTACTGAACCGTACTCTACTTGCTGTAGAGACGAGTGGTAGTACGAAACAAGTATGGGGGTTACTGGCACAAGACTCGATCTACGGTCGACTCAGGAGGTTTAAGCATTCCCTGCATGATTAGCATAACGAAATATATTTCAACCAACAGAGTCACCGCTCATATTACCTTACCATGCCATACCAGACATAACCGTCCCGACGGAGACCGGCGACAAACTCATGCCTACCCAAGGCAGAGGTTTTCCCGGGTTCCTGCCGGTATGCATGCAAGGCATATGAGGGTGATTATCATCACAAGTGTGTTCATTTCCAACAGCATAGAAATCAATAACATGCACCCATGCATATGATCACATCACATGAAATAACAAGTTTCTCCAAAGTGAGGTGATGTTATAAACGTGTCATCGAACACACAAAAATATTATGCCGGGGTTTAGAATGCTTGCCTTCAATGTGTGGAAAGGCATGGTGCACTCCAAAACTTTTTGAAAGCTTTCTCCTTCTCCAAAAATCCTATTTTTGGAAATATTTAAATTAACACATAGATTGAAAACAGCACAAAAAAGTTGCTTGGCAAATTTTGTAATAAATATGAAAATAAACTAGACAATATTTGGGGAATGTAGGAAAAAGAATCAATTCATTTGGAGTTATATTTAAAAAGTTATGGCAGTCAAAGATTTGGTCAAAATCTGTTTTTAATAAAAACAGAAAAAGAAAACGTTTCAAGCGAGATTACGCTTTCGGTCAGAGGAGGCGTACTTGAGGTTTTACGCCTCCACTTAACCCACGCGGACCGGCGCTGGGTCTCTGACGGTGGGCCTGCCTGGCCCACTGGTTAGGTTTGACCAGTCGCCCACGTCGTCTCCCTCCTCTGCCCGAGCGGAGCGAGGCTCCGGCGATCGTCGCCGGCGAACGGCTGCTCCTCGCGGGCCCTCGAGGGTGGGGATGGATCCGCGCGACTGGGGCGGTTTTTCCGATGGTCGAGGAAGTGATGGGGATGGAGTCAGCTGCCGGCGGCGAGCTTTGCGGCGGAGGAAGGCTTCGATGGCGAAGTGGTTTTGGGGCGGCGGTGGTTTCCGACCAAAATTGATCGAGGGATTGCACTCGCGAGAGGGAGGGGGAGTACTTGGTGGAGAGAGTCAAGAGGGAGAGGCACTGGTGGCGATGGAATCGGCCGGAGCTTGGCGGCGACCGAACTGGCCGGACTCGGGGAAGAAGGCCTTCCCCTCCTCGAATGCTGGCCAGGGTAGCTCTAGGAGGATCACTAGAGGTTGATCGAGGTCTCTCTTGAGCTCCGGGGTCCTTATATACGCGGTGGAGGTCGGTTCCGAGGCGGCCGGCGATAAGGACGACGGCGAACCGCCTCCCTGTAGCAATGGCGACGTGGCGACGACGGGAGCTAGCCGACGAGCGAGGGGATAGGCTTGCGCTGTTTCCAGGGGCAGGTGGCGAGCCGGGGTAGCTTTGGCGGCGCCGACCACGGCAGAGGCGCGCAGCGGCCGCCGGTGTGCCGCCAAAAGCTCTGTCGGCGGCACTGTAGGCCGCCAGGGTGGCTTGGCGCGTTGCTGTGAGGAGGGTAGTGCATGGCGTGGTGCTGCAGAGCGGGCCAAAACACAGGGGAGCAGCGTGTCGGCTCGGGCGCGCGACTGCAATTGACGCGCTCTGGGCACGTCCAGTGCACGCACAGAAGTTGTTCGATACAATGTCGTGGCATGCTACAGGTCACAGGTGAGGTTGGCAAGCGACAGTACTATGTTAGAGATAGAGGGAAACTCAAGGGACAAGGTGGTTTGGTCAGGTCGTCAAGTTCATAATGCAAGCAACCATTCATGTCAAATCTGATCATGCACTCCAGGTGTGTGACAAAATGCCACAGGCACCTAGGCATTTCTTGGAGGGGCCAAATCTTCCAGATAAGTGTCTCTTTAGATGCATAAGAGGGTGGTGAAGTTAGTTTGCAAAAGGGAGAAACTTGCTAGTGCAAGTTTTGCAGAACTTCCAATCTGGACAGGATGTGAATGGCATTATTTCATGAACCAAAATTATGCCAATTGTTGCATGCTCCTGGACTTAGGAGTTTAACATGGAGGAATACAAGTAGGATAAAGATTCAATGGCTAAAGAGCAAGAAAAAATATGGTTGCTGTACAAACCATCATGTTGGACCAGAATGAAGATGAGGTTGTTTCACTCAAAATTTTCAAAGAACATCACTGGATTTTTGCATATAATGGAATGATATGCTCCTACTGACATCCCATAATATTGGTGGAAGCTAGAAGCAAATATTTAAAAGGGTTGTAGTGCAAAATTGCTCTCTGAACCAGAGAAGAAAATTGGGTGTAGAGCTCAAAATATGCAATGAATTAAATATGTTATTGCACAAAAGTGATTTAGAGACATCAAAAGACATCCCCAAATTTTGGTTGGATTTTTAGGTAAATCTATCAACTGGTTGTAGTACAAAAAGAGCTCCAAAATTCAAAACAAGTCATTTAATGAATAAAGCTCAGGGTGAAATAATTTAATCAATAAATCTACTGATTGAGAGATGTTTTTAAATGAGAGGGAAAATAAGTCCAATATGTTTTGGAAGGATCCACTTGGGAAAAACTTCTTAATATTAAAAGAAAAGTTTTGAAATCAACAGAGATATTCTTGCAGGCAAAAAATTTAAACTCTTGGCAAAATTTTAATAACTAAAACCTGGTTAAAATTTTTTGGGTGTTACAGCACATCTGTAACAAACTGATCTTTTCTTTTGGGGGACAAGGCTGTAGAGTTTGAGCAGGACTAGATTTGCTACGCTCACATAGGGAAAGGTGTCTCAAGATAACAAAAACTGGGACCAACACAAATATGCTCCTTGGTTGTTTGTTCTTTGTTGCAATAGACTATGCATGACCACAGTACATTGGTAAATGCACATGGTGCTGGTGCGTCCACTGTCCCGTGCAACTCTTTAGCTGTTGTTAATCTAAGGCCCTGTTTGGTTAAAAACTCCCTTGTCCCTACCTGCTTGCTTCCAGGGACTAAACATGGACCAGAGGTTACTAAATGACATGCTAAAAGACCATGGTACCCCTAGTAATGAACTAATAGAGACAAGGTGCGATGCATGGCAGGGGCAACTGTTGGAAAAAGTCCCAAAAAGACTCCCTCAGGGTCTTCTTTCTTTAGTCCCAAATGCCCACTTTTAGTCCCTAAAAGTCCCTCCTGTTTGGTTTAGATGGGACTGACACGGAGTTTTTCGGTCCCTACACCAAAATGTCCCTGTAAACAAACACCCTCTAATAATGCCACTGGAAAATTGATGCAATGCCAAAGTTAAAAGCAAATTACATGTTTAATGAATTTTATTGTTAATATAATCTCTGTGTTAATATTAATCAATGCCACCGTTAGAGAAATGCTATTGTCTTGCTTTCTTTCCCATTTAGATAAGGTAGATGCTTCTTTTTGTTCTCTTCTGTGTCATCCACCGTTATTGACCACTAGTTGTTTCCTTTGCACCTCTGTGTAAACAGGGTTATCTACTTCACCTCGTTGCCATTGTGACCTTTTGTTGCACTGCACAAAACACTTTTGTTTTAAGAGTGTTTTGTGACGTTCAACCAAAATGTCACACCGACAACGTTGCTTGATTTCTTGATCTTAGTGGAACTGCACAAGAGGATCTTACTTCCTATCTGTGTTGGCAAATTTGGTTCAGATCTTCTTCTTGTGAGTTGTTTGAATTCCGCATCATGAGAGGTCAGTACTAGCCTTCTTTCACACGATTCTGCAGTGTGCTTTCATATGTTGTGCTACTTGTACGGTAATGTTGCTTGATTTTAGTGAACTGCACAAATGGACACAAGACTTCCAATCTGTATGTGCATCGTAATATCCCATTGAGGTAAGATAAGGATATTTCACAACTGTTGGCCTGTATTTTGCCACTTTCCTCAGAAAATTAATGTCATTGTTTAGTGCTATACTTGTGCTCCCTAATTGACATGCCAAATCTTACATTGAAGGCGAATGATGGAGTCCTGGACTAGGGGGTGTCCGGACAGCCGGACTATCATCGTCCGCCGGACTCCAAGACTACGAAGATACAAGATTGAAGTCTCCGTCCCGTGTCCGGATGGGACTTTCCTTGGCGTGGAAGGCAAGCTTGGCGATACGGATATGTAGATCTCCTACCATTGTAACCAACTCTGTGTAACCCTAGCCTCCTCCGGTGTCTATATAAACCGGAGGGCTTTAGTCCGTAGGACACAACATATATTACAACAATCATACCATAGGCTAGCTTTAGGGTTTAGCCTCCTTGATCTCGTGGTAGATCAACTCTTGTACTACCCATATCATCAATATTAATCAAGCAAGATGTAGGGTTTTACCTCCATCGAGAGGGCCCGAACCTGGGTAAAACATCGTGTCCCTCGTCTCCTGTTACCATCCGCCTAGACGCACAGTTCGGGACCCCCTACCCGAGATCCGCCGGTTTTGACACCGACATTGGTGCTTTCATTGAGAGTTCCTCTGTGTCGTCACCGATAGGCTCGATGGCATCTTCAACCAACAACGCTGTCCAGGGTGAGACTTTTCTCCCCGGACAGATCTTCGTATTCGGCGGCTTCGCACTGCGGGCTACTTCGCTTGGCCATCTGGAGCAGATCGAAAGCTACGCCCCTGGCCGTCAGGTTAGATTCGGAAGTCTAAACTTCACGGCCGACGTTCGTGGAGACCTGATCTTCGACGGGCTCGAGCCACAGCCAAGCGAGCCGCACTGTTACGATGGGCATGATCTAGCTCTGCCGCCGAACAGTGCCCTGGTGGCCACACACGAATCCGCTCCGGCCCTTAGTCCGGAGCCGATCGTCCAGATTGAGGATCGGTGGATGGACACCACCTCGGGGGCTTTAACTTCCACGGCGATAGAGCCGAACGCTAATCTTGTCCCTCGCGAAACTCGTGATTCCGAGGTGTCGGACTCCTTGCCGTACTCCGGACCTCCCACGCCCCTATCAATCGAATCGGATGGGGCGCCGGTTATGGAATTCACCGCCGCGGACATCTTCCAATATTCGCCCTTTGGCGACATCCTAAACTCGCTAAAGCATCTCTCGTTATCGGGAGAGTCCTGGCCGGACTATGGCTAGGATGGTGGGGATACGGACGATGAAGAAATTCAGAGCCCATCCACCACCCACTTTGTAGCCACTGTCGACGATCTAACCGACATGCTAGACTATTACTCCGAAGACATCGATGGAATAGACGACGATGCCGACGACAAACAAGAACCAGCGCCTACAGGGCACGGTAGGACCACCTCGTCATATGACATATATATGGTGGATACCCCAAAAGAGAGCGATAACGAGGACCAACGGGCCGCGGCAGAAGATAACCCCGCCGACAAACAACCAAAACGGCGGCGCAGACGCCGCCCTAAGTCCCGCCTCAACAAGAACAACGCTCCTGAGGACCCCGCAATACAGCAGGGCACACAGGTGGACGACGAACATGCAGATAAGCAACCGTCCGAACAGGACGAGTTAGATAATCAGTCCAGGCTCGGCGAAAACGACAGTCCGGACAATCCTATGCCAGACACGCCGCCGAAGAGTAAAAACCTTCGGAAAAGACTCGTCAACACTGCAAGAAGCCTGAAGAAGGAAAAGCGGAAGCTCAAAGCAGCGGAAGACACACTCAGGATGAGGTGGAGCAAAGTGCTCAAAACCGCGTACGGCAATGGCCACCAATCAAAGAGCTACCCGAAGCGCAAGCTGCTACCAGAATTCGACGAGGAGGCCATAGAGCCCCCACAGTCAAAAAATAAAGAGGCTGCCTGGTTGGATAGACGGCCGGATGACAGGCCAAATTCTGAAAGCGGCGCCGCACATAGACCAACTAATGAAGCTGGAAGGATAGATGGCCCAGCCAGGTCCATTTCCGGGCCAAAGAAGAAGGCCCCAGGAAGCAAGGCAACACGTCAAGTGTCCGAAGATAATGGCACACCCAAATACAGGGGCGCCGCACACCCACTATGTTTCACCAATGAGGTGCTGGACCATGAATTCCCAGCAGGATTTAAACCCATAAACATAGAGGCCTACGATGGAACAACAGACCCTGGAGTCTGGATAGAAGATTATATTCTACATATACACATGGCCAGAGGAGATGATCTCCACGCCATAAAATACCTACCCCTCAAGCTCAAAGGGCCAGCCCGTCATTGGCTTAAAAGCCTCCCAGGAAACACTGTGGGAAGTTGGGAAGAGCTCGAGGACGCGTTTAGAGCAAATTTTCAAGGGACTTATGTCTGCCCTCCGGATGCAGATGATCTAAGTCATATAACTCAACAGCCCGGAGAGTCAGCGCGCAAATTCTGGAACAGGTTCCTCACCAAAAAGAACCAAATAGTCGACTGTCCGGACGCCGAAGCCTTAGCAGCTTTTAAACACAATGTCCGAGACGAATGGCTTGCCAGACACCTCGGCCAAGAGAAACCGAGGACAATGTCCGGGCTAACAAGCGTCATGACTCGCTTCTGTGCGGGAGAGGATAGCTGGCTAGCAAGATGCAGCACCAGCGACCCAAGTACATCCGAGATAAGAGATGGAAACGGAAAATCACGGCGCAGGAAAGAGCAGCGCCGGAATAAAGAGAAAAGCCCAAAGAGCACGACAGTCAACGCCGGATTCAAAAGCTCGCGACCAAACAACAAAACACCGCCTCTTAAGGATGACAGCGATGAGTTGTCCAACTTAAGCAAGATTTTGGGTCGGATATGTCAAATCCACAGTACCCCCAGAAGGCCTGCAAACCATACCCATCGAGATTGTTGGGTTTTCAAACAGTCCGGCCGACTAAACGCCGAACACAAGGGGCTCGACGCGTCAAGCAAAGATGATAAACCCCACCAGCAGAGCACCGGAAAGCAAAAGACTTTCCCACAAGAGGTCAAAGCAGTAAACTCACTTCATGTGATAATACGGAAAAATAGTGCGGCACCTTCTAAAAAGAGCTTCGCACGGTCCAACCCAGCAGACCATAGAGATTGGATATCACAACCAATCACTTTCGACCACCTGGATTATTCCAGAAGCATTCGAAACGCAGGACGGACTGCCCTGATATTGGATCCCATAATGGACGGACTACAATTTACTAAAGTCCTGATGGACGGAGGCAGCGACTTAAACCTGCTGTATTCAAACACAATCCGCAAGTTGGGGATAGACCCTACTAAAATTCGACACAGCCGCACTTCCTTCAAAGGAGTGACGCCAGGCCCTTACGCCAAGTGCACAGGCTCCCTATTACTAGAAGTTGTGTTCGGATCACCGGACAACTTTCGGCGCGAGAAACTAATCTTTCATATAGTCCCATTTAAAAGTGGATATCAAGCACTCTTGGGACGAAAGGCTTTTGTCCGTTTCAACGCCATACCGCATTACGCGTCTCTTACACTCAAGATGCCCGGTCCGCGAGGCATCATTTCCGTGCGAGGGTCACTTAAAGACCCCGAACACGGATGGACGAGTCCGGCATCGGTAGGCTAGGGGCTCCCTAGCCGCACACCCCTTCACAAGGGGCTGCACGCACAAACAACCGCGAGTTCATACGAACCCCGCTTTACTTATTTATATTTCTTCTTTCACACATACCTTTTTTGCACGAGTCATTTTCAAACTAAAGTTCCTCTCCTTTTACAGATGAACAACGTGCACGCCCGTCCAGGATAACGGCACAACGGAGACACAGGCACAGACGTGCAGTAGGGACCCGTTGCGAGGATTCTTTTCAGATTAAGACCTGCGTAAACCTTTTTTACTGTCTCTTGTTGTTACTCTTCCTTGGTTCCTACCTATAACCAAAGCAGAGCCTGACGTTTTGGCATCGGCCGCGTCAGAGGACCATGCCCGTACCTGGACACTAGGGGCTTAGGGCATTGTTCTACCCATTATTATAAAGACCAAACACCTTAGGGAGTGTTCGGCGTCTCGAGTTAGGCATTATATGCATCAGCTCCGAATCATGTCTTTGGTCAAATGTTGGGTTTGCCCGGCTCCTGTGTTTTGCTGCCTTACATTCCGTATCATCGGCTAACGCGGCACCAGGAGAACTACTGCGATTGTGCCCCAGTTCGGCTGGGCGAGCACCTTAGTAGAGAAAGCCGAAAACTGACTGTCATGATATAGCGAGAGATTGGTCAACCACTCGATCGACTACCGGAATGTTCAGAATTCCACGCTTTGACGAAGGACCGTTTACCGGTCAGGCACACACGCGCCCCGAACTCGGAGAAGTGCGGTGCCCCAAGGGGCTATATCGTAGTCCCACCCTCGAACTCCACTGGCTAAGTGAAAGTGATAAAGCATTATAGTCCGGATTGCCTCGTTTGCTACGCTACCACCTCCTTAACAGGACCGAGACGTCGGATTAAGTGTGAAAATGCACTATTTTTGCGAACACCCCCGCACCTTGTGCGTGGGGGATGAAGCCGAAGACTGCAATCTTTCAGGTTATACAAATGTATACGTAAACGGCCGCATAGGAGAAATTTTACTACTTGGGACGCACAAGTATAAAAAGCAGTTATAGCATAATCATCGTTTTACAAGCTAAAACGTTCATTTGAACGTGACATTTTTTGAGCACTGCGACTCTATTACACGAGCGGCATGCATAACTTCCCCGAAATAGTGCTCGGCAGGTAGCCAGCTTTCATCCGAACCCTGGGCGGCAATAGCGGTGGCATCCATCTCTGTCCAATGTGTCTTCACACGGGCAAGAGCCATCCGCGCGCCTTCGATGCAGGCCGACCGCTTCATCTCCTTGATGCGGCACCGCTCCAAGAAATTGCCGCAATAAGCCGAAATAGCTCGTCGCCTTGGGCCTCTCTGGCCAGACATGAGCCACGATGTCAGTCATGGCAAGTCCGGACAATCTATTTAGCTCGGCCCATTCGGCCAACCGATCGGTCAACGGAAGTGAACGGTCCGGACTATGGAATTGAGACCAAAATAGCTCTTCCGTCCTGTGATCCTTCTGGCTCCGGAAGTGCTCAACGGCATCAGCCGCACTTGCCGCTAAGTCCATATACGGATCCTCCGGACCCCACAGCTGGCCAAGTTGAGCATACTTTTGATCCGTAAACCGGCGACGCAGCAGAAAAGGCTTGCCAGCCACAATATCTCCGGCCTGGCGCAGCTCCTCCTTCATAGCCCGCATTGCAGAACGGGCATCCTTGGCCTCGGCGGTGGCCTTCCCCAGGTCTTCCCGCTCCGATAAGCGCTCCTTTCCAAGAGCCTCATTGCGGTCGGCAGCATCTTTTAATTTCACGGCCAATTCGGCCATCTCTTCCTTGCTTCGGCAGTGTGCAGCCTTTTCGGCTTTCAACTCCTCGGCCGCCCTTGAGGCAGCCGTGTCACTCCTTCGGGCTTGCTCCTTAGCTTGAGCAAGTTCGGCCCGAAGGCTCTCCACAGCAGCAGCACCGTCTATATCACAGCATATAATTTATTAGAGGAGGGCTTTGACCCCCTTAATAAAGCAACTGTGGAGAACTCACTTACCTTGGGACTCGTCAAGTCGCCGGTTGACAAGCGCGATGTCCGCATCCGCCACGTCAAGTTGCCGCATTAACTCAGCAACTCCACTAGTCCGGCTAGCCCTCGGACTATCCGCCACCTGCATAGGAATGGCGACATTCATTACATGCGATTTTGATCCCCGGCATGCTGTCGTTTTCGACAACCTACCGAGTCTCAGGGGCTACTATCTATACAGGGCGCACTTTTATGTGCAAAACTGTCAAAAAAAAGGGGTGCGTCATTCTTGCGTACCTCAAATCCCGCCAGCAAACTTGTAGCGGCATTGCGTAGTCCGCTCTCAGCGGACGAAATCCTTCCAATCACCATACGCATCAAAGCACGGTGATCTTCTGAGATGGACGCCCTCTCAAGCAGATTTTTCAGTTCTCCCGGCCGGATACTAGTGGGCGCCGAACTCTCCGGCCCCTCCGGACTCGGGGATACCCTCCGCGGCGATACTTCAGGCTCGCTTGCCCTATCTGATGGCGCAGCAGCCGGAGGCGTTTCGCTCTCCATCATCTCCGAAAGAAGGTCCCCCGAAGACGAACTCATCTGAGAAGGCTGCAAATCCGAACTGCAAGATAGAAATTTCGATTACCCACAGAAGCACAAATGAAGGTATTTTCTTAACTAATGAACTCTCCTTTTCCTACTCACGGCTCGCTGGAGGGCTGGTCCTTTAGTGACGATTGTACGTCCGGATTCTCCCCGGACGCCGGACCCCCCGGTGAAGATCTCTTCCCCCGTTTAGGGGCTTTGGCCTCCGGATCTTCGGAGGCGGTCCTCTTCTCCCCCTGGAAGGAGGGGTTTTTGATTCCCCCCTCTTCAGACGCCCCTTTGGGCGAAATAATAGCTCCTCTATTTTCCCCATCGCTGCCTTCTACGGGCGCGACCTCCAACATTCTGACCAGCACGGGCTCCAGTGCGGTCTCTGGGAGGGGAGCCGGACACCTTATCAGCTTCGATCGCGCTACCCACTCCTGTGAAGAAGTAATGGGTCGGGAGGCGAACTCTAGAAAAGCAGATAAACAGAACGTCCAGACTCTGAGCTGTTTACCTGAGTATCCGGGCAATTGCGGCTTAGACCTGCGTCCTGGGTCAATTCCGGACACGCTACTTGCGGTCCGAAGAACAACTTGTACATCTCCACGGGTGTCGCACCCACGAAGTGTTGGAGAATTCTAGGTCCCTCTGGGTTGAACTCCCATAGACGGAGAGGACGGCGTTTGCAGGGCAGAAGACGCCTGATTAGCATAACCTGCATCACCACGACCAGATTGTTCTCCCTCGCCTGGAGGTCTCGAATCCGGCCCTGCAATGAGGGCACGTCTTCGGACGGCCCCCAATTGAACCCTTGGTTGACCCACGACATCAGGAAGCCTAAACCTCGACGGTGGTGGGATACGAAGACAATGTACTCACCAGGCTCGGGGGCGGGCACGGCCGGCCCTTGGGCGGGCAACCTATGCAAAATCTCGTAGGACAGGTACTTGGCCTCACGCAGCTTTAACACGTCCTCCTCCGTGACGGAGGAGGGCATCCACCCACCCTGGAGGTCGGAGCCGGACATTGCTGAGAATCCGAAGCGCTCGAACCTGAGGCTCTAGGTGTTGGAACTGGGAGCGAGAAGGAGATTCGATGCAAGATTGAAGAAAAAGAACGAGCCTTGGTCCTCTTATAAAGGGGAAAATACCAAGAGTCGTCTCCGTGACCGTTTGGGATTCACCTTCGATAGAGGAGGCGTGGCGATGGGCGCGGTTTGGTTACCCACGTCCGTATTGATGAGAATCTCGGAATAATGGGAACACGATCTCTGCCTCGACAAGACGTGCCAAGGAAACCGCTTCGCTAAACGTGCTGAGGTGGTATAATAAAAAACGATTCAAGTAAAGGCCTGGTAGCGATGCCATGTCGCATAATACGTCAGTAGATTGGATTTGTCTGCATTTTATTCTCTCTATGGTGGAATGTGGAATTTATTTTGCAGAGCCGGACACTATCCTGGTGTTCATGATCTTCTCTGGATTATTCAAGGGAGGAACCCGCCTTGCAATGACGAACATTCTGCGCGCCGGATTTATCGTCATTGAAGCCTGGTTCAGGGGCTACTGATGGAGTCCTAGACTAGGGGGTGTCCGGACAGCCGGACTATCATCGTCCGCCGGACTCCAAGACTACAAAGATACAAGATTGAAGACTCCGTCCCGTGTCCGGATGGGACTTTCCTTGGCGTGGAAGGCAAGCTTGGCGATACGGATATGTAGATCTCCTACCATTGTAACCGACTCTGTGTAACCCTAGCCTCCTCCGGTGTCTATATAAACCGGAGGGCTTTAGTCCGTAGGACACAACATACATTACAACAATCATACCATAGGCTAGCTTTAGGGTTTAGCCTCCTTGATCTCGTGGTAGATCCACTCTTGTACTACCCATATCATCAATATTAATCAAGCAGGACGTAGGGTTTTACCTCCATCGAGAGGGCCCGAACCTGGGTAAAACATCGTGTCCCTCGTCTCCTGTTACCATCCGCCTAGACGCACAGTTCGGGACCCCCTACCCGAGATCCGCTGGTTTTGACACCGACAGTGAAGCTTGTCTATTATTGAACCAAGTGATGAAGGGGAAGAACAAGCGGAAGAAAAACAAAAATCAACTCCCGATGCTGTAATGAAGCACTGGAACTATGATGACACAAGTAATGATATAGTTTTGCATCTTAATTTATTGCTATGGCTGGAACGAGCAATTGTTTTGCCACTGATTTGATGCCACTCTTAATGTAATACGTAATTATCTCTACTTGTGCAAACAGGGATCTTCTTTGAAGATAGCATATATTTTAGTGGAACTACACAAGAAGATGTTGGAAACATTAAACTAATCGAGGAGTATATAGTAAGCATGGCCACCATAGTAGATAGCAACAGATGGTTCCGGAGAAGTGTTTCATCTATATGCTCTACACAATAAGCCTCCTGACAAAGGTTGGTACTCGCCCACTGATTTCATCCATATGATTGAGCTTTGTCATCTCTATTGGTGTTGTGCTACTGTTTAGATACTGTCATAAAAAAGTGATATTATCCTTGAGAAGTGCTTCATCTGTGTTGTTTTAAATATTTCCTTTCCTTTTTTTCGAGCAAACAGGGATGCTAGCATTTAGTTGTCCTCTTGTCTTTGCACAATAGGATCATCTTCATCTGTAGAAGAATATGGACTACATGAAGTGACTAGTTCTGATTATGCCAGTTTGAAGAAGCCATGTCTATCTTCTCATCAGAAGGAGCAGTTGAAGGATGGTTGCATTACTCCCCACAAGACCAAACTAACTTCAGCTCAGAAGAACTGACAAATCTCCATTTTTTTGCTGTGATGCGCGGGTACAATGTTGTTATAGGATTCTTTCTGGTGAGTTCCATTTTTCTAAAAGTGTGCCCTACATGGACCATGTATAGGTGCCTGTTTAAACTGTCAATTCATAGTACAGTTTGCTTTATACTAATCACTTTTTTGTATTTGTGCAAACAAGGGTGCTCAACTTGATTTCAATGGGAACTGCACAAAATGTTCATCAATACATCGAATCATTCATTTCCATCACAAGAAAGGAGGTGCCGACAAGTTCAAGGCGTTGCAACATATAAGGGCAAAATCATACAAGCTACGCGCGAATTTGGTTGATTTTGGTGGAACTGCACAAAAAGAACAACTAGTTTATTTAGCACGAGGTGATATGTCAATGTCCGAACTAATGGCAAACCCTGCCCATTCCACAATCGTAGGCATTTGATATTTTGGAATGGGACAACCATGTCAAATTTTGCTCATTGATTTTAGCAAGATATGCGTTTGATATTTTCGAATGGGACACCCTTTGCTGTCAGCAGCGCCGATCAATTTTTTGTTTATTCTTTAGTTGCGAAGCAAATATTGCCTCTGACATGTGAGTCGCTAAGATGCATAATCATCGATTGTTTTGAATGTTCTCTATGAATTGCCAGCCCTGTGTGTTTGATTGCAATGTATAGAAACGCTAAAAAGCTGCTCAAACTCTTTGTACTGCTTCTGTTCCTTTTTACTTTGCACATTGTGAAAGTGCATACTTTTTTCTATAAGATTGGTCAAAGTAGAGATACTTTGACTGCAGACAAAACTTGTATGCAGAATAGAAAGGACCGGAGGGAGTACATGTGAAACTGCTGCAAACGAGGTGATCACCCTGGCAATAATGCTAGTACCTATTGTTTTGCATGTTCATCCAATGCCAGTGATATAGGAATTCGAACTAATCGAAATAAATTCATTCATACACGGTCAGATTTCATATAAACATGCCGGATTTCATTACATTTCATACGTTCTTCAACTAAAAAGGGGTGCGCTGGAGGTATAATTAGTTAACCAAAGCTACCCACCTGTGTCCCGCTGAGCCGAACAGAAGCTTCAGTGACTTAACTGCAGGTGCAGTTGTGTAACTGACATGTGGCCTATTGGGCCCACATGTCAGTCAGCCAACTGCACCAGCAGTTAAGTAGAAGCAGTGTTCTTCTCCAACACAGCTCTTCGGCTCCACGTCGCCGCCAAGAAGCTAACCGGCCATCAATGGTCAACCCGCCTTGCCTGGATTCAACCGGAGGGTAGCCGCGGTGGCCTTACTTGGACCCGAGCGGCGGCGACCTACCATGTTCTACTCTTCCTCGTTTTCTGTGTGACGCGGCCTCGTTGGCAGCGGGGCGGAGCCGGCGATGTCCTCTGTCTTGTTGCCGGCGGGCGGCGCCTCGGTGAAGCGGTGGAAATCCTCCCCCTCGTTGTCGGCAGTGTGGGGCCTCGGCTGAGCTTGCGATCTCCTCTGCCTCGTTGTTGGCGGGGCGAGGCCTCGGCGAAGCCGGCAGTGTCCTCTGCCTCGTTGTTGGCACCGCGGGGCCTCGGCGGAGCTGGGCCTCGTCAACGCCAACGGAGCGGGCACTCGTTGAAGCTGCCATTGTCCTCTTCCTTGTCCTCAGTCTCGCCAAACAGCGCCTCGCTCGCTTCATCGCCATATTTGTAGGAGGCCGCAGCCTCCGCCACCCGCATGCGGTACCGCCAGCGCTCGAGGCAGCCCTCGCGGGCGGAGCGGTATGAGTCGAGCAGCGCCTCCTACTCCGCCCGCTCCGCGGCGATCTGCTCCTCGGCCTGCAGGTGCTCCTGGAGGAGATGGTGGTTGTAGGCGACGTCGGCCTGCCCTCCCGGAACTGCTCCTCACGCATCTGCCTCACTGTGTCCATATATTGGGCATGGGCCTCGCCGATGGTCATGGTGCAATGCACCAGCGAGGATGGCGCGGAGGAGGGGGTTGGCGCCGGATCGTCGACTACCATGTTCTCCATTGGGACGTCGTCATCCTCCGGCTGCCTGCCGGCCAGCCGGTCGGCAGCAATGGCTGCCATCTCCTTGTGGTCCGTTGTCCGCGCGTCCCGAAGAACACTGGAGCGCGAGAAAGCCATGGTGGGCAGTAGTGGTGTGGACAGGAGAAAGGGAACGGATGTGGATGACTACAGCAATGGCCGGCACAGCAGTTTATATAGCAACGGTGGGCGGCGGAGGGACGGACCTGTGGCACCGGAGTAGCCACCTCGGCAACCGCGTATCATTATTGTGGGTGGCAGATGGATGGACGGACGACACTTATGTCGTTTGAAGGCGGAGCAATCGCCTGCACTGGGAAGCGAGGCGGGCGGCGCTGACTATTTCGGGCGGACAGCGCGCGGGGGCGGGGAGATGACTTTACTTGTAGAGGTTGACAATGGGGACCCACCAGGGCCATAGCCTCATGTACGCAAGTGCCTCCTTATTATATATATATATATATATATATATATATATATATATATATATATATATATATATATATATATATATATATAATCTTTTTTGCTTCCACCTGGTTTCCTGACATCACGGTCCCACACGATTGTCAACTTATGTAGACAATAAACGAGAGAATTGCACAAGAAGCGGCCGACAGCTGGGACCAAGCAGCTCGAGCAGTATTTGTGTTTTTGAGGTGTGAGCACCGCAGAGTTTTTCGATGTTTAGCCCAGATATTAATTTTTCTCCTCTGACCAACAACGAAAACATCGCTGCAGGTATTAACTGGGCGGGTTGTGGCCCGTCTAGCCCAGGCCAGATATACATCCCAGATATTAATTTTTTTCAAGCTGAAAATGGCTAGCCCAGCTATACTTTTTTTAAGGAATACCCAGTCAAGGTCAAGTTGTTATTCTCCACCCCGCTGGACTGCAAATCTTTTTCCTAGGATGGATGCATTAGACTTAACAAGAAAATGGGCTTTAAGAAATAATAAATGGGATGTAATTATAAAAACTGGGCAGTAACTATAAAAAAAGCACCAAACACGTAATTACTTTATAAACTATTATTTTTGGATATAGAAAATTTTAATTTCATTAATTGTTGCGAGCGCAATGTTTCTGGATTTTTACGTAATATAAATTTATAATGGAATTGTATTTAATCTGACTAGAAATTTCGGGATAAAAATATTTCGGATCCCATCAAAATGTGGGAAATTTTATTGAATTCTGTTTTGAACGGTTGGTTGAAATGGGCTGTACTTTTAACACACTGTAAATGGGCTGTAGCAAATTTCATTAGAATTAAAAAATGGGTTGCACATTCTTACCAATCTCAAATGGGCTATAAGTTCTCTGCCACACACTTGTGGCCTTCTAAGTTGACGCGTCCCCTAAAAATAGAGTTGACGCATATGCAAGGCTTTGTCAACTTATAGTCAACACACGGTTCTAGCAGCAGTGGCCGTTGGATGTCCATCCAACGGATGTCGTGCTTCTTCTTCAATCTCGGATATTCTAGCTTCACCCGCCCAAAAATTGATTCCTCCCCCTGACATCTGGGGTGCACCGTTTCGGAAGCTGACCTATGGGCCTACTTAGTTGACGTACCAAGGGCTTTGTCAACTTAGTCAACATAAACGATTCTAGCTGCAGTGACCGTACGATGTCCATCCAACGCCGTCGTGCTTCTACAACCTCTGGTCTTCTTGTTCCAGCTGCCCAAAGCAGCGCCGGTCGTGATGCCTACTCCTGCCTCCCGTGGCCGGCTGTGCTGCTGTGGAGGCCTCACCGCCCCCTACTACTCCCACTGCTGGCCAGGCCATCCCTCCACTCACCCACACCCCCTGTTATTCTGCAGCGACGGCAGCCTCACACTGTAGCCGAACCATTGAACCCTTGTACTCCTCTCCGCGTGGGCATCCATTGCCACGTCTTCCCCGGCTCCACATCGTACCCTTCCTAGGCCTCGCCGTCGTCCACCGTCGTGATGCTCTTGGTGTGGCGTGGTCAACATGGTCAAGGAACGACTTCCAAAGGACGTGGACTGTACGTGGAGAGGCTGACAGCTGGTTCCACGACCGCAGCAAGGAAGTGCCTCCTTATTACACGGAAAATAATGATTCCTCCACCTGACAGCTGGGACCCACCAGACAGGCCACTGTATTTCGTGGAAAAAACGTTTCCCCCCTAACTTCTGGGACCCACCGGCTACATCTTCGCACGTAAGGAAGTGCGTCCAAAAAACGATTCGCCCCTCTGACTGCTAGGACCCACTAGCTACATCTTTGCACGCAAGGAAGTGCCTGACAGTCAGGACCCACCTGGTCGAAGCATATGTAGTGTTGTCATTCTGGTCACGAATGTGTACGTACATACTGGTGGATGTAGAGGCGCGCACAAGTCGTAGTAGAGGCGCGCACGTAGCATGTACACGTACGTACAGCGGCCAATGTGCAAGAAAGAAAATACGGCCACGTATGTGTACATACGGGCGGGGTCTCGAACACCTAATCACGCATATGTACGGCCAGGGCTCGTGTACATGGCTGGGTCAGAACAGAGAAACATCATCGTCGTCATGTTCATGGGGAGCCAACCAGGCGGGTCAGAAGAAATGCGTCGTCGTGTTCATCGGGAGGGCTTGGAAGGAACAGGCGATGGAAACGAGGCCTGCCATACCGCAGAATGGAGGAAACGGCCTTGTGTTTGACCGGCCACGTTCGAAATGGGATCCTGTTCATCGGGAGGGGTTTGGCGTACCGCAAAATGGAGGAAACGGACCTCCTACGGTCGAAACGGGGGTCCTGTTGATCGGGTGGGGTGTGGCGTACCGCAAAATGGAAGAAACGGACTTCTGTTGGAGTGCTACGGTCGAAACGGGGGTCTTGTTAATCGGGAGGGGTGTGGCGTACCGCAAAAGGGACTCCACGGGATACTGTTCATCTCCACCGCCAACCTCCTCCAGCCTCCATGGGCTACTGTTCATCCACCGTCGACCTCCTCCAGCCTCCACCTGCGACTATTGATACGTCTCCAACGTATCTATAATATTTGATTGCTCCATGCTACTTTATCTACTGTTTTGGACTATATTGGGCTTTATTTTCCACTTTTATATTATTTTTGGGACTAACCTATTAACCGGAGGCCCAGCCCACAATTGCTGTATTTTGCCTATTTCAGTGTTTCGAAGAAACGGAATATCAAACGGAGTCCAAACGGAATGAAACCTTCGGAAATGTGATTTTCTCACCGAACATGATCCAGGAGACTTGGACCCCACGCCAAGGCACAGAAGAGGCGGTCATGAGGGTGGGGGCGCCCCCCCTAGGGCGCGCCCCTGCCTCGTGGGCCCCCTGTTGCTCCACCGACGTACTCCTTCCTTCTATATATACCTACGTACCCCCAAACGATCAGAAGGGGAGCCAAAAACCTAATTCCACCACCGCAACTTCCTGTATCCACGAGATCCCATCTTGGGGCTTGTTCTGGAGCTCCGTCGGAGGGTCATCAACCACGGACGGCTTCTACATCAACACCATAGCCCCTCCGATGAAGTGTGAGTAGTTTACTTCAGACCTTCGGGTCCATAGCTAGTAGCTAGATGCCTTCTTCTCTCGTTTGGGATCTCAATACAATGTTCTCCCCCTCTCTCGTGGAGATCTATTCGATGTAATCTTCTTTTTGCGGTGTGTTTGTTGAGACCGATGAATTGTGGGTTTATGATCCAGCTTATCTATGAATAATATTTGAATCTTCTCTGAATTCTTTTATGTATGATTGGTTATCTTTGCAAGTCTCTTCGAATTATCTGTTTGGTTTAGCCAACTAGATTGGTAGTTCTTTGTCAGGACCCCGACTCAATGCCACATCGATCTAGCATGTAACACCTCATATCACTTTGCGGCCTCACGCACGGTATCCCCACGGGTGTCGCCTTACCTTTGCCCGGGACCATTTGCGCCTTTTGGCACACGTATATGATAGTGTCGCTAGCATCCATATGATAAGGAGCCCGGGCTGACATGGCTAGTCATAAACCCAAAGTGGCACAAACTTACAGGGACAGGCATCCATGACCCAGCATCGAACGTGTCGGTCATCAGCGAGTGAATCCAGGCTGTAGCACTGGGCTAGCAGGACTCCGGTGAACCGGGCTGTAGCGGGCTACGGGACTCCGGTATTCATCGCGTGACATTTCCCCGAAGGGACAGACACAGGAACGAAGAAGGACACATGCCGGCCAGCCTAAGTGTTCTGGAGCAGTAGCAAGCTACCATGGCTCAGTGGAAGCACTAGGAGACATTTCCCGGTAATAAAGGCTACTAAGGATAACAACTAGATAGTCAGATCCCACACATACCGAGCGTTTCAATAACATACACACAATATGCTTGATATGTGCAAATACAACATGGCATCACAACATGACTCTACAACTCAAGTATTTTATTCAATAGGCTCCGAGGAGTGAGGTATTACAAACATGGGTCTCATGACCCAACATTCCGAGCATACAAGTCAAAGCACATGCGGAAGCTTAACATGTCTGAGTACAGACATCTACAAAAGAAAAAGGCTGAGAAACCTGACTATCTACCAGATCCTGCCGAGGGCACAAGATCGTAGCTGAGGTATCAAGCTAAACGTCGAAGTCCACGTGGAACTACTAGTGAGACTGAAGTCTCTCTACAAAAACATAAAATAGGCAAACGTGAGTACAAATGTACCCAGCAAGACTTACATCAGAACTAACTACATATGCATCATTATCAACAAAAGGGGAATGGTGGAGTTTAACTGCAGCAAGCCAGCTTTGACTCGGTGGCTATCCTGAACTACGACTGCAAGTAACTCTTTTGAGGTGGCGCACACGAGTCCACATACTCACCATATCAATACACCACTATGGATCCGCTCCCGTCTCCCTACGAGAACGCCATCCATAGCTCTCACGCTTATCTTGCGTATTTTAGAGTATCCACTTTCACTTGTCTATGAACTGTTATAGGCAACCTAGAAGTCCTTTACCGCGGACACGGCTATTCGAATAGATGATGTTAACCATGCAGGGGTGTACTTCTTCACACACGCTCTCACCACTTATCGCCGTTTACACGACATGTACTCGGCAACCTTCAAGCGGAAGCCCAAGGAGGGTGTCGTCCACGAACTACCTAAACACTCAAGTCTCTAGTCCAGGTTTATCGCCTATTCGGGTTCCATCTGCGAGGAGATCCGGCCGGAGTTTCGCTCACAGCCCCAAACGATGTGTGCAGGGTTCCCGAGACACCAAACGGGCGCCCGGTACACCATGCCACGTGCTTACCGCATCACAACCCACCCCTCCGGTCAGCGCTGCCCATGGCCTCCAGCATACTACAAACACCAGAAACTACTTGCAACTCCTGGACAGAGGACAAGGGTGATTAAGAAGCCGAGAGGGTCCATTGGTTTCGGGCCCAATGCGTGGTAGTATCTGTTTCATGGATCACAAACACAGAACTCAGTTCCTGAGGACGGCTGCAATGAGACAACCCACCATGTACTCCTACATGGCCTCTCACCGCTACCTTTACCAAATCGTGTTCACACACTTAGCTCACACACAGTAGGACATGTTCACACACCTCTGATTCATTCCAGATGAATCAGACCTGACTCAACTCTAAGCAATAGCAGGCATGACAAACAAACATGAATGAGTAGGCACAACAGGGCTCAAACAATTCCTACTCATGCTAGTGGGTTTCATCTATTTACTGTGGCAATGATAGGTCATGCAGAGGATAAAGGGGTTCAGCTACCGCAACAAGTAACAGATGACTCGTTGTTGTCCTAATGCAATTAAAGAGAGCAGGAGCGAGAGAGTAGGATTGTATTGGAATGAACAAGGGGGTTTTGCTTGCCAGGCACTTCTGAAGATAGCATTGAGTCTTCATCAGTGTCAACGATCACAACGTCGGTACAACGTCTACCGAGGGGGAACAACACCGGCAAACAGAGAAGAAACACGATCAATGCAATGCACAATATGATGCATGCTATGACATGGCAATATGAATGTGTTTTGGGCTAATGCGAGCTAGAACAGATTGAGATGAGTCCATTTGAACCAAAGATTCAAATGCAAACCCATTTTATGAAGTCATAAAGGTGCATTAACTTGTTTCATCTAAACAGCAAGGTTCAAGTGTTCTAACATGTATGAAAATGGTACATATGGATAGAGTGCATTTTTCTGATCATTTTTCATATATAATTTGTTTGATTTGGAGCTACGGTTGATTTTCTATGATTTTTAGAAGTTTTGGTTATTTTCTGGAATTTCCTGAATAAGAATAAATCCAGAAAAGGCATTACTGCATCAGCCTGACATCATCATGACGTCAGCAGGTCAACGGGGCATGGTCCGGGTAAAACCTGACTAGTGGGGTCCACTGGTCAGTGGCTGGGGCTGATTAGTGTCGCTGACATGTGGTCCCAGTCAAGGACCACGTCAGCAAAGTCAACATGACATGTCGGGCCAGTCAACAGCCATGTCAGCGCAGTCAAAGCTGACGGGTGGGGCCCATGTGGTTAGTTAAACTTAACAGAAAATAAACTAAGATTAATTAAGGGCGTGGGTCCCATGTGTAAGCGGGTCAGGGGTAATTAAGCTGGGTCATTAGTGCCTCACAACGATGCCATGTCAGCACATCGGGGACGAGCCGGCGGCGACCACAGGACATGGCGGTGGCACGCCGGACTTGCGCTAGGGGCATCGGATTGGCGCGCTGAGGGCACCGGGGCATAGCCCTTGCTCCCGCGCATCCATGGGATGAAGTGGGAGGTCGCGGGGTCACCAAAATTCATGCCGGCAACGAGCTTTGGCGGGGGTGGTGCTCGGTGATGCACGGGCGCGTCGCTACGGTGCGTTAGTGAGCAAAAAGAGAGGCTGGGCAGCACCTGCTAGGCACGGGGAGCACCACGAGCAGCACGGTGAGGCCAGGGGGGCATGGAGGCTATGCCTGCAGCAGCAATGGCGGACGGCGGCTTCGGTGCTCGTGGGGAACGGTGCTACAGCACGGGGGCGAGCACAAGGAGTTAGGGGAGAAGGTAAGTGCCTCACGGCGAGTCAGACGGTGCAGACGGTGGGGCCGGGGAGGCTCTGGACGCGGCGAATCAAGCGACGGAGATCGCCGGCACCGAGGTTGAAGAAGATGTCCGGGACGGCGATGCAGCGCTCCCCTGGTTGCTTGGCTCGGCGTGGACGAGGAGGACGATGATGCGGAGCTCGGGGATGCGAAGAGGCAGCGAGGGAGTGGTTGTGGCTGCGGCGGTGACGAACGGTGGCGACGAGCCCGTTCGGGTGAGTGAGAGAGAGAGATATCCAGGGAGAGGGTGAGGACGGGGGAGAGTGAGAGGGGTCCAAGGGGGCCGCGTGGTGTCTCCCGAAGAAGGCAGGCGAAGCGGCAAGCAGGAGGTGTCCGGGCGTGCGCCAGCGTGCGTCGGCCACGCGCTCGTCCTCTTGGTAGGGAGGAAGACGACAGGGAGGGGCCAGGTGGGCTGGGCCGCACAGGTGGGTTGCCAGCTGGGCCGGTCAGGTAAGTGGCCCAGGTAGGCATTCTCTCTCTCTCTTTTCTAAGTTGTTTTCTGTTTTCTATTTTTCTGTAACTTCTGGGCTTTATTTAAAATACCAAAACATTTTCAAAAATCCTGAAAATAATTGTGGGCTCTATTTGGAATATTCCAAACAGCCCTCACTTAAGTTCAGAATTAATTGAGCATTTAAAATATTATATAGCATTTAAATGCCCAATTGCAAATAGCATATAATTTAATCCAGAGCCCAAATATGACATGGAAAAAGGTGCAACACCTCTGGTTAATGTTTCCAGCATTTTCCAGAAATGATGAACATTTTTTAAAGCCATTTGGATTTACTGAGAATTTTTTAGTTCAACCTAGTGAATTCCTTTGATGCTAGGGTTTAGGCAATCTCCATTTGAAGTTTCACAAAATTTAAACATGATGCATGGATGCTGATGCAAAGACAGGCAAAGACTAAGCTAGGGCTGTGACATTCTTGCCATGGGAGAAGTGTTTAGCTTTGGGTTCAATCTTGCGGTGTCCTTTCCCAGTGACAGAAGGGGCAGCAAGGCACGTATTGTATTGTTGCCATCAAGGATAACAAGATGGGGTTTTTATCATATTGCATGAATTTATCCCTCTACATCATGTCATCTTGCTTAAGGTGTTACTCTGTTTTTAACTTAATACTCTAGATGCATGCTGGATAGCGGTCGATGAGTGGAGTAATAGTAGTAGATGCAAAATCGTTTCGGTATACTGTTTTTGGACGTGATGCCTATATACATGATCATACCTAGATATACTCATAACATGCTCAATTCTGTCAATTGCTCGATAGTAATTTGTTCACCCACCGTAGAATATCTATGCTCTTGAGAGCATCCACTAGTGAAACCTATGGCCCCCGGGTCTATTCTCATCATATCAATCTCCATTACTTTAATACTTGCTTTGTTTTTACTTTGCCTTTTACTTTTCACTTTGCATCTATCCAAAAATACCAAAAATATTATTTATCATCTCTATCAGATCTCACTCTCGTAAGTGACCGTGAAGGGATTGACAACCCCTAATCGCGTTGGTTGCGAGGAGCTATCGTTTTGTGTAGGTACGAGGGACTTGTGCGTGGCCTCCTACTGGATTGATACCTTGGTTCTCAAAAATTGAGGGAAATACTTACGCTACTTTGCTGCATCATCCTCTCCTCTTCGGGGAAATCCAACGCAGTGCTCAAGAGGTAGCAAATGTTCATCCACGGGCTCATGTTCATCCAGCCTCCACCGCGCGCTACTCCACCGGCTCCTGTTCTACCACCCCTCTCCACGAGCTCCTGTTCAACCACCCCTCCACGGGCTACTGTTCATCCACCCCTCCACCATCTACTATTCATCCAGCCCTCCACGGGGTCGTCCTGTTCATCTAGTCCTCCACGGGGTCCTGTTCATCCAGCCCCAACCGGCTGATCGATCGGGGTCCTGTTCATCCAGAGGCAACGCCACGGGGTCCTGTTCATCCACCCCCACCGCTCACTGTTCATCCACCCCCCCCGTAATGCTCACTATTCATCCAGAGGCAGCATCGATCAGCTTCAGTTAGCAGCAGTAGCAAAGGAACCGCTTGATCGGGTTCAGTTAACAGCCATCGATCGATCGCTCGGGTTCAGTAACGCGTAGCCTGCAGTGCAATCGCTCGGGTTCAGTTAGAGCCCAATGCCTCGCTTGGGTTCAGTTAGAGCCAATGCCTCGCACACACGTGCATACGTGTACGAGAGAAACGCGCATCACTCGGCCCCCGACCTCCCATCGTATCCGGCAACTCGCCGCAATTTTCCTCGCCCTCGCTTCTACCATGGTTTTTTTCCATCATGGACGGCCCAAAGAATGTCGTGCAGCTACATCTCCGGCCCGTCCAGGACGAAAAGCCCATTTTCTGTCATGTTTTTTTGTCATCAAAGTAGGAGCCCACCACATCTATGATGATACCGGGTTTTGTCACAATTATCGTCATAGAAGTGTCATAAGTATGACAGAAAACTATTCGTTCGGCCCGAAATGTCACGGATGTGTCTTTTTTTTGTAGTGCTCTCACCCTCCCTCAGCATTCTCTAGCTCCATCGCACAAATTCGTCTTTTCACTTTAGGTCATTCACCCAAGGTGTGTGTAGGCCCCCAGCTCCTTCTTTACTGCACACATCGATCGATATGCCTCTCTAGCCAGGTGTGCCTAGCACAAACACAAGCTTCCCCTCTTCTCCTATCACCGTCCATGCCTCACTCCCACCACTCTTTTCATCGATCTCGTACTCGCACACTCCTTCCCCCTCGATATAGTATGCCTCTCGTACCACCTCCTAGATGCATCCCTCTCTCTCTATCCTTCTCCCCGTGCCTCATTTGCTTCTAACACACACATGCATGTATGCCGATCGATCTCCCAACATATACCTAGATCGACTTTAACTATTCCCCCCCCCATTGATCGACGTACCTCACAACTTATGTCTCTCCTTTCTCTAACAAAGGGCGATTGATATTCCTATGTAGTTACGTCTGCTTACCACAACCATATCGCCCCCTCATCATTTGTGCATGCCTCCTGACCCGTCTCTCACACGCACGTGCACAAACAAGCAGCCTTCTCCTCTCTTATTGATATTGCGGGTGTGCCCTCCATTTGTCTAGCAAGCCTATCCCACCATTTGTTAGAAGCAACTCCACTAGCACCCCCTCCAACACTCTAGCTCTGTCTCTCTCCCAACCTTATTCCTCTCCTACACATATGCATGGATGTCGATCGATATCCCTTAATACATGAGGTAGATCGATCTCCTTAATACATGAGGTAGGCCTCTCTCCTCCGCCACACATATACCAGCTATTGTACCTCTATAGTTAATTAGGCCTCCCTCTCCCCCCACCGCACACCGATAGTCGAGTCTTGTAGGTAGGTATCCATGCCACAGAGACAAACTGCACATGTCCCCTCTCACGTTCCAGTAGGCCAGCCACTCTATATCTTTGACGTGGGCACACAAAAATTCGATGGCACTCTTTATCGATCGCGCACGTGCACACACACACACATCATCCCTCTCTTTGATTCTATGGACACCTCAAGCCGATGATACCTCCACTCTCTTCTCGTGGATCACCCCCTCTATATATATATGATATATCCAGGATTCTATTTCACACACATTGCATATGTTACATTTTTTGATTGACCCCCCCCCCAAAAAAAACTCTCATGAACCCACACACTATATCTCTCTAGGTTTGTATCTCTCTCACACAACCCCACGTAGGTGGTGTACGTATACAAGAAGAGAATAGGTGCATCGTGCACGTACTCACGCTTCGTGCCCAGTCACACTCGCGCGGGTACACGGTGGAGCTCATTTCTTTATGAAATGGCAGCCCACGTGCTAATTTGAACGCGTGTAGTGGTTGTTTACCTAGGGAGGTCATGTACCACGTGTGCACGAAACAAAGTTTGACTTGACACGTTGGTGCGTTATTTTTAAATAAAGTTATAGCGCTCAATGGCACGTACACAGAATATAAAACGATTTTTATGGAGAAAAAGGTAGTCCACTCCACTATATACAATGGAGCCCGCATGCCTGGTTTGTCTCTCTTCATAGTATCTCACACAAGGTTGCGGTGGCCTCTCTCTCTCTCACTGTTGGTCACAAATCCGTCCGCATCCCATCCACCGGCAAGAAGGGAGGAACTGGATCATTTCTCCGCTCGACGGCGCCGAGGCAGCACGTCCCGATCTGCGGTACACGCCGTTCTCTCTAACGAAGCTCTGGCACGGTTGGGTCTACGCCACCTGCTCGCTGCCACAGTATGGGGAGATTCCGCCCGCCGCCGCTCATCTAGTTACATCCCGACGACCTCCAGGTATCCCCTCCGGCCTTGCTCCACTGCTCATCTTCCCACGTTGCTACGTGTGGATCTTCCATAATTCTTTACCCAAAACATAGCTCGTCCGGCGTACTTTCCATATTGCAATCTCGTCCTCACACCTTTTTAGACAAACACAACCATGTTGTTATCTTCCCTTAGGACAAGGAATATGCTTCTTTTTTGTCGTCGCATGTGTCATCAACTGTTATTGGCCAGTAATTGTTTCCTTTCTACCTCTTTTTTGCAAACAGGGCTATCCATTTCACCTCGTTGCTATTGCGACCTTTTGGTGAACTGCACAAATCACTTTTTTCTTAAGAGTGTTTTGTGCAGTTGTACTAAAATGTCACACGGGCAACGTCTCTACATTTCAGTGCGACTGCACAAAGGGAGATTGGTTTTGCTCTATCCTCCTAATCCAACTCCGAGCCTTATCTTCTCCAACTAGTTTGTCTTAAGAGAGAATGCAAAGGTGACTGGCTTCTATTTGTGTGTTTATTGTTTCATCAGCAGTCCTCTATTATCGTAATCACACTTAATATCTTTGGAACAGGGACACTCAACTCTATTTTAGTGGAACTGCACAAAATGATCGGAATGCTGCATGCTACAGACAACTACTTTTTTTCCCAACATGCCTTGTTGATTTAGACAGAGCTGGGGGGACGTTGCTGCCAATGAAAGCATGGATCAATTTTAATTTAACACCTTCTCACAACTTTGTCTTCAGTTGTGATGTAAATATTAGCTCTGATCTGCTAATAATTGAGATGCATTAGCAAGGAAGTTAGTTTTTTATTGTTTCCGAAAGAGCATCGATGGCAAGACACATGAAACATAAGCTGAAAGCTCACACCATTGTACAACTTTATGGCGCTGGAAAATTATTTGTATAGTACGTCAATGCGGTCTGTAATAGACCACCTATGGCCGAAGTAGCCTAAGCCGGGCAGTTATTTTGGTTTAGTGCAACAATTCCTTGGTGTCGTATCGCGGATTGATACCATGAAGAGGTCGGTGTGCATAGAGGGTGCGCGGATGGCTCTTGCCCGCGTTAAAGCATATTGGACAGACATGGAGGCCACCATCGTTGTGACCCAGAATCCAGCGGGAAGCCAAGATCTGTCCGAGCACTACTTGGAGGAGGTAACAGAAGGTGCTCGCTTAATAGAGGCTCAGTGTTCGAAGAATGTCATGTTCGAATGACAAATCGTTTCATTGTAAGAACAATTTTTTTGTAATTATGGAGGCTATGTTTATACTTTTTGCCCGAAAGTGCTATTGTGCCTCCAGTGCGGCCATTTCATGTATATGTGTAATCTGAAAGTTAGCAGTCATTGGCTTCAGCCCGCGCGCATACAATGCGGGGGTGTTCGCGAGAAATATGCGTAATCACACTTAATCCAACGTCTTGGTACATTAAGGAGGTGATCGCACGTCGAACTAGGCAGCCGAACTATATAGTTGTAACACTTTCAATTGGCCATAGGAGTTTGACGATGGGGCTACTATGTAGCCCTTGGTAACTTTGCGTGAATCCGAATTCGGGCGCGTGTGTACATGACCGGGAAACTTTCCTTCGTTGATGCGGAGGAATCCTAAAGATTCCGAGAAGTCTCGAGTGGTTGAACAGTCTCTCGCTATATCATGACAGTCAGTTTTCGGCTTTCTCTACTGAGGCGCTACTCCGAAATAACCAGGGAACTATCGCAGTAGTTCTCCTTTGGCCACATTAGCCGATAAGAATAGAATGTAAGGCGGCAAACCCAGGAGCCGGGCAAACCCAACATTTGACCGAAGACATGATTCGGAGCTGATGCATATAAGGCCAAACTCGCGACGCCGAACACTCCCGAAGGTATTTGGACTTTATAACATATACTGGGCTGAGTAACACCCTTTATTATGAACCCTGTAGTTCCAGGTACGTGCATTAGTCTCCCGTGGCGAAATGCCAATAACGACAGTATCCTCTGTGGGTTTAGTACCCATGGGATATGTAAGCAACAAAAGACAATAAAGAAGGTTTACACACACTAGTAGAAAAAGGGGCTTTTGTCCTGGTTGGTAAGGCCCTTTAGTCCCGGTTTTTGAACCGGGACTAAAGGGTCGTTACTAATGCCTCTCCCCTTTAGTCTCGGTTCTTACACGAACCGGGACTAAAGGCCGCAGCCACGTGGAGCTCCACCTTTAGTCCCGGTTGGTAACACCAACCGGGACTAAAGGAAATTTTATGTTTTTTTAAAAAAAAAATTGAATTTTTTTTGAATTTTCTTTATTTTCAAATTTCTGAATTATTTTAACCTCTAATCTCTAATCACCATCCCTCATCACTGCTCAATTTATCCTCTAATCTCTAATCACCCCTCATCATTCCAAATCATCTAACTTCCCGAACGGTCACCCATCCTCCCACTCCCCCAGCCTGAGCACGCTTAACTTCCGGGTTCTATTCTCCCTCGTTTCCAAGTCTGCACTTGTTGTTTTCCTGACAATAGTAAGATGTCAATCCTATTAACCCTCAGGAATTTTGCTTGAGCATGAAGTGACACATTTCACTGTTTGAGTTTGAAACTATTGTTTTAAAAAACAATAATTATTTAGTAACACTAATATTTCTTGAATAATTAGTTTGACCATTGTTTGACCATTGTTTGACCACAGTTTGACCATAGTTTGACCATAGTTTGACCATAGTTTGACCATATTTGACCAAAATTCAAAATAACTGAAATAATTATTTAGTAACACTAATATTCTAGAATAATTAGTTTGACCATTTTTGACCACAGTTTGAAATGTTTTTCGATTTTTCCACTCTAGGTCTTAAAAGCCCCGTAACATTTTTTCTGTTAGGTTTTTGAGGATTTTTAAAATGTTTAACGGGGTCCCCCAGTTAAATTTAAATGTAACTTTTCGAGTAGATGATTTTTCATATAAAAAACTTTTTCATCCGAGTTAGTATGCAAAAGTTATGCCCATTTTTACAAATTCTCGAGAGATTTTGCAAATAAAGTCAAAATTCATATTTGCAAATTTTCCAAACAACTAGACCACATATCACATGGGAAACTTATTTTATTTTATTTTTTTGACATTTTCATCATTTTCTTTTATTTTTTAAAAAACTAAAAAGGCGATCCAGCAGGGGGGGTAGAGTTTGAAAATGGGACCTTTAGTACCGGTTCGTGCCATGAACCGGTACTAATGCCTCAAACCCCATTAGTCCCGGTTGGTGCCACGAACCGGTACTAATGGGCATCGCACCCTTTAGTCCCGGTTCGTGGCACCAACCGGGACTAAAAGGTCTAGACGAACCGGGACAAATGGCCCACGTGGCCCCTGGGCTCACGAACCGGGACTAATGCCCCCATTAGTCCCGGTTCTGGACTGAACCGGGACTAATGGGCTAGCCCGGCCTGGACCAAAGCCCTCTTTTCTACTAATGACAGGGGCTTAATCTAAAGAGAAACCTTTGAGCGGGGCCCTGCTGCACGTCTGCGCCGTTGCCTCCGTTGTGCCGTGTCCTGGGAGGATAATGCACGAATGATGTCTGAAAAAAAAGGAAAACTCATGTAGAAGAGTATGACGTAAGCATGCGAAGAGTTGGCTATTGTCAATGAATAGCAGAGGTGTAAGACATTGGCCTGTTAATAGGGTCAAGCAAACAGGTGTGCTTTATTGAATATTTGAAGCCCCTGGTGTCCTCTATGGGATTACAAGTGTAGCACCCGGCCCATGTTTATCCGGGTGGCCGGACTCGTCTAACCATGCCCATGGTCTTAACGACCAATCATGCGTTCATATATTAGAGGCCGCTTAGAGTCCGGCTGCTAGAGCCGTAGCATACTCTTCGGCACGTAGGGAATGCTCTGTACTTCCGTTAACGGTGATGACGCCGCGTGGACCGGGCATCTTGAGTTTAAGGTAGGCGTAGTGTGGTACTGCGTTGAAGCGGGCGAAGGCCATTCTCCCGAGCAATGCGTGATAACCACTTTGGAGGGGGTGATGGCAGAGAGTAGTTCTTCGCTTCTGAAGTTGCCTGGGGAGCCGAATATCACCTCTAGTACGAGGGAGTCCCTGCAGTGGGCTTCGACGCCTGGTATCACCCCTTCAAAGGTGGTGTTACTTTGTATGATTCTGGATGGGTCTATCCCCATCCTGCGGACCATGTCTTGTATATTAGGTTAAGACTACTGTCGCCGTCCATGAGGACGCGAGTGAGATGGTATCCATCGATTATTGGGACGAGCACCAAGGCAGCTGATCCTCTGTGCCGCATACTAGTCGGGTAGTCCCTGTGATCGAAGGTGATCGGGCAGGCCGACCAGCGGTTAAACTTGGGGGCGACGGGCTCTATGGCGTATGCGTCTCTGAGCGCGCGTTCGCGCCTTCTCGTGGATATGTGAGTCGCGTGGATCATGTTTACTGTTTTTACCTCTGGTGGGAATTTTTTCTGTCCCCTGGTGTTCGGCTAGCGAGGCTCATCCTCGTGTTCACTTCGTGTTTCCCCTCCCTTGTGTTCAGCATTTAATTTGCCGGCCTGCTTAAAGACCCAGCATTCTCTGTGAGTGTGGTTTGCAGGATTTTCGAGGGTGCCATGAATTTGGCATAGTCTGTCCAGGACTTTGTTCAGGCCAGACGGTCCCTCTTTGCTGCCTTTAAATGGCTTCTTTTGTTGACCGGGTCGAGAGCCCCTGAATCCGGAGTTTACCGTTGTGTTGTCCGGACTTGCTTCCTTGTTTTGACGTTTGTTTTTATTGCACCGTGGCTTCCCGTTGCCATCCCTGATTACAGATGTACTTGGGTCGCTGGTGCCTCTACGGGCCAACCAGCTATCTTCACCATCACAAAAGCGGGTCATAAGGCTTGTTAAGGCTGCCATTGTCTTAGGCTTTTCTTGGCCGAGGTGTCTGGCCAGCCACTCATCCCGGATGCTGTGTTTGAAGGCCGCTAAGGCTTCGGCATCCGGACAATCTACAATTTGATTCTTCTTAGTGAGTAATCTGTTCCAAAGCTTGCGGGTGGACTCTCCAGGCTGTTGAATTATGTGACTTAAATCGTCCGCGTCCGGAGGCCGGACATAGGTCCCTTGAAAATTGGCCCCGAAGGCATCCTCGAGTTCCTCCCAACTTCCGATTGAATTTTCTGGGAGGCTTTTCAACCAGTGTCGAGCTGGTCCCTTCAACTTGATAAGCTGATTGCCCCCCACCAACACCGATCGAGGATCTCCAACAAATGGGGAGCAACTGCGGGATTGCTCCGAAGCCCTTTCTCGTGATAAGCTGCTGGATGATCAGAGCTCATCGGGGGAAGCTGATCGCTTAAGTCTTCCCGCCTGATGAATAAATCGTGGAATGTGCTCTCGTGGAACATCACAGGCATAAACTCTGATGAAAAACTTTTGGCTATTAGGAATGCGATTGATACTAGTGGTTGTTCTGTGCTATGTATCCAAGAAACTAAACGTGAATCCTTCGACCTTGCGTTTATTAAAACTTTCTGCCCTAAGCGCTTTGATAAATTTGTTTTTGCACCATCAGTGGGGGCTTCTGGGGGCCTCATTGTTATCTGGAATAGTGTTGTTTTTACTGGCACATCTTGGTTTGTGGATTCTTTTGCCATTGGTATTTCTTTTTTGGCCACGCAGTCAAATGATTCGTGGAATCTAATCAATGTTTACGGCCCCTGCTCTGGCCAGCGTAGATTGGACTTTACAAACTGGCTTTTTGATCTGAATATCCCTGATGACGACAACTGGTTAATCCTTGGCGACTTTAACTTTATTCGTTACACAAATAACAGAAACAAGCCAGGTGGCGACGCTACGGACATGCTGCTATTTAACGAGATCATCCGTGCACAATCACTAATGGAACTACCTGTGAAAGGACGGGCATACACCTGGAGTAACATGCAGGATGATCCTCTGCTTGAACAGTTAGATTGGTTCTTCACATCGTCTGCTTGGACCACCAAATACCCCAACACAATGGTCTTGCCCTGGGGAAGCTAGTGTCTGATCACATTCCGTGCATGGTCACGATTGAATCAAGCATACCACGGTCCAAGCTTTTTAGATTTGAGAATTTTTTGACAGATCATGAGGGATTCATGGAGGTTGTTGCTGCGTCATGGTCTAAATCATGCCACGCACCCAATGCTGCGGCAAGAATTTGCAAAAAACTTAAAACTCTGCGATATGACCTCAAGCGTTGGAGTAAGGGTGTCTCGAAGCTTAAAGTTCTGATTCAAAACAGTAATGAGGTTCTGGCCACCATGGATGCACTTGAGGACAGGCGACCCTTATATGTTCAAGAGTCGAACTTCAGGAAAATACTGAAAATCCATTTACAGGCGCTGCTCAAATACCAGAATGAGTATTGGAGAAAGAGGTGTACGATCAGGTATTTCCGCTTTGCTGATGAAAACACAAAGCTCTTTCAGTCTTTGGCCACCGAGAGGTACAGGCACAACGCTATTGCCATGCTTAGAGTTGGCGACGTTGAAATACATGACCATGTTGGCAAGGAAGGGGTGCTGTTCAATACATACAGGGACCGTTTGGGTTCTTCTAAACCCACCAACATGAAGTTTGACCTCTCTAGGATCATTCGCAGAATTGATGGGCTGGATCATCTGAGTGCCCCTTTCTCTAATGATGAAATAGATGCTGTTGTTAAGGAAATGCCAAATGACAGAGCACCTGGCCCGGATGGTTTTAATGGCTGTTTTCTTAAGAAGTGTTGGCAGATTATCAAGACAGAGTTCTATGATCTATGTCACGCATTTCATGCAGGTGGTCTGGATATCACTAGCATTAGTGAGGGTTATATCACCTTGATTCCAAAGATATCCTCCCCGGAGACGGCTAATGACTTCAGACCTATTACCCTACTGAACTATTGTGTGAAAGTTATTACAAAGATCTTGGCGAACTGACTGCAGAAAATCATTCTAAAAATCATTCACAGGAACCAGTATGGGTTTATCAAAGGTAGGACCATCCAGGATTGTCTCGCGTGGTCGTACGATTACATTCATCAGTGCCACTCGTCTGGGAGAGAGATCATATTGCTTAAACTAGATTTTGCCAAGGCCTTTGACACGATCGAGCATGCCCCCATGTTGGAAATCATGAAACATATGGGGTTTGATGATAGATGGTTGGGTTGGATGGAAACGATATTTGGCTCCGGAGTTTCGTCAGTTCTATTAAATGGAGTTCCTGGCTGGAAATTCAAATGCAAATGTGGGGTACGCCAGGGTGACCCTCTCTCTCCGCCGATCTTTGTGCTTGCAGCTGATCTGCTACAGGCTGCGATCAATGATGCTTACGCCCAGGGATTGCTGGAGCTTCCCATCCCCCGTCAAAGTGCAGGTGACTTCCCGGTGGTTCAATACACTGACGACACGATCTTGGTTATGCAAGCATGTCCTACACAGGCAGCCCGCATGAAACTGATCTTGGAGGATTATGCGGCCTCGGTAGGGCTCAAAATTAACTTCCATAAATCGACCCTCATACCCATCAACGTCGATCACCAACGTGCTAGTGGGTTGGCAGAGGTGTTTGATTGCTCGGTTGGTTCCCTGCCATTTACATACCTTGGACTCCCCATGGGGACGACGAGGCCGACTGTTCTTGAGCTCATGCCATTAGTTCATTCGGTAGAGAGGAAAACTTCCACTGCCCTATCACTGATGTCGTCGGGGGCCAAGTTGACGCTGGTCAATTCGGTGGTCACTTCCATGCTGATATATGCAATGTGTACGATCAAGCTACACCCCAGAATAGTTAAATACCTGGACAAACTCCGCCGCTATTGTCTATGGGCAAAAAACTCTGATGATGGGATCAAATCCAACTCCCTTGATGCCTGGGAGCTTGTCTGTCGACCGAAACGGTGTGGTGGCCTCGGTGTTATTGATATCAGAATACAAAATGCCGTGCTTCTCCTCAAATACTTATTCAAATTCTACAATCGTGAGGATGTGCCCTGGGTTCAACTGATCTGGGAGGCATACTACCCGAACAGGGTGCCACATACCACTGAGCCGGTGGGCTCCTTCTGGTGGAGAGATGTAATGCAGCTCAATGGAACCTTCCATGGGATCACCAGGGTCATTCCGGGGGATGGCCGCAGTTCTCTGTTCTGGAAAGATGTCTGGTTTGGAGACCATAGCTCAGCAATGATGGATACGCACCCGCGGGCGTTCTCGTATGCCCTGAATGAGGATGACTCTGTCGCCAAGATCCTCAGAACCACTGATCCTGCCGCGATCTTCAGTCTGCCTCTTTCGATCCAGGCCAGGGAGGAGATCAGAGAGATACAGCAAGGGTCTGTCCACGTCGGTCTAGACAGTGGCTCGGTTGACTCTTGGGTCTGTGACCTGGGGCGATACTCGTCTAAAAAATACTATATCCATTGTTTCAGGCAGGTAATGGCTGATGAGGCCTTTGGATGGCTATGGAAATCCAAATGCCCGATCAAGTTCAAGATGTTTGGGTGGTTGCTTATGGTCGATCGTTTAAACACCAGGAATATGCTGAAGCTACGACACTATAATGTGGCTGGAAACAACTATGCTTGCATGCTTTGCCAAAACCCACCTGAGGAAACCGTGGAACACCTCTTCTTCACGTGCCCCTTTGCCCAACAATGCTGGAGTAGGATTGGTCTAACGTGGCCAGGGGGAACCAACAGGCTTGCCATCTTGCATGGTGGTAGGGGCGACTGGCGTCGACCACTATTCATGGACATTTTCTTGCTTGCAGCTTGGAGCCTGTGGATGGAAAGGAACAACCAACATTTCAGGGGGATTCCACATTCGTTCGGGGCGTGGTTAGCTAGATTCAAACATCTGCTGAGCCTGGTGACCCATAACTGTCCTGAGAAAGTTCATCCCTTTCTCTCTGATTTCATTGTTAGTTTGGGCAGCTAGTTTCTGTTCTTGTATCCATCATGGCCGGGGGGCCTAAAACCCTTTGTAACATAAATGTAACAGTCCTGTTGTGAGTAATACAAAGTCAGTGGGAGCCTCTCCCACTGTCATTAATTCTTCAAAAAAAACTTGAGGGGAAGGTATTTGATGGCGTGGAGGTCGTCCCCACGAGCCATGTGGATATGCAGGATAAAATCCTCAATCCAGACCCCGGGGTGTGTTGTTCCGTCGTATGCCTCTATGTTCGCAGGTTTAAAACCCTGTCGAAATTCGTGGTCTAGTACCTCTTCGGTGAAGCACAGAGGGTGAGCAGCCCCTCTGTATATGGACGTGTTGTGGCATGTCGTTGGCTGTTGTTGTGTCAGGTGTTGATTCAGAACTGGTACTCGATCAGTCTGATCGTTTTGGTGACCATAGTCCTGCGCTGGGGCGTGTCCTCTAGATCCATAGATGGACATGGTCGCGCCGGCCTTTTTATCCAGGAGCTCACGTAAATCGTGTGCGGCGTCGGTAGCTGCTCTATTAGGGTTGCGAAGTGGTCGGTCCAGCCTCCTGGCCGTATTGTTCTTCGGTGGAACAGCTTCAACATAGAATTCTGGCAGTAGCTTGCGTTTTGGATAGCTCTTTGTGTGGCGATCGTCGCCGTACTTTTCTTTAGTGTCTAGCACTTTATTCCATCTGCGATTGAGCGTTTCCTGTGCGGCCTTAAGCCTTTGCTTCTGCTTCTTTAGACTTCCCGCAGTGGCCATAAGCCTTCTGTGGAGGTTATCTTGTTCCAAACGTGTTTCCGGGATGATGAATGCATCGTCGTCCGGACTGTGCTCTTGTCCCGGGGCGGTTTGATGAGTTCGTCCCACGAGATCACTGTGATCGAGCGTCCGCTCCGGGCTATGGTCGGCGTGACCTGGCTCATCCTGCTCCATTGCTGGGTCCATATGGTCGTTGTTGCCCTCGGAGTTGACTGGGGTGTCGATCATTCGAGCGATGTTCTCGCTATTTTTGTGTTGCTGGACTTGGAGCGTCGTATGCGCCATCATTTTGGCTTTTGTCCGGGGGTTTTATCCTCCGGTTTGTCGCCGTCGTCCTCCTTAGGCGTATCCACCATGTATATATCGTATGATGAGGTGGCGGTCCAGCGCCCCGTTGGTGGTGGTTCTGAGTCGTCTCCTGCGCCGACGTCCATAGCGCCGGTATCATCGAAGTCGAAGTCAAGCATGTCTAATACATCGTCGACAGTGGCTATGAAGTGGGTGGTGGGTGGGTAACGAATTTCTTTGTCGCCTTCTTCTCCCTTGAGCCGGACATAGTTCGGCCAAGAGTCTCCTGACAAAGAGAGAGACTTTAATGAGTTCAGCATGTTGCCAAAGGGCGAGTACTGGAAGATATCCGCAGCGGTGAACTCCATTACCAGAGGCCAACCAGATTCTGCGGGCTCGGGGGTGCGCGTACTAGAACCTACATCCGGACACGAGTCTGGGGGTCCTGTGACACAGGCTTCCTTGGGGATGAAGCCGGTGCTCGGCTCTACCGCTGATGAGTGTGCGGCCTCTGGGCGGGTTCCATCCACCCGTCCTTGGACGACACAATCTGCCCCGGATTTAGGTCCGGAGCTCCTGCAGGTGCGATATCCCGAGTATTGTCAGAAAGCAGGCCTAAGCCGTGCTCGTCATGACTATTCGGCGCTCCTGGCGTAGGCCCGAATCCGTCGAAGATCAAGTCTCCGCGGATATCGGCCGTGTAGTTCAAGTTTCCGAATCTGACCTGATGGCCAGGGGCATAGCAGTCGATCTGCTCCAGATGGCCAAATGAATTGGCCCGCAGTGTGAAGTCGCCGAACACGAAGGTCTGTCCGGGGAGAAAAGTCTCACCCCAGACCATGTTGTTGTTGACGATTGAAGGAGCCATCAAGCCTTGTAGTGACGACACAGAGGAACTCTCAATGAAAGCACCAATGTCGGTGTCAAAACCGGCGGATCTCATGTAGGGGGTCCCGATCTGTGCGTCTAAGGCTAATGGTAATAGGAGGTAAGGGACTTGATGTTTTACCCAGGTTCGGGCCCTCTTGATGGAGATAAAACCCTACTTCCTGCTTGATTGATATTGATGATATGAGTGTTACAAGACTTGATCTACCACGAGATCATAGAGGCTAAACCCTAGAAGCTAGCCTATGATGATTATGATTCTTCCTCTAAGGACTAAACCCTCCGGTTTATATAGACACCGGAGAGAGCTAGGGTTACACAGAGTCGGTTACAAAGAAGAAAGTCTAATATCCGGATCGCCAAGCTTGTCTTCCACGCAAAGGAGAGTCCCATCCGGACACGAGACGAAGTCTTGAGTCTTGTATCTTCACGGTCCATCAGTCCGGCCAAAGTATATAGCCCGGCTGTCCGGATACCCCCTAATCCAGGACTCCCTCAACCGCCCCAGCACCATCGGCGACCACCGGCCCCACCCTGAACCCTAATATAGATAGTGGGGTACCTCTCCGGCGAGCCCCCCTCCCCACTATGGCTGGTTCTTCCTTAACTCCGGCGAGCCCCCCACCCCTTGAAAATCGACTGACCCAAAAGTCGATTCAGTTGACTGAAGTGTAGCTAAATCGGAGCAGCATCGCAAGCAAGAGCAAGAGCGAGAGTAGCAGCGCAAGTAAGAGCAAGAGCAATAGCAAGAGCAGACCAGGCAGGGGATCGAGAGCAAGAGCAGGCAGTAGGGCGAGCGAGAGCTAAAGCAGCAGCAACTCCTACTGATGTGGAGGTCGCCGCTGAGGGAGCGACGCCGTGGAGGAAGTGGTCGGCGATGCCGCCGTGGATGGAGCCGCGTCGTGTCAGCTCGGGACCGAGCGCCGGCAACATCGTGAGATCGAATCAAGAAGAAAATGCGGCTATTAGAGTACAACCTCTTTGGTGGCGCCGATTAGGCCGCAGCTTCATCCAAGGAAATGGTGATGATGCTGCTCTTCCGGTGGTGCAGGTGAAGACGGCGGTGTGGGAATAGAGGTGGTGCGAAAGACAAGGGGAACGTCGGGGCAACTCCTTGGAGGTGGAGGACGGGGTGGCTGAACCGGCGAGACGACGAGATTGACGACGGATCCTCATCCGGTACGGTGGATGAGGGACGTCGAGGTGTTGTTGTGGATGACGTCGTCGGGGAAGAGGCTCCGGCTGGGCGGCGGACGGAGGAGGGTGTGGGGCTTCGCGGGTTTTCGCGGCCTCAGTGTACGAATGGGTGGGCAGATGGGATGGGAGTGGGGAACCATGGCTTAGGGACGCGCTTGTCTGAAATGTGGGGTAAGTTACAAAAGTACCCCCACCGATTAGAGGAGGTTCTTCCGGTTTAGGGGTATCATAGGCATTTCGCGTGTTGGGATTTCACAGGACACTACTAGGAAAAGGGCTATAGATGATATGGACACTAATGGCGCACCACACATGTGGTGCACCACTACTATATACTAATGGCACACCATGTGTTGGTGCGCCATTAGTGTCCAAATACTAATGGCGCACCACATCCACGGTGCGCCACTAGTAACAAATCTTTTTTATTTTATTTTTCAAAACTAGTAATGGCGCACCAGGGGATGGTGCGCCATTACTTGTTCAACTAGTAATGGCGCACCACATCCACGGTGCGCCACTAGTAATTTTTTTACAATTTTTTTTCAAAACTAGTAATGGCGCACGGTGGGATAGTGTGCCATTACTAGTTCAACTAGTAATGGCGCACCACATCCACGGTGCACCACTAGTAATTTGTTTACAAATTGTTTTCAATTTTTTTTTTATTTTTTTAAAAAACTAGTAATGGCGCACCATGGGATAGTGCGCCAATGAACTAGTAATGGCGCACCACATCCACGGTGCGCCACTAGTAATTTTTTTACAATTTTTTTTCAATTTTTTTATTTTTTTTAAACTAGTAATGGCGCACCATGGGACTGGTGTGCCATTACTAGTGAACTAGTAATGGCGCACCACTCCCACAGTGCGCCATTACTAACTTGGCCCAAAAATTCCATCGAATGCACCCCCCGGACTGCCTTTTCAGTTTTAGAAAATAAAAGAAAATGATGGAAATGTCAAAAAAATAAAAGAAAATAAGTTTCTCATGTGATATGTGGTCTACTTGTTGGGAAAATTTACAAATATGAATTTCGACTTTATTTGCAAAATCTCTCTGGAATTTGTAAAATGGGTATAACTTTTGCATACGAACTCCGTTAAACATTTTCAAAATCCTCAGAAACCTCACAGAAAAAGTTACGGAGTTGTTAAGATCTAGAGGGGAAAAATGGAAAAAAATTCAAACTTACTAGTGGCGCACCGTTTGCTAGGTGCGCCACTAGTAACAGAAAAGAAAATAGTTTTGAATTTTTTTTGGAATTTTTTTCAAAAAATGATACATAATATGACCGAGAAGTTTGAAATATTTTTCAAAATTTCATCATACTCATGAACATGAACAAAGTCCTATACATCAACAATGTTTAATAGGATTGATATGATAGATATATCAACAAGTGCCTGTTAAGTGAGGTGGTGCTGGGGTTGGATAGAACTGCGAAGTTAAGCGTGCTTGGGCTGGAGTAGTGTGAGGATGGGTGGCCTTCCGGGAAGTTTGGCCACTTAGTGCGATTGGACTTGAGATTAAGCATATTGACCCGAGATTAAGCCATAGTGACCTGAGATTAATAAAAAAACGAAAAAAATTTGAAAAATAAAATTCTGAAAAAATATTTGAAAAAAAATTGTTACTAATGGCGCACTTCTATGTGGTGCGCCATTACTAAGTCAGATAGTAATGGTGCGCCACTAGCAGGCCTTTTGCACCTCATCACTAGAGAGAGACATGTCCCATTTTACTATATTACTAGAAATGCATTCAAATACAACAACAAAAACTAAAAAAATCGGGACAACAAACATAACGTGTACAATACCAAAACAATTTGCACTTGACTCAACAATAAAAAAACAATGTGTGTTGTCTAGCATATGGACTAAATTTGAGTACATTTTCTCTATTTGAATGGGATTGTACTCGGGTTAGTTATACAACCATCTAAATATTATCTTCACAACACATGGCATGAATATAGGAGAAGTAAATTCCTATATAAATATGAAGTACATGTACACACGATCTCAAATTCAAATATATATATATATATATATATATATATATATATATATATATATATATATATATATCCATTTTGTGTTGAATTCAAATCATAGTACATGTATGCTCTAGCTAGATGTTCGGAATCTAAACCATGTATGATATACTACGTACAATGTGTTTAACACGCACAACACACACACACACACAAACACCATTTAGACTAGTAAGGTACACGTGCATTGCATGCATGAGAGTTGGCAACCAAATTATGAATAAATACCACATTATAGAATGTAAACTTTGAGTCATATATGCATGATGTAGATGTTCATTTAATTCTTATAGTTCATTTCATTCAAAATTATCTAGTTTTTGTAAGAAAGCTAATCTATTTTAAGATTCATGGAATTGTGCGTTGTAAGGCATAAAGTAAAAACAAATAATGGAAAATCATGTAGAAAAACATTTGGGAAATTCTGATACGGAAGATTCTAGAACAAAGAAGAAGTGCTTGTGTTTTGAAGTTTGTGCATTATGCTTAGGTTCAACCATGGACTCTTCTAGATTGTACATGTGGCAAAATTTGGTGGAATCTAGATGTGTGCTCAAATTTGCCATCTCTGCACCATCAGATTGGCCTCATCTAACGACCATCTTTCAAAGTTAAAGTTATCCACACACTGTATTAAAAATATAAAAAATTATATTTATATATATATATATATATATATATATATATATATATATATAGGGAAAATCCATCCTACCACCCGGTGGTAGTTACCCCATATGTCTCATATACTATCATGTGGTACTATATAATACTTTATCATTTTAAATATATTCATATACTATATCTAGGATATTCAAAGCAAGTTACATGAAAAAATTACATATGAACCCATAGTTTTTGTTATATTTGTGAAATACGTACATATTTGTACATAAAAAAGAGCATACTCAAAACATTATATATACTACCTAAAAATTAGTATGTATACTACCTAATCATTGTTATATACTACATACTACACATACATACTCTCAATTTTGACAGATACTACATTGAATATACAAAATGCAAGTGGTGGTAACTACCACTGCTTGCTTGTGTGTATATACATATATATATATATATATATATATATATATATATATATAGTGTTACTATTCATCATCCAGGGTCCAGAATACGTTATTCTTCACCCGAGGTGATCTTACGATCATTTCATAAATAAATTATGTTTCAAATACAAATAGTTACAGTCATATTGATTCACTGTGTAAAATTTGGCATAAAAATGTCAAAAGACCAGAAAAAATTACATTTTATGTACATTTTACACTATATTTTTACGTTTGATATTTGCGTAACATAAAATATTTTTTACAGCGATTATATATTTTCTTACGTTCTCTTTTCATGTCTGAAATAAGATAAAATTTACGGAACATAAAATTACGGTGCATTCATGTTAAAATAGGGGGGTGAAGAATAACTATTCCTCATCCAAGATGACGAATAGCGACCCTATATATATTAGCAGAATAACTATTCTGCACACCACATCCGCACTGCACGCTCAACTCAAGTGCACGTCATTCTTTGAACCAAATGTGCTGCAGTACTCACACGAGTGAACTTCTTGTCGAAAAAAACTGCACGCGCTATTTTTTCGGTACTGTTTTCGCTCTAATTTTTTAACCGTTTATCGGAATGAGGCGTGTAATATACCGTTGAAGAGCTATGGATTAGGCGGAACTTTGACATGTTGAACACTTTTCGAGATTCCACACGGTTTAAGAGCAGTTTTGAAATTGGCGCGTCCCATGACGAGTGGCAGCGACATTTTTTAGCGATTTCTTCTAAACCGCTTGGCGGAATGAAGCAAACGATACGCCGTTGGATAGATATCGTCAAGGCGCATCTTTTTCATATATAAATTTTTCTCTAATTCGTTACGGTTTAAGAGCAGTTTCAAATTTAATAAATCGCGGAACTCTGTTTTTCAATTTTTTAAAAAATTTCGGTACTATTTTTGCTCCAGTTTTCTAACCGTTTGTCGAAACGAGATGCATGATATGCCGTTGGAAAGCTATGGACAAGGCGCAATTTTCATATGTTGAAATGGTTTTGAGATTCCTTACAATTTTTAGTTAATGTTGAAAATCGTGCGGTGGGCGACGAGTGGCAGCGGCCGTTTTTGGTGAATTTTTTGCAAACCGCTTGTCAGAATGATTCAAACGATACGCCGTTGGAAAGATATCGATGATACGCAACTTTATCATGTAGAACACTCTCTTTAATTCTTTACGGTTTAAGAGCAGTTTTAAATTACCAAAATGCGGACACTCTGTTTTTCGCGACACCCAAATCGACGTGGGTACTTCATCCGACTGAAAACCGCACTGCAACGGACGAAAAACCGCACTGCATCACACGGGTAAGAGAACTGCATGGTTTCTTTTTTGTGGGACGTAAATTTTTTAAGACGAGGAAGAAAACCGCACTGCTTTTAGACTGAAAACCGCACTGCATCAGACGGACTAGCGGACTGCATGATTTCTTTTTTGTGGGACATAAATTTTTGAAGACATGTAGAAAAACCGCACAGCTTTTAAACTGAAAATCGCACTGCATTAAATGGGCAAGCGAACTTCATGATTTCTTTTATTCAGATGTAAATTTTCTGAGGCAAGGAAGTGAACCGCACTTCACATCGAGCGTAAGTGAGCCGGAACAATACCGAGAAGTGAACCGCATTGCTTTTATTTTGCCGTTGCCGTACAATTTTTTCTGCACTTCACAATGAGGGCAAGTGAATGGCGGCACTACCGAAAGTTAACCGCGACACTATAAAAAATGAACCGCATGAGTTTTTGTTGTCCTTTTGTATACTTATATTTTACGCACGTAGGACTAGAAAGTGGACGACAAGGACTGATCGACTTCATCTAATATAGAAGCGAGGTTCTTTTTTGAGATATTTTTATTTTTTGTTTACCAAGTGGACAACAAAGTAGGCTTATATCAGACTGCGTGAGAGAACTAAGTGAGCTTCAAAGATACACCCGCACAAATTACAACCGAACTGCATGATCAATCATGTTACATTGCACAAACAGAAAACAAAATTAAACAAAATTAAACGGACTGCACACACAGACTTGCTGTGCTGCATGGACGCACCAGCAGACTGCACGGAGGGAGGCTTCACTATCCAAACTAAATGACCAGGGAAACTGCAAAAAGATGCCATGCGGCATCCAACCGAAGTGCACCACGTTCTTCCAGCAAAAATCAGTAAAGTGAACCTCAAGAGCTAAAATAGCGTACTACAATTTGCACTTGGATTTATCTACAGAAAAACGCAAAAAACTGTGCGCATGGGGGGTGAGCCGTCGTGGTGGATGCTGCTGCTGGAACTGCTCATTGGGTGTGAAGGAGCTGCACCACCTCAGCGACCCTTTTCCGACCTCCTCTGGTGAGCCAGGCGGCCAGCGACGGGATCCCTTCTTGCCTCCTCCCGCGGGGCACCGGGCCGCCTGGATCCAGCCTTGAGCATCCCCGACCGTCACGGTGCGCACCACTGTATCGGGAGCACGGATCCGGCGGATCCTTTGGAAAAGCGGGTGGTGGCGCGTCGGGGCTTCGAGAAGCAGCGGCGTGATGTGTTGGGGGAGGGGAGGCACGGCGGGAGATTAGAGGAGCTGGAGAGGGGCGGTCACCATTGGGGACGAGAAAAAAACTGCAAAGCCGAGCACACTGGACCGCACGCCACGCGCCACCAGACTCCAGTTCGCCAATGCTGCAGATCGACGGAAGCAGAAGAGGAATTGGGGTTCTAGCGCATGAGGAGGGCGGGGCCGGCATGGTGCCTATAGGAGTAGAGGAGGACGGGGTCACCTGGTGAGCAAGGAGGAGGAGCACATCGACCATGGGTCGAGGACGTGCGTGGGGCACTAGGCTACCATCTGTCGCGAGGAGGTAGCTCCGGCGAGCCCCTTTTACTTCCACATGATCACGGATCGAGGCAGATTTGGTCAAACATGGCCGGATCCTGGTGCCGATCCGGTGGTGCGGTGGGATTGAGCGGCATCTCGATGGCGGCAGCGGGGCGGGATCCATCGGGGAGGGAGGTTGAGGCCATCGGGGTGGCACCACGGATATGGCCAAGGAAGGTGGCGCTCTGGCCGACAGCGAGCCGGACCAAAGAAGGTGGGGAGTGTGGGGGCGGCTCAAGTGGGTGCGCCGCGCCAGGGAAGGTGGGGCGGCGGCTTGGGTGGGTGCGCCGCCGCGGTAGAAGGTGGGTAAGGTGAAGGGGAGGGGCCTACGATGGGGAAGAAGGTGGTCGAGACGACGTAGGTGGAGTGGATCTTGGGCCCTGACGGGGAAGAAGGGGGGTTGGGGAGGATGGGGCACCGGCTGGGGTGTTAGCAGAATAACGGTAGTGTTAGCAGAATAAGGTCTCTAGAGGTTGTTATTAGAATAGACCCACCCTATATATATATATATATATATATATATATATATATATATATAGAGAGAGAGAGAGAGAGAGAGAGAGAGAGAGAGGTATAGATAAAGATATGTGATGCGAAAGCCACCCATCATCTCCAATTAGAATAGTGTGTCCATGCACGGATACAATGTGGCCAAACGATGTCTGCCATCGGTATCTCAAATTCAAATCAGTCTAACCGTGTTCAATGTGTACACATTACAACATGCTCGTTTCCAAACCACACCGTGCGGATCTCCGTTATATTCATGCATGCATGGGTTTCAAACATCATGATCTCTTATTCAAATATTTGAATTCAACTTTACATTGATTATGACCTCACCTAGTCTTTTACACCCACATAGTCGTCTTCTCTTTATAATTGTACCACTAACTTTCTCTTGTGCAAGCATGCGCGCACACACACACACCAGTCGGCATTATCCATCGCACACATGCAATCTTTTTCTTCAGGTCGGTCTCCCATGCAGGCACACACACACACATCCCCCTCTCCATCATACCGGCCATTCTTTATCTCTCACGTGCATGCGCAACAATCGATGTTCCTCTCTGTGTGTGTGTGTGTATAGCTAGGTCTTTCATAGTTTTCCATACAAACTGATCAATCTATATATCTAGTGAGGTCTCACCCTCTTTCCCATGGCCGCATTGATCAATCTAAACCTCTCTCTATAGGATTACATATATAGCTAATACACCCACATTAATTATATATCCAATGTCCCCCTCTCATCATCCATGCCTTCCGCTTCATCTCTCAAACGCGCGCACAATGGTGAAGACAGGGGGCAGCAAGGGCCCTGACCCCCCCTAACATCACTATATATCGAGGCTAATACGAATGTGATCATTAGACAATTGCTGGTAAAAATGGTTTAAGTTGATGAATTAGCCCTCCTCATAAAGGATTAGCAATGCTTGGGCCCCTAGCTCATTTATTTTTCATGGCTCCGCCACTGCGCGCAACAGCACACGTTCTCGCCCCCTCTCTCTAAATATCGATCTCGCACTTGTGCACTCCTTCATAGTCTCCCTCCACTCGGCCCCTTGCACCATCTTCTAGCCCCCCACCAGATTTTGCCACATGTACAATCTAGCAGACTCCATGGTTGAACTTAAGCATAATGCACAAACCTCAAAACAACGGTGGTTCTCCTTTGTTCTAGAATCTTCCATATCATAACTGCCCAAACTTTTTTTCTAGTTGAATTGCCATTATTTGTTTTTAGTTTATGCTTTACAACGCACAATTCCATGAATCATAGAATAGATTACGGGCTTATTTGATTCAAAGGGTTCTCAAAGGAATTTTGGAGGATTCTAATCCTTAGGAATCTTTCCTATCTTGGTTGTTTGATTTGTAGGATTGTAAACCATAGGAATTTTTCCATATGATTCATTTGCACTAGGTTTCATAGGAAACATCCCATCCACTCAAACCTCTTTGAAAGAATTCTGTGTTTTTTCTATGCACAATCAAACACTCGTAAAATCATGTAGGATTCAAGACGACATTCCACTCTAATACCATGTTTTTCCTATTCCCGCGTTTTGGAAATCCTACGAATCAAAGAGGCCCTAGCTTTTTTATAAAAACTAATTGATTTGGAATGAGATGAACTATGAGAATTAAACGAAGGTCTACATCAGGCATATATGACTCAGAGCTTACATGCTATAGTGTGGTATTTATTCATAATTTTGTTGCAAAATGTGATGCGTGCAATGCACATGTACCTTACGAGTACTTCGAGTATGTGCAAAACACGTAAATTAGAATTCCAATGGCACGCTACACAGTGTCTCTCTTACCGTTCATGAAGCCACGTGGCACATGTGGATGCATTATCGCGACCTCCTTGTGTGGATTGATCACAGTGACGTGCTGCTGGTTCCAGAAGAATGTACTCGTCCTCTCTGAGCCACACTGACGGAACATGCATGAAGCAAAGATGTGCACGCACGCCACGCACGCACTCATTCCCTCGCATGCACATGCGGGTACACGGGCGGACGCAATTTTGTACCAAGATCCACCCCATGTGATAATTTGACGCGTGTAAAGTCATTCACTTCATTGATGGTCAATTAATACAGCACATGCAAATTGAGTGGACGCGAGGGCGGAAGAAAGACATTACTACTCCACTGTGCGCATGCGAGTAGTTAAATCATGGGTTGCTAGTAGTACTTCCATTGGTCTCCTTCGTATTTTGTGCCAATTTTTGACAGTAACATAATATTTACGCATTTGAGCAGTGTAGTCTACTTGAAATTTATGTTCCACTAAACTCATCGGGAGCCGTTTCGGGCCTCGAAACCAAAACCATCAATTAATTTTTACCTTGTTCCCATAACATTCGAAAGTACTAGTGCTACAATTAAGTACAAGCCTGCTCACACCTACTAGTACATACCAAACCTGAACGTGTGTAACGCCCTCGATGCGGCTATATCTCCCACGTGTCGAAGCACGACTTAGAGGCATAACCGCATTGAAAGCAATGTCGCAAGTGAGGTAATCTTCACACAACCCATGTAATACATAAGGGAAAGAGATGCATAGTTGGCTTACAGTCGCCAATTCACACAATACATAAATAAACATCCATCATTCAGATTACACTCAAGGTCCGACTATGATACCAAAATAAAAGAAGACCACCCCAAATGCCACACAGATCCCTCGATCGTCCCAACTGGGCTCCACTACTGATCGTCTGGAAATGAAACATAGTAACGACCACGGTCCTCGTCAAACTCCCACTTGAGCTCGATTGCGCCACTTGCGCTGGTATCATCAGTACCTGCATCTGTTTTGGTAGAATCTGTGAGCCACGGGGACTCAGCAATCTCACACCCGCGAGATCAAGACTATTTAAGCTTAAGGGAAGGGTGGTGTAATGAGGTGGAGCTGCAGCAAGCGACTAGCATATATGGTGGCTAACATACGCAAGAGAGAGCGAGAAGAGAAGCAAGGCACGGTCGTGAATCTAGAAGCGGTCAAGAAGTGATCCTAGAGCAACCTGCGTCAAACATAACTCCAACACCGTGTTCACTTCCCGGACTCCGCCAAGAAGAGACCATCACGGTTACACACGCGGTTGATGTATTTTAATTAAGGTCCACTTCGGGTTTTCTACAACCGGACATTAACAAGTTCCCATCTACCTCATAACCACGGGCACGGCTTTCGAAAGATAATACGCTGCAGGGGTGTCCCAACTTAGCCCATCATAAGCTCCCACGGTCAACGAAGGATAAACCTTCTCCAGGGAAGACCCGATCAGTCTCGGAATCCCGGTTCGCATGACATTTCGACAATGGTAAAACAAGATCAGCAAAGCCGCCCGATGTGCCGACAAATCCCGATAGGAGCTTCACATATCTCGTTCTCAGGGCAACACCGGATGAGACTAGCTACGGGTAAAACCAGACTTCGAGTTTCCCCGAGGTGGCCCCGCAGGCAACTCAGTTCGGACCAACACTCGAAGGAGCACTGGCCCGGGGGGGGGGGGCGAAAATAAAGATGACCCTCGGGCTCGCGAAAACCCAAGGGAAAAAGGTATAGGTGGCAAATGGTAAAACCAAGGTTGGGCCTTGCTGGAGGAGTTTTATTCAAAGCAAACTGTCAAGGGGGTCCCATAAATCACCCAACCGCGTAAGGAATGCAAAATCAAGGAACATAACACCGGTATGACGGAAACTAGGGCGGCAAGAGTGGAACAAGACACCAGGCATAAGGTCGAGCCTTCCATCCTTTACCAAGTATATAAGGTGCATTAATTAAATAGGAGATATTGTGATATCCCAAAATATCCATGTTCCAACAAGGAACAAACTTCATCTTCACCTGCAACTAGCAACGTTATAAGAGGGGCTGAGCAAAAGCGGTGACATAGCCAAACAACGGTTTGCTAGGAAAGGATGGTTAGAGGTTTGACATGGCAATATTGGTGGCATAATATAGCAAGTGGTAGGTAACGTAGCATAGGCATAGCAAAAGAGCGAGCATCTAGCAAGTAAAGATAGAAGTGATTTCGAGGGTATCGTCATCTTGCCTGCAAGGTTCTCAGAGTTGTCAAAGGCTTGATCCTCGTAGGCGTTCTGAACAGGTTCCTCGTTCACTTACTCGTCTCCCGGCTCTACCCAAAGCAAGAACACAAGCAATGGAACAACAATCAAACAAGGAGCAATGCACAAGCAATATGATGCAATACATGACATGCTATGCGAGATGTGATATGCAATGCATATGTGTGCTCCGGAAGGAAAATTATGAAAAAGGCATCAACTTGGCAAACCAAGTATGCCGCTGGAAAGATGAGATGATTTCGGTTGAAATCGATATAAAGATCACCGGAATCGGATGCACGGTTTTCAAATGACAAGCAAAACAAGAATGACGCGAATCTGCGTTTAACAGCACGATGCTACTTAGCATGCAACAGAAACTATGCTACAGCACCCCAACATAAAAACAAAGCATATGGCAGTGATCTATAGGAGATGCTTAAGAAAAGAGGAACACTGAGCTACGGCTAAATCACATCATAACAGGCTCAATCAAGCATGGTGAAAGTGCAAAAAATATCAGGTTCACAGACTTTGTGAAAACACTAATATGCTAGAAATTAACATCAGGAAGGCTTGTTTAGAGCAAGCAAACAACAAGCTACAAGAACTTATAATAGAAAAACAAGACATGGCATGATTCTACTCAAAGCATAGATCAAAAGTCCCTTACTGACCATAAGCCAAAATGGATCATAAGAAATGATGGCATGCATGTAAACATAGCAAGTTTCATTACAGATCTCAGACTTAGCAGAAAAACTGGACATGGTAAAAACAGATAACAAGTAGGCATGTTCGTGAGCTCGATGCACTCACTACAGAGCATCTCATGATAAATTAAGCATACACCCTTTAAGAACACATGGCATAGAAGCTATACATTGCAAGAACAACATCATAGCATACAAGGAGCAACTACAACAACCTTGTAAAAATTGAATATCATGAAAACAATCTGCCAGGAAACATTTTGTAGCAAAAGTAGAGCACGAAAATGACATGCTAGACTAGTCCAAAATTGCCAAAAAAGGCACGGATGGATAGAGCACATCTATATGTTCAAAACACCCTTACTGATCATGCTCAAAATGGGTATAGATCTCTCTGTAACAACATGAACACATGGCATAAAAATAACAGCAGGACATGACTTGATGAAAATACCAAGTCCCTGAAATCAGCAACATTATGATCCCTAGTTTTCATGCTTGTCCTAGTCACCACAAAGATCACAAAAATACATGGCGTACACCCCTGTAAAGATGGCATGGCATATATCAAAACATATGTAGGGCTCAAGTTCATAAGATGCACACATTAATCATGGCAAAAATGACAAAAGTGCATGTTCTGTTAAGAAACAGAAACTAACATTATATAGCCCTCTTCCAACGGCATTTCGGGCATCAAGATGAGCTCTAATGAAAATGATGCAATGAGATGAAATGATGTACTCATTGAGGCGAACAATTTGGTATATATTATACGCACGAAACGGAGCTACGGATGCAAAGATATGATGCGTTGAACATGTGACCAGAATGCATAAAAATTCGGGACTTGGTGGAATTCGGGGGAGGGGGAAAGTCAACCGATACATGGATCTGGATCCGGCTGCGCGCGGTTCCTGAGGACGGCCGGAGTTGGCGCTGCGGTGGCCGGAGAAGGAGCGGGGGGGCGCTGGCGAGGTGGTTCTGGGGCGGATCCGGCCGGATCTCGCCGGATCCGGGCGCGGACGGCGAGGACGGAGGCCGGCGGTGAGTGGGGCGGCCGGAGGCCGGCGAGGCCGGTGCTCGCGGGCGGCGGTGGCCGGCGAGAGGCGCGGCCGGCAGCGGGCGACGGCGATGGCGGCGGAGGCGGGCGGCGGGCGGCTCGGCCGCACGGGGCGGCGCGTCGGGCCGGGGAGGGCCCCGCACGGGCCTCGCGGGCCCGCGGGGTCGGCGGCGAAGTGGGCGCGCCCGCAGACAGGTGGCGGCGCCCCGTTGGTCGGCGGCGGCGGGCGGACGTGTCCGGCCCGGTCCGGAGGCGTCCGGTGGCGGCGGGGAGGAGTTTTGCTAGGGTTTGCCCGAAAATTTCGGAGGGGAGGATATATTTATAGGTAGAGGGAGCTAGGAGACTCCAAATGGGGTGTAGTTTTCGCCCACACGATCATGATCCGACGGCGGAGAGCATGGAAGTGACTTAGATGGGTTATTGGGCTGTTTTGGAGGGGTGTTGGGCTGCAACCCAAAAGAGGCCTTTGCGGTTGCCCGGTTAACCGTTGGAGTATCAAACGAACTCCAAATGACTCGAAACTTGACAGGTGGTCTACCGGTGGTGTACCAAGGCCACTTGGCAAGCCTCGGTCCATTCTGAGAACGTTTAGCACCCTCTCACGACAAAGAGACAAGAGGGGTGCGCCGGTGCATGTGGGAGCGTCGGAATGCAAAACGGACAACGGGGAAAATGCTCGGATGCATGAGACGAACACGTATGCAAATGAGATGCACATGATGACATTATATGAGATGCATGACATGAACAAAGTGCAAAACAAAATACAAAACCCAACCACAGAGGGAATACCATAGCACGTAGCCGAAAATGGCAAGAGTTGGAGTTACAAATATGGAAAGTTACATCCGGGGTGTTACAACACTCCACCACTACAAGAGGATCTCGTCCCGAGATCTAGGACTGAAAGAACTCCGGATATTCGGAACGGAGGTGATCCTCGCGCTCCCAGGTGGCTTCTCGGTCGGAATGGTGTGACCACTTCACTTTCAGGAATTTGATTGACTTGTTGCGAGTCTTACCCTCGGTTTCTTCAAGAATAGCAACGGGGTGCTCATGATAAGAGAGATCTTCTTGGAGGTCAATTTCTTCAAAGTTGATAGTGCGCTCAGGAGTCTTGAAGCACTTGCGAAGTTGTGACACGTGAAACACATCGTGCACGTTTGCAAAGTTGGATGGAAGCTCGAGTTGATAGGCGAGGTCGCCTCTTTTGCCAATGATCTTGAAAGGACCCACGTATCTAGGGGCAAGCTTCCCTTTGATACCGAAGCGACGAGTGCCTTTCACTGGAGAGACGCGGAGGTAGACATGGTCTCCGGTTTCAAAAGCCAAGTCACGGTGCTTGTCATCATAATAGCTCTTCTGGCGTGATTGCGCGGCTTTGAGATTCTCACGAATGACTTTGCACATTTCTTCAGCTTCTGTGATCAAGTCGTTGCGAAGAAGTTGGCGTTCACCTATCTCGGACCAATTGAGAGAAGTACGGCACTTTCTGCCATAGAGAATTTCGAATGGGGCCTTGCCCGAACTCGCTTGGAAGCTATTGTTGTAGGAGAACTCGGCATATGGAAGACAATCTTCCCACTTCATGCCAAAGGAAATGACACAAGTCCTGAGCATATCTTCAAGGATTTGATTGACTCGCTCGACTTGGCCACTAGTTTGAGGATGGAAAGCTGTGCTGAAATGAATGTTGGTGCCCATGGCCTTCTGAAAGGAGTCCCAGAACTTAGAAGTGAAGATGCTTCCACGGTCTGAAGAGATCAATTGTGGAATACCGTGCAAGGAGACAATTCTAGAGGTGTATAGCCCTGCCAACTTAGCTGCTGTGATAGATTCTTTGATAGGAAGAAAATGAGCCACTTTAGTAAGCTTGTCAATGACAATGAAGATAGCATCATTTCCATGCTTGGATTTAGGAAATCCAGTCACGAAGTCCATCTCGATATGATCAAATTTCCATTCCGGAATAGCAAGAGGTTGGAGGAGACCAGCTGGTCGTTGGTGTTCTGCTTTCACCGTTCTGCAGACATCACATTCATTCACGAATTGAGCAATTTCTCGCTTCATTCGAGTCCACCAATACGACTGCTTGAGGTCATGGTACATCTTCGTACTTCCAGGATGAATGGATAGGAGGGAATTGTGTGCCTCATTCATGATGACTTTTCTCAGATCGCCTTTAGGAACCACAATACGATCCTCAAAGAAAAGAGTATCTTTGTCATCCAAGCGATAGCACTTGTATTTGGAAATGCCCTTGTCAATACCACGTTTCACCTTCTTCACCATGGTATCCAGGAGTTGTGCCTCACGAATTTGATCTTCCAAAGTAGGAGAGACTATGAGGTTGGCAAGAAAGACTTGAGGAACAACTTGAAGATTCAACTTGCGGAAAGCTTCACAAAGATCCGGTTGAAAGGGCTTGAGAATTAAGCTATTGCAATAAGCCTTTCTGCTCAGAGCATCTGCAATCACATTCGCCTTGCCAGGAGTGTATTTAATACTCAGATTGTACTCTTCAATCATTTCGACCCATCGAGTTTGCCTGAGGTTGAGGTTGGGTTGAGTGAAGATATACTTGAGACTCTTGTGATCGGTGAAAATGTCCACTTTCCTTCCCAACAAGAGATGTTTCCATGTTATCAATGCATGGACAACTGCCGCCAACTCAAGATCGTGAGTGGGGTAGTTCTTTTCGTTGGGCTTCAACTGACAAGAGGTATAGGCCACAACTTTCTTATCTTGCATTAACACAGCACCAAGACCTTGAAGAGAAGCATCACATAATACTTCGAGTGGCTTGGATTCATCAGGAGGAGTCAAGACAGGAGCTGTGGCGAGTTTCTCTTTGAGGGTGTTGAAAGCGACATCACACTCAGGCGTCCAGACATACTTGACATGCTTCTGGAGGAGGTTGGAAAGAGGCTTCGCAATCTTAGAGAAGTTCTCAACGAATCTTCGGCAATAGCTTGCAAGACCGAGAAAACTGCGGAGCTGCTTGACATTCTGAGGACTTTCCCAATTCACAATTGAAGACACCTTCTCGGGATTAACAGTGATGCCCTTGGCGGAGATGATGTGACCAAGATAAAGAACTTCATCAAGCCAGAACTCACATTTGGAAAACTTCACATAGAATTGATGCTCTCTGAGCTTGTCGAGCACCAATCGCGAATGTTTGGCATGATCCTGCTTGTTCTTGGAGAAGACCAAAATATCATCGAGATACACCAAGACGAAATCATTGGTGTAGGGGTTGAAGATAAAGTTCATCATTCGAGAGAATGTTGGAGGAGCATTGACAAGGCCGAAAGACATGACAGTATATTCATAAGAACCATAGCTTGTTCTGAATGCTGTCTTGGGAATATCTTGTTCACGAATGTGAATCTGATGATAACCCATACGAAGGTCAAGCTTGGAGAAAACTATAGCACCTTTGAGTTGCTCGAATAGCTCATTGATGTTGGGAAGTGGATACTTGTTCTTGATTGTCTTCTTGTTCAATGGACGGTAATCGACGCACAGTAGGTCCGTGCCATCCTTCTTATAGACAAATAGAACTCCACATCCCCATGGATATGAACTCGGTCTGATCAAACCCAGACGCTCTTGTTCATCGAGCTATTTCTTCAATTCGTTCAGTTCTTCAGGTCCAAGCTTGTAAGGACGCTTGCAAACGGGTTCAGTGCCAGGCTCAAGATCGATAACGAATTCGACTGGCCGATGCGGAGGCATACCCGGAAGCTCTTCTGGAAAGACATCTTGGTACTCACAAACGACTGGAATTTGAGAGATTGCGTGTAGCTCGCCCTTCTCATTTAGAGAAAACAACCGAATGGTTTCATCACGAGCGGCATAGATGATAACATCCTCAGAAGAGTGTGTCAATTGAATTTTCCTGGCAGCACAATCAAGCTGAGCTTTGTGCTTAGAAAGCCAGTCCATCCCGAGAATTAGATTGATGTCCGAGTCACCAAGGACAATTGGAGAAGACAGAAATCTATAGTCGTCCATCTTGATACCGATATTCGGAACCATCATGCTAGAGCTCAAGCGCTTAGCGGGAGAAATAACTTGCATAGCTTTAGGTAATTCCTCTGTGTCAAAACTGTGCTTCGATGCAAAAGGATATGACATGAAAGAATGCGATGCACCAGTATCAAATAAGACTTTTGCAGGAATATCATTAACTGGAAGATTACCCATTATCACGTCAGAAGAATCCTCTGCTTGCGCTGCATTCATCATGTCCACCTTTGCAGACTTGGGATTATGCTTGACCGCCGCATTGCTTGAAGACCTCACAGGAGGAGGAGGAGGAAGGCGCCTTTGGTTGAAGCATTTGTTCGCATAGTGACCTTTCTGCTGACATTTGTTGCAAGTCACCTCTGAGAGCGGACGGTGATAAGGAGCATTTGACCTTGGAGCTTGAGGCTGAGACTTGTTCTGATGGCTTGGGTTGGGTGGGTGGGAAGATCCACGACCACCTGAGTTCTTCTGTTGGTAAGACTGACGAAACGGAGGAGGTGGAAGGTAGAACTTTTGCTGCTTAGCTGCCACTTGAGAGGAAGAAGAAGACTGAACTGCATCCCTGATTCTCTTCTTAGAAGCCTCACACTTGAGCTGAGCACCTTCTTGCTTGAGGGCCATATTGTAGAATTGATCAAACTGAGTAGGCTCAACAAGAACAAGAGCTAACTGCAGATCCTCTCTAAGGCCACCTCTGAATTGATAGATCATACTCTTTTCATCAGGAACATCTTGTTTAGCGAAGCGAGCAAGTTTTTGAAACTGCTTGTTGTATTCATGCACTGACATGTTGCCTTGCTTGAGATTGCGGAACTCCTCACGCTTGCTCTCAACAACACTGGTAGGAATGTGGTGAGCTTTAAAGTCCCGACAGAAATCAGTACAAGTAATCACTCGACCTCCTCTAGAATCCTTGTATTGCTGGAACCAATCAGCTGCCTGATCCTTGAGCTGAAAAGAAGCGAACTTGACGTAGTCCTCAGGCTTGACATTGCCGCATTCGAAATGCTTGTTGATATCCACGAGCCAATCATCGGCGTCTGTGGCCTCGGCACAGTAGCTGAAAGACTTTGGCTGATTTGCAAGGAATTGGTTGAGGGTAGGAAACTGAGGCTGATGGTTGAACTGCCCTTGACCTTGATTCCCTTGGTTGCCTTGTCCTTGGTTACGCTCTTGCATCAGCTGAATCAACAACTGAGCATTGGCGTTAGTGGTTGCCATCAAAGTTTGCCATGCCTCCGGAGGCGGAGGTGGAGGTGTAGGGTTCGCCTGACTCCCATCACTGAGTTCCGGATTCTGACGCGTTGGCGGAGCCATCCTGAAGAGGGTGACATCCGTTAGCATCTTGATAGATAGATAGACAAGTTGAATCAACGGATAGAAATTGCAACATATAGTCTTCACAATAAACATTCGAACAAGGATGGACGAATGAATTCCAAAGTAAACATCACGTCCATTAAGGTGAGAAGTCGCTTGATAAGATATTGATGAATGAAGAAAAAAACAAGGTACGACTGGAACAAATAAGTGGTAAGGATTACCCAATCACAAACCAAATATCTGTGGGAAGAAATGCTAGAGCTACTTGAATCCCACCTATAAACTCCCGAAACTTTCCGGTTATGCAATCAGGTGTTGGGGATATAGGGGAAGCAATATATCTCACCCAAACTAACAATCCCTACATCCAGCTGTATCCATCCGTCAACACATAACCAAGAAACCTTCGGAAATCGTGTACCTCAACCTTCGAAAAGCATCCGTTATACGAGTTATGGCAATACTCCCGAACTCCCCAGTACTGGGTGACGTCGAGGTTATCTCACCAACAACTGCATAAAAGAGATTTTCGATGTCGGCAAAACTCAGGTATTCCAGAACAGCAACGATAAAATTGTGACGACAACACCTCGGAGCTCAACTCCCCGGGACACTGCCACAACCCCTAAATGTCAGGAGGCACCAAGAACAATGTTCTCGTCACAAAACCATCGAAACGATTCCAAGATACCCGCGTGATCCTAAAAAAAAATTAGTGAAATTTGAGGAGAGGAAAGTCAAAACTTCTACGTCAGGAGACGTCACCAGAGCGACGAAGGGACTGAGGAGTAAAAAGAATCCTACTCTCTGATATATATAATCCTAAGACTCAAAACTTTTTTGTTCTAGACTCAACAACGCCAGCAAACAATCAAGAAGGGGGCTCCTAAGTCGGGGATGGCTCTGATTACCAACTTGTAACGCCCTCGATGCGGCTATATCTCCCACGTGTCGAAGCACGACTTAGAGGCATAACCGCATTGAAAGCAATGTCGCAAGTGAGGTAATCTTCACACAACCCATGTAATACATAAGGGAAAGAGATACATAGTTGGCTTACAGTCGCCACTTCACACAATACATAAATAAACATCCATCATTCAGATTACACTCAAGGTCCGACTACGGTACCAAAATAAAAGAAGACTACGCCAAATGCCACACAGATCCCTCGATCGTCCCAACTGGGCTCCACTACTGATCGTCTAGAAATGAAACATAGTAACGACCACGGTCCTCGTCAAACTCCCACTTGAGCTCGATTGCGCCACTTGCGCTGGTATCATCGGTACCTGCATCTGTTTTGGTAGAATCTGTGAGCCACGGGGACTAAGCAATCTCACACCCGCGAGATCAAGACTATTTAAGCTTAAGGGAAGGGTGGTGTAATGAGGTGGAGCTGCAGCAAGCGACTAGCATATATGGTGGCTAACATACGCAAGAGCGAGCGAGAAGAGAAGCAAGGCACGGTCGTGAATCTAGAAGCGATCAAGAAGTGATCCTAGAGCAACCTGCGTCAAACATAACTCCAACACCGTGTTCACTTCCCGGACTCCGCCGAGAAGAGACCATCACGGTTACACACGCGGTTGATGTATTTTAATTAAGGTCAACTTCGGGTTTTCTACAACCGGATATTAACAAATTCCCATCTGCCTCATAACCGCGGGCACGGCTTTCGAAAGATAATACCCTGCAGGGGTGTCCCAACTTAGCCCATCATAAGCTCTCATGGTCAACGAAGGATAAACCTTCTCCCGGGAAGACCCGATCAGTCTCGGAATACCGGTTCGCATGACATTTCGACAATGGTAAAACAAGACCAGCAAAGCCGCCCGATGTGCCGACAAATCCCGATAGGAGCTGCACATATCTCGTTCTTAGGGCAACACCGAATGAGACTAGCTACAAGTAAAACCAGACTTCAAGTTTCCCTGAGGTGGCCCCGCAGGCAGCTCAGTTCGGACCAACACTCGAAGGAGCACTGGCCCGGGGGGGGGGGCTAAAATAAAGATGACCCTCGGGCTCGCGAAAACCCAAGGGAAAAAGGTATAGGTGGAAAATGGTAAAACCAAGGTTGGGCCTTGCTGGAGGAGTTTTATTCAAAGCGAACTATCAAGGGGGTCCCATAAATCACCCAACCGCGTAAGGAACGCAAAATCAAGGAACATAACACCGGTATGACGGAAACTAGGGCGGCAAGAGTGGAACAAGACACCAGGCATAAGGCCGAGCCTTCCACCCTTTACCAAGTATATAAGGTGCATTAATCAAACAGGAGATATTGTGATATCCCAAAATATCCATGTTCCAACAAGGAACAAACTTCATCTTCACCTGCAACTAGCAACGCTATAAGAGGGGCTGAGCAAAAGCGGTGACATAGCCAAACAACGGTTTGCTAGGAAAGGATGGTTAGAGGTTTGACATGGCAATATGGGTGGCATAATATAGCAAGTGGTAGGTAACATAGCATAGGCATAGCAAAAGATCGAGCATCTAGCAAGCAAAGATAGAAGTGATTTCGAGGGTATGGTCATCTTGCCTGCAAGGTTCTCAGAGTTGTCGAAGGCTTGATCCTCGTAGGCGTTCTCAACAGGTTCCTCGTTCACGTACTCGTCTCCCGGCTCTACCCAATGCAAGAACACAAGCAATGGAACAACAATCAAACAAGGAGCAATGCACAAGCAATATGATGCAATACATGACATGCTATGCGAGATGTGATATGCAATGCATATGTGTGCTCCGGAAGGAAAATGATGAACAAGGCATCAACTTGGCAAACCAAGTATGCCGCTGGAAAGATGAGATGATTTCGGTTGAAATCGATATAAAGATCACCGGAATCGGATGCACGGTTTTTAAATGACAAGCAAATCAAGAATGACGCGAATCTTCTTTTAACAGCACGATGCTATTTAGCATGCAACAAGAAACTATGCTACAGCACCCCAACATAAAAACAAAGCATATGACAGTGATCTACAGGAGATGCTGAACAAAAGAGGAACACTGAGCTACGGCTAAATCACATCATAACAGGCTCAACCAAGCATGGTGAAAGTGCAAAAAATATCAGGTTCACAGACTTTGTGAAAACACTAATATGCCAGAAATTAACATCAGGAAGGCTTGTTTAGAGCAAGCAAACAACAAGCTACAGGAACTTATAATAGCAAAACAAGACATGGCATGATTCTACTCAAAGCATAGATCAAAAGTCCCTTACTGACCATAAGCCAAAAAGGATCATAAGAAATGATGGCATGCATGTAAACATAGCAAGTTTCATTACAGATCTCAGACTTAGCAGAAAAACTGGACATGGTAAAAACAGATAACAAGTAGGCATGTTCGTGAGCTCGATGCACTCACTACAGAGCATCTCATGATAAACTAAGCATACACCCTTTAAGAACACATGGCATAGAAGCTATACATTGCAAGAACAACATCATAGCATACAAGGAGCAACTACAACAACCTTGTAAAAATTGAATATCATGTAAACAATCTGCCAGGAAACATTTTGTAGCAAAAGTAGAGCACGAAAATGACATGCAAGACTAGTCCAAAATTGCCAACAAAGGCATGGATGGATAGAACACATCTATCTGTTCAAAACACCCTTACTGATCATGCTCAAAATGGGCATAGATCTCTCTGTAACAACATGAATAGATGGCATAAAAATAACAGCAGGACATGACTTGATGAAAATACCGTCCCTGAAATCAGCAACATTATGATCCCTAGTTTGCATGCTTGTGCTAGTCACCACAAAGATCAAAAAAATACATGGCATACACCCATGTAAAGAAGGCATGGCATAGATCAAAACATATGTAGGGCTCAAGTTCATAAGACGCACACATTAATCATGGCAAAAATGACAAAAGTGCATGTTCTGTTAAGAAACAGAAACTAACATTATATAGCCCTCTTCCAACAGCACTTCGGGCATCAAGATGAGCTCTAATGAAAATGATGAACTGAGATGAAATGATGTACTCATTGAGGCGAACAATTTGGTATATTATACGCACGAAACGGAGCAACGGATGCAGAGATATGATGCGTTGAATATGTGACCAAAATGCATAAAAATTCGGGACTTAGTGGAATTCGGGGGAGTGGGAAAGTCAACCGATGCTTGGATTTGGATCCGACTGCGCGCGGTTCCCGAGGACGGCCGGAGTTGGCACTGCGGTGGCCGGAGAAGGAGTGGGGGGGCGCCGGCGAGGTGGTTCCGGGGCGGATCCTGCCGGATCTCGCCGGATCCGGGCGCGGACGGCGAGGACGGAGGCCGGCGGCGAGCGGGGCGGCCGGTGCTCGCGGGCGGCGGTGGCCGGCGAGAGGCGCGGCCGGCAGCGGGCGATGGCGATGGCGGCGGAGGCGGACGGCGGGCGGCTCGGCCGCACGGGGCGGCGCGTCGGGCCGGGGAGGGCCCCGCACGGGCCTCGCGGGCCCGCGGGGTCGGCGGCGAAGTGGGCGCGCCCGCGGACTGGTGGCGGCGCCCCGTTGGTCGGCGACGGCGGGCGGACGTTTCCGGCCCGGTCCGGATGCGTCCGGTGGCGGCGGGGAGGAGTTTTGCTAGGGTTTGCCCGAAAATTTCGGAGGGGAGGATATATTTATAGGTAGAGGGAGCTAGGAGACTCCAAATGGGGTGTAGTTTTCGCCCACATGATCATGATCCGACGGCGGAGAGCATGGAAGTGACTTAGATGGGTTATTGGGCGTTTTGGAGGGGTGTTGGGATGCAACCCAAAAGAGGCCTTTGTGGTTACCCGGTTAACCGTTGGAGTATCAAACGAACTCCAAATGACTCAAAACTTGACAGGTGGTCTACCGGTGGTGTACCAAGGCCACTTGGCAAGCCTCGGTCCATTCCGAGAACGTTTAACACCCTCTCACGACAAAGAGACAAGAGGGGTGCGCCGGTGCATGTGGGAGCGTCGGAATGCAAAACGGACAACGGGGAAAATGGTCGGATGCATGAGACGAACACGTATGCAAATGAGATGCACATGATGACATGATATGAGAGGCATGACATGAACAAAATGCAAAACAAAAGACAAAACCCAACCACGGAGGGAATACCATAGCACGTAGCCGAAAATGGCAAGAGTTGGAGTTGCAAATATGGAAAGTTACATCCGGGGTGTTACAACGTGTTCCCACTATGCAGGTATTAGTACTAGTGCTAGTACTTAGGTTATAAAAAGGGGAACTACATAACCGAAAATTACTCTACCTTTCCTTCTCATAAGTCCTTCTTATTCGTCCATCCTTGCCATGGCCAGTGTGCAGAGCTCTAGGTCAAGAACTACTCGTAACAAGGGAGCGGCAACCAAGGCTGCGGGAAAAAAAGAGGGCTCGCCGCCACACAGAGAGCTCAAAAGATCTCTCATGGGCATGCGATGGCTCCCAGGAGCACCCTAGCCATGGAGGCGAACATGCCGAGCTGGCGGCGCTGGAGTCGTTATCCCTCGACGGCATGCCCGATCAGCTCAATAAGCACCTCAATAAGCAGAAGGAGTTCATCCACGGCTTGGTGGAGCTGCCGAAGGAGAGCCTCGACGACATGCCCGCTGAGCTCAATAAGCAGGGAGAGTTGACCGCCGGCTTGGTGATGCTGCTGAAGAAGAGCATTGCCTCGGAGAAGAAGGCGACCGGCGAAATTCTGCAACTTCAGGAGGACAAGGCGAAGGTCGGGCATGAGCTCGACCTGCTGAAGGAGAAGAATGCCGGCTAGAAGAAGTTGCATGATAATAGTAGTGCCTCGATGGAGATGCTGCAGGCCCTTGTCATGGAACCGAAGGGGGAGTTGCGAAGCTCCGCATCGAGCACCCGGCTGCTGTCAAGGTACGTAATGCGACCGTGGAACAGATGATGATGGCTCGCGTCGAGAAATCCCGCGTCATGGACAGAATGAAGAAGATGGCGGAGGAGACGCGCAAGGAGATAGAGGTCGTGGAGGCGATGAAGAAGCAGTTACGACTCTGCGGTGAATTATATCATTTGGGGTGATAATCTTCCTTCTTCTTTTGCTCCTGTGTTTCTTCTTTTGCTTCGGGTGTTTCACCGCACGTGTCACATTCTCTGCGAGGCATGAATAGAACAATGCTAATGATACGTCTCCAACATATCTATAATTTTTTATTGTTCCATGCTATTATATTACCCCTTTTGGATGTTTATGGGCTTTATTTTACACATTTATATCATTTTTGGGACTAACCTATTAACCGAAGGCCCAGCCCATATTGCTGTTTTATTGCCTGTTTCATTATTTCGAAGAAAAGGAATATCAAATGGAGTCCAAACGGAATGAAACCTTCGGCAACATGATTTTTTGGAAGATTATCATCCTGGAGGCTTGGAGATCAAGCCAGAATATCCTCGACGAGCCCAGGAGATAGGGGGCACGACCCCCCTACAGGGCATGGCCCCCTGTCTCATGGGCCCCTCGAGCACCCCCCGACCGACTTCTTTCGCCTATATATGCCTACGTACCCTAAAACCATCAAAAATCAAGATAGATCGGGAGTTCCACCACCGCAAGCCTCTGTAGCCACCAAAAGCCTCTCGGGAGCCCGTTCTGGCACCCTGTCGGAGGGGGAATCCATCATCGGTGGCCATCTTCATCATCCTGGCGCTCTCCTTGACGAGGAGGGAGTAGTTCACCCTCGGGGCTGAGGGTACGTACCAGTAGCTATGTGTTTGATCTCTCTCTCTCTCTCTCTCTCTCTCTCTCTCTCTCTCTCGTGTTCTCGACTTCACACGATCTTGATGTATTGCGAGCTTTGCTATTATAGTTGGATCTTATGATGTTTCTCCCACCTCTACTCTCTTGTGATGAATTGAGTTTCCCTCTTGAAGTTATCTTATCGGATTGAGTCTTACTTTGAGAACACTTGATGTATGTCTTGCCGTGTTTATCTGTGGTGACAATGGGATATCACATGCCTCTTGATGTATGTTTTGGTGACCAACTTGCGGGTTCCGCCCATGAACCTACGCATAGGGGTTGGCACACGTTCTTGACTCTCCGTAAGAAACTTTGGGGCACTCTTTGAAGTACTTTGTGTTGGATGAATAGATGAATCTGAGATTGTGTGACGCATATCGTATAATCATGCCCACAGATACTTGAGGTGACAATGGAGTATCTAGGTGACATTAGTGTTTTCGTTGATTTGTATCTTAAGGTGTTATTCTAGTACAAACTCTTTTATAGATTGATCCGAAAGAATAACTTTGAGGTGGTTTCGTACCCTACCATAATCTCTTCGTTTGTTCTCCGCTATTAGTGGCTTTGGAGTGACTCTTTGTTGCATGTTGAGGGATTGTTATATGATCTATCTATGTTATTATTGTTGATAGAACTTGCACTAGTGAAAGTATGAACCCTATGCCTTGTTTCCTATCATTGCAATACCATTTACGCTCACTTTTATCATTACTTACCTTGCTGTTTTTATTATTTCAGATTACAAAAACCTATATCTACTATCTATTTTGCACTTGTATCACCATCTCTTCGCCGAACTAGTGCACCTATACAATTTACCATTGTATTGGGTGTGTTGGGGACACAAGAGACTTCTTGTTATTTGGTTGCAGGGTTGCTTGAGAGAGACCATCTTCATCCTACGCCTCCCACGGATTGATAAACCTTAGGTCATCCACTTGAGGGAAATTTGCTACTGTCCTACAAACCTGTGCACTTGCAGGCCCAACAACGTCTACAAGAAGAAGGTTGTGTAGTAGACATCAAGCTCTTTTCTGGCGCCGTTGCCGGGGAGGTGAGTGCTTGAAGGTATATCTTTAGATCTTGCAATTGAGTCTTTTTGTTTCTTGTTTTATCACTAGTTTAGTTTATAAAGAAAACTACAAAAAAATGGAGTTAAGTTTGTCTCATACGCTTTGTCTTTTTAATATCTTTCATGAGTATGATGGAAAGGAAAATTGTGCTCAAGTGCTAGAAGAAGAATGCATTAAAATGATTGGTAATAAATTTTTGAATGATGAGCATGACTGCAATGTTGTTAGTATGAATTCCTTGAATATCCATGATGTTAATGATATGCAAAGCCACAAGCTTGGGGAAGCTATGTTTGATGAATATGATATATTTTGTCCCCCAAGCTTTGATGAGCAAATTTATTTTGATGATAGCATGCCTCCTATTTATGATGATTATATTGATGAAAGTGGGTTTGGAAGAGTGTCAACTTTAGAAAGTAGTGATCCCACTATTTTGGAGGATGTTGAATCTTATTGTGATGAACATGAAAGTGGATTTGGAAGAGTGTCAACTTTATTTAGTGATTCCACTATCTTGGGAGAGGTTTCAATCGATTATGATGAGAACGAAGTTGCTACTTATGATGATTATTGTGATGAAACTTATGCTATAAAAAGTAGTGATGATTATATTTACAAATCTTGTCATGATTATGATTACCATTTTTCTGAACATTACTCTTTTAGTGTGGAAACAATTTTTAGTGTTCAAGTCTCTTATGATACACCCACTATTCCGAATGAGAAGAATTTTGCTTATGTGGAGAGTAGTAAATTTTCTATGCTTGTAGATCATGAAAAGAATGATTTAGGTGCTGGTTATATTGTTGAATTCATTCATGATGCTACTGAAAATTATTATGAGGGAGGAATATATGCTTGTAGGAATTGCAATAATATCAAGTTTCCTCTCTATGTGCTTCAAATCTTGAAGTTATGCTTGTTTTACCTTCCTATGCTTGTTGATTATTGTTCCCATAAGTTGTTTGCTCACAAAATCCCTATGCATAGGAAGTGGGTTAGACTTAAATGTGCTAGTCATATGCTTCATGATGCTCCTGTTATGTTTCAATTCTTATCCTTTATGTGAGCATCATTGCCATCATCATGCCTAGCTAGAAAGGCATTAAAGAAAAGCGCTTGTTGGGAGACAACCCAATATTTATCCTTACTGTTTTTGTGTGTTCACATTATTATTCTACTTTAGTAATCATGTTTTATAGCTGTTGTTTCAATAAAGTGCCAAGTAAGACCTTTAGGATAGCTTACGGTGATAGTTGTGTTGATCCTGCTGAAAATCAGAAACTTTTGCACCCAGTAAATTAGTTTTGTTAATTCACAGAAACGTGATTCTTATCTTATTCTTTTTGATCTGGATTGGTACACGCATTTCTTAGGACTTCCTAATATGGTAGGATTTTTGGTGTTCCAGAAGTATACATTTGATACAGATTACTACAGACTGTTCTGTTTTCGACAGATTCTGTTTTCTATGTGTTGCTTGCTTATTTTGATGAATCTATGAGTAGTATTGAAGGGTATGAACCATAGAGAAGTTGGGATATAGTAGATATTACAACAATATGAATTTAGAATGAGTTCATTACAGTACCTAAGTGGTGGTTTTATTTTCTTATACTAACGGAGCTTACGAGTTTTCCGTTGAGTTTTGTGTTGTGGAGTTTTCAAGTTTTGGGTAAAGATTCGATGGACTATGGAATAAGGAGTGGCAAAAGCCTAAGCTTGGGGATGCCCGAGGCACCCCAAGATAATATTCAAGAATATCCAAAAGCCTAAGATTGGGGATGCCCCGGAAGGCATCCCCTCTTTCGTCTTCGTTCATCGGTAACTTTACTTGGAGCTATATTTTTATTCACCACATGATATGTGTTTTGCTTGGAGAGGTATTTTATTTTGTTAGTATTTGTTTTATGTTATTTATAATAATGTTTTGCATCTTTAGTTTCAATAAAAATGTCAAGGATAGACTTTGCCATGCTTATTTTGCTAGTATACATGTTGCTGTTTGAAAACAGAAAGTTTACCGCTGTTGCAAAAATTCCCTAGAAAAGTCAGAGAATGGTATAATGTTGAAACCTTTTGCAGAATGAGCTCTGATAAATTTACTACAGTGGTTTATTTCATAATTTTTGGAGTTAGGGAAGTATGGATACTCTTGCATTCTTTACAAACTTTACTGTTTTGGCAGATTGTTGTTATGTTTGCATTGTTTGCATATGTTTGCTTGTTTAATCATTCTATTTGAGGATAGGAGTATTAAATATGCAGAGGCATTTAGTATTCAATGTTGAATAATAATTTTATTGATTTTTTACAGTAGATTATGATAAGGTTTTGCATTGGTTTATACTAACCTACCTCATGAGTTCTTGTTGAGTTTGGTGTGGATGAAGCTTTTGAGAAATTGAGAAACCATGATATGAGAGGAATTAAGGAGACACAAAAGTTCAAGCTTGGGGATGCCCAAGGCACCCCAGGATAATTTTCCAAGAAGTCTCAAGCATCTAAGCTTGGGGATGCCCCGGTAGGCATCCCACCTTTCTTCTTCAACAACTATCGGTTAGTATCGGTTGAGCCTAAGTTTTTGCTTCTTCACATCAGTTGTGCTATCCTTGCAATGTCATTTTATTTTGTTTTGCTTGCTGTTTTATTAGAGTACCAAGATCTTAAGTTCTTTAATGAGAGAGAGTCTTCGCATATTTACATAATTATTTAGCTACTCATTGATCTTCACTTATATCTTTTCGGAGTAGTTTGTCATTTGCTCTAGTGTGTCACTTATATCTTTTAGAGCACGGCGGTGGTTATATTTTGTAGAAATTGCTAGTCTCTCATGCTTCACTTATATTATTTTGAGAGCCTTTTAGAACAACATGGTATTTTCTATGGTTACAAAGTTGGTCCTAGAATGATGAGCATCCAAGTTGGGTATAATAAAAACTATCATAGAAAGTGAATTGGATGCTATGATCAACTTGATGCTTGATAATTGTTTTGAGATATGGAGGTAGTGATATTAAAGTCATGCTAGTTGGGTGATTATGAATTTAAAGAATGCTTGTGTTGAAGTTTGTGATTCCTGTAACATGCACATATGGTGAACCGCTTTGAGATGAAGTTGGAGCACAATTTTATTTATTGATTGTCTTCCTTATGAGTGGTGGTCGGGGACGAGCGATGGTATTTTCCTACCAATCTATCCCCCTAGGAGCATGCGTGTAGTGCTTTGATTTTTGATGACTTCTAAATTTTTGCAACAAGTATATGAATTCTTTTGATTAATGTTGAGTCCATGGATTATACGCACTTCTTCACCCTTCCACCATTGCTAGCCTCTCTTGTACCGTGCAACTTTCGCCGGTACCATATACCCAGCATTTACCTTCCTCAAAACAGCCACCATACCTACCTATTATGGCATTTCCATAGCCATTCCGAGATATATTGCCATGCAACTTTCCACCGTTCCGTTCATATGACACGCATTACTTTTGTCATATTGCTTTTTGCATGATCATGTAGTTGACATTGTATTTGTGGCAAGGCCACCTTCATAATTTTCATACATGTCACTCTTGATTCATTGCATATCCCGGTACACCGCCGGAGGCATTCACATAGAGTCATATCTTATTCTAGCTTTGAGTTGTAAATCCATAAAACTGTGATCATCTTCATTATTAGAGCATTGTCCTAGTGAGGAAAGGATGATGAAGACTATGATTCCCCCACAAGTCGGGATGAGACTTCGGACTTTATAAAAAGAAAAAAAAGGGGGGGAAGAAAAAAAAAGAAAAGGCCAAAAAGAAAAAAAGAAGGCCAAAGAAAAAAAAAAGAAAATAAGAAAAAAATAAAATGAGAGAAAAAGAGAGAAGGGACAATGCTACTATCTCTTTTTCCACACTAGTGCTTCAAGGTAGCACCATGATCTTCATGATAGAGAGTCTCATATGTTGTCACTTTCATATACTAGTGGGAATTTTTCATTATAGAACTTGGCTTGTATATTCCAATGATGGGCTTCCTCAAAAGTGCCCAAGGTCTTCGTGAGCAAGCAAGTTGGATGCACCCCACTTAGTTTCTTTTGTTGAGCTTTCATATATTTTACTTGTCGTGTATATGCCTACGTATGCCTACGTACCCTAAAACCATCAAAAATCAAGATAGATCGGGAGTTCCGCCGCCACAAGCCTCTGTAGCCACCAAAAACCTCTCGAGAGCCCGTTCCGGCACCCTGCCAGAGGGGGAATCCATCACCGGTGGCCATCTTCATCATCCCGGCGCTCTCCATGACGAGGAGGGAGTAGTTCACCGTCGGGGCTGAGGGTATGTACCAGTAGCTATGTGTTTCATCTCTCTCTCTCTCTCTCTCTCTCTCTCTCTCTCTCTCTCTCTCTCTCTCTCGTGTTCTCGACTTCACACGATCTTGATGTATCGCGAGCTTTGCTATTATATTTGGATCTTATGATGTTTCTCCCCCCTCAACTCTCCTGTGATGAATTGAGTTTCCCTCTTGAAGTTATCTTATCGGATTGAGTCTTTACTTTGAGAACACTTGATGTATGTCTTGCTGTGTTTATCTGTGGTGACAATGGGATATCACGTGCCTCTTGATGTATGTTTTGGTGACCAACTTGCGGGTTCCGCCCATGAACCTATGCATAGGAGTTGGCACACGTTCTTGACTCTCCGGAAGAAACTTTGGGGCACTCTTTGAAGTACTTTGTGTTGGATGAATAGATGAATCTGAGATTGTGTGACGCATATCGTATAATCATGCCCACGGATACTTGAGGTGACAATGGATTATCTAGGTGACATTAGGGTTTTCGTTGATTTGTATCTTAAGGTGTTATTCTAGTACAAACTCTTTTATAGATTGATCCGAAAGAATAACTTTGAGGTGGTTTTGTACCCTACCATAATCTCTTCGTTTGTTCTCCGCTATTAGTGGCTTTGGAGTGACTCTTTGTTGCATGTTGAGGGATTGTTATATGATCTATCTATGTTATTATTGTTGAGAGAACTTGCACTAGTGAAAGTATGAACCCTATGCCTTGTTTCCTATCATTGCAATACCGTTTACGCTCACTTTTATCATTAGTTAGCTTGCTGTTTTTATTATTTCAGATTACAAAAACCTATATCTACTATCTATTTTGCACGTGTATCACCATCTCTTCGCCGAACTAGTGCACCTATACAATTTACAATTGTATTGGGTGTGTTGGGGACACAAGAGACTTCATTGTTATTTGGTTGCAGGGTTGCTTGAGAGAGACCATCTTCATCCTATGCCTCCCACAGATTGATAAAACTTAGGTCATCCACTTGAGGGAAATTTGCTACTGTCCTACAAACCTGTGCACTTGCAGGCCCAACAACGTCTACAAGAAGGTTGTGTAGTAGACATCAGCTAACAATGAGATGACTAGCAAATTAGATCATTTTTAGCGCCATATGGCACTGGGCTGCCGTGTTTTGTGCCCTCCGTTGTAGTACTACTCCAGTGGAAACTTGAGTATACCGCACGGTTCTTTGCTCCTCCTTAGGTCGTCGGCACATTTATACGAGCAGTCAAATCACAAGGCCCCGCCTTCTAGTAGTAATGAGCCGTCAAATCACAAAGGCCCTTGCCTCTCGTGAAACCGACCAAGCTACACTGCCCCGCCCTCTAGCCTTTTAAAAAATGTATACTTTTGTACAGTAGTAGTATCAATGGATTGCGCCATGGAGCAAAATGAACAAGATGAAATTAAAGAAAAAGGTGGTACATATAGAGAGCGCTCGTCGCCAAATTATGCATATAGTACTATTAAAGAAATAAATAAATTAGCATACCTATTTAATTCTTGGGTTCTTATTATTTATGCCACTAGTTGTGTATCACTACTCAGTTTTGCCATTATAAGTTACAACTACTCAAAAATGCCATCGATCCGTGAGATGCCTGCTCAAAAATGCAATTAGATATCTCAAAAATGCCATTGTTAAGTTAGATGTTTGCTCAAAAATGCCATTAGACTGTTATTTTCAAGTCAAACCCGTTGACCATGTTACATGACACAAATAAGCCAATTCTCACAATGATAAGTGTGCCCCGCTTGTCAGGAGTAACCAAGTGAATAATTTTATAGGAAAATAAGAATGTTGTTGGGATCAAGTAGGCCCCACACTTTATTTTACTGTAGTGAGATAGAGGGAGAGATGGCATGTTGGTCCATCGGTATTTATGTCATTATAACATGGCAAAAGAGATTTGAGTCACAATAATGGTGTCCAGCACAACACACCCCTCAAATAAAACTAAGCACCCTAGAACTCTTTGACAAAACTAAGCTCCCTAAAATTCTTTGACAACTAAACTGTTGGCTATATGATGTTGGCCATATATATTGTATGTATATAATGTGAAGAAACGAGTGGTAGTACTATACCAACTAAAAGATGAAATGTAAGAAATATAATGAGAAGAAACATAACATAGTTCTGTTGGGGGCTCAGCACAACACACCCCTCAAATTAAACTAAGCACACCTGAAATTAAACTAAGCAACCATTCCGGTAGACACTGCATTAGAACCACCATGAGCAACAACACTGCCACCTTACTCGGAGTCCTCGTCCACGTCCTCAACTTCGTCCTTCTCCCTCTTCCTCTTGGCCGATACTTCTTTGCATGAACCGCACACTTGGCTCTTACTCTTCATCCAACCCTTGTAGATATTGAAAGAAAGGTAGCCATTCATTGTAGCGTACTGGATGTGGTTTATATCTAGTACATTCCACTGCCATGCATGATGACGAAACGTGTGCGGAGGTTTCTCCAGTTTACTGTACGAAGGATGAACCATGGCTCCGGCCAGGGTCAGCATTGAAGGCTGATCGCGGGAGGGTAGCAGCCCATTCTTTTGGAGGTCGAAGGGGTTTCCTACAACGTGGCCTATCCGACCCAGGACTCTTATGTCGTTCGTAAAGTCTACAGTAACGAATTTGACTAGGTCGTCCTTGAGGATGTTCTTAAAATCCTGGCACTCAACGTCGGCATGGTATATGTGGTAGACCAAGCATAAGTCATGCACGCAAACCTGGATCACGGTGGGCTTCTTCTTCTCTTCCTCCTATAGATCCTTCTCTTGTCCCAAGACTATGGTGTACTCAACATCTAGCCCAGCAACCCACTCATCATTTGAGTTTTTGAACATGCGTCTGAAGAGAGCAAGGCATCATTTCACCGTCGCGGAAGAATGGGTGTAGATGACGTCGAACTCATCGCCGGTGATGGTTCTAATCACTACTAGGAAAACGGCTATAGGTAATATCACTATTAGTGGCGCACCAGAGATGTCGTGCGCCACTACTATATAGCAGTGGCGCACCACAAACAGGTGCTCCACTAATAGTGACATTACTAGTGGCGCACCAGGTTTCCTGTGCGCCACTACTATTTTTTTGAACAGTAACCAGCCATGCCTAGGCTTACCAGTGGCGCACCAGGACAAGGTGCGCCACTACTATTTTTGATAGTAGTGGCGCACCTTGCCCTGGTGCGCCACTACTATTTTTTTTGAACAGTAGCCAGCCATGCCCAGGATTACCAGTGGCGCACCAGGCCAAGGTGCGCCACTACTATATTTGATAGTAGTGGCGCACCTTGCCCTGGTGCGCCACTGGTAAAGCTGGGCATGGTGGTCCAAAAAAAAAACATAGCAGTGGCGCACCCCTTCACTGGTGCGCCACTAGTATTGCTGGCTACTAGTGGCGCACCACTGAAGGGGTGCGCCACTGGTAACCTGGGAGCAGTAGCTATAATTAGGCAGCCACACCTACCACACACTCACTTTCCCCCCTCCACCAAAACAGATTTGGTCGTCTTGCTCCTCCTCCTCACCTCATTTGCACCATAGATTCACCCAAATTAAGTGGTTAAATTTCCTTTTTTTGATAGGTAAGTAAGGGGAAAGCTTTCTTTATGTTCTAGATCTACTTTTCTCTCCGTCTCCAACAACGTACACACTTTTTATGGCCTAGAGATCTACGTATGTTTGTGGTGTTGCATATGTTTGTGTTTGCAGGTACCGGTATTTGAAATGCGATAGTTGCCAATATTTTGCCGGAATGTTGATTAATTTCCGTTTCGGCGAGAATTTGGCACTATATGCATTCTTTTTGGTCCTATTTTAAGGCAAAGTCATGCCAAATTTTTTTTTGTTCTAAAATATCATTTTGCTCTACCCCGCAGGCGACCATGGTCCGCACGATGACCGAAGGCATCGTAAATAGGTTTTTGAGCTCCGCGAAGGCCGAGATGCTTCAAAAGAACGAGACGGAGATAAGATGTCCGTGTCGAAGATGCAAGCTGAAGAGCCTTATTGCGGACCCGGATTCCGGGCAGGTGCGGGACCACTTGCTCTTGCGTGGTTTCATGGATGGCTATCGGTGGCAAGGTGATGAAGATGACTATGAAGTCATCCATGGGGGCCGGGCAAGCAGAAAAAAGGAAGGGCAGCAAGACAATAGCGGCGAGGGCGGGCGAGAAGACGAAGAATCTCCAGGACATGATCACGAAGTAGATGCAGGACACGGTCATCATGTAGAAGATGCCGGACATGATGATGAGGAAGATCAAGACGAAGGGCATCATCATGAAGATGAAGATGCCGGAGCAGACGACGATGGACCATCGATGGGCTGGGTGCATGACCCTCATATTCAAGAGCTGCTTCGCAAGCAGACGGGTAACGCAAGAGCTGCCGCCCGAGAGAAAGCCAAGCTGGATCAACTAGAGACAGACGCGGTTACTCCATTGTATGAAGGATGCAGGCCCGAGGATACCCGCCTGAAAGTAACGCTCATGGCTCTGGAGATGAAGGTAAAACACAAAATGACGGACGCATGCTTCGACGAGAACATGTCATTCTGGCACGAACGTCTTCCGAAGGGGAACAAGTGCCCGACCAGTTTGGAGGAGGCGAAGAAAATCGTGTGTCCTCTGGATTTACCGCACGTGAAATACCATGTCTGCATGAACAATTGCATCATTTATCGGGGCGAGCACGCGGAGTCTACCATATGTCCGGTGTGCGGCGTCACTCGATACAAGAAGAGGAAGAAAGCTCCTCGAAAAGTGGTGTGGTACTTTCCGATCACTCCTCGTCTGCAGCGGTATTTCGCGGATCCTAAGGTAGCAAAGCTCCTGCGTTGGCACGCGGATAGGGAGGAGAAGAAGCGAGAAGATGACGCAAATGATCCGGAGATAGATAAAAAAGACAAGATGCTGAGTCACCCTAAGGATGCGAGCCAGTGGCAAGCGTTGAATTTTGAATACCCAGAATTTGGGAAGGATCCAAGGAACATCGTGCTCGGCGCGAGCACCGATGGAGTCAATCCGTTTGGCAGCCAGAGAAGCACACATAGCACCTGGCCTGTGTTTGTGTGGATGTACAACCTTCCCCCCTGGTTGTGCATGAAGAGGAAGTACATTCACATGAGTATGCTAATTGAAGGGCCGAAACAACCAGGGAATGACATCAATCTGTATCTGAGGCTGCTGAAGGAGGAGCTAGACACGCTGTGGAAAACGCCAGCCAATACGTGGGACGCCGCAGAGAAAGAATATTTCCCTATGAGAGCCGCACTGCTCACGACGGTGCACGACTATCTCGGTTACGGATATCTCGCGGGGCAGGTACTCCATGGATTTTCTGGATGCGTACGGTGCATGGATGACACAACGTATCGCCAGCTAGATAGAGATCCCGGGTCTTCGAAAACCGTGTTCATGGGACATCGAAGGTGGCTTCGCGACGATGACGCATGGAGAAAACGCAAGGATCTGTTCGATGGTGAAACCGAACCCCGAAGACCCCCACGTACGAGGAGCGGCGAGGAAATAGACGAGCTGTTGAAAAATTGGAAAGAGTGCCCACCGCCGGGAAAGAAGCGAAAGGCGCCAGAGCCGCTGCTGAAGGTATGGAAAACGAGGTCTGTTTTCTGGGACTTGCCGTACTGGAAGATCCTCCGTGTGCCTCACAGCCTTGATGTCATGCATATCACGAAGAACGTGTGCGAGAGTCTGCTTGGTACCCTGCTCAATATGCCAGAGAGGACCAAAGATGGGCCGAAAGCAAGGGCAGACTTGCAAAAAATGGGCATCAGGGAGGAGCTCTGGCGCCCTAATGATGATGATGATGATGATGATGATGATGATGATGATGAGGCAAAGGACACGAAAAGTCATCGCAAAGGCAAAAAGGCCAAGAAGATCGAATATGACTACCCTCCCGCGTGCTTCACTCTAAGTCAGAAGGAGATCGAGCAGTTTTTCACCTGCCTCGTAGGAGTAAAACTTCCTTACGGTTACGCGGGGAAGATAAGCAGATACCTAGACTCAGCGAAGCAGAAGTTCAGCGGGATGAAGTCTCACGACTGTCACGTGCTGATGACGCAGATACTTCCAGTTGCAATCCGTGGGATCATGGACGCGCACGTCCGTGACACGCTATTTGGCTTATGCAACTTTTTCGACGTCATCTCTCGGAAGTCGGTTGGCGTGAGGCAACTCAGAAGGCTACAGGAAGAGATCGTGGTGATACTATGCGAGCTTGAGATGTACTTCCCGCCCGCATTCTTAGACGTTATGGTGCATCTGCTGGTCCATATAGTGGAGGATATCATCCAACTCGGGCCGACGTTCCTGCACAGCATGATGCCGTTCGAAAGGATGAATGGTGTCATCAAAGGATACGTTCGCAACATGTCACGTCCAGAGGGAAGCATAGCCAGGGGCTTTCTGACCGAAGAGTGCATCTCGTACTGCACGAATTATCTAGGCATCGAGAACCCCGTTGGTCTGCCCGTCAACAGGCACCTCGGCAGGCTCGCTGGATGGGGTCACCGCGAGGGTCACCGCGAAATGCATGTCGACTTCATGGGTCGACTCGCCGACTTTGAAAGAGCAAACCTAGTCGCGCTACAACACATAGACGTGGTCGATCCTTGGGTGGTAGAGCACAAAATCTTTATTGAGAAGACGTACAATGACCGAGGCCAACAGAGGACGGAGGGAGCTATAATCAAAGAGCACAACTCATGTTTCACGCGTTGGTTCAAGGAGAAGCTTCTGTCGTACCCTTTACATGAGGATTCTTCCGCGGAAGAAAAACTCATATTCGCCTTGTCACAGGGCGCCGAGCACAACCTGATGACCTATGAGGCGTACGATATCAACGGCTACACATTCTACACCGAGGAAAAGGACATGAAGAGCGATTATCAGAACTCCGGGGTAACGATGGAATCCTACACCGGTAACGACAAGGACAGATACTACGGAAGGATCGAGGAGATCTGGGAGCTGAGCTACGCTGGAGAGAAGGTCCCGATGTTCCGTGTCAGATGGGCCAAGAGCGTCCTAAAAGAAGACCGGTATTTCACCACCATGGTTATACCAGAAGCCAAATCCAAGACCGCGGGCGCAAACGTCACCGCGAAAAATGAGCCATGGGTACTGGCTTCCAAAGTGGACCAATGCTTCTTCATTACCGACCCGTCAAAGCCCAGTCGTGTTGTCGTGAGGAGAGGCAAAAGGAACATCATCGGAATGGATGGAGTCGCCAATGAGCAAGACTTTGACAAGTACGGCGACCCGAAGATGGAAGATGACGACGACGATGAAGTACCATACACCACAAGAAGAAGCAGGACCACCCTACCTAAAGGACGTCCGTTCAAGAGAAGATCAATTCAAGGGGTTCCAGGGCTAAATTATTCAACCGCGAGGAAGAAGGGCAAGAAGATTGTGAAAAGATAGCTAAGATTGAATCACGACGTGTCGGCTGCGTGTGTGTGTGTGTCAGTGGCATGTTGTTTTCAACCGCGTGTGTGTGTGCGTGATAGCTAAATTATTACATGTATCACTTGATTTCAACCATGTCATCTAATTCTAAATCTTTGCACAATGGTTTTATCACTCCATTTGCATTTTCCTATTCTTTTATCTCAAATCTTAAATTATCACAATGATTCAAATCTTAAATCTAAACACATAAGCCCACGTATATTGTCCTAAAAGATGTACATATATTTAATAGGAAATATTCAAATACATTAAAATGTATGTTGTTTAACAATATTTACATTCAAATGTATGTTGTTTAACAATATTTACATTCAAATACATTCAATATTCAAATATATTTAATAGAAAACTAAAAAAGAACTGACAAAAACAGTAAAGAAAAAACACAGAAAAAGGTAAAAAAAATGTTTAAAGACCGGACTAGTGTAACCAATAGACATATATACATCAAAAACATTTTTTTAAAATATTGGCATGAAACTGAAGTTATCTTTTCCTATGTTCACCGAGCCAGTGATTGCCTATCTCAAAATAAGAAACAATTGAAGCTCTGCTTTGCTCAGAATCTAGTTATTTTTCTTATTTCTGTGGTTGAACAGTGGAAAAAACGAAATTGACATGTAAATATTGTACTTGTTATCTCTTAATTCAGTACTGTGCTTGTTATCTCTTAATATAAGATCTGAAGAAAACTGTATAGTGAAAGCATGTAAATATTGTTTGATGCTTCTCTGCAATGACAAGTAGTTTTTGAATTATACTGATGGAAATTGACATGTACTGTGTATTGTTTTGAATTTCAATGACAAGTACCGTGAAAGCATGGAAATTGACATTGGCAAGTAGCAAATCTAAAGTATGTATTGATGGAAATTTACAAGTAGCAATGTGAAGTAGCTTTTAAATTTCTCTGATGGAAATTGACATGTACTGTGCATAACAACCAAATCCTGTATATGTACTGTGAATAACAACCAATTTTTTTTGCATATGCTTCTGTTCACCAAAAGAGTGATGGGCTTGCTGCTCTGTTGTGCCTATATGTAGGCCTTTTTTGTCCATATGAAAGCAGAGGACCATATGGTCTGTGGCCTTTTCATCCATATGAAAGTAGAGGCACATTGTGGTGCTAGTTTGCTGGGTTTTGTCTCCGACCATCGTGTCGTGATGATTTTGCAGGTACCCCGAGAGGCCCTTGAGTTTGCCGGAATGTCGATTAACTTCCGTTCCGGCAAGTTCGGGTACTCCATATGTCCTATTTTCAGCAAAGGTCATGCTGAAATTTTCCGTGAATTTTAGCATGACTTTGCTAAAAATAGGACATATGGGGTACTTGCGACTAATGCATGGGCCGGGGTATCTTAGTACTTAATTAAGTAGGATCAAGAATTAAGTAGGACTAGTTCTGAATAGCTTCTATCAACGGCACTCTAAATGATAAAACCGTAGCTTTTAGGATGCCTCGGTGTCGACAAACCCTAAGTGATGAGACCATGATAATTCCTCACAAACCCTAAATGATGAGATCTTGTTCCTTGACAATAACCAACTTTTTGACCAAACTTTTTTCCTATTTAGAGCGAACATGGCCGACAACGATGAGGCCGGCGGTTCGGGCGGCAAGCCATTCTGGGAGCTGTCCCAGGAGATGGAGGAATACCCTCACCGCTATGAGGACGCCGCGGAAGACACCGATCCCGACTACACAACCCCTAGTGGCGTCGGGGATGACACCACTGATGGTGCCGCCGGGGATGCCACCACTGATGATGGCAGCGAACGCACAGATGGCAGCCAACCGAAGAGGCAACGGAAGGACCGGCGCCCGAACGTGCTCGGCACCGTCAAGGAGGAATTTACTGAAGTGTCCTCCAGTGGGCATCCAACGGCGCCCAAAGAATTAGTCAGTGGGTACGCGGGACAACTCGGGTGCATTGTCCGGAGCACCGTCACGATCAACACTGAGAACCTAAGGCATCGTGAACGAGGGAATTTGCGGATCCTCCTCTTCACGAAGCTGCACGAACGATACAAGTTCCCCGGTGACTTCGCAAACACACGCCTCTCAGGGAATAAAGTGAACAGTGCCGCCCTCACGAAGATGAGCACGGCCCTGGCTTCTTGGAGAGCCCGGGTGAAGAAAATGATTGAAAGAGGTGATAGTTATGAGAAGATCAAGGAGAAAAATCCTTTGATCAGCAAAGCTGACTACCTGGAGTTCACGACCAAGTGCGAGAGCAACGCATCCGTGGAATCAAGTCAGTGGGGGAAAGAAATGCGGGAATTGAACTTAGGGGTCCACAAACTCGGTCCCGGCGGTTACAGAGTGGCGGAACCTAAATGGGACAAGGAGGACGCGGAGCGTGTCGAGCAAGGCCTACCGCCCCTCTTCGATAAATACCGCCATGAAAAGCAGACCAGGAACTATATCAGAGCCCGGTACAAGGAGGACCCGGTAACAAAGGAGCTTACCACGGATCCGAAGGTGAAGGCGCTTGAGCTTGTTCTGGTAAGGAATACACCCCCGCGTAATTAGCTCCATATGGTTGCATTCTAATTAATGAAGCCAAATTTCTAAATGGTTCACGTTCCTTCCGCAGGAAACTGAAAGCAGTAGCGCGGGGTCTCAGAGCTCCCCGTCTGCCCCTTGGGACACCACTTTAAATAGGGCGTTGAATGTAATGAAACAGAAGGATAAGTTAGCTATGCCGACGTCAGCTGGTCGTGTGGCCGGCGAAGGCTTGTCCATGAAATGGTCGGAATACTATAAGACTGGGCGAAAGGAGAGAAAGACCAGCTTGGAAAGCCAGGAGGTTAAAGAACTCAAGGCAAAAGTGGCGCAGATTCCTCAGATAGTCGAAGAGCAAGTGCGAGACCAAGTGCGAGACCAACTGGGAGCGACGATCACCGCCATTATGCCTACCTTGGTTGAGGGGCTGCGGGGGTGGTTTGTGGGCGGCCAACAGGGGCCGCCCCCGATTCCCAGCTTGACGGGCAGCAACTCGCACAACGCGCTGGCAGTGGTGTCTCTGGCGGAGGCGTCATTGGTGTCTCCGGTGCCGGCGCCGGCATTGGAGCTTGATGCACCCGGGTGTGGGAAGAATACGCCGGCCGGCACCTCGGCAGCAAGCGGCCCCTCCGTCACTTGCACGCCCGCTGTTGGCGGTGCCTCGACATTAGCCGAGCTTGACGCCATCACGGTAACTAAGCCTCGGCCGATGACTTCATCTCCTTGCCTTTGACTGGGCATCCCTGACGCCCTACATGTTTTCGCAGGGCGCCGCCAACGAAGTTCCATGCACTCTCCTGCACTTCGTGGACGGCAAGTTGATCGATGTCGCCAAGGCCAAAATCGTTGAACCGGGCAACCGCGTGTTCCACCATAATCCGATGCCACCCACCGTGTATAGGGTTCAACTGGTTCGGGTGCTGCGGGGCTGCGACGACTTGTTACCTCCGTATCGACCCCATGGGGCCGACGAAGAGGATGTGATGACCCTCGGCGCCTGCTTCAACTGGCCATTGCTTTGGCCGAAGAGCCAGATTCGTTTGGGGGCGGGGGTCACCACCCCACAGACAACACCGCCAGTCCTGCCGGCGCCAAGCCATGGCAAGACCGCCGCAACGCTACCGCCGTCAGTTGATCCGGGCATGCATATGGCACAGGATCCGGACATCGACGATGGTACATTTGTCAACGTCGATGACTACTTCAACGAACATGGTGGGTACGGTGACGAATTCTTGGCACCTCCTTCTCAAGAACCCAACCCTGCAAAAGTCGATCGCGATCTAGCTGGTACCGCGGAGAAACCCAATTGCAACAGGCGTCGTCTGTTCGGTTCTCAGGAGACGCCTCCAGCTGCCGCCTTCACCGAGACTCAAGCAGCCGAGGTGGGAAATATTATCAGCCCCACCACACTCAAGAAGGTGGTCTCTGAGCAGACCTCGATCCCATTACATCAGCAGAAGCCAAAGAAGGGACGGAAAAGAAAAACTAACAAGGGTGCGAGCCAGCCGGCACCGAGTACGATCCGTGCTCAGGACGGGCCACCAATACCTAAGGATATCATGAGGGCGGTGCATGTGGCGGGTAGGCCGATGCTACCGGCTAATCTGCTCAAGGCTGCAACCGGTGCTATGCGGAGTCTGCATGACAGTGTTCTTTCCATGGAGAAGCGGCGTCTCTCCGAGAAAGATGACTCATACCCGGTTTTCGTGGCCAAGGTGCCAGAGGGCAAGGGCTTTGTCGATGGCACCATCGGGAGTATGATCGTCCTGCGGTTTGATGACATCTTCGCTATGTTTAACCTTCATCCGCTGCACTACACCTTCATTCGGCTATTTTCGCTCAATATGGAGATGCAGATCATTAGAGACAAGACCCCGGACATCGTGATAGTCGACCCCTTCTACATGCGTGCCAAGCACTTGGACAGCGCTGGGGACCGGCAAATCGCGAGTTCATACCTCGAAGGCGTCATTATGGCGAACAAAGATAAGGATACCTTCCTCGTGCCTTACTTTCCGGAGTAAGTCATCCCCTCACCGCCCCGTAACATATGATTTCTTAGATTTCGATCGTTCTTTTTTTTTCTAACATTCCGTGTTTTGTGCAGTGACACACGTTGCACACTCATCCTCTTAAGCCCGAAATATTCCACGGCCACGTATTTCGACTCGGACCGTCAGTCGAAGAAAGACTACACAAATATCAAGAAAGTTCTTGATGATGCTCTCCCCGGCTACGCCAAATCTGGAGGCACCTTCAGGAAGGAAATGTGTAGGTACGGCAAGCACGTGTTCACCCACGTAACGACGTTCCCCTGCGTCAAGCAGCCGCCTAGCAGTCAGAAGGATGCCTACTACGCCCTCCATCACATGCGGGCGATCGTACGGGACCATAATCACCTTATGCTACCAAAGGGTCTCCAAGATTGGGCCGCACGCTTGTCGGCAATCCAGGACATGGACATCAGACAAGAATTCTTTCGCATCCAGTCGGAGTTTGCGGAAATCATCTGTCAAGATGTCCTTCGTACCTCGGGGCAGTTCCACCTCAAATATCAACCGTCCAACAGTGAAATAGAAACAACGCTACAAATGCAGGCTGACAACTACCGCACATTCATGACGCCGACGGATGACGGCGGCTTCATCCACGCTCCGGTCCCTGAGTCGAGTCGAAGAAAGTATTGATGGTATGTAGTTCTGAAATGTCGATTAGCTCGTGTTGTAATTAAACTTTAATGAACTTGTATGTCTCTTTAGTTTGGACAGTCGTTCAACTTATATGTAATCGATGCTATTTATTAGTAGGACCATGAACCGTGCTATTAATGTGTTGCTTTTCTCTTCCGATCCTTTTGTTGCATACTTATATATTATCTGTGAATTGCTACTAACGTTTTGTTTGTCTAGTGCATAGAGATGCCGTCGTATGTCGTGTACAAGGGTAGGGTTCCCGGAGTCTATGACGACTGGGAGGAGTGTCGGAGACAGGTTCACCGTTTCAGCGGTAACAGCTACAAAGGGTACACCACTAGGGCGGAGGCGGAAGCTAGATACGAGCGCTATCTAGAGGGAGAGAGGAGGGAGCGGAGGAGGAACCGGATGAAGACTAGTTTCATCGCGATGATGCTCATCGTGACCGCAGCTCTCTTCTATGTGATGGTAGTTTAGATGATATCAACTTTGTAATGTGACGACAAACTCGCTACTCGGTCTCGAGACCTAAACTTGTCTAATATTTGAACTTTGTTCGCTATTTCGAATTCGGAGACTAATGTGATGATTTGTATTATGTGCTGTTTATATTCTGTGATGTATTGTATTTTGTAACCTGTGCAAATACCAGAAATGCAAAAAAAAATTCCTAGAATTAATAGTAGTGGCGCACCATATTGCACATTAGTGGCGCACCCAGTTAAATAACAGTGGCGCACCCATATGGATATCAGTGGCGCATCAGTAAGGGACCCTGCTGCAATACCAGTGGCGCACCATCTTGCACATTAGTGGCGCACCCAGTTAAATAACAGTGGCGCACCCATATGAATATCAGTGGCGCACCCATACGAATATCAGTGGCGCACCCATATGAATATCAGTGGCGCACCCATATGAATACCAGTGGCGCACTAGGTGGCATACCAGTGGCGCACCAGTGGTGCGCCACTGTTATTTGGATTAACAGTGGCGCATCAGAGGTGCGCCATTAGTATTCCTTATTAGTGGCGTGGTATTAGTGGCCCACCCATGGTGCGCCACTAATGGCAATATTGGGTGCGCCACTAATAGCCTTTTTTCTAGTAGTGAATCTTGCACCGCCGATCATGGAGATTTGGGACGCCATGGATTTGGGAGGAGGGTTAGGATTAGTGGAACTGCCGTAATGTGAAAGGAAGGGACGACTAGGAGCGAACTGTCATAATGTTAAAGGACGTCCGGGGACGAGGAGGAGCAAACTGCCAACGGTTTTCTTCGATTGTAAAAATGCTGAGTGGGGCGTGCGAACAGCAGGGTAGTGGCTTGCCTGGTGGATAAATGGATTCATGCACAGTACTATGGGGGCCCAATTAGGTGTCATGTCTACTCGGCGCCCAATTAAATGGCTTTCAATGTCATGTCAAGCGTCGGGAAAATTACAGGTGATATGAAGCTTTCCATTCTCCCATGATACGGGCTTATGAGAGCCCTTAGATCTGAGATCGAACGGTTGCATGGCGTGATTCTAGACCTATGGATGAATATTCTATCCTGGAGGGTTATTCTACAAATTTTCATCAACTTAGCATGCGACCGTTCGATCTCAGATCCAAGGGCTGCCAGCAGCCCGTATCATGGTCGCGCCTACCACGACCGTCGCCTCGCTCACGTGGCCATGCCCTTGGAGATTTGACATGGTGTGTTTGGCTATCAGATGTTGGCATGTCATACATAGTCATCACTTAGTCACTCATACTACAACAAGGTTAGCTACAAGGTTGGCTATAAGAGTTTTTTTCACTTCTCTCTATCTCTTTCTTCGTAGTATTTATAGCATTTGCCAAGGAGTGACCTCTTCCAATGAAATGGTGCTTAGATGAGGTGCTAAGGGCATTAAATGGCTTAGCAATCAAGTCCCCAATGCATAGGTGCTTAGTTTTTTATTGCTAAGTTTGCTTCATTTAATTAGTTGTAGACTCAAAATTGTCTTTTCACCTAGGTACACGCACTTAGCATCGTTTCTTCCTTGGGTCACCAAACTAGTCTCTCTTTTCTTAATTAACTTGCCACATCAGACTTTATGCCTATGTGTCAAGCTTAGCACATGTAGGAGCAAGTAAGTACAATAGTGGGCTATAAGCCCGCTTTACATGGCATTTTTGCATATGTGGAGGAAAGAGGCAAGGAAAAAGTGGAGGAGTGGGCTCTCATGCAAGAGCCAACCTCAACATGGTGGAGCATTGGGAGAGGCACCTATATGGAGGTGGTCAGGAATCGGGAGACTCACGTCGGTCGTAGCACCGCAGTTAAAATCATAATGGCAAGTCAAATCAAGGGGCCCCACCTGTCCAGCAGTAACTCATTGTCAAATCACACAACCCTATGTGTGCAGCAGCCTACTCCCTCATCTTCTCGTGTCTCTGTCAAACCGACTAGGTGGAACTGCCCCGCCTACCACGCGCGAAAAGCCCTGCCCTCGACTTTTAAATAGTATAGTATACTAATTTTGTATCCATGGATTGCGCTATGGAGCAAAGCCTCAAGAAAATGGCGGTACACATGTACGGAGTATACAGCATGCCCATCGCATTTGCGTCGCACCCCAGACGGTCAATCGGTCTGGCACGCCCCTCTCCGAATGGAACGCGCATCATATTGCGTTTGCACACACATGTGGGACCGCAATTGAGAACTGGCCATAGGCACACTCCCCGGCCCCGCAAGTCGGTGAGTTAATAGAAGAGAGAGACGTGCGATAGTACTAGAGAAGTGTTGAACATACGTTGGTGCCTGCACGATCCCTGCAAGACATGGAAGATCAGTTCGTGCATGCATGTGACCAGACTCCAATAGACACGCCTAGATTAGCTATCATCTACATATCATGCAGGCTGTGTTGTATAGGACTGTAGTTCTGGTGAGAAATCTAAAAAAAGGTTTCTTGTCATCTCGCAAAATTAGGTGTCATGTGCTTCAGATCACTGCGAGGGTTAAACAGCAACACCTGAGTTGGGCTAGTCATTGGGGGCACATGCACGAAGACTACTCGGCTGCCATCTACTCCCTTTGTCCGAAAATACTTGTCATCAAAATGGATAAAAAAGGATGTATCTATAACTAAAATACGTCTTGATACATCTCCTTTTATTCATTTTGATGACAAGTATTTCCGGACGGACGGAGTAGGTCAAGCCGGCTATGTTAATTAGGACATCTATCAATCGACCCCTTTTCTACGAGTTTATCTTTAATTTGAGCTTTGATCCTCATCTAGTTTGTCCGTCGGGATTCATGTTTCCTTTGGGCTGTGAGGTTATGATTTCTTATCATGTGGCATTTTTCGTGTTATATGTTATAATCCAGTGCTTCGGATCAAAATGACGACAACTGCGCCTCCGGGGCACGCGCATGAAGACTTCTCGACAGTCATTGACAAGGTCAAGCCGGCTCCGGTAGACAAAAGAAAATAAGTACTCCACTATATAGGCAGGAGCCTCCGCGCTTTATTGCTAGTGTTGCTCTCTTCACACTGTCTCGTCCTCTCCAGATATAAACACGAAAGCAGTGGCCACACACTCTCTCTCTACTCACCGTTGGTCACAGATCCAGCCGGATCCTCTCCCCGGGGAATGTGAGAAGGTGCAATGTTCACGCGGTCGTCCTCGGCGATGGCTTTTACCCACTGTCGGCGTGTTCAAATCAGTGTGCCTTGCCGTTATCTCCCAAGGACCGCTGGCGAGGGAGGTTCTCCGACCCCTTCTTCCTCGCTACCGCAGTGTGGGCAGATTGGCCTCTCGCCTCCCACCTAGCGACATCTCGGTGACCCTCAGGTATAACTTCCTTCGAGACCGGCCTTGATCTACTTCCTGATCTCCTGACGTCGCTGCATTTGTATCTTTTACTATTTCTCAAGGGCCCTCGTAGATAGGATCGATCGGCTGTTTGAAAACCACCTAAATTTTTACTGTTAAGAGGTAAAACTAGTCTATGCACTCGAATCTAGTACTACTTGGTTCAAACAAGAAAGGGGGTGGGGGTGGGGGAAGATTTGTTACCTGAATCTAGGACTTGGTCGAAAGAGGAAATAATGGGGGCGAAAAATAGCAGGCACTGGCTATCGAACTTGTCTCTAGGTCTAATAGGGAAATAAAGGGAAACACAGTACAAACTCAACATAAACCCGGTCTATTGGTTGAAAAGGGAAATAAAGTGGGGACTGGGGGACAAGTCGACAGAGTAAGTCCAGCTCTAGATTTGCTAGCCTCACACAACATAAGGTGGCTATACCGAACAAAAATGGGACCAACCCAGATATCATGTTCTGATGTTTGTTGCCCTGAGCCACTCTTATGTAATGCCACTGGTAAACTGTAGCAGTCGCACTGTTAAAAGTAAGGACACGTTAAACCAATGTTGTTTTCAATGTAATGCCTCCAGTAATATGAATCAATGGCACTTTATTTCATGTCCTGCTAAATTTCCCATTAAGATAAGTTGCTTCTTTTTGTTATAGATGCAACTGTCCTGGTTCGCCTACTCTCCCGTGCCCAAATATCGACTCTGTAGCAGCTGTTAATGTAATGTTGCTGGTAAAATGAAGCAATGGCACCATTAAAGTAATGTCGTATTTAACGGTTGTCATAGTTAATCCTAATGCCCACACTAATATCTAGCAATGTTGTTGCTTTAGAAATTGCAGATGTCCTTGTAGGATTGTCATTTAGATAAGGAACATGCTTCTTTTCATTAGATGCATGTTTCATCACTTGTTAGTCACCCTCCTTTCCACCTTTTTTGTGCAAACAGAGATATACATTTCACGCTTGATCTTAGTTGAACTGCACAAATGGTATCCAAATTATAGTTGAACATTCCAGGAGCTTCACGACCAACCTTGATGTTGCTCAATTTTATTGCAACTAATGAAGAAGAAGCTCTGTGGGTTTTGTTTTCTAATGGAAATGGAACTGGGACTGGAGCCCTTTTCTTAAAAAAAGCTGCTAGCTCATGGGACATTGCTTCATTTTAGGTGAACTGCACCAAAAGGTCCCATGAATTGAATCATCCATGTTGGTGACTGGTGTCATCCCTTTTACGATGGCGTTGACTGTAGATATGGTTCCCATCACGAGGTATCTTCCTTTTTGGTCTCACCGTTTGCCAAATATCATGCATGTTGATCCTGCTCTTGTGCTACTGTTTTGGCACTGCCATGATAAAGCAGTAATGTTATTGTTTTGCCCCTTAATCTAGTGGCACTATTAATTTGAGGCAATGTTTTGGCACCGTTAGTGCCATTGTTTTTTTATATATCGAAAAAGGGGGTTCCCTATGATGTCATTAAAGAAACCCAACCATAGAGAACCATTATCCGACAACATCTCAGTGTAAACGGGCATTTATGCAACTACTACTAGAACGGACTGAGTACTAGCAGGAGACAAGTTCGCCACATAAGCTAGGCAGGTAGGGGGATGCAGCACCAGCTCAACCAAGTTTGGATATCAACCCAAATGCTACCACAGAAACATCAGGGGGAAGAGAGGGACTGAAAGAGCCAGCTTCAGCATCCAAGTCTAAGCACCCGCGGCCTCCATCCTTGCGACGCACGGTACACCTTGTTTGCCACCTGCTCGACCCTAGTGTCACTAATAAAATGAAGCAATAATATAGTTAAAATAGAGCGAGTGTCCTCTCTATCATTTCATTTAATGTAGATAAAGAAAGTGCTTCTCTTTGTTAATGTATGTTTCATCAACTAGGTCCATTGTTAATGTTCAAGCGTTTCTGCAAGCTGGGGTACTTAATTTTTGTTGATCTGCACAAAAATAGAGATTTGAATGTCTCAAGGCCCCTCCTTGTACTACCGCTGTACACTGATGTTCATCACTGGCAGAAGGTGTATCGGGGAGACTTGGGACGATTTCCAGTATGAGACGTACCGTATGAGGCGTCGCAGGGCCCATCTCGCCCTCGCAGCATGGCATACTATGATACTATCGCAATATTTTCTTGTATTTATTAGTGTATGTTTCCTCAACTAGTGTCACTATAATGTAATTATGCTTTTTCATTATCTGTGCAAACAGGGTTATTCAGCTGCATTCTGGTGGAATTGCACAAATGTACGGATGGAACCAGCATATATGCAGAGTGCAAGGTGTGCCAAGTAAAAATTATCGACATCAACCATGCTCCATGCATGCATTGGCATCCACCACCACCAGTGGGATGTGTGGCGCTCTCTGTGGACGGATCTTTCTAGGCAGCAAATCCTCTAACCAAATACTAGTAGTCTATATTGGCAGTTTTCTAGGGAGTACTCTTTTCTGAAAGAAGCACCAATATATTTTTCTTTATTTGTACATAGTGTCACAACTTTGACCAAAGGTCCAGAGCTATTTTAGGGTGATTGCGTAGTACTGGAGACTGATCGTAAGCATGAGTTTCATTAGCTATCACACTGATTGTAAGCATGAGCAGATGGAAGATTAGGTTTGTGCGAAGCTTACCTTAAACCCTACCGCCGCCGTTAAAACGAGGCGAGCGTCGAGGGAACCAAGGTGAATGGCAGGGAAGCAACGTCGCGCCATCTGGCCTCCTCTTGCGGTGGGAGAATGAATACTCCTGTGGCTCCGGCTGGCTCTCCACCCTCACGAATGGCACACCGTACTCGATTGATTCATTATCCTCTGGGTGCTCGACCTTCGACCTGTACGCCCACCACCTCCGCCTGACTTTCACCTCGGGCGAATCTGTGTGCTCCATCGCCTAGAGGAGATACTCGATGAACTCGAAGGACTGCGGCGTGACTGCCGCCGAGGAGTACATCGCCGATGTCTCGCGCTTTCGCATACATTGCCACATGGCCCTCACCGTCCTCGAAATCTCCCACTCATTGTCAGACCAAGCAAGGATCTCCTTCAACCTGGCTAACTTTGCCTAGTCGCCAGTCGCGATCTGCCTGATTCGCTGCTGCATCCTCTCCATAGATGTCCTTCTGAGTGGTCCGGTGCTAGCTTTGGAAGATGGGAGGAGAGACACTGGTCTTGCAATAGAGAAAAGGGAGAGGCGAGACGGTGGTTTTGGAATGGAGATGATGGAGAGGAGAGGAGGTGGTTTTGCAATGGAGAAGAGGGAGAGGCGAGACGGTGGTTTTGGAATGGAGATGATGGAGAGGAGAGGAGGTGGTTTTGCAATGGAGAAGAGGGAGAGGAGCGTGCGGCAGCGATTTAGGATTGGATGAGAGGGCCGGCGCGCTGTGACTGGATCAAAATCAAAATCAATTTACCCTTCAATTAAGAAAGCGACCCCACATTAACTAGTCTCCCTTTTATTCTGGGTCATAATTGACCATGATTTTTGCAAATAAAATATATGTTATACGTTGCAAAAATAATATAATTTGAAAGTACATTCAGATACGAACCAAAGAATACAATTTTTGGTGACATGCATTCACATTTTGCTTGTCAAATACAGTACGCGCTCAAACTTTGACCCAAAATACGCAAAACAAAAAATACTTCCAAGACCAGCGCCACTCTTCTCCTCTTCTCCTCTTAAACCACCGTTGCTCCTCTCCTGTTCCAATCTAAATCCAGCACCGCTCCTCTCCTCTTCCATTTCAAAACCACCGCCCCTCCTCTCTTGTTCCAATCCAATACCAGCGTCACTCCTCTCCCATTCTAATCCAAAACCAGCGCTACACCTCTCCTCTTCCATTCGAAAACCACCGCTGGCGAGTGCAGGTGATGTGGAGAAGTACATCGATGCAGGAGTACTACCGATACGTGAGGATCGCAGATGGCGACCCGGTGAAGCTAGCTAGGATGTTGGAGATACAGTCTTGGTTTGACAACAAGGACCAACTAGCGGCGACGGTGGCATCCATGGACAAATATCTGCAACAAAGCGAAAAGACGGTGATACTCCTAGAGGGAGTCAAGCAGGACTACATAGAGCTGCTCCTCTGGGCCATGGAGCAAACAGATTCACTGAATCCGATCATGAGGGAGCGGTGGTGGGAGTATCGATCCCAGATGGAGCATCCACCATAGATTGAAGGATCGAGCATCTATAAGGTGTCGTTTGTGAGGGTGTCGTGCCAGAGCGAGCCGGTGGAGTCTACATCGACCGAACCCAACTGCAAGAGGAGAAAAGCATTTCGCCCAACAATGCTTCCCCGCCATCCTCTTCCTCGCCCTTCACATCGTCTCATGGGGCGGCTGTCTGCCGCGAGGAATAGGAGTGGACTACCCCCCCCCCCCCAGCCCAATAGTCGGGCAGGTTGTGAATTGTCAGGAGGAGCATAGGATTGTCAGTATTTGCAGGTTGTGAATTGTGTTTTGTGTTGTGTATTTTGAGAGTTCAGATATGAATGTCTTTTTAATTTCAAATTTGCAGTATTGAGCATATGAAGTATTTTATGAATTCTAGAGATCTATTTTTAGCACTTAAAAATTATAGTTTCATAGGAGTATAAAAGTGCAAACAATGTGATTCTCAGAGAAGAAACTGCAAGTTTCAGTTTCAGATAAGAAACTGCAACTTTTAAGGGCAGAGCATTTATATTTACACGACCTTTTCAAACAGTGTTAACATCATGTTGGAAGTTTTATTCATGGTCGAAAATGGAACTACTAGCCAGTTAACATCATGCTGATCAACATTCATGCATAGCACATCTTCATATGATGCACAGTCAAAAGATATGCTATTTTCAAAATTCCCATACAATGTCGACTGTGCAAAAAACAGATAAAACGAGGTATGAAGTTTTGGCAAGTGTTGGACGTGGTGTGTGTAGATGACAATGGGGACCCACATGTCAATAAAGGTAGAGGCAAAAAAATTGGAGATATTTTTCCTGCATCAGGTGGAATCGAACCCGGGCGGAACAATTGTTGGGTAGTGTCACTTGTCCACTAGGCTAGTTCAGTGGTTTCGTTACTAATAAGGCACTTCCTCAGGTGATCGGATCTCCTCCTGTGCATTTGTGCGGTCGCCGCGACGCCGCTGTCTGCCGTTATGAACATGCAGAACAAACGAGAGGAATCTGGAGAGGACTTTACGTGGAGAGGCGGACAGTCGGGACCCACTAGGTCTATGTTCATACACAAGCAAGTGCCTCATCGAAAAAATACTTCCTCCTAATGCTATACTGACGTTGGGGGCCACGGGTTTGTCAACATAGTTACATTTTTTTAGGTGCTTCAACATAGTTACTATAGGAGATAAATTCACAACAAAGCCGGGGAGCTGGCACGTATCATTTATTATCACTGGGGCAGCAAGTATCAGCTGGGTTTTGGGCTCCCCCGACTAGGCTTTCTTTTTTAACATGCGCAGCCCACGACATGCCGGTTCTATTTTCTTGAGGGTCGTCTTGTATCGACCGGCCTATGGACCTCCCATCCGAGGTTTTATTTTTCCTGAAACATTGGCAGCCCAATTTCTGTATTTTTTTGAAGAAAACAGAGAGATCTGTTTTATTTTTCTATATAAGAATAGGAACGCCTGGTCCAACTTATGATTCCCTTCTAACTATATTATATATATTTAAATTATTTTATATGTTATTATATATTATTGTTATTGTCACCATATATTTAACAGATACTTACATATGTAAGAAAACAATATCCCACATCTTATTAACTTATAAAAATAATTTCTTAACAATAAAATCCTGGATTTTTTTGTTAATGAAAATCCTGGTGATTGTGTACAAAAGCTTGGTAAGATTTAAGGACCAATGTAATAATAAATCATTTATTATTTAAATATATTTATAAAAAAATGCTCTGCCCCTGTTTATTTTTTTATAACATTGTTGCGCCCAACTCAACATTATAATTAGAATCAACCCAACAAAATCGTGTATTTTGAGAAAGTGCAAATGGCCTATAATTTTTTAGGAAAAAAATAAATGGGCCGCATGGATGCTACTTTATTTGTTCACCCAGCCCAACTATTGGATTGTAATTCAAAAAAAATCGAATTGACTGTAAATTCTACCCCCCAAAAAAAGACTGTAAATTCTGAAAAAATGGGTTGAATACGTGCCACATTTTTGGAGGCTGAAATGTGGGCCAATAGGTCGAAGCCAACACAAGTCGTTGTCAACTTAGTCAACAAATGATTCTGACATCGTTAGCCATTGGATTTACATCCAACGACCGGCATCCATCTTCAATCTCTCGTCTTCTTCCTCCAGCGCCGTCGGGACCGCCTGCTCCCGCCTCCTCCTGCTAGCAGCTCTACTTAGCACGCTTCACCGTGAAGCACTACTCCACCGTTGGCCAGGCCATCCCTCCACACCTCCACACCTCTAGTTCTTCTCCACCCACTTCCGAACCACACCGCACCAGAACCAGTTAACCCTTGTACACCTCTCTGTCTGAGACTCTACTCCCGCATCTTCCCATCTCCGGCTTGTTGCTGTTTGGGGCCTCGCCGTCGTCCACCACCTTGGCTGAGCTCGGCGCGTAGTGGTCAACATGGTCACGACACCATCGGAAGTAGATTGTGCGTGGAGAGGCTGACAGCTGGGTCCAAGGCCGCATGCAAGGAAAGGCCTCCTTATTACGTGCAAAATAATGATTCCTCCACCTCATAGCTGGGACCCACCGGAAGGGCCTCCGTATTTCGCGAAAAAACCGTTACCCCCACTGACAGGTCGGACCCACCAACTATATCTTCACATGCAAGGAAGTGCCTCCTTATTACGCACAAAAAATGAATAACCCCTGCTAGCTGGGACCCACCATAGTTGGAGGCTGACTTGTGGGCCAACTAAGTTGATGGGGACGGAGGGATTTGTCAACTTAGTCAATATGAACGATTCTAGCTCCAGTGACCGTACGATGTCCATCCAACGGCCGTAGTGCTTCTTCAACCTCTGGTCTTCTTGCTCCAGCCGCCCAAACCAGCGCCGGTCATGCCACATCCTCCTGCCTCCCATGGCGAGCTGTGATTCCGCGGAGGCCTCACTGCCCCCTACTACTCCCACCGCTGGCCAGGCCATCCTTCTACTCACCCACACTCCCTGTTATTCTGCGGCGACAGCAGCCTCACACCACAGCCGAACCAGTGAACCCTCATACTCCTCTCCGCGTGGGCATCCACTGCCGCGTCTTCCCCGGCTCTGCGTCGCCCCTTCCTAGGCCTCGCCGTCGTCCATCGCCCTAGTGATCTTGGCGCGGCGTGGTCAATGTGGTCAAGGAACGACTTCCATCGAAAGAGTACTGTACATGGAGAGGCTGACAGCTGGCCCCAGGGCAGCCGCAAGAAATTGGCTCCTTATTAAGCGCCAAATAATTATTCCTCCACCTAACAGTAGGGACCCACCGGACGGGCCATCGTATTTCACAAAAAAATGTTTCCTTCCTGACTACTGGGACCCACCTGCTACATCTTCGCATGCAAGGAAGTGCGTTCATATTATGGGCAAAAAACGATTCGCCCCCCCCCCTGACTGTTGGGAGCCACCAGTTACATCTTCGCACGCAAGGAAGTGCCTGATAGTCGGGTCCCACTTGGTCGAAGCGTACGTAGCATTGCCATTCTGGTCGCGAACGTGTACGTACATACTGGTCGATGTAGAGGCACACACGTGTCGTGGTAGAGGCGCACACGTAGCATGTAGACATACGTACAATGGCCAGGGTGCAAGAAAGAAAATATGGCCACGTACGTTCATACGGGCGGGGTCTCGAATGCCTACTTGCGCATACGTACGGCCAGGGCTCGTGTACATGGCTGGGTCGGAACGGAGAAACTGTGTCGTCGTCGTGTTCATGGGGAGCCAACCGGCTGGGTCAGAATGGAATGTGTCGTTGTGTTAATCGGGAGGGCTTGGATGGAACAACCGATGGAAAAGAGGCCTGGCGTATCGCAGAACGGAGGAAACGGCCTTGTGTTCAACCGGCCATGGTCGAAACGGGATCCTGTTCATTGGGAGGGGTTTGGCGTACCGCAAAACGGAGGAAACGGGTACTTGTGGGTTGCTAGTAGTGTTGATTACTCCTTGTGGTTGATGCTAGTTGGTTTATTTGGTGGAAGATCATATGTTCAGATCATTAATGCATATTAATACTCCTCTGATTACGAACATGAATATGCTTTGTGAGTAGTTACGTTTGTTCCTGAGGACATGGGTGAAGTCTTGCTATTAGTAGTCATGTGAATTTGGTATTCATTCGATATTTTGATGAGATGTATGTTGTCTCTCCTCTAGTGGTGTTATGTGAACGTCGACTACATGACACTTCACCATTGTTTGGGCCTAGAGGAAGGCATTGGGAAGTAATAAGTAGATGATGGGTTGCTAGAGTGACAGAAGCATAAACCCTAGTTTACGAGTTGCTTCGTAAGGGGCTGATTTGGATCCATGTGTTTCATGCTATGGTTAGGTTTACCTTAATACTTCTTTTGTAATTGTGGATGCTTGCAATAGGGGTTAATCATAAGTGGGATGCTTGTCTAAGAAAGGGCAATACCCAAGCACCGGTCCACCCACATATCAAATTATCAAAGTAACGAACGTGAATCATATGAGCGTGATGAAAACTAGCTTGACGATTATTCCCATGTGTCCTCGGGAGCGCTTTTCTCATTATAAGAACTTGTCCAGGCTTTTCCTTTGCTACAAAAAGGATTGGGCCACCTTTCTGCACTTCATTTACTTTCATTGCTTGTTACCCGTTACAAATCATCTATGTTACCTACAATTTCAGTGTTCGCAGAGAATACTTTACTGAAGACCGCTTGTCATTTCCTTCTGCTCCTCATTGGGTTCGACACTCTTTCTTATCGAAAGGAATACGATAGATCCCCTATACTTGTGGGTCATCACACTTCAGCGTTTTACCTCTCAGCTTGTCCATTGCTCCGGGGGTGTGCCACAAAATCAAATGAGATCTTGCATCCGAGGGCATGAACATATTGCATGAAGGCGTGGCTCGTCAACTGGGTGCCGTTGTTGGTAATGATCCTTGCCAGAACTCGAAAATGACACACCAATTCTTTTAAGAACTTGATAGCTAACTGAGGAGTCACATTTCTCACGGTAGTCACTTCCGGCCACTTTGTAGACTTGTGGATAGCAACGAACAAGAATTCAAAGCCCCTGATTGCTCGGGGGAAGGGGCCGAGGATATCAAGCCCCCAGACCGAAATGGCCATGATAGAGGGATTGTTTGAAGAGCTTGGGCAGGCAGGTGGGTTTTCTTGGAATGGAACTGTCAGGCTTCACACTTGGTGACTAGCTCGAGCACATCTTGGAGGGCTGTGAGCCAATAGAATCCTTACCAGAATGCTTTCCCAACTAATGCCCTTGATCCAATGTGGGAGCCGCACATGCCTTTGTGTTTCTCAGCTAGCAGTTCATTTCCTTCTTCCCTGCAGACACACTTTAATTTCACACTGTTGGGCCTCCTTCTGTATAGAGTGTCATAAAAAAACTGATACATACTAGCCCTCTGGGCTACTTTTTCCATCTTCATCTTGGTTGCCGGGAAGCTCTCCGGTTTGGAGGAAGTGGAAAATGTGCCTTTCCCAAGTTGGAGCCTGGGGCTCGGCAACGAGGACTAGGGGCACCTCCACTTCTATGGGAGGACATGCCTCGTTCGCGGGGTCCATGGGCCTGGCTGGAGGGTGTGGTCTGGCAGGCTGCACAGAGTTGTTTATGGTAGGGTCTCTGCTAGGAGTGGACGGCTCTACCGGGAGAGGCTTACCGGAGTCCAACTTTCTCCTTTTCTGGGCCATTGTTGCTGGGGATACAGAGGGCTGAGTAAGATAGAGAACAAAAGTTCCTGGTTCCACAGGAAGCTTCTGCGCAGCACACCTTGACAGATGATCAGCTATGCTATTTTCCGCACGGGGTACGTGCTCTGTTTGCAATCCGTCAAAGCGCTCCACCAATCTCCTCACTTCCTCGACATATGCCTCCATCAATGGACTTTGGTAATCCTTGTTGAGTTGTCTCACCACAAGCTGTAAATCTCCTCGAATGATTAGTTTCTTAATTCCTAATTCAGCTACAATCCTGAACCCGGCAAGGAGCCCTTCATAGTTTGTTGTATTGTTTTTTTTACTGTCAACTGTGGGGCAAAACCCCCACAACATTCAAAACTTTATTAAAACCAGACAACAGTTACAACAACATGATTACAAGAGGTAACCAAAGGTAAAGAAGAAAATAATAAAGAGAAAGGAAAACTTAAGGGGGCAGGAAAGAAATCCACTTGAGCAAGTCATCCTTGTAAACAGATTTGATTCTGTGCTGCATCAGAGTTAAGTCATGCCTGAAAGCTCCTCTCCATTTATTGAAACTTGCCCTCTCACCTCTGAAGACCTTGGCATTTCTGATGATCCAGATATTCTAGCAGGCAATAAACACTACTTCAGTGAAAAAGGGCTTATCAAAACTTCTCCTTGCCTGGATGACGAAATCAGACATTGAGTTTCCAGCCGACCAATCAATCTGCAAATAATTCCAAACTCTGACACTGAAATTGCAGTTGAAAAAGAGATGGTCCCTGGTTTCTCTTACTTGAAGGGGGCAGAGCCTACAAGTAACACCATCATCCATGTGCTAGTGCCTCCTATCAACCATATCCTTAGTGTTGAGTCTATCCATGATGAGCATCCAAGCAAAAACCTTGATCTTAATAGTGCAAGATGATTTCCAGATCCAGCACAGCAAGGGATTGAAAATTTCATTCTGAAAAGCATGACCATAGAACAGCTTAGGTTTGTAAACCTTTGAAGAGCCCTGCCATAACCATAGATCCTTACAAGTATCATCTCTTTCATGGGAGACTAACATATCTCTTATTAGGTTTAACTCATCAAAAGCTTGAGCAGACAAAGGTAGGTGTAAGTGTTGGTACAAATCCAGAGAATTGAAGATATCCTTAATAGAAATCCATGGATCCTTGGCAAAAGAGAATAATCTTGGGAATCTAGATTGCAAGCTAGAAATTTCATGGCCAAGATTCCAATTGTCAGACCAGAAAAGAGCAGTGTCACCAGCATTGACTTGCACCCAGGAGCAGTCCCTAAAATTCCGCAAGACCTTGCAAATATCCTTCCACCAAAAAGAGCCACAAGAAGTTGTTCCCCGGGGCATTCCATCATAATAATATGAATCCCAAATTAAGGACACCCAAGGAAGGTCTTTCCTGTTGAGGAAATTACTAGCATGCTTGAGAAGCAAAGCCACATTTTGAACACCCAGGTTCAAAATACCAAGACCACCCTTGTTTTTTGGTCTACAAATCAGATCCCAAGCTGCAAGAGATGGTGCAGGCTCCTCCCTATTTTTTCTCCACAGACATTGTCTTTGAATTCTTTCCAGCTGCTTGAGGATTCCAGCAGGAACAACCAGACTTCCCATAAAGAAAATTGGCATGGAAGACAAAGCAGAGTTCAAGAACTGCAGCCTCTCACCTTGATTAAGGAAGGAGGAGCTGGCAGTCATTCTCCTCTCCATACAATCCACAAGAGGCATAAAGTCCACCATCTTTGGCCTTGTAGTACCCACAGGCAAACCAAGATAAGTAAAAGGCATCTTTCCAATTTGGCATCCAAAAGCAGTACCAAGATCTGTCATGACTGCATTGTCAACATTTATAGGAATGATAAAAGATTTATGGTAGCTGACATCAAGACCTGTGGACTGAGAGAACACCAAGAGCATATCTTTCAGGGCTAAAAGTTGCTGCCTGTCAGCAGGAAGGATGATCAGAGTATCATTAGTATATTGAATGACAGGGTAGTCTTGATCATGACAAGGAATAGGTAGCTTTAGGATACCCTTGCTGAACATATCATTAATCACTGTTTGCAGAAGATCAGCAGCTATCACAAAAAATAGAGGAGAAACAGGGTCCCCCTGCCTTACTTCTTTTTTGCAAACAAATTTCCTCCCAGGGACACCATTCAGAAGGACAGAAGAAGTACCAGTGGCAAGTAGCTGCTTCATCCATAGGATCCACTTCTCACTAAAACCCTTGTGCCTGAGAATTTGGAAGATAGCTTCATGCTCAACAGAGTCAAAGGCCTTCTCAAAGTCCAATTTGAGAATCACAATTGGCCTCTTTGACTGATGACACTGATGCAGATACTCAAATGTCCAACCAATGCAGTCCTGTATTGTTCTGCTCTTAATGAAACCATATTGATTCTTATGGATGCATTTCATTATTATCTTCTGAAACCTATTAGCAGCCATCTTAGAAAGGAATTTCAGACCCATGCTTGTGAGCGAAATAGGCCTATAGTCTCCCACTTCCTCAGGTGAAAGTTTCTTGGGTATCAGAGTAATGAAGGAGCTATAAATGTTCTCCAGAACTGTAGTCCGCTCATGAAAAGCATGAGCCAGATCATAGAAGTCATTTGAAATTATGTGCCAGCACCTCTTAAAAAAAGACCATTAAAACCATCAGGCCCAGGTGCTTTATCCACAGGCATATGCTTGACCACATCATCCATTTCCTCCTTTTCAAAAGGTTTAGTAAGCACATCCAAGACAACCACTGGATTTATTAGAGATGATAAATCAAAACCCATTACAATCCCTCTAGAAGTGCCCATTCTGTTCTTGAAGCAACTCCAAATAATTCCAGCCATTTGATCATGATCAGAGACCAGAGAGCCATCAGGTAATTTAAGACTAGCAATTGAATTTCTCCTGTGCCTCTCAGTGGCCATTGCATGAAATTTTTTGGTGTTTTCACCCCCAACCTTAATATACCTGATAGTGCATCTCTTTTTCCAGTACATGCAGTGCAAATGCAGAAGCTTTTCCAAGTGAACCTTCACAATTTTTCTGAAATTGAATTCCTGCCTAAACAGGGGCCTCCATTCCTCCAACTCATCTAGAAGAAAGATGACATGGTTACACTTGCTAATCAGGAATTTCAATTTGGAAACATTCATTTGCCATCTCTTAAGGCACATTCTTAGATGCTTAAACTTGTCTGCAATCTTAGCAGTAATGTGAGCTTTCCTAGATGGGACTAGCCAAGAGGATTCAACACAATCCATAAAGCCCTCCAGTTCCAACCAATAGTTTTCAAACCTAAAAAGGTTTGACTTAGGTATGGTTGTCTTGATTGAAACTAAGCAAGGGATATGGTCAGAGGCAGTCCTGGCCGGGGGCAAAACCTCAATCATTGGATAGTCAGAAATCCAATCCACTGAGGTGAAGAACCAATCTAACTGCTCCAGAAGAGGAATGTCCTGCATATTGGACCAAGTGTAGGATCTACCTTTAATTGGTAATTCAAGAAGTCCCAAATGTCCAATAACCTCATTGAAGATAAACATACCATTTATGTCCCCACCAGGTAAGTTTCTATTGTCCACTGACCTAAGGAAGTTAAAATCACCAAGCAATAACCAGTGCTCATCAATGGGGATACAGAGGTTATATAACCAATTTATAAAGTTGTCCCTAGCTTCACCCTGACAAGGACCATAGACAACAACCAAGGTCCAACTTTCATTATTTTGCCTGGAGGTAAACTGAATTACAACAGCAAATTGTTGAACTTCAATTAGAGTTCCAATAAAAACAGAGGAATTCCAAACCACAAGGATACCACCAGAAGCCCCTATTGAAGGGGAGCAGGTGTCGTGGGAGAGCTGACCCACGAACACCTATGGGACCGGCGGACCGAGCCCCTTTCGGTTCGGCAGGGGGCGGAGATTGCGCGAAGAGCAGATCGAGACGAAGCACACGAGCAGTTTACCCAGCTTTGGAGCTCTTCGGAGAGATAATACTCCTACTGCTGCATGTCTGAGTGTATTGAGTTCTTGCTCGGGAGCGCTGAGTGCTACAGTACACACTAGCTGCTAACGAGACCGAGCGTGAGTGTTTTATGGCTTCGAACCCCCCTCTATGTTGCGCATGGGCCTCCTTTTATATGCTCAAGGGGTCACCGACAGGTGGCAATGTAGACAAGGGTAAAAATGGAAAAGCATTGCGGTTGGTACGACTACTTGTACAGTGTATCATACCTAACCCTGACGGCAGGGGACAAAGGCATTAAATGCCCGTCTATGTTGCCCAAACAGTGCAAAAAGGGACCGTCAGGGGCGCCACCGCTTGCCATGATGGCAATCTTGACAGCGTCGCTTGCCACCTCGCACCGCTGGCTGCACAGCCTCTTGCCACGCGTGCCTGGAAAGGTCCCAGGGCGACACATTGGTGGATGTGCTGGAGCGTGGGTACAGAGTGGTAGCTTGCCGCGGCAAGTGCCTTGCCGCGGTCGTTGTCTTGTCGCGTCCGGAAGCTTGTCGCTCACCGGGCCTTGCCGGGACGCGTGGCGCGTCGCGGCAAGTTCCTTGAGATGCCTTGGTTGGCCTTCCCGGCAAGCTCCTCTTGCAGGGGTATTGTCTTCTTGGCTTGAATACTTTGTTCTTGAATGGCTCCAAAGGAACCACGGAGGACCTTGGCGGCCACCCGGCAAGCCTTACCGTGGGGTGCTGCGACTGCCCGTGCACAAGTTCGGGATACTAGGGTACCCCTACTCTAGTACACCGACAGGAGCCCCCGGGCCTGGGCCACACACAGTGCCGAGCGCTGTTGGGCCATGCCCAGAACAGGGCACGGGCACGCGCGGCCTGGGTTACGCCGTATCTTACTCCGTATCCACCGCACCCTCCCCTAACGGCACGCGTTGAATGCGGCGTCGTGGGAGAGATCGTGGGTGGTTTCTTTAATCGGAAAGACGGAACGTCCGCCCCCTCCCTCTTTATAAGCAGGGGAAACAGAGGTAGTTCGCCCATCTCGCCAGTTGCTATTCCAATCTCAGAAACTTCCGCCGCCCCTCCCTTTCTTCCCAAAGCTGAAAGAGAGCAGCGGTCCGCCCCCCATTGCCACCAGCACCACCAACGCCGTCGATCTCCCCCACCACCTCCACCATGGCTTCGAAAGCCGGCAAGGGGAAGGCCGTGAAGACGACCGAGGCGCAGCGGCTCGCGGCGCTGTGAAGGGAGCGGACAACCTTCCCCCTCAAGCTCGCCGCGAAGGAGCTGAGGGAGTACTACTACCTCTTCTGGTCGACAGAGACGCGAGCGCATCCGCGCACGAAGGTACTCTCCGCCGCCGCTTCGGAACGGGCTTTGAATGGATATCCCTTCTTCGCGTTGTTCTTCTACTGCGGGCTCTGCCCGCCTTTCTCTGAATTTTTCTGCGACATTATGAACACCTACGGGTTCCACCTCCTTGACTTTACCCCCAATGCCGTTCTGATCATGGCAGTTTTCGCACATCTCTGCGAAAACTTTGTCGGAGTGCATCCAAATGTAACTCTTTTTCGCCACTTCTTTATGCCCCGAGTTGAGAGAGGGGAGCCTTTATCCGGCGGAATCGCCTAGATCTCGAGAGCCGGCAAGAAGGAAGCTTATCTGGAGGGAGAGCTCCATGGCAAGTGGGAGGAATGGAGAGCAGACTGGTGCTGGATTGTCGAGGAGAACCCGCAGCCGTTTACCGCCCAGCGCCAAGCCCCAGTAGCGCGCGGCAACGATTGGAGCAGCGTGGCCCCGGAAGATGATAGGCTGAAGATTGCCATCACCCGGATCCTACGCCTCAGGCTTGCCGGGCTTACTGTAGGCGCCGTTGGTGCAGATTTCCTTCGCCGCTGCATCGCCCCCCTGCAGGAGAGGAGGAGACCTGCCTGGGAGTTCGGGGGTGCGGCGGACATCATGAGGTTGCGCCCGAGCCTCAACTTCAACTTCACTGTCCTGGAACTGGACGCGATGCTCAAGGAATTGTTCAAGCACGACCCTCAACATCCCGAATGGTTCAGGTTGCTGAAGGGTGTCGTTCCGCTGTGCAACAACTCCTTGCTCGACCGCATCCGTGCAATGATGCCGCTGTGCGATTCGCATGGAATTGTCCCAACTTGGCAAGAGCCTGCAGATGACGTTGTGCAGGAGTTCTTTGACGGCTTGGTAGAAGTGGCGGTCCGCGCCGATGAACAAAAAAGCCTCACCGCGACACCACTGATGCGGAGATGCAGCGCATCGCCACTAGGGCGGAAGAGGCGGCGGCAGCCGCTGCCGCGGGCGAGTTTGGATTCACCGTGAAGGAGGCAGAGGCAGCAGAGGCGGCAAGCCTTGCCGAGCGAGATGAGCTTGCCGGCGAGGGAGAGCTTGCCGGGCCCGAAGTCCAGTCAAGCGATCCCGCCGAGGGTGCGAGCGGCTCGTTGGAGACCGACTCCTCTTCCTCCTCGTCTTCAGACAGCCCGCCGCAAGCAGAGCCCCCAGCTCCACCAAGAAGGCGTCTCCGCAAGGTCGGGGACGTAGCAGGGCGGCAAAGGAGTCAACAGCCGCCGCGCCGCGCGACACGCTCCATCGTGGGAAGCATTGTTGCCGCGGGAGCGCCTGACGCCGCTGCGGCAACTGGAGCGGAGTCCTCCCGGACCACCGCTTCTGCTTCTGCCGCTGCCCCCGCCAAGCGGTTAAGGGAACCCACTCCTCTGCCTCGTCGCGCTGAAGGTGGGCCAGACTTTGACCTCTCCGCGCTCAGCTCCGACGAGGAAGAAGAAGAGTAAGATTCTTTGTTGTACTTGTAGTTCTTCAATTCTTGCTGTTTTGCCTTGTATCTTTTTTGCTTTACTCCGAACTCATTCCTTTTCAGGACTCTGGCCCAGAGAGCGGCGAAGAGAGCCAAGGTCCCGGTGATTGTCATCGAGGACGAACCCACCGCGACAGCAGGGGGTGCGCCCGAGACCACCTTGCCGGACCCGGCAACCATTCCCCAAAGCAGCCCGCAGCGCAGCCCCCAGCGTAAGTATATGGTTTACTTCCCGCTGTTAGGCACGCATGGGTGCTCTTTCTTTGATGACATCCGACTATTGATTTGTGTAGGAGCAGAACAGCCTCATCAGGAGCGCCCGGAAGCCGCCCCCGACATGTCATTTGCTTCGACTACACCGCCAAGGGATGGTTCCCCGGCAAGGGAGCGTTCTCCGGCAAGGGAGAAGTCTCCGGCAAGGGAGGGTTCTCCGGCAAGGGACAGCACCAGCGACCCCCTGGTGGCGGAGACCACGACTGTAGAGCCATGTACAGGTAATCCTCTTGCTTGAAAAACTTCCCTTGGGTTCTTCCTCTTCTGATTTTCTTTTTGGATATTTGCCTGACTTTTCTCCCTTTTCCGGCCGTCAGATCCCTCTGCTACGGAGCCGATGGAGACCGAGGTTGCCGGCGAGGAGAACGCGCGCGGCAATACCGACGACGCCGCTTCCACCGAAGAAGCAGCTGACGCTGATGATCCCGCCGGCGAAGAGACCGCCAAAGCTGCAGCCGCAAAAGCCGGTGAGGGGTCTGGCGATCGCACTGACAGCCCCGAGGCCGTAGGAGCGTCAGGTGCTACACCGACCGCCGATCCCCCCGCCGCTGCCGCAGCGTCAAGCTCCGAAGAGCCCCAGCCCGGCGCCTATTTGAAGGCCGGTGATGGCGTCTTCATCAAGCTCCCCTGGGCGTCAAGCTCCAGGGTGCCGGTCGAAGGAGAAACCTTTGATGGAGAGGTGCTCGCCTCCGCTGGGCTGACGCTGGTTGATGCGCCGAGCAGCAGCAGCGGCGAGTCTGAGGAGGAGCAGCTGCTGCGGAAGCTGGTGTCACTCTATCGCGCTCGGTAGGCCAAGCTGGAATCCTGAGAAGCGCTTGTCGCGAGGTGGGAGTAGACATCAAGAAGCACGCGGAGGAGCTCCGGGGTCGTAACCAGGAAGCCCTCCGGTCCCTTGCAGAGGAGCGGGCGCAACTCGCCGAGGCGCGGAAAGCCTTCCTCCTTGAGAAGGCCGAAGCTAAAGAGCAACAACGGCTTGCCGCCGAGGAGCTGTTTGCGCGGGAGGGCGAGTTGGCGCAGCGGAAGGTCAACCTTGACAGCCACGAGGAGGAGCTTGCGGCGTGCGAGCAAACATTTCGCGGGGCTCTCAAGGAAGTAGAGGATGCTGCTGCAGCTGCCGAGGCCGCCAAGAAGGAGCTGGAGATGAAGGTGGTGCAGCTGGAGGCCGATCTCAAGACGAGCGGTGAAGAGCTTGCCGCGCTCAAGCGTGAGCGTGAGAAGGACGCCTACACCCTTGGCGAGCTGCAGGGTCGTCTCGTTGAGAAGGGCAAAGAGCTTAGCGCCGCCAAGGACTCCCACGCAGATCTTGAGTTGAAGCTGGCACCTTTGACCAGGATGCCGGACGGAGCCAGGGAGCAGGAGGTGGCCTTGAGGAAGCAGATCAAGGCCGACGAGGCGCTGCTGGCGAGTGCTGCCGCCACCCAGAACACTTTTAGGGAGAATGTGGAGCACTGGACGGAGGGTCTCGTGGATGTTGCCGCAACCATCGACAATCAGCTGGCGCAGCTGGGGATGGTGGATTTCGGGTATCCCTCCAATGAGAACCTCCAATCCAGCGCCAAGCTCAGCTTGTTCTTCAAAGGCGTGGCGACGGCCCTCCAGCGACTCCGGGAAAGGATCCCAAAGCAGCTGGCCGACGAGTCGCGCACGGTCTGTGCGGGAGTTCTTCAAAAGGTGTTGGTGAAGGTGGCCTTCCGCAACCCAGGCCTCAACCTCACCAACATCCTCAAGACCCTGCCGCCGAATGCTGATCTGGAAGCGCTCAAGTCCCTTGTCGCACCCATTGTGGACAAGGTGAGCGAGATCAAGAGGGTTGAGGGCGATCGCTTAGATTAGGCCGCCCGTTTTCTCCTTTTCTTGTCGTTGCTGATCATGTTATGAAAACAATCTGTTAGAGCTGCGACAAGCTATCTTGTAATATAACTCTATTTTGGGTATCGATTGCTATGTTATTTCCTTTACTTGATTCCTTCCTTTGTACGTTTTTGCCCTATGATTTTAAGGAACTTGCCGGTGTAGGCGCCTTAGCCGCGAGCGCTGAGTGCGGGACGTCAGCAGTCTGCTGGCGGTGCCGCTACCGACAAGAAACCTCGTCGCAACTAGTCGCAGCTCACTTAAGTTGTTGAGCGGATTCGAAACAAAGTAAGGGCGCAACTAGCTACGAGTTGGTTCCTTCGCGCACAGGTTTTCCATACAAAGCACGGTCGTTCGAGGAAGATAACTTAAAAATTTTAAAACTGATTGCTCAAACTTTTGCAACTTAGCTTTTCTGTCGTTTGCGTCCCGGTAAGGCGAAACTTTCTTGAACGACGTCTGGTCCACACCATTATCTTCTCCTTTCCCCCCGGTAAACTTGTGGGCGAGGGAACCTTCCTTTCTTTGAGAAAGAGAAAGAAGAGAAAATAAAGATATGGAGCCTTTCGGCTCGTTATTGCTTACCGGGGGTAGGCGCTGCACAAAGTGTCAGATAACACATGCAAAAAGAAAAATAGAGAGCATGAAATTGACAAGATATGCGGAGCACATGAGCTTTATGAAGGAAATATGCCCTAGAGGCAATAATAAAGTTATTATTTATTTCCTTATATCATGATAAATGTTTATTATTCATGCTAGAATTGTATTAACTGGAAACATAATACATGTGTGAATACATAGACAAACAGAGTGTCACTAGTATGCCTCTACTTGACTAGCTCATTAATCAAAGATGGTTATGTTTCCTAACCATGAACAAAGAGTTGTTATTTGATTAACGAGATCACATCATTAGTTGAATGATCTGATTGACATGACCCATTCCATTAGCATAGCACCCGATCGTTTAGTATGTTGCTGTTGCTTTTATCCATGACTTATACATGTTCCTTTAACTATGAGATTATGCAACTCCCATTTGCCGTAGGAACACTTTGTGTGCTGCCAAACGTCACAACGTAACTGGGTGATTATAAAGGTGCTCTACAAGTGTCTCCGAAGGTACATGTTGAGTTGGCATACTTCGAGATTAGGATTTGTCACTCCGATTGTCGGAGAGGTATCTCAGGGCCTTCTCGGTAATGCACATCACATAAAGCCTTGCAAGCATTGCAACAATGAGTTAGTTGCGAGATGATGTATTACGGAACGAGAAAAGAGACTTGCCGGTAACGAGATTGAACTAGGTATTGGATACCGACGATCGAATCTCGGGCAAGTAACATACCGATGACAAAGGGAACAACGTATGTTGTTATGCGGTCTGACCGATAAAGATCTTCGTAGAATATGTGGGAGCCAATATGGGCATCCAGGTCCCGCTATTGGTTATTGACCGGAAACGTGTCTCGGTCATGTCTACATTGTTCTCGAACCGTAGGGTCCGCACGCTTAACGTTACGATGACAGTTATTATGAGTTTATGCATTTTGATGTACCGAAGGAGTTCGGAGTCCCGGATGTGATCACGGACGTGACGAGGAGTCTCGAAATGGTCGAGACATAAAGAATTATATATTGGAAGCCTATGTTTGGACATCGGATGCATTCCAGGTGAAATCAGGATTTTACCGGAATACCGGGAGGGTTACCGGAACCCCCCGGGAGCATAATGGGCCAACATGGGCCTTGGAGGAAAGGTGAGAGGGCAGCCCTAGGGGCTGCGCGCCTCCCCCCCTTCCCTAGTCCTATTAGGACTAGGAGAAGTGGGGCGCCCCCTCTCTCTCTCTCTCCCTTGAAGAATCCTAGTCCAACTAGGATTGGGGGGGGGAATCCTACTCCCAGAGGGAGTAGGACTCCTCCTGCGCCTCCCTCCTTTGGCCGGCCAGCCTCCCCCCCTTCATCCTTTATATACGGGGGCAGGGGACACCCAAAGACACACAAGTTGATCTACGGATCGTTCCTTAGCCGTGTGCGGTGCCCCCTTCCACCAAATTCCACCTCGATTATATCGTTGCAGTGCTTAGGCGAAGCCCTGCGCCGGTAACACATCAAGATCGTCACCACGCCGTCGTGCTGACGGAACTCTTCCTCGACGCTTTGCTGGATCGGAGCCCGGGGATCGTCATCGAGCTGAACGTGTGCCAAGAACTCGGAGGTGCCGGAGTAACGGTGCTGTGATCGGTTGGATCGCGAGGAGAACGTACGACTACTTCCTCTACATACGACTACTTCCTCTACGTTGTGTCAACGCTTCCGCTTCGGTCTACGAGGGTACGTAGACAAACACTCTCCCCTCTCGTTGCTATGCATCACCATGATCTTGCGTGTGCGTAGGAATTTTTTTGAAATTACTACGTTACCCAACAGTGGCATCCGAGCCTAGGTTTTATGGTTTGATGTTATTTGCACGAGTAGAACACAAGTGAGTTGTGGACGATACAAGTCATACTGCCTACCAGCATGTCATACTTTGGTTCAGCGGTATTGTTGGACGAGACGATCCGGACCAACCTTACGCGTACGCTTACGCGAGACCGGTTCCCTCGACGTGCTTTGCACATAGATGGCTTGCGGAAGACTGTCTCTCCAACTTTAGTTGAACCGAGTGTGGCTACGCCCGGTCCTTGAGAAGGTTAAAACGGAGTCTATTTGACAAACTATCGTTGTGGTTTTGATGCGTAGGTAAGATGAGTTCTTGCTTAAAGCCCGTAGCAGCCACGTAAAACTTGCAACAACAAAGTAGAGGACGTCTAACTTGTTTTTGCAGGGCATGTTGTGATGTGATATGGTCAAGACATGATGCTAAATTTTATTGTATGAGATGATCATGTTTTGTAACCGAGTTATCGGCAACTGGCAGGAGCCATATGGTTGTCGCTTTATTGTATGCAATGCAATCGCGATGTAATGCTTTACTTTATTGCTAAACGGTAGTGATAGTCGTAGAAGCATAAGATTAGCGAGACGACAACGATGCTGCGATGAAGATCAAGGTGTCGCGCCGGTGACGATGGTGATCATGACGGTGCTTCGAAGATGGAGATCACAAGCACAAGATGATGATGGCCATATCATATCACTTATATTGATTGCATGTGATGTTTATCCTTTTATGCATCTTATCTTGCTTTGATTGACGGTAGCATTATAAGATGATCTCTCACTAAATTATCAAGAAGTGTTCTCCCTGAGTATGCACCGTTGCGAAAGTTCTTCGTGCTGAGACACCACGTGATGATCGGGTGTGATAGGCTCTACGTTCAAATACAACGGGTGCAAAACAGTTGCACACGCGGAATACTCAGGTTTAACTTGACGAGCCTAGCATATACAGATATGGCCTCGGAACACAGAGACCGAAAGGTTGAGCGTGAATCATATAGTAGATATGATCAACATAGTGATGTTCACCATTGAAACTACTCCATCTCACGTGATGATCGGACATGGTTTAGTTGATTTGGATCACGTGATCACTTAGAAGATTAGAGGGATGTCTCTCTAAGTGGGAGTTCTTAAGTAATATGATTAATTGAACTTTAATTTATCATGAACTTAGTCCTGGTAGTATTAGCATATCTATGTTGTAGATCAATAGCTCGCATTGTTGCTTCCCTGTGTTTATTTTGATATGTTCCTAGAGAAAATTGTGTTGAAAAATGTTAGTAGCAGTGATGCGGATTGGATCCGTGATCTGAGGTTTATCCTCATTGCTGCACAGAAGAATTATGTCCTTGATGCACCGCTAGGTGACGGACCTTTTGCAGGAGCAGATGCAGACGTTATGAACGTTTTGCTAGCTCAATATGATGACTACTTAAATAGTTTAGTGCACCATGCTTAACTGCTTAGAATCGGGACTTCAAAGACGTTTTGAACGTCATGGAGCATATGAGATGTTCCAGGAGTTGAAGTTAATATTTCAAGCAAATACCCGAGTTGAGAGATATGAAGTCTCCAACAAGTTCTATAGCTAAAAGATGGAGGAGAATCGCTCAACTAGTGAGCATGTGCTCAGATAGTCTGAGTACTACAATCGCTTGAATCAAGTGGGAGTTAATCTTCCAGATAAGATAGTGATTGACAGAATTCTCTAGTCACCATCACCAAGTTAGTAGAACTTCGTGATGAACTATAATATGCAAGGGATAACGGAAAATATTCCCAAGCTCTTCGCGATGCTAAAATCGGCGAAGGTAGAAATCAAAGAAAAACATCAAGTGTTGATGGTTGACAAGATCACTAGTTTCAAGAAAAGGGCAAAAGGAAAGAAGGGGAACTTCAAGAAGAACGGCAAGCAAGTTGCTGCTCAAGTGAAAAAGCCCAAGTCTAGTCCTAAGCCTGAGACTAAGTGCTTCTACTGCAAAGGGACTGGTCACTGGAAGCGGAACTACCCCAAGTGATTGGCGGATAAGAAGGATGGCAAAGTGAACATAAGTATATTTGATATACATGTTATTGATGTGTAATTTACTAGTGATCATAGCAACCCCTCAGTATTTGGTACTAGTTCAGTTGCTAAAATTTAGTAACTCGAAACGGGAGTTGCAGAATGAACAAAGACTAGTTAAAGGGCAAGGTGACGATGTGTGTTGGAAGTGGTTCCAAGATTGATATGATCATCATCACACACTACCTATACTTTCGGGATTAGTGTTGAAACTAAATAAGTGTTATTTGGTGTTTGCATTGAGCATGAATATGATTTGATCATGTTAATTGCAATACAGTTATTCATTTAAAGTTAGAGAACAATTGTTGTTCTGTTTACATGAATAAAACCTTCTATGGTCATACACACCAATGAAAATAGTTCATTGGATCTCGATCGTAGTGATACACATATTCATAATATTGAAACCAAAAAGATGCGAAGTTAATAACGATAGTGCAACCTATTTGTGGCACTGCCGTTTAGGTCATATTGGTGTAAAGCGCATGAAGAAACTCCATGCTGATGGGATTTTGGAATCACTTGATTATGAATCACTTGATGCTTGCGAACCATGCCTCTTGGGCAAGATGACTAAAACGCCGTTCTCCGGAACAATGGAGCAAGCAACAGATTTGTTGGAAATCATACATACTGATGTATGTGGTCCGATGAATATTAAGGCTCGCGACAAGTATCATTATTTTCAGAACTTCACAGATGATTTAAGCAGATATGGGTATATCTACTTAATGAAACATAAGTCTGAAACGTTTGAAAAGTTCAAAGAATTTCAGAGTGAAGTGGATAATCATCGTAACAAGAAAATAAAAAGTTTCTACGATATGATCGCAGAGGTAAAATATTTGAGTTACGAGTTTTGGCCTTCAGTTAAAACCGTGTGGAATAGTTTCACAAATTCATGCCACCTGGAACACCACAGCATAATGGTGTGTCCGAACGTCATAACCGTACTTTATTGGATATAGTACAATCTATGATGTATCTTACCGATCTACCACTATCGTTTTTGGGATTATGCATTAGAGACAGCTGCATTCACATTAAATAGGGCACCATCTAAATCCGTTGAGACGACACCGTATGAACTATGGTTTAGCAATAAACCTAAGCTGTCGTTTCTTAAAGTTTGGGGCTGCGATGCTTATGTGAAAAAGCTTCAAACTGATAAGCTCGAACCCAAATCGGAGAAATGTGTCTTCATAGGATATCCAAAGGAAACTGTTGGATACACCTTCTATCACAGATCCGAAGGCAAGACTTTTTGTTGCTAAGTTCGGAAACTTTCTAGAGAAAGAGTTTCTTTCGAAAGAAGTGAGTGGGAGGAAAGTAGACCTTGATAAGGTAATTGTACCTTCTCCCTTATTGGAAAGTAGTTCATCACAGAAATCTGTTCCTGTGACTACTACACCAATTAGTGAGGAAGCTAATGATGATGATCATGTAACTTCAGATCAAGTTACTACCAAATCTCGTAAGTAAACTAGAGTGAGATCCGCACCAGAGTGGTACGGTAATCCTGTTCTGGAAGTCATGTTACTAGACCATGACGAACTTGCGAACTATGAGGAAGCGATGATGAGCCCAGATTCCGCGAAATGGTTAGAGGCCATGAAATCTGAGATATGATCCATGTATGAGAACAAAGTTTGGACTTTGGTTGCCTTGCCCGATGATCGGCAAGCAATTAAGAATAAATGGATCTTCAAGAAGAAGACGGACACTGATAGTAGTGTTACTATCTACAAAGCTAGAATTGTCGAAAAAGGTTTTTCGACAAGTTCAAAGTATTGACTACGATGAGAGTTTCTCACTCGTATCTATGCTTAAGTCTGTCCGAATCATGTTAGCATTGCCGCATTTTATGAAATCTGGCAAATGGATAAACAAAACTGCATTCCTTAATAGAGAGTTGTATATGATGCAACTAGAAGGTTTTGTCGATCCTGAAGGTGTTAACAAAATATGCAAGCTCCAGCGATCCATCTATGGACTGGTGCAAGCATCTCGGAGTTGGAATATACGCTTTGATAAGTTGATCAAAGCATATAGTTTTATACAGACTTACAGTGAAGCCTGTATTTACAAGAAAGTTAGTGGGAGCACTACAGTATTTCTGACAAGTATATGTAAATGACATATTATTGATCGGAGATAATGTAGAATTATTCTGTAAAGCATAAAGGAGTATTTGAAAGGAGTTTTTCGAAGAAGGACCTCGGTGAAGCTGCTTACATATTGAGCATCAAGATCTATAGAGATAGATCAAGACGCTTGATAAGTTTTTCAATAAGTACATACCTTGAAAAGATTTTGAAGTAGTTCAAAATGGAACAGTCAAAGAAAGAGTTCTTGCCTGTATTACAAGGTGTGAAATTGAGTAAGACTCAAAGCCCGACCACGGCAGAAGATAGAAAGAGAATGAAAGTCAATCCCTATGCCTCAGCCATAGGTTCTATAAAGTATGCCATGCTGTATACCAGACCTATTGTATACCCTACCCTGAGATTGGCACGGGAGTACAATAGTGATCTAGGAGTAGATCACTGGACGGCGGTCAAAATTATCCTTAGTGGAATAAGGATATGTTTCTCGATTATGGAGGTGACAAAAAGGTTCGTCGTAAAAGGTTACGTCGATGCAAGTTTTGACACTAATCTAGATGACTCTAAGTCTCAATCTAGATACATATTGAAAGTGGGAGCAATTAGCTAAAGTAGCTCCGTGCAGAGCATTGTAGACATAGAAAATTGCAAAATACATAACGGATCTGAATGTGGCAGACCCGTTGACTAAATTTCTCTCACAAGCAAAACATGATCACACCGTAGTACTCTTTGGGTGTTAATCACATAGCGATGTGAACTAGATTACTGAATCTAGTAAACCCTTTGGGTGTTGGTCACATATCGATGTGAACTATGGGTGTTAATCACATGATGATGTGAACTATTGATGTTAATCACATAGGTGATGTGATCTAGATTATTGACTCTAGTGCAAGTGGGAGACTGAAGGAAATATGCCCTAGAGGCAATAATAAAGTTATTATTTATTTCCTTATATCATGATAAATGTTTATTATTCATGCTAGAATTGTATTAACTGGAAACATAATACATGTGTGAATACATAGACAAACAGAGTGTCACTAGTATGCCTCTACTTGACTAGCTCATTAATCAAAGATGGTTATGTTTCCTAACCATGAACAAAGAGTTGTTATTTGATTAACGAGATCACATCATTAGTTGAATGATCTGATTGACATGACCCATTCCATTAGCATAGCACCCGATCGTTTAGTATGTTGCTGTTGCTTTTATCCATGACTTATACATGTTCCTTTAACTATGAGATTATGCAACTCCCATTTGCCGTAGGAACACTTTGTGTGCTGCCAAACGTCACAACGTAACTGGGTGATTATAAAGGTGCTCTACAAGTGTCTCCGAAGGTACATGTTGAGTTGGCATACTTCGAGATTAGGATTTGTCACTCCGATTGTCGGAGAGGTATCTCAGGGCCTTCTCGGTAATGCACATCACATAAAGCCTTGCAAGCATTGCAACCAATGAGTTAGTTGCGAGATGATGTATTACGGAACGAGAAAAGAGACTTGCCGGTAACGAGATTGAACTAGGTATTGGATACCGACGATCGAATCTCGGGCAAGTAACATACCGATGACAAAGGGAACAACGTATGTTGTTATGCGGTCTGACCGATAAAGATCTTCGTAGAATATGTGGGAGCCAATATGGGCATCCAGGTCCCGCTATTGGTTATTGACCGGAAACGTGTCTCGGTCATGTCTACATTGTTCTCGAACCGTAGGGTCCGCACGCTTAACGTTACGATGACAGTTATTATGAGTTTATGCATTTTGATGTACCGAAGGAGTTCGGAGTCCCGGATGTGATCACGGACGTGACGAGGAGTCTCGAAATGGTCGAGACATAAAGAATTATATATTGGAAGCCTATGTTTGGACATCGGATGCATTCCAGGTGAAATCAGGATTTTACCGGAATACCGGGAGGGTTACCGGAACCCCCCGGGAGCATAATGGGCCAACATGGGCCTTGGAGGAAAGGTGAGAGGGCAGCCCTAGGGGCTGCGCGCCTCCCCCCCTTCCCTAGTCCTATTAGGACTAGGAGAAGTGGGGCGCCCCCTCTCTCTCTCTCTCCCTTGAAGAATCCTAGTCCAACTAGGATTGGGGGGGGGGAATCCTACTCCCAGAGGGAGTAGGACTCCTCCTGCGCCTCCCTCCTTTGGCCGGCCAGCCTCCCCCCCTTCATCCTTTATATACGGGGGCAGGGGACACCCAAAGACACACAAGTTGATCTACGGATCGTTCCTTAGCCGTGTGCGGTGCCCCCTTCCACCAAATTCCACCTCGATTATATCGTTGCAGTGCTTAGGCGAAGCCCTGCGCCGGTAACACATCAAGATCGTCACCACGCCGTCGTGCTGACGGAACTCTTCCTCGACGCTTTGCTGGATCGGAGCCCGGGGATCGTCATCGAGCTGAACGTGTGCCAAGAACTCGGAGGTGCCGGAGTAACGGTGCTGTGATCGGTTGGATCGCGAGGAGAACGTACGACTACTTCCTCTACATACGACTACTTCCTCTACGTTGTGTCAACGCTTCCGCTTCGGTCTACGAGGGTACGTAGACAAACACTCTCCCCTCTCGTTGCTATGCATCACCATGATCTTGCGTGTGCGTAGGAAAATTTTTGAAATTACTACGTTACCCAACACTTTACTTATGCACGGGGTTTGCGCCCGGCTTTGTACAAAGGATTACATGCAACATCGGGAAGACTTGTACAAAAGGTGGTTGCCGGAACAGGTTCCCGCAACCGCGCCCTACGGGTAAAACTTACGAAGATGCTCAATGTTCCAGGAGTTGCTCACCGGAATGCCATCTTCGGTCTCAAGGCGGACAGCGCCAGGCCTAGTGACTCGTTTCACCTGGTAAGGGCCTTCCCACTTCGGCATCAACTTGTTGGAATTCTTGGCGGACTGAACGCGCCGAAGAACAAGGTCGCCTTCCTCGAGACTTCTGGCATTAACTTTGCGGCTATGGTAGCGGCGCAAAGCTTGCTGGTATCGAGCAGCTCGTACAGCGGCCTGAAGACGGTCTTCCTCAAGGAGCAGCGCATCATCTTGCCGCAGCTGCTCTTGCTCAAGCTCATCATAAGCGAGCACTCGAGGTGACCCGTGTACGAGTTCCGTGGGGAGAACTGCCTCTACTCCATAGACTAGAGCGAAAGGTGTCTGGCCAATGGCTCGATTTGGCATCGTCCTGATCAACCAAAGAACCACCCGCAGCTCCTCAATCCAGTTCTTTCCGCACTTGCGCAGCCTGTCAAAAGTCCTAGTCTTGAGCCCACGCAGCACTTCAGCATTTGCCCTCTCCGCTTGACCGTTGCTTCTTGGATGAGCAACAGAAGCAAAGCAGACCTTGGCGCCAAGATCTTGGACGTACTGCATGAAGGTGTGGCTCGTGAATTGCGTGCCGTTGTCGGTGATGATCCTGTTAGGGATCCCGAAGCGGCAAACAATCGACCTGAAGAACTTGACTGCTGACTGTGCTGTCACCTTCCTCACTGCTTCCACTTCCGGCCACTTTGTGAACTTGTCGATTGCAACGTACAAGTACTCAAAGCCCCCGACAGCTCGGGGAAAGGGGCCGAGGATGTCGAGCTCCCAGACCGAAAATGGCCAGGATAAAGGGATCGTCTAGAGAGCTTGAGCTGGCTGGTGTATCTGCTTGGAATGGAACTGGCACGCTTCACACTTGGTTACTTGTGCAGTTGCATCCTGGAGGGCTGTCGTCCAAAAGAAACCTTGCCGAAATGCTTTGCCGGCAAGCGCTCTTGCGCCAATGTGGTGACCACATATGCCTCCATGTATCTCTGCCAACAGCTGTTGTCCATCTTCCCTGTGAATACACTTCAATTTCACACCGTTGAGTCTTCTTCTGTACAGTGTGTTGTCGACAAACTGGTACATACTTGACTGCCGGGCTACTCTTTTCGCTTCTTCTTATTCTTCGGGAAGTTCTCCTGTCTGAAGGAAATGGACAATCTGTTGTGCCCATGTTGGAGCTTGCGGCTCGACAACAAGGACTAAAGGCACATATGCTGCTGCGGGAACATCCGCTTCTATGGCGAGAACCTGCGGCTTAGCCAGAGCTTGACGTTCCCCGGCAAGCTTGCCGGAGCAAAACTTGTCGGGAGCGTCTGCTTCAACAGAACAAACCCTAGGGCTTGCCGGAGCAGACTGCTCCTCAGCACCCTTGGTGTTGATCTTGGGGACCTTCTTGGCGGCGGCTTCGGGGAGCTCTGCCGAAAAATAGTCACCAGAAATCAACTTCCTCTTCTTGCTCTGTCCAGTTGATGGCGTTACAGATGGTTGAGTCAGTTTGAGCACAAAGATCCTTGGTTCCACAGGTAACTAAAGTGCGGCGCACTTCGATAGGCCATCGGCAATGTCGTTCTGAGCTCTTGGAACATGTTCCATCTGTAGGCCGTCAAAGTGCTCTTCTAACTTTCTCACTTCATCAACGTAAGCTTCCATCAACTGACTCTGATAATTCTTGTTCACTTGGCGGACGACAAGCTGCAAGTCACCCCTGACAATGAGCTTCTTGATCCCAAGGACTGCTGCGATCCTGAGACCGGCAAGCAAACCTTCATACTCTGCGGTATTGTTTGTTGCTTGCTCCTTGGGAAAGTGCATCTGGACTACGTACTTGAGGTGCTCTCCGATGGGCGCAACAAGTAGTACGCCCGCACCGGCGCCTTGCAGCGAGAAGGCACCATCAAAGTACATCAGCCACTCTTTGTTTGCTTCCTTGACAGGGATGCTTGTTTCTGGAATTTCTTCATCTGGTGTTGGCGTCCATTCTGCTATGAATTCTGCCAATGCTCTGCTTTGGATAGTTGAAGTGCTCTCAAACTTGAGGCCAAAGCTTGACAGTTCCAGTGCCCACTCGACAATCCTGCCTGTTGCTTCTGGATTCTGCAGTATCCTCTTCAGCAGAAAACGAGTGACAACTGTTATCTCATGTGCTTGGAAGTAATGGCACAGCATTCTCGAGGCCATGAGAAGGCCGAAAAGCAACTTCTGCACACCAGAATACCTTGACCTAGCCCCCTGCAGAAGGGAACTGACAAAGTAAACTGGGCGCTGCACCATTCTCTTATGTGTCTCCTCACGCGCCTGCGCAGATCCATCTTTGTCGGGACCAGAGCTTGTCGGTGAAGTCCCCTGCTTGTCGCTGGATGCATCTGCCGTGGTTGCTGGCTCATCATCCGCCTCCCTCTCCGCTACTAACGCAGCACTAACCACTTGATTGGTTGCCGCTATATACAGCAGCAACTTCTCTTGTGGCTTAGGTGCGACAAGTGTTGGAGTGGAGGACAGGTATCTCTTCAAGTCCTGCAGCACAGCCTCCGCTTCCGGAGTCCATTTCATTGGACCTGCCTTTTTCAATATTTTGAAAAATGGCAGGGCGCGCTCAGCAGACCTAGAAATAAACCTGCTGAGAGCAGCTACGCAACCGGCAAGTCTTCTTACATCCTTGACGCGCTTTGGTGCTTCAATCTGCTCAATGGCCTTGATCTTGTCGGGATTGGCTTCAATTCCCCGCTGAGACACGAAGAACCCGAGAAGCTTGCCGGAGGGGACTCCAAACACACACTTCTCGGGGTTAAGCTTGAGGTTGATCTTGCGCAGATTTGCAAAGGTTTCGTCTAAATCTTGAATCAGAGTTGCCTTGTCCTTGCTCTTGACCACTATGTCATCCATGTAGGCTTCCACATTTCTGTGCATTTGTGGCTCAAAAGCGTCATGGACTACCCTTGCGAATGTTGAACCAGCATTCTTTAAACCGAAAGGCATCCGTATGAACAGTATGTGCCACATGGAGTGATGAATGCGGTCTTCTCCTCATCCTCTTCTGCCATGAAAATCTGATGGTATCCTGAGTATGCGTCAAGAAATGAAAGCAAGTCACATCCGGCCGTGGAGTCAACAATCTGGTCAATGCGCGGCAAGGGAAATGGGTCTTTGGGACAAGCTTTATTAACATCGGTAAAGTCGATACAAAGCCTCCATTTCCCGTTTGCCTTGCGCACGACTACAGGATTGGCCAACCACGTAGGATGGAGCACTCCTCTGACAAGGCCTGCTGCTTCCAATTTCTTGATTTCTTCTGCGATGAATTCTTGGTGCTCCACTGCTTGTTTCCTGACTTTCTGCTTGACGGGCCGCGCATGAGGACAAATGACAAGATGGTGCTCGATTACTTTCCTCGGAACACCGGGGATGTCAGACGGTTGCCACGCAAACACGTCGACATTCGCCCGCAGGAAAGCAACGAGCGCGCTTTCCTATTTAGGGTCAAGAGTGGCACTGATGGTGAAGGTACCACCAGTGCCGTCCTCCTTGGCGGGCACCTTCTTGGTCTCTGGCGGAGCTGCCATTGTCTTCCCACGCTTGCCGGTGGAGCTCGATGGTGCGTCCTCGACGGTAGCGCAGCACTCCGAAGAGGTGCGCTTGCCGGAGTGGGCATCAGAACTCTTGCCGGACTTGGTCTTCTTCTTCCCCCCGGGAGCTTCAACGGCAAGTGACTTGCGATCTGTTGCGGCTGCTGCTTCCCGGTAGATCTTGTTGGCGCAGATAAGAGCATCTTTCTTGTCGCCAGGGACAAAGATGACACTTATCGGGCCTGGCATCTTCAGCACATTGTATGCATAGTGAGAGGCTGCCATGAATTTGGCGAGTGCTGGACAGCCGAGTATCCCATTGTAAGGCAATGGAAAATCAGCAACGTCAAAAGTGACCTTCTCAGTCCTGAAGTTCAACTCGCTGCCAAATGTCACCGGCAACATGATCTTTCCCTTCGGCTTGCTCCTTCCCGCATTGATTCCTTGGAATGTGCCAGTCTCTTCGAGCTCGCTGTCAGGGATCTGGAGTTTCCAGAGTACCGCAGAGGAGATCAGGTTCAAGCCGGCCCCGCCATCAACTAGCATCTTAGTGACCTTGAGGTTGCGGATAGTTGGTGAAACCAACATCGGCAAGCACCCGACCGCAGTTATGCGATCAGGGTGGTCCTCAATATCAAAGATGATAGGCGTGCTGGACCATTTCAGAAACTTGCGTGACTCGACGGGTGGTTCTGCTACATTGACTTCCCGCACCCACTGCTTGAGCTGGCGGTGTGAAGTATGCAGAGAAGCACCGCCGTCAACGCACAGGACCTCTGTGGCTTTCTGGAACTCCTGCTCACCGGTCTCGTCATCATCCATATCTTCATCGTCGTCGTCGTCTTCATCCTTGTCGCGGCCGCGGGGAGGTATGTCTCCTTGCCGCTGCTTGGCCTTGCCGCGGCGTCCTCCTCGGTCGGGACGTTTCTTGCCGGATCCTCCAGCACCTTCTTGGGCCTTCTCCTTGTCGCGTCGCTCGTATTCAGCCTTTTGCTGCTCGACAAGCTGCTCGACCTTCTTGCAGCTCTGGAGGTCATGGCCCTTGGTGCGGTGGATCTTGCAGTACTGCTTGTCGGTGCCGTCCTACTTGTCGGCGACCGCCACAGCGTTCTTGGCGCCACCTTCATTGCCGGACTGCTCAACGACTAGCACATCTTTGCCTTTCTTCTACGTGTTGTTCCGCCGCCGGTTTCTCTTTGTCGGGGCAGCATCCTCGCTGTCAGATCCTCCTACTCCTGTATTCTCTCCAGGGAGATTCCTCCCTTCCTCAGCACGTGCACACTTGTCGCCCAGGGCATATAGCTCACTGACGTCTCTGATCTTGCACGTCGCCATCTCCTCCCGCATCCTGTGGTTTCGCACGTTCTGATGGAATGCGCTGATGACCGCGGCAGGGTGGACATCTGGGATGTTGTGCTGTACACGGCTGAATCTCTGAATGTACTCGCACAGGGGCTCTCCTTCCTTCTGGGCAAGCAGATGAAGGTCACTCTCTTGGCCATGAGGTTTGTGGCCGCCTGTAAAGGCGCCGACAAACTGATGGCATAGGTCTGCCCAGGAGGATATGGAGTTATCCGGCAAGTGCATGAGCTAGGACCTGACATTGGGCTTGAGCACCAGCGGGAAGTAGTTGGCAAGGATCTTGTCGTCCCGCCCCCCGGCAGCTTGCACCGTGATGGTGTAGATGCTGAGGAACTCCGACGGATGCGACTTGCCATCGTACTTCTCTGGTACGTATGGCTTGAAATTCTTCGTGCTGGGCCACTGGACTTGCCGCAGCTCACGAGTGAACGCAGGGCAACCTACCGCATACGGCAAGTCGCCTGGTTCCCCTGGCGCATGCATGTCGACAGAGGGCCCAACGCGCTGGTCCGATTGACGCCGCGCTTCTCTTCGACGCTCGATGCGAGTACGAGCGTCCTCTTGCTGTCGTTCGTGAAGAACTTGACGCTGATCGCGACGAGCTCGTGGATCTGATGATGCAGTGGAGTTGCCATCGTGGTAGATCCGGCGAGTCGGCGATCTTGGCCTTCGGGGTGGAGAGTGCACGGTGGTTGCACCCCCACCGGTCTTGTCGCCATCGGCTCGTGCCTGGCAATCTTGCCGCGGCTGCGATGTACTCGGCTGCCGTGGAGTGTCGCCGTTGGCGAAACCGATGAGACTCTGAATGGTGGCCCTCCATTCGTCGATATTGTCTGCCGTTTGAGGGTAATCCAGGAGCTGTTGAGCTCGTGCCAGAGCTTCTGCTGGTGTGGTAGGTGGCAGTGGTGAACGGTGCGAGGAGCGGGATATGCTCGGACTTCTAACTATGTTAGAAGGAGCAGTATCCCGTCCAGGCGATTGTGTCTTGCTCGTGCCAGCATGTTGGCGTGCATGCTGGTCTTGAGCACCCTGAGATCCACCAGCTCGATCTTGGTCCGACGAGCATATGGTACCGCGAGTACCATGACACTGTTGGTCCCGCGCCTCCTGGGATGGGCGCGGTGCACGTACGGACGCCGAGGTCTGCGCAACCTTGTCCTTGGACCTGGCAGCACCGTGAGCTCCCTCGTCGACGCCCGTTCTTCCGCCGGCGTCTATCCCACCACTCGTTTGCTCCGGTGGTGGTGGGATCGACGTGGACGGAGCAGCCACCTCCGAAGCCTTCTTCTTCGGTGGCATGTTGATGAAGAAGATGAAGATCTAGCTCGTGCGAACGCCGGATCAGGTTCACACAACCTCGACGCACCCTACCTGGCGCACCAAAGATTTCGTGGGAGAGCTGACCCACGAACACCTATGGGACCGGCGGACCGAGCCCCTTTCGGTTCGGCGGGGGGCGGAGATCGCGCGAAGAGCAGATCGAGACGAAGCACACGAGCAGTTTACCCAGCTTCGGAGCTCTCCGGAGAGATAATACTCCTACCGCTGCATGTCTGAGTGTATTGAGTTCTTGCTCGGGAGCGCTGAGTGCTACAGTACAAACTAGCTGCTAACGAGACCGAGCGCGAGTGTTTTCTGGCTTCGAACCCCCCTCTACGTTGCACATGGGCCTCCTTTTATATGCTCAAGGGGTCACCGGCAGGTGGCAACGTAGACAAGGGTAAAAATAGAAAAGCATTGCGGTTGGTACAACTACTTGTACAGTGTATCATACCTAACCCTGACGGCAGGGGACAAAGGCCTTAAATGCCTATCTGTGTCACCCAAACAGTGCAAAAAGGGACCGTCAGGGGCGCCACCCCTTGCCATGATGGCAATCTTGACAGCGTCGCTTGCCACCTCGCACCGCTGGCTGCACAGCCTCTTGCCACGCGTGCCTGGAAAGGTCCCAGGGCGACACATTGGTGGATGTGCTGGAGAGTGGGTACAGAGTGGTAGCTTGCCGCGGCAAGTGCCTTGCCGCGGTCGTTGTCTTGTCACGTCCGGAAGCTTGTCGCTCACCGGGCCTTGCCGGGACGCGTGGCGCGTCGCGGCAAGTTCCTTGAGATGCCTTGGTTGGCCTTCCCGGCAAGCTCCTCATGCTTCATAAAACGCACAAAGCGGTCATTACCCAAGGGCTGCAGCGGTAGCTGCAGAAGATGGAAACGAACAACAGCGTCGCGAAGCTCAAACAGCCCCACAGAGCGAATCCAAGGCTGAGCCGATCTGACTAGAACTCCATGCTCTTGCAACCATTGAACTACATCCTCTCTAGCAGCGCCAATCTCATCTGCCTGGGGGATAGGTGTTACCTCAGCAAGCATAAACTCCTCATGGCGGCGCACAATTGGGGTATGCGGCGAGACAAAAGTTCTTGGAAGGCGATCTTCTCCACCATCAATGACATGGTGGCCAGCAGGGACGTAGAGCTGAGGATCTAGATGGAAGTTCGCCATCGGAGCCGAAGGTTCAGCCTCCAACGACGGCGAATGCAACGGCGGAGGAGGGGTTTCAGGCGGCGAGGCAGAGGGAGTCTTTGGGTGAGGGCTGATGGAACTAGACGAGGGAGTTAATGCGGAAGAGGAAGGGAGGTCCAAATTTGGTAAAAGTGTTGTCAGAGAGATATTCTCGCAGCGCGCCTTGCAAGCCATAGCGTTAGTGGATTTAGGTTGCCAAACAAGCCCCAAAACCTGTGCAAATTTGTTGCAATCCTTCCTGACGTGACCCGTCCGGAGGCAAGAGATGCACCGCAACTTGGACGTGCATGTAGCTGCAAAGTGCCCCTTCCTCAAACACTTTTGACACGTGAGAACCTCATCAACCATATTAGAAATTAAATCCTCAAAATCATCCCTGGCTTGCTGAGAAGAAGGAATATCCAAATTATCCAAATTATCTGCAGAAGAAGCCGGGCCAGCCCGATCGGACCCAACAGAGAGCAGCCCAGGGCCCGTGACACGTGTTGGCACGTCCACATTCAAAGCACCCGAATTCCCGCCCGAGATAGCCGGTGAGCGATCAGCTAACGACAGGAGATCCTGAACCGTACCAAACGAAATAGATGGCCTCGTCGACGTCCACCGGAGGCTCACCGGCGGCACGGGATGGATGACAACTCTCTCATGTGGATGGATAGAATATCCAGCATCTTCAGTAGTCTGAATACAATTTTCCGTAGCCGGATACCGATAACCTCGACAAGCATTATAATTTTGAAAGACCGCAAACGATAATTTCTTGCCAACAGAGCTTGAACATTTGAATGAGGATTTTGATGGCTTAGAATGCATGGCTAGAACCCCAAGAGCTGCACGCCGCTTAGAAGGACTAACGAGGATCCACTCGGCATCACATTCTAATTTCCAAATCCTAAACTCACGACTCCAATTCGGGCCACCGTTACTCCAAAGATGAAAGTAACATTTGAAATGATCACAAGCAAAAGATCTAAGACTAATAATGATCATGGCGACAGCCTTGCAAGATACCTGAAAGCCAAATACCTTATCCTTGATCAAGAAAACCATGAGATCAATGCCCGAGCCGCCAATTGCTGCCTCAAGAGCTGCAGCCACCGAATCTTCATTCAAACGGAAAGAATGACGTCCAAAAGAGACCACCATGGTGAAGATTTCCGAGTCTTCTATGGGATGCACCGAAAAGCCCGTGGAATGAAAAACCTTCTCAGCAAAAACCAAACCCTTGGAGAAGTCCAAGCCAAGGGTGGAAGCATCATTGGAACCCATGAAAGATGGGTATGAACGTGTAGATCTCAAGCCACCGGAGAGATCTATCGGAGAGAAACTAAATTTTGGTGGCTAGGGGTGGAGATCGCCGGAGGTGGTGGAGATCACCGTGGAGGGGGTGGGGTGGGGGTGGGAGAGGGAGCCATTTTGAGTCGGCCCTTTGTTGTAGCTTCTTCCTAGGCAAAGTGCATCTGGACGACGTACTTTAAGTGCTCCTTGGAGGGGGCGACTAGAAGCACGCCAGCCCTTGCACCTTGTAGGGAAAAAGCACCATCAAAATACATAATCCAATCATGGGGTGATTCCTTGCTGAGGATAACTGTCTCTATCACTTCCTCGTCAGGGGTTGGCGTCCATTCTACAATAAACTCTGCCAATGCCCTGCTCTGAATAGTTGATGTGCTCTCAAACTTCAAACCAAAACTGGATAACTCCAAAGCCCATTCCACTATTCTACCCGTAGCCTCAGGGTTTCGGAGTATCTGTTGCAACGAGAAACGAGTGACAATCGTGATCTCATGGGCTTGGAAGTAGTGGCGCAGTTTCCTTGAGGCCATGATGAGACCAAAAACCAACTTTTGCATGCCAAAGTACCTCAATCTAGCCCCCTGTAATAAGGAGCTGACGAAGTACACTGGGCGCTGCACCACTTTCTTCCTTGCCGCGTCCTTGGGGTTTCCCTTGTTGCCGTGCTCATTGTTGTCCTAATCTTTTTCTGACTCTGTCGGTCTCTGCTCACTCTCTGCCTCATCCACTTCTCGTTGTTCTACCAAGGCTGCACTGACCACTTCGTTGGTTGCCGCTAAGTACAACAGCAATGGCTCCTGGGGTTTGGGAGCCACCAAGGTAGGCACAGATGACAAGTAGGCCTTCAACTCTTGCAAAGCTGCATCTGCTTCCGAGGTCCACTTCATGGGCCCTGCCTTCTTTAAAAGTTTGAAGAACGGTAGGGCGCGCTCGGCAGACTTGGAGATGAATCTGCTGAGCGCGGCAATGCATCCTGTTAGACGTCTCACGTCCTTAAATGTCCTTGGCGCTTGGATCTGCTCGATAGCTTCGATCTTGTCAGGGTTGGCTTTGATACCATGATGGGACACAAAGAACCCAAGCAACTTGCCGGAGGGAACACCAAATATACACTTCTCCGGTTTGAGCTTCAAATTCATCTTGCGCAGATTAGCAAATGTCTCCTCCAAATCTTGAATAAGGGTGGCCCTATCATTTGTCTTGACCACAGTATCATCCATATAGGCTTCTATATTGTTTCTGTGCAGCTATGGCTCAAAACCAATCTGGACTGCCCTTGCAAAAGTGGACCCAACACTCTTTAATCCGAATGGCACGCCGAAAAAACAGTACGTACCACATGGAGTGATGAACGACGTCTTTTCTTCATCTTCCTTGGACATGAAGATTTGGTGATACCCGGAATATGCATCCAGAAAGGAGAGAAAATCACAACCTGAAGTGAAATCCACAATATGATCGATATGCGGAAAGGGAAAAGGGTCCTTCGGGCAAGCCTTGTTGAGATTTGTGAAAATCTATGCAAAGCCTCCACTTCCCGTTTGCCTTCCGAACTACCACTGGATTTTCCAACCATGTGGGATGCAGCACTCCTCTAACAAAACCAGCTGCCTCAAGTTTCTTGATCTCCTTAGCAATGAACTGTTGCCTCTCCAAGGCATGCTTCCGGACTTTCTGCTTGACAGGTCGGGCATGTGGGCACACAATAAGGTGGTGCTCGATTACCTCCCTGGGAACACCGGGGATATCAGATGGTTGCCAGGCAAAGACATCAATATTCGCCCGCAGGAAGGCAACGAGCGTGCTTTCCTATTTGTCATCATGGGTGGCGCTGATAGTGAAAGTACCATCAACGCCAGCCAGCCCTGTCGGGACCTTCTTCACTTGGCATGCAGCGACCTTGGATCTCTTGCCATTGGATCTCTCCAGCACGTCGTCAACGGGTCTCGTGCACTCGGTGGGGGCATGCTTCCCACACTCTTTGTTGGAGTCCCTGCAATCCCTATTTTTTCCTTTGCTTTCCTTAGCGGGAGCTGCTGCTGCCGCTTCCTCTGTCGCAACCGCATCCCAATACATCTTGTCCACACAAAATGATTTCTTCCTTCTCATCTGATGGGATTGCGATGACTCCTAGTGGCCCAGGCATCTTCAAGGTGTTGTAGGCATAATGAGATGCCGCCATGAACTTAACCAGGGCCGGGCATCCAAGAATCCCATTGTATGGCAGGGGAGATCTACCACATCAAACATAATCCTATCAGTCCGGTAATTCAGTTCTCCCCCAGACGTTACCGACAGCGTGATCTTTCCCTTAGGATGGCTCCTGCCGGGATTAACTCCTTGAAACATGCCGGTAACCTCTAGCTCTTCCTCTGCTATCTGAAGCTGGCTGATAACTGCTGGGGAAATCAGATTCAACCCGGCCCCACCGTCCACCAACATCTTTGTGACCTTGAGGTTGCGAATTGTTGGGGAGACCAACAATGGCAAACACCCTACCGCATTGGTACGGCTAGGATGATCCTCCTTGTCAAAGATGATGGGCGTACAGGACCACTTGAGCGGCTTCCGGACCTCGGGCGCTGGCTCCATGGCATTGACTTCACGTGCCCATCGCTTGAGTTGGCGGTGAGAGGTGTGTAGAGACGCACCCCGTCAATGTACAGGGCGTCGGTGGCCTTCTGAAACTCTTGCTCACTAGTTTCCTCTTCATCCCCTCCATCACTCTCATCACCACAGGCTTCCTTCTCTCGACCTCTGGCGGGCTTTCCATGTTCCGAAAGGGTTTGTCGGGGCGATTTACTTCACCACCTCGGCCCTTACCACCAGCAACATTCTGACCCTTTTCCTTGTCACACTTCTCATACTCTGCTCTCTGTCTCTTGACAAGCTGCTCAACCTGATGACACTCTTGAAGGTCGTGGCCCTTGGTCCTATGAATCTTGCAGTATGGCCAATCACCTTTCCCGGCTTTCTCGGCAGCAGCGGCCTCCCGGCAGTCAGTACACACGGCAGCTTCCTTGCCGAGGGCCTCAGCTTTAGCCCTGTTGCCGGTAATAGGCATACCCTATCCTTCAACAGTCATCACTGCCTTATCTCTCCGCTTCTTACTATGCTTCTTGCTCTTCTTCTTACAGTTGATTCATCCTCAACCTCTGAATAAATATCGATGCAATCTTCCTCTCCGGGAAACTTTATTCCTTCCTCCATCCGAGCACACTTGTCCACCAACATGTAGAGCTCCTCCACAGTCTTGGGCAACCGCATGTTCATCTTGGAACGGATCCGGCGGTTGCGCACATTGGACTGGAAAGCGGCTATCATAGCTGCTGGATGGATATTTTGAATGTTTCTATGAACTTTGCTGAATCTTTGTAAATACTTACGGAGGGTTTCTCCTTCCATCTGCTAGAGAAGTTGCAATTCGCCGGGTCGGCCTGGCTCTTGGTGGCCACCGGTGAAGGCACCGATGAACTCATGACACAGGTCTGCCCACGACGAAATGGAGTTCTCCGGCAGGTGCATCAGCCAAGACCTCACATTGGACTTGAGTGCCAAAGGAAAGTAGTTGGCAAAAACCTTCTCATCTCTTCCCCCGGCAGTCTGAACAGCGATGGTGTAGATGCTCAGGAACTCTGCCGGGTTCAGCCTCCCATCGTACTTCTCTGGTATCTCTGGCTTGAACGGACGAACGGACGGCCAGAAAGTAGCATGCAATTTCAACAAAAAATCCTACGATCACGCAAGATCTATCTAGGAGATCCATAGCAACGAGAGTGGGAGAGCGGAAGCATTAGGTTAACACGGTTGATGTAGTTGAATGTCTTCACGATCCAACCGATCTAGTATCGAGCGTATGGCACCTCCGAGTTCTGCACATGTTCAACTCGATGATTTCCCTCGAACTCTTGATCCAGTAGAGTGTCGATGGAGTCGATGAGTTCCGTCACCATGACAGCGTGATGACGGTGTTCGTGATGTGATCCGCATAGGGCTTCGCCTAAGCACTACGATGATACTATCGGAGGAGTAAACGGTGGAGGGGGGCGCCACACATGGCTAAGAGAATAACTGTTCTGCCTTGGGGTGCCCCCCGCCCCCGTATATAAAGGAGGAGGGGAGGAGGACGACCACAAGGGGCGCGCCAAGGGAGGGGGAGTCCTACTAGGACTCCACTTCTAGTAGGATTCGACCCCCCTCTTTTTTCCTTCAACCAAAGGGCAAAAGGGGAAGGGAGAGGGAGCAGGAGAAGGAAAGGGGGTGGCGCCACCTTTCCCTAGTCCAATTTTGCCTCCTCCCTTGTGGGGGCACACCATGCCCTTGTGGTGTGGTTAGCCTCCCTCCCATGGCCCATATGGCCCATATCTTCCACCGGGGGGTTCTGGTAACCCCTCTTGTACTCCGGTATGTACCCAATACACTCCGGAACCCTTCCGATGTCCGAATACCACCTTCCAATGTATCAATATTTACCTCTCAACCATTTCGAGACTCCTCGTCATGTCCTTGATCTCATTCGGGACTCCGAACAAACTTCGGTCACCAAAACACATAACTCATAATACAAATCGTCATCGAACATTAAGCGTGTGGACCCTACGGGTTCGAGAACTATGTAGACATGATCGAGACACATCTCCGATCAATAACCAATAGCCGAACCTAGATGCTCATATTGGATCCTACATATTCTACGAAGATCTTTATCGGTAAAACTGCACAACAACATACGTTGTTCCCTTTGTCATCGGTATGTTACTTGCCCGAGATTCGATCGTCGGTATCTTCATTCCTAGTTCAATCTCGTTACCGGCAAGTCTCTTTACTCATTCCATAATGATTCATCCCGCAAATAACTCATTAGTCACATTGCTTGCATTTCTTAGGGATGAGCATTACCGAGAGAGCCCAGAGATACCTCTTCGATACATGAAGTGACAAATCCTAATCTTGGTCTATGCCAACCAAACAAACACCTTCAGAGACACCTGTAGAGCATCTTTATAATCACCCAATTACATTGTGACATTTGATAGCACACAAGGTGTTCCTCCGGTATTCTGGAGTTGCATAATCTCATAGTCAAAGGAACATGTATAAGTCATAAAGAAAGCAATAGCAATAAAACTTAACGATCATTATGCTAAGCTAACGGATGAGTCTTGTCCATCACATCATTATTTAATCATGTGATATCGTTCATCAAATGACAACACATGTCTATGGTCAGGAAACATAATCATCTTTGATTAACGAGCTAGTCAAGTAGAGGCATACTAGGGACACTTTTGTTTTGTCTATGTATTCACACATGTACTAAGTTTCCGGTTAATACCCACAGTTCACATCGCCATGTGACCAACACCCAAAGGGTTTACTGGATTCAATAATCTTGTTCACATCTCTATGTGATTAACACCCAAAGAGTACTAAGGTGTGATCATGTTTTCCTCGTTAGAGAAGTTTAGTCAACGGGTCTGTCATATTCAGAGCCGTATGTATTTTGGAAATATTCTATGTCTACAATGCTATGCATGGAGCTACTCTAGGTAATTGCTCCCACTTTCAATATGTATCCAGATTGAAACTAAGAGTCATCTGGATCGATATAAAAGCTTGCATCAATGTAACTCTTTACGATGAACTCTTTATCACTTCCATAACTGGGAAATATTTCCTTAGTGCTCTAAGGATAACTTTGACCATTGTCCAGTGATTCACTCATGGATCACTATCGTACCCCCTTGCCAAACTCATGATAAGGTACACAATAGGTCTGGTACACAGCATAACATACTTTATAGAACCTATGACAAAGGCATAGGGAATGACTTTCATTCTCCTTCTATCTTCTGTCGTGGTCGGGCTTTGAGTGTTACTCAATTTTACACCTTGTAATATAGACAAGAACTCCTTTGACTGATCCATTTTGAACTCTTTCAAAAACTTGTCAAGGTACGTACTCATTGAAAAATCTTATCAAGCGTCTTGATCTATCTCTATAGATCTTGATGCCCAATAAGTAAGCAGCTTCACCGAGGTCTTTCTTTGAAAATCTCCTTTCAAACTCTCCTTTATGCTTTCCAGAAAATTCTACATCATTTCTGGTCAACAATATGTCAATCACATATACTTATCAGAAAGACTGTAGTGCTCCCACTCACTTTCTTGTAAATACAAGCTTCTCCAAAAGTCTGTATAAAACCATATGCTTTGATCACATTATCAAAGCGTATATTCCAACTCCAAGATGCTTGCACCAGTCCACAGATGGATCATTGGAGCTTGCACACTTTGTTAGCACCTTTAGGATTGACAAAACCTTCTTGTTGCATCATATACAACTCTCCTTAGATATATCCATTTAAGGAATACAGTGTTGACATCCATTTACCAGATTTCATACAATATGGCAATTGCTAACATGATTTGGACAGACTTAAGCATTGCTACGGTTGAGAAAATCTCATTGTAGTCAACACCTTGAACTTGTCAAAACCCTTTTGTGACTAGTCGAGCTTTGTAGATAGTAACACTACCATTAGCGTCCGTCTTCCTCTTGAAGATCCATTTATTTTCTATGTCTTGCCGATCATCGGGCAAGTCCATCAAAGTCCACATTTTGTTCTCATACATGGATCCCATCTTAGATGTCATGGCCTCAAGCCATTTCGCGGAATCCGGGCTCATCATTGCTTCCTCATAGTTTGTAGGTTCATCATTGTCTGGTAACATGACTTCCAGAATAGGATTACCATACCACTCTCGTGCGGACCGTACTCTGGTTGACCTACGAGGTTCAGTAGTAAATTGATCTAAAGTTTCATGATCATCATCATTAGCTTCCTCACTAATTGGTGTAGGAATCACTGGAACTAATTTCTGTGATAAACTACTTTCCAATTCGGGAGAAGGTACAATTACCTCATCAAGTTCTACTTTCCTCCCACTCACTTCTTTCCAAAGAAACTCCTTCTCTAGAAAGGATCCATTCTTAGCAATGAATATCTTGCCTTCGTGTCTATGATAGAAGGTGTACCCAATAGTTTCCTTTGGGTATCCTATGAAGACAAACTTCTCCGATTTGGGTTCAAGCTTATCAGGCTGAAGCCTTTTGACATAAGCATCGCATCCCCAAACTTTAAGAAATGACAACTTAGGTTTGTTGCCAAACCATAGTTCAGACGGTGTCATCTCAACGGATTTTGACAGTGCCCTGTTTAACATGAATGCGGCTATCCTAATGCATAACCCCAAAATGATAGTGATAAATCAGTAAGAGACATCATAGATCGCACCATATCTAATAAAGTGGTTACGACATTCAGACACACCATTACGCTGCGGTGTTCCAGGTGGCCTGAGTTGTGAAACTATTCCACATTGTTTTAAATGAAGGCCAAACTCGAAACTCAAATATTCACCTCCACGATTAGATCGTAGAAACTTTATTTTCTTGGTACGATGATTCTCCACTTCACGCTGAAATTCTTTGAACTTTTTCAAATGTTTCAGACCTGTGTTTCATTAAGTAGATATACCCATATCTGCTCAAATCATCTGTGCAGGTCAAAAAATAACGATACCCGCCATGAGCCTCAACACTCATTGGACCGCATACATCGGTATGTATTATTTCCAATAAGTCATTAGCTCGTTCCATTTTCCCGGAGAACGGAGATTTTAGTCATCTTGCCCATGAGGCATGGTTCGCAAGTATCAAAGGATTCATAATCAAGTGATTCCAAAAGTCCATCTGCATGGAGTTTCTTCATGCACTTTACACCGATATGACCTAAATGGCAGTGCCATAGGTATGTTGCACTATCATTATCAACTTTGTATCTTTTGGCATCAATACTATGAATATGTATATCACTACGATCGAGATTCAATAAACCATCAACATTGGGTGTATGACCATAGAAGGTTTTATTCATGTAAACAGAATAACAATTATTCTCTGTCTTAAATGAATAATCGTATTGCTATAAACATGATCTAATCATATTCACGCTCAACGCAAACACCAAATAACATTTATTTAGGTTCAACACTAATCCCGAAAGTATAGGGAGTTTGCGATGATGATCATATCAATCTTGGAACCACTTCCAACACACATCGTCACTTCACCCTCAACTAGACTCTATTTATTCTGCAACTCCTATTTCAAGTTACTAATCACAGCAATCGAACAAGTATCAAATACCTAGGGGTTACTACGAGCACTAGTAAAGTACACATCAATAACATGTATATCAAATATACCTTTGTTTACTTTGCCATCCTTCTTACCCACCAAATATTTGGGGTAGTTTTGCTTCCAGTGACCATTTCCTTTGGAGTAGAAGCACTCAGTTTCAGGCTTAGGTCTAGCTTTGGTCTTCTTCACGGGTGTGACAACTTGCTTGTCAGTCTTTTTGAGGTTCCCTTTCTTTCCCTTTGCCCTTTTCTTGAAACTAGTGGTCCTGTCAATCATCAACACTTGATTCTCTTTCTTGATTTCTACCCTCGCCGATTTTAGCATCACCAAGAGCTCGGGAATCGACTTTGTCATCCCTTGCATATTATAGTTCATCACGAAGTTCCAGTAACTTTGTGATAGTGACTAGAGAACTCTATCAATCATTATCTTATCTGGAAGATTAACTCCCACTTGATTCAAGCGATTGTAGTACTTGGACATTGTGAGCACATGCTCACTCGTTGAGATATTCTCCTCCATCTTGTAGGCGAAGTAGTTTGTCAGAGGTCTCATACCTCTCGACACGGGCATGACCCTGAAATACCAATTTCAGCTCTTGAAACATCTCATATGTTTCCTGGCGTTCAAAACGTTTTTGAAGTCCCGATTCTAAGTCGTAAAGCATGGTGCAATAAACTATCAAGTAGTCATCATATTGAGCTAGCCAAACGTTCATAACGTCTGCATGTTCTCTTGCAATAGGTCTCTCACATAGCGGTGCATCAAGGACATAATTCTTCTGTGCATCTATGAGGATAAACCTCAGATCACGGACCTGGTCCACATCATTGCTACTATCATCTTTCAAATTAGTTTTCTCTAGGAACATATCAAAAAACATAGGGAAACTACAACATGAGCTATTGATCTACAACATAATTTGCAAATACTATTAGGACTAATTTCATGATAAATTAAAGTTCATTTAATCATATTACTTAAGAACTCCCACTTAGATAGACATCCCTCTAGTCATCTAAATGATCACGTGATCCATATCAACTAAACCATGTCCGATCATCATGTGAGATGTAGTAGTTTTCAATGGTGAACATATCTATGTTGATCATACGTACTATATGATTCATGCTTGACCTTTCGGTCTCCAGTGTTCTGAGGCCATATCTGCATATGCTAGGCTCGTCAAGTTTAACTCGAGTATTCTGAACGTGCAAAACTGGCTTGCACCCGTTGTATGTGAACGTAGAGCTTATCACACCCGATCATCACGTGGTGTCTCGACATGACGAACTGTAGCAACGGTGCATACTCAGGGAGAACACTTATACCTTGAAATTTAGTGAGGGGTCATCTTATAATTCTACCGCCATACTAAGCAAAATAAGATTCATAAAAGATAAACATCACATGCAATCAAAATATGTGACATGATATGTCCATCATCATCTTGTGCCTTTGATCTCATATCCAAAGCACCGTCATGATCTCCATCATCACCGGCTTGACACCTTGATCTCCATCGTAGCATCATTGTCGTCTCGTCAACTATTGCTTCTACGACTATTGCTACCGCTTAGTGATAAAGTAAAGCAATTACATGGCGATTGCATTTCATACAATAAAGCGACAACCATATGGCTCCTGCCAGTTGCCGATAACTTTGTTACAAAACATGATCATCTCATACAACAATTTATATCAATATCACATCATGTCTTGACCATATCACATCACAACAAGCCCTGCAAAAACAAGTTAGACATCCTCTACTTTGTTGTTGCAAGTTTTACGTGGCTGCTACGGGCTTGTAGCAAGAACCGCTCTTACATACGCATCAAAACCACAACGATTTTTCATCAAGTGTGTTGTTTTAACCTTCGACAAGGACCGGCCATAGTCAAACTCGATTCAACTAAAGTTGGAGAAACATACACCCGCCAACCACCTGTGTGCAAAGCACGTCGGTAGGACCAGTCTTATGAACACGGTCATGTAATGTCGGTCCGGGCTGCTTCATCCAACAATACCGCTGAATCAAAGTAAGACGTTGGTGGTAAGAAGTATGACTATTATCACCCACAACTCTTTGTGTTCTACTCGTGCATATCATCTAGGCATAGACCTGGCTTGGATGCCACTATTGGGATTGTAGCATGCAATTTCAAAAAAAATCCTACGATCACGCAAGATCTATCTAGGAGATGCATAGCAACGAGTGGGGGAGAGTGTGTCCACGTACCCTCGTAGACCGAAATTGGAAGCGTTAGGTTAACGCGGTTGATGTAGTCGAACGTCTTCATGATCCAACCGATCTAGTACCGAACGTACGGCACCTCCGAGTTCTGCACACGTTCATCTCGATGATGTCCCTCGAACTCTTGATCCAGCAGAGTGTCTGAGGGAGTCCTGGACTAGGGTGTGTCCGGATAGCCGAACTATCATCGTTGGCCGGATTCCATGACTCTGAAGATACAAGATTGAAGACTCCGTCCCGTGTCCGGATGGGACTTTCCTTGGCGTGGAAGGCAAGCTTGGCAATACGGATATGTAGATCTCCTACCATTGTAACCGACTCTGTGTAACCCTAGCCCTCTCTGGTGTCTATATGAACCGGAGGGTTTTAGTCCATAGGACGAATAACAATCATACCATAGGCTAGCTTCTAGGGTTTAGCCTCCTTGATCCCGTGGTAGATCCACTCTTGTACTACCCATATAGTCAATATCAATCAAGAAGGAGTAGGGTTTTACCTCCATCGAGAGGGCCTGAACCTGGGTAAAAACATCGTATCCCTTGTCTCCTGTTACCATCCGCCTAGACGCATAGTTCGGGACCCCCTACCCGAGATCCGCCGGTTTTGACACCGACATTGCTGCTTTCATTGAGAGTTCCTCTGTGTCGTCGCATATAGGCCCGATGGCTCCTTCGATCATCAACAACGACGCGGTCCAGGGTGAGACTTTTCCCCTCGGACAGATCTTCGTATTTGGTGGCTTTGCACTGCGGGCCAACTCGCTTGGCCATCCGGAGCAGATTGAAAGCTACGCCCCTGGCCATCAGGTCAGATTTGGAAGTTTGAACTTCACGGCCGACATCCACGGAGACTTGATCTTCGATGGATTCGAGCCACTGCCGAGCACGCTGCACTGTCACGATGGGCATGATTTAGCTCTGCTGCCGGACAGTTCCCTGGAGGTCGCACACGAGTGTGCTCCGACCCTTAATTCGGAGCCGACTGCGCAGATTGAGGATGGGTGGCTAGACACCGCCTCGGGGGCTGCTACCTCTAAAGCGATAGAGCCGAATACCGACCTTGTCCTCTGTGAATATCGTAACTCCGAGGTGCCAGACTCCTCGCCGGACTCCAAACCACCCGCGCCCCTACCAATCGAATCCGATTGGGCGCCGATCATGGAGTTCACCGCTGCGGACATCTTTCAGCACTCGCCTTTTGACGACATCCTGAATTCGCTAAAGTATCTCTCGTTATCAGGAGAGCCCTGGCCGAATCACTGTCAGGATGGTTGGGATGCGGATGACGAAAAAATTCAAAGCCCACCCACCACCCACTTTGTAGCCACTGTCGACGACCTAACCGACATGCTAGACTTCGACTCTGAAGACTTCGACGGTATGGACGACGATGCCGGAGACGACCAAGAACCAGCGCCTACTGGGCACTGGAAAGCCACCTCATCATACGACATATACATGGTGGATATCCCAAAGGATGGGAATGGCGAGGGAACAGCGAAGGAAGACCCCTCCAAGAAACAGCCTAAGCGCCGGCGTCAGCGGCGCCGCTCTAAATCCCGCCATAGCAATAATGGAGATTCCGGCACCGGAGATAACAACACCACGGACAGTGCCGAAGACAACCCCCTTAGGAAAGATTCAGCACAGGAGGATGGAGAAGCCAGCCCTCATGAGAGAGCGGCAGATGAAGAGGTAGAGAATGATAATTACATGCCTCCCTCCAGAGACGAGGCAAGCCTCGACGACGATGAATTCGTCGTGCCTGAGGATCCCGTCGAGCAAGAGCGTTTCAAACGCAGGCTTATGGCCACGGCAAGCAGCCTCAAGCAAAAGCAGCAATAGCTTAGAGCTGACCAAGATTTGCTAGCCGACAGATGGACTGAAGTCCTTGCGGCCGAAGAGTACGAAGTCGAATGCCCCTCCAAAAGCTACCCCAAGCGCAAGCTGCTCCCCCGATTAGAGGAGGAAGCATATAAACCTACATCACCAGCGCACAATAAGGCGGACCGGCCACCTCGTGGCCGCGATAGAGAGGCCTCTAGGCCTTCCGCTAAAGCCGTACCTCGGCATCGCTCGAAAAGTACAAAGCCACGGGGGAATGCGTCAGACTTGCGAGACATATTGGAGGATAAGGCAAGACAATCAAGATCGATCTACGGATCGCGTGGGCGCCCCACGATACGTGAAGACAACTGTCGCGTCGGATACAGCAAGTCCGGCCGGGCCGAACACAGTAGACAAAGCTCGTTTGAGCTACGTCGTGATATAGCCCAATACAGAGGCGCCGCACACCCACTATGCTTCACAGATGAAGTAATGGATCATCAAATCCCAGAAGGGTTCAAACCCGTGAACATTGAATCCTACGATGGCACAACAGACCCCGCGGTTTGGATCAAAGACTATCTCCTCCATATCCACATGGCCCGCGGTGATGATCTTCACGCCATCAAATACCTCCCACTCAAGCTTAAAGGACCGGCTCGGCATTGGCTTAACAGCTTGCCAGCAGAATCAATTGGGTGTTGGGAGGACCTAGAAGCCGCATTCCTTGATAACTTCCAGGGCACATATGTGCGACCACCAGACGCTGACGACCTAAGCCACATAATTCAGTAGCCAGACGAATCGGCCAGACAATTCTGGACACGGTTCTTAACCAAGAAAAATCAAATCGTCGACTGTCCGAATGCGGAGGCCCTCGCAGCCTTCAAACATAACATCCAAGACGAGTGGCTTGCCCGGCACCTAGGACAGGAAAATCCGAAATCCATGGCAGCCCTCACATCACTCATGACCCGCTTCTGCGCGGGAGAGGACAGCTGGCTAGCCCGCAGCAACAACCTCAGCAAAAATTTTGGCAGCCCGGATACCAAGGACCACAACGGCAGGTCGCGTCGCAACAATCACAAACGCCGCATTAACGGCGAGAATACTGAGGATACGGCAGTCAACGCCGGATTCAGAGGATCCAAACCCGGTCAGCGGAAAAAGCCATTCAAAAGAACCACTCCGGGTCCGTCCAATTTGGACCGAATACTCGACCGCTCGTGCCAGATACACGGCACCCCTGAAAAGTCAGCTAATCACACCAACAGGGATTGTTGGGTATTCAAGCAGGCAGGCAAGTTAATTGCCAAAAACAATGACAAGGGGCTTCATCGCGATGACGAGGAAGAGACCCGGCCGCCGAACAATAGAGGACAGAAGGGTTTCCCCCCACAAGTGCGGACGGTGAACATGATATACGCAACCCACATACCCAAAAGGGAGCAGAATCGTGCACTCATGGACGTATACGTGATGGACCCAGTCGCCCCAAAGTTCAACCCATGGTACTCCTGCCCGATCACTTTTGATCGAAGGGACCACCCCACCAGCATCCGCCATGGCGGGTTCGCCGCATTGGTTCTAGACCCAATCGTCGATGGGTTTCACCTCACAAGAGTCCTGATGGACGGCGGCAGCAGCCTGAACCTGCTTTACCAGGATACAGTGTGCAAGATGGGCATAGACCCCTCAAGGATTAAACCCACAAAAACGACCTTCAAAGGCGTCATACCAGGTGTAGAGGCCAATTGTACAGGCTCAGTTACACTGGAAGTGGTCTTCCGATCCCCGGATAACTTCCGAAGCGAGGAGTTAATCTTCGACATAGTTCCGTTCCGCAGCGGCTATCATGCACTGCTCGGATGAACCGCGTTTGCAAAGTTCAATTCGGTGCCGCACTACCATACCTCAAGCTCAGGATGCCACGCCCTCGAGGAGTGATCACGGTCAACGGAAACACTGAACGCTCCCTCCGAACAGAGGAGCATACAGCGGCTCTCGCTACAGAAGTGCAGAGCAGCCTCTTAAGGCAATTCTCGAGTCCGGCCGTTAAGCGACCGGACACTACTAAGCGCGCCCAGACTAACCTACAACAAGACCACCTAGCACGTTCCGAGCATGCATAGCAATGCAGCCCCAACCCCAGCCCTCACAAAATTGCAAGACCAGTACTTCGCGTACATCATTACGCTCTGGAGATACCATGGGCATAGGGGGAGGGGCACGACCACGGCAGGCCCAGAAGTGCGGCTCAACCACACCAGGGGATCCCAAGTGTGTCATCCTTTTTTTTTTCCTTATCCACAGGACTCCACTTACTAGAGGCCCTGTCCAGCAGTAGACCTGCCGAACTCATGATGCAACAGCCAGGGAAGGAGAAAGGTTACGACGAGTATCCAGGTGGTCTCTAGTACGAGCATTAAATCTGTTTTATACACCATTCCGCAGCCTACCCCTGGAGGGGGACATGTTTAATAGTCCCACCCCTTGCTTATCGCACTATTTGTATCGTTCTGCATTCATGGCAGTATTTCTTGAACAAACAATGCGTCGCTTTTTGCCTATAATTGCATTCCTTTCTTATACATATGTTCATTTATGACATGTTGCATCCGTACACTTTGGTACGGCTAAATACACCAGGGGCTTAAGTTCCCCACATTATGGTGTGATAAGTCCGAACACTTTCACAAGTGCGGCACCCCGAACTTATAGCATTATATGCATCGGCTCCGAATCATGTCTTGGGTCAATAGTTGGGTTTGCCCGGCTCCCATTTTTTGGTACCTTACGTTCCGTTATATCGGCTAAGGTAGCGCCGGGAGAACCACTGCGATTGTGCCCCAGTTGAGCTGGGCGAGCACCTCAGTGGAGAAAGCTAAAACTGACCGTCATGATGAGGCGAGAGCCGTCGCTGTTCGAGAGGTTTTTTCGAGTCCCTAAAGACTTATGCCGCTAAGAGCGAGGAACCGGCTTTGTCCGGCCCAGGCGTGGATAGCGCCCCGAATTCGGCCTTCCGAACACTAGGGGCTTCGCCGAAATTTAAAATTACAGAATTCTATGGCTAAGTGAGAGTGTTCAAGCATTATAAGTCCGGTTGCCTCGTTCGTTGTGTTGAGCGCCTCCCTAGATGGACCCAAAAATGGGAACAAGAGCGCTCAAGTTTATCCCGAACACCCCAGCACTCGTGGCATGGGGGCTGAAGCCGACGACTTGCCATCTCTCAGGTTTGATAAACGGCCACACAGAAGGTAATATTTTAAATTAACTAGTGTTGCTTAGCGCATAAAACAAAGTTTTCAGCGCACAGGATAACAAAATGCGAGTCTACTCAAATATTACATCTTTGGAGCACTCACCCGCAATAATGCGGGCACCCTTCAGGACACCCATATAATACATTTCGGGCGTACGATACTCCTTGCCTGGCGGTGGCGTGTCCGTCACAAGCTTCTCAGTGTCCATCTTGCCCCAGTGCACCTTAGCACGGGCAAGGGCCGGATGGGCACCTTCAATGCAGGCGGAGTGCTTGATGACTTCAATCCAGGGACACGCATCCACCAGCCGCCGCACAAGGCCGAAGTAGCTCCCAGGCATGGCCTCTTTGGGCCATAGCCGAACTATAAGGCCCTTCATGGCCTGTTCGGCCACCTTGTGGAGCTCGACCACCTACTTCAGCTGATCGCTAAGGGGCACCGGATGTCCGGCCTCAGCATACTGAGACCAGAACACCTTCTCCATCGAGCTCCCCTCCTCGGCTCTGTAGAAAGCGGCAGCATCGGACACGCTACGGGGCAGATCTACGAACGCTCCTGGAGAGCTCCGAATTCGGGTAAGTAATAGGTAATTCACATTTACATGCTTGCTTTGCATGAAGAATGCCTTACCCGCCGCTATCTTCTCCAATGCCTCGATTTCCTGGAGGGCCTTGTTGGCTTCGGCCTTAGCGACTTTGGCACTCTCAAGAGCCGACGCAAGCTCGGACTCTCGAGTCTTCGAGTCATGCTCCAAATTCTCGTGTTTTTCCACGAGAGCCTGGAGCTCTTGCTGTACCTCCGCCACCCGCGCCTCCTGCTTCTCTCGCCCGGCACGCTCCGCAAACGCAGTGCGTTGGGTAGCGGACACCGCCTCCTTCAGGGTCGCCACCTCGTTCGTAGCCCCTGGAGTACCCACGTTATCCTTGTCATTTCTCTTGCAACCAAATCCTTTTCTATAAGGTACAACTTTAATACGGTGTTACTCACCTTCCTTGTCCTCGAGCTGCTTCTTGGCACGGCCGAGCTTGCTCCCGGACCGCTCGAGGCTCTGCTTCAAGGTATTGACCTCCGCAGTCAGTGCGGCAGAGGTCGGAAGCGCAGCCTGCATTCCCATATTGACATATTTTTTAAGACTCCTACGTATATCTTTCTAGATCCTCAGTCCGGCTTTTCTTTCCGAACACCGAACCGAGCATCAGGGGCTACTGTCTATGTGGTATTATATTACATATCTTAAAACTCTTACCTCAAACCTGTTAGAAGGCTGCTGCAGGCTTCGGTCAGCCCGCTTTTGGCGAGCTGAACCTTCTGAATCACCGCACTCATGACAGTGTGGTGTTCCTCGTCGATGGAAGCGCCGTTGAGCGCCTCCAGCAAGTTATCCGACGCCTCCGGTTGGACGGAGGCTGCCAGCGTCACAATCTTGCCCTTCTTAAGAAGGGGCCGCCCGCCGGACTCCCGAACCACTGAAGGTTCCGGCGTGGAGTCCGGTCCGAAGTCCGGGAGGTTGCCCTGCGGCACCTCCGGGGCCTCCTCTTCCTGGTGGGTCCCTTTCCGGGATCCCACCTCGCCGTCGTCGGCGTCATGAGGGGAGGAGGCGGCCGGAAGTGAAGTGCTATTCACATCCGACGTGCCCAAGGACCCGCTCGACGAAGCGGGAAGAACGTCCTTGGGCAGACTACAGGGTTGTATGCGGCGTTAAAAGATCCTATGTGACAAAAATAAAATTATGAGTTATTCAGGAGTCCGGATACTTTCGATCTGGCCAGGGGCTTGGCCCTTGAGGGACACTCCTCGTCGCCGTCGCCGATGTTGGCGGAACAGTCCGGGGGAAGGGTCCTTCCCTTCTTGGACCCTTCGGTCTCCCTCGTTGGGGAGGCCTTCCTCTTCCTCTCTCCCCCCGTTGGGGAGAGGCCTCTTTCTTCTCCTCCTCGTCCTCGTGACAGGAGTCCGCCTCGGAGTCATCAGACGATGAATCCGATACCACCTGACGCCGGGTACTCCTTCTGGTTCCCGTGGCCTTCTTCTTGGCCTTCTTCTCCGGCAATACGTAATGTGCCGGGACCAGCAGCCCAGTCAGACGGGCATCCGTTGGGTCCTCTGGAAGGGGAACCGGATAGTTAACCTGTCCGGATGTCTCCTGCCAGGCCTGTTAAAGGTATTGGGAAATTAGATCCCACATAGAGTCAAACTATGAAGAGCAAGTGTCCCATAAAGGATAACATGCCTTACCTCGCCAGCCGGATGCTGCGAGCTGAATCCACGATCTTTGGTAGCGGATGCGGGAGCCTCGGCTCCCTTGAACAGCACCCTCCAGGCGTCTTCGTACGTAGTGTCGAAGAGCCCGCTCAAGGTCCGGTGCTGTGCCGGATCGAACTCCCACAAAATGAAGTCCCGCTGTTGGCAGGGGAGAATCCGACGGATGAGCATGACCTGGATTATGTTGACAAGCTTGAGCTTCTTGTTCACCAGGATTTGGAGACAGGATTGAAGTCCGGTCAGCTCTTCCGAATTACCCCACAGCAGGCCCTTCTCTTTCCAGGAAGTGAGCCGCATTGGGATACCAGATCTGAATTCGGGGGCCGCTGCCCATTTAGGGTCACGCGGCTCGGTGATGTAGAACCACCCCGATTGCCACCCTTTGATGGTTTCCACGAAGGCGCCCTCGAGCCATGTGACATTGGGCATTTTTCCCACCATGGCACCTCCGCACTCCGCTTGGCTGCCCTTCACAACCTTCGGGTTGACATTGAAGGTCTTTAGCCACAAGCCGAAGTGGCGCTAGATGCAGAGGAAGGCCTCGCACACGACGATAAACGCCGAGATGTTGAGGATGAAATTCGAGGCCAGATCGTGGAAATCCAGGCCGTAGTAGAACATGAGCCCTCGGACAAAGGGGTGGAGTGGGAAGCCCAGTCCGCGGAGGAAATGGTGAAGGAATACCACCCTCTCATGGGGCCCGGGGGTGGGGATGAGCTGCCCCTCGTCGGGGAGCCGGTGCGCGATGTCGCTGGACAGATATCCGGCGCTGCGCAGCTTCTTGATGTGCCCCTCCATAACGGAGGAGGCCATCCACTTGCCTCCCGCTCCAGACATGGTTGGAGAAGGTTGAGGTGAGATGTGCGGACTTGGGCGCTCGAGCTCGAGTGCGCGGAGATGGATAAGCAAAGGAGGAAGAAGGCGTAGGTAAAAAGGTGGATCCTTATCCCCTTATATATGGGCGGACGAAACTATGCGTCCCCACCGGCCTGGTAAAACACGCTTATCTCCCAAGCGCCGCAATCAATGGCGCGGTTGGGTTACCCACGTCCGTATTGATGGGAATCTCGGAATAAGGGGAACACGATCTCTGCTTCGACAAGACGTGCCAAGGAAACCGCTTCGCTAAACGCGCTGAGGTGGTATAATAAAAATGATTCGAGTAAAGGCATGGTTGTGGTGTGACGTCACGCCACAAAATACGTCAGCAGATTGAACTCGTGTAAATATTATTCACTCTACGGTGGTGTGTGGAATTTATTTTGCAGAGCCGGACACTATCCTGGTGTTCACAATCTTCTATGAATTATTCGGAGGAGGAACCCCCCTTGCAATGCCGAAGACAATATGCGCGCCGGACTCATCGTCATTGAAGCCTGGTTCAGGGGCTACTGAGGGAGTCCTGGACTAGGGGGTATCCGGATAGCCGAAGTATCATCGTTGGCCGGACTCCAAGACTGTGAAGATACAAGATTGAAGACTTTGTCCCATGTCCGGATGGGACTTTCCTTGGCGTGGAAGGCAAGCTTGGCAATACGGATATGTAGATCTCCTACCATTGTAACCGACTCTGTGTAACCCTAGCCCTCTCCGGTGTCAATATGAACCGGAGGGTTTTAGTCCATAGGACGAACAACAATGATACCATAGGCTAGCTTCTAGGGTTTAGCCTCCTTGATCTCGTGGTAGATCCACTCTTGTACTACCCATATCATCAATATCAATCAATCAGGAGTAGGGTTTTACCTCCATCGAGAGGGCCCGAACCTGGGTAAAAACATCGTGTCCCTTGTTTCCTGTTACCATCCGCCTAGACGCACAGTTCGGGAGCCCCTACCCGAGATCCGCCGGTTTTGACACCGACAATGTCGATGGAGTCGATGAGTTCCGTCATCACGATGGCGTGATGACGGTGTTGGTTATGTGATCCGCACAGGGCTTCGCCTAAGCACAACGATGATACTATCGGAGGAGTAAACAGTGCAGGGGGGCACCGCACACAGCTAAGAGAATAACTGTTGTGCTTTGGGGTGCCCCCGCCCCCGTATATAAAGGAGGAGGGGAGGAGGCCAGCCACAAGGGGCGCGCCAAGGGGGGGTCCTAGTAGGACTCCACTCCTAGTAGGATTCGTCCCCCTCCCCCCTCTTTTTTCCTTCAACCGGAGGGGGAAAGGGGAAGGGAGAGGGGGTAGGAGAAGGAAAGGGGGGTGGAGCCCCCTCTCCCTAGTCCAATTCGGCCTCCTCCATTGTGGAGGGTGCACCAGCCCCTTGGGGACTGGTTAGGCTCCCTCCCATGGCCCATATGGCCCATATCTTCCACCGGGGGGTTCGGGTAACCCCTCCGGTACTCCGGTATGTACCCCGAATACCACCTTCCAATATATCAATATTTACCTCTCGACTGTTTCTAGACTCCTCGTCATGTCTGTGATCTCATCCGCGACTCTGAACAAACTTCGGTCACCACTACACATAACTCATGATAAAATCATCATCGAACGTTAAGCGTGCGGACCCTACGGGTTCGAAAACTATTTAGACATGATCGAGACACATCTCTGATCAATAACCAATAGCGAAACCTGGATGCTCATATTGGCTCCTACATATTCTACGAAGATCTTTATCTGTCAAACCACACAACAACATACATTGTTCCCTTTGTCATCAGTATGTTACTTGCTCGAGACTCGATCGTGGTATCTTCATACCTAGTTCAATCTCGTTACCGGCAAGTCTCTTTACTCGTTTCATAATGCTTCATCCCGCAACTAACTCATTAGTCACATTGCTTGTGAGGCTTAGTGATGAGCATTACCGAGGGGGCCCAAAGATACCTCTCCGATACATGGAGTGACAAATCCTAATCTCGATCTATGCCAACCCAACAAACAGCTTCGGAGACACCTGTAGAGCATCTGTATAATCACCCAGTTACGTTGTGACGTTTGATAGCACACAAGGTGTTCCTCCGGTATTCGGGAGTTGCATAATCTCATAGTCAGAGGAACATGTATAAGTCATGAAGAAAGCAATAGCAATAAAACTTACACTACAAAAAAAGACACATCCGTGACATTTTGGGCCGAACGAATTTTTTTTCTGTCATACATATGACACTTCTATGACGATAATTGTGACAAAATCCAGTATCATCATAGATGTGGTGGGCTCCTACTTCTATGACAAAAAATCATGACAGAAAATGGGCTTTTCATCCTGGGCGGGCCGGAGACGCAGTTCCATGACATTCTTTGGGCCATCCATGACGGAAAAAACTGTGGTAGAAGCGAGGGGGAGGAAAATTTCTGGGAGTTAACGGTTACGGTGTGAGGTCGGGGGCGGAGCGATGCATGTTTCTCTCTTACGTACGCGCGTGTGTGCGAGGCGTTGGCTCTAACTGAACCCGAGCGAGGCGTTGGGCTCTAACTGAACCCGAGCGATTGCACTGCAGGCTACACGTTACTGAACCCGAGCGATCGATCGATGCCTGTTAACTGAACCCGATGAAGCGATTCCTTCGCTACTGCTGCTAACTGAAGCCGATCGATGATGCCTCTGGGATGAACAGTGAGCGTTGCGGGGGGGTTTGGATGAACAGTTAGCGGTGGCGTTGCCTCTGGATGAACAAGAACCTGTGGTGTGGAGGGCTGGATGAACAGTAGACGGTGGAGGGGTGGTTGAGCAGGACCCCGTGGTTTGGAGGGCTGGATGAATAGTAGACGGTGGAGGGGTGCCCGTGGAGGGGTGGTTGAACAGTAGCCGGTGGAGTAGCGCACGGTGGAGGCTGGATGAACAGGAGCCCGTGGATGCTGGAGGAGGTCGACGGTAGCCCGTGGAGGCTGGAGGAGGTCGACGGTGGACATGAACAGTATCCCGTGAAGTCCCGTTTTGCGGTACGCCACACCCCTCCCCCCCGTTTCGACAGTAGCGCTCCAACACAAGTCTGTTTCGTCCGTTTTGCGGTATGCCACACCCCTCCTGATCAAAAGGACCCCCGTTTCGACCATAGGAGGTCCGTTTCGTCCGTTTTGTGGTACGCCACACCCCTCCCGATCAACAGGACCCCCGTTTCGACCGTAGGAGGTCCGTTTCGTCCGTTTTGCGGTACGCCACACCCCTCCCGACCAATAGGACCCCCGTTTCGACCGTAGGAGATCCGTTTCCTTCGTTCTGCGGTACACCAGGCCTCGTTTCCATCGCCTATTCCGTCCAAGCCGGTTGGCTCCCACGCGTTCCGTTGCCTCCCGATGAACACAACGCATTCCGTTGCCTCCCCGTGAACACGATGCATTCCGTTGCCTCCCCATGAACACGACGCATTCGGTTGCCTCCCCATGAACGCAACCCCTCGCCGTACGTATGCGCGACTAGGGGTTCAAGACCCAGCCCGTAAGTACACATACGTGGCCGTATTTTCTTTCTTGCACCCTGGCCGATGTACGTACGTGTACATGCTACGTGCGTGCCTCTACTACGACACGTGCGCGCCTCTACAACGACCAGTATGTACGTACACGTTCGCGACCAGAATGACAATGCTACATACGCTTCGACCAGGTGGGTCCCGACTGTCAGGCAGTTCCTTGCGTGCGAAAATGTAGCTGGTGGGTCCCAACAGTCAGAGGGGCCAATCGTTTTTTTTTGCTCGAAGGCACTTCCTTTGAGTGCGAAGATGTAGTTGGTGGGTCCCAGCAGTCAGGGGGGCGAATCATTTTTTTTGCCCGGACGCACTTCCTTGCGTGCAAAGATGTAGCTAGTGGGTCCCAGCAGTCAGGGGGGCGAATAGTTTTTTTTTTGCCCGGACGCACTTCCTTGCATGCGAAGGTGTAGCTGGTGGGTCCCAGCAGTCAGGGGGAAACGTTTTTTTCACGAAATACGGTGGCCCGTCCGGTGGGTCCCCGCTGTCAGGTAGAGGAATAATTATTTTGCGCGTAATAAGGAGGCACTTCCTTGCTGCGGCCGTGGACCCAGCTGTCAGCCTCTCCACGTACAGTCCACGTCCGATGGAAGTCATTCCTTGACCACGTTGACCACGCTGTGCCGAGAACACCACGGCGGTGGACGACGGCAAGGCCTAGGAAGGGGACGACTCGGAGCTGGGGAAGACGCAGTAGTGGATGCCCACGCGAAGAGGAGTACGAGGGTTCACTGGTTCGGCTGTGGTGTGAGGCTGCTGTCGCCGTAGATGAACAGGGGGTGTGGGTGAGTAGAGGGATGGCCTGGCCAGCGGTAGGAGTAGTAGGGGGCGGTGAGGCCTCCGTGGCATCACAGCCGACCACGGGAGGCAGTAGCACACGGCACGACCGGCGCTGGTTTGGGCGGCTGGAGCAAGAAGACCAGAGGTTGAAGAAGCACTACAACCGTTGGATGAACATCGTATGGTAACAGGAGCTAGAATCGCTCATATTGACTAAGTTGTCAAAGCCCTTGAGGGAGTCCTGGACTAGGGGGTGTCCGGATAGCCGGAAAATCATCATCGGCCGGACTCCAAGACTATGAAGATACAAGATTAAAGACTTCGCCCCGTGTCCGGATGGGACTTTCCTTGGCGTGGAAGGCAAGCTTGGCGATACGGATATGTAGATCTCCTACCATTGTAACTGACTCTGTGTAACCCTAGCCCTCTCCGGAGTCTATATAAACCGGATGGTTTTAGTCCGTAGGACACAACCATTACAACAATCATACCATAGGCTAGCTTCTAGGGTTTAGCCTCCTTGATCTCGTGGTAGATCCACTCTTGTACTACCCATATCATCAATATCAATCAAGCAGGACTAGGGTTTTACCTCCATCGAGAGGGCCCGAACATGGGTAAAACATCGTGTCCCTTGTCTCCTGTTAGCATCCGCCTAGACGCACAGTTCGGGACCCCCTACCCGAGATCCGCCGGTTTTGACACCGACATTGGTGCTTTCATTGAGAGTTCCTCTGTGTCGTCACCGATAGGCTTGATGTCTTCTTCAATCAACAACAACGCAGTCCAGGGTGAGAATTTTCTCCTCGGACAGATCTTCGTGTTCGGCGGCTTTGCACTGCGGGCCAATTCACATGGCCATCTGGAGCAGATCGAAAGCTACGCCCTTGGCCATGAGGTCAGATTTGGAAGCCTAAACTTCACGGCTGACATCCGCGGAGACTTGATCTTCGATGGATTCGAGCCACAGCCGAGCGTGCCGCACTGTCACGATGGGCATGATTTAGCTCTGCTGCCAGACAATACCTTGGAGGCCGCACACGAGTCCGCTCCGACCCATAGTTCGGAGCCGACCGCGCAGATCGAGGACAGGTGGCTAGACACCGCCTCGGGAGCTGCAACTTCTACGGCGATGGCGCCGAATACCGACCTTGTCCTTCGCAAAACTCGTGACTCCAAGGTGCCCGACTACTTGCCGGACTCCGAACCCCCTGCGCCCCTGCCAATCGAATTCGATTTGGCGCCGATCATGGAGTTCACCGCTGCGGACATCTTTCAGCACTCACCCTTTGGCGACATCCTGAATTCGCTAAAGCACCTCTCGTTATTAGGAGAGCCCTGGCCGGACTGCGGTCAGGATGGTTGGGATGCGGACGACGAAGAAATTCAAAGCCCACCCACCACCCACTTTGTAGCCACTGTCGACGATCTAACCGACATGCTAGACCACGACTCCGAAGACATCGACGGTATGAACGACGATGCCGGAGACGACCAAGAACCAGCGCCTACCGAGCACTGGAATGCCACCTCAACTCATGATGTATATATGGTGGACACCCCAAAAGGAAGCGATAACGAGGAACAACGGGACGTGGCAAAGGATAATTCCGCCAACAAACAACCAAAACGGCGACGCAGGCGCCGCCCTAAGTCCCGCCTCGGCAAAAACAACACTCCTAATGACCCAGCAATAGAGCAGGGCAAACCAGTGGGCGACGAACATGCAACCAAGCAACCATCCGAACAGGACGAATCGGATAGTCAATCCATGCCCGGCGAAAACAACAGTCCAGACGATCTCACGCCGGACACACCACCGGAGCATAAGAACCTTCACAAAAGACTTGTCGCCACCGCAAGAAGTCTGAAGAAGCAGAAGCGGAAGCTCAAAACAGCGGAAGACATACTCAGAATGAGATGGAGCAAAGTACTCAAGACCGCGGACAAATATGGCAATAGCCACCAAACAAAGAGCTACCCGAAGCGCAAGCTGCTGCCCGAATTCGACAAGGAGGCCATAGAGCCCCCACAGTCAAAAAGCAAAGAGGCTGCCTGGCCAGATAGACGACCAGATGACAGGCCAAATGCGACAAGCGGCATCGCACACAAGCCGACACATGATCCTCGTAAAATAGATGGCCTGGTCAGGTCCATTTATGGGCCAAAAAAGAAGGCCCCAGGAAGCAACACAACACGCCGAGTGTTCGAAGACAACGGCACACCCAAATATAGGGGCGCCGCACACCCACTATGTTTCACCGATGAGGTGCTGGATCATGAATTCCCAGCAGGGTTTAAGCCCGTAAACATAGAGGCATACGACGGAACAACAGACCCCGGAGTCTGGATTGAGGATTACATCCTGCACATACACATGGCTAGAGGAGACGATCTCCACGCCATAAAATATCTACCCCTCAACCTCAAAGGGCCAGCTCGGCATTAGCTCAAAAGCCTCCCAGAAAATACCATTGGAAGTTGGGAAGAGCTCGAAGACGCGTTTAGAGCAAATTTTCAGGGGACTTATGTCCGCCCTCCGGATGCAGACGATTCAAGTCACATAACTCAACAGCCCGGAGAGTCAGCGCGCAAATTCTGGAACATGTTCCTCACCAAAAAGAACCAAATAGTCGACTGTCCGGACGCCGAAGCCTTAGCAGCTTTTAAACATAATGTCTGAGACGAATGGCTCGCCAGAAACCTCGGCCAAGAGAAGCCGAGAACAATGGCCGCGCTAACAAGCCTCATGGCCCGCTTTTGCACGGCGGAAGACAGCTGGCTAGCAAGATGCAGCACCAGCGACCCGAGTACATCTGAGATCAGAGATGCAAACGGAAAATCATGGCGCAGAAAGGACCAGCGCCGAAATAAAGAAAAAAGCCCAAAGAACACGGCGGTCAACGCCGGGTTCAAACGCTCGCGGCCAAACAATAAAACACTACCTCTTAAAGACAACCATGACGAGCTATCCAACCTGAACAAAATTTTGGATTGGATATGTCAAATCCACAGCACTTCCGGGAAGCCTGCAAACCACACCCACCGGGATTGTTGAGTCTTCAAACAGTTCAGCCGACTCAACGCCGAACACAAGGGTCTCGACACGCCAAGCGAGGATGACGACGAACCCCACCAGCAAAGCGCCGGAAAACAAAAGACTTTCCCACAAGAAGTCAAAATAGTAAACTCACTTCATGTGATAATACGGAACAATAGTGCGGCACCCGCTAAAGCACGTGTCGCACGGTCCACCCCAGCGGAGCCCCGAGATTGGATGTTAAAACCAATTACTTTCGACCACCTGGACTATTCCAGAAGTATTCGAAACGCAGGATGGACTGCTCTGATATTGGATCCTATAATCGACGGACTACAATTTACACAAGTCCTGATGGATGGCAGCAGCGATTTAAACCTGCTATATCCGGACACAATCCGCAGGTTGGGGATAGACCCCACTAAAATTCACCATAGCCGCACTTCCTTCAAAGGAGTGACGCCAGGCCCGTATGCCAAGCGCACGGGCTCCTTACTACTAGAAGTTGTGTTCGGATCACCCGACAACTTCCGTCGCGAAAAGCTAATCTTCTACGTCGCCCCCTTTAAAAGACCCTTGCAATACCGCACTAAAAAGCCATCAAGCACTGTTGGGACGTGAAGCTTTCGTCCACTTTAACGCAATACCGCACTACGCGTCTCTTACACTTAAAATGCCCGGTCCACGCGGCATCATCTCATTAAAAGGTCGTTCAAGACCCCGGACACGGCTAGACGAGTCCGGCATAAATAACCTAGGGGCTCCCTAGTCGCACACCCCTTCACAAGGGGATGTGCGCATAAACAATAAAGAGCTAATAAAAGCTCAGTTTATTCATTCATTCATATTTCAATTTTTTAATACATTCTTTGCAAAACTTCTTTTCAAACTAAGTTCCTCTCTTTTTACAGATGAACAGCGTGTACACCCGTCCAGGATACGGCACAACGGAGACACAGGCGCAGACGTGCAGCAGGGACCCGTCGCAAGGATTCTTTTCAGATTAAGACCCTGTGTAGACCTTTCTTACTGTCTCTTGTTGATTCACATCCCACGGTTTTTTACCATAACCAACGAGGAGGATGGCGTTTTCTCATCGGCCGCGCCAGAAATTCTTTCTCGTACCTGGACACTAGGGGCTTAGGGCATTGTTCTGCCCGTCATCATAAAGACCGAATACCTTAGGGAGTGTTCGGCGTCTCGAGTTAGGCCTTATATGCATTAGCTCTGAATCATGTCTTTGGTCAAATGTTGGGTTTGCCCGGCTCCTGTGTTTTGCTGCCTTACGTTCCGTATCATCGGCTAACGCGGGACCAGGAGAACTACTGCGATTGTGCCCCGGTTCGGCCGGGCGAGCACCTCAGTAGAGAAAGCCGAAAACTGACTATCATGATACAGCGATAGACTGGTCAACCACTCGATCGATTACTAGAATGTTTAGAATTCCTCCGCTTTGACGAAGGACCGTTTCCCGGTCAGGCACATACGCGCCCGAATTCGGAGAGCGCGGTGCCCCTAGGGGCTATATCGTAGCCCCACCTTCGAACACCTATGGCTAAGTGAAAGTGATAAAGCATTATAGTCCGGTTGCCTCGTTTGCTACGCTACCACCTCCTTCATAGGACCGAGACGTCAGATTAAGTGTGAAAATGCGCTATTTTTGCAAGCACCCCCGCACCTTGTGCGTGGGGGCTGAAGCCGACGACTGCCATCTTTCAGGTTATACACACGTATACATAAACGGCCGCACAGGAGATATTTCAATACTTGAACGCACAAGTACAAAAAGCGCTTATATAATAAACATCGTTTTACAAACCATAAAGTTCATTTGAACATGACATTTTTCAAGCACTGCGACTCTATTACACGAGCACCACGCAGAACTTCCCCAAAATAGTGCTCGGCGGGTAACCGGCTCTCGTCCGAACCCTGGGCCGCAACAACGGTGGCATCCATTTCCGTCCAGTATGTCTTCACACAGGCGAGGGCCATCCGTGCACCCTCTATGCAGGCCGACCGCTTCATCGCCTTCATATGCGACACCGCCCCAAGGAATTGCTGCAATAAGCCAAAATAACTCTTCGGCTTGGGCCTATCCGGCCAGACATGAGCCACGATATCCGTCATGGCAAGTCCGGACAATCTATTCAGCTCAGCCCACTCAGCTAACCGATCGGTCAGCAGAAGTGAACGCTCCGGACTATGGAATTGAGACCAAAAAGGCTCTTCCGTCTCGTGATCCTTTTGACTTCGGAAGTGCACAACAGCATCTGCCGCACTCGCCGCTAAGTCCATATAAGGATCCTCCGGACCCCACAGCTAGCCAAGTTGAGCGTACTTCGGATCTGTAAACCTCTGGCGCAGCAGAAAGGGCTTGCCAGCCACAACATCCCCGGCCTGGCACAGCTCCTCCTTTATAGCCCGCATTGCAGAACGGGCATCGTTCGCTTCGACAGTGGCCTTCTTCAGGTTATCTTGCTCCGCTCGGCATTCTTTTTCAAGAACCTCATAGCGGTCGGTAACATCTTTCAGCTTCACGGCCATTTCGGCCATCTCCTCCCTACTTCGGCAGTGAGCAGCCCTTTCGGCTTCTAGCTCTTCGGCCGCCCTCGAGGCAGCCGCATCACTCCTTCTGGCTTGCTCCTTGGCTTGAGCAAGTTCGGCCCGAAGGCTCTCCACAGCAGCGTCACCATCTGCATTGAGCACACATGTTGTAAGGAGTGGGCTTCGGCTCCCTTACTAGGTGACCACGGAGAAAAAACCTACCTTGTGACTCGTCAAGTCGTTTATTGACCAGCGTGATGTCCGCATCCGCAACGTCGAGTTGCCGCTTTAGTTCGGCAACTCCATCAGTCCGGCTGGCCACCGAACTATCCGCCACCTGCATAGGAAAGGCGAAAATCAATACCTGCAATTTTGATCCTCGGCACGCTGTCGCTCTTGACAACCTACTGAGTCCCAGGGGCTACTATCTATACAGGGCGCACTTTATGTGCAAAACTGTCAAAAGGTATGTCATTTTTACGTACCTCAAACCCCGCCAGCAAGCTCCTGACGGCATCATGCAACCCGCCTTCGGCGGACGAAATTCTTCCAATCACCATACTCATCAATGTACGGTGACCTTCTTAGATAGATGCCCACACAAGCAGATACTTCAGCTCCCCCGGCCGCACACCAGTTGGTCCCGAACTATTCGGCCCTGCCGGACTCAGGGATACCCTCCGTGATGACACCTCAGGCTCGTCCGCCCTATCCGATGGTGCGGCAGATGGAGGCATCTCGCTCTCCATCATCTCCGGACGAAGTTCCTCCGAAGACGAGCTCATCTGAGAAGCACGGAGATCCGAACTACAAGGTAAAAACTTTGGTTATCCTCAGAAGCAAAAATAGGGATGTCTCTTATTACAGAACCCCCCTCTTTCTACTTACGGCTCGCTGGAGGGCTGATTCCTTAGGGGAGATAGTGCGGCCGGGGCCTCCCCAGACGCAGGACCCTCTGATGAAGATCTCTTCCCCCGCTTCGAGGCCTTGGCCTCCGGGTTTTCGCTAGCTGTCCTCTTCTCACCTTGGAAGGAGGGATTCTCGATCCCCCCTTTCTCAAAAGCCTCCTTGGTAGAGGCGGTAGTTCCTCTGTTTTCCCCTTCGCCTTCCTCTAAAGGCGCAACCTCCAGCATCCTGACCAGCACGGGATCCGGCGCGGACTCCGGGATGGGGGCCGGACACCGTATCAACTTCGCTTGCGCTATCCACTCCTGCTCAAGGAATGATTGGTTAAAAAGCAAATTCAAGAAGGTGCAAACGAACGGTGTGTCCGGACACAGGGATACTTACTTGCGTATCCGGGCGATTGCAGCTTAGGCCAGCGTCCTCGGTCAATTCCGGACACACCTCTTGTGATCCGAAGAACAATTTGTACATCTCCACGGGTGTCGTACCCATGAAGTGTTGGAGAGCTCGTGGCCCCTCCGGATTGAATTCCCACAGACGGAGGGGGCGAAGCTTGCAGGGCAGAAGACGCCGAATCAGCGTAACCTGCATCACCATCACCAGATTGATCTCCCTCGCTTGGAGGTCTCGAATCCGGCCCTGCAGTATGGGTACGTCCTTTGACGGCCCCCAGTTGAGCCCTTGGTTGACCCACGACATCAGCCGCTGTGGGGGGCCCGAGCGAAAGATGGGCAGCGGCTTCTGCTTGTTGCCCCTAGGAGCAGTAACATAGAACCACTCCTGTTGCCACAAGCCGAGCTCCACCAGGAAAGAGCCCTTGGGCCACGGAGCATCGGCCCTTCTGCTTACAACCGCCCCGCCGCACTCGGCTTGATGCCCCTCGATCATCTTCGGCCCCATGTTGAAGGTCTTGAGCCACAAACCGAAGTGGGGAGTAGTGCGGAGGAAGGCTTCGCAGACGACGATGAATGATGAGATGTGGAGGATATACTCCGGAGCCCGGTCATGAAATTCCAACCCATAGTAAAACATGAGCCCTCTCACAAAAGGATCCGTTGGGAAGCCTAAACCCCGACGGAGGTGGGACACGAACACGACGCTCTCGCCGGGCTCGGGAGTAGGAATGACTTGCCCTTTGGCGGGCAACCTATGCGAAATCTCACAGGTTAGGTACCTGGCTTCTCGCAGCTTTAGCACATCCTCTTCCGTGACGGATGAGGGCATCCACCGGCCCTGTAGGTCGGAGCCGGACATTGTTGAAGGTCCAAAGCGCTCGAATCCGGAGCTCTGGGTGTTGGAACTCGGGGCAAGGGGTAGATTCAATTAAGGATTGAAGGAAAGAAACGAGCCTTGGTATCATTATAAAGAGGAAAGAATACCAAGAGCCGTCCCCGTGACCGTTTGGGACTCACCTTCGATAGAGGAGGTGTGGCGACAAGCACGGTTGGGTTACCCATGTCCGTATTGATGGGAATCCCGGAATAAGGGGAACACGATCTCTGCTTCGACAAGACGTGCCAAGGAAACCGCTTCGCTAAACGCGCTGAGGTGGTATAATAAAAAATGATTCAAGTAAAGGCCTGGTGGTGGCGTGACGTCATGCCACAAAATACGTCAGCAGATCGAACTCGTGTGCATATTATTCTCTCTACGGTGGAATGTGGAATTTATTTTGCAGAGCCGGACACTATCCTGGTGTTCGCAATCTTCTATGAATTATTCGGAGGAGGAACCCGCCTTGCAATGCCGAACAATATGCGCGCCGGACTCATCGTCATTGAAGCCTGGTTCAGGAGCTACTGAGGGAGTCCTGGACTAGGGGGTGTCCGGATAGCCGGACTATCATCATCGGCCGGACTCCAAGACTATGAAGATACAAGATTGAAGACTTCGTCCCGTGTCCGGATGGGACTTACCTTGGCGTGGAAGGCAAGCTTGGCGATACGGATATGTAGATCTCCTACCATTGTAACCGACTCTGTGTAACCCTAGCCCTCTCCGGTGTCTATATAAACCGGAGGGTTTTAGTCCGTAGAACACAACCAATACAACAATCATACCATAGGCTAGCTTCTAGGGTTTAGCCTCCTTGATCTCGTGGTAGATCCACTCTTGTACTACCCATATCATCAATATCAATCAAGCAGGAGTAGGGTTTTACCTCCATCGAGAGGGCCCGAACCTGGGTAAAACATTGTGTCCCTTGTCTCCTGTTACCATCCGCCTAGACGCACAGTTCGGGACCACCTACCCGAGATCCGCCGGTTTTGACACCGACAGCCCTCCATCACCATCAACTTGGTAGGCCCACAAGTCAGCCTCCTAGTATGCTGGGTTCCAGCTGGCAGGGGGAGTATTCATTTTTTGTGCGTAATAAGGAGGCACTTCCTTGCGTGCGAAGATAGCTGGTGGGTCCGACAAGTCAGTGGGGGCCACGCTTTTTTGTGAAATACAGAGGCCTTTCCGGTGGGTCCCAGATGTCAGGTGGATGAATCATTATTTTGCGCGTAATAAGGAGGCATTTCCTTGTGTGCGACCGTGGACCCAGCAGTCAGCCTCTCCACGCACAGCCTACTTTCGATGGTGTCGTTCGTTGACCACGTTGACCACGTCGCGACGAGCACATCACGACGGTGAGGCCCCGGACAGCAACGAGCCGGAGATGGGAAGACACGGGAGTAGAGTCGCAGACGGAGAGGTGTACGAGGGTTAACTGGTTCTAGTGCGGTGTGGTTCGGTAGTCGGTGGAGAAGAACAGGAGGTGTGGAGGGTTGGAGGGATGGCCTGGCCAACGGTGGAGTAGCGCTTCATAGCGAAGCGTGCTAAGCAGAGCTGCTAGCAGCAGGAGGCGGGAGGTGGTCCCGGCGGCCCTTGTGGAAGAAGACGAGAGATTGAAGATGGATGCCGGCCGTTGGATGTAAATCCAACGGCTAACATGTCAGAATCATTTGTTGTCTAAATTTACAACGACTTGCGTTGGCTTCGACCTATTGGCCCATATTTCAGCCTCCAAAAATGTGGCACGTATTCAACCCATTTTTTCAGAATTTATAGTCTTTTTTTTGCGCGGTAGAATTTACAGTCAATTTGATCTTTTTTTTGAATTACAGCCATTAGCTGGGCTGGGTGAACAATTAATGTAGCTTTCATGCGGCCCATTTATTTTATTTCCTAAAAAATTACAGGCCATTTGCACTTTATCTAGATACACGATTTTGCTGGGCTGATTCTAATTATAATGTTGGGTTGGGCCAGCAATGTATCAAAAAATAAAAAAAAGGGCTGAGTATTTTGTTATAAATATATTTAAATAGTAAGTGATATTATTACGTTCGTCCTTAAATCTTATCAAGCTTTTGTACACAATCACTAGGATTTTCGTGCCAAAACAATCCAGGATTTTATTTGTTAAGAAATTATTTTTATAATTTAATAAGGTGTGGGATATTGTTTTAATACATATGTAAGTATCTGTTAAATATACGATGACAATAAAAATAATATATAATAACATATAAAATAATTTAAATATATATAATATAGTTAAAAGGGAAACGTAAGTTGTACTTGGCGTTCCTATTCTTATATAGAAAAATAGAACAGACCGCTGCGTTTTCTTCAAAAAAAATACATAAATTGGGCTGCCAAAAATAAAACCTCGGATGGGAGGTCCATAGGCCGGTCGATACATGACGGCCCTAAGAAAATACAAACATGCCCTCCCATCCGAGGTCGTGGGCTGCGCATGTTAAAAATGAAAGCCTAGACGGGGCATCCCAAAACCATGTCCAACACTTGCCAAAACTCTGTCCCTTGTTTTCTCTTTGTTTCGCACACTCAACATTGTGTGGGCATTTTGACTGTGCATCATATGAAGATGTGCTATGCATGAATGTTGATCAGCATGATGTTATCGGGCTGGTAGTTCCATTTTCGACCACGAATAAAACTTCCAACATGATGTTAACCCTGTTTGAAAAGGCCGTGTTAATATAAATGCTCTGCCTCTGAAAGTTGTAGTTTCTTATCTGAAACTGAACTTGCAGTTTCTTATCTGAAACTGAAACTTGCAGTTTCTTCTTGTCTGCACTTTTATACTCCTATGAAACTACATTTTTTTAAGTGCTAAAAATAGATCTCTAGAATTCATAAAATTCTTCATATGCTCAATACTGCAAATCTGAAATTCAAAAGACATTCATATCTGAAAGTACTCTCAAAATACACAACACAAAACACAATTCACAACCTGCAAATACTGACAACCCTAAGCTCCTCCTGACAATTCACAACCTGCCTGACTATTGGGTTGGGGGGCAGTCCCCTCCTATTCCTCGGTGGCAGACAGCCGCCCCGTGAGACAATGTGAACGGCGAGGGAGACGATGGCGGGGAAGCGTCGTCGGGCCAACTGCTTTTCTCCTCTTGCAGTTGGGTTCGATCGATGAAGACTCCATCAGCTCGCTCTGGCAGGACACCCTCACAAACGGCACCCTGTAGATGCTCGATCCTTCAATCTCAGGTGGATGCTCCATTTGGGATCGATACTCCCACCACTGCTCCCTCACGATCAGATTCGGTGAATCTGTTTGCTCCAAGGCCCAGAGGAGCAGCTCTATGTACTCCGGCACGACTCCCTCCTAGAGTATCGCCACCTTTTCGCTCTGTTGCAGATATTTGGCCATGGATGTCGCCGCCGCAGCTAGTTGGTCCTTGTTGTAAAACCAAGACTGTATCTCCAGCATCCTAGCTAGCTTCACAGGGTCGCCGTCTGCGATCCTCACGGATCGGTTGTACTCCTCCATTGATCTACTTCCCCACAGCACCTTCACTCGCCGGCAGTGGTTTTTGAATGGAAGAGGAGAGGAGCGGCGCTGGTTTTGGATTAGAATGGGAGAGGAGCGACGCTGGTTTTGGACTGGAACAGGAGAGGAGGGGCGGTGGTTTTGAAATGGAAGAGGAGAGGAGCGGCGCTGGATTTAGATTGGAACAGGAGAGGAGCGGCGGTGGATTTAGATTGGAACAGGAGAAGAGCGGAAGAGCGGCGCTGGTCTTGGAAGTATTTTTTGTTGTTTTGCGTATTTTGGGTCAAAGTTTGACCACGTACTGTATGTGACAAGCAAAATGTGAATGCATGTCACCAAAAATTATATCGTTTGGTTCGTATCTGAATGTACTTTCAAATTATATTATTTTTGCAATGTATAACATATATTTTATGTGCGAAAATCATGGTCATTTATGACCTAGAATAAAAGGGCGACTAGTTAATGTGGGGTCGCTTTCTTAATTGAATGGTAAATTGATTTTGATTTTGATCCAGTCACAGCGCGCCGGCCCTCTCGCCCAATCCTAAATCGCTGCCGCACGCTCCTCTCCCTCTTCTCCATTGCAAAACCACCTCCTCTCCTCTCCATCATCTCCATTCCAAAACCACCGTCTCGCCTCTCCCTCTTCTGGTCTTCTCCATTGCAAAACCACCTCCTCTCCTCTCCATCATCTCCATTCCAAAATCACCTCGTCTCCTCTCCATCATCTCCATTCCAAAACCACCGTCTCGCCTCTCCCTCTTCTGATCTTCTCCATTGCAAAACCACCTTCTCTCCTCTCCATCATCTCCATTCCAAAACCACCTCCTCTCCTCTCCATCATCTCCATTCCAAAACCACCGTCTCGCCCCTCCCTCTTCTGATCTTCTCTCCATTGCAAAACCACCTCCTCTCCTCTCCATCATCTCCATTCCAAAACCACATCCTCTCCTCTCCCTCTTCTCTATTGTAAGACCATCGTCTCTCCTCCCATCTTCCAAAGCTAGCACCGGACCACTCAGAACGACATCTCTGGAGAGGATGCAGCAGCGAATCAGGTAGATCACCGGCGGCGATCAGGCAAAGTTAGCCAGGTTGAAGAGATCCTTAGTTGGTTTGACAATGAGTGGGAGATTTCGAGGACGGTGCGGGCCATGTGGCAATGTATGCGAAAGAGCGAGACGGCGGCGATGAGGGCGGCGATGTACATGTACTCCTCAACGGCAGTCACGCCGCAGTCCTCCGAGTTCATCGAGTATCTCCTATGGGCGATGGAGCAGACAGATTCGCCCGAGGCGACAGTTAGGCGGAGGTGGTGGGCGTACAGGTCGAAGGTCGAGCACCCAGAGGATAATGAATCCATCGAGTATGGTGTGTCGTTCGTGAGGGTGCAGAGCCAGCCGAAGCCACAGGAGTATTCGTTCTCCCACCGCAAGAGGAGGCCGGATGGCGCGACGTCGCTTCCCCGACGTTCTCCATGGTTCCCTCGACGCTCGCCTCGTTTCAACGGCGGCGGTAGGGTTTAAGGTAAGCTTCGCACTAACCTAATCTTCCACCTACTCATGCTTACAATCAGTGTGACAGCTAATGAAAATCATGCTTACAATCAGTCTCCGAGTACTACGCCAATCACCCTAAAATAGCTCTGGACCTTTGGGTCAAAGTTGTGACACAGTGTACAAATAAAGAAAAATAGATTGGTGCTTCTTTAAGAAAAGAGTATTCCCTAGAAAACTGCCAATATAAGCTACTAGTATTTGGTTAGAGGATTTGCTGCCGAGAAAGGTCCATCCACAGAGAGCGCCACACATCCCACTGGTTGTGGTGGATGCCAATGCGTGCATGCAGCATTGTTGGTGTCGGTAATTTTAACTTGGCACACCTTGCACTCTGCATATATGCCGGCAACGTACGTACATTTGTCTAGTTCCAGCAAAATGCAGCTGAATAACCCTGTTTGCACAGATAATGAAAAAGCGTGATTACATTTTAGTGGCACTAGTTGATGAAACACACAAAATAAATAGAAGAAAATATTGCGATAGCATCATAGTATGCCATGCTGCGAGGGCGAGATGGGCCCTGCAATGCCTCATACGGTACGCCTCATACTGGACATCATACCAAGTCTCCCAGATACACCTTCTGCGAGTGATGAACATCAGTGTATAGCAGTAGTACAAGGAGGCGCCTTGAGACATTCAAATCTCTATTTTTGTACATATCAACTAAAATTAAGCACCCCAGTTTGCGGAAACGCTTAAACATTAACAATGGGACTAGTTGATGAAACATACTTTAACAAAGAGAAGCACTTTCTTTATCTACATTGGAAATGAAATGATAGAGATGACACTCGCTCTATTTTAACTGTATTATTACTTCATTTTATCAGTGACACTAGGGCCGAGCAGGTGGCAAACGAGGTGTACCGTGCGTCGCAAGGATGGAGGTCGGGGGTGCTTAGACTGGGATGCTGAAGCTCGCTCTTTCAGTCAGCAACATGGATGATTCAATTCATGGGACCTTTTGGTGCAGTTCACCTAAACTGAAGCAATGTCCCGTGAGCTAGCAGCTTCTTCTTCAATTTTTTTTAAGAAAAGGGCTCCAGCCCCGGTTCTATTTCCATCAGAAAACGAAACCCACAGAGCTTCTTCTTCATTAGTTGCAATCAAATTGAGCAACATCAAGGTTGGTTGTGAAGCTCGTGGAATGCTCAACTATAATTTGGATATCATTTGTGCAGTTCAACTAAGATCGAGCATGAAATGTATATCTCTATTTGCACAAAAAAGGTGGAAAGGAGGGTGACTAAGAAGTAACAAGTGATGAAACATGCATCAAATGAAAAGAAGCATGTTCCTTATCTGAATGGCAATCCTACAAGGACAGTAGCAATTTCTAAAGCAGTGGCATTGCTAGATATTAGTGTGGGCATCAGGATTAACTATGACAGCCGTTAAATACGGCATTACTTTGGGCACGGGAGAGTAGGCGGACCAGGACAGTTGCATTTCTAACGAAAAGAACCTACTTATCTTAATGGGAAATTTTAGCAGGACATGTAAAGAAGTGCCATTGATTCATATTACTGGAGGCATTACATTAAAAACAAAATTGGTGTAACGTGTCCTTACTTTTAATAGTACGACTGCTACATTTTACCACTGGCATTACATAAGAGTGGCTCGGGGAAACAAACATCAGAACAGGATATCTGGGTTGGTCCGATTTTTGTTCGGTATAGCCACCTTATACTGTGTGAGGCTAGCAAATCTAGTGATGGACTTAGTCTGTTGACTTGTCCCCCAGTACCCACTTTCTTTCCTTTTTCAACCAATAGATCGGGTTTATATTGAGTTTGTACTGCGTTTCCCTTTATTTCCCTATTAGACCTAGAGACCAGTTGGATAGCCAGTCTCTACTACTTTTCGCCCCCATTATTTCCTCTTTCGACCAAGTCCTAGATTCAGGTAACAAATCCTCCCCCACCCCCACCCCATTTCTTCCTTGTTTGAACCAAGTAGTACTAGATTCGAGTGCATGAACTAGTTTTACCTCTTAAACGTAAAAAAATTAGGTGGTTTTTGAACAGCCGATCGATCCTATCTACGAGGGGGCCTGAGAAATAGTAAAAGTTACAAATGCAGCGACGTCAGGAGCTCGGGAAGTAGAGCAAGGCCGGTTTCGAAGGAAGTTATACCTGATGGTCGCCGGGATGTCGCTAGGTGGGCGGTGGGAGGCCGGATCTGCCCACACTACGGCAGCGAGGAAGAAGGGGTCGGAGGCCCTCCCTCGCCAGCGGTGCATGGGAGAGAACGGCAAGGCAAGCTGATCGGGACACGCCCTGCAGTGGGTAAGATCCGTCGCCGAGGATGACCGCGTGAACGTTGCACCTTCTCACCTTCCCCAGTGGAGAGGATCCGGCTGGATCTGTGACCAGTGGTGAGCAGAGAGAGAGAGAGTGTGTGGCCACCACTGTCGTGTTTAGATCTGGAGATGCCGAGACGGTGTGAAGAGAGCAACACTAGCAAGCAAGCGCGGAGGCTCCTTCCTATATAGTGGAGTAGTACTTAGTTTTCTTTTGTCTACCGGAGCCGGCTTGACCTTGTCAATGACTGTCGAGAAGTCTTCATGCACGTGGCCCGAAAGCGCAGTTGTCATATTTTTTATCTGAAGCGCCGGATTATAACATATAACACGAAAAAATACCACATGACAAGAAATCATAACCTCACTGCCCAAAGGAGACAACATGAATCCCGACGGACAAACTAGACGAGGAACAAAGCTCAAATTAAAGATAAACTCGTAGAAAAGGGGTGCATCGATAGATGTCCTAATTAACATAGCTGGCTTGACCTAGATGGTAGCCGAGTAGTCACTATTCGTGCATGTGCCCCAATGACTAGCCCAACTCAGTTGTCGTTGTTTAACCCTCGCAGTGATCCGAAGCACATGACACATAATTTTGCGAGATGACAAGAAACCTTTTTTTGGATTTCTCACCACAACTACAGCCATGTACAACATAGCCTGCACAATATGTAGACGATAGCCAATCCAGGCGTGTCTGCTGGAGTCTGGTCACATGCATGGACGAACTGATCTTCCGTGTCTTGCAGGGATCGTCCAGGCACCAGCGTAGTACACCACTTCTCTAGTACTATCGCTCGTCTCCCTCTTCTATTAAGTCACCCGACTTGCGGGGCCGGGGAGTGTGCCTATGGTCCGTTCTCAATTGACGTCCCACATGTGTGTGCGAACGCAATATGACGCACGTTCCATTCGGAGAGTAGCGTGCCAGACCGACCGACCGTCTGGGGTGCGACGCGAACGCGACGTGCGTGTTGTATACTCTGTACATGTGTACCGCCGTTTTCTAGACGATTTACTCCAAGGCGCGGGCGCAATCCATGGATACAAAATTAGTATACTGTATTCTATTTAAAAGTCAAGGGCGGGGCTTTTCCTGCCCGGTAGGCGGCGCGACAGTTCTGCCTAGTCGGTTTGACAGAGACGCGAGAAGACGAGGGAGTAGGCTGCTCAAACGTTGGGCTGTGTGATTTGACAGCGAGTTACTGCTGGACATGTGGGGCCCTGTGATTTGACTTGGCATTATTATTTTAACTATGGCGCTACGACCGGCGTGACCATCCCAATTCCTGACCACCTCCATACAGGTGTGTAACGCCCCGGATACAACTTTCCATTTTCGTAACTCCAACTCTTGCCTTTTCCGGAGATGCGATATGATATTTCCTCCGTGGTTGGGTTTTTGTCTTTTGTTTTGCATTTTGTTCATGTCATGCATTTCATCTCATAGCATCATGCGCATTGCATCTCCATGTTTTTCATAAAGCTTGCATCCGTTCATAGTTGTCGCGTTCCCCCCTTGCCTTTGTTGTCCCTTTCGAGAGCAACCGTTCATGTGTTGTCCGACCGTTTGAACCTCTCTTCACAGCCACCGACCACCTGCACAACCTAGTCCGAAAACTTCTCCGAACCTGACCCGGGCTTTCATTACCGATGGGTTCAAATCATCCCCAAACATCTACAAAATATCTCCGTTTCTCATTTAGACTTTCCTAACCTATCTTTTCTCGATCGTCGGATTTCGATCGGATGATCCAACTCCTCTCTTTTCCCATATATATATAGTCTACCCCTAGTCCATTTTGGACCAATCCCTAATTTCTAGGGATCCTCCTAGCCGCCGCCGCCACTCTCTCCTGCATCTTCATCGGGATCCTCCCAGATCCATTCATCCCGTAGCCGCCACTCTGTTCCTCCTCGGTTTGCTCGCCCGGCCAACCAAAGCTCCTCTCGATCCAACTCCACCTCACCTGCTGCCTCCTCCCGCAAGCCTCCTACCACCTCGCCCGATCCCCTGCTCCTTCGAGCCCCTCATCACCGCACCGCTTCGACAAGCCTGACCGCCGACGACCTTGTCTTGCAGATGAGCCCCGCCGCCCCTACCTTCCCTTTCTTCCTCTCCCGTTTCTCTCTTCTCTCTTTCTCAATTCTCTCTCTCTCTGTTGCAGCAGGGAACCGAGCCGCCTTGATCGTCGCCCTTGTTTTCCCCCGCCAGGAGACTGTCTGCAGCCTCCATCTCGTCGCCCACGTCGCCGCCTTGCTCCGCCCCCACCGTCGTCCCGCAAGCGAGCAGCACCAGCAGGTCGCCGCCCCCGCTCCTCCTCCTTCCCGTGTTTTCTCCTTTCCCTGCCTCCTCTTCTTCGTGTTCTTCTTCTTCCACTCTAAGCCCCATCTCTGTCCTTGCCTCGAACAGGAGCACCAGTCGGCGCCACCACCATCGGAGATGGGCCCCCGCCGCCCAGATCCGGCGATCTCTTCCTGTTCCCGTTGCTTCGTCCTCCCGCTGACTTGCCCGCGCCGCCGCTGCTCTGTTTCTGCTTCTGCATCGAGCAGGAGAACAAGCGCACGAGCCCCGCCCTGCGTTGACCCGTTACAGTGCCTGTGTGGACCAGCGCCAAGTCGCCCCGCCTGGCCTCTTCACCGGCCAAGGCCCAGCCGCTGGCCAGATCCGGCCCAGCGAGGTGAGGACGCGCCCAGCCCCTCTCCTGTACACTATTGGGCCTGCTCAAGTTTCAGTTTTGGCCCGTGTAGGTTTTTTTTAGATCTGCGATTTTAGCAATTATCCAGTATTACCGATTTACATAAAACCCCTCCATGTTCATGCATATAATAACCCATTAACCGTGCATCGGATTAAAATGATTCAAACATGTAAAATGCTTAGTTTTTCATCTAGTTTCATAATATGCAACTGTCATCCATGTTTGAAACGTTTAAAGTGTTGTTTGATTAAATTTGCTCAAATGCCATGTTAAAATGACTTATTTCATAACTAAATAACCATAGCTCCATTCTAAATAAACTTTATATGTAAATGGGGTGGAAAAATGCCTAGTTTAACATGGTCCGCTTTATTTTCCTATTTAACAACCTTAAAATATGGTTTCGGGCAGAACAGTAGCAATTCATAATATGCATATGAGGATTTTCCGGAATTGTTGTTTGTTTTACCGGCCTCATTTAAACTTGCCTAGTTAGGTAATTTCATTATGCTTCACACCTTGCCATGTTTAACAACATTTAATATTGATGAGTAGCATAACCGAGAGAGAACTAAATAATTGATGTGGTGTTTTGTCAATATGCAACTCGTTGCATATTGAGCTCCACTTAACTTGTAGTATTGTTTGTTGCACTTTGCGATGCCATGCCTCATTAAATCGGACATGCATCATACTTGATTGTGCATCATGCCATGATTATGCTTGTGTGTTTACCATGTTGTTTGTTTCTTTCCGGTGTTGCTTCTTAGTTCCGGTAATGCTGCGATTGTGAGGATTCGTTTGACTATGTCCATTTGTCTTCTTCATGGACTTGTTCTTCTTCCTAGTGGGATTTCAGGCAAGATGACCGCTACCCTGGATCTCACTACTATCATTGCTATGCTAGTTGCTTCGTTCTATCGCTATGCTGCGCTACCTATCGTTTGCTCTTGAAGCCTCCCCAAATTGCCATGAACCTCTAACCTTTGACACCTTCCTAGCAAACCATTGATTGGCTATGTTACCGCTTTGCTCAGCCCTCTTATAGCATTGCTAGTTGCAGGTGAAGCAGAAGATTGCTCCATGGTGGACAGGATTATGATGGGATATCACAATATCTCTTATAGTATTAATGCATCTATATATTTGGTAAAGGGTGGAAGGCTCGGCCTTATGCCTGGTGTTTTGTTCCACTCTTGCCGCCCTAGTTTCCGTCATACCGGTGTTATGTTCCCGGATTTTGCGTTCCTAACGCGGTCGGGTGATTTATGGGACCACCTTGACAGTTCGCTTTGAATAAAACTCCTCCAGCAAGGCCCAACCTTGGTTTTACCATTTGCCTCACCACCACCTACTTTTCCCTTAAGATTCGCTCTCTCGAGGGTCATCTTTATTTTAGCCCCCCCGGGCCAGTGCTTCTCTAAGTGCTGGTCCGAACCGAGCAGCCTGCGGGGCCCCCTCGGGGAAACTCGAGGTTTGGTTTTACTCGTAGCTTGACTTATTTGGTGTTGCCCTGAGAACGACATATGTGCAGCTCCTATCAGGATTGTTGGCGCATCAGGCGGCTTTGCTGGTCTTGTTTTACCATTGTCGAAATGTCTTGTAAACCGGGATTCCGAGACTGATCGGGTCTTCCTGGGAGAAGGAATATCCTTTGTTGATCGCGAGAGCTTATCATGGGCTAAGTTGGGACACCCCTGCAGGGTTTTATCTTTCGAAAGCCGTGCCCTTGGTTATGTGGCAGATGGGAATTTGTTAATGTCCGGTGGTAGATAACTTGACACTAGATCCGAATTAAAACGCATCAACCGCGTGTGTAGCCGTGATGGTCTCTTTTCTGCGGAGTCCGGGAAGTGAACACGGTTTTGGGTTATGTTTGACATAAGTAGGAGTTCGGGATCACCTCTTGATCATTGCTAGCTTCACGACTGTTCCGTTTGCTCTCTTCTCGCTCTTATTTGCGTATGTTAGCCACCATATCATGCTTAGTCGCTGCTGCAACCTCACCACTTTACCCCTTCCTTTCCCATTAAGCTTTGCTAGTCTTGATACCCATGGTAATGGGATTGCTGAGTTCTCGTGGCTCACAGATTACTACAACAACAGTTGCAGGTACAGGTTTATGCGATGATCATGACGCGAGAGCGATGTCTACTTGTTTTGGAGTTCTTCTTCTGCTTCTTCTTCGATCAGGGGATAGGTTCCAGGTCGGCAGCCTGGGCTAGCAGGGTGGATGTCGTTTGAGTTTCTGTTTGTGTTTCATCCGTAGTCGGATGGTGCTCTTATGTAAGATGATGTTGTATTCGTGTGGCATTGTATGTCTTATGTATGTATCCCTATCTATTATGTAATGTTGATGTAATGATATCCACCTTGCAAAAGCGTCTTCAAGATGCACTTCTATCCTTGGTGGGACCTTCGAGTTCCTTTAGGATAGGGTCGCATCTTGGGCGTGACAAGTTGGTATCAGAGCCTCGACCGACCATAGGAGCCCCCTTGATTGTTGGCCGTTGTTGAGTCTAGAAGAAAACTATTTTGAGTCTTAGGATTATATATATCGGAGAGTAGGATTCTTTTTACTCCTCAGCCCCCTTCGTCGCTCTGGTAAGGACTCCTGACGTAGATGTTTTGACTTTCCTCTCTTCAAATTTCATGATTTTTTTTAGGATCACGCGGGTATCTTGGGATCGTTCCGATATTCTTATGACGAGAACATTGTTATTTGTGCCTCCTGACATTTAGGGGTTGTGGCAGTGTCCCGGGAAGTTGAGCTCCGAGGTGTTGTCGTCATAATTTTATCGTTGCAGTACTGGAATACTTGACTTTTGTCGACATCGAAAATCTCTGTTATGCAGTTGTTGGTGAGATAACCTCGACGCCACCCAGTACTGGGGAGTTCGGTAGTATTGCCATAGCTTGTATAACGGATGCTTTTCGAAGGTTGAGGTACACGATTTCCGGAGTTTTCTTGGTTATGTGTTGACGGATGGATACAGCTTGGATGTAGGTATTGTTAGTTTGGGTGAGATATATTGCTTCCCCTGTATCCCCAACACCAGATTGCATAACCTGAAAGTTTTGGGAGTTCATAGGTGGGAATTCAAGCAGCTCCTAGAATATCTTTCCAACAGATGCATGCTATGGGATTGGGTAAATCTCTATCATATGTATTTGTTCTGGCTTATTCTGCAAGCAACTCCTTTGTTTTGTTTTGAGTTGTGGTATTTGTGTTGCTTCAATGTCAAGTGTTGATTCCATACCTTTTCTAAACGCTGTTCTCATACTTCTATGGGAGTACCAATCCTTCTTGATCATCGAGGTCGTCATGTTAATTCTTTTTCAACCGGCGTGCTTCTCTTCAAGTGAATCCGATCATTTCAACATTTGCGAGATCAATTCTAAGTTTTCCCAACGGTGTTTGTTTCATCCGTCCCCAAGTTGTCTTTGTTTTCCCGCCCTCCCACCCTTTTTCTTCAAGGACTCAGATTTCTTAATCATTGTCGGGGGAAATGGGCCTCCACGAGCACCTATGGGGACGGAGCCCCTTTTCGGTTCGGCGGGGGGCGGAGGTTGCACAAAGAGCAGATCGAGGCGACGCACACACACAACGATTTTACCCAACTTCGGGCCGCACGGATGCGTAAAACCCTACTGCTGCTTGTCTGGTTGATTCGAGTTCTTGCTCTGGGCGCAAGAAGCTACAGTAAGTTGGAGCTGGACGTAGACGAGGGTCTACTGGATGTCCTCTGGGCGTACCCCTCCTCTACGTGCGCATGGGCCTCCTTTTATATGCCAAGGGGTTTTCCCCAGGTAGCGACGCAGGTGAGGGTATAAATGGCAAAGAACTGTGCGAACAGTGGCCGCACTGTGCTATCGCACCTAACTCTAACGGCGGGGGACAAAGGCATTAAATGCCCGTCTGGATCGTCCGAACAGTGCCGAGGCGGACCGTTAGGGACGCCTCCGCTTGCCACAGGGGCGACTCTATCAACGTTGCGTGCCATCGCACACCTCAGGTTGCGCGGCGCCCCGCCACGTGCCTCTGGGGAAGCCCCAGAGTGACGCGTGGGCAGGTGAGCTGGAGCACAGTCCTGAGGTGGTGGTTCGCCGCGGCAAGTGGCTTGCCGCGGTGGTTGTCTTGCCGCACCTGAGAGCTTGCCGCTCATCAGGCCTTGCCGGGGCGCGCGGCGCGCCGCGGCGGGCTTCTCTTGGGGTGCCTTGGCTTGGCCGTCCCGGCGAGCTCCTCCCGCCGGGGCCTTGGTGCTTCAGCTTAGTCGTCCCGGCAAGCTCCTCTTGCCGGGGCCTTGTCGCCTTGGCCCGGCAAGCTCCTCTTGCCGGACCTCGCCTTCTTGGCCCGGCAAGCTCCTCTTGCCGGGGCCTGGTCTTCTAGGCTTGATCACTTGGCCTTCGTCCGGCCCAGAAAGGGCTGTGGAGACTCTTGTCGCTCCCCTGGCAAGCCTTGCCGCGGGACGCTACTACTGCCCGTGCACAAGTTCGGGGTACTAAGGTACCCCTACTTTAGTACACCGACAGGAGCCCCCGGGCCTGGGCCATACACGGTGCCGAGCGTTGTTGGGCCAGGCCCTAACAATGCACGGGCACGCGTGGCCTGGGTTGCGCTGAACCTTAACTCCGTGCTCGTCGCGCCCTCCCCAAGTGGCGCGCGCTTATCGCGTCGTCGTGGGGGGCGAGGCGTGCGAGGCGTGCGTGACGTGGGTGGCGTGCGTGGGGCTGAGGCCCGCAGGCATGCGTCACGTCGGGCACGACTTCTTTATTTGGTAAGGCGAAACGTCCGCCCCCACTCCCCACCTCCTTCTTCAAGGGCTTGGTGGGGGTGCTCCGGCATCTCCGGGAATCGATCCCAGAGCAGCTGGCCGAGGAGACGCGGGAAGCCGTCTCCGGGGCCCTCGAGAGGGTGCTGGTGAAGATCGTCTTCTGCAACCCCACCATCAGGCTTACCAACGTCCTCACGCACCTGCCGGAAGACGCCGACCTGACGGAGATCAGGGCCCCCGTCACCCCCATCGTGGAAAGGGCGGCCGGGATCAGGAGGGTCGAGGGCGACCGCGCGGATTAGGCCGCCCACCTCTTTCTTTTCTTCTCTTGTCGCTGCTGAGCATGTCATAGAAACAGCTGATTAGAGCAGCGGCAAGTCATTTTGTAATATAACTTTTATCTTAGGCAGTTCATCGCGCTGTTATCTCCCTCGTTCGACTTTATGCTTCGTACGTTCGCGCCCTACGCTCCCAGGAACTTGTCGGCGCAAGTCTCCGCCTTGCCACGGGTGCCGAGTGCGGGACATCAGCAACCCGCTGACGGAGCCTCCACCGGCAAGAAACCTTGCCGCGGCTGGCGCAACTCACTTAAAATGCTGAGCAGGCTCAGGGCGAGGTAACGCGGCGACTGCAGTCGCGGCACGCTCAAGCTGCCGAGCAAGCTCGAAACAAAGTAAGGACGCCACTCTGGATGTAGCACACTTAAGTCGTTGAGCGGACTCGAAACGAAATAAGGGCGCAACCAGCCACGAGCCGGCCCCTCCGCGCACAGGTTTCCCATACGAAGCTCGGTCGTTCGAGGAAGATAACTTAAAGATAAAAAGGAGCTTAATTGCTCAAACTTTGGCAACTTAGCTTCTTTGTTGTTTGCAGTCCGGCAAGGCACAGCTTCCTCGGGCGACGCCCAGCCTATCCTGTCATCCCCCCTTCTCGAGGTAAGGGAATAACGAGGGCTCGGGGCCTCACGGCCTGCCATCACTTGCCGGAGTCGAGTGCTGCACAATCGTGTCAAATAATGCATGCGCAAAGCGGAGAGGCGCGAAATTGACAAGATGTGCGGGGCACATAAGCTGTGCTTGGGATCTGCGCTCGTCTCTGTACCAAGGATTACATGCAACTGCGGCAAGACTTGGACAGAGAAGATGGCCGACGGAACGGGTTCCGACTGCCGTGCTCGCAAGGTCCCTCCCACGGTCGGCGTCGACTCGTTTGGATCTTGGCGGCTTGGGCGCGCCGAAGAACGAGGTCGCCTTTCCCGCAACTTCCGGCACTAACTTCTGCGGCTACAGGAGCAGCGCAGAGTTTGCTGGAGGCAAGAAACTCGCTCAGCGGCCGGAAGGCGGTCCTCCTCAAGGAGCAGCTGCTCTTGCCCGGGCTCTGCGTGAGTGGGTACTCGAGGAGGGCCGTGCACGAGTCCGTGAGGAGGAATGCCTCCGCTCCACGGGGTGGAGCGGAAAGGTACCTGGCCATACCTGAGCTTACCTGTGGTCGCCAAAATCTGGTTCGCACAACCTCGACGCACCCCTGCCTGGCGCGCCAGAGATGTCGGGGGAAATGGGCCTCCACGAGCACCTATGGGGACGGAGCCCCTTTTCGGTTCGGCGGGGGGCGGAGGTTGCACAAAGAGCAGATCGAGGCGACGCACACACACAACGATTTTACCCAGCTTCGGGCGGCACGGATGCGTAAAACCCTACTGCTGCTTGTCTGGTTGATTCGAGTTCTTGCTCTGGGCGCAAGAAGCTACAGTAAGTTGGAGCTGGACGTAGACGAGGGTCTACTGGATGTCCTCTGGGCGTCCCCCTCCTCTACGTGCGCATGGGCCTCCTTTGATATGCCAAGGGGTTTTCCCCAGGTAGCGACGCAGGTGAGGGTATAAATGGCAAGGAACTGTGCGAACAGTGGCCGCACAGTGCTATCGCACCTAACTCTGACGGCGGGGGACAAAGGCATTAAATGCACGTCTGGATCGTCCGAACAGTGCCGAGGCGGACTGTTAGGGACGCCTCCGCTTGCCACGGGGGCGACTCTGTCAACGTTGCGTGCCACCGCATATCTCAGGTTGCGCGGCACCCCGCCACGTGCCTCTGGGGAAGCCCCAGAGTGACGCGTGGGCAGGTGAGCTGGAGCGCAGTCCTGAGGTGGTGGTTCGCCGCGGCAAGTGTCTTGCCGCGGTGGTTGTCTTGCCCCACCCGAGAGCTTGCCGCTCGTCAGGCCTTGCTGGGGCGCGCGGCGCGCCGCGGCGGTCTTCTCTTGGGGTGCCTTGGCTTGGCCGTCCCGGCGAGCTCCTCCCGCCAGGGCCTTGGTGCTTCAGCTTAGTCGTCCCGGCAAGCTCCTCTTGCCGGGGCCTTGTCGCCTTGGCCCGGCAAGCTCCTCTTGCCGGACCTCGCCTTCTTGGCCTGGCAAGCTCCTCTTGCCGGACCTCGCCTTCTTGGCCCGGCAAGCTCCTCTTGCCGGGGCCTGGTCTTCTAGGCTCGATCACTTGGCCTTCGTCCGGCCCAGAAAGGGCCGTGGAGACTCTTGTCGCTCCCCTGGCAAGCCTTGCCGCGGGACGCTACTACTGCCCGTGCACAAGTTCGGGGTACTAAGGTACCCCTACTTTAGTACACCGACAATCATGTATCATTTTATTTGTGGGAAGTCTCTTCATTCTTTTCTTTCAATGTTCTTATCCGGTGATCCCTCGTGAAGATGCTCACGAGCTTCAAGTTCATCATCCTTCGTTCTTTTTTTTCTTCTCCGGTGGATCCAATTCAAGCTTTCAGTGTTGATCATATTCCTTTCCTCGTGTCAAATGCTTTCTCATGCCGATGCACCTCTTAATCATTCACCTCTTCCTATTCATTTGTTCTAGAGTGCTGAAGATATCTCACAAGACTTGTGTTTCCATTCTCAATCCGTTCAAGATATCTCGAGATTGTTATCTCATTCAAGCTATTTAATTATACCGGTGCAATCTTTATTTCATGCAATCCTTCAATGATATTTCTTTTGAGTGGGCCTAACCCACAGGTCTTTTCCCAGGATCTTATCTGACTCTTCGAATTATCAGGAGCGATTCTCAAATTCATTTCCAAGTTTGACGTAAGAATGAATTTTTATCAGTCACATGCCTTCTCCAAGGTCGTTTTCAAATTCTTTTCATCTTTGGCTCAACCTTTCCTCTTTTAATTCTCCCGGAGTATCTCAACAATTCATGGTGGTGTTTCTCCTCGTCATTCTCAGCATGTGAAGACCGAAGAAGAGTTCCTCTTAAATCCTTACCCGTTCTTCCAAAGATGCGTAGTTCAAGTTTGATGCCATCCTCTCATAATTGTTTTCGATTGTGGGAATTCTTTTCTTACCATTCGGAGCATTTCATGAGTTGTTTCCATTTCTTTCCTCCGAAGGCCATCACGTCATAATTCTTCATTCTCAGCATGTAGCTATCATTGTCTAAATCTTACCGGTGCATCGTACAAATATCCTCTAATCAGTTCATGATCTCTTCGTTCTCATGTATCTAAATCCCTTCGAGTATGTTCATTCATTTTCCAATTCTTCCCGGTGAATTGTGCCTTTGCTACGTTCATTTTCAATTTTTACGGTGGTTTGTTAAAGATTTCACTTCCTTTGTTATCATATCAATTCATTCATTCTTTTTAATCCCACCGGTGGTTCCACCAATACCTTCTCAAGTTTGCGCTATCTCTATCCTTAATCCCTGAAGAAGAATAAGTAGTATGCCAAATCCGTTGCTTGTCATCAATTTAAATTGGTGAAGGATATGCATAACGTAATTCTTATCATTGTTTCATCACAGTGATCTAGTTTCTTCTTTCCAGAGTTGTTCATCATGTCACATTTCTTGGTTCGAGATGCTTCATCTTTTCTTTTCCGGAGTTCCATGTTTTCCGCACTATCTCGTCGCGAAGCTCCATCTAAATCATCGCAAGGCTTCACCTTGTGTTTTCAACTTCCCTTTCTTTTTTTTATCATCCTTTTATTACCGGAGTTCTCCATGGAGGCTCTACATGGTGGTTCATCAAGGATTCTTTTCATTCTTCAATTGTTCTTCAAGATTTCTCTCGAGGTGATGATCCGCCAAGCTATACTCAAAATTAAACATGGTGCTCAACACATGTTTTATTTTGAGGCATTCAAGTTTTCTTCTTCTTGCATTTCGAAGTGCAATTCTTTCTACCTTATCTTTTGAGATGGTGTTATGTCACTCTTGACAATTTCCTTCATGTTTCATGATTCATATGTTGTCAAGAATGAGGTAGTTTAAATCCATCAATCTTTTGTTGGAGTTATATTGGGTTATATCTCACCTACAGATTTCCCTAAGGAACGTAGCTATTTGTGGTGCTTATCAATGATCCAATTTTCTCCTTCTCATCTCGGTGAAGAAGTTTTTCATCTCTTTGGTGCTCTCAATCTAATCAATGGTTTCCATTAGTGGCCGGTTGTCACCTCATAGTCTCGAGATGTTTTCCATAAGCCCACAACAAGCTTGAGCTTCTCTTTGTTGATTTTCTAACAACTCCGTTCGATTCTTCTTTGCAAGGATGCTTTCCAAGTTCACTTGTGGCAAAAGTTGTCATTTTCTTCTCCGTCCCTTTATCCCAACGATCTAACTTCTATTATTTCGTTACAGAGGCATTGTGATGTTGTGCTCTTCACCCATCACCTCGTTTTTTGAGGATCGTGTTCTTTTCTTGCTTATCCATTTAACCGGAGTGTTGTATCATCTCTTCAATATCTTTTCATCTCATCAAGTTTTCTTCTCTTTTCTACCGGAGTGCTGTCCAAATTCTGTCATTCTTATTCCTTGGCTATCTCATTATACCGAGGTGGTCATATTCTTTTCGTTCGTGAAGCTCTTATTTCATGTCTTTCAACCTTCAAGTTCTTGTAATACTGCTTGTTCCTCTTTTCTAACGGATTGTTTGCAATCTCGTTCATCTCTGTCGTACTCTTTCTTTTAAATTGCTCAACCTCTCATGGTTCGTGGTTTCACTCGGTCGTCAAAGAAGCAACTTAGTTTTACCTCTCCTCTTCCTCTTCCTTTTCCCTCCGGTGCCATCCTAGATCTCGGGACGAGATCCTCTCGTAGTGGTGGAGTGTTGTAACCCCCCGCATACAACTTTCCATTTTCGTAACTCCAACTCTTGCCTTTTCCGGAGATGCGATATGATATTTCCTCCGTGGTTGGGTTTTTGTCTTTTGTTTTGCATTTTGTTCATGTCATGCATTTCATCTCATAGCATCATGCGCATTGCATCTGCATGTTTTTCATAAAGCTTGCATCCGTTCATAGTTGTCGCATTCCCCCCTGCCTTCGTTGTCCCTTTTGAGAGCAACCGTTCATGTGTTGTCCGACCGTTTGAACCTCTCTGCACAGCCACCGACCACCTCCACAACCTAGTCCGAAAACTTCCCCGAACCCGACCCGGGCTTTAATTACCGATGGGTTCAAATCATCCCCAAACATCTACAAAACATCTTCGTTTCTTATTTAAACTTTCCTAACCTATCTTTTCTCGGTCGTCGGATTTCGATCGGATGATCCAACTCCTCTCCTTTCCCATATATATATAGTCTACCCCTAGTCCATTTTGGACCAATCCCTAATTTCTAGGGATCCTCCTAGCCACCGCCACCACTCTCTCCTGCATCTTCATCGGGATCCTCCTAGATCCATCCCCATCTCGTAGCCGCCACTCTGTTCCTCCTCGGTTTGCTCGCCCGGCCAACCAAAGCTCCTCTCGATCCAACTCCACCTCACCTGCTGCCTCCTCCCGCAAGCCTCCTACCACCTCGCCCGATCCCCTGCTCGTTCGAGCCCCTCGTCACCACACCGCTTCGACAAGCCTGCCCGCCGATGACCTTGTCCTGCAGATGAGCCCCGCCGCCTCTACCTTCCCTTTCTTCCTCTCCCGTTTCTCTCTTCTCTCTTTCTCAATTCTCTCTCTCTCTCTGTTGCAGCAGGGAACCGAGCCGCCTTGTTTGTCGCCCTTGTTTTCCCCCGCCAGGAGACCGTCTGCGGCCTCCATCTCTTCGCCCACGTCGCCGCCTTGCTCCGCCCCCGCCGTCATCCTGCAAGCGAGCAGCACCAGCAGGTCGCCGCCCCCGCTCCTCCTCCTTCTTGTCTTTTGTCCTTTCCCTGCCTCCTCTTCTTCGTGTTCTGCTTCTTCCCCTCTAATCCCCATCTATGTCCTTGCCTTGAACAGGAGCACCAGTCGGCGCCACCATCATCGGAGATGGGCCCCCGCCGCCCAGATCCGGCGATCTCTTCCCGTTCCTGTCGCTCCGTCCTCCCGCTGACTTGCCCGCGCCGCCGCTGCTCTGTTTCTGCTTCTGCATCGAGCAGGAGAACGAGCGCACGAGCCTCGTCCTGCGTTGACCCGTTCTAGTGCCAGCATGGACCAGCGCCAAGTCGCCCCGCCTGGCCTCTTCACCGGCCAAGGCCCAGCCGCTGGCCAGATCCGGCCCAGCGAGGTGAGGACGCGCCAGCCCCTCTCCTGTACACTATTGGGCCTGCTCCAGTTTCAGTTTTGGCCCGCGTAGGTTTTTTTTTCAGATCTGCGATTTTAGCAATTATCCAATATTACTGATTTACAAAAAACCCATCCATGTTCATGCATATAATAACCCATTAACCGTGCATCGGATTAAAATGATTCAAACATGTAAAATGCTTAGTTTTTCATCTAGTTTCATAATATGCAACTGTCATCCATGTTTGAAACATTTAAGGTGTTGTTTGATTAAATTTGCTCAAATGCCATGTTAAAATGACTTATTTCATAACTAAATAACCGTAGCTCCATTTTAAATAAACTTTATATGTAAATGGGGTGGAAAAATGCCTAGTTTAACATGGTCCACTTTATTTTCCTGTTTAACAACCTTAAAATATGGTTTCGGGCAGAACAGTAGCAATTCATAATATGCATATGAGGATTTTCTAGAATTGTTGTTTGTTCTTCCGGCCTCATTTAAACTTGCCTAGTTATGTAGTTTCATTATGCTTCACACCTTGCCATGTTTAACAACATTAAATATTGATGAGTAGCATAACCGAGAGAGAACTAAATAATTGATGTGGTGTTTTGTCAATATGCAACTCGTTGCATATTGAGCTCCACTTAACTTGTAGTATTGTTTGTTGCACTTTGAGATGCCATGCCTCATTAAACCGGACATGCATCATACTTGATTGTGCATCATGCCATGATTATGCTTGTGTGTTTACCATGTTGTTTGTTTCTTTCCGGTGTTGCTTCTTAGTTTCGGTAATGCTGCGATTGTGAGGATTCGTTTGACTACGTCCGTTGGTCTTCTTCATGGACTCGTTCTTCTTCCTAGCGGGATTTCAGGCAAGATGACCGCTACCCTAGATCTCACTACTATCATTGCTATGCTAGTTGCTTCGTTCTATCGCTATGCTGCGCTACCTATCATTTGCTCTTGAAACCTCCCCAAATTTCCATGAACCTCTAACCTTTGATACCTTCCTAGCAAACCATTGATTGGCTATGTTACCGCTTTGCTCAGCCCTCTTATAGCGTTGCTAGTTGCAGGTGAAGTTGAAGATTGCTCCATGGTGGACAGGATTATGTTGGGATATCACAATATCTCTTATATAATTAATGCATCTATATATTTGGTAAAGGGTGGAAGGCTCGGCCTTATGCCTGGTGTTTTGTTCCACACTTGCCGCCCTAGTTTCCCTCATACCGGTGTTATGTTCCCGGATTTTGCGTTCCTAACGCGGTCGGGTGATTTATGGGACCCCCTTGACAGTTCGCTTTGAATAAAACTCCTCCAGCAAGGCCCAACCTTGGTTTTACCATTTGCATCACCACCACCTACTTTTCCCTTGGGAGTCGCTCTCTCGAGGGTCATCTTTATTTTAGCCCCCCCGGGCCAGTGCTTCTCTAAGTGCTGGTCCGAACCGAGCAACCTGCGGGGCCCCCTCGGGGAAACTCGAGGTTTGGTTTTACTCATAGCTTGACTTATCCGGTGTTGCCCTGAGAACGAGATATGTGCAGCTCCTATCGGGATTGTCGGCGCATCGGGCGGCTTTGCTGGTCTTGTTTTACCATTGTCGAAATGTCTTGTAAATCGGGATTCCAAGACTGATCGGGTCTTCCTAGGAGAAGGAATATCCTTCATTGATCATGAGAGCTTATCATGGGCTAAGTTGGGACACCCCTGCAGGGTTTTATCTTTCGAAAGTCGTGCCCGCGGTTATGTGGCAGATGGGAATTTGTTAATGTCCGGTTGTAGATAACTTGACACCAGATCCGAATTAAAACGCATCAACCGCGTGTGTCTCTGTGATGGTCTCTTTTCGGCGGAGTCCGAGAAGTGAACACGGTTTTGGGTTATGTTTGACGTAAGTAGGAGTTCGGGATCACCTCTTGATCATTGCTAGCTTCACGACCGTTTCGTTTGCTCTCTTCTCGCTCTTATTTGTGTATGTTAGCCACCATATCAAGCTTAGTCGCTGCTGCAACCTCACCACTTTACTCCTTCCTTTCCCATTAAGCTTTGCTAGTCTTGATACCCATGGTAATGGGATTGCTGAGTCCTCGTGGCTCACCGATTACTACAACAACAGTTGCAGGTACAGGTTTATGCGATGATCATGACGCGAGAGCGATGTCTACTTGTTTTGGAGTTCTTCTTCTGCTTCTTCTTCGATCAGGGGATAGGTTCCAGGTCGGCAGCCTGGGCTAGCAGGGTGGATGTCATTTGAGTTTCTGTTTGTGTTTCATCCATAGTCAGATAGTGCTCTTATGTAAGATGATGTTGTATTCGTGTGGCATTGTATGTCTTATGTATGTATCCCTATCTATTATGTAATGTTGATGTAATGATATCCACCTTGCAAAAGCGTCTTCAAGATGCGCTTCTATCCTTGGTGGGACCTTCGAGTTCCTTTAGGATTGGGTCGCATCTTGGGCGTGACAAGGTGCCTCTCCCAATGCTCCACCATGTAGTAGTAGAGGCTGGCTCTTGCATGAGAGCCCACTTCTCCACTTTTTCCTTTCTTCTCTTTCCTCCACATATGCAAAAATGCCATGTAAAGTGCACCCTCCGTCTAGGTGTGTAAGTCATCTTACGAAAATCAAATAATCCCAAAACACTTAGGCACGGTGCATTACCTTCTACCTCGTTTCTTGTTTCTTGACATATCAACCGATAAAGGGTGTGCATGCTTTTAATGACTTGAGACTATCAAACACGACATGAAGTGGTTAGTTCATTGCATGCAATACTATTAATTAGCAAATAAATGTTAATGTTTCCCGTTTTCTCCTCCTCCTTGGTCACGGTGCACAGCCGAAGATGACTTACTCACCTAGAGTATTGTACTTACTTGCTCCTACAGGTGCTTAAGCTTGCCATATAGGCATAAAGTCTGATGTGGCAAGTTAATCAAGAAGAGAGAGACTAGTTTGGTGACCCAAGGAAGAAACAGTGCTAAGCGCGTGTACCTAGGTGAAAAGACAATTTTGAGTCTATAGCTAATTAAATGAAGCAAACTTAGCAACACCATTTCATTGGAAGAGGTCACTCCTTGGCAATTGCAATAAATACTAGTACTCCCTGTGTCCCATTATATAAGAACATTTTTCATACTACACTAGCTAGTTTCAAAAACGTTCTTATATTATGGGACAGAGGGAGTACGAAGAAAGAGATAGAGAGGAGTAAAAAAATACACTTATAGCCAACCTTCTTGTAGTATGAGTGACTAAGTGATGACTATGTATGACATGCCAACATCAGATAGCCTAACACACCGTGTTAAATCTCCAAGGGAGTGACCACACGAGCGACGCGACGGTCCTGGTAGGCGCGACCATGCTACGGGCTGCTGGCATCCCTTGGATCTGAGATCAAACGGTCGCATGCTAAGTTGCTGAAAATTTTAAGAATAACCCTCCAGGAGAGGATATTCACCCATAGGTCTAGATTCACGCCATGCAACCGTTTGATCTCAGATCCAAGGGCTCTCGGAAGCCCGTATCATGGGAGAATGGAAAGCCACTACCCTGCTGTTCGCACACTAGCAGTTCGCTCCTACTCTTTCCCGCACGTCCTTTAATACTACGGCGGTTCGCTCCTGGTCGTCCCGTCCATTCACATTACGGCAGTTCCACTAATCCTAACCCTCCTCCCAAATCCATGGCGTCCCAAATCTCCCCGATCAGCGGTGAGTACAAGGTTAGACCCATCACCAGCGATGAGTTCGAAGTCATCTACACCCATACTTCTGTGACGGTGAAAGGATGCCTTTCTCGCTTCAGACGCATGTTCGAAAACTCACATGATGAGTGGGTCGCTAGGCTAGATGTTGAGTACGCCACAGTCGTGGGACGAGAGAAGGATCTAAAAGACGAAGAGAGGAAGAAGACCGCCGTGATCCAGGTTTGCGTACATAACGTTTTCTTGGTCTACGACATATGCCTTCGCCTACCAAGTCTAGCCATGCGGTATCTTCGACACCTTCTTTGGGCGGGTCTATCGAGATTTCAAATGTTTCTCCATCTGGCCCATCTTCTTGCTCTAGGCCTCCTCTTGGGTCCATAGGCCTTGGGTCTGCTCCAGAGCCCATTCGGGATATCCCAATTCCCCCTTATGTTTTATTCCGCGAACAAGATATTGGGTCAAACAACTTGCCAGATCTTAATGTGACTCCAACTCCCGTGCCTGGATCTCTTGAGGATGATTTGGAGGATTTTCATGCTATGGTTGATGATATGGCATTCCGTTATTGGAAGTGTCAAAATTGTTTTTCTATGTCTCATCCTACGATTGCGTGCACCAATCAAACGAGATGTAGACGATGCTTTAAACTGGGCCACAGGGCCAAATCTTGCACCGGATCTGCACCAGCTAAGGGTTTTAGATGGGTCCCACGCGTCAATGAGGCTACGGCTCCTAACCCACCACCGTTTTCCTCGCCCGGCGCCTCGATTTCCCTCCATGGCTCTGCTGTATGCTCATTGAGCAGTCCCATCGAGCGTGCCCCGCCTGGTACTTCTTCCCCCCAATTGATACCCCCGCCTCTGCAAACTCCTCCAACGCTGCCACCATTGCATACGCCGCCTCCGCCTCCACCAGTTGAGCCGAGACCAGAAACCCCACCTCCACCACCTAAGCTGAGGCCAGAAACCCCGCCGCCACCACCTGCTTCGATGGCCAACTTTCCGCTCAATCCCTGGGAGTATGTTCCGCCGGGCTTCGACATCATCGGCGGTGTCCCTCTCCGTCTGCCGCGCACTTTCTATGTGCCTACCACTGCTCCTGATCGGAGACACAAAGCGTACGCTATCGCCATCATCAAGCCAGAGCCGCTGCCTAAAGAAATCCAGCTATATCGCAACATGGTGAGTGATTTCGTTGTCAATCAGCTAGGCAGAGATGTGCTTGATGCGCAGCCTTGGATTCAGGGGGTGGGGCTGTTCCGCTTCTGTAGTGCTGCTTCCCGCTATGTCATGGTGAATCATCCTCCCTTTGATCTAGGCAATGATCATTTTGTTCGATTTATTCCGCATGATGAGGGCACCAACTACAGAGCTACTCAGGGTTTCCGTAGAGGTTGGGTCATGCTTCTGGGTGTTCCTTTGGATTACCGTCGCACACAGTATATTGCGGATGTGGTTAGTACCTTTGGACGTTTTCATGTTTGGCATCAGGATGATCAGATGTTGGTTCATACTCTAGCATATGTTTCTTTTCCTGCGCCATCACATGTCCCTCGTGGAGTGGCTTATCATGAGTATGGTGATTTCGGAGCTGTCAGAGTGTCGTGGTCTGCCCCGGTTTATGTCCTGTCGGCAGATTTTGCGGATGTTCTTCCTGGTGATGAGGATCCGATGCCTTTCAATGGCAATCCGCATCCTCTACCTGGTCAGATGCAGTTAAATAACAACAATTGGGTTACGCCTGAGTTTCCGGAGATTGGTTGGAACGATGTTCCTCTGCCTGCTGAGAACGTTCATGAGCCTGCTGACAACAATCATGCACCTGTGGATGCTGTTTTTCCTGACGACCCCGTTGAAGATGATGTGCAGTCACAAGAATCAATGATCTTGCAAGGTTCTGATGGCTCGTTCAACAATGTTGAAGATTTTGACCTTAATGAGGTGCCTGCTGACCTACCTGACGATGTTGTAGTGTTGTTTCAACCTCCTGTTGTTGCTCCTCAAGTTCATCAAGCACCAGTTCAGCATGTTCTTCACATTGGTCCAGTGCTCACTGTCCTTGGGCCAGTTCTGTCACCTGAGATGCAATGGACTCGTTCTTTTTCCAGTATGATGAAGTGTTTTGACACCATTACAATACCTAAACCCATGAAGCAGCCTCTTCTGAAGTTTCTCATGCTCTCCAATCAGTCCTGGGATTTCTCTGTGCCTGAGGACCTGCTTGGTTGTCGCCTCTTGCCTACTCCTTCTGTTAGTCAGGCTGCAATATGTTTATCCCCTATAAAGAGGCCTGTGGATCGTGCTCTCTGTTTTGACTCAGTCTCTGACCCTGTCACTGAATCTTTTCAGTTCACTGCCACCGCTAAGATCTCCAAGAAAAGAACCCGCAAGTCTGCAGCTAATCATGTGTTGGTCAAATGTGAAGTGTGTCGCAGTCCGAGGCTCAGTGCTCGTCGTGATGGTTTTCGCCAGATTCAGCATAAGCCAGTTGCTCTTCCCCAGAGTTCTAGGTTCAAGAAACTGAAGAGAGCTCTTCCTTCTGAATCTGCTCCACCTCCAGCTGCGTCAGATAAGCCTGAATCAGAAGTGCCACCTCCCACATCTATCTCTAACCTTCAGCGTATTGGAGCGCACCTGCAGATTGCCCCTGAGAAGATCTCTGCGGAAAAGCTTGTAGCTGATCCGTCCAAGTCTCACTCCAGCAGCAACTCCGATGATAAGTGACAACCTCGACTGCTTGGGTCCATGGCGTACCTTAATAATCATCATCTTTAGCTTCTTTGTTTCATTTATGTTGAATTATCATGTGAACTTGGCTTTTGGGTCGGGTAGATCACTGCGTGGTCTCCTTCATGCTGATCTTATTTTGGTTTGTAATGAATTGCAATACTTTTAGAGACTGGAAGGTCCTGTGTTGGAATGTACAGGGCCTTAACTCTGAAGCCCGTCAGTTAGCAGTCAAGCAAAAAATCGATGAATCTGGTTGTTCGATTATTTGCCTTCAGGAAACAAAATGCACGCATATTGATCAGCGTTTCCTTAGGAAATTTTGCCCACGGCGCTTTGATAATTTTGTGTATGTACCATCTGTTGGTGCATCTGCTGGAATCGTGGTTATTTGAAATTCCTCTTTTATTGCTGGAAAGTTAGTTCAAGCTAAACCATATGGTATCATTGTGGAGTTTCGTTCCATGCACACGTCTGAAGTTTGGACCTTGGTCTCTGTTTATGGTCCTTGTCAGAACCCGGCTCGCGATGAATTTGTGCAATGGTTATACAATTTGGATATCCACTTCGATGACAACTGGTTGTTGGTTGGCGATTTTAACTTTATGCGCTCGTTGGATAACCGCAATTTGCCTGGGGGTAATGTCCATGAGATTTTCCTCTTTAATGAAATTATTGGCCATCTGGGGCTTGTTGAGCTCCCAATTAAAGGTCGTCAGTATACTTGGTCCAACATGCAGTCTATTCCTTTGTTAGAACAGATTGATTGGTTCTTTACATCTGTCTCTTGGACTAATAATCACCCCAACACTATGGTTTTGCCGTTGGCCCTTACTGTTTCTGACCACGTTCCGTGTGTAGTTAATGTTGCAACCTGCATTCCAAAGGCCAAGCTATTTCGTTTTGAGAATTATTGGGTAAACCTACCAGGGTTTTTGGACTGTGTTCAGGATGTTTGGAATAAGCCTTCCAAGATTAAAAAATGTGCTGCTGGTTCTATCTCTGCCAAGTTTAAAGCTCTCATAGTTGGTCTTAAAAGATGGCATGTGAATCTTTCCAAGATTAAAGCACTCATTGCAGATTGTAACACGGTCATTTTATATTTTGATGGCCTTGAGGAACTATGTTCTTTAACCTGGCCAGAGTTGAATTTTCGTCGAATTGTGAAGTTGCATTTAGAGGAAGTTCTTCACTTGCAGTTTATTTACTGGAAGCAGTGTTGCACTATCCGTTTCATCAAGATTGGTGAAGAGAACTCAAAGTTTTTTCAGGCCATGGCCACTGAAAGGTACCGCAAGAACACCATCTCCTCTATTAAAAATGCTGCTGGAGATGTGGTGTCTGACCATCAACAGCTTACTGGAATGTTTTGGTCTGAATTCAAAAACCGCATGGGTCATGCTCAAGGTATTCAGATGGGCTTTGACTTGGAAAATCTCCTAGCTAGAGTTGATGGGCTGGAGGATTTATCTAAACCCTTCTCTGAGGACGAGGTGAATGAGGTTATCAAGCATTTGCCTATTGATCGTGCTCCTGGTCCGGATGGCTTTACGGGACTGTTCTTAATGAAATGCTGGCATATCCTCAAAGCTGATTTTTTGGATTTGGTCAAAGAGTTTTATGAGGGCAAATGTAACTTGGAGTGTTTAAATACATCATTCATAACTCTTATACTCAAGAAGCTGAGCCCGGAGTTTGTTGGTGATTTTTCGCCGATCTCTCTCACAAACTCCTGTTTAAAATTTCTCACCAAGCTACTGGCCAATCGTTTGCAGAAGGTTATTCTTAGCTGCATTCACCAAAACCAGTATGGTTTTCTCAAATGCCGTTCCATTCAAGACTGTCTTGCCTGGTGTTTTGAATATATTCACCAATGTAAAGCTTCAAGGAGACCCATTGTTTTTCTAAAACTTGACTTTACAAATGCCTTTGATACCCTTGAGCATGCAGCCATCCTTAGAATTTTGAAATGCAAGGGTTTTGATGATCGTTGGAGGGGATGGGTTGATAGTTTGCTATCTTCTGGGTCATCTTCAGTTCTGTTGAATGGGGTTCCTGGCCAGCATTTCAAGTGTCAATCTGGAGTTCGTCAGGGTGATCCTTTGTCGCCTCTTTTATTTGTCATTGCAGTGGACTTGTTACAGTCAGTAGTTAATGATATGTGTCGACGCAATGTACTCACTTTGCCAATTCCCACCAAGTCCAACGACTTTCCAATTGTGCAGTACGCCAACGACACCCTTATTGTTCTACCTGCTGTTGACTCTCTGCTAATTGCCCTTAAGAAGATGCTTGAAGTTTTTGCTGTCTCAACTGGTTTGAAAGTTAACTTCAGTAAGTCTTCGATGATCCCGATAAATATGTCTGTTGAAGAGGTCTCTAGACTTGCCAGATTGCTTGGTTGTTCTGTTGGTTCTCTTCCCTTTACCTACCTTGGTTTACCTATGGGAACAACGAGACCTACATTATCTGATCTGATGCCTTTGGTTGATCGTATTGAGAGAAGATTGTCAGCTTCTTCTTGCCTCCTCAATCAAGGCAGTATACTCCAGCTGCTCCAATCGGTCCTCACCTCAATGCCAATATATTTCCTTTGCACTTTGTCGATCCCCCAAGGTATTCTTAAGCAGAATGAGAGAATTCAACGTCAATGTCTTTGGAGAGGTAATTCGGAATTGCCTCGGCAGTCTTTGGCAGCTTGGGACCTGGTTAGTAGACCAAAGAAATATGGTGGTCTAGGAGTTCTTGATCTGAGTGTGCAGAATGATGCTCTTCTCATTAAACATCTTTTCAAGTTCTTTAACAAGATGGATATTCCTTGGGTGAATTTAATCTAGGACTCCTATTACCAATCCTCGGCTCCGCAAGCTACCTAGATGTGTGGTTCCTTCTGGTGGCGTGATGTGCTTAAGCTATATGACAAATTCTATAATCTGGCAATGCCGCAGGTTCATGCTAGCGACTCTGTAGTGTTCTGGCTGGACAAATGGGAAATTAGTGCAAATCTTGTTACTCTTAAGGATCGGTTTCCAAGAACTCCATTCCTTTGTGATTGATGACTTGGCCAGGGTTAAGGATGTCCTCGAGCTACCTAACTTGACTGAGAGTTTCCATCTACCGCTGTCTCTAGAGGCTTTCCAGGAGTTTGATCAGCTTCAGTCCATGCTTCTTCCTATTGAGCTTGATCCTAACAGTAAGGACATTTGGAGATGGCCATCTAAGTCTGGTAATTTCCAGACCAAGATATATTATGACTATGCTTTCTCTAGCATTGTGGTTTATCCTATTTTCAAATGGATATGGAAATGCTCTTGCACTCTCAAGATCAGAGTCTTTGGATGGCTTCTTCTTATGGACCGCCTAAACACAAGGGATATGATGCAGCGCAGGCACTGGATTATCCAAGATGATTCCTGTGTGCTTTGCCTATCCCAAACCCACGAAGACAGAATTCATCTCTTCTTCACATGCAACTTCAGCCAGAGAGTTTGGAATTATCTTGGGATTTCTTGGCAGGTTCAGCCTCATCAGTCAACCTACTCAATGGCTTCTTCAGCTAGAAAAGAGTTTGGCTTGCCCTTCTTCACAGAAGTGGTTTTTACTGCCACCTGGAATATTTGGACTCAAAGGAATGGCAAAATCTTCAGGAATGAGACACCTAGCTTCAGAGCCTGGAGAAGGAATTTTGTTCATGATTTAACTCTGTTAACTCATAGGATCAAATGTAAATATAGAGATAAACTTCTAAAATTGTTAGCCTCTTTACCCTAGATAGTTAGTTTTTGTTTATTCCTGTCTTGTACCTTGTAATTTTATGCTGATTTTTAATAAAGCACTGTGAGGCTGTTGCCTTGCAGTATATAGTCAAAAAAAACATATGCCATGGCGACGTTGAGTGCCAGGATTTTAAGAACTTCCTCGAGGACAAAACAGTCAAATTCGTTACTATAGACTTTAAGAACGACAAAGAAGTCCTGCGTCGGATAGGCCTCGTTGTAGGCAACCCCTTCGACCTCCAGAAGAATTGGCTGGTGCCCTCTCGTCAGCCCTCAATGCTGACCTTGGCAGGAGCCATGGTTCATCCTTTGTACCCCAAACTGGAGAAACCTCATTGCACGTTTCATCGTCATGCATGGCAGCGGAATGTACTAGATATAGACCACATCCAGTACGCTGCAATGGATGGCTACCTTTGTTTCAATATCTACAAGGGTTGGATGAAGAGCAACCGCCAAGTTGGCGGTTCAAGCAAAGAAGTATCGGCCAAGACGAAGAGGGACAAGGACGAAGTCGAGGACGTGGACGAGGACTTTGAGTAAGGTGGCAGTGCCGTTGCTCATGGTGGTTCTAAACTTCTAATGCAGTGTCTACCGGATTAGTTGCGTAGTTTAATTTTAGGTGTGCTTAGTTTAATTTGAGGGGTGTGTTGTGTTGAGCCCCCAACAGAACTATGTTATGTTTCTTCTCATTACTTTAACTCTTCAGTATGTACATACTAGTACTAGTATTTCTTTAGTAGAATTTAGCACCCCGATTAAGCACATACTAGCTTTTTTAATAGTACTATATGCATAATTTGGCGACCAGCGCTCTCTATATGTACCACCTTTTTTAAAAATTTCAATTTTTGCTCCATGGCGCAATCCATCGATAGTGGAGTACTACTGTACAAAATTATACATTTTTTAAAAGGCTAGCATACTGTTCATCACATATATATATATAGCCAGTTAAATTCTCAACCTAGAACGACGTGCATGCCATGTAGTAAACCGATCCGGAGGAAGTATAGTAAAAATTAGGTGATTTTACCCAGCGATCGGCGGGGAAGCATGGCCTATCATGCTGTCCCATGTGTCATGATGTACCAAGGCGATGCGCGTGTCCCTCTTGAGGCAGAAGCAATACTAGTACGTGGTTTGAGATGATGTCGAACCAAAGTGTGAAATAATGGTTGCTTCGTCCGTCTGGGAAGGTGCGGCATTGTGATTTGACGTCTCACTGCTCATTACTAACACTGGGCCGGTACGAGTGGGGTGCGTCCCCCTGCTGTTCTGCACTGTTATTTCGTGCTTGACACGTCGACCCGATTGCACATGAGATGACCCCCACATCCTTTGTCAAAATAAACAACACCCCGATCAATGCATTTCATTCTTTCGAGCAACGGACGGGCACCTTACTTGCTCCTACAGGTGCATAAGCTTGCCACATAGGCATAAAGTCTGATGTGGCAAGTTAATCAAGAACAGAGAGACTAGTTTGGTGACCCAAGGAAGAAACGGTGCTAAGCGCGTGTACCTAGGTGAAAAGACAATTTTGAGTCTATAGCTAATTAAATGAAGCAAACTTAGCAACACCATTTCATTGGAAGAGGTCACTCCTTGGCAAATGTAATAAATACTAGTACTCCCTGTGTCCCATAATATAAGAACATTTTTGGCACTACACTAGTATCAAAAACGTTCTTATATTATGGGACGGAGGGAGTACAAAGAAAGAGATAGAGAGGAGTAAAAAAATACACTTATAGCCAACCTTATAGCCAACCTTGTTGTAGTATGAGTGACTAAGTGATGACTATGTATGACATGCCAACATCAGATAGCCTAACGCACCGTGTTAAATCTCCAAGGGCGCGACCGCGCGAGCGATGCCACTGTCATTGTAGGCGCGACCATGATACGGGCTGCTGGCAGCCCTTGGATCTGAGATCAAACGGTCGCATGCTAAGTTGCTGAAAATTAGCAGAATAACCCTCCAGGATAGGACATTCACCCATTGGTCTAGAATCACGCCATGCAACCGTTCGATCCCCGATCCAAGGGCTCTTGGAAGCCCGTATCCTGGGAGAATGGAAAGCCACTACCCTTCCGTTCGCACGCTGGCAGTTCGCTCCTACTCGTCCCCGCACGTCCTTTAATACTACGGTGGTTCGCTCTTAGTCGTCCTGTCCATTCACATTATGCCAGTTCCACTAATCCTAACCCTCCTCCCAAATCCATGGCGTCCCAAATCTCCCCGATCGGCGGTGAGTACAAGGTTAGAACCATCACCGGCGATGAGTTCGACGTCATCTACACCCGTTCTTCCGCGACGGTGAAAGGATGCCTTTCTCGCTTCAGACGCATGTTCGAAGACTCACATGATGAGTGGGTCACCGAGCTAGATGTTGAGTACACCACAGTCGTGGGACGAGAGAAGGATCTAAAGGACGAAGAGAGGAAGAAGCCCGCCGTGATCTAGGTTTGCGTGCATGACTTATGCTTGGTCTACCACATATGCCATGCCGATGTTGAGTGCCAGGATTTTAAGGACTTCCTCGAGAGCAACCTAGTCAAATTTGTTACTGTAGACTTTGGTAACGACAAAGAAGTCCTGCGTCAGATAGGCCTAGTTGTAGGCAACACCTTCGACCTCCAAAAGAATCGGCTGCTGTCCTCTCGTCAGCCTTCAATGCTGACCCTGGCAGGAGCCATGGTTCATCCTTCGTACGGTAAACTGGAGAAACCTCCATACACGTTTCATCGTCATGCATGGCAGCGGAATGTACTAGATATAGACCACATCCAGTACGCTGGAATGGATGGCTACCTTTGTTTCAATATCTACAAGGGTTGGATGAAGAGCAACAGCCAAGTTGGCGGTTCAAGCAAAGAAGTATCGGCCAAGAGGAAGAGGGACAAGGACGAAGTCGAGGACATGGACGAGGACTCCGAGTAAGGTGGCAGTGTCGTTGCTCATGGTGGTTCTAATGCAGCATCTACCGGAATAGTTGCAAAGTTTAATTTCAGGTGTGCTTAATTTAATTTGAGGGGTGTGTTGTGCTGAGCCCCCAGCAGAACTATGTTATGTTTCTTCTTGTTACTTTAACTCTTCAGTAAGTACATACTAGTATTTCTTACATTTCATCTTTTAGTTGGTATAGTACTACCACTCGTTTATTCACATTATATACGTACAATATATATGGCCAACATCATATAGCCAGCAGTTTAGTTGTCAAAGAATTTCAGGGTGCTCAGTTTTGTCAAAGAATTCCAGGGTGCTTAGTTTTATTTGAGGGGTGGGTTGCGCTGGACACCATTATTGTGACAAGCCTTATTAATAGTACTATATGCATAATTTGGCGACGAGCGCTCTCTATATGTACCACCTTTTTTTAATTTCATGTTTTGCTCCATGGCGCAATCCATTGATACTACTGTTGTACAAAAGTATATATTTTTTAAAAGGCTAGTGGGCGGGGCAGTCTAGCTTGGTCGGTTTCACGAGAGGCGAGAGCCTTTGTGATTTGACGGCTCATTACTGCTGAAAGGCGGGGCCTTGTGATTTGACTGCTCGTATAAATGCGCCGACGACCTGATTGAGGAGGAGCAAAGAACCGTGCGGTATACTCAAGTTTTCCACTGGAGTAGTACTACGACGGAGGAGCAGGAAACACGGCAGCCCAGTGCCATATGGCGATAAAAAAATGATCTAATATGCTAGTCATCTCATTGTTAGCATTGTTCTATTCATTCCCTCAAAAAACAAAAACCATTATTCTATTCATGCCTCGTAGAGAACATGACATGTGCGGCGAAACACCCGAAGCAAAAGATGAAACACAGCAGCAAAAGAAGAAGGAAGATTATCACCCCAAATGATCTAATTCGCAGCGGAGTCATAACTGCTTCTTCATCGCCTCCACGACCTCCATCTCCTTGCGCGTCTCCTCCGCCATCTTCTTCATTTTGTCCATGATGCGGGATTCCTCGACGCGAGCCTTCATCATCTGTTCCACGGCCGCATTACGTACCTTGGCAGCAGCCGGGTGCTGTAACACCCCAAAAATTTTAACCTTGTTTTATTAATTAAAATTTTGCCAGGAAACTTAAACTTTTATTTTCTGGATTTCCTTTTGGTTTCAGAACCATTCTTTTCTTTATTATTATGGAGTTTTTACCCCAAGTGAAAACTTTTCAATCATTATTGGACTCATTTTCCGTCTCAAATAAAACAATTCTTATATCAGTGGGATTATTTACATAATTATTTTTCCCTGAGTTTTATTTCTCTAAAATGGTTTTTCATAAGTTTTAGGGTTCCATTTGCACTGCAACCCTTTGATAAATTTATTTAAAAATCTCACCAAAATTTGGAGATATCATGTGATGTTTCTAGATCACTTTTATGCAAATACATCTTCTGTTCAATGGAGATTTTGAGCTCTACACCAAGTTTTCAAATCTGGTCCAGTGGGCAATTTTGCACTACAACCTATTTAAATATTTCTTTAAAACTTCCACCAAAAATAGGGGATGTCAGTAGGAGTATATTATTCATCTTTATGCAAAAACCCGTTGATGCCCTTTGGAAAAATTGAGTGAATCAACCTCATTTTCATTCTGGTCCAACTTGATGATTTGTACTACAACCATATTTTAACTTGCTCTTTTACATATGATTCTTTTTCCTACTTATAGCCCATCCTACAAAACCCTTAAGTCCAGGAGAGTGGACCCATTGGAGCATTTTAAAAGCTTGCAATCATGCCTTTTTCTTTCTGTCCAAAACTGAAGGTTTGCAAAACTTGCACTAGCAAGTTTCTGTTTCTGCCAAACCATCCTTACTACCCTATGTTGCATCTAAAGAGACACCAGCCTGGAGAATTTGGCCACCCCAAGAAATGTCTAGGTGCATGTGGCATTCTGTCAAGCACCTTGTGTGCATGGTTAGATCTGGCATAAGTTTTAGTTTACACCGTGAGCTTGACCCACTGACCCAGAAAACTTGTCCACTAAACTCCTAGATGCCTATAACCTAGCCTTGCTAATTGCCATCCTGACCCATGCCTTCTAACCGACGCTGGCATTTCGCCGAACGCCTGGCGTGCATGCCAGAGCACGCGTTTTGCACGTGCATGCGCACGAGTCGCCGTGTCCCACTGCCGCTCCCCCCACGCCCGTTCTGGCCCCACCCCTTTCCGAGCTGACGCCCCTGACTCCTCCCTCGCCGCAGGGCCGCCTGGCCCCCTCCTGGTGCGATATAGCGCCGCCGCCGCAAGCCGCCACCACTGCCCGATAACCTCTACACTGGTCGGCACCGCCTGAGGCACACCAATGCTCCAGCTTGCCCGTGGAGCAGTCCGACCTCATCCACAGCTTGTCCGCAAGCGCCCGTCGCCGCCACGATGCCCTGCAAGCTACAGAACGGTGGTCGCCGACATCCTTATCCACTGTCGCGGAACCGACCTCGTTGCGCTATAAAAGGAGGCCCCCGAGCTCGTCCAGCCATTCAGGCAGCCTCAGGCCACCCCCATAGCACCCCCCAGCCAGCAATCGTCGGGGAAAAGCCGTCTTCCCCGACTCCGGCCGATTCGGCCGCCGCCACGCCCCAGCACCGTTCGTCGCAACCAGGGCCTCCCCTTTCCGTCCAACGCCACCATCCTCCTCCCCTCAACCCTGCGGAGCTGCCCATCCTTTCAAACATGGTCGGGAGCCACCACAGCCCAAATCCCCAATCGTGCCCGAAGCCACCTCCGCCTCGGAGCTCGCCGCCGGCGACTCCCTTCCCCCCCCCCCGCCGACCCAACAACCACCGGGAGGACCGCCCCGGCCTGGCGGATCCATCCCTGCCCTCGGATGCCCTCGAGGAGTCGTCAATCGCCAGCGAGGATCGCCGGAGCTTCGCCTCCGTTCGGCCAAAGGAGAGGGAAGGCGGGGAGACTAGTCAAACCTGACCAGTGGGCCCCCCGGACCCACTGTCAGTGACTCACGCCGGTCCACGCTGGATAAGTGAAGGCGTAATCACAAAGTATGTGTTCGACGTGTACATATTTGAAACATTTTCTTTTTTTGTTTTTTTTAAATCAGAAATTTGACTAAACTTTGACTGGCTATATCTTTTTAACTAAAACTCCAAATGAGTTGATTCGTTTTCCTACCTCTCTAAAATATTGTCTAGTTTATTTTTCAGATTTATTTGAAAAAATTCATACAACATTTTTGTACTGTTTTTAAAGTATGTGTTATTTGAATATTTTTGAAAATAGGAATTTGGAGGGTAGATTATAACTTTCAAAAATTCTGGAGTGCACCTCACCCCTCCACAACTTGAAGGCAAGCATTCCGAAGCCTGGCGTAATATTTTTGTGTGTTGGTTGACACGATTATAACACCGCCTTAATATGGAGAACTCGTTATTTTATGTGGTGACGCGATCATTTGCATGAATCATATTGGAGATTTCCTTGCTGTTGGAAATGGATATACTTGTGATGGAAATCGTCCTCATATGCCTTGCATGCATGCCGGAAAGAAACCCAGGGAAACCTCTACCTTGGGTAGGCGTGAGCTTGTCTCCGGTCTCCGTCGGGACGGTTATGTCCGGTATGGCATAGTGAGGTATAATGAGTGGTGATTTTGTTGGTTGAAATATATTTTGGTTACACATATCATGCAGGGAATTTTTAAACCTCCTGGTTCGACCGTAGATCGAGTCTTGTTCCAGTAACCCCCATACTTGTTTCGTACTGCCGCTGGTCCCTGCAGCAGGTAGGGTACGGTTCAGTAAGTTGTCAACCCCTTTCTAGCACACACCGTACAGAGAGGCCATGGTGGAAGATACCGACTGCAGCCGGTAGGCAGGCCACCTGGTCCAGGGGCATGGGTGTTTCCGGTTGTGACCGAGAGGGGGCACCCCTTAGAGCGCGCGACATAAATTTGATCCCATGCTACGCGAGGTTGTAGCCTCCCCACTTAGAGTTTTACTTGACAGGTGTCGTGGGTGATTCAAGACACCGGTAAGTTAAGCTGGTGTGTGCAAGTCAGGTGTGTTTTCAATTAAAAGACCGTAGACGGAATTAGTCCCGATGGACTAAAGGAATCTGTTACTCGTGGGTATAGAGTACACACTCTGTGGAGATTAAATCTATTCGAATAGCCGTGTCCATGGTTAAGGACTACAGTCTGGGATGGGTCAAGTGTCGGTCTTAGTGTCGGTCTTCGGAGGAGGTATTGCTAAACCGGAACATGGATCATGATGTTGATTATGATGATTGTGATTATTATTATTCTTATGGACTAACCTATTATATTACTTGAATTATTGAGTATCCTTGGGACAGTTCTACCTCCTGGATATTCACTGTGATTATTTTTCTTATAAGCCCTTTATGTGGTGTCGCTCAGACGCCCGACTATGGCATGCTTGTCATTTACTTTATAAGCCCTTTATGTGGTGTCGCTCAGATGCCCGACTGTGGCATGCTTGTTATTTATTTACCTTATAAGCCCTTTATGTGGTGTCGCTTTGACGCCCGACTGAGGCATGCTTCATATCATGATCCTTTCGAGGCGTCGCTCCAGACACCCGATCGGTGCATTTTATTTCTACTCCATTATTGCATATTCATGTTGCATATAAATAACCTGCTTGCATGCATCAGGGATTTTATTTTATGGCTGACGATGTGATCATAGAATATTTCAGTACACGATTATCATTTATATTATACCCGTGTTCATAATGTTTGCGAGTACATTCACAGTACTCACTGGCTTGTCCCTGGCTATTGTCTTGGCCAGATTTCTTGCTTGGAGAGGAGTGTTGCGATGACAGCCCCGGAACCTAAGCAATGGTGATAGCAGCCTCGCGAAGATAGGAGTTAAGCTGGTCAGCTGTTCCTGTGGGAAATGGAGTCCCATAGACACTGATGATCCACAAATCGCTTCCGCCATCAACCACTAGAAACCATTTGTTGTACTCATAGGCCAGAATGGTCTTGTACTACATATTTTGTATTTTGCTTGGAATTTCTGCATCACGTTGGTGCCTCATCAGCTAACAGTAATCCTGGGGCTGGTGAGCACAAGGATCATTTTCTGGAAATTAATATCCCAAAAATCCGGTCCTGACAAACTTGGTATTAGAGCCAGGCTGACCATTGGCTAATCCTGTGTCAGCCAGGTCAATAAACCTAGTTAACCAACCCACCAGACCATAACCTAACCCAGGCCAAGCTTCTCGCGTAAGATAGCCACATAGTGACCCCGACACGTTTGGCAGTCGATGCCCAATCTATCAGCCTAGCCTGTCAATCACACGCCAGTGACCGACCCCTAAATTGTCCCATTCACAAGCGTGCGAAGGAAGACTCCGTCCCCTTTTCCTATAAAAAGGGCACGCTAACCTCAACACAGCACCGCACAAACTCTTTCCCAAACCAAGACATAATGCCTGGCCCCTTCGTACACAACGAGACCATAGCAAACAACCTTGGAGGTTTTGTGACCGTGCTCGCGAACCTTACCCGCCGTGCCTTTGCATTAGAAGAGCCTCCAGAATATGTGGTGTACCAAGGACCCATGAGCGGTGAAAGCCATCAATTCTGGGCCACCGTGCACGTCTATGGTAGGGGTCTATCTACAGAACGCCCCTACAGGTTCACCGGAAGGACAACTTCCTTTGAGCCACAAGCCAACCAACTAGCTGCTCGAGAGGTTGTAGTTCAACTCCGGCACTTGTCGCCCAGAGTTAACTGTCGCTCGTTCTACTACTACCCCAGTCGTGACGGGTATAGTAGGCCACCCAAGGTCACCAACGGAGATCATGAGACGGATCCTGCATTGTTGCATCTGGTGCGCTATGTAAGTGCACTAGAAGAACTATTCGATCAAATCACTCTTGATTTGATCGCAGCTCGTGGAGAACTGATCCGCCGAGCCCCGGCAAGAGGAGAAGATGAGCCCAACACTGACAACCCAGTCGTGCTGTTCGGACAACCGATCGAGTCCTTGAGATCAGCCCCAGTCATCGACCAAAATACCTTGATGACCCCAGAAGTGCTTCGTCGCCTTTTGGGAACACGCTCCAGCGGGATTGTGGCCAACAATCCTCGAGATGGTCATCATCGCTACCCCAACCCTGCAGTCCCTCAACCCCCTCCAGCTAATCCCGACGGTGAAAACCGTGGAGAAGCCTCGACGTCCATGAGGCAAGCCCGCTTAGATATTAACGAGGTAGACTAAGTCGCTCGAGTAGTACCGAGTCCTAGTTTGTCCTCGCCCTGTAATTGTGCGATCCTATATCGCCATGATTAAATGCTAATTTCTTGTGCACCCCTATTTTAGTAATAGCCATGCATGAGTATGTTGATGTGCAATTGCATTTTTAATCTCGGGTGTAGCTGCCAAAAACCAACCTCGACGACACAAAGTTTGTGCTATAAGTAAACATTTTGGTTTCAACTAACAGGAATGATGTTTTCAAAAACAACCCTCAGCAAATCTCGAGGACGAGATTTTTTCTTAAGGAGGGTAGTGTTGTAACACCCCAAAAATTTTAACCTTGTTTTATTAATTAAGAATTTTCCAGGAAACTTAAACTTTTATTTTCTGGATTTCCTTTTGATTTCAGAACCATTCTTTTCTTTATTATTATGGAGTTTTTACCCCAAGTGAAAACATTTCAATCATTATTGGACTTATTTTCCGTCTCAAATAAAACAATTCTTTTATCAGTGGGATTATTTACATAATTATTTTTCCCTGAGCTTTATTTCTCTAAAATGGTTTTTCATAAGTTTTAGGGTTCCATTTGCACTGCAACCCTTTGATAAATTTATTTAAAAATCTCACCAAAATTTGGATATGTCATGTGATGTTTCTAAATCACTTTTATGCAAAAACATCTTCTGTTCATTGGAGATTTTGAGCTCTACACCAAGTTTTCAAATCTGGTCTAGTGGGCAATTTTGCACTACAACCTATTTAAATATTTCTTTAAAACTTCCACCAAATTTAGGGGATGTCAGTAGGAGTATATTATTCATCTTTATGCAAAAACCCATTGATGCCCTTTGGAAAAATTGAGTGAATCAACCTCATTTTCATTCTGGTCCAACTTGATGATTTGTACTACAACCATATTTTAACTTGCTCTTTTACAGATGATTCTTTTTCCTACTTATAGCCCATCCTACAAAACCCTTAAGTCCAGGAGAGTGGACCCATTGGAAGATTTTAAGTGCTTGCAATCATGCCTTTTTCTTTCTGTCCAAAACTGAAGGTTTGCAAAACTTGCACTAGCAAGTTTCTGTTTCTGCCAAACCATCCTTACTACCCTATGTTGCATCTAAAGAGACACCAGCGTGGAGAATTCGGCTACCCCAAGAAATGCCTAGGTGCATGTGGCATTCTGTCAAGCACCTTGTGTGCATGGTCAGATCTGGCATGAGTTTTAGTTTACACTGTGAGCTTGACCCACTGACCCAGAAACCTTGTCCACTAAACTCCTAGATGCCTATAACCTAGCCTTGCTAATTGCCATCCTCACCCACGCCCTCTAACCGACGCTGGCACTTCGCCGAATGCCTGGCGTGCACGCTTTGGGCGCGGCCAGAGCGCGCGTTTTCCACGTGCATGCGCACGAGTCGCCGCGTCCCACTGCCGCTCCCCCCACGCCCGTTCTGGCCCCTCCCCTCTTCCAGCCGACGCCCCTGACTCCTCCCTCACCGCAGGGCCGCCTGGACCCCTCCTGGCGCCCTACAGCGCCGCCGCCGCAAGCCGCTACCGCCGCCCGACAACCTCTGCACTGGTCGGCTCCGCCCGAGCCACACCAACGCGCTAGCTCGCCCGTGGAGCAGTCAGAGCTCATCCACAGCTTGTCTGCAAGCACCCGTCGCCGCCACGATGCCCTGCAAGCTACAGAACGGCGGTCGCCGGCATCCTTATCCACCGCCGCGGAACCGACCTCGTTGGGCTATGAAAGGAGGCCCCCGGGCTCGTCCAGCCACTCAGGCAGCCTCAGGCCACCCCTATATTACCCCCACAGCCAGCAATCGTCGGGGGAAAGCCGTCTGCCCCGACTCCGGCCGGTTCGGCCGCCGCCACGCACCAGCATCGTTCGTCGCAACCAGGGCCTCCCCTGCCAGTCCAACGCCACCATCCTCCTCCCCTCAACCCTGCGGAGCTGCCCAGCCTTTCAAACATGGTCGGGAGCCACCACAGCCCAAATCCCCAATCGTGCCCGAAGCCACCTCCGCCGCGGAGCTTGCCGCCAGCGACTCCCTTCAACCCTGCCGACCCAACAACCACCAGGAGGACCGCCCCGGCCTGGCGGATCCATCCCTGCCCTCGGATGCCCTTAAGGAGCCGTCGTTCACCGGCAAGGATCGCCGGAGCTTCGCCTCTGTTCGGCCAACGGAGAGGGAAGGCGGGGAGACTAGTCAAACCTGACTAGTGGCCCCCCCGGACCCACTGTCAGGGACTCACGCCGGTCCACGCTGGATAAGTGAAGGCGTAATCGCAAAGTACGTGTTCGACGTGTACATATTCGAAACGTTTTCTTTCCTTTTTCTGTTTTTTTAAACCAGAAATCTAACTAAACTTTGACTCGCTATATCTTTTTAAATAAAACTCCAAATGAGTTGATTCTTTTTCCTACCTCTCTCAAATATTCTCTAGTTTATTTTCATATTTATTTGAAAAAAAGTTCAGACAACTTTTTTGTACTGTTTTTAAAGTATGTGTTATTTGAATATTTTTGAAAATAGGAATTTGGAGGGGAGATTATAACTTTCAAAATTTCTGGAGTGCACCTCACCCCTCCACAACTTGAAGGCAAGCATTCTGAACCCTGGCATAATATTTTTGTGTGTTGGTTGACACAATTATAACACCGCCTTAATACGGAGAACTCGTTTTTTTATGTGGTGACGCGATCATCTGCATGAATGCATATTGGAGATATCCTTGCTGTTGGAAATGGATATACTTGTGATGGAAATCGTCCTCGTATGCCTTGCATCCATGCCGGAAAGAAACCCGGGGAAACCTCTGCCTTGGGTAGTGAGGGAGTCCTGGAATAGGGGGTGTCCGGATAGCCGAACTATCATCGTTGGCCGGACTCGAAGACTATGAAGATACAAGATTGAAGACTCCGTCCCGTGTCCGGATGGGACTTTCCTTGCCGTGGAAGGCAAGCTTGGCAATACGGATATGTAGATCTCCTACCATTGTAACCGACTCTGTGTAACCCTAGACCTCTCCGGTGTCTATATAAACTGGAGGGTTTTAGTCCGTAGGACGAACAACAATCATACCATAGACTAGCTTCTAGGGTTTAGCCTCATAGATCTCGTGGTAGATCTACTCTTGTACTACCCATATCATCAATATTAATCAAGCAGGAGTAGGGTTTTACCTCCACCGAGAGGGCCTGAACCTGGGTAAAACATCGTGTCCCTTGTCTCCTGTTACCATCCGCCTAGTCGCATAGTTCGGGACCCCCTACCCGAGATCCGCCGGTTTTGACACCGACATTGGTGCTTTAATTGAGAGTTCCTCTGTGCCGTCGCCATCAGGAAGGATGCCTCGTCCCGTCTTTAAAGACGGCACCGTTGGTAAAGGAGCTTTGGCCATCGGCCAAACTCTCCGACTAGGTGGTTTTCTTATGACCGCCTATTCGGCCGACACGCCAACGATGATTTCTCGGGTCATCAAAAGCAATCTTCACGTTAACTCGGAACTTGCCGAGAAGCTAGATCCGATGGAGCTCTCCTCCTTAAACGAGCTCTTGGATCGCATCGCCGCCCTGGGAGTCGCTACAGACTATGATCAGATTGGGCCTAAAACCGATCTGAGAGAGATCAACTCTCCCAAGCTACCCACCACGTTGCTGTGGTAGAGGAACAGTACGGCGACCCCTCTTCTATATTAAGAACTAGCTATGTCCGGATTCCCGACCCCTCCATGCCGGACTCCCGCGGAGGGACGGACGGAGATCATGTCCTGAACCTAAAGTCAGGCAGCGGGCTGGATTCATTGGACAATATCCAAAAACCCAACTTCCAAGTTCGGACACTTTTCCGCCCTTGAGGCTTAGATTGGACGGGGTTCCGAACTTTATTCCACCCGCCCACCCAAACATAAGCGATCTATCCCGAATCCGGCAAGATCCCGCAGAAACAGTACACCATTACTGGGCCAGATTCCTCCTGGTTATGGACAGGATAAAGGACTGCCGCGAGGAAGACGCAATTTCACTTTTCTGCAATAATTGCACAGACAAAGGAATCCTAAACGCCATAAGTCGTCGTGAAATTACACGTTTTGCCGACATGGCGTCCATAGTACAAAATTACTGTGCGATGGAGAGCGCCTGGAAAACCGAAACCAAATTTTGGGATAATCCGGCCCCGAATACAACCCTAGTCCGAAATCAAAGGGTGCATCATCGCTAGACCCCTCGGTTAAATACCAAAAAGCAAAAACCCCCTAAAGGGCACGGAACCATACTGGAGGGATGGCTCAATGGACCCTGCAAAATTCATAGTACAGAGGGCGCCACTCCAACTCATAGCCTTCGAGCATGTTGGATACTATGGCAGGTGGCCAAAAGTGGCGAAGAGCTTCTAGCCCAAGAGAGCCAGCCCAGCAACACCAGTATGGTATTAACAGTCTTCGAGACTTTCACATCAAATAATATGCGGAAACGAACACTACGCAGCCTTGCCGAAGTCTACCAAGTAGCAACAATAAATCCATGGAATGACACGGCTATTACCTTTAACGCGAGTGACGAACCTAAATTCCGAACAGCCCGAGCACCAGCCGCATTGGTCCTCAGTCCAATAGTGGACGGCTTTCGCCTTACTAAGGTACTCATGGATGGCGGCAGCGGATTGAACCTCATTTACGAGGAAACCCTTCGAAAAATGGAAATAGACTGGAGCCGCATTGAGCGAAGCAGCACAACCTTTAGAGGAATAATCCCTAGTCGGGAAGCATGCTGCACAGGAAAAATTACACTGGATGTGGTGTTCGGCTCGCCGGACAATTACAGGTCCGAGGAGGTCACGTTCCAAGTGGCCTCGTTCAGCAGCGGATATCACGCTTTATTAGGGCAAGAGGCATTCACAATTTTTCAAGCTATACCCCATTACGAGTACATGAAGCTCAAAATGCCCGGTCCCAACGGAATCATCACTCTTGCCAGTTATCCGGACATAGCACTCCGTGCCAAAAATAAGACAGCCGCACTAGCCCTCGAGGCACTATCCGAAGCCCTAGTGGCCGAGGAACTCACTGCGCTGCGCTCCACGGTGAACAGGGATGATGTGATACTCGACAAGAGATCCAAGTCCACCTCTTTTAAGCCAGCGGACGAAATAGTCAAATTCCAAGTCCATCCAACGGACCCTACAAAGATGGCATCCATTGGGGCACAGTTAAACCCCGACGTAGACGCCGCACTACGAGAATTCCTACGGGAAAATTGGGACATTTTTGCCTGACACCCTTCAGACATGCCAGGAATCCCATGCCGGCTGGCTGAGCACAGCCTAAACATCCTAAAAGGATTCAAGCCAGTCAAACAGGCTCTTCGGCGTTTTTTGAACCCAAGAGACAGGCAATGGGAGAGGAGCTAGCCAAACTATTGGAAGCCGGATTCATCAGAGATATACAACATCCGGATTGGCTAGCAAACCTGGTGATGGTACCAAAGAAAGATAAATCCTGGCGCCTATGTGTCGACTTCAAGGACCTTAACAAGGCTTGCCCAAAGGATCCCTTCCCCCTCCCCCGCATCTATCAAATTATCGACGCTACCGCTGGGCACGATTCATTGTGCTTCCTCGACGCATACTCCGGCTACCACCAAATCAACATGGCAGAACCAGACCAAGCCGCAACGGCACACATCACTCCATACGGCCCATTCTGCTTCAACACAATGCCCTTCGGGCTCAAAAACGCCGACACAACATATCAGCGCATGATTCAGACATGTCTGGCAAACCAGATCGGCAAAACAGTGGAGGCATACGTAGATGACGTGGTTGTCAAATCCAAGCATGTCGAAACTCTAGTAGACAACTTGAGACTCACATTTGACAATCCCCGAACATACGACATTAAGCTGAATCCAGAAAAATGCGTCTTTGGTGTACCAGCCGGAAAGCTCTTGGGCTTCATTGTATCCGGTAGAGGAATTGAAGCAAACCCAGCCAAGATCCAAGCTCTGTCACAATTGGATATCCCAAAAGACCTCAAACAAATTAAAAAATTGACAAGATGCGTGGCGGCTCTAAGCCGCTTTATCTCCCGCTTGGGTGAAAAGGCATTACCCCTTTATCGCCTCCTCCGGCGCACCGAACACTTCAAGTGGAGGGATGCCGCCATGGCCGGACTCGAAGAAATAAAAGCCATATTGGCAACAAATCCAATCCTGGCCGCACCCAATATGGGCGAACCAATGTTATTATATATCTCAGCAACACATCAAGTTGTAAGCGCGGTGCTCGTCGTCGAACGAGAAACGGACGGACACAAGTTCCCCTTCAAAAACCAGTTTACTACGTGTCCACTGTCCTAACTCCATGCAAGTCCCGGTATCCATATTATCAAAATATAGCATACGCGGTGTTCATGGCATCTCGGAAGCTGCGACACTACTTTCAAGAGTGTTCGATAACAGTAGCCTCCGAAGTACCTCTTAATGATATTATAAACAACCGCGACGCAACTGGCCGGATTGCAAAATGGGCCATTGAGCTCCTCCCATTCGACATAACCTATAAACCACGGTGAGCTATCAAGTCGCAAGTTTTGGCTGACTTCGTCGCCGAATGGACTGAAGCCGAACTCCCTAAAGAATATGGCGCATATTCCAATTGGATGATGCACTTCAAGGCTCCAAAATGTTGGCCGGCCTGGGGGCTAGCGTCGTCCTGACATCCCCAACCGTAGACACAGTCCAATACGTACTCCAGATAATGTACACGGACTCCAACAACGCAGCCGAATACGAGGCCCTTCTGCATGGCCTCCGGATGGCGGTCTCCATGGGCATTAAACGCCTAGAGGTGCGCGGGGATTCGAACCTCGCAATATCCCAAATAAATGGAGACTTCGACACCAAGGATCCGAAAATGGCAGCTTACTTTAACGCCGTCCTAAAAATGTCAGCTCGGTTTGAAGGGCTCGAATTTCACCATATAGCCCGGGATAATAACCAGGCGACAGACGTTTTGGCATGCATCAGCGCAAAGCGCGATGCTGTCCCTCCCAACATCTTCCTGGAATGGCTTTTCAAGCCATCCGTACTATGGGAAGGGGAGTCCGGAAACAACAATCCGGACCCAACCGCACCGCCCGACACCGAACATTCTGACACAATCGGTGGTTCTGCCAATGAAAAAACACATTCATCCCACGAAATAATGGCAGTCATTGCCCCGTGGACGGAACCATTCCTAGCCTACTTAACTAGGCAGGAACTTCCCGAGGACCAAAATGAGGCCCGCTGCATAGTACAGTGATCTAAAGCCTATAAGGTCCGTGAGGGAGAGCTTTATAAAAAAAAGCACAACCGGAGTCCTTCAAAGGTGTATCTCCGAAGAGGAAGGGTGAGATCTCCTGGCTGAAATTCATGCCGGACTCGGTGGGCACCACGCCGCAGCCCGGGCCCTTCTAGGCAAGGCCTTTCGTACAGGATTTTATTGGCCGACGGCCCGGGCAGATGCTCAGGACTTAGTCCAACGATGCGTCGGTTGCCAGCTCTTTGCTAATCAAAGGCACATGCCACCCACCGCCCTCAAAACTATACCCATCACCTGGACGTTCGCGGTCTGGGGGCTTGACATGGTTGGACCCCTTAAAGGAGGAACCCACAAGCAAAAATACCTATTGGTCATGGTAGATAAATTCACCAAATGGATAGAGGCCAAGCCAGTTAAGACGGCCGAATCCGGACCCGTGATAGACTTCATATCAGGGGTAGTACACCGTTACGGCGTCCCCCATAGCATCATCACTGATAACGGCACGAACTTCACGGCCGATGAGGTTAAACTCTGGTGCAAAAACATGGGCATCAAGCTCGATTACGCTTCAGTCTATCACCCTGAAACTAACGGTCAAGTCGAGCGAGCAAATGGTCTAATCATGAGCGGCATTAAACCCATACTAGTGCGATCCCTCAAGGAATCTAACACGCACTGGGTAGAGGAGCTCAACTCCGTACTCTAGGGGCTGTGGACCATGCCGAATCGCACCACCAGATTCACACCATTTTTTATGGTATACGGCGCAGAGGCAGTTTTGCCCTGCGACATAATTCAAAACTCACCCCGCGTGCGCATGTACGAAGAAAGAGAAGCTGAGTTGGATCGGCAGGACAGTTTGGACGCCTTAGAGGAGGAGCGCGACATGGCAAAAGCTCGTTCCGCATTCTATCAACAGCAGGCTCGAAGATATCAAAGCAGAGAAGTGCGGGCCAAAGCTTACAATGTTGGCAAACTAGTTCTACGCCTGCCGGACAAGAAAAAGGATAAACTCAAACCCAAATGGGAAGGTCCCTTCATCATCGACCAAGTCCTGACCGGCGGAGCGTACCGTCTGCGAAATGCATCGGATAACCGACTCGAGCCGAATCCATGGAATGCAGCCCGTCTCCGAAGATTCTACGCCTAGCGCCGGACTCTGAGTTCGCCTCCTTCCTCCGTCTACATTTTATACTTTAGCTGTCTTTTTACTTCTCCCCTTCGTCCTCCCTTTTCTTAAAGCCTTTGGAGGCTTGTCTGCGCATTGTTCGCACACACTTGACGTGCTACTCGCACTCATTATACCTGGGGGCTTCTTTAACAGAAGCTTATTTATACGGGCCTTATGCCCAAGACATGCGTCAAACTTCTGCATGTACCTTTTATTCACCATTATATGCATCGATATGACTTAAGTTTTGGCCAAGCCGGGTTGCCTGGCTCCTGTGCTTACCCCTACGTTCCCGATTGTTCGGCTAGGTGGTAAAGCTAGCACCTCTGCGATTGTTACTGCCGGGTTAGCCGGATGTGTACCTCAGACTGGGTGAAGCCGAAAGCTAGCATTCTTAAGGGAATATTCGGTCGGTGAACTAAAAGACGATTTCTTACCTATTTATTTATCTGCCCCCAAATGCTTTTCTGCTTTTTTTGCAGTCCGGACATGCACTTTAGGGCATGCCTCCCAGGGAAAGGAACCCCTAACAGAACTATTCTCCCTGGAAGATGTTTCTTACTAACCATGTAATATAACATAACTAGTTGGGCACTTGTCTGATAAAGCACTAATGACCCCGACGCCTGATCTCCACGCATGCCCCGGTTCTTACATAGCCGTGAGGGTATTCGGACACACTCCGGACTGTCGGGTCCATAGGTTGAAGCGAAAAGGTCTGCTACGACAAACGATCTACAATCCGGCTAGAAGGCATTTTACATGTCATTTTAAATTACATAGTCAAATTGACTGATCGTATTCCTCTTCAATACCATCTAACAGGTTGTCTAGTTTACAGTCCCACTGGGAATACTTTGCGGCCAACTCTACTTGGCCGTATACTAAGCTTACAGGGATCTCCTTCCCATCAGGCCCCATAGGTCCGACCTCGGCCATGTGGATTGGGTCAGCCTTCGTGTACCGCGTCTTCACCATGGCCCAGGCCTCCCTCGCGCCTTGACGGCAGGCCGATATCTTCCATAGCTGGAAGCGGCGCCGTGCTCCCTGAAGCTTCTCCGCAAGCTCTCCAAGGCTTTCGGGTAGGGAGATGGATGGCCACAAGGCCTGGGCGACGCCCCTCATAGCCTGCCGAACTCGTTCGTGCACTTGCAGCAGCTCGAGAGAAGGTCACCAGTTGAACTGGGCATTTCCTCTGCAGGACGACCTGTGAGGATACCTACAGACATATTTCTGTTAGTCGACTTCCTCGCCGAACTCTTTTTTGAGGTTCGCTCAAGCACTTACTATAAATGCCGCGACGAAGCCGCCGATTTTCCTTAACGGAGTCAGACGGCTGGGCCCGAACATCTTTTAGTTCCTCGCCAATCTGGGTGTTGGCATCCTGGAGGTTATTTTTCTCTTGCCGCACCCTTGTAAGCACTTTCTCGCCGGCTTTTAGCCATCGCAGGAGCTGTTGCTTGTCCGGATCTAGTCCGGCGCCATCTGCAAAATTATTGTTAGTCTTACACACACGCCGCATTTAGCAAATTACTTCTCTTTAGAAGCATATATTACCAAAGGGGGTCTCTATGTCTTCCCCTGCTGCGGCTAGCGCGGCCTCAAGTTGGGCCTTGCACTCTTGCAGCTCCTGGGACAGTTGGGTATTCTTTTCTGTAAGATCCTGCATAACAAATGATCCTTAAATCAGTTATTCTAACTACTTTAAGTCTCAGGGGCTACTGGCATATATAACTGTCAAAATTCCTCACCCGTATGTCTTTCACATACTGCTCCGTGGCTCTGGCTAGATCATCTTGAGCGGCACGGAGGTGCGCATCTCTCGAATTAAAGGCATTCAATGCCTATGGGGAGAAACACGCGTCACGAAGAACTGTCCGGCGCCTGTGATTCATGGCGCTCTCCACCTCAGATCGGGTGGCGGACAACCTGTCGGCATCCTCCGTTAGAGGAGCATCCGACGCGCGCCTTGTGTTAGCCTCCCCCTCCGGACCCGGCGTTGGAGCCTGGCTGACGGAGGCTCGATTGGCAACCTCTCCAGACACAGTCCAGCGAGCGCTCTTTTTCCTGAAAAGGTCACGAACGTAATATGCCTTCCAGGAATCGTGCCTTGAAACACGGTGGCACGCCGTACCATTGCGGCGACGTCTCGATCCGCACCGCTCTTCTTTTCCGCCTGCTGGGCCGAGCTGCCCCTTGTTGGACAACCGCCGCGGGCTCGGCTTCCGGCCTTAAAGGCACCTCCTGCGGAACACCATTAGTATGCGGTGATCAGAAATAAGCACGGATGGATGATGGTATCAAGACTTCGGTCACAGTTACTTGGGAAGCTGGAAATATCCCGGGGTAGTCAGCCGTAATGGCGACCAAAGCATTGTCGATGCTAAGTTGGTGGAACACCCCATCGATCAGCTCCACCTTTATATCCGGATCCTCTTTGGACGCCGGATCAAGGGACCATTCTGGATCCTCGGGTTGTGGAGGCGAGTTGTATATGTCCTCTACAGCCCGGCGCAGTTCCTGCGTCGAAATCACAAAATGAGATACTTAATCATGGGAATGGGGATCGGATAGGCAAAAAAGAGATGTCCGCTTACCCAGCTTCGAGGATTGTTCATAGAAAATCCGCTCAGTGGACTAATACGGAGAAAATCCTCCTTCTCTCCTTTGTACAGGCCGGACAAAATCTTCACCAGATCGGCGACCGATCCCGGCCACTTACGGCCGTGGCGGGTGGTATCATCCTCCCCATTGAAATCCCACATGGGGTGGCCCCTATACTGGAGCGCATGCACCCCCCGCATAATGCATGTGGCCATGACTCCGATCATGGTCAATCCGGAATGAGCCAATAATCTTATTCAGCCCATCAGGTAAAGGACGTCCCTGTCATTCTCCCATTGAGGGCTCCGCGGACGCCAACTTAGGCGTTTCTTCAGAGGAGCATTACTGAACTCCGGGAGGCCGATCCGAACTGGGTCTGGTAGCGGGGCATCCTCTATATAAAACCATTCCGAAGGCCAGTCTTCAGACGCCTTCTTCGGGGTTCCGGATAGATATCCGGTCCCGGCGATGCACCATAGTTCGGCTCTGCCCACTTGATATATTGACCCCTCATGAGAACAGGGTATGTCGGTGTCAAAACCGGCGGATCTCGGGTAGGGGGTCCCGAACTGTGCGTCTAGGCGGATGGTAACAGGAGACAAGGGACACAATGTTTTTACCCAGGTTCGGGCCCTCTCGATGGAGGTAAAACCCTACGTCCTGCTTGATTAATATTGATGATATGGGTAGTACAAGAGTAGATCTACCACGAGATCAAGGAGGCTAAACCCTAGAAGCTAGCCTATGGTATGATTGTTGAGATGTATGTTGTCCTACGGACTAAAGCCCTCCGGTTTATATAGACACCGGAGGAGGCTAGGGTTACACAGAGTCGGTTACAATGGTAGGAGATCTACATATCCGTATTGCCAAGCTTGCCTTCCACGCCAAGGAAAGTACCATCCGGACACGAGCCGGAGTCTTCAATATTGCATCTTCGTAGTCTTGGAGTCCGGCGGATATTGATAGTCCGGCTGTCCGGACACCCCCTAGGCCAGGACTCCCTCAGTAGCCCCTGAACCAGTCTTCAATGACGATAAGTCCGGCGTGCACAATGTTCGGCATTGCAAGGTGGGTTCCTCCATTGAATAATCCAGAGGAGATCATGAACACCAGGATAGTGTCCGGCTCTGCAAAATAAATTCCACATTCCACCGTAGAGAGAATAAAATACACACTTAACTCAATCTGCTGACGTATTATGCGGCGCGACATCACACCGCAACCAAGCCTTTGTTTGAATCGTTTTTTACTATACCACCTCAGCACGTTTAGCGAAGCGGTTTCCTCGGCACGTCTTGTCGAAGCAGAGATCGTGTTCCCCTTATTCCGGGATTCTCATCAATACGTGCGTGGGTAACCCAACCGCGCCAGTGATGGTGGCGCTTGGGAGATAAGCGAGTTTTACCAGGCTGGTGGGGGACGCATAGTTTTGTCCGCCTATATATAAGGGATAAGGATTCACCTTCTCACCTACGCCTTCTTCCTCCTTTGCCTATCCATCCCTTGAACTCAAGCTCCAACGCCCGAGCTCGCGCATCTCGCCTCGACCTTCGCCGAATATGTCCGGAGCGGGAGGTAAATGGTTGGCCTCCACCGCGAAGGAGGAGGACATCACCAAGCTGCGCAGCGCCGGATATCTTTCCGGCGATATCGCGCATCGGCTGCCCGACGAGGGGCAGCTCATCCTGACCCCAGGGCCTCATGAGAGGGTCGTCTTCCTCCCCCACTTCCTCCGCGGACTGGGCTTTCCGCTCCATCCATTTGTCCGGGGGCTCATGTTTTATTATGGCCTGGATTTCCATGATCTGGCACCGAACTTCATCCTCAACATCTCGGCGTTTATCGTCGTGTGCGAGGCCTTCCTCTGCATCCAGCCCCACTTCGGCCTGTGGCTCAAGACCTTCAACGTCAAGACGAAGGTTGTGAAGGGCACGCAAGCGGAATGCGGCGGCGCCATGTTGGGCAAGTTGCCCAACGTCCCTTGGTTAGAAGGGTCCTTCGTGGACTCTGTCAAGGGGTGGCAATTGGGGTGGTTCTATATCACCGAGCCGCGCAAGCCCACATGGGCGGCGGCCCCCGAGTTTAGATCTGGAATCCCCACGCAGCTCACCTCCTGGAAAGAGAAGGGCTTGTAGTGGGGCAATCCGGTGGAGGTGACGGGACTCCGAGCCTGCATCAAGAAGATGGTGAGCAATAAGCTCAGGCTTGTCGACGTGGTCCAAGTCATGCTCCTCCGGCGGATTCTCCCATGCCAAGAACGGGCATTCAATTTGTGGGAGTTCAATCCGGAACAGCACCAGGCGCTAAACGGGCTCTTCGATACAACTTACGAAGGCGCCTGGAGGGTGCTGTTCAAGGGCGCCGAAGCCCCCGCATCCGCGACCGAAGACCGCGGATTCAGCTCGCAGTCTCCGACTGACGAGGTAAGTGATTCAACCCCATTACGGGACACTTGTGGTAATTAGATTGACTCTAGTGAGGTTTCAATCTGCCTCTTCCTTTGACAGGAATGGATGGAGAACGCCAAGCTGCTCATCATCCCGACTCCCATGCCAGAAGACCCAGTGGACGCCCGTTTAGCGGGGCTGCTGGTTCCGGCACCGCACGTGGTGCCGGAGAAGAAGGCCAAGAAGGTGGCCGCGGGGACTCGAAAGAGTTCCCGTAATCAAGCGTCTGATGACGACGAGGACTCCTCCCCTAAAGACGACGAGGAGGAGTATTCTCTCCCGGAGGAGGGAGAGAAGAAGAGGATGGCTTCCCCAATCGGGGAGGCCGAAGGGTCCAAGAGGGGGAGAACTATCCCACCGGACAGTTTTGCCAACATCAGCGTTGGCGAGGATGAGTGGCCTCCAAGGGCCAAGCGTCCGGCGAGATCGTAAGTATCCGGATCCTTGATGTGTAATTTCTTTTATGTCGCGTAGTATCCTTCTAACGCCGCATTCTGTCCGTAGTCCAGCCAAGGATGATCTCCCTGACTCATCGAGCGGGTCACTGGCCTCGTCGGATGTGAATTCCATCCCGACTGCCTCTACCCCACGTGCCGACGAGGACGCCGAGGTGGGATACCAAAGAGGGACCCATCAGGAGGAGGCTCCGGAGGCGCTATCAGGCGACCTCCCGAACTTCGTGCCGGACTCTGCATCAGAACCCGCAGTGGTTCCAGAGTCCAGCAAGCGGCCCCTTCGAAAGAAGGGCAGGACCGTGACGCCGGCGGTCTCCGTCCAACCGGAGGCGCCGGATAACCTGTTGGAGGCGCTTAAAGGCGCTTCCATCGAGGAAGAACACCGCACTATCATGACTGCGGTGATTGAGAAGGTTCAGCTCGCTAAGAGCGGGCTGACCGAAGCCTGCAGTAGCCTTCTAACAGGCTTTGAGGTAAGAAGTTAAATTTATATAATGTAATACTGCATAGACAGTAGCCCCTGAAGCTTAGTTCGGTGTTCGGCAAGAAAAGCCGGACTAAGGATCTAACAAGATGTACGCAGGGTTGCTAAAAATATGTCAATATGGGTTTGCAGGCTGCGCTGCTGTCCTCTGCCGCTTTGACGGCGGAGGTCGATGTACTGAAGAAGGACCTCGAGCGGTCCGAGCAAGAGCTCGGCCATGCAAAGAAGTAGCTCGAGGAGAAAGATGGTGAGTAACACCTCTTTGAATAAGTACCTTACAGAAAAGGATTTTGGTTGCAAACAAAATTAACAAGGATAATATGTGTATTGCAGGGGCCACTAACGAGGTGGCAGCCCTGAAGGATGCCGTGTCCGCGGCCGAACGCAATGCGCCAACGGAGCGGGCTGAGCGAGAAAAGCAAGAGGCACTGGTGGCGGAAGTTCGGCAAGAGCTCCAGGCTCTCATGGAAAAGCATGAGAGTTTGGAGCGTGACTCCAAGACTCGAGAGTCCGAGCTTGCCTCGGCTCTCGAAAGTGCCAAGTCCGCCAAGGCCAAGGCCCGTAAGGCCCTTCAAGAAGTTGAGGACATAAAGAAGATAGCGGCGGGTAAGGCATTTTTCATGCAAAGCAGGCATGTTAATGTGAACTACCTGACACTTACCCGAATTCGGAGCTCTCCAGGGGCATTTGCAGATCTGCCGCGTAGTGCGTCTGATGCCGCCGCATTCTATCGTGGCGAGGAGGGGAGCTCGACGGAGAAGGTCTTCTGGTCTCAGTACACTGAGGCCGGCCATCCGGTGCCCCCAAGCGACCAGCTGAAGCAGCTGGTCGAACTCCACAAGGTAGCTAAGGAGGCCATGTAGGGCCTCATAATCCGGCTGTGGCCTGGACAGGCCATGCCTGGCAGCTACTTTGGCCTAGTGCAGCGGCTGGTGGATCCATGCCCCAGGCTGGATGTAGTCAAGCGCTCCGCCTGCATTGAAGGCGCTCGTCGTGCCCTTGCCCGCATAAAGGTGCAATGGGGCAAATTGGATGCGGAGAAGCTTCTCACGGACCCACCGCCGCCGGGCAAGGAGTATTGCACGCCCGAGAAGTACTATAAGATTGTCCTGAACGGAGCCTGCGATATTGCAGATGAGTGCTCCTGAGATGTAATTTTTGAGTGAACTCGCTGTATATTTATCCTGTGCGCTGAAAACTTCGTTCATATGCGCCATGTGCAACACTTGTTTAATTTAAAATATTACCTTATGTGCGGCCGTTTATAAACTCTGAGAGATGGCAAGTCGTTGGCTTCAGCCCCCAAGCCGCGAGTGCTGGGGTTTTCGGGATAAACATGAGCACTCTTGTTCCCATTGTTGGGTCCATCGAGGGAGGCGCTCAACACAACGAACGAGGCAACCGGACTTATAATGCTTGAACACTCTCACTTAGCCATAGAATTCTATAATTTTAAATTTCGGCGAAGCCCCTGGTATTCGGAAAACCAAATCCGGGGCGCTATCCACGCCTTCTTCGGACATCGTCCGGAACTTCGCTCGAAGCGGCGTGAGTCTTTAAGGACCCGAAAAAACCTCTCGAACAGCGACCAGTCTCTCGCCTTATCATGCCAGTCAGTTTTAGCTTTCTCCACTGAGGCGTTAACCCGGCTCAACCAGGGCGCAATCGCAGTGGTTCTCCCAGTGCTACCTTAGCCGACGGAACGGAACGTAAGGCACCAAAACATGGGAGCCGGGCAAACCCAACTATTGACCCAAGACATGATTTGGAGCCAATTCATATAATGCTATAAGTTCGGGGTGCCGCACTTGTGAAAGTGTTCGCTTAATCACACCATAATGTGGGGAACAGAAGCCCCTGGCGTATTCGGCCGTACCAAAATATACGGGTGCAAGATGTCATATAATGAACATATACAAAAGATAACGCAATTGCAATAAAAATGTGTTGCATTATTTATAAAAGAAAGTCTGATAGTAGATCAGACTGATACAAATAGTGCGGTAAGCAAGGGATTTGGACTAAATAAACATGTCCCCCTCCAGGGATTAGCTGCAGACTTGGTGTATATAATCGAATTTAATGCTCGTAATTGAGACCACCTGAATGTTCGTCGCGGCCTTCTTTAGTCCCTGACTGTTGTATCATGAGTTCGGCAGGTTCGCCACCGGACAGGGATTCTGGTTAACAGAGTCCTGTGTACATAAAAGAAGAAGAAAAAATGAAAAAAAGGAGGCGCACTTGTGAGCCCCTGGTGTGGTCGAGCCGCACTCTGGGTCCATTGTTATCGTGCCCCTTTCCGTGCACCCATGGTATCTCCAAAGCGTAATGATGTACGCGGAGTGTTATTCTTGCGATTATGCGCGGGTGAGGGTTGGGTCCGCATTGCTACGCGCGATCTGATCGCGCCAGGTGGTCTTGGTTGGTGTTGCTCCGGGCGCGCTTTGCTGTATCCGGCTTTTTAACTGCCGGACTTGAGAATTGCCTCAGAAGGCTGCTCTGTACTTCTGCCGCGAGAGCCGCTGTATGTTCCTCTGTTCGGAGGGAGCATTCCGTATTCCCATTGACCGTGATTACTCCACGAGGGCCTGGCATCTTGAGCTTTAGGTATGCATAATGCGGCACCGCGTTGAATTTTGCAAACGCGGTTCGTCCGAGCAGAGCATGATAGCCGCTGCGAAACGGGACTATGTCGAAGATTAACTCCTCGCTTCGGAAATTATCCGGGGATCCGAAGACCACTTCCAGTGTGACTGAGCCTGTATAGTTGGCTTCCACTCCTGGGATGACACCTTTAAAGGTTGTCTTTGTAGGTTTAATCCTTGATGGGTCTATGACCATTTTGCGCACTGTATCCTGATAGAGCAGGTTCAGGCTGCTACCGCCGTCCATCAGGACTCTCGTGAGGTGGAACCCATCGACGATTGTTTCTAAAACCAATGCGGCGAATCTGCCATGGCGTATGCTGGTCGGGTGGTCTCTTTGATCGAAAGTGATCGGGCAAGAGGACCATGGGTTGAATTTTGGGGCGACTGGCTCCATCGCATAGACGTCCCGTAGTGCGCGTTTCCTCTCCCTCTTGGGTATATGGGTCGCGTATATCATATTCACCGTCCGCACTTGTGGGGGAAAACCCTTCTGTCCTCTATTGTTCGGCGGCTGGGTCTCCTCCTCGTCGTCGCTATTTAGCCCCTTGTCATTGTTTTCGGCAATTAACTTGCCAGCCTGCTTGAACACCCAACAATCTCTATTGGTGTGGTTAGATGGCTTTTCAGAGGTGCCATGTATCTGGCATAAGCGGTCGAGTATTCGGTCCAGATTGGACGGACCCGGAGTGGTTCTTTTAAATGGCTTCTTCCGCTGACCGGGTTTAGAGCCTCGGAATCCGGCATTGACTATCGTATCCTCCTTATCGTCGCCGTTAATGCGGCGCTTGTTTTTGTTTCGGTGTGACCTGCCGTTGTTGTCCTTAGTATCCGGACTGCCAGAATTTTTACGGAGATTGTTGCTGCGGGCTAGCCAGCTGTCCTCTCCCGCGCAAAAGCGGGTCATTAGCGATGTGAGGGCTGCCATTGACTTCGGCTTTTGTTGCCCCAGGTGCCGGGCTAGCCATTCGTCCCGGATTTTATGTTTGAAGGCTGCAAGGGCCTCTGCATCCGGACAATCGACGATTTGATTTTTCTTCGTCAAGAACCGTGTCCAGAATTGTCTGGCCGATTCATCTGTCTGCTGAATGATGTGGCTTAGGTCATCGGCGTCCGGTGGCTGCACATATGTACCTTGGAAGTTGTCAAGGAATGCGGCCTCCAGGTCTTCCCAACACCCTATTGACTCTGCGGGCAGGCTGTTAAGCCAATGCCGAGCTGGTCCTTTAAGCTTGAGTGGGAGGTATTTGATGGCATGGAGATCGTCGCCGCGGGCCATATGGATGTGGAGAAGATAGTCTTCGATCCACACCGCGGGGTCTGTTGTGCCATCATAAGATTCGATGTTTACGGGTTTAAACCCTTCGGGGATCTGATGATCCATTACTTCGTCAGTGAAGAATAACGGGTGTGCGGCGCCCCTGTATTGAGCGATATCGCGACGCAGCTCGAGAGAGCGCTGTCTGCTGTGTTTGGCTTGGCCAGGATTATTGTATCCGGGACGACGGTATTCGTCGTGGGTCGTAGGGCGCCCACGTGATCCATAGATGGATCTAGATTGTCTTGCTTTGTCCTCCAATATGTCTCGCAAGTCCGGCACGTTCCCTCTTGGCTTCGTACTTTTGGAGCGATGCCGGGGTATGGTCTTGGCTGGGGGCCTGGACGCCTCTCTGTCACGACCACGGGGTGGTCGGTCAGCCATATCGTGCGCTGGTGATGGAGGTATGTATGCTTCCTCCTCTAATCGGGGGAGCAGCTTGCGTCTTGGGTAACTTTTGGAGGGACGTTCGAGTTTATACTCTTCGGCCGCGAGGACCTCGGTCCATCGATCGGTGAGCAGGTCCTGATAAGCTTGAAGCTGCTGCTGCTTTTTCTTTAGGCTGTTTGCTGTGGCAATAAGCCTGCGCCTGAGCAGGTCCTGATAAGCTTGAATTCGTCATCGTTGAGGCTTGCTTCGTCTTTGGAGGGAGGCATATAGTTATCATCCTCAACCCCTTCGTCTGCCGCCCTCTCATGGGGGCTTGCTTCTGCATCCTCCTGCGCTGAGTCTTGCTGGAGGGGATTGTCTTCGGCACTTTCTGGAGTATTATTGTCTCCTGTGCCGGAATCTCCATTCTTGCTGTGGTGGGATTTAGAGCGGCGCCGCTGACGTCGGCGTTTGGGCTGCTTTTTTAGGGAGTCTGCCTCCGCTGTTTCTTCGCCATCCCCTTCTTTTGGGGTGTCCACCATATATATGTCGTATGACGAGGTGGTCTTCCAGTGCCCTGTAGGCGCTGGCTCCTGTTCGTCTCCGGCATCGTCGTCCATAGCGTCGATGTCGTCGGAGTCGAAGTCTAGCATGTCGGTTAAATCCTCGACAGTGGCTACAAAGTGGGTGGTGGGTGGGCTTTGAATTTCTTCGTCGTCCGTACTCCAACCATCCTGGCCATAGTCCAGCCAGGACTCTCTCGATAACGAGAGATGTTTTAATGAATTCAGGATATCGCCAAAAGGCGAGTGCTGGAATATGTCCGCGGCGGTGAATTCCATAACTGGCGCCCAATCCTGATCGATTGGTAGGGGCGCGGGAGGTTCGGAGTCCGGCAAGGAGTCCGGCGCCTCGGAATCACGAGTTTCACGAGGGACAAGATTGGTGTTCGGCTCCATCGCCGTGGATGTTGAAGCCCCCAGGGCGGCGTCTATCCGCCGGCCCTCGATCTGGGCGATCGGCTCCGGGCTAATGGCCGAAGCTGATCCGTGTGCGGCCACCAAGGCACTGTTCGGCGGCAGAGCTAGATCATGCCCATCGTCACAGTGCGGCACGCTCGGCTGTGGCCCGAGTCCGTCGAAGATCAAGTCTCCGCGGACATCGGCCGTGAAGTTTAAGCTTCCAAATCTGACCTGACGGCCAGGGGCGTAGCTTTCGATCTGCTCCAGATGGCCAAGTGAATTGGCCCGCAGGGCGAAGCCGCCGAATACGAAGATCTGTCCGGGGAGAAAAGTCTCACCCTGGACAGCGTTGCTGGTTGAAGATGCCATCAACCTTATCGGTGACGACACAGAGGAACTCTCAATGAAAGCACCAATGTCGGTGTCAAAACCGGCGGATCTCGGGTAGGGGGTCCCGAACTGTGCGTCTAGGCGGATGGTAACAGGAGACAAGGGACACAATGTTTTTACCCAGGTTCAGGCCCTCTCGATGGAGGTAAACCCCTACGTCCTGCTTGATTAATATTGATGATATGGGTAGTACAAGAGTAGATCTACCACGAGATCAAGGAGGCTAAACCCTAGAAGCTAGCCTTTGGTATGATTGTTGAGATGTATGTTGTCCTACGGACTAAAGCCCTCCGGTTTATATAGACACCCGAGGAGGCTAGGGTTACACAGAGTCGGTTACAATGGTAGGAGATCTACATATCCGTATTGCCAAGCTTGCCTTCCACGCCAAGGAAAGTACCATCCGAACACGAGCCGGAGTCTTCAATCTTGCATCTTCATAGTCTTGGAGTCCGGCGGATATTGGAAGTCCGGCTGTCCGGACACTCCCTAGTCCAGGACTCCCTCAGGGTACAAGGCAGAATAATCTCTTCCACAGCGCAAAATGAGCCTCGACGCCCAAGAACAGCTCGCAAAGGGCCACGAAGCCCGCAATGTGCAGAATGGAGGCAGGCGTAAGGTGGTGCAGCTGGAGGCCGTAGAACTCTAGGAGCCCCCGGAGAAACGGATGTATTGGAAATCCAAGTCCTCTTATTAGATAAGAGACAAAGCATACCCTCTCTCCTTTGGAGGGATTGGGGACGCTCTCCGCCTGCTTTCCGCCCTTGTAGGTGGCGAGTCCGGCTCGAACCGGCACCATGAAGGCCGGGGGAAGAAATCCCTTGGTTTGAAGCATCGCTAGCTCGCTGTGCGGGACCGAGCATCTCTCCCAATCTCCAGGCTGAGGGCTAGGAGCGCGAGAGGAGGAGCCGCGTCGACTGTCCATGATGGAATGGAATTTTTGTCAGAGGCGCGCCGATGAATGCTCGTGGAGGGAGGATGGTGTGATTCGGATCTAGATCCCCGTCCCTTTTATAGGCGGCTCATTTGCGCAGCTAGGGGGAAAGTGTAAAAATACCCTGGCTTTTCGCATTCTTTCGACACGTGGAAGATGGCCATTATTCGGCGTGGAAGCCAAGGAGCGTAGCATATCTAAGAAGCCGGACACTATTCGACAGGTACATGGAGTTTGGAGAAGAACCCGCCTCGCAATGTCGAAGACAATCTACGCGCCGGACACATCGTCATTGAAGCCTAGTTCGGGGGCTACTGAGGGAGTCCTGGACTAGGGGGTGTCCGGATAGCCGAACTATCATTGTTGGCCGGTCTCCAAGACTATGAAGATACAAGATTGAAGACTCCGTCTCGTGTCCGGATGGGACTTTCCTTGGCGTGGAAGGCAAGCTTGGCAATACGGATATGTAGATATCCTACCATTGTAACCGACTCTGTGTAACCCTAGCCCTCTCCGGTGTCTATATAAACCGGAGGGTTTTAGTCCGTAGGGCGAACAACAATCATACCATAGGCTAGCTTCTAGGGTTTAGCCTCATTGATCTTGTGGTAGATCTACTCTTGTACTACCCATATCATCAATATTAATCAAGCAGGATGTAACGCCCCAGATTCGTTGCGCCAGGTGTCTGCCAGTTATTCACCGTCGTTGCCATGTCTTTTGCTTGCGTGTTGCACTTTGACATGTCATCTTATGCATTTCATATCGTGTCATCATGTGCATCTCATTTTGCATACATGTCCGTCTCATGCATCCGAGCATTTTCCCCGTTGTCCGTTTTGCAATCCGGCACTCCTATGTCCCCCGGCGTCCCCTTTTTGTCTCTCATTGTGAGCGGGTGTTAAACTTTCTTGGAATGGCCCGAGGTTTGCCAAGCGGCCTTGGTATAGTACCGGTAGACCGCCTGTCAAGTTTCGTGCCAATTGGAGGTCGTTTGGTACTCCAACGGTTAACCGGGTAACCGTAAAAGCCTCTTTTGTTGCGGCCCAACACCCCTTCCAAAGTGGCCCAAAACCCAGCAAACTCCCTCCATGCTCTCAGTCGTTCGATCACGATCGCGTGGCCGAAAACCGCTCCTCATTTGGACTCTCCTAGCTCCCTCTACCTATAAATATGCCCTCCCCTTCCATTTTTCGCAGATGAAACCCTAGCCTCCTTCTACCTCCCGCCGCCGGACGCGTCCGCCCGGCGCCGGACACGTCCGCCACCCCTGCCCGGTCCAACCCGCGCCTGCCACGTGTCCCTCCGCCGTCAGCCGCCACCGCAGCCCACGAAGCCCGCGGGAGGCCCGCCCCGGGCCGCCCTGGGCCCGAGCGCCCCGCTCCCCGCGCGCCCCCGCGCCCTCCGCCCCGTGCCCGCCGCCGGCGAGTGCCGCCGCCGGCGCGCCTCCCCGCTGCCTCGCCGGTTCGGTCGCCTCCTCCCGGCCGCCCTCGGACCCCGCCGCCGCCAGCTCGTCGCCGGTGGCGCCCCGGGCGAGCGCCGCGCCGCCCGACGCCGCCCGCCCGGCTCCTTGCGCTCCTCCGCGCCGCCGCCGGAGCTCCCCGTGCCGGCGCGCCGCCCTGTGGGCACCAGCCCCGCCGGACCTCGCGCTCCTCGCCGCGCCGCCCTTCGCGCCGCCGCAGGATCCGGCCCCGCGCCCCGCGTCCGGCCTCGCCGGGTCCTCCCCACCTCCGGTTCCCTCCGCCGCCGTCTCCAACGCCTCCGGCGACAACTTGTCACGCCCAATATGCGACCCTATCCAAAAGGAACTCGAAGGTCCCACCAAGGATAGACCCGCATATTGGAACGCTTTTGCAAGGTGGATATCATTACATCAATATTACATAATAGATGGGGATACATACAAGAGGCACACAATGCCACACGAATACAATATCATCATACAAGAGATCAACATCCGGCTACGGATGAAACACAAACAGAAGCTCAAACGAGATCCACCCTGCTAGCCCAGGCTGCCGACCTGGAACCTATCCCCTGATCAAAGAAGAAGTAGAAGAAGAACTCCAAAATAAGCAAACATCGCTCTCGCGTCATGGTCGTCACATAACCTGTACCTGCAACTGTTGTTGTAGTAATCTGTGAGCCACGAGGACTCAGCAATCCCATTACCATGGGTATCAAGACTAGCAAAGCTTAATGGGAAAGGAAGGGGTAAAGTGGTGAGGTTGCAGCAGCGACTAAGCAATGTATGGTGGCTAACATACGCAAATGAGAGCGAGAAGAGAAGCAAAGGAACGGTCGTCAACTAGTAATGATCAAGAGGTGATCCTGAACTCCTACTTACGTCAAACATAACCCAGAAACCGTGTTCACTTCCCGGACTCCGCCGAGAAGAGACCATCACGGCTACACACGCGGTTGATGCGTTTTAATTCGGATCTGGTGTCAAGTTATCTACAAGCGGACATTAACAAATTCACATCTGCCACATAACCGCGGGCACGGCTCTCAAAAGTTTATACCCTGCAGGGGTGTTCCAACTTAGCCCATGACAAGCTCTCGCGACCAACGAAGGAATAGACCTTCTCCCAGGATAACCCGATCAGTCTCGGAATCCCGGTTTACAAGACTTCTCGACAATGGTAAAACAAGAACAGCAAAGCCGCCCGATGCGCCGACAATCCCGATAGGAGCTGCACATATCTCGTTCTCAGGGCAAGACCGGATAAGCAAAGCGTACATGTACTGACGAATCCAAGTTGCCAAGGAATGGTCCCGCACGGTGCTCTAGTTTGGACCAACACTTAGACAAGCATTGGCCCCCGGGGGGCTATAATAAAGATGACCCTTGGGTTAATTACTCCCAAGGGAAAAGTAGGTGGTGGTGAGGCAAATGGTAAAACCAAGGTTGGGCCTTGCTGGACAAGTTTTATTCAAAGCGAACTGTCAGGGGGTCCCATAAATCACCCGACCGCGTTAGGAACGCAAAATCCAAGAACATAACACCGGTATGACAGAAACTAGGGCGGCAAGAGTGGAACAAAACACCAGGCATAAGGCCGATCCTTCCACCCTTTACCAGATATATAGATGCATTAATAATATAAGAGAGATATTGTGATATCCCAACATAACCCTGTCCACCATGGAGAAAATCTTCAGCTTCACCTGCAACTAGCAACGCTATAAGAAGAGCTGAGCAAAGCAGTAACATAGACAAACAACGGTTTGCATAGGAAAGGTGTCAAAGGTTAGAGGTTCATGGCAATATGGGATGGCTTGATAAACAGGTAATAGGTAGCGCAGCATAGCGATAGAACGAAGCAACTAGCATAGCAATGATAGTAGTGAGATCCAGGGTAGCGGTCATCTTGCCTGAAATCCCGCTAGGAAGAAGAACGAGTCCATGAAGAAGATGAAGCCACGAAGATGAACCAATCGTAGACGAACGCATCCTCACGATCGCAACGAAACGGGAACTATCTAGAAGAAGCACACAACATGGTAAACACACCACACATAGACAAGACATGATGCACAACAAGCATGATGCATGACAAGGCTACATGAAGCTACTCATGGCAAGATATGATGCAAACAAGAACAACACATCAAGGCAAGTTTAAATGAGGCCGGAAACAACATATAACAATTCCGGTAAGTCCTCATATGCAAATTTCGAAATTGGTCCAGATCTGAATAAACATTATGTTGAAGTTTTTAAACAGCAAGTTAAAATGCATCATGATAATCTACACGAAATTCTAGTCAAGTTACATATAAAGTTCATTAGATTCGGAGTTACGGCCTAGAAGATATGAGCAAAACAAGTTAAGCATGGCATTGATGCAAAATGCATACAAACATCAAGAAAACACACCAAAACAAGGATGCAACATGGTAATATGAAGCTACATGCAAAATCAAGCAAGTTTCATATAGATCACACTCAAAACGGAGCAACGGTTCAACACATGCACTCTACACAAGTTATAGCAACAATCTGTCCATAACAGCAACTAGGCATATTGCAAGCATCAAAACAATATGCTACAGCACCCCACCGAAATAACAAAAGGCATGGGCATTAAGTACAGGTAAAGCACTACAAAACATGAACACTGAGCTATCTCCAGAAACAACTAGAACAAACTCAAAAAGACATGGAATGATTGCAAATAATAACAGTTTCAGACATGACAGAAATAACATCAGGTTGCAATGTTTATAGCTATCAAACAACATGTTACAGGAACATATCGTGGCAAACAAAGGCATGGACTGAATCTACTAATTGCATAGATCAAAAGTACCTTACTGACCATGAGCCAAAAGGTCACGGAAAATATGATGGCACCCATGTAAACATGGCAAGTTATATTACAGATTCATACATGGCAGGAACAACGATAAGTAGGCATGTTGGTGAGCTTTAACCACTCACCACAGAGCAACACATGGCATGGAAAGGAAACCAACAGTAGGAAGACATGTTTATGAAGCTAAGCATGGTAAGAGAAAGTTCATAGGGTGCATGGATCACTAGCAAAACACATTGGAACAAGTGAACTTAATGTTAACATGCTGATAGCAACATTTTCAAGCAACTTTAGAGCAAGATAACAACATGTTCCAGCAGGCTATAATTGCAACCGAGGGCACGAATGGATAGAGCAAGAAATGTAGATAAAAACATGTTTATAGAATATCTCCATATTATGCACACAATGACTTTTAGAAGCATGTTAACATAGCAACAAAATATAACAGAATCTGCCTAGCAAAACAGCAACAGCAAGTACCCTACTTAGAAAGCTTGATACACTCCACACAAAACTCACAAAAATACATCGTTAACACCCCTATAAAGATGGCATGGCATAGATCAACATACATGTAGACATCAACCTCATAGGGTGCACGCATCAATCATGGCAAAAATGACAAATGAGCAAGTTATAACAGTTTCAGCAGATTAACAGCAACATGCACTCTTCCAACAGCATTTCGGGCATCGAGATGAGCTCAAATGAAAATGATACAATGAGACGAAATGAAGTACTCGTCGAGGCGAACAATTTGACATATTACACGCACAAAACGGTGCTACGGATGCAGAGATACGACGCAACGAACATGGCATGATTATATGAAAAACTGGGGACTTAGTGGATTTATAACCTCGCGAAAACGTGGACGGGGAGGACCCGGGACGGAGGGATCCAGGGGCTCGGGGCACGTTTGGTTCGGGACCGGGTGGATCTCATCCCACCCAGCCGGATCTTGGACGGGGCGGCTGCCGGCTGTCGTGGTTCTAAGTCTGACAGTAGAGTGGGGGGTAGGTATGGAGAGGCAAGGTCCTAGCTATGGAGAGGTTGTAAGCACAAGAGATGTACGAGTTCAGGACCTTCTCGGAGGAAGTAAAATCCCTATGTCTCGGAGCCCGGAGGCGGTCGAGTGGATTATGTATATATGAGTTACAAGGATGCGAACCCTTCTGCCTGTGGAGGGGGTGGCTTATATAGAGTGCGCCAGGACCCCTGCCAGCCCACGTAATGAAGGGTTTAAGGTAAATTAAGTCTGGGGCGTTACTGGTAACGCCCCACATAAAGTGTCTTAACTATCATAAAGTCTACTTAATTACAGACCGTTGCAGTGCAGAGTGCTTCTTGACCTTCTGGTAGTCGAGTGAGTCTTCGTGGTCGAGTCCTTCAAGTCAGTCGAGTGAGTTCCTCGTAAGTCGACTGGAAGGTGATCTCTTCTAAGGGTGTCCTTGGGTAGGGTACTTAGATCAGGTCTATGACCCTACCCTAGGTACATGAATCCATCATTAGCCCCCGAATGGATTGAGGCTTGAGTGAGGAAGGAGTTGATGCAGTTTCCGATTGACTTTTGCATACTGGTCATGCGTTGTTTTGGACTAAGAATCCCTTTGCTGATAACGAGCAATTTTTCTTCAGTCGACTCGATCCATTCTTCTCTTTCGTCGAGTGACCTTTTGGACTTTGCCGATCTCCGAGCGACGGATCGCAGGAAATCCCGCGTCTGACAGACCGATCTGCCGTTTGGCGGATTCTGCGGGATATGAAATTTGGGGAAGCGCGCGAAGCGGGGCGGACCGCAGCGCTCGGATGGGATAGGGCGTAGACGCCTCGATCCCCGCGCCGCTTTTTTCGCCACGTATCACGTCTGCGCAACTGTTTCAGGATATGATTAGATCGACCGGGCCCACCTATCATCCACTCGAAAGGGATCTTATAAATGCGCCCGGTGAGGGTTTCTTGAACAGTGCCTCAGCATTCCCTCTCTGCTCTCCTCGTCTCGGCCCAACGCGCCCGCTCTCGCTCTCGCACAACTTCTCTTCGCGCATCTCGCCGGCAGCCATTGTCAAGGAGAAGACGGCGGCGCTGGAACGCGCGAAGAAGGCATCGGCGACGGAGAAGGCGAAGGGGAGATCCACCAGTCGCAGCGGGTCTTCGTCTAGATCTCGCCTGCCGAAAGGCTGGGTCCAGGGAGATTGGATCCGGTCAACCATCACGGAGACGGATCTCCTCGACATGGCCAATGACGGGCTGATCCCCCACGGCACCGCAAGGCTTCCGGGGAAAGAGTGGCAGCCCCAGCCGGAAGAGGGTGAGTGCGTGCTTCTGGCCACCCATGTCGACCGCGGATTTTCTTTGCCACCGAGTGTTTTCTTCCGTGGTTTTTTGAACTTCTTCGGAGCCCAACTCCACCACTTCACCCCGAACTCTATCGCATATCTTGCTGCGTTTGTATCCATGTGTGAGAATTTTCTGGGCTGTCGACCGCACTGGGGCTTGTTCAAGCACATATTCACGTGTCGCTCTCAGACCGTGAAGAAGGCGAGCCCAGGCGATGAAATAACCCAAGTTGTCCAAATGTGTGGAGGCCTGGGGATCCAGGTGAGGAACAAGAGCACCTTCCCAGCCATGACGTTTCCCGAGTCGGTCAGAGGTTGCAGTCGACCTGGTTCTACTACCGGAATGAGCCGACGCCGGGGCAGTCGAGTGGACTCCCTCAATTCACCATGGACCGAGTGAACAAGCCCTCCTCTCTGAAGGTGATTCTGGAGGAGAGAGCCGACATGAAGATGCTGATGGATCACGTAGTGCAGTTGGTCCGAGACGGAGTAACTGGCATGGATCTTTTGGAGGTTTTTCTTAGGCGGCGTATCCAGCCTCTTCAGTTCCGGAGCCATTGCATGTGGTTGTACTGCGGAACTGAAGACGAGACTTGGATCCACCCGGAAGCAGTCGACGATGCCACGGTGGAAAGGTGGATGGCCGCGGTCACTGGGAACAAGGCGTGGATCCAGAAGGATTCCTCCACTCGGCCATCACAGCGTTCCAGACAAGGTATGTTTGCTCTACCTTCCATTGTACTTTTGTCATCTTTATTTCTGTTTGCTCCGCAAATCGGTCGATTGATCTTTGTCTTGATGTCTATCAGTCCTTCACCGAGCTGTAGTCAATGCCCAATGTAGCACAGGCTCCGACTGAAGAGGGAGAAGCGAGTGGGGGCGAGAGCCAGGAGGAGTGGGACTCGGATGCCGCTGAGGATGATGATGTTGATGATGATGATGAGGAGGACGAAGAAGAGGAGGAGGAGGAGGTCGCACCACCGCGCTCGGAAAGGCGGTCGAAACTTGTCCATGACCCCGCGACTGAACGTGGCAAGGGGGTTGCGACTGCTGCGCAGTCGACTAAGCGTCCTCGGACCACTTCTCCGACGCCGACTGAAAAGGTGTCGAAGCAGCCCAGGGCGGCCCCGTCAAAGCCGACCAAGCTCCTGCCGAAGATGAAGGTGTCCATCCCCACCATATCAGGGTAATCATGCTGGTTAAGTCTTCTTGTTTTGTGCAAACTTTATCTCTGGTTGACATTTGAGTTAGTCGACTGATTCTTTGGAACTGCAGTGCTGCTACTTCTGAGACCTCAGGCAAGGCTGACGACCATGAGATGGAGGACGCAGCGACCTCAAACCCTGGTACTATACTCTTAATTCCGTTTTTAGTCGACTGACTCATGATCTCTAATTCTGATTCTTTTCTGTAGCTCCATCCAATGTCGTTAACACTCTTCCTGATGATGATGAAGATGAGGAACCACTGAAGCACAGGAGGAGCAGGAAAGCGTCTGCCGGCAGGGTGGCCCAGGATGTGACGGCGCCCGAGACTCTGGTCGCGGGGGAGGAGAACACCACTCGACACACCGTGTCCATCGCGGTGCCGTTGACGAGTGCTCATCCTGCTTCGTCGAGTGCCGCACAACCTTCTCTCTTCACGACGCACCACGTCCCAGAGGACCAAGCCAGTGCTGCTAAGGAAGCGATACGCCAAGCGGGGATCATGATGGAGCAGGTGAAGACCATCCGGGATGCGAGCCAGGCAGCTTATGACGCCAGCTCCGCCCTTCAAAGCAACGTTCAGGTCAGTCGACCATCGCTTGTTCTGTTAGGATATGCTATCAAAACTTTTCTTTCCGGGATCCATAGCAATCACCCACTGGATGTGTTGATTAAAACTCCGTGTTAGCGGGGGCACGCTGAGTGCACCCGCTAGGTGTAGTCCCCAAGGCTAAGGTCGACTGCTGGCAGTCGGCCTTAGGCTTTATAAGTAAAGTCTTTCCCAAACCGGTGGGGGCACGCTGAGTGCACCCACTGGGTGTAGTCCCCGAGACTGCGGTCGACTGCTTGTAGTTGATTAGAGTCTGAAGAATATGTCTTGAGCGTTTTTCTTGGGGGTCGACTGGTCGACTATGTCTTTAATAGAACTAGTGGGGGCACGCTGAGTGCACCCACTGGGTGTAGTCCCCGAGACTGCGGTCGAATGTTTGTATTCGGCTGTAGTCTTAGAAACGCATAATTTTCTCTTATCCACTCGGAAGTGAATTACTTTTGATATTTTGTCGATTGGTTCTTCGCAGAAATCTTGTGATCTTGCGGCTCATTACACTGAGCTGGAGCACAAGCACATTCAGCTCGAACTGGATCTGAAGCTGGTTCAGGAGAATCTGACGAAGGCGAAGGAGGATACCAAAGGTATGTTCGGTGAGATCTCGACGACTCCTTTTTCCCTTTATTTGTTTCTAAATCTGACCTTGCTGTAAAGACCAAGCTTGCTGACGAGAAGTTAGCTTCAGTCACCAAGCTCGAAGAAGAAAATACTAATCTGAAAGCTGCTCTTGGGATTGCCAACAAGGAAGTCAGTCGACTGAAAACTGACAAAGCAGCCCTGACTGACCAAGTCAGCCAGTTGACTGGGAAGAAAAATGATCTGGAGGCCTTCCTGGGTGGTCTTGCCAAGAAGTTGTTCCTTATGCTTGAAGGTAACCCTTTACACTCGACAATCATTTTACTCTGTGATCTTTCCATTCGACCATTGCCTTGACTCGGTGATTGCCCTTGTAGAATTTTGTCAAAACTTTGAAGAAGAGACTAGCCGGCTGGAACCAAACCTTGACCCCGTCAATTCTCCAGTGAATGATGAAGTTGCCATGAATGTTTTCCGATTGGAGTCCCGTGTTGCAGCTGTCGTGGACTATCTTGCAAGGCTGAAGGTCGCCACTTCTCGCATCGACTCGACGCTCTGGCCCAGGGCGACACTCCAGAACGACCTCGAGTCGCTGATGGCTCGACTGAACGCGGTTCCTGATCGAGTGTAGGAGTGGAAAAAGTCCTCGGCTCGGTGTGGTGCAGATGTTGCTCTGTGTCTGGCCCGAGTCCACTGCAAAGATGCGCGAGAAGACAAGCTGGCAGCTCTCCGGGTGGCCAACACCAAGAAACACGACTTCAGGTCCTTCATGGAAACCTTCATCGCTGCTGCCACTCGGATCGCAGACGGAATCGACCTTGATGAATTCGTTGCACCTTCCAGCCCTCCACAGGAGGGGTAAAAAACTTCTTTTAAGCTTGACACTTTAAATTTGCCTTGGTATGCCGAGTGGAGTTGTAACCGATAAAACTTAACAGGCTTAGCGCCTGAGCACTTTTGGTTTCTTTAGGTATCGATCCGAACATGGATTTGATGTTTGAATATGATTGCTTTTGACTCGAAATGTCTTCTGCGGGTTCCAAGCAAGACGCTCACTACAGTTGACTTATTCCTTAATCCACTTAGGCGAGCGCTGGGCTGCAGCTAAGCCCCCGAGTGAGAGGTTTGCTCTTCACTCGGTAGGATTTTTATATCTTAGGCGAGCACTGCGCTGCAGCTAAGTCCCCGAGTGGGAGGTTTGCTCTTCACTCGGTAGGATTTTTATATCTTAGGCGAGCACTGAGCTGCAGCTAAGCCCCCGAGTGAGAGGTTTGCTCTTCACTCGGTAGGATTTTTATATCTTAGGCGAGCACTGGGCTGCAGCTAAGCCCCCGAGTGAGAGGTTTGCTCTTCACTCGGTAGGATTTTTATATCTTAGGCGAGCATTGGGCTGCAGCTAAGCCCCCGAATGAGAGGTTTGCTCTTCACTCGGTAGGATTTTTATATCTTAGGCGAGCACTGGGCTTCAGCTAAGCCCCCGAGTGAGAGGTTTGCTCTTCACTCGGTAGGATTTTCATATCTTAGGCGAGCACTGGGCTGCAGCTAAGCCCCCGAGTGAGAGGTTTGCTCTTCACTCGGTAGGATTTTTATATCTTAGGCGAGCACTGGGCTGCAGCTAAGGCCCCGAGTGAGAGGTTTGCTCTTCACTCGGTAGGATTTTCATGTTGTACTTGTGGCGAAGCTCAGAGGAGAGGATCGCAGTCGACCTGCACCTCGTCCTCCTTACGAGCACACATTGTACTTATGGCGTAGCTCAGAAGAGAGGGTCGCAGTCGACCTGCACCTCGTCCTCCTTGCGAGCGTACGTTGTATTTGTGGCGTAGCTCAGAGGAGAGGATCGCAGTCGACCTGGAGCTCGTCCTCATTGCGAACGCACATTGTACTTATGGCGTAGCTCAGAAGAGAGGGTCGCAGTTGACCTGTACCTCGTCCTCCTTGCGAGCGTACGTTGTACTTATGGCGTAGCTCAGAGGAGAGGGGCGCAGTCGACCTGCACCTCGTTCTCCTTGCGAGCGTACGTTGTGCTTAGGCGAGTGTTTAAACTGCAGCTAAGCCTCCCGAGTGAGAGTCTGGCTCGCCACTCGGTAGGATTTTTATAACTTAGGCGAGCGCTGGGCTGCAGCTAAGCCTCCCGAGTTAGAGTCTGGCTCGCCACTCGGTAGGATTTTTATAACTTAGGCGAGCGCTGGGCTGCAGCTAAGCCCCCGAGTGGAAGTCTGGCTTACCACTCGATAGGATTTTATTTAATCTTAGGCGAAACGGATTCGCAGCTAAGCCTCCGAGTGGGAGTCTGGCTCACCACTCGGTAAGGATTTTTACAAACTTAGGCGAAACGGATTCGCGGCTAAGTCACCCACTGAGGGGAAAATTTTATTGGACAAATAAAAATTGACAAAAATTATGGAGGAATTATGACACTATTATTTTGAAATCCATGAACTACAGAAGTACTTTATTACAACTCATCCGAGTAATAAACTTAAGTGTAAAATGGGCGGAGTAGTTCCGCGTTCCATGCTCGGGGCTCGTCGATATTATGTTCGACGTTGTAAAGACGGTACGCCCCATTGTGGAGAACTTTGGTGACGATGAAGGGTCCTTCCCAAGAAGGAGCAAGCTTGTGTTGTTTCTTCTGATTCACTCGGAGAACTAAATCCCCTTCTTGGAAGGCTCGACCCCTCACATTTCTGGCGTGGAAACGACGCAAGTCTTGTTGGTAGATGGTCGATCGGATCACAGCCATCTCCCTTTCTTCCTCTAAAAGGTTGACTGCGTCCAGTCGCGCTTGTTCAGCTTCTGCTTCGTTGTAGAGTTCAACTCGAGGAGCATTATGGAGAAGATCACTCGGCAAGACTGCTTCAGCTCCGTAGACCAAGAAGAATGGAGTTCTTCCGGTCGACCGATTAGGTGTGGTCCGCAGTCCCCAAAGCACCGAGGGAAGTTCGTCGACCCATGCTCCAGCCGCATGCTTGAGATCACGCATTAGTCAGGGTTTCAATCCTTTGAGGATCAGGCCATTGGCTCGCTCCGCTTGTCCATTCAACTGCGGATGGGCGACTGAAGTGTAGTCGACTCGTGTGCCTTGAGAGTTGCAGAAATCCCGGCGTCAAGGTTCTTGATTGGCTTGGCCTCAATCCACTTGGTGAACTTGTTGACTGCCACCAGTACATGCGTGAAGCCACTAAGAACTATTCTCAAGGGACCGACCATGTCCAACCCCCATACTGCGAAAGGCCAGACGAGTGGAATGGTCTTCAGAGCTGACGCATGCTTGTGTGACATATTTGAGTAGAACTGACATCCTTCGCACTTGTCCACTATTTCCTTTGCCATCTCATTCGCCTTTGGCCAGTAAAATCCGGCTCGGTATGCTTTGGCCACGATGGTCCAAGAGGACGCATGATGACCACAGGTCCCCGAATGGATATCATTGAGAATGATTCGACCTTCCTCCGGCGTTATGCACTTTTGACCAACTCCAGTCGCGCTTTCTCTATACAACTGTCCTTTGATAACGGTAAAGGCCTTGGATCGACGGACGATCTGTCGAGCCTCTTCCTCATCCTCTGGGAGCTCTTTTCTCAAGATATACGCGATATAAGGAATTGTCCAGTCGGGCGTGACTACCAAAATCTCCATGACCTAGTCGACCACTGCTGGGACTTCAACCTCAGTCGGATCTGTGGCACTCTTGGGCTGTGGAGCTTCTTCGGTGAAGGGATCTTCTTTGACTGACGGAGTGTGTATATGCTCCAAGAACACACCACTCGGAATGGCCTCTCTCTTGGAACCTATCTTTGCCAGATCATCTGCTGCCTGATTTTTCAGCCGGGGTATGTGATGGAGCTCTAACCCTTCAAACTTCTTTTCCAGCTTCCTCACTGCATTGCAGTATCCAGTCATGGCTGGGCTTCTCACGTCCCACTCCTTCACCACTAAATCTGAATCGCCATAGACCATCAGGCGACGGACACCGAGTGTGATGGCCATGCGCAATCCGTATAAGAGGGCCTCATACTCTGCCTCATTGTTGGAGGAATCAAAGTGAATCTGGAGCACATATCTGAGCTTATCTCCTCTGGGGGAAACCAGAACAACCCCAGCACTGGAACCATTCAACATCTTAGAGCCATCAAAGAACATGGTCCAATGCTCCGAGTGAACTTCAGTCGGCTGCTGCTGTTCAATCCACTCGGCGAGGAAATCTGCTATTGCCTGGGACTTAATGGCTTTCTTTGCCTCAAACTTGATATCAAGTGGAAGAAGTTCAATCGCCCATTTCGCCACTCGACCAGTTGCATCTCTGTTGTGCAAAATCTCTGATAGTGGAGCGTCGCTGACGACTGTGATGGAATGATCAGAGAAGTAATGAGCAACCTTCTTCGTGGTCATGTATATTCCATACACAAGCTTTTGATAATGAGGATATCTCTGCTTGGATGGAGTCAAGACTTCAGACAAATAATACACTGTGCGCTGAACTTTGAAGGCTTTTCCTTCTTCTTCCCGCTCGACCGTAAGCACTGTACTGACGACTTGTCCTGTGGCTGCGATATAGAGCAACAGAGGCACTTTGCTGATTGGAGCAGCAAGCACCGGCCGGGTGGAGAGCAGAGCTTTTAGCTCGGCAAACGCTGCATCAGCTTCTGGAGTCCACTCGAACTTGTCTGCCTTCTTCATCAGTCGGTAAAGAGGCAATGCCTTCTCACCGAGTCGTGAGATGAATCGACTTAATGCGGCCAAGCATCCAGTAAGCTTATGGACATCGTGCACTCGCACAGGGCGTTTCATTCGGAGAATAGTGCTGATCTTCACTGGATTAGCATCGATCCCTCGCTCGGAAACGAGAAAACCGAGTAACTTTCCACTAGGAACTCCGGATGTGCACTTTGATGGATTGAGCTTGATATCATACCTTCTGAGGTTGGCAAATGTTTCGGCGAGGTCAGCGAGCAGGTCGGAACCTTTTCATGACTTGACGACGATATCATCCATATACGCTTCCACATTCCGACTGATTTGAGTGAGCAGACACTTCTGAATCATTCGCATAAATGTGGCTCCGGCATTCTTGAGGCCGAATGGCATGGTGATATAGCAGAAGCACCCGAATGGAGTAATGAAAGCTGTTTTTATCTCGTCAGGTCCATACAGACGGATCTGATGATACCCGGAATAAGCGTCTAGAAAATACAATCTCTCGCATCCCGCGGTCGAGTCAACAATTTGATCTATCCGAGGGAGAGGAAAATGATCTTTCGGGCAGGCCCGATTGATGTGCTTAAAATCAATGCACATTCGGAGCGATTTGTCCTTCTTAGGAACCATGACGACATTAGCGAGCCACTCCGAGTGGTATATCTCTCGGATAAATCCTGCCGCCAACAGTCGAGCCACTTCCTCACCAATAGCCTTTCTCTTCTGGACGGCGGACCGTCGAAGATGCTCTTTAACTGGCTTTGCTGATGAGTCGACTCTAAGACGATGCTCAGCCAGTCCCCTGGGAACACCTGGCATGTCAGCTGGCTTCCATGCAAAAATGTCCCAGTTTTCACGGAGGAACTGGATGAGCGCTTCTTCCTATTTCGGGTCGAGTGTTGTGGAAATGTGGGTCGGGGCTGCATTGGGGTCAGTCGGGTGAATGTGGACAGGCTTCGTCTCACCGGACGACTGAAATGCAGATTCTGTGGCGGGTTTCTTGGATCGCAGCAAATCACTCGGATCTGGGCTTTGCTTATACTCTTCAAACTCGACCGCTGTCACCTGGGAATCGGCAATCTTTGAGCCCTTCTGAAAGCACTCTTCTGCCTTTTTCCGGTCACCGGTGACAGTGATCACTCCTTTGGGGCCGGGCATCTTCAGTTTGAGGTACACGTAACATGGTCGAGCCATGAACTGTGCATAAGCTAGTCTCCCCAAAATGGCGTGGTACGCACTCTGAAAATCCACGACTTCAAACGTCAACTTTTCCTTACGAAAATGTTTTGAATCACCAAACACCACGTCCAGAGCTATTTGGCCGAGTGACTCGGCTTTCTTTCCGGGTATAACTCCATGAAAGCTCATGTTACCGGTGCTCAGTCAGGACATCGGAATGCCCATTCCTTTCAGTGTGTCTGCATACAACAAGTTCAGCCCACTACCACCGTCCATCAGCACCTTTGTCAGTCGAGTGCCTTCGACAACTGGATCGACCACCAAAGCTTGCCTCCCAGGGGTGGCAATATGAGTCGGGTCATCAGATTGGTCAAATGTGATGGGTGTTTGGGACCATCTAAGATAACTTGGTTTTGCTGGGGCAACCATGTTCACCTCACGATTAATGACTTTCAGTCGGCTCTTGCTTTCCACATCTGCGAAGTTCATCAGAGTGGAGTTGACATGCGGATATCCTTCCTCACTGTCCTCCTTGTCTTCGGACTTGTCCGACTCCTTCTCCTTGTCCTTAGACTGTTTCCCTAGAAACTGATGGATCAGGAGCCGACATTGGCGAGTGGTATGTTTTGGGTAAATGATATTGCCCTCTTCATCTTTCTTCGTGTGGATGTGACACGGCATATCCATCACGTCGTTCCCTTCTTTATCCTTCACCTTCTTAGGGTTCCAGGATCCTTTTGGTTTCCCTTTGAACTTTTCCTGAGTCACGGCCAGAGCCTCTCCAGGAGCTGCTGGTTCAACCTTCCGCTTTTGTTTCCGACTGGTGTTTCCCTTCTCCGACTGACTCGGCTTGTACTTGCCGCTTCGGAGTCGGTCTTCTTCTTCACCGTTGGCATACTTGGTAGCAATCTCCATCATTCGACTCAGGGTCATATCTCCGGTTCGACCAAATTTCAAACTCAATTCTCTGTTCTTGACGCCATCCTTGAAGGCGCAGACTGCCTGATGATCAGACACATTCTCTACAGTATGGTGCAAAGTGATCCATCTCTGAATATATTCTTCGAGAGTCTCATTGGTCTTTTGCACACAGACTTGCAGCTCCGTCAATCCAGCCGGTCGCTTGCAAGTTCCTTCAAACGTTCTGACGAACACTCGGGACAGATCTTCCCAAGTGTAAATGCTGCTAGGAGGTAACTGATTCAACCACGCTCTGGTAGAACCTTCCAATATGAGGGGCAAATGCTTCATGGCCACCTCGTCATTTCCACCACCAATCTGAACCGCCACTCGGTAATCTTCAAGCCAAGTTTCAGGCTTAGACTCACCGGTGAATTTGCTGACTCCTGCTGCCAACCTGAAATTGGGGGGGGGGATCACTGCGGCTCTGATAGCCCTGCTGAAACATTCTGGACCAGAGACATGCACTCGACTGCTTGTGGGCGCATCTCTGTCGGGCCCACCCCGATGGGCTCTGTTCCGGTCGACCAAGCCTTGCACAATAATGGATCGCGCGTCGAAGCCTGGTTCCCTAGGGTCGACTGGAGCTCTTCGCCCCACACTGAGATGACGCCTGTCATCTTGCTGCCGAGGAGCGTAAGACCCACCCCTCGGAGGGGAAGTGGGCACTCGACGCCTATCATCTCGGTCGTGACGGTCTCCATACTGGTCTCGCCGATTCTCGCGCCCTTCACGCCGCGGAGGCGATCTGGGACTGTGAGCCGACTGAACCGTATTCGCAGCGACGGATCGACTGTGAATTCTATTGCGCGACTGCGACACGGCTGAATTCTGGTCTCCTGCTGCCCGGAGCAAATCCCTGATCTGCATCAAGCCTCTGCCAGCTTCCGACTGAGAGGGCTGGATGGACTCTGCTATACGGGTCGCAGCTGCAAAATTCTGGATTGGGGTTCGATATACCTGAGTCGGCGGGAAGAGTTGACGTCGATTGGCGTCGGGAACTCGCTGCCGCGCGCGCTCGTCGAGTGCTCGCTGAAGATTCTCCAAGCGAGCGTTTTCGGCCAGATTGGCCAAACGTGCCTCCTCCAAGGCGCGAGCCTCGGGGGTTTCTCCTGCGATGGGAGTATGCAGGGCATCCATGTTCCTGCGGCGAAGTTCCTCTCTTTGTAGAGAGTCGAGTGGCTCGGGTTGGTACTCCTCGTGGTCGCGTGCGGGGTCGTCTCCGCCACCTGCCCCGCCCTCATGGGCGAAGCCAGGGGGACTGCGAGGTCCGTTGACCATCAGGATTTCCGCCGCCGGATCACTGCTATCGCATTCGGATGCAGTCTCTATGGAGCCAGTCAACAGATCGAACAGGCCGTAGAGAGATTCGTCGGGCTCGATTGCCGCAACTTGGGTGGTGGCCGTCTGGCGAGCCACCGCGTGTCTCACCCACCGCTGAAGTCTCGACCGACCAGAGCGCTTGCGCTGGCGGGAGACCGGGAGGGTAGTCGATAGGGGAGTCGACCAATACGGGGTCGACGGTTGTCGCAGCAGAACGCCGCGGACGCATGCGCGAAAATGCGTCGCACCGCGGACGGGGAGCGCATCAACGTCGAGTGGAGCCTCCTGGAGCCAGGCGGAGTCGTCGGCGACGAAGGTGAGAGCGCCGAGACGGATCTCGCGACCCTCGACTAAAACTCCAGCAGTCATCATGATGAATATACTCGGAAGAATCGCAACTTCTCCAAAAAATCGCTAAAACACCTGCCCCAAGGTGGGCGCCAACTGTCGTGGTTCTAAGTCTGACAGTAGAGTGGGGGGTAGGTATGGAGAGGCAAGGTCCTAGCTATGGAGAGGTTGTAAGAACAAGAGATGTACGAGTTCAGGCCCTTCTTGGAGGAAGTAAAAGCCCTACGTCTCGGAGCCCGGAGGCGGTCGAGTGGATTATGTGTATATGAGTTACAAGGATGCGAACCCTTCTGCCTGTGGACGGGGGTGGCTTATATAGAGTGCGCCAGGACCCCTGCCAGCCCATGTAATGAAGGGTTTAAGGTACATTAAGTCTGGGGCGTTACCGGTAACGCCCCACATAAAGTGTCTTAACTATCATAAAGTCTACTTAATTACAGACCGTTGCAGTGCAGAGTGCTTCTTGACCTTCTGGTAGTCGAGTGAGTCTTCGTGGTCGAGTCCTTCAAGTCAGTCGAGTGAGTTCCTCTTAAGTCGACTGGAAGGTGATCTCTTCTAAGGGTGTCCTTGGGTAGGGTACTTAGATCAGGTCTATGACCCTACCCTAGGTACATGAATCCATCACTGGCGGCGGCGAGGTCGCCGGAGGCGTGGGAGACGGCGGCGGAGGGAACCGGAGGCGGGGAGGATCCGGCGAGGCCGGACGCGGGGCGCGGGGCCGGATACTGTGGCGGCGCGAAGGGCGGCGCGGCGAGGAGCGCGAGGTCCGGCGGGGCTGGTGCCCACAGGGTGGCGCGCCGGCACGGGGAGCTCCAGCGGCGGCACAGAGGAGCGCAAGGAGCTGGGCGGGCGGCGTCGGGCGGCGCGGCGCTCGCCCGGGGCGGCACCGGCGACGAGCTGGCGGCGGTGGGGTCCGAGGGCGACCGGGAGGAGGCGGCGGAGGCGGCGGCCGCACCGGCGAGGCAGCGGGGAGGCGCGCCGGCGGCGGCGCTCGCCGGCGGCGTGCACGGGCGGAGGGCGCGGTGGCGCGCGGGGCGCGGTGCGCTGGGGCCCAGGGCGGCCCGGGGCGGGCCTCCCGCGGGCTTCGCGGGCCGCGGCGGCGTCTGACGGCGGAGGGACACGTGGCAGGCGCGGGTTGTACCGGGCGGCGGCGGCGTACGTGTCCGGCGCCGGGCGGACGCGTCCGGCGGCGGGAGGTAGAAGGAGGCTAGGGTTTCATCCGCGAAAAATGGAAGGGGAGGGCATATTTATAGGTAGAGGGAGCTAGGAGAGTCCAAATGAGGAGCGGTTTTCGGCCACGCGATCGTGATCGAACGACTGAGAGCATGGAGGGGAGTTTGCTGGGTTTTGGGCCACTTTGGAAGGGGTGTTGGGCTGCAACAAAAGAGGCTTTAACAGTTACCCGGTTAACCGTTGGAGTACCAAACGACCTCCAAATGGCACGAAACTTGACAGGCGGTCTACCGGTACTATACCAAGGCCGCTTGGCAAACCTCGGGCCATTCCGAGAAAGTTTAACACCCGCTCACAACGAGAGACAAAAAGGGGACGCCGGGGGACATAGGAGTGCCGGATTGCAAAACGGACAACGGGGAAAATGCTCGGATGCATGAGACGGACATGTATGCAAAATTAGATGCACATGATGACACGATATGAAATGCATAAGATGACATGGCAAAGTGCAACACGCAAGCAAAAGACATGGCAACAACGGCGAATAACTGGCAGACACCTGGCGCAACGAATCTGGGGCGTTACAACACTCCTCCACTAACAAGAGATCTCGTCCCGAGATCTTAGGACCGAGACGGAAGGGAAAAATGATGAGGTGAAACAAGAACTAAGAGAAGGAGCAAAGAATCGAGAGAACTCAAGAAGAAGAGTGAATGACGAGAATGACGAGAATCAAAGCTCACGGAAATCACGAGAGAATCTGAAAGCACTCCGGTTGAAAATGGAAGGAAAAGAACACGAGCTTGAGAGGATGAAATGATACTTGATGAACTCTTGAAGAATGAATTAAATCATGAAGAAGCATCAAGAAGAACTCCGGTGAGAAAAGGATGACGAGATAAAATGAAGGACGAAAGAATAGAAGAGCGTTGCAATGATTTAGATGGAGGTTTCGACAAAATGTCCGAGGAAATTTGAACTCCGGAAAAGAAAATATGAAAACACTTGGAACTAGAATTTATTCATCAAGAACAAACTCTGAAGAAAGGGATTACTCACATGGATGAAATAAGAATAAGATTTATTGTATGCTTATCCTTCATCAAATTAAATTGATGGAAAGCAATGGATTTAGCATACTACTTATTCTTCTTGAAAAGGATTGAGAGGGGTGTATGGCGCAAAACTTGAGAAGGTCTTCATGAACCACCAGTAGGATTGAAAAGAACGAAAGGATTAATATGATAAACAAGGAAAAGAATCTGAAGAACCACCGTGAGAATTCGAAAATGACTGATGAAAGAGGCTTAATCGACGGGAAGAATTAGAAGAACAAATATGCTAGAGGGGATTTAGATGCAAAAGAATAGGAAGACCTCGAGCTGATTAAAGAACACTTGAACGAAACACCGGAAGAATATTGAGACGAACGAAGGGGCACGGATATAGAGTAATTGGAGAACAAATCTGAAAACTTAGAACGAAGAAATCTTCCAAAAAAGATGGCCCCCGGATGATCGAGAGAGAAAGCAACTCCTGAAATGTACCGGATGAATGAAAAGAATTTGCATGACTTGAAACAATTTGATAGGATAACATCGAGCTAGCATCGCAAATCTCCGGGGAACGGACAAGATTTAGAGGAAAAACTCCTCTTCGATCTTCAAATGACAACGAGAAACACCACCAAAATTACTGAGGTACTCCGGGAGGATGAAAAATGAAGAGGTTGAGCCAACAATGAATAGAATTTGAAAACGATCTTGGAAAGGCATCTGACTGATGGGATCCATTCTTACATCACACTTGAAAAGAATTTGAGAATAACTTCGGGAAAATAGAAGAGTCAGGTAAGATCCTGGAAAAAAACCTGTGGGTTAGGGCCCACTAAAAGAAAAACACCGTTGTAAAGGGATGTTGAAGAGATAGATGTTCACCGGAATGATTGAAATATTCGAATGAGGTGACGACCTCGAATTAATTCAAACACAGACAAATCTCCTGAGATATCTTGAACTCCGGAATGATTAACTGGCGAGAGGTGAACGAGCAGGGAAAACACTTGAGCCGAGGAAAAGAATACGATCAACACCGAAAAACTTGAATTGAGTCCACCGGAGAATAAAAGGATGAAGAATGACGAACGAGTCGAGAATCCACCGGTTGGAACAATTGACTAAAGACTGAAGAGGCTCCGCACGAATGAAATAGATGCTTGAAACAGACTCAGGCTCCGGGAACAAGAGGGTGGGAGGGCGGGAAAAACACAGGCAACTGGAAGGGGAAAACAACAAATATCTAGAAGAGAAAACACCGATTGAAATCATTGAGGAAAGAAAACAAAGACTTCGCACGAGTATGATGGATACTCGATTACGGACTCCGGATTCGAGAAGAAGAAGGGAGGGCGGGTGGGAAAAAACAACTGAGGATTGAACTTGGCAAAGATGAAGAGGCTTGAGTCGACTTGACGAGAAATGCACCGGATGAAAAGAGCTGGGGAACAACGATCAGAAAACCAAACCGCGTGAACCTAAAGAAAAATTTGAAGGGGAAGAGGAGTAATTCAAAACACCTACGTCAAGATTCCTCACCAGAGCGACGAAGGGACTGAGGAGTAAAAAGAAATTCCTACTCTCCGATATAACTAGACTCTGAAAAAGTTTTCTTCTAGACTCAACAACGGCCAAACTACACGATCAATCAAGGGGGGCTCCTAGGGTTGGTCGAGGCTCTGATACCAACTTGTCACGCCCAATATGCGACCCTATCCAAAAGGAACTCGAAGGTCCCACCAAGGATAGACCCGCATATTGGAACGCTTTTGCAAGGTGGATATCATTACATCAACATTACATAATAGATTGGGATACATACAAGCGGCACACAATGCCACACGAATACAATATCATCATACAAGAGATCAACATCCGGCTACGGATGAAACACAAACAGAAGCTCAAACGACATCCACCCTGCTAGCCCAGGTTGCCGACCTGGAACCTATCCCCTGATCGAAGAAGAAGTAGAAGAAGAACTCCAAAATAAGCAAACATGGCTCTCGCATCATGGTCGTCGCATAACCTGTACCTGCAACTGCTGTTGTAGTAATCTGTGAGCCACGAGGACTCAGCAATCCCATTACCATGGGTATCAAGACTAGCAAAGCTTAATGGGAAAGGAAGGGGTAAAGTGGTGAGGTTGCAGCAGCGACTAAGCAATGTATGGTGGCTAACATACGCAAATGAGAGCGAGAAGAGAAGCAAAGGAACGGTCGTCAACTAGTAATGATCAAGAGGTGATCCTGAACTCCTACTTACGTCAAACATAACCCAGAAACCGTGTTCACTTCCCGGACTCCGCCGAGAAGAGACCATCACGGCTACACACGCAGTTGATGCGTTTTAATTCGGATCTGGTGTCAAGTTATCTACAACTGGACATTAACAAATTCCCATCTGCCACATAACCGCGGGCACGGCTCTCGAAAGTTTATACCCTGCAGGGGTGTTCCAACTTACCCAATGACAAGCTCTCGCGACCAACGAAGGAATAGACCTTCTCTCAGGAAGACCCGATCAGTCTCGGAATCCCGGTTTACAAGACATTTCGACAATGGTAAAACAAGACCAGCAAAGCCGCCCGATGCGCCGACAATCCCGATAGGAGCTGCACATATCTCGTTCTCAGGGCAACACCGGATAAGCGAAGCGTACAGGTACCGACGAATCCAAGTTGCCAAGGAATGGTCCCGCACGGTGCTCTAGTTTGGACCAACACTTAGACAAGCATTGGCCCGGGGGGGCTATAATAAAGATGACCCTTGGGTTAATTACTCCCAAGGGAAAAGTAGGTGGTGGTGAGGCAAATGGTAAAACCAAGGTTGGGCCTTGCTGGACAAGTTTTATTCAAAGCGAACTGTCAGGGGGGTCCCATAAATCCCCCGACCGCGTTAGGAACGCAAAATCCAGGAACATAACATCGGTATGACGGAAACTAGGGCGGCAAGAGTGGAACAAAACACCAGGCATAAGGCCGAGCCTTCCACCCTTTACCAGATATATAGATGCATTAATAATATAAGAGAGATATTGTGATATCCCAACATAACCCTGTCCACCATGGAGAAAATCTTCAGCTTCACCCGCAACTAGCAATGCTATAAGAAGGGCTGAGCAAAGCGGTAACATAGCCAAACAATGGTTTGCATAAGAAAGGTGTCAAAGGTTAGAGGTTCATGGCAATATGGGATGGCTTGATAAACAGGTAATAGGTAGCGCAACATAGCGATAGAACGAATCAACTAGCATAGCAATGATAGTAGTGAGATCCAGGGTAGCGTTCATCTTGCCTGAAATCCCGCTAGGAAGAAAGCGAGTCCATGAAGAAGATGAAGCCACGAAGACGAACCAAGCGTAGACGAACGCATCCTCACGATCGCAACGAAACGGGAACTATCGAGAAGAAGCACATAACATGGTAAACACACCACACATAGACAAGACATGATGCACAACAAGCATGATGCATTACAAGGCTACATGAAGCTACTCATGGCAAGATATGATGCAAACAAGAACAACACATCAAGGCAAGTTTAAATGAGGCCGGAAACAACATATAACAATTCCGGTAAGTCCTCATGTGTAAATTTCGAAATTGGTCCAGATCAGAATAAACATTATGTTGAAGTTGTTAAACAACAAGTTAAAATGCACCATGATAATATACACGAAATTCTAGTCAAGTTACATATAAAGTTCATTAGATTCGGAGCTACGGCCTAGAAGATATGAGCAAAACAAGTTAAGCATGGCATTGATGCAAAATGCATACAAACATCAAGAAAACACACCAAAACAAGGATGCAACATGGTAATATGAAGCTACATGCAAAATCAAGCAAGTTTCATATAGATCACACTCAAAACTTAGCAACGGTTCAACACATGCACTCTATACAAGTTATAGCAACAATCTGTCCATAACAGCAACTAGGCATATTGCAAGCATCAAAACAATATGCTACAGCACCCCAACGAAATAACAAAAGGCATGGGCATGAAGTACAGGTAAAGCACTACAAAACATGAACACTGAGCTATCTCCAGAAACAACTTGAACAAACTCAAAAAGACATGGAAAGATTGCAAATAATAACAGTTTCAGACTTGGCAGAAATAACATCAGGTTGCAATGTTTAGAGCTATCAAACAACATGTTACAGGAACATATCATGGCAAACAAAGGCATGGCATGAATCCACTAATTGCATAGATCAAAAGTCCCTTACTGACCATGAGCCAAAAGGGCACGGAAAATATGATGGCACCCATGTAAACATGGCAAATTATATTACAGATTCATACATGGCAGGAACAACGATAAGTAGGCATGTTGGTGAGCTTGAACCACTCACCACAGAGCAATACATGGCATGGCAAGGCACCCAACAGTAAGAAGACGTGCTTATGAAGATAAGCATGGCAAGAGCAAGTTCATAGGGTGCATGGATCACTAGCAAAACACATGGGAACAAGTGAACTTAATGCTAACAGGCTGACAGCAACATTTTCAAGCAACTTTAGAGCAAGATAACAACATGTTCCAGCAGGCTATAATTGCAACCAAGGGCATGAATGGATAGAGCAAGACGTGTAGATCAAAACATGTTTATAGAATATCTCCAGATTATGCACACAATGACTTGTAGAAGCATGTTAACATAGCAACAAAATATAACAGAATCTGCCTAGCAAAACAGCAACAGCAAGTACCCTACTTAGCAAGCTTGATACACTCAACACACAACTCACAAAAATACATGGTTAACACCCCTGGAAATATGGCATGGCATAGATCAACATACATGTAGACATCAACCTCATAGGGTGCATACATCAATCATGGCAAAAATGACAAATGAGCAAGTTATAACAGTTTCAGCAGATTAACAGCAACATGCACTCTTCCAACAGCAGTTCGGGCATCAAGATGAGCTCAAATGAAAATGATGCAATGAGATGAAATGAAGTACTCATCGAGACGAACAATTTGACATATTACACCTGGATGCAGAGATACGATGCAACGAACATTGCATGATTATATGAAAAACTGGGGACTCAGTGGATTTATCACCTCGCGAAAACGTGGACGGGGAAGACCCGGAAGGGAGGGATCCAGGGGCTCGGGGCACGTTTGGTTCCGGACCGGGTGGATCTCATCCCACCCGGCCGGATCTTGGACGGGGCGGCTGCCGGCGGCGGCGAGGTCGCCGGAGGCGTGGGAGACGGCGGCGGAGGGAACCGGAGGCGGGAAGGACCCGACGAGGCCGGACGCGGGGCGCGGGGCCGGATCCTGCGGCGGCGAGAAGGGCGGCGCGGCGAGGAGCGCGAGGTCCGGCGAGGCTGGTGCCCACAGGGCGGCGCGCCGGCACGGGGAGCTCCGGCGGCGGCGCGGAGGAGCGCAAGGAGCGGGGCGGGCGGTGTCGGGCGGCGCGGCGCTCGCCCGTGGCGGCACCGGCGACGAGCTGGCGGCGGCGGGGTCCGAGGGCGACTGGGAGGAGGCGGCGGAGGCGGCGGACGCACCAGCGAGGTAGCGGGGAGGCGCCGGCGGCGGGCACGGGCGGAGGGTGCGGGGCGCGGGGCGCTCGGGCCCAGGGCGGCCCGGGGCGGGCCTCCCGCGGGCTTCGCGGGCCGCGGCGGCGGATGACGGCGGAGGGACACGTGGCAGGCGCGGGTTGGACCGGGCGGCGGCGGCGGACGTGTCCGGCGCCGGGCGGACGCGTCCGGTGGCGGGAGGTAGAAGGAGGCTAGGGTTTCATCCGCGAAAAATGGAAGGGGAGGGCATATTTATAGGTAGAGGGAGCTAGGAGAGTCCAAATGAGGAGCGGTTTTCGGCCACGCGATCGTGATCGAACGACCAAGAGCATGGAGGGGAGTTTGCTGGGTCTTGGGCCACTTTGGAAGGGGTGTTGGGCTGCAACAAAAGAGGCTTTAACGGTTACCCGGTTAATCGTTGGAGTACCAAACGACCTCCAAATGGCACGAAACTTGACAGGCGGTCTACCGGTACTATACCAAGGCCGCTTGGCAAACCTCGGGCCATTCCGAGAAAGTTTAACACCCGCTCACAACGAGAGACAAAAAGGGGACGCCGGGGGACATAGGAGTGCCGGATTGCAAAACGGACAACGGGGAAAATGCTCGGATGCATGAGACGGACATGTATGCAAAATGAGATGCAGATGATGACACGATATGAAATGCATAAGATGACATGGCAAAGTGCAACACGCAAGCAAAAGACGTGGCAATGACGGCGAATAACTGGCAGGCACCTGGCGCAACGAATCTGGGGCGTTACACAGGAGTAGGGTTTTACCTCCACCGAGAGGGCCCGAACCTGGGTAAAACATCGTGTCCCTTGTCTCCTGTTACCATCCGCCTAGACGCACTGTTCGGGACCCCCTACCCGAGAACCGTCGGTTTTGACACCGAGAGGTAGGCGTGAGCTTGTCTCCGGTCTCCGTCTGGACGGTTATGTCCGGTATGGCATAGTGAGGTATAATGAGTGGTGATTTTGTTGGTTGAAATATATTTTGGTTACACATATCATGCAGGGAATTTTTAAACCTCCTGAGTCGACCGTAGATCGAGTCTTCTTCCAGTAACCCCCATACTTGTTTCGCACTGCCACTGGTCCCTGCAGCAGGTAGGGTACGGTTCAGTAAGTTGTCAACCCCTTTGTAGCACACACCGTACGGAGAGGCCACAGTGGAAGATACCGACTACAGCCGGTAGGCAGGCCACCTGGTCCGGGGGCATGGGTGTTTCCGGTTGGGACCGAGAGGGGGCACCCCTTAGAGCGCGCGACATAAATTTGATCCTATGCTACACGAGGTTGTAGCCTCCCCACTTAGAGTTTTACTTGACAGGTGTCGTGGGTGATTCCAAACACCGGTAAGTTAAGCTGGTGTGTGAAAGTCAAGTGTGTTTTCAATTAAAAGACCATAGACGGAATTAGTCCCGATGGACTAAAGGAATCCGTTACTCGTGGGTAAAGAGTACACCCTCTGCGGAGATTAAATCTATTCGAATAGCTGTGTCCATGGTTAAGGACTATAGTCAGGGATGGGTCAAGTGTCGGTCTTAGTGTCGGTCTTCGGAGGAGGTACTGCTAAACCGGAACATGGATCATGACGTTGATTATGATGATTGTGATTATTATTATTCTTATGGACTATCCTATTATATTACTTGAATTATTGAGTATCCCTGGGACGGTTCTACCTCCTGGATATTCACTGTGATTATTTTTCTTATAAGCCCTTTATGTGGTGTCGCTCAGACGCCCGACTGTGGCATGCTTGTCATTTACTTTATAAGCCCTTTATGTGTTGTCGCTCAAACGCCCGACTGTGGCATGCTTGTTATTTATTTACCTTATAAGCCCTTTATGTAGTGTCGCTTAGACGCCCGACTGAGGCATGCTTCATATCATGATCCTTTCAAGGCGTCGCTCCAAACACCCGATCGGTGCATTTTATTTCTACTGCATTATTGCATATTCATGTTGCATATAAATAACCTGCTTGCATGCATCGGGGATTTTATTTTATGACTGGCGATGTGATCATAGAATATTTCAGTGCATGATTATCATTTATATTATACCCGTGTTCATAATGTTTGCGAGTACATTCAAAGTACTCACTGGCTTGTCCCTGGCTATTGTCTTGGCCAGATTTCTTGCTTGGAGAGGAGCGTTGCGATGACAGCCCCGGAACCTAAGCAATGGTGATAGCAGCCTCGCGAAGATAGGAGTTAACCTCGTCAGCTGTTCCTGTGGGAAATGGAGTCCCATAGACACTGATGATCCATAATCTGCTTCCGCCATCAATCACTAGAAACCATTTGTTGTACTCATAGGCCAGAATGGTCTTGTACTACATATTTTGTATTTTGCTTGGAATTTCTGCATCAAGTTGGTGCCTCATCAGCTAACAGTAATCCTGGGGCTGGTGAGCACAAGGATCATTTTCTGGAAATTAATATCCCGAAAATCCGGTCCTGACAGGTGCTCGATGCGGAGCTTCGCCAACTCCTCCTTTTGTTCCATGACGAGGGCCTGCAGCATCTTCATTGAGGAACTACTATTCTCATGCATCTTCTTCCAGCCGGCGTTCTTCTCCTTCAACAGGTCGATATCGTGGCAGAGCTTCGCCTTGTCCTCCTGAAGTCGCAGGATTTTGCCGGTCGCCTTCTTCTGCGAGGCAATGCTCTTCTTCAGCAGCATCACCAAGCCGGCGGTCAACTCCCCCTGCTGATTGAGCTCAGCGGGCATGTCGTCGAGGCTCTCCTTCAGTAACTCCGTCAAGCCTTGGATGAACTCCTTCTACTTATTGAGGTGCTTATTGAGCTGATTGGGCATGTCGTCGAGGGATAACGACTCTAGCTCCGTCGAGTCGGCATGTTCGCCTCCGTGGCTAGGGCGCTCCTGGGAGCCATCGCCTGCCCATGAGAGATCTTTCGAGGTCTCTGCGTGGCGGCGAGACCTCTCTTTTTTTCCGCAGCCCTGGTTGCCGCTCCCTTGTTACGAGTAGTTCTCGACCTAGAGCTCTGCTCACTGGCCATGGCAATGACGGACGAAGAAGAAGCACTTATGAGGAGGAAAGGTAGAGTAATTTTTGGCTAGGTAGTTCCCCTTTTTATAACCTAAGTACTAGCACTAGTAGTACTAATACCTGCATAGTGGGAAAACGTTCAGGTTTGGTACGTAGTACTAGTAGGTGTGAGCAGGCTTTCGAATGTGATGGGAACAAGCTAAAGATTAATTGGTGGTTTTGGTTTCGAGGCCCGAAACGGCTCCCGATGAATTTAGTGGAACATAAATTTCAAGTAGACTACACTGCTCAAATGCGTAAATATTATGTTACTGTCAAAAATTGGCACAAAATACGAAGGAGACCAATGGAAGTACTACTAGCAACCCACGATTTAACTACTCGCATGCGCGCAGTGGAGTGATAATGTCTTTCTTCCGCCCTCACGTCCACTCAATTTAGATGCGCTGTATTAATTGACCATCAATGAAGTGAACGACTTTACACGCGTCAAATTATCACATGGGGTGGATCTTGGTACAAAATTGCGTCCGCCCGTGTACCCACATGTGCGTGCGAGGGAATGAGTGCGTGCGTGGCGTGCGTGCACATCTTCGCTTCGTGCATGTACCGCCAGTATGGCTCAGGGAGGACGAGTGCATTCTTCTGGAACCAGCAGCACGTCACTGTGATCAATCCATGCAAGGAGGTCGCGACAACGCCTCCACATGTGCCACGTGGCTTCATGAACTGTAAGAGAGACACTGCGTAGCGTGCCATTGGTATTCTAATTTACGTGTTTTGCACATACTCGAAGTACTAGTAATTTACACGTGCATTGCATGCATCAGATTTTGCAACCAAATTATGAATAAATACCACACTATAGCATGTAAGCTCTTAGTCATATATGCGTGATGTAGCCCTTCGTTTAATTCTTATAGTTCATCTCATTCAAAATCAAATTAGTGTTTATAAAAAAGCTAAGAACATGTGAATAGGAAAAACATGGGCTTATAGTGGAATGTCGTATTGAATCCTACAGGATTGTACGAGTGTTTGATTGTGCATAGAAAAAACGCAAAATTCTTTCAAAGAGGTTTGAGTGGATGGGATGTTTCCTATGAAATCTAGTGCAAATGAATCATATGGAAAAATTCCTATGGTTTACAATCCTATGAATCAAACAACCAAGATAGGAAAAATTCCTAATGATTAGAATCCTCCAAAACTCCTTTGAGAATCCTTTGAATCAAAGAAGCCCTTAATCTATTTTATGATTCATGGAATTGTGCGTTGTAAAGCATAAAGTAAAAACAAATAATGGCAATTCAACTAGAAAAAAAGTTTGGGAAGTTATGATACGGAAGATTCTAGAACAAAAGAGAACTACTGTTGTTTTGAGGTTTGTGCATTATGCTTAAGTTCAACCATGGAGTCTGCTAGATTGTACATGTGGCAAAATCCGGTGGGGGGCTAGAAGATGGTGCGAGGGGCCGAGTGGAGGGAGACTATGAAGGAATGCACAAGTGCGAGATTGATATTTAGAGAGAGGGGGCGAACACGTGAGCTGTTGCACGCAGTGGCGGAGCCATGAAAAATAAATGAGCTAGGGGGCCAAGCATTGCTAATACTTTACGAGGAGGGTCAATTCATGAAAATAAACCTTTTTTAGCAGCAATTGTCGAATGATCACATTCATATTAGCCTCGATATATAGTGATGTTAGGGGGGCAGGGCCCTTACTGCCCCCTGTCTTCGACATTGTGCACGCATCTGATAGATGAAGCGGAAGGCATGGATGATGAGAGGGGGACGTTGGATATATAATTAATGTGGGTGTATTAGCTATTTATGTTAATCCTATATAGAGAGGTATAGATTGATCGATGTGGACGTGGGAGAGGTATAGATTGATCGATGTGGACGTGGGAAAGAGGGTGAGACCTCACTGGATATATCGATTGATCGGTTTGTGTGCAAAACTATGAAAGATGTAGCTATATACACACATACATAGAGGAACATCGATCGTTGCGCATGCACGCGTGAGAGATAAAGAATGCCCGGTATGAGGGAGAGGGGGATGTGTGTGGGTGTGTGCCTTCATGGGAGACCAACCTGAAGAAAAAGATTCCATGTGTGCGATAGATAATGCCGACTGGTAGTGTGTGTGCATGCATGCACGAGAGAAAGTTAGTGGTACAATTATAAAGAGAAGACTACTGTGTGGGTGTAAAAGAATATGTGAGGTCATAATCAATGTAAAGTTGAATTCAAATATTTGAATAAGAGATCCTGATGTTTGAAACCCATGTATGCATGAATATAACGGAGATCTGCGCGGTGTGCTTTGGAAACGAGCATGTTGTAATGTATACACATTGAACAAGGTCAGACTGATTTGAATTTGAGATATCGATGGCAGACATTATTTGCCCATGTCGCATCCGTGCATGTAATTGGAGAGGATGGGCGGCTTTCGCATCACATATATATATATATATATATATATATATATATATATATATTGTGAGCGGGTAACTTTAACTTTGAAAGATGGTCGTTGGATGAGGCGAATCCGAAGGTCCAAAGATGGCAAATTTGAGCACTATTGGCCGTTGGATATCATCTAGATTCCACCAGATTTCGCCACATGTATAATCTAGAAGACTCCATGGTTGAACTTAAGCATAATGCACAAACATCAAAACACAAGCACTTCTTATTTGTTCTAGAATCTTCTGTATCATAATTGCCCAAATGTTTTTCTACATGATTTGCCATTATTTGTTTTTACTTTATGTCTTACAACGCACAATTCCATGAACCTTAAAATAGATTAGCTTTCTTATAAAAACTAGATGATTTTGAATGAAATGAACTATAAGAATTAAACGAACATCTACATCATGCATATATGACTCAAAGCTTGCATGCTATAATGTGGTATTTATTCATAATTTGGTTGCCAAATCTCATGCGTGCAATGCACGTGTACCTTACTCCAGTCTAAATGGTGTTTGTCTGTGTGTTGTGCGTGTTGAGGTGCAAATTGTCTTTTTTTTGGTACACGTTAAGCTTGTTCTTCCGAAATTTCAAGCCGCGCCTTGTTATGCCGAAAATTGAAGCTAGCGTCTCTGTCTATCGTGCTGCAAAACTCCTGCCTCTTCAACCCGCGCCTTGTTAGCCCGAAATATTTAAGATATATCTTTGTCTCGTTGTGCTCCGACAACTCCCTCCATCTCAATTCGCGCCTTGCTATTCCAAAATTACAACGCGTGCGAAAACTCCCACTTCCTGTGAAATCCCGACACGCAAAATGCCCATGGTACCCCTGAACCGAAAGAACCGCCTCAAATCGGTGGGGGGTACTTTCATAACTTGCCCCACATTTTGGACAAGCATGTCTCTAAGCCATGGTTCCCCACTGCCATCCCATCCGCCAACCCATTGGTACACTGAGGCCGCGAAAACCCGCGACGAACCCCACACCCTGCTCCGTCCGCCACCCAGCCGGAGCTTCTTCCCCGACGACGTCGTCCATAGCAACACCTCGACGTCCCTCATCCACCGTACCGGATGAGGTTCCGTCGTCGATCTCATCGTCCCACCGGTTCAGCCACCCCGTCCTCTACCTCCAAGGAGCTGCCCCGACGTTCCCCTCGTCTTTCGTGCCACCTCCATTCCCACACCGCCGTCTTCACATGCACCACCGGAAGAGCATCATCATCACCGTTTCCTCGGATAAAGTTGCGGCCTAATCAGCACCACCAAAGAGGTTGTACACTAATCGCCACATTTTCTTCTTGATTCGATATCACGGTGCTGCCGGCGCTCGGTCCCGAGCCGACACGGCGCGGCTCCATCGGTGGCGACGTCCACATCAGTAGGAGCTGTTGCTGCTTTAGCTCTCGCTCGCGCTGCTGCTCTGCTCTTGCTCTCGGTCCCCTGCCTGGTCTGCTCTTGCTATTGCTCTTGCTCGCGCTACTGCTCTCGCTCTTGCTCTTGCTTGTGATGCTGCTCCGATTTGGCTACACTTCAGTCGACTGGATCGACTTTTGTGACAGTCGATTTCCAAGGGGTGGGCTCGCCGGGGTGAAGGAAGAACTAGCCGCAGCGGGAAGGGGGGCTCGCCGGAGAGGTACCCCACTATCTATCTTAGGGTTCAGGATGGGGGCGGTGGTCGCCGACGGTGGCGGGGCATTGGCGGGGTGGTGGCGTGGGGATCGCTGGAGAAAAAGCTCGGCACGGGGGGGGGGGGGGGCTAGAGGGATGGCCGGGGCGGCGGTGGACCGGCAGTGGGGAGTGTTTTTGGGGCGGGCGGGGCGGCGCACCGCCGGCCACGGGCGGCGGGGGGTTGCTGTTTGGCCGGTTGTGGCTGGCCGCTCAGGGGGGTGGAGGTTGAAGATGAACAGGGCCCTTGATTTCGTATCCAATGGCTGCAAATTCGACTGACGTGTAGCCTCACCTTGCTAGTGCGTTCAGTTTCGACAGCAAAATTCAGTTTCGACAGTTAGTTTCAGTTTCGACAGTTAAGTTCAGTTTCGACAGTTATGTTCAGAGATGAGCGGCTGATGTATTTTACATCTAGCACTTTGTGGTTATGTATTTTACGTCATGTATTGGAGATGCTATTAGAATTCCACTCAGGTTAACATTGTTCGTTGTCTCTCTTGTCCTGCTTCAGCCTTGGCATCGTACAACTCACCGGAGCTGCTCCAACGACGAAACCGTCCATCACAGCGGAGCAGTACCTCGGGCTCCATCTCCAGACGCCTAAGATCTTCTTCCCCTCCTCCGACAGCAAGGTCAGCCGGAGCATCCTCACCGGCCAACCCAATCACGCTGAGATCAACATGGCTTCGCCAAAGAGGCTGTACACTTGTTGCATCTCTTTTTACTCTACATGTTATATATATTGTCCACTGAGCACTCGTAGTAACGGGAAATATGATTATTTTATCCTTCTATATGACAAGTAGTGAGGTACCAGGCAACTTAGCTATCCGTGATGGACTCTATTGAACGCCATCATTATTTATCTCTGCGCGTCTGAGTTGTGCATTTGTCGATGGGCCTGGGAGTTGAGCTAGTATGGCAGTAGCCTGGGTCCAAAGTAATAGAAGTAGCACAAAACATTTTTTTAGTGTAGTATTTTCCTTGCTCAAGCCTGCCTACTAGAATCGCCAGTGCTTGAAAGGAAAAGTGAATGAAAAACATAGGAATTGGAAAGTTTCCTATGGTACTACTTTTCATGAATTTGGTGCAAAGGAATGGAGCAAAGGAAAACTATATGATGTGTTCCTTTAGTGTCTCCTTGAAAGAAAAACCGTAGGAATTCTGGTTTCCACTTCTCCTCCTTTTCATATTCCTATTCATCAAGCACAAGACTAAGAGATAGTAGCATAATAGCATTATAACTGTACATTTTCTTGTGGTTTGACTTAAACTTACCATGCTTTTTTGCATCCTGTGTTCTTCCAATTGTTGTGAATCAAACACCCTGATTGGCAGAAATCCTGTGTTTTTAAATTCTCTGTTTTGCACGTGCATTCCTATCCTATTCCTATCTATTTCCTATCCCTACATTGTTAGAATCCTCAAATTCAAACAAGCCCTTACTCAATTACTTCTGTTACAGATATGTGTCAAAGGAAACCTTGTGTGGTTTGTCCTGCTCCTGCGGCGCTGTGTTCCACCCCAGCTCAGCTGCTCCAACGACGGAAGGTTTCACCACAGCAGCAATCCACTCTCCAGACTGTCTTTCGCCGCCTCAGATCTTCTTCCCCGCTGCCGGCAGCCACGACAACTGCATTACCATCATCAACTAAGCAGATGACATTGAGGACTACACGGGTCCGCAAGAGAGGTCGCACTCTTCCGTGTCTGCTTACGTTATGCGTCGCTTAATATGATGACATGCTACATTATCGTCGTGCTCACCTATTAGACTCCGAGTCGGTCCAAACTAATGCTGAAACTTGAGTTTTTAAATGGTTGTGGGGTACATATTGGGGCAGCAATCAGTACTATCTGTCTACTATCTGGTTAATCTCCGGTGTCTACTATGAGTTTCATGTTGGGTGCAAACAAACATTAAAGGATCCATTATCTGTATTTTTTACCTAAAGCTATTATCTGCCTACTATCATTGGTTTTGGGTCTATCCACAGTTTGCTACCATCACTCTGGATTTGTGCATGCACTCCTTACACAATCTCACTATGTTTTATTCCTATGCATGCCAGTTATTGTACACAATGGAACTGATCATGTAGAGCAAAAGAGACGATCCTTGCATGGCAATAAAATTTCATGCAGACGTCGTTCCATGGTGGGCGCAAAGGCAGCCCCCCTCCACCCATTTCGGATTGTAATCAAGAGGAAGATAACTGTTCTGAGGGGGATTCAGAAGGAGAAGACCACTCCTATTTACCTGATGAGGTCTTCGCTCTAACTTGGCATGCTGATGTTGGTAATATCATGCATATGGTTCCTTGCATTGCTTACTGTATACATTAAAGACGTCATCTGCTTAGTTTAGACATGCTTTGTGTCAATGCCATTTGTTTTGTTTCTTTATCGTATATGTGAATCATGCAATGCCATCTTGTCTAGCCAGGCATCATATATGTGAATTTTGCAATGCCACCCTGGTTAGCCAGTCATCTTATATGTGAATTATGTCATGGCATCATTTTTTTATTATGTGTTAAATTTGTCAACAATTTTAGTACATTCAATTACTCTTCCTGTGCATCAGCCATTCGGCACGGTCATGGAAAAATCTGGAGTGGAAACAAGGTCTTCAGAGCAGACAATGCTATCTGACGAAGCGCATGTCTTGCTGGTTACCGATAGCTCCTCAGAGGAGGATTTAAAGATAGATGACCAGTCATATTTCCCCCCTGAGGTGCATGCCCTAACTTGGCAGGGTTATGCTACTCATATCGTGCGTATGGTATCTTGCATTGCTATGTCATTTGCTTAGTTTAGACATGCTTTGTGTGAATGCCACCTGTTTAGTGTCTAATTACCATATATGTGAATTATGCAATGACATCTTGTTGCAAGACATTATATATGTGAATTATGCAATGTTATCTTGTTGCAAGGCATTATGTATGTGAATTATGCAATGCCATGCTGTTTAGGCAAGCGTCATATATGTGAATTATATCATGCCGTCCTTTTTTTGTATTTCTCATTGCTTTTGTCGACAATGTTTGTATATTCAACTGCTCTTCCTGTGCATCAGCCATTTGAATTGGTGATGGAGAAATCTGGAGTGAAAACAAGGTCTTCAGAGCAGACAATGCTACCTGCTGAAGCAGATATCTTGCTGGTTACAGATAGCTTCAGAGGAGGATTCAGAGGCAGATGACCAGTCCTATTATCCCCCTGAGGTGTATGCTCAAACTTGGCAAGGTTATATTACTCATATAATGCATATGTTGTATTGCAATGCTTATTTTTTACATCATATACACAATATTGAATGCCATCTCCTTAGTTGACACATCATATATGCAATTGCCCTCTGCTCACTTCCTTATTATATAAATCATATATTTGAATTATGTCATGCCATGATGTTTACATAGACAGCATGTATGTGAATTATGGCATGCCAACCCATTTTCTAAAGACATAATATAGTTATATCATCTCATGCTGTTTACATAGTCATCATATTTTAAATTATGTCATTCTATCCGTGAATTATATCATGCCATCATGTTTCCATCGACGGCATGTTTGTGATTTATGGCATGCCAACCACTTTAATAGACACATCATATAGTTATATCATGTCACCATGTTTACATAGTCATCATATTTTGAAGTATGTCATTCTATCCTGTTTAGTTAGCCATCATACATGTGAAATTGTGTCATGCTATCCTGTTTAATTAGCCATCATATATGTGAAATTATGTCCTGCTATTCTGTTCTTAGACAACATAAATGTGAATTATTTCATGCCCTGTTTTCTTCCCTACTATCCATTGCACCTGTCTATCTTACAATGTATGTACATTCAATTACTTTTCTTGTTTATCAGCCATTTCAATTGGAGGGAGTGATGGCAGTATCAGTGGGAGTAAAAACACGGTCTTCAGAAAAGATCGTGCTACCTGTCGATGCAGATAGAACCATGGTTGTACTTGCCCAAGAATAAGCCCCACCACACATAACCCACACTCATGCAGATTGTACCCCTACCCAGTTGGACAGAGAACCATCTACACCCCTTCTAACCCCAACCCTAGCAGATAGACACCCAGTTCCCGTTGACACAGCACTGTCTCCACCACAGAGCACCCAAACACGAGCAGTTAGTAAGGCAACTGCAGTGCCCAAATCACGAGGACCATCACTCCGAACCTGAAGTCAACGCTTAAAGCAGAAGAAGAATTGTTCTCAGGTCAGGTTCTATAGCTATGGTTCATACAACTTTGCTCTTGCATCACTGTATTTACTGATACCAACCAATTTCACATTTGAAGGATGCAATTGAAACTCCAATGGCACAACAGGTATGTTTTAAACCTGTTTCTTCAACGTGTTTGGCTGTTTGCTGTTGTAACTTGCTCTATGTTAATTTCAGTTTCAATTGAATAAACAATTATGTTCTCATGCCATGCACATTACAAGTGTTGTTATTGCTGTGTAGTTTCCCACACATATTCTGTCTATGCTGCTTTGTCTTAAATAGATATGATTCGAACTGTATCTATCTTGATTTGGCAACATAAACTAGAATGATATAGACCATAAAGTGACCATACTACATAGATATATGTTTGTTTCATGTTGTTATCCTGTCCACCTTACTACTGAACTGGTTTACCAAAATGAGTTTCATATACTACATTGTAAACCTGAGATGTGTTTGTTTGTTTCCCTTTTAGAACGCGGATAAAATATTGGAGAAGAGTACCCTGTTATGCAATGGTAAAGGAAGTAATGCAGATAAGGTTCAAGATAGTGAGACATCCCTGTTAGTCTCCAAGAAAGCTAATAAAAACTATATTGAGGACATTGAGACAACCCCAAAGTCCTGTCTTGATGTAGTGTTCGAGTTACTGGCTACCTGTCGGGGGTTGGGTGCGACATATGCCAAAGGATGGCTTATCATGGTGGGGGCGAGTAGAACATCGTCGGTGCCTTGAAACGGGATGAGGCGAAGACATGCACGCCGGCGAATCTTACCCAGCTTTAGGGCTCTCCGAGGAGATAACACCCCTACTGCTGCTCTGCGGGGTCTCCGCATGATCACTAAAGCAAAGTGACTACAATGGTGCTCCTGGAGCTGTATCCGGAGGCAGGAGAGGGCAAGGCTAGCTCTCCCCTTCCTATGCTATCTGGTCTATCTCTATCAAGGTCCGAACCCTTTGCATGGGTGCCCCGGGGGGTTTATATAGGCCTACCCCCCGGGGGTACAATGGTAATCCGGCTGGGCGCGGGCCCCAGCCGTCTGTCTCTCAGACCGCCGTCCTTCTCGCCGGCTTCTGGGGCCCGCCGATTGGCGGGTCCCGCGGACAGGCTTGATGCTGTAGCGGCACTCCTGATGACGCATGCTTGGTCATCGGGTCGTGGCAACAGTGCCGCCGTCTATCGAGCAATCACTGTCGCCATTCCCCATCCTATCTGGTTAATGGCTCGTGGGGCCCGGGGGAGGAGTCGGCCGACTCCCACAGGTCCATCTTCGGGGCGCTCAGGCCGCCTTCGGTCCACCCACTGACAGGCGGACCCACGGTCTTCGGGTCGTACAGGCCGGCGTCGTGGGCACAGTGCGTTGCGCACTGTGGCTGAGGTTAGGGCAGGCATGGCAACAGTGCCGCGCCTCGCCGGAGATCTTCCAGCGATACGGCTCACTGTAGCCATGGCGGTCCTTCGTAGGCAGGGGGGAACGGACACGCCGCGACCGTACCCCGCATCGTGCTTCGAGATGAGGGAGGAGTCATGGGCCGACTCTCCATAGTCGGCCTCTCTGGAGGTCACCAACTTGGACTCGGCTTGTCTTGGAGTCGCCGTCTGGGACTCGACTTGTCTTGGAGTCGCCGTCTGGGACTCGGTTTGTCTTGGAGTCGCCGTCTGGGACTCTGCTTGTCTTGGAGTTGCCGTTTGGGACTCGGCTTGAGGGGCACGACCTGCCCCGATGTCTTGAAAGGTCCTGGGACTCGGGTTAGCCTACCCGTGGCTCATTACTCCTACAGTAGTCCCCGAAGCTGGTGACGCCCCGCGGACGCTGCATTGTGGGGCTTCAACAGTTTCAACCTTCCCCGTGCGGATTCTGGAACTCGGCTGTCGTCTTCTCTTGGGCCGACTGTCGAGAGTCTGATTTTTTCTAGCGAGGAGCCGCGGCTTGAAAGTCGCGGCGGGAAACCAGGCGGCGTACCTGATACGCTTCCCTGCTGCCATCGAGGCAGTCCTATCGTTTGGCGCCACGTGGAGAGGACAGTCTGCCCGCCCACGCACGCGACGGGACGGGCCGTCAGGCGGGGCCCGCCACTACCGTGCCTCGGCATACGAACGGATCCGTTGCGACCGTGGACGGTTGGTTTCCCCACGTTGTTACTGCGCGCAGTAACTTCTTGGGGTAAATCGTGGGGCGGCGTGGGGCATCGTGCGCAGTTAATCCCATGCCCGCCCCCTCGGCTTCTCAGCCCATAGGGCTATAAGTAGGCGGGGGGAGCGGAGCAGCACCGCACGCGCGCCCTTCTCCCCCATTCCCCCGCCTCATCTTGCCTCCTCTCCCTCCTGCCTCTGCCGCTGAGCGAGAGCAATCCACACCACGGCGATGAGTTCTTCCTCCGCCGCGGCCCCCGCCGTGCGCTCCGGCGTGTGGGACGGCTCGGAGGTAGAAGAGGAACACATCGAGTTCCTCTGCCAGACACGCCGTCTTCCCAGCGCGGACCTCGTGCGCGCCCGCCCCGCGCCGGAGGGGGAGACTCGACCGGCGCCGGAGGAGGGCGAGCGGGTCATCTTCCGCTCGCACCTCATGCGTGGCATTGGGCTGCCGGCGAGCGGCTTCTTCCGCTCGTTCTTGGAGTTCCACAGCCTTCAACCGCTCCACCTCACTCCGAATACGGTAGTGTTTCTCTCCGCCTTCGCCACTCTGTGCGAAGGTGTCCTCGATGTTGTCCCCACCCTCGAGCTGTGGGGAGAATTCTTCTCTTCTAAGCTCGGCACGCAAGTCGCCGATATACCGGCTCAGTGCAGCACCAACATCGCGGTGCGGTGCTCGATAGCCGACAACCCTTTTCCTCCCATCGCGCTGATCAAGTCAGTGAAGATGTGGCAGCGCTCATATTTCTACGTGAAGAACCTCTCCTCTGACGGCGACTGGGTCAACCTGCCGCCTTACAACGCCGCCCCCCTAACTGGGAGGCTCCCCAGCTGGTCTCACCGAGTCAAGTCGCTTACTCCCGCCGGAGCCACCGCCGTAGCGCGACTCCGAGTCTTGACGCAGTCGGAGGGTCTCGTCGGGGCCGACTTGCTGGCCGCCTTCATGGCGCGCCGAGTTCACCCGCTCCAAGGCCGGCCTCACCTGATCTGTCAGATGAGCGGCCTCCGAGACCCAAGTCGGATGAGCACCAAGGAGATGCCCCGCAAGAAGGTGGCGAACTTGGTGAACCATATCGCACACTGCGAGTTCGAGGAGGACTGGCAGTTCGGCAAGGAGCCGTACTCGCGCAACAACCCCCCACCAGTGGTAAGTCGCGTCCCCCTATTGTTTTGTCTTCTTTGCGGCCGACTCCGGCTTCTGACTCTTGTCTGTTTCTTCTGAGCTAGAACCCCATCATGCAGCCTGCAGCCGGCGCCACGAGACAGCCCCGCGAGTATGTTCCCGATCGCGCGGACAGCGACGTCGACGACCCCGACTTGGGGGCGGCGGCGATGGAAGCCGATGCCAAACGCGGGGGAGATGGAACAGAAGGCGGCTTCAGGCCCTCGGCCACCTTCGCCGACTGGCCTGACGACGACGCCGACGGGGAAGTCGCCCCGCGCCACCAGCTAAGGGCCGGCTTGTCGGGCGCCGGCGGCTCCGCCGGCCTGGCAGGCCAAGGCGGCGCGAAGAGGCGTCACGCCGGGCCGAGTGCGCCCGGTGGCAAATTGAAGAAGCTCAAGGGGGCGGCCGCCGTGACGAAACGGGAGGAGGCGGCCGCGAAGGCCAACCGCTTCCGAAGGGAAGTGAGAAGGCTGCCGCTAGTTTCTGTGTAAGTCTTTATGCTCTTTTATTTTCCTTCGTTGAATCTTGTCCGAGTCTTCTTCATTCCGTTTTCTGCTTCAGGGCCCCTCTTTCCCTTGAGAGAGTCACCGTCCCTGTCACATCATTGGTTCTAGTAATGCCTAGTGTTAGCTCTTGGTGATGCATCATGTTTACTTTTCACAGAAAATTGAAATGGGGATTGCCTAAACCCTAGCATCAAAGGAATTCACTAGGTTCAACTAAAATATTTTCAGTCAATCCAAATAGCTTTCAAAAATGTCCATCATTTCTGGAAAATGCTAGAAACCATAACCAGAGGTGTTGCACATTTTTCCATGACATATTTGGTCACTGAATTAAATCATATAGTATTTGCATTTGGGCATTTAAATGCTATTAAATATTTTAAATGCCCAAATAATCATAAAATGAAATGTTTACTGTTGTATACATTTTCAGCAGTGGGCATGAGCAGTTTCATGATTCTTGAGTTAGCATTAGTATTTTTAATAAAGCCCTAAAGATTACAGAGAAATAGAAAAACAAAAAACAATTACAAGAGTGAGAGAGTGAACCACCTGGGCCCCTTACCTGGCCCAAACCTACCTGGCGGTCCAGTTGACCGGCCCAGCCCACCACCGCAACACCCTGTCGTCTTCCTCCCTGGACAGAAGGATGAGCGCGTGCTCGCTGCGCGCTGGCCACGCGCCGCACCACCTCCTTCTTCCGCCGCTACCCCGACGCGCCTATGAGCGCCACGCAACCCCCTGGTCACTCTCCCCCTCTCTCCCGTGTCTCTCCCTCGTCTGCCCCTCTCCCCCGAGCATCACCGAGCAGAGCTCGTCGCCGCCGACACCATTCACCTCGGCCACCGGCCCTCCCTCGCACATCAAGCGTGTCCAGGAGAACCGCCGCAGCTCGGCATTCCTCCTCGATGACCCGTGCAACCGGGGGCGCACCGCAGTTTCTGCATCGCCCTCTTCTTCAACCTCGGACAGCCGAGATCGCCGGCGCCCGCTCGCCACCTCCGACGTCTCCCCCGAGCCGCTGGGCCCTCCAACCAACCCCCTGTAAGCCCCGCCATCGTTCACCCCTACCCCCGTTCTCTTTTGCTTGCTCTGGCCGCCCATTCCATCAAGGTCGAAACCCACCGCAGCACGAGCTCGACGCCGGCGTCACTCCGGTGACCATTTGGTCGCGCACCAGCATCCAACGAACTTGAGGCTGCACACAGAGCATGGCTACCGCGTTAGTTGGTTCGTTTGCGCGCTGCAACACCAAACCCGCAACTCACCCGAGTGCCGGCCGCCGCCCAAACGCTCGCCGGCGTCGTTCCCGGCCACCGCACGCTCAACCATCCGCACCGCTGGACGCGGAGCACTCCAAGCTCTCCGTAGAGCCTAGTCGTGCACCAAACCGTCGTCGAACGACGATTTCCGAAGCTCGCCGCCGTGTACTGTGGTCACCGGCGACTCATCGCCGGGTATCTAACGTGGCGTCGTCATTAGCTGCTAATGGCCGCGTTACTCACCCCCTTGAGCCACTGCCAAGTTGGCCCATGTGCCTGTTTAGCTTAGCCTAATCTCCCTGTTAGTTTAGCGCTAATCCCGTGGACCCCATGTGTCAGCTCTGACTTTGGCCTAGTCAGCGTTGACCGGGCCCACCTGTCAGTGACCCTAACCAGCCGTTAGTCACTGACCAGTGGGCCCCCTCGTCAGGTTTGACCTGGGCTAGCCCCGTTGACCTGCTGACGTAGTGCTGATGTGATGCTGACGCAGTTAATAATTTTCTGGATTTAAAACAATTCAGAAAATTCCAGAAAATTTTATAAACTTCCAAAATTCATATAAATTCAACCGTAGCTCAGAATGGAATAATTTATATATGAAAAATGATCAGAAAAATCCAATATATCCATCTGTACCATTTTCATGCATGTTAGAACAACTTATAGCTGATGTTTAGGACAAATCATATAAAGGGCATTTAAACCCTCACATATGGAGTTTGAATTTGAACCTAGGGTTCAAACCAACTTCATTTAACCTGTTGCTAGTTGCACTAGCTCAAATCACATCATATTGCCATGTCATGATCATGCATCATATTGTGCATTGCATTGATTGTGTTCCCCTCTCTGTTGCCGGTGTTTGTCCCCTCTCAGTAGACGACGTACCGACGATGTGACCGATGACACCAATGAAGAACTATACTATCTTCATAAGTGCCAGGCAAGCAAAACGCCCTTGTTGATTCCGATACAATCCCACTATCTCGCTCCTGCTCTCTTTTACTGCATTAGGACAACAACGATTCAACTGTTACATGTTGTGGTAGTTGAACCCATTTATCCTCTGCATGACCTGTCATTGCCACAGTAAATAGATGAAACCCACTAGCATGAGTAGGAGTTGTTTGAGCCCTGTTGTGCCTACTAATTCATGCTTGTTTGTCATGCCTGCTACTGCTTAGAGTTGAGTCAGGTCTGATTCATCGGGGATGAATTGGAGGTGTGTGAACACATGTCCTACTGTTGAGAGCTAAGTGTGTGAACACGATTTGGTAAAGGTAGCGGTGAGAGGCCATGTAGGAGTACAATGTGGGTTGTCTCATTGCAGCCATCCTCAGGAACTGAGTTCTGTGTTTGTGATCCATGAACAGCTACTACCACGCATTGGAATACTTAAGTGCCCCTCTCGACTTATTAATCAACCTGATCTCTGTCCAGGAGTTGCAACTAGTTTCTGGTGTTTGTAGTTAGTGTTAGTAGTCTACCAAGTAGCACCCGGTACAGGTGGGCTTGGGACAGACTAGGCACAGTGGCCCGGTGTACCAAGTGGCACCCGGTTGGTGGACTTGGGAACCCTGCACACATCGTTTGGGGCCGTGAGCGACACCCCGGCCGGATCTCCTTGCGGATGGAACCCGAATAGGCGATAAACCTGGACTAGGCACTTGTGTGGTTAGTCAGGTCGTGGCCGACTCCCTCGCCAGGCTTCCGCTTGAAGGTTGCCGAGATACACGAGGTGTTCATGGAGGTAAGTGGCGAGAGCGTGTGTGAAGAAGTACACCCCTGCAGGGTTAATATGATCTATTCGAATAGCCGTGTCCGCGGTAAAGGACTTCTGGGTTGCCTGTACAGTTCATAGACAAGTGAAAGTGGATACTCTAAAATGTGCAAGATAAGCGTGAGTGCTATGGATGGCGTCCTTGTAGGGAGACGGGAGCGGATCCATAGTGGTGTATTGATATGGTGAATATGTGGACTCGTGTGCGCCACCTCAAAGAGTTACTTGCAGTCGTAGTTTAGGATAGCCACCGAGTCAAAGCTGGCTTGCTGCAGTTAAACCCCACCATCCCCTTTGTTGATAATGATGCATATGTAGTTAGTTCTGATGTAAGTCTTGCTGGGTACATTTGTACTCACGTTTGCCTATTTTATGTTTTGCAGAGAGACTTCAGTCTCGCTAGTATTTCCGCTTGGACTTCGACGTTTAGCTTGTTACCTCAGCTATGATCTTGTGTCCTCGGCAGGATCTAGTAGATAGTCAGGCTTCTCAGCCTTTTTCATTTATAGATGTCTGTACTCAGACATATTGAGCTTCCGCTTGTGCTTTGACTTGTATGCTCTGAATGCTAGGTCATGAGACCCATGTTTGTAATATCTCGCTCCTCGGAGCCTATTGAATAAAATACTTGAGTTGTAGAGTCATGTTGTGATGCCATGTTGTATTTGCGCATATCGAGCATATTGTGTGTATGTTATTGAAATGCTTGGTATGTGTGGGATCTGACTATCCAGTTGTGTATCCTTAGTAGCCTCTCTTACCGGGAAATGTCTCCTAGTGCTTCCACTGAGCCATGGTAGCTTGCTACTGCTCCGGAAAACTTAGGCTGGCCGGCATGTGCCCTTCTTCGTTCCTGTGTCTATCCCTTCGGGGAAATTTCACGCGATGAATACCGGAGTCCTGTTAGCCCGCTACAGCCCGGTTCATCGGAGTCCTGCTAGCCCAGTGCTACAGCCTGGATTCACTCGCTGATGACCGACACATTCGATGCTGGGTCATGGATGCATGTCCCTGTAAGTTTGTGCCACTTTGGGTTTACGACTAGCCATGTCAGCCCGGGCTCCTTATGTCGGTGTACTAAATTAGGGGTACCTTAGTATCCCAAACTTGTGCACGGGCAGTCGCAGCGCCCCGCGGCAAGGCTTGCCGGGTGCCCGCCAAGATCCTCCATAGTTCCTATTGATGCCATTCAAGAACAAAGTGTTTTAACTGAGAAGACAAAGCCCCGGCAAGAGGAGCTTGCCGGGAAGGACAAGGCCCCAGCAAGAGGAGCTTGCCGGGAAGGCTAACCAAGGCATTTCAAGGAGTTTGCCGTGATGCGTCGTGCATCCCGGCAAGACCCGGCAAGCGACAAGCTTCCGGGCGCGACAAGACAACGACCGCGGCAAGGTGCTTGCGGCGGCTAAGCCACCACTCTGCGCCCATGCTCCAGCGCATCCGTCAACGTGTCGCCGCAGGACCGTTCCAGGCACACGTGGAGGGAAGCTGTGCAGCCAAGCGGTGCGAGGTGGCGAGTGGAGATGACGAGATGGCCATCGTGGCGAACGGTGGCGCCCCTAACGTTCGTTTTTCTGCACTGTTTGGGCGACACGGATGGGCATTTAATGCCTTTGTCCCCTGCCGTCAGAGTTAGGTAGGATCCACTGTAGAAGCAGTTGTACCAACCACACCTTTTACACTTTTACCCCTGCATGCATTGCCACCTGTCGGTGACCCCTTGAGCCTATAAAAGGAGGCCCATGCGCAACGTAGAGGAGGTTCGACTCATTCGAAACAAGAACACTCCCACGCTCTAGAGCAAGAACATAATACAACCACAAAGCTGCAGTAGGAGTATTATCTCTCCGGAGAGCTCCGAAGCTGGGTAAAATCGCTCGCGTGCTCCGCCTCGATCCGCTCTTCGTGCGCCCTCCGCTCCCTGCTGGACCGAAAGGGGCCCTGCCCCATAGGTGTTCGTTTCCCACGACATCTTTGGCGCGCCAGGTAGGGGGCGTCGAGGTTGTGTGAACCCGATCCGGCGTTCACGCGAGCCAGTTCATCATCTTCAGTGACATGCCACCGAAGAAGAAGGCTTCGGAGGTGGCTGCTCCGTCCACGCCGATCCCGCCGCCACAGGAGAAAACGGGCGGTGGGGGAGACGCCGGCGGAGGAACGGGCGCCGACGAGGGACCTCACGTTGTTACCAGATCCAAGGACAAGGCCCCGCAAGCTTCGGCGTCCGTACACGCACCGCGCCCATCTCAGGAGGCGCGGGATCGACAGCGTCATGGTGCTCGCAGCACCATACTCGCGTTAGAACAAGGCCAAGCTGGTGGATCTCGGGGCATTCAAGACCAGCATGCACGTCAGCATGCTGGCACGAGTGAGGTACGGTCGCCTGGACGGGGTACTGCTCCTTCCAACCCAGTTGGAAGTCCGAGCATATCCCGCTCCTCGCACCGTTCACCGCCGCCACCGAAGACTCCAAAAGAAGCGTTGGTCCGAGCTCAACTGCTCCTGGATTACCCTCCAACGGCACACAAGATCGACGATTGGAGGGCCACCATACAGAGCCTCATCGGCTTCGCCAACGGCGACACTCCACGGCAGCCAGCGACATCGCAGCCGCGGCAAGATTGCCGGACGCGAGCCGATGGGGACAAGACCGGTGGAGGTGCAACCACCATGCACTCCCCGCCCCGAAGGCCAAGATCGCCGACTCGCCGGGTCAACCTTGACACCAACTCCATGGCGTCGTCAGATCCGCGAGCTCGTCGCGATCAGCGCCAAGTTCTTCAAGAACGACAGCAAGAGGACGCTCGTACACGCATCGAGCGTCGAAGAGAAGCGCGGCGTCAATCAGACCAGCACGCTGGGCCCACTGTCGACATGCATGCGCCAGGGGAACCAGGCGACTTGCCATACGCGGTAGGTTGCCCTGCGTTCACTCGTGAGCTGCGGCAAGTCTAGTGGCCCAGTACCAAGAACTTCAAGCCAGATGTACCGGAGAAGTATGATGGCAGGTTGCATCCGTCGGAGTTCCTCAGCATCTACACCATCGCGGTGCAGGCTGCCGGGGGACGCGACGACAAGATCCTCGCCAACTACTTCCCACTGGTACTCAAGCCCAATGTCAGATCCTGGCTCATGCACTTGCCGGACAACTCCATCTCCTCATGGGCGGATCTGTGCCATCAGTTTGTCTGCGCCTTCACAGGCGGCCACAAGCCCCATGGCCAGGAGAGTGATCTTCATTTGCTCGCCCAGAAGGAAGGAGAGCCCCTGCGCAAGTACATTCAGAGATTCAGCCAAGTGCAGCGCAACATCCCAGATGTCCACCCCGCTGCGGTCATCAGCGCGTTCCATCAGAACGTGCGTAACCGCAGGATGCGGGAGGAGATGGCAATGTGCAAGATCAGAGACGTCAGCAAGCTCTACGCCCTGGCCGACAAGTGTGCACGTGCTGAGGAAGGGAGGAAACTCCCCAAAGAGAATGTAGGAGCAGGAGGATCTGACAGTGAGGAGGCCGCCCTGGCAAGGAAAAACCGGAGGCGGAACAATAGAAGAAGGAAGGGCAAAGATGTGGTAGCTGTCGAGCAGTCCGGCAACGGAGGTGGCGCCAAGGAAGCAGAACCTGTCGCGGCCGCCGACAAGCAGCGTGGCTCCGACAAGCAATACTGCAAGATCCACCGTACCAAGGGCCATGATCTCCAAAGTTGCAAGAAGGTCGAGCAGCTCATTGAGCTGCAAAAGGCTGAGTACGAGCGACGCGACAAGGAAAAAGCCAAGGAAGGTACTGGCGGATCCGGCAAGAAGCGGCCCGGCCGGGGAGGACGCCGCGGCAAGGCCAAACAGTGGCAAGGAGATAGGCCTCCCCGCGGCCGCGACAAGGATGAATATGAAGACGAAGATGAGGACATGGATGATGAGGAGGCCGATGAGCAGGAGTTTCAGAAAGCAACAGAGGTTCTGTGGGTTGACGGTGGTGCTTCTCTGCATACTTCGCACCGGCAGCTCAAACAGTGGGTGCGCGAAGTTAATGCAGCAGAACCACCAGTTGAGTCACGCAAGCCTCTGAAGTGGTCCAGCACGCCTATCATCTTTGACATTGAGGACCACCCTGATCGCATAACTGCGGTCGGGTGCTTGCCGATGTTGGTTTCACCAATTATCCCCAACCTCAAGGTCACAAATATGCTAGTTGACGGCGGGGTCGGCTTGAACCTGATCTCCTCAGCGGTACTCAAGAAACTCCAGATCCCCGACAGCGAGCTCGCAGAGACCGGTTCATTCCAAGGAATCAATCCGGCAAGGAGCAAGCCGAAGGGCAAGATCACGCTGCCAGTGACATTTGGCAGCGAACTGAACTTCAGAACAGAGAAAGTCACTTTTGACGTTGCTGGTTTCCCATTGCCCTACAATGGGATACTCGGCCGTCCAGCGCTCGCCAAGTTCATGGCAGCCTCTCACTATGCCTACAACGTGCTCAAGATGCCAGGTCCGATAAGTGTCATCTCTGTCCCTGGCGACAAGAAGGATGCCCATATCTGTACCGACAAGATCTACCGGGAAGCAGCAGCCGCAGCAGATCGCAGAACACTTGGCCCTAAAACTCCCGGGGGAAGAAGAAGACCAAGTCTGGCAAGAGCTCTGATGCCCACTCTGGCAAGCGCACCTCTTCGGAGTGCTGCGCTACCGTCGAGGACGCGCCATCGAGCTCCACCGTCAAGTGTAAGAAGGCGAAGGCAGCTCCGCCAGAGACTAAGAAAGTGGCCGCCAAGGAGGACGGCACTGGTGGTACCTTCACCATCAGTGCCATGCTTGATCCTAAATAGGAAAGCGCGCCTGTTGCTTTCCTGCGGGTGAATGTCGATGTGTTTACATGGCAACCATCTGACATCCCCGGTGTTCCCAGGAAAGTAATTGAGCACCACCTTGCCGTCTGTCCTCACGCGCGGCCCGTCAAGCAGAAAGTTAGAAAACAAGCAGTGGAGCGTCAAGAATTCATTGCAGAAGAGATCAAGAAGTTGGAAGCAGCAGGCCTTGTCAGAGGAGTGCTCCATCCAACGTGGCTGGCCAATCCTGTAGTCGTGCGCAAGGCGAACGGAAAATGGAGGCTCTGTATTGACTTCACTGATGTTAATAAAGCTTGTCCCAAAGATCCATTTCCCTTGCCGCGCATTGACCAGATTGTCGACTCCACGGCAGGATGTGATTTGCTTTCATTTCCTGATGCATATTCAGGATATCATCAGATCTTCATGGCAGAAGAGGATGAAGAGAAAACCGCATTCATTACTCCATGTGGCACATACTGCTTTGTACGGATGCCTTTCGGACTAAAGAATGCTGGTTCAACATTTGCGAGGGTAGTTCACGAAGCTTTTGAGCCACAGTTGCACAGAAATGTAGAAGCCTACATGGATGACATAGTGGTCAAGAGCAAAGACAGAGCAACTCTGATCCAAGATTTGGACGAGACTTTTGCAAATCTGCGCAAGATCAACCTCAAGTTCAACCCCGAGAAGTGTGTGTTTGGAGTCCCTTCCGGCAAGCTTCTCGTGTTCCTCGTATCTCAGCGGGGGATTGAAGCTAATACCGACAAGATCAAGGCCATTGAGCAGGTTGAAGCACCGAAGCGCGTCAAGGATGTGCGAAGGCTTGCCGGCTGCGTGGCTGCTCTCAGCATGTTTATCTCTAAGTCTGTTGAGCGCGCCCTGCCATTTTTCAAAATATTGAAAAAGGCAGGTCCAATGAAATGGACTCCGGAAGCGGAGGCTGCGCTGCAGGACTTGAAGAGATACCTGTCCTCCACTCCAATACTTGTCGCACCTAAGTCACAAGAGAAGTTGTTGATGTATCTAGCGGCTACCAATCAAGTGGTTAGTGCTGCGTTAGTAGCGGAAAGGGAGGCGGATGATGAGCCAGCGGCCACGGCAAGCGCGTCCAGCGACAAGCAGGGGGCTTCCCCGACAAGCTCTGGTCCCGACAAGGATGGATCTGCGCAGCCACAAGAAGAGAAGCAAAGGAAAATGGTGCAGCGCCCAGTTTACTTTGTCAGTTCCCTTCTGCAGGGGGCTAGATCAAGGTACTCTGGTGTGCAGAAATTGCTTTTCGGCCTTCTCATGGCCTCGAGAAAGCTGCGCCATTACTTTCAAGCACATGAGATCACAGTTGTCACTCGCTTTCCGTTGAAGAGGATATTGCAGAATCCAGAAGCAACAGGCAGGATTGTGGAGTGGGCACTGGAATTGTCAAGCTTTGGCCTCAAATTTGAGAGTACTTCAACTATCCAGAGCCGAGCATTGGCAGAATTCATAGCAGAATGGACGCCAACACCTGATGAAGAAACTCCAGAGACGAGCATCCCCGTCAAGGAAGCAAGCAAAGAATGGATCATGTACTTTGATGGTGCCTTCTCGCTGCAAGGCGCCAGTGCGGGCGTGTTACTTGTCGCACCCACCGGAGAGCACCTCAAGTACGTGGTCCAGATGCAATTTCCCAAGGAGCAAGCGACGAACAATACTGCAGAGTATGAAGGTTTGCTTGCTGGACTCAGGATCGCAGCAGACCTTGGGATCAAGAAGCTTATTGTTAGGGGTGACTCGCAGCTTGTCGTCCGCCAAGTAAACAAAGATTATCAGAGTCCGTTGATGGAAGCTTACATTGATGAAGTGAGAAAGTTGGAAGAGCATTTTGACGGCCTGCAGATGGAACATGATCCAAGAGCCCAGAACGATGTTGCTGATGGCCTGTCAAAATGCGCTGCATTAAAGTTACCTGTGGAACCAGGGATCTTTGTGCTCAAGCTGACTCAACCGTCTGTAACACCATCATCTGGACAGAACAAAAAGAGGAAGTTGATTTCCGGTGACTACCTTCCGGTAGAGCTCCCCGAAGCCGCCGCCAAGAAGGTCCCCAAGATCAACACCAAGAGTGCTGAGGAGCAGTCTGCTCCGACAAGCCCTAAGGTTTGTTCCGTTGAAGCAGACGCTCCCGACAAGTTTTGCTCCGGCAAGCTTGCCGGGGAACATCAAGCTCCGGCTGAAACGCAGGTTCTTGCCGTAGAAGCAGATGTTCCTGCAGCAGCAATTGTGCCTTTATTACTTGTTGTTGAGCCGCAAGCTCCGACATGGGCGCAGCAGATTGTTCGTTTCCTTCAGACAGGAGAACTTCCCGAAGAGCAAGAAGAAGCGGAGAGAGTAGCCCGGCAATCAAGTATGTACCAGTTTGTCGACGACATACTGTGCAGAAGAAGATTCAACGGAGTGAAATTGAAGTGCATTCCCCGAGAAGATGGACAGAAGCTGTTGGCGGAGATACATGGAGGCATATGTGGTCATCACATTGGCGCAAGAGCACTTGCCGGCAAAGCTTTCCGGCAAGGTTTCTTTTGGCCAACAACCCTCCAGGATGCAACTGCACAAGTAACCAAGTGTGAAGCGTGCCAGTTCCATTCCAAGCAGATACACTAGCCAGCTCAAGCTCTCCAGACGATCCCTTTATCCTGGCCATTTTCGGTCTGGGGGCTCGACATCCTCGGCCCCTTTCCCCGAGCTGTCGAGGGCTTTGAGTACTTGTACGTTGCAATCGACAAGTTCACAAAGTGGCCGGAAGTGGAAGCAGTGAGGAAGGTGACAGCACAGTCAGCAGTCAAGTTCTTCAGGTCGATTGTTTGCCGTTTCGGAGTCCCTAACATGATCATCACCGACAATGGCACACAATTCACGAGCCGCACCTTCATGCAGTACGTCCAAGATCTTGGCGCCAAGGTCTGCTTCGCTTCTGCTGCTCACCCGAGAAGCAACGGTCAAGCGGAGAGGGCAAACGTTGAAGTGTTGCGCGGGCTCAAGACCAGGACTTTCGATAGGCTACACAAGTGCGAAAGGAACTGGATTGAGGAGCTGCCGGTGGTTCTTTGGTCGATCAGGACGACGCCAAATCGAGCTACTGGCCAGACACCTTTCGCTCTAGTCTATGGAGCAGAGGCAATTCTCCCCACGGAACTCGTATACGGATCGCCTCAAGTGCTCGCTTATGATGAGCTTGGGCAAAAGCAGCTGCGACAAGATGACGCGCTGCTCCTTGAGGAAGATCGTCTTCAGGCTGCTGTACGAGCTGCTCGATACCAGCAAGCTTTGTGCCGCTACCATAGCCACAAAGTCAATGCCAGAAGTCTCGAGGAAGGCGACCTTGTTCTTCGGCGCGTTCAATCCGCCAAGAATTCCAACAAGTTGACGCCGAAGTGGGAAGGCCCTTATCGGGTGAAGCGAGTCACTAGGCCTGGCGCTGTCCGCCTTGAGACCGAAGATGGCCTTCCGGTGAGCAACTCCTGGAACATTGAGCATCTTCGTAAGTTTTACCCATAAGGCGCGGTTGCCGGAACCCGTTCCGGCAACCACCTTTTGTACAAGCCTTGTCGTTGTTGCATGTAACCCTTTGTACAAAGCCGGGCGCAGATCCCGTGCATAAATAAAGATCATATGCTCCGCACGTCTTGTCAAATTTCATGTTTTTTTCTTTTTTGCATGTATTATCTGACACTCTGTGCAGCACTTACCCCCGGTAAGCAATAACGAGCCTTAAGGCTCCATATCTTTATTTTCTCTTCTTTCTTTTTCTCAAAAGGAAGGTTCCCTCGCCCACAAGTTCACCGGGGGGGGGAGGAGAAGATAATGGTGTGGACCAGGAGTCGTTCGAGAAAGTATCGCCATGCCGGGACGCAGACGACAGAAAATCTAAGTTGCCAAAGTTTGAGCACAATCAGTTTTAAAAAATTTTAAGTTATCTTCCTTGAACGACCGTGCTTTGTATGGAAAACCTTTGCGCGGAGGAACCAACTCGTAGCTAGTTGCGCCCTTACTTTGTTTCGAGTCCGCTCAACAACTTAAGTGTGCTGCGACTAGTTGCGACAAGGTTTCTTGCCGGAAGTAACACCGCCAGCAGGCTGCTGATGTTCCGCACTCAACGCTCGCGGCAAAGGTGCCTGCGCCGGCAAGTTCCCTTAAAGCGTAGGGTAAAAACATACAGAGGAAGGAATCAAGTAAAGGAAATAACATGGCAAATACTGCCCAGAATAAAAGTTATATTACAAAGATAACTTGCCGCGCTCTAATAGATTGTTCCCATAACGTGTCTAGCAGCGGCAAGAAAAGGAGAAAACACGCGGCCTAATCCACGCGGCCGCCATCAACCCTCCTGACTTCATTCACCTTGTCCACAATGGGTGCGACAAGGGCCTTGAGCTCTTCAAGATCAACACCCGCCGGCAGCTTCTTGAGGACGTTGGTGAGGTTGAGGCCCGGGTTGCGGAAGACCACCTTCACCAACACCTTCTCCAGAACTCTGGCGCAGATCGTGCGCGATTCGTCAGCCAGCTGCTTTGGGATCCTTTCCCGGAGTTGCTGGAGGGCCGGCGCCACGCCCTTGAAGAACAGAGTGAGCTTGGCGCTGGGCTGGAGGTTCTCGTCGGAGGAGTACCCGAAGCCCTCCATTTCCAGTTGCGTCAGCTCCTCGTCAATGACCGCGGCAATGTTCACGAGGCCCTTCGTCCAGAGCTCCACAGTTTCCCTGAAGGTGTTCTGGGTTTCGACGGCCCTCGTCAGTAGTGCCTCGTTGGCCTTGATCTCCTCCTTCAAGTCCTCCTCCCGCTTCTTGGCGCCGTCCACCGTCTCAGTCAGTGTGGCCAGCTTCAGCTCCAGATCAGCATTTGAATCTTTGGCGGCACTCAGCTCTTTGCCCCTCTCGAGGAGACGACCCTGCAGCTCACCATGGGCAAGGGCGTCCTTCTCTCGCTCGCGCTGGAGCGTGGCAAGCTCTTCATTCTTCGCCTTGAGAGTGACTTCTAGCTGCGTCACCTTCACCTCCAGCTCCTTCTTGGCGACCTCGGCAGCTGCAGCAGCATCCTTTGCTTCCTTGAGGGCCTCGCCAAGTGTCTCCTCGCACGCGGCGAGCTCCTCCTCATAGCTGTCCAGATTAACCTTCCGTTGCGTCAGCTCGCCTTCTCGCGCGGACATCTCCTCGGCGGCAAGCCGCTGCTGCTCTTCGGCTTCTGCCTTCACGAGGAGGAAGGCCTTCCGTGCCTCGGCAAGCTGCACCCTCTCCTCTGCAATAGACCGAAGGGCCTCTTGGTTGCGGCTCTGGAGCTCCTTCGCATGCTTCTCAATGTCCACTCCCGCCTGCGCGACAAGAGCTTCCCGGGACTCCAGTTTGGCTTGTCGGGCGCAGTAGAGGGACACTAGCTTCCGGAGCAGCTGCTCCTCCTCAGACTCGCCACTGCTGCTGCTTGGCGCGTCAACCACTGTCAGCCCAGCGGAGCCGAGTACTTCTCCGTCAAAAGCTTCTCCCTCGACCGGCGCCCTGGAGCTTGATGCCCAGGGGAGCTTGATGAAGACACCATCGCCGGCCTTCAAGTAGGCGCCGGGATGGGGCTCCTCGAAGCCTGGTGCTGCATCAGCGGCGGAGGGATCGGCGGTCGGCGTAGCGCCTTGTGCTCCTGCGGCCCCAGGGTCGTCAGTGCGCTCGCCAGACCCCTCGCCAACTCCTGCGCCAGCAGCCTTGGCGGCCTCTTCGCTGGCAGGATCGTCAGCGCCGGCCTCCTCCTCGGTAGCGGCAGCGTCATCAGTGTTGCCACGCACGTTCTCCTCGCCGGTGGTCTCAGTCTCCATCGGCTCCATGGAGGGAGGATCTGAAGATAGAAAGAGGGAGAAAAAGTCAAGCAAATATCCAAAAAAGAAGATCAGAAGAAGACGAACCCAAGGGAAGTTTTCTGACAAGAAGGATTACCTGTGCCGGGCTCTGTAATCATGGGCTCCACCACCGGGGGATCACTGGTCCTGTCCCTTGCCGGAGAACTGCCCCTTGCTGGGGACCTCTCCCTTGCCGAAGAGCGCTCCCTTGCCGGGGAGTCGTCCCTTGGCGGCGTAGTGGAAGCAGACAGCACCTCAGGGGCGGCCTCTGGTTGTTCCTAGTGAGCCTGTTCTGCCCCTACACAAGCAAACCAACAATCAAGATATCAACAAGGAAAGAACACTCATGCGCGCCCGACAGCGGAAAGTGAAGCAATATACTTACGCTGGGGGCTGCGCTGGGGGCTGCTTTGAGGAGTAGTTGCCGGGTACGACAAGGTGGTCTCGGACGCGCCCTCTGTTGTGACAGCGGGATCGTCCTCGATGACAACCACGGGGACCTTGGCCCTCTTCGCCGCTCTCTGGGCCAGAGTCCTGGAAAGGAACAAGGTTCAGAAGAAAGCAGATCAGATACAAGACAAGAAACAACAAGAATCGAAGAAATATAAGTACAACAAAAAAGTCTTACTCTTCTTCCTCCTCGTCGGAGCTGAGCGCGGAGAGGTCGAAGTCTGGTACTCTTTCAGCATGACGAGGCGGAGGAGTAGGCTCCCTTGGACGCTTGGCGGGAGCTACGGCAGGATCAAAAGCGGCGGCTCGAGAGGACCCCGCTCCAGTTGCCGGCGCGGCGTGAGATGCTCCCGCGGCAACGGTGCTTGTCGCGGTGGAGCGTGTCCCGCGGCGCGGCGGCTGTTGGCCCGTCTGCCGCCCTACTATGTCTCCGGTCCTGCGGAGGCGCCTTCTTGGTGGAGCTGGGGGCTGCACTGGGAGCTCCGCTTGCGGCAAGTTGCTTGAAGACGGCTGGCCGCTTGCACCCTCGGCGAGCTCGCTCGATTCGGCTTCGGGCTCTCCCTCGCTAACGACCTCCCCGACAAGCTCCTCCCGCTCGGCAAGGCTTGCCGCCTCGGCTGCCTCTGCCTCCTCCACAGTAAACCCGAACTCGCCCGCGGCGGCGGCCGCCGCCGCCTCTTCCGCCCCGGTGGCAATGCGCCGCATCTCGTCGTCGGTGGTGTCACGGGTGAGGCTCCTCTGCTCGTCAGCGCGGACCGCCACCTCCACCAAGTCGTCGAAGAATTGCTGCACGACGTCGTCGGCGGGCTCCTGCCAAGTTGGGATAATCCCATGCGAGTCGCACTCCGGCATCATTGCGCGGATGCGATCGAGCGAGGAGTTGTTGCACAACGGGACGACGCCCTGCGGCAGCCTGAACCACTCGGGATGATTGGGGTCGTGCTTGAACAGCTCCTTGAGCGTCCCATCCAACTCCAAAACAGTGAAATTGAAGTTGAGGCCCGGGCGCAGCCTCATGATATCCGCCGGACCCCCGAACAGCCAAGCGGGTCTCCCCCTCTCCTGTAGAGGGGCAATGCGGCGGCGAAGAAAGTCCGCGCCAACAGCACCTACAGTGAGCCGGGCAAGCCTGAGCCGCAAGATCCGGGTGGTGGCGATCTTTAGTCTAGCATCATCCGCCGCCAGGGCGCTCCAATCGCCGCCGCGCACTACTCGGGCTTGGCGCAAGTTAGTGAATGGCTGCGGGTTCTCATCAACAATCCAACACCATTCCGCTCTCCACTCCTCCCATTTTCTACGGAGCTCCCCCTCCAGATAGACCTCCTTCATGCCGGCTCTCGAGATCCAGGCGATCACGCCAGCTAAGGGCTCTCCCTTCTCGACCAGGGGCATGAAGTAGTGGCGGAAAAGGGCTACGTTTGGATGGATTCTGACAAAGTTCTCGCAGAGATGTGAGAAAACCGCCATGGTCAGAACGGCGTTGGGGGTGAAATCAAGGAGGTGGAACCCGTAGGTGTTCATTATATCGTAGAAGAAATCGGAGAAGGGCGGGCAGAGCCCGCAATAGAAAAACAGCGCGAAGAAGGGGTATCCTTTTGGACACCGTGTCAAAGTGGAAGCGGCGGTGGAAAGTACCTGCGTGCGTGGATGCGCTCGCGTCTCCGTCGACCAGAACAGATAGAACCATTCCCTCAGCTCCTTCGCGGAGAGCTCAGGGGGGAAGAGTGCCCGCTCCTTCCGCAGCGCCTCAAGCCGCAGCGCCTCGGCCGACTTCGCACAATTCCCGGTCTTCGGAGCCATGGCGGAGGCGGTGGGGGAGATCGAGGGCGTTGGCAGCAACGGCAGCGACGGGGGGCGGAGCGCTGCTCTCTTTCGGCTTTGGGAAGCGGAGGGGAGCGGCGGAGATTTCTGAGGCTGGAACTGCAAGTGGCGAAGGTGGAGGAACTGCCCCTGTTTCCCCTGCTTATAAAGAGGAGGCGAACGTTACGCCTTTTCCGAATAAAGAATCACCCATGATCTCTCCCAGGACGCCGTGTTCGACGCGTGCCGTTACGGGAGGGCGCGGTGGATACGGAGTTAGATACGGTGTGGACCCAGGCCGCGTGTGCCCGTGCCCTGTTTTGGGCCTGGCCCAACAGCGCTCGGCACCGTGTGTGGCCCAGGCCCGGGGGCTCCTGTCGGTGTACTAAAGTAGGGGTACCTTAGTATCTCGAACTTGTGCACGGGCAGTCGCAGCGCCCCGCGGCAAGGCTTGCCGGGTGCCCGCCAAGATCCTCCATAGTTCCAATTGATGCCATTCAAGAACAAAGTGTTTTAACTGAGAAGACAAAGCCCCGGCAAGAGGAGCTTGCCGGGAAGGACAAGGCCCCGGCAAGAGGAGCTTGCCGGGAAGGCTAACCAAGGCATTTCAAGGAGTTTGCCGCGACGCGCCGCGCGTCCCGGCAAGACCGGGCAAGCGACAAGCTTCCGGGCGCGACAAGACAACGACCGCGGCAAGGCGCTTGCCGCGGCTAAGTCACCACTCTGCGCCCACGCTCCAGCGCATCCGTCGACGTGTCGCCGCAGGACCGTTCCAGGCACACGTGGCGGGAAGCTGTGCAGCCAAGCGGTGCGAGGTGGCGAGTGGAGATGACGAGATGGCCATCGTGGCGAACGGTGGCGCCCCTAACAGTCGCTTTTCTGCACTGTTTGGGCGACGCGGACGAGCATTTAATGCCTTTGTCCCCTGCCGTTAGAGTTAGGTAGGATCCACTGTAGAAGCAGTTGTACCAACCACACCTTTTACACTTTTACCCCTGCATGCATTGCCACCTGTCGGTGACCCCTTGAGCCTATAAAAGGAGGCCCATGCGCAACGTAGAGGAGGTTCGACTCATTCGAAACCAGAACACTCCCACGCTCTAGAGCAAGAACATAATACAACCACAAAGCAGCAGTAGGAGTATTATCTCTCCGGAGAGCTCCGAAGCTGGGTAAAATCGCTCGCGTGCTCCGCCTCGATCCGCTCTTCGTGCGCCCTCCGCTCCCTGCCGGACCGAAAGGGGCCCTGCCCCATAGGTGTTCGTTTCCCACGACACCTTATCATATGGATGCTAGCGACACTATCATATACGTGTGCCAAAAGGCGCAAACGGTCCCGGGCAAAGGTAAGGCGACACCCGTGGGAATGCCGTGCGTGAGGCCGCAAAGTGATATGAGGTGTTACATGCTAGATCGATGTGGCATTGAGTCGGGGTCCTGACAGCTTTGGTATCAGAGCTTGACTGCCTGTAGGATTACCAGGCCAAACTGGTCGAAGTTGAGTCTAGAAATGCTTTAGTTATATGTAGGGGAATTGATAGTGGGATGGAACGTAAGGCTCTTTTTACTCCTTATACCTCATGCCCTCTGATCCGAGTCATCTTATCTTCCCTACGGGGTTAAGGAACTAGGCTATCTCTTCTTTCTATTAGGATCACGTGTTTCTAATCCATAGACTTGTAGAATTGTTGGACTTAAGCCTCGGTTCAGTTCCTACTACTTCCGTATGTTCATAGCTGGTCTCAGAACCTTGATATGGTGATGTTGAGTGGTTATGGCACCATTTGCAGGATGTCTCAAATCTTTTCGAGCATTTACAGCCGTTATGCTATCCGAGTCATCCCAGGTTTCTAAATAGTCTGATGCATTTGCAAGTCCCTTCTTTTCATTCCGATGTCTTTTAGGCCAGGTTAACCACACTAAATTGCTGAGTTGAGGTACTACGTTGCCTCGACATATATGTTGGAGCTAGTATTATGACCCTAGGTTTCTTAGAGGATCACCAGGTAATCTAGCCATGTTTTGTGTTCCCAGTGTGATGATTCTCGCCATCATTCTCAAAAGCATCCCGTGATGCCACTTAGTTAGTAGGCATTCTATTCCGGGCTTCTTGACCCAAGATTCACTCTACTTACCTCGTGTTGTTAGTGTTGCTCGTACCCATAGGATATTAGTAACCTCTGCGATAGTCCTCGAGGTCCGTGGTATTTCCTTCTTCCAAATACCATGAACCATTAAGGCAGAAGTTCTTTGGACCAAAAGCTCACAATCAGAGTACTCTTGAGGAGTTCTCCATTCATAATTGTGACTCTATCAGTTCTACCTTTCTGCATGGGTTATCCGGAAGAAATATGTTGAACTCGTTCGACATGCTAGTCTATGCATCCACAACTCAGAAAATTGCATGTTCCATTGAGTTGTCCCTCTTTAGTTGTATTCCGGCCTTCATCTATCAGTTGATAGTCAAGAGTATGCGTGCATTCGTTCATTGATGCCTATTACTCTTGTGTCCGTCAAGCCATTCTATTCCAGGATGACTAGAAGAAACAAACTCCAGTACCTCATCCATATCCACGATTGGGTGAAGGTAGTTGTATTCCACAGATCAAAATGCCAATCCAGTTTTTGTTCTGTTCTACCTTGGAGTGTTACCATCTTTATGTCAAGAGTGTCATGAGAATTGCACCACCTCTTATGAATTCTTGACGCAGTAATGCTTCTTGCCATCATTGTTAATTCCTTGGTTCCCGTGTTATTGTAACCGGAATGCCGACAAGTGAAATGTGATGTGTGAAATCAATACTCCTAGCAACTCCGTTGCTTGGTAGTTAATGGACAATACTCTCATTCTTAGCGTGCTGGTTATTGAATTATCATTCTAAGACTGATCGTGCTACCTAGTCCATTTTTCCTGGTGCACCCTTCGATCAAGAGTTAGGATTGCATCAAGCGCTCTCTTGTTTGGTCACATCGTCTTGCCCTGAAAAGCAAGATTGTTCTCGAGCTTAGTAACATATCGGTGGTTCGTGATGTTCCGAATATCTTCTCGGAAGTATGACCAGGTTTCACCTGACCGCTATGTTGAGTTCGTGATCATGTTGGGTTTCCTCCAAGCCACCCACTCTCCAAGAATCTATGTTGGATACCCCTGAGCTAGTTGGTTGAGCTAGACAACAACTTGGAGAGTTGGAAGACGAAAGCTTGTCCCGCTTAGTTCACTTCCAAAGGGATATCCTTGCGTTTGTGTGTTTGTTGAAGAAAGATGATATCTTCATCGATTGATCCTCGTGATCAGTTGTCGGTGCTATGTCTTATCCAATCCTTAATTTGATTATGGGCTATCATCAAATCAAATCAGAACCAACGATATTCGTAATGTTGTCTTACTCGTGGTTGATCCCTCGAGCATACACCATTACATCTTTTGGTCTGACCAACACTATCACCGTGTTCACATGATGGCAGAAGTCCAGTGATATGGAAATTCCGATGAGTTGTTGTTGAGCCCATCAACAACATTTTGTCTCCCCCATGACACATGTTGAACTTCAAGTTAGTGTTGGAAACTTTTGTAAGCAATGCCTTCGTGTTCCATTCATGAAGCTTATGCTTGGATGAAAGAAGTGACTTCCTCTAATTCATGTGCATTTGATGCAAGTTGCCGCCGTGAATTCGAGAAAGTATATTTTGACCTCCTCTGGAATCATCCCAAGTCAGTTATGCTCGTGCGAAGTATTCTGTGGTCTATTAGACTGATCATCTTCATTCCATATGAATTCCGTAGCACACCAAGCCACTGACTGATTTGTTCAAGGAAAAGGAGTTGATGTGCAAATACTAGTTCATGCACAAGATTTCGATATCCTAAATGATGGTTCCCTACCAGAACTCGGTAGTGTTTTATTGTAAGACTACCATGTGATCATGTTTGTCTGGGACAGCGTGTTCACATGTGTGTAGCAGAACCCGCTCATGTTTTGGAGCTTACTACCATAGTCCATTACCTGAGAATCTCGCAACGCCATCTCGTCGATTTGTGTTGCAAACTTTCATTTTTCCTTCTAGACTTGATGAGTCTGGAATATTCTGACACCAACCAGATCTGAATCTCAGGAAGATATGATGGTTGGAACATTCCCAACAGTTGCATTTTGTTCCCAGCTTGCACCGCCATTGTGCTAATTTCCCATGGGCTGCCCTTCTCAGCGGTTGCTGTCCAAGATCATCTTTAAAAGTGGACTTGTCATGGGTCCCATCCATTTCCGGTGATAAGTAAAAGTCATCCATTGCGTTGTCTTCAACAAGGTAGTCCACATCATCCATCCTAGTCCGAGTATGCCATTCCTTCGAGCTCTTTCAAATGATCAATTGTAAATTGCCTTAGGCTGGTGAGAAGAGTTTCGATGATCTCCGAATCAAAGGTAATTCTTTTTGCCACTTAAGGGATATTCCTACGAGTCACCTTCCCTAAGGTGCCCCGTTATGCTATCATGGCAATTCAACTCCTCGCTACGTTGACAACCGATCACCACATTCTTAAGTCTGGAATTGTTGTCTACCTAGCGAGCCTTCGTCATCTGTCTCACTCCATTTCTTCAGATGTATGCTTCGTGTCTCAGCTCGAGAGATGTGTCAATGTCTCATCCCATGAGTTGATCCTGAGTTGTTCGATCTTCGAGAAGATCAATTCTTTTAGAGTTTTCCCTTTCCTCTCATTGTCATGTTAGTTGGAGTTCTCAGAGGAAGACATCGGGTCAAAGACGGTGATCGATTCAACGCCCTTTTGAAGTGCAACCTGGATCGTGAAGATTGTGTTAGTTTGCGTCCCCCTTCCATCTTACCCTACGCTTGAATCTCGGGACGAGATTCTTGTTTAGTGGGGGTAAGTTTTCACATCCCTGGTTCTAGTAATGCCTAGTGTTAGCTCTTGGTGATGCATCATGTTTACTTTTCACAGAAAATTGAAATGGGGATTGCCTAAACCCTAGCATCAAAGGAATTCACTAGGTTCAACTAAAATATTTTCAGTCAATCCAAATAACTTTCAAAAATGTCCATCATTTCTGGAAAATGCTAGAAACCATAACCAGAGGTGTTGCACAATTTTCCATGACATATTTGGTCACTGAATTAAATCATATAGTATTTGCATTTGGGCATTTAAATGCTATTAAATATTTTAAATGCCCAAATAATCATAAACTGAAATGTTTACTATTGTATACATTTTCAGCAGTGGGCATGAGCAGTTTAATGATTCTTGAGTTAGCATTAGTATTTTTAATAAAGCCCTAAAGATTACAGAGAAATAGAAAAACAAAAAACAATTAAAAGAGAGAGAGTGAACCACCTGGGCCCCTTACCTAGCCCAAACCTACCTGGCGGTCCAGTTGACCGGCCCAGCCCACCACCGCAACACCCTGTCGTCTTCCTCCCTAGACAGAAGGACGAGCGTGTGCTCGCTGCGCGTTGGCCACGCGTCGCGCCACCTCCTGCTTCCGCCGCTACCCCGACGCGCCTATGAGCGCCACGCAACCCCCTGGTCACTCTCCCCCTCTCTCCCGTGTCTCTCCCTCGTCTGCCCCTCTCCCCCGAGCATCACCGAGCAGAGCTCGTCGCTGCCGACACCATTCACCTCGGCCACCGGCCCTCCCTCGCCCATCAAGCATGTCCAGGAGAACCGCGGCAGCTCTGTAGTCCTCCTCGACGACCCGTGTAACCGGGGGCGCACCGCAGTTTCTGCATCGCCCTCTTCTTCAACCTCGGACGACCGAGATCGCCGGCGCCAACTCGCCACCTCTGACGTCTCCCCCGAGCCGCTGGGCCCTCCAACCGACCCCCTCTAAGCCCCGCCATCGTTCACCCCTACCCCCGTTCACTTTTGCTTGCTCTGGCCGCCGATTCCATCAAGGTCGAAACCCACCGCCGCACGAGCTTGACGCGGGCGTCACTCCGGTGACCATTTGGTCGCGCACCAGTGTCCAACGAACTTGAGGCTGCACACAGAGCATGGCTAGCGCGTTAGTTGGTTCGTTTGCACGCTGCAACACCAAACCCGCAACTCACCTGAGCGCCGACCGCCGCCCAAACGCTTGCCGGCGTCGTTCCCGGCCACCGCACGCTCAACCACCCGCACCGCTGGACGCGGAGCACTCCAAGCTCTCCGTAGAGCCTAGTCGCGCACCAAACCGTCGCTGAACAGCGATTTCCGAAGCTCACCGCCGTGTACTGTGGTCATCGGCGACTCATCGCCGGGTATCTGACGTGGCGTCGTCATTAGCTGCTAATGGCCGCGCTACTCACCCCCTTGAGCCACTGCCAAGTGGGCCCATGTGCCTGTTTAGCTTAGCCTAATCTCCCTGTTAGTTTAGCGCTAATCCCATGGACCCCATGTGTCAGCTCTGACTTTGGCCTAGTCAGCGTTGACCGGGCCCACCTGTCAGTGACCCTAACCAGCCGTTAGTCACTGACCAGTGGGCCCCCTCATCAGGTTTGACCTGGGCTAGCCCCGTTGACCTGCTGACGTAGTGCTGATGTCATGCCGACGCAGTTAATAATTTTCTGGTTTTAAAACAATTCAGAAAATTCCAGAAAATTTTATAAACTTCCAAAATTCATATAAATTCAACCGTAGCTCAGAATGAAATAATTTATATATGAAAAATGATCAAAAAAATCCAATCTATCCATCTGTACCATTTTAATGCATGTTAGAACAACTTATAGCTGCTGTTTAGGACAAATCATATAAAGGGCATTTAAACCCTCACATATGGAGTTTGAATTTGAACCTAGGGTTCAAACCAACTTCATTTAACCTTTTGCTAGTAGCACTAGCTCAAATCACATCATATTGCCATGTCATGATCATGCATCATATTGTGCATTGCATTGATTGTGTTCCCCTCTCTGTTACCGGTGTTTGTCCCCTCTCAGTAGACGACGTATCGACGATGTGATCGATGACACCGATGAAGAACTATACTATCTTCAGAAGTGCCAGGCAAGCAAAACCCCCTTGTTCATTCCGATACAATCCCACTCTCCCGCTCCTGCTCTCTTTTACTGCATTAGGACAACAACGATTCAACTGTTACATGTTGCGGTAGTTGAACCCCTTTATCCTCTCCATGACCTGTCATTGCCACAGTAAATAGATCAAACCCACTAGCATGAGTAGGTGTTGTTTGAGCCCTGTTGTGCCTACTCATTCATGCTTGTTTGTCATGCCTGCGACTGCTTAGAGTTGAGTCAGGTCTGATTCATCGGGGATGAATTGGAGGTGTGTGAACACATTTCCTACTGTTGAGAGCTAAGTGCGTGAACACGATTTGGTAAAGGTAGCGGTGAGAGGCCATGTAGGAGTACATGGTGGGTTGTCTCATTGCAGTCGTCCTCAGGAACTGAGTTCTGTGTTTGTGATCCATGAACAGCTACTACCACGCATTGGAATGCTTATGTGCCCCTCTCGACTTATTAATCAACCTGATCTCTCTCCAGGAGTTGCAACTAGTTTCTGGTGTTTGTAGGTAGTGTTAGTAGTCTACCAAGTGGCACCTGGTACAGGTGGGCTTGGGACAGACTAGGCACAGTGGCCCGGTGTACCAAGAAGCACCTGGTACAGGTGGGCTTGGGACAGACTAGGCACAGTGGCCCGGTGTACCAAGTGGCACCCGGTTGGTGGACTTGGGAACCCTGCACACATCATTTGGGGCCGTGAGCGACACCCCGGCCGGATCTCCTTGCGGATGGAACCTGAGTAGGCGATAAACCTGGACTAGAGACTTGTGTGGTTAGTCAGGTCGTGGCCGACTCCCTCGCCAGGCTTCCGCTTGAAGGTTGCCGAGATACATGAGGTGTACATGGTGGTAAGTGGCGAGAGCGTGTGTGAAGAAGTACACCCCTGCAGGGTTAATATGATCTATTCAAATAGCCGTGCCCGCGGCAAAGGACTTCTGGGTTGCCTGTACAGTTCATAGAGAAGTGAAAGTGGATACTCTAAAATGCGCAAGATTAGCGTGAGTGCTATGGATGGCGTCCTCGTAGGGAGACGGGAGCGGATCCATAGTGGTGTTTTGATATGGTGAATATGTGGACTCGTGTGCGCCACCTCAAAGAGTTACTTGCAGTCGTAGTTTAGGATAGCCACCGAGTCAAAGCTGGCTTGCTGCAGTTAAACCCCACCATCCCCTTTGTTGATAATGATGCATATGTAGTTAGTTCTTATGTAAGTCTTGCTGGGTACATTTGTACTCACGTTTGCCTATTTTATGTTTTGCAGAGAGACTTCAGTCTCACTAGTAGTTCCGCTTGGACTTCGACGTTTAGCTTGTTACCTCAGCTACGATCTTGTGCCCTCGGCAGGATCTAGTAGATAGTCAGGCTTCTCAGCCTTTTTCATTTATAGATGTCTGTACTCAGACATGTTGAGCTTCCGCTTGTGCTTTGACTTGTATGCTCTGAATGCTGGGTCATGAGACCCATGTTTGTAATATCTCGCTCCTCGGAGCCTATTGAATAAAATACTCGAGTTTTAGAGTCATGTTGTGATGCCATGTTGTATTTGCACATATCGAGCATATTGTGTGTATGTTATTGAAATGCTTGGTATGTGTGGGATCTGACTATCTAGTTGTGTATCCTTATTAGCCTCTCTTACCGGGAAATGTCTCCTAGTGCTTCCACTGAGCCATGGTAGCTTGCTACTGCTCTGGAACACTTAGGCTGGCCGGCATGTGTCCTTCTTCAATCCTGTGTCTGTCCCTTCGGGGAAATGTCACGCGATGAATACCGGTGTCCTGTTAGCCTGCTACAGCCCGGTTCACTGGAGCCCTGCTAGCCCAGTGCTACAGCTTGGATTCACTCGCTGATGACCGACACGTTCGATGCTGGGTCATGGATGCTTGTCCCTGTAAGTTTGTGCCACTTTGGGTTTACAACTAGCCATGTCAGCCCGGGCTCCTTATCATATGGATGCTAGCGACACTATCATATACGTGTGCCAAAAGGCGCAAACGGTCCCGGGAAAAGGTAAGGTGACACCCGTGGGAATGCCGTGCGTGAGGCCGCAAAGTGATATGAGGTGTTACATGCTAGATCGATGTGGCATTGAGTCGGGGTCCTTACAGTCCCCTCCGTCATGGGGTCGGCAGAGACGTCCGCCAATACTCGGCGGGCCGATCCCGCCGCCGACCTCCGGCAGGGGACGGAGCGAAATGCGCAGGAGAAGCGCGATGAGGAGGAGGCCGACCGCCTGGAGAAGGCGCAGGCCGAGAAGGCGGCCGCCAACGCCCAAAAGAAGCTGGAGGATGCCGAAGCCGCCCTTGTGGCGAGACGGCGTGCCGAGGAGGCCGCGCGTCGCCGATCGGCGATGCTCGTCCCCCCATTGTCGTTTGCGCCGCCGCCTCCGGAGTTCACGGGGCAGACCGGAGAGGCCGGCACCGAGAACCCCCTCGTGGAGAAGGAGAGCGGCGAGGCTTCCATGTCGGACACTCTTGTGCCGCCACCGCCGCCTCCACCGCCGTCTGGGGGACCGCATGGCAAACAGCCGGTGGGTCAGTCGGAGCCGCCGATCGCGGATGAGGCAGAGGCGCGGCTGCTTCGTAAAGTCGCCATGCCGCTGCGCCGCCGTCTTGAGAGGGCGACCTCGGCGCTGCGACCTCGGGAGACCGGCGTTGCCAGCTCGGCGACCCTAGACGCCGAGGCCACAAGCGCCGCGCCCACCGGGGGGTTGCGCGGAGGCGGCACCGGGCCGCTGAACCAAGCGCTCCTGGACGTTCAGGCGAAGCTGCGCGCTGAAGGCGATGCCCTTCAAGCATGCACCAGGGCGCATCTGGCCGCGCGGACATCTGTTTGAGTACGTTTCCCTTTTCTTGTTGATTCTTGTTTTTCTCTGTGGGGGCGCGCCAGCGCACCCACTGGGTGTAGTCCCCGAGTTCCGGTCCGGCTGCTGAGCAGGCGGTTCGGAACTCCCTCTGGCAAGTTCCGACTACTATCTTTGTCTCCATTGACTTATTGTAGGAGTATCATAACCTCCGCGCCACTGCCTTCAACCGCAATGTTGAGGAGTTGAACAAGCGGACCGCCGACTTGACAGAAAGCCAGAGTAAGCTCTTTTTTCCTTTTCTTCGCGGGGGCACGCTGGCGCACCCGCGGGCTGTAGTCCCCGAGATTCGGGCCGACTGCTGAGCAGTCGGGCCGGATCTCCCCGGCGATCTACTTTGTTGACGACTTATTTGCCTCTTCTTTCGTTCTTCAGGCGCCAACGCCGCTCTTCAGGAGCAGCTAGGCGAGGCCAATACCGCCCGGCGTGCCACAGAGGAGGAGTGTGGCCGACTTGCCACGGAGCGCGACCTGCTGGCGGCGTAGCTAGCCGAGTAGAAGGAGCTGCTCAAGAAGGCGCGGGACAAGGCCGAGAAGAGGGAGACCGCTCTCCTGGCCAAGTTTGAGAGCGAGCGCTCCTCCTGGACTGACAAGGAGGCGATGCTGACCTCCGGCTTCCATGAGATCGAGGATATCGTTGACGGTAAGTTTCTTTTGTTTCTTCGGGTTTCCGACTATGCGTCAGGCCGACTTATGATTTTCGACTTGCTTTTTTTTGTCCTGGCAAACTTCTTCCCTGGTCACTCACAGGCAGTCCCTCTGGCCATCGAGGCTGCTCGAGAGGCGCTAAGGGCAACCGGTGAGGAGATTGCCGCTAACGCCCCCGAACCATCGATGAGCAGCTTCTGAGCATTGAAGCCCGTCTTCATCCGACTCACCGGCTATTGCGCCGGCTTCAGCGTGCCGGTGCCCAGGCGGTTGCCGCCCTGTGGCCAGACATGCCGGCTCTGCGCACCGCCAGTCGGACCGCCGACTGGCTGGAAGTCGCCGCCGGCCGTCTTGAGGCTTGGAAGGGCTCCTTGGCCCGGGCCGGAGCGTGCCGGGCCTTGGAGTTCATCAAGGCGTGGTATCCAGGGCTGGACCTGGACCGTCTGGCCGCATTCCGGTCAGAAGCCCAGGCCGAGCTGGAGACCATGGAGGGTGCACTTATCAAGCGCGGCGCGGCCATCGCCGAGTACACGGACACCAGTGTCTTCGTGCCCGAGCGGGCTGAAGGCAGCAAGGAAGTGCCGCCAGAGTGGTTCGGGATGAACCCGGAGTATGGAGAAGACTCGGCGGAGGTGATCGACTCCAGCACCGATGAGGAGGAAGAGGCGGAGGACAGAGGCGAGGCGGAGGTGCCAGAAGGCGGAGCAGGCGGCCAGCCTCAGCTCGACCGCGCCTCCAGCAACGAGCCGCGTGGAGAGAAGGCGACTGCCGCCGGAGGCGACCAAACCGAGACCGCCCAGCCGACTGCCCCGGCGCCTGACACCTCCATCTCCTCCGATCCTCCGATCCCAGATGCCGCCTCCTAGGCTGCTCTTTCCGCCTCTGTTTGTCTGTCTTAGTAATCTTTTGAAAACTTTGTTAGATTCGAACAGTTCCACCCACGGGGTGTATCTTGAACTACTATTCGAAGATTCGGCCAAGTACCTATGTAGATATTTATTCGATTTCCGTCTTTCCTTGCTTACTGCTCTTTAGGATTTTCCCTTTGCCGCCTTCCTTTAGTTGCTGCCTTGCCAGTTGGACAGCCGCTCTGCAGACTATCGCTGGGTCAAGTGCTTGGCTACTTCGGGAAGGCAAGTACTTGGCCGTTTAGAGTTTCTTTAGCAAGTCGGCTAGAAGCGACAGGCCGACTACCCAAGAGTCGGCCGTCCTTGATAGAGGCTTAAGACGGTGAGCCGACTACTCATGAGTCGGCTTTCTGTTTCAGAAATGCTGGAGGCCGTCTTACGTTATGTTCGTGCTTTAGGTCCTTAGCCATTTTCGTGTAGGCGCCCGTTCTTCCTCACCCCTGCCCTCCTCACAGTTGCTCTGCGAGCTGCGGCTTTGGCAGGAGGCGGATTGAGCACCGCGCACTACTTGTCTGACTACAGGAAGCTCCTCATAGCGCAAGGCGGCGAGTCCCCGGGCCGACTAGTCTGGCCCGGTGCCAAGCGGCTTGTAATGAAAGTAATGTACTCGAAGGCATAATTCTTATCATACAGATAACACAAAAAGGCAGTCCCCGAGCTTGCCTCGGGGGACCAAGGTCTTAGTACTTTAATACAAAGGGGGTAGTGCGGTACATACTGCATCAACTGTAAAATCTTCGAAGAAGATTTGCATTCCACGGGCGCGCTGTTTCTTTGCCGGAGTCGTCCCTCTTGCGCGCTCGAGGCTTCTGAGCGTCAATTAGGTAGTAGGAGTCGTTGCCCAGGACTTTGCTGATGATGAAGGGGCCTTCCCACGGCACCGACAACTTGTGCTGGCCGGCTGTTCTCTGAATCAGCCGGAGCACAAGGTCGCCCTCTTGAAACGATCTCGGCTTGACCTTTCGGTTGTAGTATCGGCGCAGACTCTGCTGGTAGATGCCGGACCGGCTGAGTGCCAACAGCCGGCCCTCTTCCAGCAGGTCAACGTCGTCTTGGCGTGCTTCTTCAGCTTCCTCTTCGGGGTACATGGTGACTCGTGGAGAGTCGAACTCTATATCCGTCGGGATGACGGCTTCGGCACCGTAGACGAGGAAGAAAGGCGTGAAGCCAGTTGACTTGTTTGGAGTCGTGCGCAGACTCCAGAGGACGGCTGGTAGCTCCTCAACCCAACAGCCGGCCGAACGCTCGAGTGGTTCGACTAGTCGAGGCTTGATGCCGGACAGGATGTGGCCGTTTGCTCGTTCCACCTGGCCGTTTGACTGCGGATGGGCAATGGATGCTAAGTCCAGTCGGATGCCCTGCGTCGCGCAGAAACGGGCCAGGGCGCCTTTGGCAAAGTTTGTGCCATTGTCGGTGATGATGCTGTGCGGTATGCCATACCGCACCGTGATGTCGGCGATGAAAGTCACTGTAGTCGGACCGTTCAACTTCTTGATGGGCTTTGCTTCTATCCACTTGGTGAACTTGTCTACCGCAACAAGCAGATGAGTTAGGCCGCCTCGGGCCGTCTTGAATGGTCCCACCAAGTCCAGGCCCCAAACTAAGAAGGGCCAGGCGATGGGGATTGTCTTCAGCGCGGAAGCCAGCTGAAGTGGCTTGGAGCGGAACTTCTGGCACCCCTTGCAGTTTTGGACTAACTCTTTAGCCTCTTCCAGCGCAGTCGGCCAAAAGAAACAGTGCCGACAGGCTTTGGCGACAAGTGCCCTTGAAGCCGCATGGTTGCCGCACTCGCCCTGATGAATATCTCTGAGAATTGCTTGGCCTTGTTCTGGCTCTACGCAGCGCTGGTAGACACCAGTGACACTGCGCCTGACCAGCTCTCTGTTGACTGGTGTATGCTGCCGCTTGGCGCTGCACTTGCCGAGCCAGGATCTCATCTGTCGGCAGCTCTCTGTTCACTAGAAACTTGAGGATGAGCTGTGCCCATGAGGGTGCTGCTATTTCTTCAACTGCTACCATTGCGACTTGGACAAGGGTGGCTGGGCTGGGAGGCGGCGGGCTGCAGTCTGCGGCTGCTTGTTGAATTGACGGAGTCCCTAGGCCGACTGACGCAGTTCCTGGGCTGAGTGGCGCAGTCCCCGGGCCGACTTCAACTATGATTTTATTGGGGCCGTCTGCTGGTGCTCTTGAGTCGGATCCGACTTCTTTGGGGGGAGCCGACACAAAGATGGAGTCTGATTCTGGTGAAGGATTAATAGACGGCTTAAGGAGGCGCTGAAGGGCGACGCCGGAAGGTATTGCTTGGCGGGTGGAGCCGACTCGTGCCAAGGCGTCTGCTTGATCATTGTCATTCCTTGGCACATGAAGGAACTCGCACCCCTCGAAGTATCCGCTGAGTTGCTGCACCAGGAAGCGGTAGCTCGCCATGTTTGCGTCTTTGGCGTCCCAGTTGCCAGATGACTGTTGGACCACCAAGTCGGAGTCGCCATAGCACAGGATCCGGCGAATGACGAGCTCTTTGGCAAGCCGGAGCCCATTAATGAGTGCCTCATATTCGGCGACGTTGTTGGAGGCGGCGAAGTGGATCTGCAGCACATACTTGAGCTTGTCGCCCTTGGGGGAGGTGAGGACGACGCCGGCTCCCAAGCCGGTGCGCATCTTGGAGCCGTCGAAATGCATCCGCCAACGGGTGGAGTCAGGCGCTGGCAGCAGGTACTGGGTCTCGGCCCAGTCGACGAGGAAGTCGGCCAGCGCTTGCGACTTGATGGCGGTGCGGGGCTGGTAGTAGATGGTGTAAGGAGCCAGATCTATGGCCCATTTGGCTACTCGGCCGGAGGCGTCTCGTCTTCCAATGATCTCGGCCAGCGGAGCCGTGCAAACCATGGTGATTGGATGCTCTTGAAAGTAAGGCTTCAGCTTCTTGGCGGCGAAATGCACACCGTAGCACATCTTCTGGTAGTGAGGGTAGTTCTACTTGGAGGTTGACAGTACCTCACTCAGGTAATACACCGGTCTCTGGACTGGGAGCGCCTTGCCTTCCTCTTTGCGTTCGACTACGATGACTGTGCTGACTACTCGGCTGGTGGCGGCGATGTACAGGAGCATGGGCTCTTTAGGAGTCGGAGCCGCCAACACAGGGGGAGTAGTCAACATCTTCTTCAGCTGGAGAAATACTTCATCCGCCTTGTGGTCCCACTCGAAAAAGGTGGTCTTCTTCATCAATTGATACAAAGGCAGAGCTTTCTCGCCCAGCCGACTGATGAATCGGCTGATGGACACCAAGCAGCCGGTGAACTTCTGTACATCTAACAGTCGGCTGGGTACCTCCATCCTCTCGATGGCCTTGATCTTCATGGTGTTGCACTCTATGCCGCGTTCGGAGACCAGGAAGCCGAGGAGCTGGCCGGCTGGTACTCCAAAACGCACTTCTCTGGGTTGAGCATGATCTGGAATCGGCGCAGGTTCTCAAAGGTCTCCTTGAGGTCTTCTAGCAGCGTCCCATGCTTCTCCGTCTTCACCACCACATCATCCACGTAGACATGGGCATTCCTGCCGAGTTGCTTGAGGAGGCACTTCTGCAAGCAACGCTGAAAGGTGGCGCCGGCATTCCTCAAGCCGAACGTCATCGTCAGGTAGCAGAAGGCTCCGAATGGTGTGATGAAGGCGGTCTTCAGTCTGTCTGCCGGGTCCAGCTTGATCTGGTGATATCCTTAATATGCATCTAAGAAACTAGCAGCTCGCATCCGGCTGTGGAGTCTATCACCTGATCGATTCTTGGCAGGGCAAACGGATCCTTTGGGCAGGCTTTGTTGAGGCTTGTGTAGTCAATACACATCCGCCACTGCTTGTTTTTCTTCAGTACCAAAACCGGGTTCGCCAGCCACTCTGGAAAAAACACCTCCATGATGAAGCCGGCCGCAAGAAGCCGGGCTATCTCCTCTCCAACAACTCTTTGATTCTCTTCTGATAGGCGGCGCAAGGGCTGCCTGACGGGTTTCACATCTGGCCTGACATGTAGCTTGTGCTCGGCGAATTCCGTTGGTACACCTGGCATGTCTTTGGGGACCATGCGAAGATGTCTCAATTCTCACGGAGGAAATTGACGAGCTCGCCTTCCTATTTGCTGTCAAGATTTGCACCTATGACAGCGTGCCTCTCTGGGTGCTCCGGGTCCAAGGGTATCTTCTTGGTCTCTTTGGCCGGCTTAAACGAGCCCTCAGCTTCTGACTCCTTGGGGTCGGGCGACATCTCTGGCTGCTTTCCGGCCATCGCCACGACCCGGTCAAGGAGCCGCTTCTCAGCCGCGATCACCAGGGACTCGGCCAGCCGGCTGCTCTCGGCCGCGCAAGCGGACGACTTCCTGTAGTCGCCGGCTACGGTCAGAATTCCCTTGGAACTCGGCATCTTTATCTTGAGGTAGGCGTAGTGAGGAACCGCCATAAACTTGGCCAAGGCAGGTCGGCCAAGCAGTGCGTGGTATGGGCTTTCCAAGTCCACTACTTCAAACCAGACTGGCTCTCGGCGGAAATGATCTTTGTCTCCGAAGAGGACGTCTATCAGGATCTTGCCGATTGGCAAACAGGAAAGGCCGGGTACAATACCATGGAACACAGTCCGGCTGCTCTGCAGCTGTCTTCGCTTGATTCATAGTTTCTCCATTGTATCCTTGTACAGGATGTTGATACTGCTGCCTCCGTCTATCAGTACTCGCGAGAAGCGGGCGGCCCGCCTATCAGTGGCCAAGGTGGCACCTAGGACCAGGGCATAGGAACCCGGATTCGGCATCACCTCTGGGTGATCCGCTCTACTCCAACTGATAGGCCTCTCGGACCAATGCATGAACTCTGAAGTGCTTGATGCGACCGCATTCACTTCTTGCTGCTGTTGGCGCCTGCTGCGCCGGTCATCTATTACATTGGTGAACACCACATAGGCTCCGTGCTCATCTGGGAACTCGTCTTGCACTGCGCCGACTGGCCGAGCAGCCGGCTGCTGGGGCGGCGGTGGAGGCGGCGGCCTAGCAGGCGGCGGAGGAAGGAGGCTGTCTCCCTTGGCGATTCTGGTGAGCCAGTGGCACTTTCGGGTGGTATGGTTTGACGGCTTCGCGCCACTGTGAAACTTGCAGGGACCATCCAGAGTCTGCTCATAGGAAAAGGCCGGCAACCAATTGGATTTGCCGCCTTTCTGCCGTTTGGCCGGAGGCTGCCCCTCCGGCTGTTGATCTTCGACTGTCGCGACCTGCCGACTGTTGGAAGTCGGCTGCTGGGCCTTGTGTTTGTTGTCGTTCTGCTGCTGTCGCCGACTAGTGTCTCCAACCGGAGTTCTGGGAGCCTGAGGAGCCACCTTGCCAGCCGCATTGACTTGAATCTCTATCTTCATGGAGGAGTCGGCCGTGGCGTACTTGTCTGCTATGACTAGCAGTTCGTCGAGGGTTTCTGGCTCGTCGCAGAGGAGCCTGTGCTTGAGGAGGGAGCCTTCTCGGCACCCGGCAGTGAAGTACTCGATAGCCTGCACCTCGTGCACGCCCTCGCAGGAGTTCCGAAGCTCGCCCCAGCGCGTGAGGTAGTCGCGTGTTGACTCATCAGGGCCTTGCACGCACAAGGAAAGCTGGCGCGGCTTGGGAGATCGCTTGTACGTGCTCGTGAAGTTGCGGATGAAGGCTTCGGTGAAGTCGACCCAACTGTTGATGCTGCGGGGCTTCAGACTGTTCAACCATGTCCGGGCCATGCCCTGGAGCATGAGTGGGACGTACTTCATGGCAAACCGCTTGTTGCCATTCGCTGACGGCTGTGGAGTAATCTATCAGCCAGTCCTCCGGCTTCACAGAGCCGGTGTACTTGGGTGTGTCTCAGGGGAGCGTGAACCCTTTGGGGAAGGGCTCGTCTCGGATGCGGGGCCTGAAGCAAGGCGGACCCAGCTCGTCTTCTTCTTCCAGCGCCAGGGATCGGTGGAGTCGGTCGATCCGATGGCGGGCGTCGTTCTGTCCGACTCCTTCTCGACAGCCGAGGCGGCCGCCGAGAGTCGGATGCTCAACAGGCGGCGGGGAAACTCGCTGTTCTCTTCTGGGTGGGGAGGCAGGTAGTCGTCCCGCCGCTCCACTGCTCTCGGTCGGCCGTCTTGGTTGCGCTCAATGGTAAGGTGAGTCCGACTGTGTGTCAGGACCCCGATCCTAGGTCACACCGATCTAGCATGTAACATATCATATCACTTTGCGGCCTCACGCACGGTATTCCCACGGGTGCCACCTTACCTGGCTCGGGACCGTTTGCTCCTTTTGGCTCACGTATATGATAGTGTCGCTAGCATCCATATGACAAAGAACCCGGGCCGACATGGCTAGTCGTGAACCCAAAGCGGCGCTAACCCATGAGGACAGGCATACATGAACCACATCGAGCATGTCGGTCAACAACGTATAAATCCGGGCTGTAGCACTGGGCTAACAGGCCTCCGGTAAACCGGGCTGTAGCAGGCTAGGCAGGACTCCGGATAACACCGCGTGACATTTCCCCGAAGGGACAGACACAGGAACGAAGTGAATCACATGCCGGCCAGTCAAGTGTTCCGAGCAGTAGTGCTGGGCTAGCAGGACTCCGGTGATCCGGGCTGTAGCGGACTACTATCGCTCAGAAGCACTAGACTACATTTCCCCATATGATAGGCTGCCAAGGATAAACAACTAGATAGTCGGATCCCACTCATACCAAGCATTTCAATCATACACACAATATGCCCGATATGAGTAAATACAACATGGCATCACAACATAACTCTACGACTCAAAGTATTTATTCATTAGGCTCGGAGGAGCAAGATATTACAAACATGGGTCTCATGACCCAGCATTCAGAGCATACAAGTCAAAGCACATGCGGAAGCTTAACATGTCTGAGTACAGACATCTACAAATGAAAAAGGCTGAGAAGCCTGACTATCTACCAGATCCTGCCGAGGGCACAAGATCGTAGCTGAGGTATCAAGCTAAACGTCGAAGTCCAAGCGGTACTACTAGCGAGACTGAAGTCTCTCTGCAAAACATAAAATAGGCAAACGTGAGTACAAATGTACCCAGCAAGACTTACATCAGAACTATCTACATATGCATCAGTATCAAAAGGGGGTGGTGGAGTTTTAACTGCAGCAAGCCAGCTTGGACTCGGTGGCTATCCTGAACTACGACTGCAAGCGTCTCTTTTGAGGTGGCGCACACGAGTCCACATATTCACCATCCAATACACCACCATGGATCCACTTCCGTCTCCCCACGATAAGGCCATCCATAGCACTCACACTTATCTTGCGCATTTTAGAGTATCCACTTTCACTTGTCTATGAACTGTTATAGGCAACCCAGAAGTCCATTACCGCGGACACGGCTATTCGAATAGATGATGTTAACCCTGCAGGGGTGTACTTCTTCACACACGCTCTCACCACTTACCGTCGTTTACACGACATGTACTCGCCAACCTTCAAGCGGAAGCCCAACGAGGGTGTCGGCCACGGCCTACCTAAACACTCAAGTCTCTAGTCTAGGTTTATCGCCTATTCGGGTTCCATCCGCAGGGAGTCTGGCCAAGGTTTCCACTAACGGCCCCGAACGATGTGTGCAGGGTTCCCGAGACACCAAACGGGCGAATCGGTACACCGGGCCACGTGCCTACCGCAACACAGCCCACCCCTATGGTTAGCACTGTGTGCGGCCCCCAGCATACTACAAACACCAGAAACTACTTGCAACTCCTGGACAGAGGACAAGGGTGATCAAGAAGCCGAGAGGGTCCATTGGTTTCGGGCCCAATGCGTGGTAGTAACTGTTTCATGGATCACAAACACAGAACTCAATTCCTGAGGACGGCTTCAATGAGACAACCCACCATGTACTCCTACATGGCCTCTCACCAATACCTTTACCAAATCGTATTCACACACTTAGCTCACACACAGTCGGACATGTTCACACCTTCCAATTCATTCCTGATGAATCAGACCTGACTCAACTCTAAGCAGTAGCAGGCATGACAAACAAACATGAATGAGTAGGCACATCAGGGCTCAAACAACTCCTACTCATACTAGTGGGTTTCATCTATTTACTGTGGCAATGACAGGTCATGCAGAGGATAAGGGGTTCAACTACCGCAGCAAGTAACAGTTGAATCGTTGTTGTCCTAATGCAGTAAAAGAGAGCAGGAGCGAGATAGTGGGATTGTATTGGAATGAACAAGGGGGTTATGCTTGCCTGGCACTTCTGAAGATAATATAGTTCTTCATCGGTGTCATCGAACTCATCGTCGAAACCACGTCTATCGAGAGGGGGCAATTACCGGCAACAGAGAAAGAACACAATCAATGCAATGCGACAATATGATGCATGCTATGACATGGCAATATGATGTGTGATAGGTCTAATGCAACTTGGGACGGAAAGGTTTCAGTCCATTTGAACCAAGGATCCAAATGATCACCCAAAATAATAAGTGATATAAGTGCATTAGCTTGTTTCACCTAAACAGCAAGGTTAAAGTGTTATGACATGCATGAAACTATTACAGATGGAAAGATTGGATTTTTCTGATCATTTTGCATATATAAATCTTTGCATTTTGAGTTATAGATTATTTTCTATGAATTTTTGAAGGTTGAACTAATTTCTGGATTTTCCTGTATAGAAATAAATCCAGTAATTAAATTACTGCGTCAGCATGAGGTCAGTGTGACGTCAGGGTCAACGGAGTCGTCCAGGTCAAACTGACCAGTGGGACCCACATGTCAGTAGTTAGTTTAACTAATTAATTTTAATTAGAACTAATCTAATTAGTTAACAGGGGGGCCCACCTGTCATTGACTCAGAGGAGTCAACAGGGCCCACCCAGTCAACGGTCAGCGGTCAAACTCGCCGGCGTCTAGCCGCCGGCGAGGCCAGACACGGCGGAGCAAAGTGCTTTTGCACGTTCCGGCCACCAAATGAGGCGCGGAAGGCATCTACGCGCTCCTGGGAACGAGCCGCGGCTATTGGTGGTGGTGGTTTAGCTCGAGGTGGCCGGAGACGGCGCCAGCGACGACTTTGGCGGTCGCCGGAGTCGGGTGAAAGTGAGCCCGAAGCTACGGGGCACGGCGAGGTGCGTGGAGTGAGGCGTTGGGCTCTTGGTGATGCGGTGAAGTTAGTGAACAAGGTGGCGTGGCCCGTGGTTGGCCGGAGACACGTCGGCGACGAGCTCCGCGGCGGTGCGTGCGGGCGAGCTCCGTGTGCTCGTTGTGGTGCACGGGAAGAAGAACGGAGAGGATGGGGAGGTGGCTATGCTCACTGCGATCACGTAGAGCCAGACGGCGTGGTCGGGGACGAGCTAGTGCGGCGGCGACGGCGAAAGGGATCTGCAACGACGGTGGACTTGGGCGAGGTCGGTGCAGTGGCTTCGGGGCACGCGAGCGCTTGGGGCTCGGCTGTTCGACGAAGTCGATGACGGTGAAGCGGGTGGACACAGTGGCGCGGCGTGGGGTTGACGGAGACCACGGCTACGATGGTGGAACGGCGACGGCTGCGTCGGCCATGGCGAAGGGGGGCGAGGGAGGCGGGGCAAGGGCGAATGGGCGTGTCCAGGGGTCGAGGGCACGACGTGGAGGTTGTCCAGCCCGTCCAGCGGCGAGGCGGCAAGCAGGTGGCGCCGTGGCGAGCTCGCGCTCGTCGGCGTCACCACCCTGCCTGCCTGGCGGGGACGAAGCAGCTGGCTGGCACGGGCCAGCACAGTGCTGGGCCGCCAGGTGGGCCGGGGCGTGGGTCTGGCCAGGTAAGTGTTTTTTTTTTCCTTTTATTTCTGTTTTCTATTATTTCTGTAGGTTTGTGGCTTTTCTAAAAATGCTTAGGCATCTTCAAAAATCACAAAACTGCTCATGCCCACTGTTTAGGATATAAACAACATGGAACATTTTAGCTTAGGATTATTTGGACATTTAAAAATAATTAGTACATTTAAATGCCCAAATGCAAATAGAGTAAGATTTAATTCAGAGCCCAAATGGTCATGGAAAAATGTGCATCACCTCTGGTTACTGTTTACAGTATTTCCATAAATGATGAACATTTTTGAAAGCCATTTGGATTTACTGAAAATATTTTAGTTGAACCTAGTTGGATTCCTTAATGCTAGGGTTTAAACAATCCCCATTTCAAATTTCTTTGGAATTTAAACATGATGATATGGTGATCATGCAAGGACAAGCAAAGACTAAACTGGGGCTGTGACAGCTCACCCCCACTAAACAAGAATCTCGCCCCGAGATTCAAGACGTGAGGTAGGAAGACAGAGGGGGCACAAGACCAACACAATCTTCACGATCCAGGTTGCACCTCATAAGAGCGTTGATTCGACCATCATCCTTGCCTTGATGTCTTGCTCTAAGAACTCCAACTATCATGACAATGAGAGGAAAGGGAAAACTCCAGAAGGATCGATCTCCTCGAAGATCGAACAACTTAGGATCAACTCATGGATTGAGACATGGAAGCATCTCGGGAGCTGAGAGGCAAAACTTGCATCAGGAGCGACAGAAGAAACAATTTGACGAGGGTTTCAAAGTGGCGAGGAAATTGCCATGATCCATAACGGGGCACCCCAGGGAAGGTGACTCGAGGAACTATTCCCTTAAGTGGCAAAAAGAATTACTTTCGATCCATAGATCATTGGACTCTTTATACCAGCCTAAGGCAATCACAAACGATCATTTGAAGGAGTTCGAAAGGATGACATACTCAGACTAGAACGAAAGATGTGGACTACCTTGTTGAAGACAACGCAATGGACGACTTTGCTTACACGTGCTCTCAAGAACTTGAGCATTTCCATATTCATCAAGGTTCTACCAACATCCGTGTCAAGGATCATGGCAACACAACATACTACCATGATGAATAGTGATGGACGATGCATATGCAAAGGAAGATAACACCTTCTCAGATTTCACCTTAGCGAGGCCAAGGAAACAAAATCTGGATGATCGACCGAGAGACAGTTAGCACTCCGCTTCTAGTGTTCTCCTTGATGTACTAGGTACCACGGTCAATGCTTAAAAGCATCAACATGGCCATCAAGTAAAGGTCGGACTTCGGGGCACAAAAATCCATAAGGAACAACTTGTGGAATAAGTCATACCAAATCCTCATGGACAAGATGGTCGAATTGCTCGTTCAAGATACTACAATAACAGATCTTCCGGCTAGGTGTGTCGGCCAGAGCATCAACCTCGTCGGGACCTACATCATAGATCTTGGAAATGTTCCAGCCATCATATCTGCCTGAGGTTCAGATCTGGCTGGTAACAGGATTTTTCAGACATGATGCCTAGAAAGAATGGTTGCAACACAAGTCGACGAGATAACGTTGCGAGACTCTCGGGAGATGAACTACGATAGCAAGCTCCAAAACATGAGCTGGTTCCGCTACATACATGTGAACACATTGTCCTAGACAAGCGTGACCACATAGTAGTCTTACAATAAAACACTACCGAGTTCAGGTGGGGAACCATCATCGAGGATATCGAAGTCCTTGTATAAGTCTTGCTCTTAAGAAAGAACTTCTTCTCCTTGAACAAATCAATCAGTGGCTTGGTGTGCTAGGAAACACATATGGAGTGGAGGTAATTAATCTACCAAACCATAGAATACTTCGCACATATGCGTGACTAACTTGGGATGATTCCAGAGGAAACAAAAGAACCTTTCTCAAATTCATGGCGGCAACTTACACCTAATGCACATGAACTTGGAGAAAGTCACTTCTTTCATCCAAGCATAAGCTTCATGAACGGAACATGAAGGCATTGCTTACAAGTTTCCAATACTAGTGTAATGTTCAACATGAACCATGGGGAAGACAAAATGCTGCTGATGGGCTCAACAACAATTCATCGGGATTTCCATATCACTGGACTTCCACCATCATGTGAACACGGTGATAGCATTGGTCAGACCAAAAGATATAATGGTGTATGCCCGAGGGATCAACCACGACTACGACAACATTGCGAACATCGTTGGTTCTGATTTGACTTGACCATAGCCCATACTCAAGTCAAAGTTTTGACAAGACAATAGATCGAACAACTGATCACGAGGACCAATCGATGGAGATATCATCTTTCTTCAACACACACACACACAAAGATATCCCTTAACATGAACTAAGTTAGACAAGCTTTTATCTTCCAACTCTCCAAGTTGTTGTTTAGCCTAACCAACTAGCTCAGGGGTATCCGACACAGATTCTTGGAGAAAGGGTGGTTTACAAGAAAACCAACTTGATCACGAGCTCAACATAGCGGTCAGGTGACAACCTGGTAATACTTCCGAGAAGATATTCGGAACATCACGAACCACCGATATGTTACTAAGCTCGAGAACATCCATGCTTTTCAGGGCAAGGTGATACAATCAAAAGAGTGAGGGATTGACATAATCCTAACTCATTGATCGAAGAGTGCACCAGAAATAAGGACTAGGTAGCACGATCAAGCTTAGGTGATGACTTGATAACCAACACGCTAGGAATGAGAATTTCGTCCATTTACTACCAAGCAACTAGTTGCTAGGAGTATTGATTTCACACATCACGATTCACTTGTCGGCATCCCGGTTACAACAACACGGGACCGAGAAATGAACAATGATGGCAAGAAGTATTACTGCGTCAAGAATTCATAAGAGGTGGTGCAAGTCTCATGTCACTCTTGACATAAGACGGTAATACTTCAGGGTAGAACATAATCAAAAGCTTGATTGCATTTGATCTGCAGAATACAGCTGCTTCGACCCAATCCTAGAAATGGATGAGGTACTGGAGTTTGCTTCTCCAAGTCATTCCGGATAGAATGGCTTGACGGACCACAAGAGTAATAGGCATCGATAAACGAATGCTCGCATACTCTTGACTATCAATTGATAGACGGGGGTCAGAATACAACTAAGGAGGAACAACTCGAGGAACATACAACCTTTTGAGTTGTGGATGCATAGGTTAGTATGTCGAATCAAGTTCAACAGGTTTCTTCCGGATAACCCATGCAGAAAGGTAGAAATGGCAGAGCCACAATATAGAATGGAGAACCCATCAAGAGCACTCTGGTTGTGATCTTTTGGTTCAAGAATTTCTGCCATAAGTGGTTCATAGTATTTGGAAGAAGGAAATACCACGGACCTCGAGGACTAATGAAAAGGTTACTAATATCTTAAGGGAACTAGCAAATACTAACAACATGAAGTAAGTAGGGTGAATCTTGGGTTCAAACCCAGGAATAGAATACCTACTACTAAGTGGCTTCACGGGATGCTTTTGAGAATGGTAGCCAGATTCATCACACCGGGAACACATAGCATTGCTAGATTACTAGATGAACCCCTAAGACACCTAGGGTCATAATAATAGCTCCAACATATATGTCAAGGCAACGGAGTACCTCAACAGACCGATTAGTGTGCTTATTCCGACCAAAAGGACATCGGGAATGGAAGGAAAGGATTTGCAAATGCATCAGACTAGTTAGAAACCTGGGATGACTCGGACAGTATAACGGCTGTAAATGCTCAAAAAGATTTGAGACATCATGCAAAATGGTGGCATAACCACTCAACAACATCATATCAAAGTTCCGAGGACAGTTATGAACATACGGAAGTAATAGAAACTGAACAGAGGCTTGAATACATCAATCCTAAGCAACTACGGTTTAGTAACACGTCATCCTGAAAGATAGATGAGAAGGCCTAGTTCTTAATCCCCGTAGAAGAGAAGAGGTTGACTCAGATCGGAAGGGCATAAGGTAAAGGAGTAAAAAGAGCCTTATGTTCCCTTCCACAATCAATTCCCTTACATAACTAAAGCATTTCTAGACACAACTTCGACCAGTTTGGCTTGGTAATCCTACAGGCAGTCAGGCTCTGATACCAACGCTGTCAGGACCCCGATCCTAGGTCACACCGATCTAGCATGTAACACATCATATCACTTTGCAGCCTCACGCACGGTATTCCCACGGGTGCCACCTTACCTGGCCCGGGACCGTTTGCGCCTTTTGGCTCACGTATATGATAGTGTCGCTAGCATCCATATGACAAAGAACCCGGGCCGACATGGCTAGACGTGAACCCAAAGCGGCGCTAACCCATGAGGACAGGCATACATGAACCACATCGAGCATGTCGGTCAACAACCTATAAATCCGGGCTGTAGCACTGGGCTAACAGGCCTCCGGTAAACCAGGCTGTAGCAGGCTAGGCAGGACTCTGGATAACACCGCGTGACATTTCCCCGAAGGGACAGACACAGGAACGAAGTGAATCACATGCCGGCCAGTCAAGTGTTCCGAGCAGTAGTGCTGGGCTAGCAGGACTCCGGTGATCCGGGCTGTAGCGGACTACTATCGCTCAGAAGCACTAGACTACATTTCCCCATATGATAGGCTGCCAAGGATAAACAACTAGATAGTCGGATCCCACTCATACCAAACATTTCAATCATACACACAATATGCCCGATATGAGTAAATACAACATGGCATCACAACATAACTCTACGACTCAAAGTATTTATTCATTAGGCTCGGAGGAGCGAGATATTACAAACATGGGTCTCATGACCCAGCATTCAGAGCATACAAGTCAAAGCACATGCGGAAGCTTAACATGTCTGAGTACAGACATCTACAAATGAAAAAGGCTGAGAAGCCTGACTATCTACCAGATCCTGCCGAGGGCACAAGATCGTAGCTGAGGTATCAAGCTAAACGTCGAAGTCCAAGCGGTACTACTAGCGAGACTGAAGTCTCTCTACAAAACATAAAATAGGCAAACGTGAGTACAAATGTACCCAGCAAGACTTACATCAGAACTATCTACATATGCATCAGTATCAAAAGGGGTGGTGGAGTTTTAACTGCAGCAAGCCAGCTTGGACTCGGTGGCTATCCTGAACTACGACTGCAAGCGACTCTTCTGAGGTGGCGCACACGAGTCCACATATTCACCATCCAATACACCACCATGGATCCACTTCCGTCTCCCCACGATAAGGCCATCCATAGCACTCACACTTATCTTGCGCATTTTAGAGTATCCACTTTCACTTGTCTATGAACTGTAATAGGCAACCCAGAAGTCAATTACCGCAGACACGGCTATTCGAATAGATGATGTTAACCCTGCAGGGGTGTACTTCTTCACACACGCTCTCACCACTTACCGCCGTTTACACGACATGTACTCGGCAACCTTGAAGCGGAAGCCCAGCGAGGGTGTCGGCCACGGCCTACCTAAACACTCAAGTCTCTAGTCCAGGTTTATCGCCTATTCGGGTTCCATCCGCAGGGAGTCCGGCCGAGGTTTCCACTAACGGCCCCGAACGATGTGTGCAGGGTTCCCGAGACACCAAACGGGCAAATTGGTACACCGGGCCACGTGTCTACCGCAACACAGCCCACCCCTATGGTCAGCACTGCGTGCGGCCCCCAGCATACTACAAACACCAGAAACTACTTGCATCTCCTGGACAGAGGACAAGGGTGATCAAGAAGCCGAGAGGGTCCATTGGTTTTGGGCCCAATGCGTGGTAGTAACTGTTTCATGGATCACAAACACAGAACTCAGTTCCTGAGGACGGCTTCAATGAGACAACCCACCATGTACTCCTACATGGCCTCTCACCAATACCTTTACCAAATCATATTCACACACTTAGCTCACACACAGTAGGACATGTTCACACCTTCCAATTCATTCCCGATGAATCAGACCTGACTCAACTCTAAGCAGTAGCAGGCATGACAAACAAACATGAATGAGTAGGCACATCAGGGCTCAAACAAATCCTACTCATACTAGTGGGTTTCATCTATTTACTGTGGCAATGACAGGTCATGCAGAGGATAAGGGGTTCAACTACCGCAACAAGTAACAGTTGAATCGTTGTTGTCCTAATGCAGTAAAAGAGAGCAGGAGCGAGAGAGTGGGATTGTATCGGAATGAACAAGGGGGTTATGCTTGCCTGGCACTTCTGAAGATAATATAGTTCTTCATCGGTGTCATCGAACTCATCGTCGAAACCACGTCTATCGAGAGGGGGCAATTACCGGCAACAGAGAAAGAACACAATCAATGCAATGCGACAATATGATGCATGCTATGACATTGCAATATGATGTGTGATAGGTCTAATGAAACTTGGGACGGAAAGGTTTGAGTCCATTTGAACCAAGGATCCAAATGATCACCCAAAATAATAAGTGATATAACTGCATTAGCTTGTTTCACCTAAACAGCAAGGTTAAAGTGTTATGACATGCATGAAACTATTACAGATGGAAAGATTGGATTTTTCTGATCATTTTGCATATATAAATCTTTGCATTTTGAGTTATAGATTATTTTCTATGAATTTTTGAAGTTTGAACTAATTTCTGGATTTTCCTGTATAGAAATAAATCCAGTAATTAAATTACTGCGTCAGCATGAGGTCAGTGTGACGTCAGGGTCAACGGAGTCGTCCAGGTCAAACTGACCAGTGGGACCCGCATGTCAGTAGTTAGTTTAACTAATTAATTTTAATTAGAACTAATCTAATTAGTTAACAGGGGGGCCCACCTGTCATTGACTCAGAGGAGTCAACAGGGCCCACCCAGTCAACGGTCAGTGGTCAAACTCGCCGGCGTCTAGCCGCTGGTGAGGCCAGACACGGCGGAGGAAAGTGCTTTTGCACGTTCCGGCCACCAAATGAGGCGCGGAAGGCATCTACGCGTTCCTGGGAACGAGCCGCGGCTATTGGTGGTGGTGGTTTAGCTCGAGGTGGCCGGAGAAGGCGCCGGCGACGACTTTGGCGGTCGCCAGAGTCGGGTGAAAGTGAGCCCGAGGCTACGGGGCACGGCGAGGTGCGTGGAGTGAGGCGTTGGGCTCCTGGTGATGCGGTGAAGTTAGTGGACAAGGTGGCATGGCCCGTGGTTGGCCGAAGACACGTCGGCGACGAGCTCCACGGCGGTGCGTGCGGGCGAGCTCCGTGTGCTCGTTGTGGTGCACGGGAAGAAGAACGGAGAGGATGGGGAGGTGGCTATGCACACTGCGATCACGTAGAGCCAGACGGCGTGGTCGGGGACGAGCTGGTGCGGCGGCGATGGCGAAAGGGATCTCCGACAACGGTGGACTTGGGCGAGGTCGGTGCAGTGGCTTCGGGGCACGCGAGCGCTCGGGGCTCGGCTGTTCGACGAAGTCGACAACAGTGAAGCGGGTGGACACGGTGGCGCGGCGTGGGGTTGACGGAGAGCACGGCTACGGTGGTGGAACGGCGACGGCTGCGTCGGCCATGGCGAAGGGGGGCGAGGGAGGCGGGGCAGGGGCGAATGGGCGTGTCCAGGGGTCGGGGGCACGACGTGGAGGTCGTCCAGCCCGTCCAGCGGCGAGGCGGCAAGCAGGTGGCGCCGTGGCGAGCTCGCGCTCGTCGGCGTCACCACCCTGCCTGCCTGGCGGGGACAAAGCAGCTGGCTGGCACGGGCCAGCACAGTGCTGGGCCGGCAGGTGGGCCGGGGCGTGGGTCTGGCTAGGTAAGTGTTTTTTTCCTTTTATTTCTGTTTTCTATTATTTCTGTAGGTTTGTGGCTTTTCTAAAAATGCTTAGGCATCTTCAAAAATCACCAAAATGCTCATGCCCACTGTTTAGGATATAAACAACATGGAACATTTTAGTTTAGGATTATTTGGACATTCAAAAATAATTAGTAGCATTTAAATGCCCAAATGCAAATAGAGTAAGATTTAATTCAGAGCCCAAATGGTCATGGAAAAACGTGCATCACCTCTGGTTACTGTTTACAGTATTTCCATAAATGATGAACATTTTTGAAAGCCATTTGGATTTACTGAAAATATTTTAGTTGAACCTAGTTGGATTCCTTAATGCTAGGGTTTGAACAATCCCCATTTCAAATTTCTTTGGAAATTAAACATGATGATATGGTGATCATGCAAGGACAAGCAAAGACTAAACTGGGGCTGTGACACTGTGACTGGCAGCCGGCTCCTTTTCTTTCCTTCCGCGGACTCCGCCAATCGGCATCCGAGAAGCCGCGCCTTCATCTCGGTGGGGAGGCAAGTCGTCGTTCGGTTGCTGCAGCGCATCCGCGCGGCCGCCGGCCGCATTCTGCGTAGCAACTGCGTCGATGAGCTGCTGGACTCGCTCCATCATCAAACGGCGCTCTTCGCCCTCGAAGTTCTTCAGCTCGACAGTCGCCGCTTGGGCAGCGCGGATGTTCTCCGCAGGGGTGGCGTATACGGTGCGTTCTGCCCCAAACAAGTCGGCGATGGCCGCGCTGCGCTGCCGGACCGCGCCCAGACGGCTCGGCCTAGTTGGAGCCGGCGAGCCGCCCACAGCGCGATCCATCTCACGCTGGTATGCTTCTGACAGGCGCCTCATGCTTGCCAGCCCCTTGCCGCCTTCGATGATCTGAAGGCGGCGTGTCTCCAGCGTCTCAGCGTCTACGTCCTCTGGAATGGGTGCCGTTAGGTATTGCAGGGCCACAGCGAGCGGGTCTTGAGCTTCTTCACCGGAGCGCTCGTCGTGGCTGCTGACGAGCACCTCCGTGATGGCGCTTCCGCCACTCTCCTCGTGAGGAAGCGGCTCGTCATAGACCACCACGTTGGTGGGGAAAGTGTGAAGCGACACGGCGTCGGAGTCGACCAGCATCGGGTCGGTGGATCCTACGGACTCCAAGTCCCCGGCAGGCTCGCCGATGACGTGGAGTTGGTCGAGGAGGCCCGCGAGAAGACCCTCGGGGCCACCCGTGCCTGCGTCTGATGCAGGCTCGTCGGAGAGGCGCACCTCGCCGACAAGTTCGGCGAGGCTGCTCGCCGCGCATGCGACCTCAGCGCCGCGCAGCGCGTCGATGCAGACGCCATCCAGCAAGCCTGGCTGGCTGTGCTCGCAGGGAGGAAGAGGGTTCCCGTCCAGAACAGATCTCCGGACGACAGTGCACCGGGCCCCACGGTGGGCGCCAAATGTCGGGGGTTGGGTGCGACATATGCCAAACGTTGGCTTATCATGGTGGGGGCGAGTAGAACATCGCCGGTGCCTGGAAACGGGATGAGGCGAAGACATGCACGCCGGCGAATCTTACCCAGCTTCAGGGCTCTCCGAGGAGATAACACCCCTACTACTGCTCTGCGGGGTCTCTGCATGATCACTAAAGCAAAGTGACTACAATGGTGCTCCTGGAGCTGTATCGGGAGGCAGGAGAGGGCAAGGCTAGCTCTCCCCTTCCTATGCTATCTGGTCTATCTCTATCAAGGTCCGAACCCTTTGCATGGGTGCCACGGGGGGTTTATATAGGCCTACCCCCCAGGGGTACAATGGTAATCCGGCTGGGCGCGGGCCCCTGCCGTCTATCTCTCAGACCGTCGTCCTTCTCGCCGGCTTCTGTGGCCCGCCGATTGGCGGGTCCCGCGGACAGGCTTGATGCTATAGCGGCACTCCTGATGACGCATGCTTGGTCATCGGGTCGTGGCAACAGTGCCGCCGTCTATCGGGCGATCACTGTCGCCATTCCCCATCCTATCTGGTTAATGGCTCGTGGGGCCCGGGGGAGGAGTCAGCCGACTCCAGGGAGGCCGACTCCCACAGGTCCGTCTTCGGGGCGCTCAGGCCGCCTTCGGTCCACCCACTGACAGGCGGCCCCGCGGTCTTCGGGTCGTACAGGCCGGCGTCGTCGGCACAGTGCGTTGCGCACTGTGGCTGAGGTCAGGGCAGGCATGGCAATAGTGTCGCGCCTCGCCGGAGATCTTCTAGCGATACGGCTCACTGTAGCCATGCCGGTCCTTCATAGGCAGGGGGGAACGGCCCCGCCGTGACCGTACCCTGCATCGTGCTTCGAGATGAGGGAGGAGTCATGGGCCGACTCTCCATAGTCGACCTCTCTGGAGGTTGCCAACTTGGACTCGGCTTGTCTTGGAGTCGCCGTCTGGGACTCGGCTTGTCCTGGAGTCGCCGTCTGGGACTCGGCTTGTCTTGGAGTCGCCGTCTGGGACTCGGCTTGAGGGGCGCGGCCTGCCCCGATGTCTTGAAAGGTCCTGGGACTCGGGTTAACCTACCCGTGGCCCATTACTCCGACACTACCACTCTTGGCACCAGCTCTTCGAACTCGTTGCCTGAATCAGTTCGGCTTCTTGAGTCTCAACTTCAAGTTGAAAGACATCGATCAGATGTTATGTGACAGGAAGCCGAAGGACTGAGGAAGTCCCTGCAGAATTCAGATGCATACTTTCTGGTGCAACAGCAGGCGCTGGAGGACTTAAGCGCCAAACAAGAGAAAGTTAATAAGCTTGCTAAGCATCTTGCCAGCATTATGAGTACCCAGGATATTGTTTCTTGAGCTCTTCTGAAGTGGTTTCAGTTCTGGACTTGTTTTGCTGCGGCGTTTATATGCTGCTGTGTTCCCTATATTTGCACTGGTGGCGAACTTTGATGCCCAGTGGATGTAATATGTGTAATAGCCGTGATAGCCTAGTGTAAGTTGCTTGCTTATTTATTTCCTTGTTGTCTTGTTTATTTTTTTGCTTGTAGTCAGTGCAGTTATTTTTCTGCGGTTTGCTAGTGGCTGCAACAACCTATTTTTAAAAACTAGGCCACAATAACCATCGGCTAATATTTATTGTAGTGACACTGCACCTACGGGCCGTAGAAACAGTGGGCCTTCTACGCGCCGTATAAACAGTGGGCCATCCACGGGCCGCAGAAACAATGGGCCTTCTACGGGCCGTATCATCAATGGGCCTTATACGGGCAGTATGATCGATTGGCCAAACATGGGCCAATAACAGGCCGCATTATGGCCGTAAATGGGCTAGAGTTGGAATCGTTCGTTCATGGGCCGACCATAACGGGCCATCATTAATAGGCCGTATTTCATGACGCTATGAAAACGGCCCAACGTGTTAACGGACCACAAACGGGCCGACTGTAACCATGGGCTGAATTTGGCCCATAATCAGAAAATGACAGTAACGGACCGTAAGTAAACGAATGCTGGAAATGATCCCAAGAATAAATGGGCTCTGAGAAGGCCGAAAGATAACATGGGCTGGAAACGGCCCAACGGAATAACGGGCCCTTAATGGTTATAAAGTGATACACTGTTCATTACGGGCCAGTTTCACCACGGGCCGTTAATGGGTGTAAAGTAATACACTGTTCTTTACGGGCCAGTTTCACCACGGGCCGTTAATAGGCCAAGAGTTACATAGGGCCTCTATGGGCCGAAAGACGTCATGGGCCATACATGGGCCAACAGTGGAAACGGGCTGGAATCATATTGGGTGGCCCAGATGACGCTACTGGGCCTAATTCGGATAGGGCGTAACGGACCTTGGGTTAGCGGGCTGTAAATGGGCTATATACGAACAGGCTGTTAACAGGCTTTACATGGGCCGGCCCGCCACCTTTTGACCAAGTCAAATGGGCTGGCCTTTTCACAGGAACGAGGAGGCGGCGCCAACATCTACTACTCCGGCGACCGGCGGCCATGTTGATGTATCTTCATGTATCTAGTGTAGTTTTGACTGGCCAACTCAAAGTAGAGAAAAAAATGTAGTGCTTCATTAGATGGATCGAAACATCATTCGCTGATCTTAATTAGCACCCGTATAAGTATTATACGAAGAGTGATAGAAAGAGTGAGTGAAGATCTTGTAAATATATTACACGTGACTGGAAGAAACAAATACATGAGTGGTGCCTGGAGATAATATTTAGGTGGAGATTATCTAAATTCCATGGTTCAGGCGATCATAAATGCAAGCAACTCTAGAACATGGCTGGTGTGGCTTGGATGTAGGATGGGCCGTTGTTGCTGGCGTGTCGACGGATCAATGAATGGGTTCACTGTAGGTAGTACTATGCTAACTGTATGTATAAATGTGCACATGTATAGCTTTTTTTTGGCAAGAGACATGTTTAACTTCTTCATGTACGTGCATGTCTCCAAGTCAAATCAAATAGATATGCACGTATGTGCTTGAGTCATATGCCCAAGGAAGTGATATGCTGACATCATTTATGACATCATCAGAAGATTTATGTCCGCCTGTCTTGAATTGTAGTAGGTGCAGCTGTTTCCAATACAAACTCCTACAACTTTTTATCCGCCTTCTTTGTTAAATCTTAACTCTTATTAGAGTTTCCCCTCAAAATAGAAAACTCTTATTAGACCCACCATGCATAGAATTAGTGTTGTACGTGTCCTTCTCACGTGGTTTTTTTCTAGACTTTTTTTCTAGACGTCACGTACTACATGATCCTCTTTTTAGATCAAGTCACGCACATAGATTCGGATTGCACTTTCCTTCCTAGATATATGTACATGAAAGCCTTCACATCTAATATACGCCTATACATCATATTTGTATGTAACGTAATATCCTTAAATCTCAGCCATTAATAGTTTAGAATTGATGGTTGAGATAATTTAATATATGTGGTTAAACGTGATGGCTTGTTTGACTCTTGTTTTAATTATATAATAGATGAGCCTCTGTTGGGCCGTGCCACGTGTCCACGTATCATAGGCGCCTTCTGTCCAATGAGTGGATGACATCTGTCCCAACAGTGAGCCGACACATGTCTCCTCCAGCCAATGATGATTTTACACGTGGAAAATCCCCATTGGTCGGGGCTATTAACGGGTTATCGGATCCAAAACCCGACCCGATAGCTTAACGGCGTTCCGTTATGGTGGATGCCACGTGTCGGTCACCCTTGACGACATCACTTCTGTGACCCGCGATTTATCGTCATGGAAGTGGACACTTCCGTGATGATAATTTGGTAATGTCATGGAACACTTTGTTGGAAATATGCCCTAGAGGCAATAATAAAAGTATTATTATATTTCCTTGTTCATGATAATTGTCTTTTATTCATGCTATAACTGTATTATCTGGAAATTGTAATACACGTGTGAATACATAGACCATAATATGTCCCTAGTGAGCGTCTAGTTGACTAGCTCGTTGTGATCAACAGATAGTCATGGTTTCCTGGCTATGGACATTGGATGTCGTTGATAACGGGATCACATCATTAGGAGAATGATGTGATGGACAAGACCCAATCCTAAGCATAGTAGAAAGATCGTGTAGTTCGTTTGCTAGAGCTTTTCCAATGTCAAGTATCTCTTCCTTAGACCATGAGATCGTGTAACTCCCGGATACCGTAGGAGTGCTTTGGGTGTATCAAACGTCACAACGTCACTGGGTGACTATAAAGGTGCACTACAGGTATCTCCGAAAGTGTCTGTTGGGTTGACACGGATCGAGACTGGGATTTGTCACTCCGTGTAAACGGAGAGGTATCTCTGGGCCCACTCGGTAGGACATCATCATAATGTCCACAATGTGACCAAGGGGTTGATCACGGGATGATGTGTTACGGAATGAGTAAAGAGACTTGCCGGTAACGAGATTGAACAAGGTATCGGTATACCGAGGATCGAATCTCGGGCAAGTACAATACCGTTAGACAAAGGGAATTGTATACGGGATCGACTGAGTCCTTGACATCGTGGTTCATCCGATGAGATCATCGTGGAACATGTGGGAGCCAACATGGGTATCCAGATCCCGATGTTGGTTATTGATCGGAGAACGTCTCGGTCATGTCTACATGTCTCCCGAACCCGTAGGGTCTACACACTTAAGGTTCGATGATTCTAGGGTTATAAAGGAAGTTTGTATGTGGTTACCGAATGTTGTTCGGAGTGCCATATGAGATCTCGGATGTCACGAGGAGTTCCGGAATGGTCCGGAGGTAAAGATTTATATATGGGAAGTCCTGTTTTGGTCACCGGAAAAGTTTCGGATTTTACCGGTAACGTACCGGGACCACCGGGAGGGTCCCGGGGGTCCACCAATTGGGGCCACCAACCCTGGAGGGCTGCATGGGCCAAGTGTGGGAGGGGACCAGCCCCAGGTGGGCTGGTGTGCCCCCCCCACAGGGCCCAAGGCGCAGGAAGTGGGGAAGGGGGCAAACCCTAGGGCAGATGGGCCCTAAGGCCCACCCTAGGTGGGCCTCCCCCCTCTCCCCTTCTGGCCGCCACCCAGATGGGATCTGGGGGCTGCCGCCACCCCTGGGGAGGGAACCCTAGAGGGGGCGCATCCCCCTCCCCTCCCCCTATAAATACTTGAGGTCTGGGGGCTGCCCAACACACGAGAATCTCTCCCTCTTGGTGCAGCCCTACCTCTCTACCTTCTCCTCTCCCGCGGTGCTTGGCGAAGCCCTGCAGGATAGCCACGCTCCTCCATCACCACCACGCCGTTGTGCTGCTGCTGGATGGAGTCTTCCTCAACCTCTCCCTCTCTCCTTGCTGGATCAAGGCATGGGAGACGTCACCGGGCTGTACGTGTGTTGAACGCGGAGGTGCCGTCCGTTCGGCACTAGGATCTCCGGTGATTTGGATCACGACGAGTACGACTCCTTCAACCCCGTTCTCTTGAACGCTTCCGCTTAGCAATCTACAAGGGTATGTAGATGCACTCTCCTTCCCCTCGTTGCTGGTTTCTCCATAGATAAATCTTGGTGACACGTAGGAAAATTTTGAATTTCTGCTACGTTCCCCAACAGTGGCATCATGAGCTAGGTCTATTGCGTAGATTCTTTGCACGAGTAGAACACAACGTAGTTGTGGGCGTTGATTTTGTTCAATATGCTTACCGTTACTAGTCCAATCTTGTTTCGACGGTATTGTGGGATGAAGCGGCCCGGACCGACCTTACACGTACTCTTACGTGAGACAGGTTCCACCGATTGACATGCACTTGGTGCATAAGGTGGCTAGCGGGTTCCTGTCTCTCCCACTTTAGTCAGATCGGATTCGATGAAAAGGGTCCTTATGAAGGTAAATAGCAATTGGCATATCACGTTATGGTTATGCGTAGGTAAGAAACATTCTTGCTAGAAACCCATAGCAGCCACGTAAAACATGCAACAACAATTAGAGGACGTCTAACTTGTTTTCGTAGGGTATGCTATGTGATGTGATATGGCCAAGAAGAATGTGATGAATGATATGTGATGTATGAGATTGATCATGTTCTTGTAATAGGAATCACGACTTGCATGTCGATGAGTATGACAACCGGCAGGAGCCATAGGAGTTGTCTTTATTTATTGTATGACCTGCGTGTCATTGAACAACGCCATGTAATTACTTTACTTTATTGCTAACCGGTAGCCATAGTAGTAGAAGTAATAAGTTGGCGAGACAACTTCATGGAGACACGATGATGGAGATCATGGTGTCATGCCGATGATGACGATGATCATGGAGCCCCGAAGATGGAGATCAAAAGGAGCAAAATGATATTGGCCATATCATGTCACTTTTTGATTGCATGTGATGTTTATCATGTTTATGCATCTTATTTGCTTAGAACGACGGTAGTAAATAAGATGATCCCTTACAAAAAAATTTCAAGAAGTGTTCTCCCCTAACTGTGCACCGTTGCTAAAGTTCGTCGCTTCTAAGCACCACGTGATGATCGGGTGTGATGGATTCTTACGTTCACATACAACGGGTGTAAGACAGATTTACACACGCGAAACACTTAGGGTTAACTTGACGATCCTATCATGTACAGACATGGCCTCGGAACACAGAGACCGAAAGGTCGAGCATGAGTCGTATAGTAGATACGATCAACATGAAGATGTTCATCGATGATGACTAGTCCGTCTCACGTGATGATCGGGCATCGCCTAGTTGACTCGGATCATGTAATCACTTAGATGACCAGAGGGATGTCTATCTGAGTGGGAGTTCATAAGATGAACTTAATTATCCTAAACATAGTCAAAAGTTCTTTGCAAATTATGTCGTAAGCTCGCGCTTTAGTTCCACTGTTTAGATATGTTCCTAGAGAAAATATAGTTGAAAGTTGAAAGTAGCGATTATGCGGACAAAAGAAAGCTTGTGTCCTTAATGCACCGCTCAGTGTGCTGAACCCCAAACGTCGTTTGTGGATGTTGCGAACATCGGACATACACGTTTTGATAACTACGTGATAGTTCAGTTAAACGGTTTAGAGTTGAGGCACCAAAGACGTTTTTGAAATGTTGCGGAACATATGAGATGTTTCGAGGGCTGAAATTGGGATTTCAGGCTCGTGCCCACGTCAAGAGGTATGAGACCTCCGACGATTTTCTTAGCCTGCAAACTAAGGGAGAAAAGTTCAATCGTTGAGCTTGTGCTCAGATTGTCTGAGTGCAACAATCACTAGAATCGAGTGGGAGTTGATCTTCCAGATGAGATAGTGATGTTTCTCCAAAGTCATTGCCACCAAGCTGCTAGAGCTTCGTGATGAACTATAACATATCAGGGATAGATATGATGATCCTTGAGGTATTCGCGATGTTTGACACCACGAAAGTAGAAATCAAGAAGGAGCATCAATTATTGATGGTTGGTGAAACCACTAGTTTCAAGAAGGGCAAGGGCAAGAAGGGATACTTCATGAAACGGCAAATCAGCTGCTGCTCTAGTGAAGAAACCCAAGGTTGAACCCAAACCCGAGACTAAGTGCTTTTGTAATAAGGGGAACAACCACTAGAGTGGAATTACCCTAGATACTTGGTAGATGAGAAGGCTGGCAAGGTCGATAGAAGTATATTGGATATACATTATCTTAATGTGTACTTTACTAGTACTCCTAGTAGCACCAGGGTATTAGATACCGGTTCGGTTGCTAAGTGTTAGTAACTCGAAATAAAAGCTACGGAATGAACGGAGACTAGCTAAAGGTGAGCTGACGATATGTGTTGGAAGTGTTTCCAAGGTTGATGTGATCAAGCATCGCACGCTCCCTCTACCATCGAGATTTGGTGTTTGCGTTGTGCATAGACATGATTGAATTATGTCTATCGCAATACGGTCATTCATTTAAGGAGAATAATGGTTACTCTATTTATTTGAATAATACCTTCAATGGTCTTGCACCGAAAGGAATGGTTTATTGAATCTCGATCGTAGTGATACACATTTTCATGCGAAAAAGATATAAGATAGTAATGATAGTACCACTTACTTGTGGCACTGCCATGTAAGTCATATTGGTGTAAAACGCATGAAGAAGCTCCATGTTGATGGATCTTTGGACTCACTCGTTTTGAAAAGTATAAGACATGCGAACCATGTCTATTGGTGTATACGCATGAAGAAACTCCATGGAGATGGATCGTTTGGACTCACTTGATTTTGAATCACTTGAGATATGCAAATCATACCACATGGGCAAGATGACTAAAAAGCCTCGTTTTTCAGTAAAATGGAGCAAAATAGCAACTTGTTGGAAGTAACACATTTTGATGTGTGCAGTCCAATGAGTGTTGAGGCATGCAGTGAATATTGTTATGTTCTTACTTCACAGATGATTCGAGTAGATGTAGAGTATATTTACTTGATGAAACACAAGTCTGAATTATTGAATGGTTCAAGTAATTTCAGAGTCAAGTTGAAGATCATCGTAACAAGAGGATGAAATGTCTATGATATGATCATAGAGATGAGTATCTGAGTTATGAGCTTTGGCACGCAATTAAGACATTGTGGAAATTGTTTCACAATTAATACCGCCTGGAACACAGTAATTTGATGGTATGTCCGAACATCATAGTTGCACCCTATTGGATAAGGTGCGTACCATGATGTCTCTTATCGAATTACCACTATCATTTATGGGTTAGGCATTAGAGACAACCACATTCGCTTTAAAATAGGGCACCACGTAATTCCGTTGAGACGACACCGTTTGAACTATGGTTTGGAGAAACCTAAGTTGTCGTTTCTTAAAAGTTTGGGGCTGCGACGCTTATGTGAAAAAGTTTCAGGTTGATAAGCTCGAACCCAAAGCGGATAAAATGCATCTTCATAGGACACCCAAAACAGTTGGGTATACCTCCTAATTTAGATCCGAAAGCAATAGGGATTGCTTCTTGAATCGGGTCCTTTCTCAAGGAAAGGTTTGTCTTGAAAATTGAGTGGGAGGATGGTAGAGACTTGATGAGGTTATTGAATCGTAACTTCAACAAGTATGTAGCAGGGCACAGGAAGTTGTTCCTGTGGCTCCTACACCAATTGAAGTAGAAGCTTATGATAGTGATCATGAAGTTTTTGGATCAAGTCACTACCATACCTCGTAGGGTGACAAGGATGCGTACTACTTTAGAGTGGTACAGTAATCTTGTCTTGAAGGTCATGTTGCTAGACAAAAATGAACCTGCGAGCTATGGAGAAGCGATGGTGGGCCCAAATTCCGACAAATGGTTAGAAGCCATGAAATCCGAAATAGGATCCATGTATCAGAACAAAGCATGGACTTTGGTGGACTTGCCCAATGATCGGCAAGCCATTGAGATAAATGGATCTTTAAAGAAGAAGACGGACATGGATGGTAATGTCACCATCTATGAAGCTCGACTTGTGGCGAAGAGTTTTTCACAAGTTCATGGGGTTGACTACGATGAGATTTTCTCATCCGTAGCGATGCTTAAAGTCCGTCAGAATCATGTTAGCATTAGCTGCATTTATGAAATCTGGCAGATGGATGTCAAAAACGAGTTTCCTTACCAGTTTTTGTAAGGAAAGGTTGTATGCGATACAATCAGAAAGTTTTTGTCGATCCTAAAGATGCTAAAAGGTATGCTAGCTCCAGCGATCCTTCCATGGACTGGAGTAAGCATCTCGGAGTTGGAATATGCACTTTGATAAGATGATCAAAGATTTTGGTTTATACAAAGTTTATAAGAAACTTGTATTTCCAAAGAAGTGGGAGCACTATAGAATTTCTGATGAGTATATGTTGTTGACATATTGTTGATCAGAAATGATGTAGAATTTCTGGAAAGCATATAGGGTTATTTGAAAAGTGTTTTTCAATGGAAAACCTGGATTAGGCTACTTGAACAATAAGCATCAAGATCTATAAGATAGATCAAAATGCATAATAGTACTTTCAAATGAGCATATACCTTGACATGATCTTGAAGGTGTTCAAGATGGATCAGTCAAAGAAGGAGTTCTTGCCTGAGATGTAAGGTATGAAGTCAAGACTTAAAGCTCGACCATGGCAGAAAAGAGAGATAGGACGAAGGTCATCCCCTATGTTTCAGACGTAGGCTCTATAGTATGCTATGCTGTGTACCGCACCGGAAGTGTGCCTTGCCATGAGTCAGTCAAGGGGTACAAGAATGATCCAGGAATGGATCATTGGACAGCGGTCAAAATTGTCCTTGGAGTAAACAAGGACATGTTTCTCGATTATGGAGGTGATAAAGAGTTCGGAGTAAAGGGTTACGTCGATGCAAGCTTTAACACCTATCCGAATGACTCTGAGTAGCAAACCGGATACGTATAGTGGAGCAACCATTTGGAATAGCTCCAAGTGGGGTGTGGAAGCAGCATTTACAATATGACCTAGAGATTTGCGAAGTACATACGGATCTGAATGTTGCAGACCCGATGACTAAAACCTCTCTCACAAGCAAAACATGATCAAACCCCAGAACTCATTGAGTCTTAATCACATGATGATGTGAACTAGTTTAATGAAACTAGTAAACTCTTTGGATGTTGGTCACATGGTGATGTGACTTGTGAGTGTTAATCACATGGCAATGTGAACTAGATTATTGACTCTAGTGCAAGTGGGAGACTGTTGGAAATATGCCCTAGAGGCAATAATAAAAGTATTATTATATTTCCTTGTTCATGATAATTGTCTTTTATTCATGCTATAACTGTATTATCCGGAAATCGTAATACACGTGTGAATACATAGACCATAATATGTCCCTAGTGAGCCTCTAGTTGACTAGCTCGTTGTGATCAACAGATAGTCATGGTTTCCTGGCTATGGACATTGGATGTCGTTGATAACGGGATCACATCATTAGGAGAATGATGTGATGGACAAGACCCAATCCTAAGCATAGCACAAAGATCGTGTAGTTCACTTGCTAGAGCTTTTCCAATGTCAAGTATCTCTTCCTTAGACCATGAGATCGTGTAACTCCCGGATACCGTAGGAGTGCTTTGGGTGTATCAAACGTCACAACGTAACTGGGTGACTATAAAGGTGCACTACAGGTATCTCCGAAAGTGTCTGTTGGGTTGACACGGATCGAGACTTGGATTTGTCACTCCGTGTAAACGGAGAGGTATCTCTGGGCCCACTCGGTAGGACATCATCATAATGTGCACAATGTGACCAAGGGGTTGATCACGGGATGATGTGTTACGGAACGAGTAAAGAGACTTGCCGGTAACGAGATTGAACAAGGTATCGGTATACCGACGATCGAATCTCGGGCAAGTACAATACCATTAGACAAAGGGAATTGTATACGGGATCGACTGAGTCCCTGACATCGTGGTTCATCCGATGAGATCATCGTGGAACATGTGGGAGCCAACATGGGTATCCAGATCCCGCTGTTGGTTATTGATCGGAGAACGTCTCGGTCATGTCTACATGTCTCCTGAACCCGTAGGGTCTACACACTTAAGGTTCGGACAGGTTCTTGGATCCGCCGGTTTCTAATTCTTGGAGCAATGTCGGTGTCAAAATCGGCGGATCTCGGGTAGGGGGTCCCGAACTATGCGTCTAGGCGGATGGTAACAGGAGACGAGGGACACGATGTTTTACCCAGGTTCGGGCCCTCTCGATGGAGGTAAAACCCTACGTCCTGCTTGATTAATATTGATGATATGGGTAGTACAAGAGTGGATCTACCACGAGATCAAGGAGGCTAAACCCTAGAAGCTAGCCTATGGTATGATTGTTGTAATGTATGTTGTGTCCTACGGACTAAAGCCCTCTGGTTTATATAGACACCGGAGGAGGCTAGGGTTACACAGAGTCGGTTACAATGGTAGGAGATCTACATATCCGTATCGCCAAGCTTGCCTTCCACGCCAAGGAAAGTCCCATCCGGACACGGGACGAAGTCTTCAATCTTGTATCTTCGTAGTCTTGGAGTCCGGCGGACGATGATAGTCCGGCTGTCCGGACACCCCCTAGTCCAGGACTCCCTCAATGGGCATCTCCTTCGCGGGGTGACCGGTGAGTATACCTACAAGACATAATTTGTCAATTGAGTTCCTCGTCGAACTCTTCTTTTCAAAGGAGTCCGCTCAAGCACTTACTATAGATGCCGCGACGAAGCCTGGACTTCAGAGTGGTTTTACATAGGAGACGCTCCGCTGCCGGACCCAGTCCCGATTGGCCTCCCGGAGTTTAGTGCTGCTCCTCTGAAGAAACGCCTCAGCTGGCGCCCACGGAGCCCCCGATTGGAGGAAGACAAGAGAGTCCAGTACTTGATGGGCCGAATATGATTACTGGCCCATTCCGGGTTGACCATGATTGGAGTCATGGTGACATGCATCATGCGGGGGGTACAACCATTGCAATACAGAGGCCACCCCATGTGGGATTTCAACGGGGAAGACGATGCCACCCGTCATGGCCACGAAGGGCCGGATTCGACCGAGGATCTGGTGGAGATCCTGTCCAGCCTGTACAAGGGGGAGAAGGAGGACTTCCTTCAAACGAACCCTTTGAATGGGTTTTCCATGAACAACCCTAGAGGATGGGCAAGCGAACACCTTTAAGGGCTCAACCCATGCTCTCGAAGTTTAGGCTTCTTACATTATGTCTTCGGCGCAGGATCTACGCCGGACTGTGGAGGACATGGTAAGTCCCGCTCCGCAACCCGATGATCCAGAAAGATCCCTGGATCCGGCCTCCGAAGAGGATCCGGACATCAAGGTGGAGCTGATCGACGGGGTATTTCACCAGCTCAGCATGGATAATGCTTTGGTCGCCATTACGGCGGACTACCCCGGACTGTATCTGGCTTCCCAGGTGACTGTGACCGAGGTCCGGACACCATTATCTCTTCCTTGCCCATTTCTGACCTTCGCGAACGATGGTATTTTGCAGGAAGCGCCTTCACGACGGGAAGCCGAGCCCATGGCGGCTGACCAACAAAGGTTATTCCGAACCAGCAGGCGGAAAAGGAGCGCGACACGGACTGAAACGTCGCCGCAAAGGTATAACTCGTATTTGAATTTTCAGAGCAACGTTCCTAGGAAGCATCTGAGTGCTCATGATCTTTATAGGAGAAAAAGCGCTCGCCGGACTGCGGGCGCGGAAGTTACCGATCCAACCTACACCGGCCAGGCTCCAGCGCCCGGCCTGGAGGGGGAGGCAAGCGCAAGACGCGGGCCGGATCCTCCTCCAACGGAGGACACCGACAGACTGTCCGCCACCAAGTCTGAGGTGGAGAGCGCCATGAACCATAGGCGCCGCCGAACAGTGTTTCGTGAAGCGTGCTTCTCCCCCGAGGCATTGGACGCCTTTAACGCAGGGGACGCGCACCTCCGTGCCGCTCAAGATGGTTTTACCAGAGCCACGGAGCAGTATGTGAAAGACATACGGGTAAGGGAATTTTAATGGTTATATATACCAGTAGCCCCCGAGACTTAAAGTAGTTATATTAACTGATTTAAGGATCAATTAAAACGCAGGCTCTTACCGAGAAGAATGCCCAACTGTCTCAGGAGCTGCAAGAATGCAAGGCCCAACTTGAGGCCGCACTTGCTGCTGCAGGGGGAGACGCAGAGACCCCTCCTGGTAACACATTTTTGTTAATAAATATAAGCACTGTGCGGCGTGCGCACAAGTCTAACAGTGACATTGCAGGTGCCGCCGAACAAGATCCGGATAGGCAAGGATTACTACGCCAGCTAAAGGCCGGTGAGAGGGTGCTGACTAAGGTGCAGAAAGAAAGGAACAAGCTCCAGGATGCCCATGCCCAGCTCGGAGAAGAGCTGAAAGGTGTTCGGGCCGAGCTGTCCGGCTCCGTTAAGGAGACTGAGCGGCTTCATCGCGGCATCTATAGTAAGTGCTTGAGCGGACTCCTTTGAAAAGAAGAGTTCGGCGAGGAACTCAATTGACAAATTATGTCTTGTAGGTATACTCACCGGTCACCCCGCGAAGGAGATGCCCATTGAGGGAGTCCTGGACTAGGGGGTGTCCGGACAGCCGGAATATCATCGTCCGCCGGACTCCAAGACTACGAAGATACAAGATTGAAGACTCCGTCCCGTGTCCGGATGGGACTTTCCTTGGCGTGGAAGGCAAGCTTGGCGATACGGATATGTAGATCTCCTACCATTGTAACCGACTCAGTGTAACCCTAGCCTCCTCCGGTGTCTATATAAACCGGAGGGCTTTAGTCCGTAGGACACAACATACATTACAACAATCATACCATAGGCTAGCTTCTAGGGTTTAGCCTCCTTGATCTCGTGGTAGATCCACTCTTGTACTACCCATATCATCAATATTAATCAAGCAGGACGTAGGGTTTTACCTCCATCAAGAGGGCCCGAACCTAGGTAAAAACATCGTGTCCCTTGTCTCCTGTTACCATCCGCCTAGACGCACAGTTCGGGACCCCCTACCCGAGATCCGCCGGTTTTGACACCGACATTGGTGCTTTCATTGAGAGTTCCTCCGTGCCGTCACCGATAGGCCCGATGGCATCTTCAACCAACAATGTTGTCCAGGGTGAGACTTTTCTCCCAGGTCAGATCTTCGTATTCGGCGGCTTCGCACTGCGGGCTAATTCACTTGGCCATCTGGAGCAGATCGAAAGCTACGCCCCTGGCCGTCAGGTCAGATTCGGAAGCCTAAACTTCACGGCCGATGTCCGCGGAGACTTGATCTTCGACGGACTCGAGCCACAGCCAAGCGCGCCGCACTATGACAATGGGCATGATCTAGCTCTGCTGCCGAATGGTGCCTTGGTGGCCGCACACGAATCCGCTTCGACCATTGGTCCGGAGCCGATCGCCTAGATCGAGGGCTGGTGGATAGACGCCGCCCTGGGGGCTTCAACATCCACGGCGATGGAGCCAAACACTAATCTTGTCCCCTGCGAAACTCGTGATTCCGAGGCGCCAGACTCCTTGCCGGACTCCGAACCTCCCGCGCCCCTACCAATCGATTCGGATTGGGCGCCGGTTATGGAATTCATCGCCGCGGACATCTTCCAACACTCGCCCTTTGGCGACATCCTAAACTCGCTAAAGCATCTCTCGCTATCGGGAGAGCCCTGGACGGACTATGGCCAGGATGGTTGGAGTACGGACGACGAAGAAATTCAGAGCCCACCCACCACCCACTTTGTAGCCACTGTCGACGATCTAACCGACATGCTAGACTATGACTCCGACGACATCGACGCTATGGACGACGATGACGGAGACGAACAGGAACCAACGCCTACAGGGCACTGGAAGACCACCTCGTCATACAACATATATATGGTGGACACCCCAAAAGACGGGGACGGCGAAGAAGCAGCGGAGGCAGACTCTTTAAAGAAGCAGCCCAAACGCCGGCGTCAGCGGCGCCGCTCTAAATCCCGCCACAGCAAGAATGGAGATTCCGGCACAGGAGATAATAATACTCCAGAGAGTGCCGAAGACAATCCCCTCCCGCAAGACTTAGCGCAGGAGGATGCAGAAGCAAGCCCTCACGAGAGGGCGGCAGACGAAGAGGTTGAGGATCATAACTATATGCCCCCCTCTGAAGACGAAGGAAGCCTCAACGATGATGAATTCGTCGTACCTGAGGATCCCGTCGAACAAGAGCGCTTCAACCGCAGGCTTATCGCCACAGCAAACAGCCTAAAGAAAAAGCAGCAACAGCTTCAAGCTGATCAGGACCTGCTGGCCGATCGATGGACCGAGGTCCTCGCGGCTGAAGAGTATAAACTCGAACGCCCCTCCAAAAGTTACCCAAGACGCGAGCTGCTCCCCCGATTAGAGGAGGAAGCATACATACCTCCATCACCAGCGCACGATATGGCTGACCGACCACCCCGTGGTCGTGACAGAGAGGCATACAGGCCCTCAGCCAAGACCGTCCCCCGGCATCGCTCCAAAAGTACGAAGCCAAGAGGGAACGCGCCGGACTTGCGAGACATATTGTAGGACAAAGCAAGGTAATCCAGATCCATCTACGGATCACGTGGGCGGCCCACGACCCATGACGAATACCGTCGCGCCGGATACAATAACCCCGGCCGGGCCGAACACAGCAGACAGCGCTCTCTCGACCTGCTATGCTTCACTGACGAAGTAATGGATCATCAAATCCCCGAAGGGTTTAAACCCGTAAACATCGAATCTTACGATGGCACAACAGACCCCGCGGTTTGGATCAAAGATTATCTTCTCCACATCCATATGGCCCGCGGCGACGATCTCCATGCCATCAAGTATCTCCCACTCAAGCTTAAAGGACCAGCTCGGCATTGGCTAAACAGCTTGCCCGCAGAGTCAATTGGGTGCTGGGAAGACCTGGAAGCCGCATTCCTCGACAACTTCCAGGGCACGTATGTGCGACCACCAGACGCCGATGACCTAAGCCACATTATTCAGCAGCCAGACAAATCGGCCAGACAATTCTGGACACGGTTCTTGACAAAGAAAAACCAAATCGTCGACTGTCCGGACGCAGAGGCCCTTGCAGCCTTCAAACATAACATCCGGGACGAATGGCTAGCCCGGCACCTGGGGCAGGAAAAGCCGAAATCTATGGCAGCCCTCACATCATTAATGACCCGCTTCTGCGCGGGAGAGGACAGCTGGCTAGCTCGCAGCAACAATCTCCGCAAAAATTCTGGCAGTCCGGATACCAAGGACAACAACGGCAGGTCATCGAAACAAAAACAAACGCCGCATTAACGGCGACGATAAGGAGGATACGGCAGTCAACGCCGGATTCCGAGGCTCTAAACTCGGTCAGCGGAAGAAGCTATTCAAAAGAACCACTCCGGGTCCGTCCAATTTGGACCGAATACTCGACCGCTTATGCCACATACATGGCACCCCTGAAAACCAGCTAATCACACTAATAGAGATTGCTGGGTGTTCAAGGAGGCAGGCAAGTTAATTGCCAAAAACAACGAAAAGGGGCTGAACAACGACGACGAGGAAGAGACCCGACCGCCGAACAATAGAGGACAGAAGGGTTTTCCCCCACAAGTGCGGACGGTGAATATGATTTACGCGACCCATATACCCAAGAGGGAGAGGAAACGCGCACTAAGGGACGTCTATGCGATGGAGCCAGTTGCCCCAAAGTTCAATCCATGGTCCTCTTGTCCGATCACTTTCGATCGAAGAGACCATCCGACCAGCATACGCCATGGCGGATTCGCCGCATTGGTTTTAGACCCAATCGTCGATGGATTTCACCTCACGAGAGTCCTGATGGACGGCGGCAGTAGCCTGAACCTGCTTTATCAGGATACAGTGCGCAAAATGGGCATAGACCCCTCAAGGATTAAACCTACAAAGACAACTGTCGGTGTCAAAACCGGCGGATCTCGGGTAGGGGGTCCCGAACTGTGCGTCTAGGCGGATGGTAACAGGAGACAAGGGACACGATGTTTTTACCCAGGTTCGGGCCCTCTCGATGGAGGTAAAACCCTACGTCCTGCTTGATTAATATTGATGATATGGGTAGTACAAGAGTGAATCTACCACGAGATCAAGGAGGCTAAACCCTAGAAGCTAGCCTATGGTATGATTGTTGTAATGTATGTTGTCCTACGGACTAAAGCCCTCCGGTTTATATAGACACCGGAGGAGGCTAGGGTTACACAGAGTCGGTTACAATGGTAGGAGATCTACATATCCGTATTGCCAAGCTTGCCTTCCACGCCAAGGAAAGTCCCATTCGGACACGGGACGGAGTCTTCAATCTTGTATCTTCGTCGTCTTGGAGTCCGGCGGATAATGATAGTCCAGCTGTCCGGACACCCCCTAGTCCAGGACTCCCTCAGTAGCCCCTGAACCAGGCTTCAATGACGATAAGTCCGGCGCGCATAATGTTCGGCATTGCAAGGCGGGTTCCTCCCTTGAATAATCCAGAGAAGATCATGAACACCAGGATAGTGTCCGGCTCTGCAAAATAAATTCCACATTCCACCGTAGAGAGAATAAAATGTACACTTAGTTCAATCTGCTGACGTATTAGGCGGCGTAACATCACACCGCCACCAAGCCTTTGTTTGAACCGTTTTTTACTATAACACCTCAACACGTTTAGCGAAGCGGTTTCCCTGGCACGTCTTGTCGAAGCAGAGATCGTGTTCCCCTTATTCCGGGATTCTCATCAATACGTGCATGGGTGACCCAACCGTTCCCGTCGCCACGCCTCCTCTATCGAAGGCGAATCCCAAACGGTCACGGAGACGACCCTTGGTATTTCGTCCCCTTTATAAGAGGAACAAGGCTCGCCCTTGTTCTTCAATCTCGCATCGAATCTCTTCCCCGCTCCCAGTTCCAACACCCAGAGCCTTAGATTCGAGCGCTTCGGATCCTCAACCATGTCCGGCTCCGACCTCCAGGGCCGGTGGATGCCCTCCTCCGTCACGGAGGAGGACATATTGAAGTTACGTGAAGCCAAGTACCTGGCCTACGAGGTTTCGCACAGGTTGCATGCCCAAGGGCAGGCCGTGCCCGCCCCCGAGCCCGGTGAATACGTCGTCTTCGTATCCCACCTCCGCCGGGGTTTAGGCTTCCCAACGGACCCCTTCGTGAGAGGGCTCCTGTTCTACTATGGGCTGGACTTTCACGACTTGGCTCCGTAGTCCATCCTCCATATCTCCGCATTCATTATCATCTGCGAAGCCTTCCTCCGCGTCACTCCCCACTTCGGCATGTGCCTGAAGACCTTCAAGGTGGAGCCGAAGATGATCGGGGGGTGTCAAGCGGAGTGCGGCGGGGCGACCATAAGCAAAAAGGCCGATGCCCCGTGGCCCGAGGGTTACTTCCAAGAGGAACTCGGACGGTGGCAGCAGGAGTGGTTCTATATCACCGCTCCGAAGGGCAGCAGGCAAAAGCCGCCGCCTTCATTCCGCCCGGGACCTCCACGCCAGCTAATGTCGTGGGTCAACCAAGGGCTCAATTGGGGGCCGTCCGAAGATGTGCCCTCACTGCAGGGCCGGATTCGAGATCTCCAAGCGAGGGAGATCGACCTGATCAAGGTGATGCAGGTTATGCTAATCAGGCATCTTCTGCCCTGCAAACGCTGTCCTCTCCGTCTATGGGAGTTCAACCCAGAGGGACCCCGGATTCTCCAACACTTTATGGGTGCGACACCCGTGGAGATGTACAAGTTGTTCTTCGGACCGCAGGTGGCGTGTCCGGATTCAGCCGAGGACGTAGGCCTAAGCCGCGATCGCCCGGATACTCAGGTAAATAGCTCAGAGTCCGGACATTCTGTTTATGTGCCTTTCTAGAGTTCGCCTCCTGACCCCTTATTCTTTACAGGAATGGGTGGCGCGATCAAGGCTGATAAGGTGTCCGCCCCCCTCCCAGAGACCGCACTGGAGCCCGTGCTGGTCAGAATGTTGGAGGTCGCACCCATAGAAGGGGGCGAAGGGGAAAACAGAGGAGCTAATATTTCGCCCAAAGGGGCGCCTGAAGAGGGGGGAATCAAGAACCCCTCCCTCCAGGGGGAGAAGAGGACCGCCTCCGAAGATCCGGAGGCCAAAGCCCCTAAGCGCGGGAAGAGATCATCACCGGGGGGCCCGGCGTCCGGAGAGAATCCGGACGCACAATCATCACCAAAGGATCAGCCCTCTAGCGAGCCGTGAGTATGAAAAAGGGAATTAATTAGTAAGGAAATGCCTTCATTTGTGCTTCTGTGGGTGACCGAAATATTTATATTGTAGTTCGGATCTGCAGCCTTCTCAGATGAGTTCGTCTTCGAGAGACCTTCTTCCGGAGATGATGGAGAGCGATACGCCTCCGTCTGCAGCGCCGTCAGATAAGGCGGGCGAGCCTGAAGTATCGTCACGGAGGGTATCCCTGAGTCCGGAGGGGCCGGAGAGTTCGGCACCCACTAGTATCCGGCCGGGAGAACTAAAGTATCTGCTTGAGAGCGCGTCTGTTTCAGAAGATCACCGTACGTTGATGCGTATGGTGATTGGAAGGATCTCGTCCGCCGAGAGCGGATTGCGCAATGCCGCCATGAGTTTGCTGGCGGGATTTGAGGTATGCGAGAATGACGCACCCTTTTGTCTTTTAACAGTTTCGCACATAAAAATGCGCCCTGTATAGATAGTAGCCCCTGAGACTCAATAGGTTGTCAAAAACGACAGCGTACCGAGGATCGAAATCTAAAGTAATGAATTCCGTCGTTCCTATGCAGGTGGCGGATAGTCCGGGGGCTAGCCGGACTAGTGAGTTTGCCGAATTAAATCGGCAACTTGACTTGGCAGATGCGGACATCGCACTTGTCAACAGGCGACTTGACGAGTCGCAAGGTAAAAGAGTTCTCCGCAGTCGCTTTATTAAGGGGGTCGAAGCCCTCCTCTGATAGATTATATGTTGTTGTACAGACGGTGTTGCTGCTGTGGAGAGCCTTCGGGCCGAACTTGCTCGAGCTAAGGAGCAAGCCCGAAGGAGTGACGCGGCTGCCTTGAGGGCGGCCGAGGAGCTGAAAGCCGAAAGGGCTGCGCACTGCCTAAGCAGGGCAGAGGTTGCCGAATTGGCCATGAAATTAAAGGATGCTACTGACCGGAATGATGCTCTTGAAAAGGAGCGCTTATCGGAGCGGGAAGACCTGAAGAAGGCCACCGCCGAAGCCAAGGATGCCCGCTCTGCAATGTGGGCTATGAAGGAGGAACTGCGCCAGGCCGGAGATATCGTGGCTGGCAAGCCTTTTCTGCTGCGTCGCTGGTTTATGGATGGAAAGTATGCTCAATTTGAGCGGCTGTGGAGTCCGGAGGATCCGTATATGGACTTAGCTGTAAGTGCGGCCGATGCCGTTAAGCACTTCCGGAGCCAGAAGGATCACGAGACGGAAGAGCTGTATTGGTCTCAATTCCATAGTCTGGATCGCTCACTTCCGTTAACAGACCGGTTGGCCGAATGGGCCGAGCTAAATAGATTGTCCGGACTTGCCATGACTGACATCGTGGCTCATGTCTGGCCAGAGAGGCCAAAGGCAACGAGCTACTTCGGCTTACTGCAGCAATTCGTTGGAGCGGTGCCGCATATAAAGGAGATGAAGCGGTCGGCCTGCATCGAGGGCACGCAGATGGCTCTTGCCCGTATGAAGGCGCACTGTCCGGAGATGGATGCCACCGCTATTGCCGCCCAGGTTTCGGATGAAGACCGGATCCCCGCCGAGCACTATTTCGGGGAAGTTATGCGTGGCGCTCGTGTAATAGAGGCGCAGTGCTCGAAAAATGTCACGTTCAAATGAACCTATTAGCTTGTAAAACGATGATTATGTTATAACTGCTTTTTATACTTGTGCGTCCCAAGTAGTAAAACTTCTCCTGTGCGGCCGTTTACGTATACATTTGTATAACTTGAAAGATTGCAGTCTTCGGCTTCAGCCCCCACGCACAGGGTGCGGGGGTGTTCGCAAAAATAGCGCGTTTCCACACTTAATCCGACGTCTTGTTCCTGTTTAAGGAGGTGGTAGCATAGCGAACGAGGCAATCCGGACTATAATGCTTTATCACTTTCACTTAGCCAGTGGAGCTCGAGGGTGGGGCTACGATATAGCCCCTGGTGGCACCGCACATCTCCGAATTCGGGGTGCGTATGTGCCTGACCGGGAAACGGTCCTTCGTCAAAGCGGGGAATTCTAAACATTCCGGTAGTCGATCGAGTGGTTGACCAGTCTCTCGTTGTATGATGACAGTCAGTTTTTGGCTTTCTCTACTGACGTGCTCGCCCAGCTGAACTGGGGCACAATCGCAGTAGTTCTCCTGGTGCCGCGTTACCCGGTGATACGGAACGTAAGGCAGCAAAACACAGGAGCCGGGCAAACCCAACATTTGACCAAAGACATGATTCGGAGCTGATGCATATAATGCCTAACTCGAGAAGCCGAACACTCCCTAAGGTGTTCGGTCTTTATAATAATGGGAAGAGATGCCCTAAGCCCCTAGTGTCCAGGTACGGGCATGGTCTTCTGACGCGGCCGATGCCAAAACGTCAGGCTCCGCTTTGGCTATAGGAAGAAACCAAGGGAGAATAACAACAAGAGATAGTAAAAAAGGTTTACGCAGGGTCTTAATCTGAAAAGAATCCTCACAACGGGTCCCTACTGCACGTCTGCGCCTGTGTCTCCGTTGTGCCGTTTATTCTGGACGGGCATGCATGTTGTTCATCTGTAAAAAGAGAGGAACATTTAGTTTGAAAATAAATCATGCGAAAAATATGTGTAAAAGAAGAAATATAAATAATTAAAGCGGGGTTTGTATGAACCCGCGGTTGTTTGTGCGCACAGCCCCCTGTGAAGAGGTATGCGGCTAGGGAGCCCCTAGCCTGCTGAAGCCGGATTCGTCCATTCGAGTCCGAGGTCTTTAAGTGACCCTCGCACTGAAATGACGCCACGCGGACCGGGCATCTTGAGTGTAGGAGACGCGTAATGCGGTATGGCGTTGAAGCGGACAAAAGCCTTTCGTCCCAAGAGTGCTTGATATTCACTTTCAAATGGGACGATGTGAAAAATTAATTTTTCGCGTCAAAAATTGTTCGGCGATCCGAACACGACTTCTAGTAATATAGAGCCTGTGCACTTAGCATAGGGGCCTGGCATCACTCCTTTGAAGGAAGTGCGGCTGTGTCAGATTTTGGTAGGGTCTATCCCCATCCTACGGATTGAGTTTGAATATAGCAGGTTTAAGTCACTGCCTCCGTCCATTAGGACGTTAGTAAATTGTAATCCGTCTATTATGGGATTCAATATTAGGGGAGTCCGTCCCGCGTTTCAAACGCTTCTGGAGTAGTCCAGGTGGTCGAAAGTGATTGGCTTTGATATCCAATCTCTATTGTTTGCTGGTTTGGACCGTGCGAAGCTCTTTTTAGGAAGTGCCGCATTGTTTTTCCGTATTATCACATTAAGTGAGTTTACAGTTTTGACCTCTTGTGGGAAAGCCTTTTGTTTTCCGGTGCTCTGCTGGTGGGGTTTATCTTCTTCGCTTGACGCGTCGAGCCCCTTGTGTTCGGCATTTAGTCGGTCGGACTGTTTAAAAACCCAACAATCCCTGTGGGTGTGATTTGCAGGCCTTCCGGGGGTACTGTGGATTTGACATATCCGACCCAAAATCTTGTTGAAGTTGGACAATTCGTCACTGTCATCCTTGAGAGGCTGTGTTTTGTTGTTGGGCCGCGAGCTTTTGAATCCGGCGTTGACTGCCGTGCTCTTTGGGCTTTTCTCTTTATTCTGGCGTTGCTCTTTTCTGCGCCGTGATTTTCCGTTTCCATCTCTTATCTCGGATGTACTTGGGTCGCTGGTGCTGCATCTTGCTAGCCAGCTATCTTCTCCCGCACAGAAGCGGTGTTGGGGAACGTAGTAATTTCAAAAAAATTCCTACGCACACGCAAGATCATGGTGATGCATAGCAACGAGAGGGGAGAGTGTTGTCTACGTACCCTCGTAGACCGAAAGCGGAAGCGTTATAACAACGCGGTTGATGTAGTCGTACGTCTTCACGATCCGACCAATCCAAGCACCGTTACTCCGGCACCTCCGAGTTCTTGGCACACGTTCAGCTCGATGACGCACCCCTAGCTCCGATCCAGCAAAGCTTCGGGGAGGAGTTCCGTCAGCACGACGGCGTGGTGACAATCTTGATGTTCTACCGGCGCAGGGCTTCGCCTAAGCACTGCAACGATATATTCGAGGTGGAATATGGTGGAGGGGGGCACCGCACACGGCTAAGGAACGATCACGAAGAGCAACTTGTGTGTCCATGGGGTGCCCCCTGCCCCCGTATATAAAGGAGAAAGGGAGGGAGGAGGCCGGCCCTAGGTTTGGGCGCGCCAGGGGAGTCCTACTCCCACCGGGAGTAGGATTCCACCTTTCCTAGTCCAACTAGGCCAAGGGGGGAAAGAGTGGAAGAGGGGAAGGAAGGGAGAGAGGGGCCGCGCCCCAAACCCCTTGTCCAATTCGGACTGGGCTTGGGAGGGGCGCGCGCCACCTCCTGGTCCTTCCCACTAAGGCCCATCAAGGCCCATTGCTTCTTCCTCGTATTCCCGTAACTCCCCGGTAGCTCCGAAAATACCCGAACCTCTCAGAACCCTTCCGATGTCCGAATATAGTCGTACAATATATCGATCTTTACGTCCCGACCATTTCGAGACTCCTCGTCATGTCCCCGATCTCATCCGGGACTCTGAACTCCTTCGGTACATCAAAACTCATAAACTCATTATATAACAGTCATCGAAACCTTAAGCGTGCGGACCCTACGGTTCGAGAACAATGTAGACATGACCGAGACACGTCTCCGGTCAATAACCAATAGCGGGACCTGGATGCCCTTATTGGCTCCTACATATTCTACGAAGATCTTTATCGGTCAGACCGCATAACAACATACGTTGTTCCCTTTGTCCATCGGTATGTTACTTGCCCGAGATTCGATCGTCGGTATCCAATACCTAGTTCAATCTCGTTACCGGCAAGTCTCTTTACTCGTTCCATAATACATCATCCCGCAACTAACTCATTAGTTGCAATGCTTGCAAGGCTTTAAGTGATGTGCATTACCGAGAGGGCCCAAAAATACCTCTCCCACAATAGGAGTGACAAATCCTAATCTCGAAATACGCCAACCCAACATCTACCTTTGGTGACACCTGTAGTACTCCTTTATAATCACCCAGTTACGTTGTGACGTTTGGTAGCACCCAAAGTGTTCCTCCGGCAAACGGGAGTTGCATAATCTCATAGTCAAAGGAACATGTATAAGTCATGGATAAAAGCAACAGCAACATACTAAACGATCGGGTGCTATGCTAATGGAATGGGTCATGTCAATCAGATCATTCAACTAATGATGTGACCTTGTTAATCAAATGACAACTCCTTTTGTCTATGGTTAGGAAACTTAACCATCTTTGATTAACAAGCTAGTCAAGTAGAGGCATACTAGTGACACTCTGTTTGTCTATGTATTCACACATGTATTATGTTTCCGGTTAATACAATTCTAGCATGAATAATAAACATTTATCATGATATAAGGAAATAAATAATAACTTTATTATTGCCTCTAGGGCATATTTCCTTCAGTCTCCCACTTGCACTAGAGTCAATAATCTAGTTCACATCGCCATGTGATTTAATAGCAATAGTTCGCATCACCATGTGATTAACACCCATAGTTCACATCGCCATGTGACCAACATCAAAAAGGGTTTACTAGATTCAGTAATCTAGTTCACATCGCTATGTGATTAACACCCAAAGAGTACTAAGGTGTGATCATGTTTTGCTTGTGAGAGAATCTTAGTCAACGGGTCTTTCATATTTAGATCCGTTATGTATTTTGCAATTTTTCTATGTCTACAATGCTCTGTACGGAGCTACTCTAGCTAATTGCTCCCACTTTAAATATGTATCTAGATCGAGACTTAGAGTCATCCAGATCGGTGTCAAAACTTGCATCGACGTAACCCTTTACGACGAACCTTTTGTCACCTCCATAATCGAGAAACATATCCTTATTCCACTAAGGATAACTTTGACCGTTGTCCAGTGATCTACTCCTAGGTCACCATTGTTCTCCCTTGCTTAACTTAGTGTAGGGTATACAATAGATCTGGTAAACAGCATGGCATACTTTATAGAACCTATGGCCGAGGCATAGGGAATGACTTTCATTCTCTTTCTATCTTCTGTCGTGGTCAGGCTTTGAGTCTTACTCAATTTCACACCTTGTAACACAGGAAAGAACTCTTTCTTTGACTGTTCCATTTTGAACTACTTCAAAATCTTGTCAAGGTATGTACTCATTGAAAAAACTTATCAAGCGTCTTGATCTATCTCTATAGATATTGATGCTCAATATGTAAGCAGCTTCACCGAGGTCTTCCTTTGAAAAACTCCTTTCAAACACTCCTGTGTGCTTTACAGAATAATTCTACATTATTTCCAGTAAACAATATGTCATTCACATATATTTACCAGAAATGTTGTAGTGCTCCCACTCACTTTGTTGTAAATACAGGCTTCACCGTAAGTCTGTATAAAACTATATGCTTTGATCAACTTATCAAAGCGTGTATTCCAACTCCGAGATGCTTGTACCAGTCCATAGATGGATCGCTGGAGCTTGCATATTTTGTTTAGCATTTTTAGGATTGACAAAAACTTCTGGTTGCATCACATACAACTCTTCTTTAATAAATCCATTAAGGAATGCAGTTTTGTTTATCCATTTCCCAGATTTCATAAAATGCGGCAATTGCTAACATGATTCGGACAGACTTAAGCATAGATACGAGTGAGAAACTCTCATCGTAGTCAACACCTTGAACTTGTCGAAAACCTTTTGCGACAATTCTAGCTTTGTAGATAGTAACACTACTATCAGCGTCCGTCTTCCTCTTGAAGATCCATTTATTTTCTATGGCTTGCCGATCATCGGGCAAATCCATCAAAGTCCATACTTTGTTCTCATACATGGATCATATCTCAGATTTCATGGCCTCAAACCATTTCGCGGAATCTGGGCTCATCATCGCTTCCTCATAGTTCGCAAGTTCTTCATGGTCTAGTAACATGACTTCCAGAATAGGATTAACGTACCACTCTGGTGCGGATCTCACTCTGGTTTACCTACGAGATTCGGTAGTAACTTGATCTGAAGTTACATGATCATCATCATTAGCTTCCTCACTAATTGGTGTAGTAGTCACAAGAACAGATTTCTGTGATGAACTACTTTCCAATAAGGGAGCAGGTACAGATACCTCATCAAGTTCTACATTCCTCCCACTCACTTCTTTCGAGAGAAACTCCTTCTCTAGAAAGTATCCATTCTCAGCAACGAATGTCTTGCCTTCGGATCTGTGATAGAAGGTGTACCCAACTGTCTCGTTTGTGTATCCTATGAAGACATATTTCTCCGATTTGGGTTTGAGCTTATCAGGATGAAACTTTTTCACATAAGCATCACAACCCCAAACTTTAAGAAACGACAACTTTGGTTTCTTTGCCAAACCATAGTTCATATTGTGTCGTCTCAACGGACTTAGATGGTGCCCCTTTTTAACGTGAATGTAGCTGTCTCTAATGCATGATCCCAAAACGATATTGGTAAATCGGTAAGAAACATCATAGATTGTACTATATCCAATAAGGTACGGTTATGACGTTCGGACACACCATTATGCTGTGGTGTCCAGGTGGCATGAGTTTGTGAAACTATTCCACATTGCTTTAACTGAAGACCAAACTCGTAACTCAAATACTCTTCTCCACGATCAGATCGTAGAAACTTTATTTTTTGTTACGATGATTTTCCACTTCACTCTGAAATTATATGAACTTTTCAAATGTTTCAGACTTCTTATTTCATTAAGCAGATATACCCATATCTGCTCAAATCATCTGTGAAGGTCAGAAAATAATGATACTTGCCGCGAGCCTCAGGACTCATCGGATCGCATACATCAGTATGTATTATTTCCAATAAGCCAGTTGCTCGCTCCATTGTTCCGGAGAACGGAGTCTTAGTCATCTTGCCCATGAGGCATGGTTCGCAAGCATCAAGTGATTCATAATCAAGTGATTCCAAAATCCCATCAGCATGGAGTTTCTTCATGCGCTTTACACCAATATGACCTAAACTGCAGTGCCACAAATAAGTTGCACTATCATTATTAACTTTGCATCTTTTGGCTTCAATATTATGAATATGTGTATCACTACGATCAAGATCCAACAAACCATTTCGTTGGTGTGTATAACCATAGAAGGTTTTATTCATGTAAACAAAACAACAATTTATTCTCTTACTTAAATGAATAGCCGTATTGCAATAAACATGATCAAATCATATTTATGCTCAACGCAAATACCAAATAACACTTATTTAGGTTCAACACTAATCCCGAAAGTATAGTGAGTGTGCGATGATGATCATATCAATCTTGGAACCACTTCCAACACACATCGTCACTTCACTCTTAACTAGTCTTTGTTCATTCTGCAACTCCCGTTTCGAGTTACTAATCTTAGCAACTGAACCAGTATCAAATACCGAGGGGGTGCTATAAACACTAGTAAAGTACACATCAATAACATGTATATCCAATATACCTTTGTTCACTTTGCCATCCTTCTTATCCACCAATCACTTGGGGTAGTTCCGTTTCCAGTGACCAGTCCCTTTGCAGTAGAAGCACTCAGTCTCAGGCTTAGGTCCAGACTTGGGTTTCTTCACTTGAGCAGCAACTTGCTTGCCGTTCTTCTCGAAGTTCCCCTTCTTCCCTTTGCCATTTACTTGAAACTAGTGGTCTTGTTAACCATCAACACTTGATGTTTTTCTTGATTTCTACCTTCGTTGATTTTAGCATCACGAAGAGCTTGGGAATCGTTTCTGTTATCCCTTGCATATTATAGTTCATCACGAAGTTCTACTAACTTGGTGATGGTGACTAGAGAATTCTGTCAATCACTATTTTATCTAGAAGATTAACTCCCACTTGATTCAAGCGATTGTAGTACCCAGACAATCTGAGCACATGCTCACTAGTTGAGCGATTCTCCTCCATCTTTTAGCTATAGAACATGTTGGAGACTCCATATCTCTCAACTCGGGTATTTGCTTGAAATATTAACTTCAACTCCTGGAACATCTTATATGCTCCATGACGTTCAAAACGTCTTTGAAGTCCTGATTCTAAGCTGTTAAGCATGGTGCACTTAAACTATCAAGTAGTCATCATATTGAGCTAGCCAAACGTTCATAACGTCTGCATCTGCTCCTGCAATAGGTCTGTCACCTAGCGGTGCATCAAGGACATAATTCTTCTGTGCAGCAATGAGGATAAACCTCAGATCACGGATCCAATCCGCATCATTGCTACTAACATCTTTCAACACAATTTTCTCTAGGAACGTATAAAAACATAGGGAAGCAACAACGCGAGCTATTGATCTACAACATAGATATGCTAATACTACCAGGACTAAGTTCATGATAAATTAAAGTTCAATTATTCATATTACTTAAGAACTCCCACTTAGATAGACATCTATCTAATCCTCTAAGTGACCACGTGATCCAAATCAACTAAACCATGTCCGATCATCACGTGAGATGGAGTAGTTTCAATGCTGAACATCACTATGTTGATCATATCTACTATATGATTCACGCTCGACCTTTCGGTCTCCGTGTTCCGAGGTCATATCTTATATGCATAGCTCGTCAAGTATAACCTGAGTATTCCGCGGGTGCAACTGTTTTGCACCCGTTGTATTTGAACGTAGAGCCTATCACACCCGATCATCACGTGGTGTCTCAGCACGAAGAACTTTCGCAACGGTGCATACTCAGGGAGAACACTTCTTGATAATTAGTGAGAGATCATCTTATAATGCTACCGTCAATCAAAGCAAGATAAGATGCATAAAAGATAAACATCACATGCAATCAATATAAGTGATATGATATGGCCATCATCATCTTGTGCTTGTGATCTCCATCTCCGCAGCACTGTCATGATCACCATCGTCATCGGCGCGTCACCTTGATCTCCATCGTAGCATCATTGTCGTCTCGCCAATCTTATGCTTCTACGACTATCGCTACCGCTTAGTGATAAAGTAAAGCATTACAGGGCGATTGCATTGCATACAATAAAGCGACAACCATACGGCTCCTGCCGGTTGCCGATAACTCGGTTACAAAACATGATCATCTCATACAATAAAATTTAGCATCATGTCTTGACCATATCACATCACAACATGCCCTGCAAAAACAAGTTAGACGTCCTCTACTTTGTTTGTTGCAAATTTTACGTGGCTGCTACGGGCTGAAGCAAGAACCAATCTCACCTACGCATCAAAACCACAACGATACTTCGTCAAATAGAATCCGTTTTAACCTTCTCAAGGACCGGGCGTAGCCATACTCGGTTCAACTAAAGTTGGCGAGACAGTCTCCCGCAAGCCATCTGTGTGCAAAGCACGTCGAGGGAACCGGTCTCGCGTAAGCGTACGCGTAAGGTTGGTCCGGGTCGTCTCATCCAACAATACCGCTGACCCAAAGTATGACATGCTGGTAGGCAGTATGACTTGTATCGTCCACAACTCACTTGTGTTCTACTCGTGCAAATAACATCAAACCATAAAAACCTAGGCTCGGATGCCACTGTTGGGGAACGTAGTAATTTCAAAAAAATTCCTACACACACGCAAGATCATGGTGATGCATAGCAACGAGAGGGGAGAGTGTTGTCTACGTACCCTCGTAGACCGAAAGCGGAAGCGTTATAACAACGCGGTTGATATAGTCGTACGTCTTCACGATCCGACCAATCCAAGCACCGTTACTCCGGCACCTCCGAGTTCTTGGCACACGTTCAGCTCGATGACGCACCCCTAGCTCCGATCCAACAAAGCTTCGTGGAGGAGTTCCTTCAGCACGACGGTGTGGTGACAATCTTGATGCTCTACCGGCGCAGGGCTTCGCCTAAGCACTGCAACGATATATTCGAGGTGGAATATGGTGGAGGGGGGCACCGCACACGGCTAAGGAACGATCACGAAGATCAACTTGTGTGTCCATGGGGTGCCCCCTGCCCCCGTATATAAAGGAGCAAGGGAGGGAGGAGGCCGGCCCTAGGTTTGGGTGCGCCAGGGGAGTCCTACTCCCACCGGGAGTAGGATTCCACCTTTCCTAGTCCAACTAGGTCAAGGGGGGAAAGAGGGGAAGAGGGGAAGGAAGGGAGAGAGGGGCCGCGCCCCAAACCCCTTGTCCAATTCGGACTGGGCTTGGGAGGGGCGCGCGCCACCTCCTGGTCCTTCCCACTAAGGCCCATCAAGGCCCATTGCTTCTTCCTCGTATTCTCGTAACTCCCCGGTACCTCCGAAAATACCCGAACCACTCAGAACCCTTCCGATGTCCGAATATAGTCGTCCAATATATTGATCTTTACGTCTCGACCATTTCGAGACTCCTCGTCATGTCCCCGGTCTCATCCGGGACTCCGAACTCCTTCGGTACATCAAAACTCATAAACTCATTATATAACTCTCATCGAAACTTAAGCGTGCGGACCCTACGGTTCGAGAACAATGTAGACATGACCGAGACACGTCTCCGGTCAATAACCAATAGCGGGACCTGGATGCCCATATTGGCTCCTACATATTCTATGAAGATCTTTATCGGTCAGACCGCATAACAACATACGTTGTTCCCTTTGTCCATCGGTATGTTACTTGCCCGAGATTCGATCGTCGGTATCCAATACCTAGTTCAATCTCGTTACCGGCAAGTCTCTTTACTCGTTCCGTAATACATCATCCCGCAACTAACTCATTAGTTGCAATGCTTGCAAGGATTTAAGTGATGTGCATTACCGAGAGGGCCCAGAGATACCTCTCCCACAATTGGAGTGACAAATCCTAATCTCGAAATACGCCAACCCAACATCTACCTTTGGTGACACCTGTAGTACTCCTTTATAATCACCCAGTTACGTTGTGACGTTTGGTAGCACCCAAAGTGTTCCTCCGGCAAATGGGAGTTGCATAATCTCATAGTCAAAGGAACATGTATAAGTCATGGATAAAAGCAACAGCAACATACTAAACGATCGGGTGCTATGCTAATGGAATGGGTCATGTCAATCAGATCATTCAACTAATGATGTGACCTTGTTAATCAAATGACAACTCCTTTTGTCTATGGTTAGGAAACTTAACCATCTTTGATTAACAAGCTAGTCAAGTAGAGGCATACTAGTGACACTCTGTTTGTCTATGTATTCACACATGTATTATGTTTCCGGTTAATACAATTCTAGCATGAATAATAAACATTTATCATGATATAAGGAAATAAATAATAACTTTATTATTGCCTATAGGGCATATTTCCTTCAAGCGGGTCATGAGGCTTGTTAGTGCGGACATTGTCCTCGGTTTCTCTTGACCGAGGTGCCTGGCAAGCCATTCGTCTCGGACATTATGCTTGAAAGCTGCTAAGGCTTCGGCGTCCGGACAGGCGACTATTTGGTTAATTTTGGTAAGGAACCTGTTCCAGAATTGCCGCGCTGACTCTCCGGGCTGTTGAGTTATATGACTTAGATCATCTGCATCCGGAGGGCGGACGTAAGTCCCTTGAAAATTTGCTCTAATCGCATCCTCAAGCTCTTCCCAACTTCCAACAGTGTTTTCTGGGAGGCTCTTAAGCCAATGACGGGCTGGCCTTTTGAGCTTGAGGGGTAGGTATTTTATGGCATGGAGATCGTCTCCTCTGGCCATGTGTATGTGCAGTATATAATCTTCTATCCAGACTCCAGGGTCTGTTGTTCCATCGTAGGCCTCTATGTTTATGGGTTTAAACCCTGCTGGGAATTTATGGTCCAGCACCTCATCGGTGAAACATAGTGGGTGTGCGGCGCCCCTATATTTGTGTGTGCCGCTATCATTGGGCACTTGACGTGTTGCCTTGCTTCTTGGGGCCTTCTCCTTTGGCCCGTAGATGGACCTGGCTGGGCCATCTATCCTTCCAAGTTCGTTGGTTGGTTTATGTGTGGCGCCGCTGTCAGAATTTGGCCTATCATCTGGTCGTCTATCCAACGAGGCAGCCCCTTTATTTTTGGACGGTGGAGGCTCTATGGCCTCCTCGTCGAATTCTGGTAGCAGCTTGCGCTTCGGGTAGCTCTTTGATTGTGGCCATTGCCGTACTTATCTGCGGTTTTGAGCACTTTGCTCCATCTCATTCTGAGTGTGTCTTCCGCTGTATTGAGCCTCCGTTTTTCCTTCTTCAGGCTTCTTGTAGTACTGACGAGTCTTTTCCGAAGGTTCTTGCTCTCCGGCGGCGTGTCTGGTATGAGGTCATCCGGGCTGTTGTTTTTGCCAGGCTTGGACTGATTATCCGACTCGTCATGCTCGGACGGTTGCTTGTCTGCATGTTCGTCGTCCGCTTGTGAGCCCTGCCGTATTGCGGGCTCCTTGGGAGCGTTGTTGTCGTCGAGGCGGGACTTAGGGCGGCGTCTGCGCCGCCGTTTTGGTCGTTTATCGGCAAGGTCATCTTCTGCCGCTGCCCGTTGGTCCTCGTTATCGCTCACCTTTGGGGTGTCCACCATATATATGTCATGCGACGAGGTGGTCCTGCCGTGCTGTATAAGCTCTGTTGTTTGTTCGTCTCCGGCATCGTCGTCCATAGCGTCGATGTCTTCGGAGTCGTAGTCTAGCATGTCGGTTATATCGTCGACAGTGGCTACAAAGTGGGTGGTGGGTGGGCTCTGAATTTCTTCGTCGTCCGTACCCCAACCATCCCGGCCATAGTCCGGGCAGGACTCTCCTGATAACGAGAGATGCTTTAGTGAATTCAAGATATCGCCAAAAGGCAAGTATTGGAAGATGTCCGCGGCGGTGAATTCCATATCCGGCGCCCAATCCGGATCGATTGGTACGGGCGCGGGAGGTTCGGAGTCTGGCGAGGAGTCCGGCGCCTCGGAATCACGAGTTTCGCAGGGGACAAGATTAGTGTTCGGCTCCAAGCCGTGGATGTTGGAGCCCCCAGGGCGACGTCTATCCACCGGCCCTCGATATGGGCGATCGGCTCCGGGCTAATGGCCGAAGCGGACCTGTGTGCGACCCCCAAGGCACTGCTCGGTGGCAGAGCTAGATCATGCCCGTCGTCACAGTGCGGCGCGCTTGGCTGTGGCTCGAGTCCGTCGAAGATCAAGTCTCCGGGGACATCGGTCGTGAAGTTTAAGCTTCCAAATCTGACCTGACGGCCAGGGGCGTAGCTTTCGATCTGCTCCAGATGGCCAAGTGAATTGGCCCGCAGTGCGAAGCCGCCGAATACGAAGATCTGTCCGGCGAGAAAAGTCTCGCCATGGACAACGTTGTTGGTTGAAGACGCCATCAAGCCTATCGGTGACGACACAGAGGAACTCTCAATGAAAGCACCAATGTCGGTGTCAAAACCGGTGGATCTCGGGTAGGGGGTCCCGAACTGTGCGTCTAGGCGGATGGTAACAGGAGACAAGGGACACGATGTTTTTACCTAAGTTCGGGCCCTCTCGATGGAGGTAAAACCCTACGTCCTGCTTGATTAATATTGATGATATGGGTAGTACAAGAGTGGATCTACCACGAGATCAAGGAGGCTAAACCCTAGAAGCTAGCCTATGGTATGATTGTTGTAATGTATGTTGTCCTACGGACTAAAGCCCTCCTGTTTATATAGACACCGGAGGAGGCTAGGGTTACACAGAGTCGGTTACAATGGTAGGACATCTACATATCCGTATTGCCAAGCTTGCCTTCCACGCCAAGGAAAGTCCCATCCGGACACGGGACGGAGTCTTCAATCTTGTATCTTCGTAGTCTTGGAGTCCGGCGGATAATGATAATCCGGCTGTCTGGACACCCCCTAGTCCAGGACTCCCTCAACAACCTTTAAAGGTGTCATACCAGGTGTGGAAGCCAACTGTACAGGCTCAGTCACACTGGAAGTGGTCTTTGGATCCCCGGATAATTTCCGGAGCGAAGAGTTAATCTTCGACATAGTCCCGTTCCGCAGCGGCTATCACGCTCTGCTCGGACGAACCGCGTTTGCAAAATTCAACGCGGTGCCGCATTATGCATACCTAAAGCTCAAGATGCCAGGCCCTCACGGAGTCATCACGGTCAATGGGAATACGGAACGCTCCCTCCGAACGGAGGAACATACAGCGGCTCTCGCGGCAGAAGTACAGAGCAGCCTTTTAAGGCAATTCACGAGTTCGGCCGTTAAAAGGCCAGATACAGCAAAACGCGCCAGGAGCAATGCCAACCAATACCACCTGGTGCGATCAGAGCACGCGTAGCAATGCGGACCCAACCCTCGCCCGCGCATGATCGCAAGAATAACACTCCGCGTACATCATTACGCTTTGGAGATACCATGGGCACAGGAGAAGGGGCACGATCGCAACTGACCCAGAGTGCGGTTCGACCACACCGGAGGCTCGCAAGTGTGCCCCCCTTTTTTTTATTTTTTTATTTCCCTTCTTTGTGTACACAGGACTCCGTTAACCAGAGGTCCTGTCCGGCGACGAACCTGCCGAACTCATGATGCAACAGTCAGGGACGAAAGAAGGCTGGGACGAACACTCAGGTGGTCTCAATTACGAGCATTAAATTCGATTATATACACCAAGTACGCAGCTCACCCCTGAAGGGGGACATGTTTACTTAGTCCAAATCCCTTGCTTACCGCACTATTTGTATCAATCCGCACTCATAGCAGACTTCCTTTAATAAATAATGCAGCACTTTTCGACTGCAATTACATCACCTTTTTATATATATGTTCATTTCATGACATCTTGCACCCGTATATTTTGGTACGGCCAAATACGCCAGGGGCTTCTGTTCCCCAAATTATGGTGTGATAAAGTCCGAACACTTTCATAAGTGCGGCACCCCGAACTTATAGCATTATATGAATCGGCTCTGAATCATGTCTTGGGTCAATAGTTGGGTTTGCCCGGCTCCCACGTTTTGGTGCCTTATGTTCCGTTCTGTCGGCTAAGGTGGCATTGGGAGAACCACTGCGATTGTGCCCCGGTTGAGCCGGGCGAGCGCCTCAGTGGAGAAAGTTAAAACTGACTGGCAAGATAAGGCGAGAGACTGGTCGCTGTTCGAGAGGTTTTTTCGGGTCCTTAAAGACTCACGCCGCTTCGAGCGAAGTTCCGGACAATGTCCGACGAAGGCGTGGATAGCGCCCCGGATTCGGTCTTCCGAATACCAGGGGCTTCGCCGAAATTTAAAATTATAGAATTCTATGGCTAAGTGAGAGTGTTCAAGCATTATAAGTCCGGTTGCCTTGTTCGTTGTGTTGAGCGCCTCCCTAGATGGACCCAAAAATGGGAACAGGAGTGGTCAAGTTTATCCCGAACACGACTTGCCAACTCTCAGATTTTATAAACGGCCACACAGAAGGTAATATTTTAAATTAAACAAGCGTTTCTTAACGCGCACATGAACAAAGTTTCAGTGCGCAGGATAATACATAACGAGTTTACTCAAAGATTACATTTCGGGGGCACTCATCCGCAATATCGCGGGCTCCCTTCAAGACAGTTTTATAATACATCTCGGGCGTGCGATACTCCTTGCCCGGTGGCGGTGGGTCCGTGAGAAGCTTCTCCGCATCCAACTTGCCCCAATGCACTTTTGTGCGGGCAAGGGCCCGACGAGCACCTTCAATACAGGCGGAGCGCTTGATGACCTCCACCCAGGGGCACGCATCCACCAGCCGCCGCATGAGGCCGAAGTAGCTTCCAGGCATGGCCTGTCCAGGCCACAGCCGGACTTTGAGGGACTTCATGGCCTCCTCAGCTACCTTGTGGAGTTCGACCAGCTGCTTCAGCTGGTCGCTTGGGGGCACCGGATGTCCGGCCTCAGCATACTGAGACCAGAAGACCTTCTCCGTCGAGATCCCCTCCACACCACGATAGAATGCGGCGGCATCGGACGCACTACGCGGCAGATCTGCAAACGCCCCTGGAGAGCTCCAAACGCGGGTAAGTGTAAGGTAGTTTACATTAACATGCTTGCTTTGCATGAAAAATGCCTTACCCGCCGCCATTTTCTTTACATCTTCAACCTCCTGAAGGGCCTTACGGGCCTCGGCCTTGGCGGACTTGGCACTTTCGAGAGCCGAGGCAAGCTCGGACTCTCGAGTCTTGGAGTCACGCTCCAAACTCTCATGCCTCTCCATGAGAGCTTGGAGTTCTTGCCGTACTTCCGCCACCCGTGCCTCCTGCTTCTCTCGCTCTTCCCGCTCCGCGGCCGCACTGCGTTTGGCCGCGGACACGGCCTCCTTCAGGGCTGCCACCTCGTTCGTGGCCCCTAAAATATCCAAATTATCCTTGTTAATTTTATTGCAACCAAAATCCTTTTCTGTAAGGTAACTATTCAAAGTGGTGTTAATCACCTTCTTTGTCCTCGAGCTGCTTCTTAGCATGGCCGAGCTCTTGCTTCGACCGCTCGAGATCCTTCTTCAACACTTCGACCTCCGCCGATAGTGCGGCAGAGGTCAGCAGCGCAGCCTGCAAACCCATATTGACATATTTTAAGTAACCTGCTTATATCTTCTTAGATCCTCAGTCCGGCTTTTCTTTCCAAACACCGAACTGAGCATCAGGGGCTACTGTCTATGCGGTATTACATTACATAATTTTAACTTCTTACCTCAAAGCCTGTTAGAAGGCTGCTGCAGGCTTCGGTCAGCCCGCTTTTGGCGAGCTGAACCTTTTGAATCACCGCACTCATGATAGTGCGGTGTTCTTCCTCGATGGAAGCGCCTTTAAGCGCCTCCAACAGGTTATCCGGCGCCTCCGGTTGGACGGAGGCCGCCGGTGTCATGGTCTTGCCCTTCTTTCGAAGGGGCCGCTTGCCGGACTCTGGAACCACTGCGGGTTCCGATGTAGAGTCCGGCGCAAAGTCCGGGAGGCTGCCTGACGGCGCCTCCGGAGCCTCCTCCTGATGGGTTCCTCTCTGGGATCCCACCTCGGCGTCCTCGTGGCGCGTGGGGTAGAGGCAGTCGGAAGTGAATCCACATCCGACGGGGCCAACGACCCGCTCGATGAGTCGGGGAGATCGTCATCGGCCGGACTACGGACAGAACGCGGCATTAGAAGGACACTACACGACACGAAAGAAATTACATATCAAGGATCCGGATACTTACGATCTTGCCGGACGCCTGGCCCTTGGAGACCATTCATCCTCGCCAACGATGGTGTTGGCGAAACTGTCCGGGGGGATAGTCCTCCCCCTCTTGGACCCTTCGGCCTCCCCTATTGGGGAAGCCTTCCTCTTCTTCTATCCCTCCTCCGGGAGAGAGTACTCCTCCTCCTCGTCTTCGGGGGAGGAGTACGCCTCGTCGTCAGACGCCTGATTGCGGGAACTCTTTCGAGTCCCCGCGGCCACCTTCTTGGCCTTCTTCTCCGGCACCACGTGCGGTGCCGGAACCAACAGCCCTGCTAAACGGGCGTTCTCTGGGTCTTCTGGCATGGGAGCCAGGCTGATAAGCAGCTTGGCCTTCTCCATCCATTCCTGTCAAAGGAAGAGACAGAATGAAATCCCTCTAGAATCAATTTGATTACCACAAGTGTCCCGTAAAGGGGTTGAATCACTTACCTCGTCAGCCGGATGCTGCGAGCAGAATCCGCGACCTTCTGTCACGGATGCGGGGGCTTCGGCGCCCTTAAACAGCACCCTCCAGGCGCGTTCGTATTTCGTATCGAAGAGCCCGCTTAGCGCCTGGTGCTGTTCCGGATTGAACTCCCACAGATTGAATGCCCGTTCTTGGCATGGGAGGATCCGGCGGATGAGCATGACTTGGACCACGTCGACGAGCCTGAGCTTACTGCTCACCAGCTTCTGGATGCAGGCTCGGAGTCCCGTCAGCTCCTTCGGATTGCCCCACAACAAGCCCTTCTCTTTCCAGGAGGTGAGCTGCGTGGGGACGCCAGATCTAAACTCGGGGGCCGCCGCCCATGTGGGCTTGCGTGGCTCGGTGATGTAGAACAACCCCGATTGCCACCCCTTGACGGAGTCCACGAAGGCCCCTTCGAGCCAGAGGACGTTGGGCATCTTACCCAACATGGCGCCTCCGCATTCCGCTTGCGTGCCCTTCACAACCTTCGGCTTGACGTTGAAGGTCTTGAGCCACAGGCCGAAGTGGGGCCGGATGCAGAGGAAGGCCTCGCACACGACGATAAACGCCGAGATGTTGAGGATGAAGTTCAGCGCCAGATCGTGGAAATCCAGGCCGTAGTAAAACATGATCCCCTGGACAAATGGGTGCAGTGGAAAGCCCAGTCCGTGGAGGAAGTGGGGAAGGAAGACGACCCTCTCATGAGGCCCAGGGGTAGGGATGAGCTGCCCCTCGTCGGGTAGCCGATGCGCGATATCGCCGGAAAGGTATCCGGCGCTGCGCAGCTTGGTGATGTGCTCCTCCTTAACGGCGGAGGCCAACCATTTGCCTCCCACTCCGGACATATTCGGAGAAGGTCGAGGCGAGATGCGCGAACTTGGGCGTTGGAGCTTGAGTGCGCGGAGATGGATAAGCAAAGGAGGAAGAAGACGTAGGTGAGAAGGTGAATCCTTATCCCTTATATATAGGCGGACGAAAACTATGCGTCCCCCACCGGCCTGGTAAAACTCGCTTATCTCCCAAGCGCCACCATCAATGGAGCGGTTGGGTTACCCATGTCCGTATTGATGAGAATCCCGGAATAAGGGGAACACGATCTCTGCTTCGACAAGACGTGCCAAGGAAACCGCTTCGCTAAACGTGCTGAGGTGGTATAGTAAAAAACGATTCAAGTAAAAGCCTGGTAGCGGTGTGATGTCACGCTGCATAATATGTCAGCAGATTGAACTGGTGTACATTTTATTCTCTCTACGGTGGAATGTGGAATTTATTTTGCAGAGCCGGACACTATCCTGGTGTTCATGATCTTCTCTGGATTATTCAAGGGAGGAACCCGCCTTGCAATGCCGAACATTATGCGCGCCGGACTAATCGTCATTGAAGCCTGGTTCAGGGGCTACTGAGGGAGTCCTGGACTAGGGGGTGTCCGGACAGCCGGACTATCATCGTCCGCCGGACTCCAAGACTACGAAGATACAAGATTGAAGACTCCGTCCCATGTCCGGATGGGACTTTCCTTGGCGTGGAAGGCAAGCTTGGCGATACGGATATGTAGATCTCCTACCATTGTAACCGACTCTGTGTAACCCTAGCCTCCTCTGGTGTCTATATAAACCGGAGGGGTTTAGTCCGTAGGACACAACATACATTACAACAATCATACCATAGGCTAGCTTCTAGGGTTTAGCCTCCTTGATCTCGTGGTAGATCCACTCTTGTACTACCAATATCATCAATATTAATCAAGCAGGACGTAGGGTTTTACCTCCATCAAGAGGGCCCGAACCTGGGTAAAAACATCGTGTCCCTCGTCTCCTGTTACCATCCGCCTAGACGCACAGTTCGGGACCCCCTACCCGAGATCCGCCGGTTTTGACACCGACACCCATATCAACGGGTGATCAACTTCCCGAGCTGTTGCAGCTGCTCGAACGAGTTCGGCAGGCAATGAGCGGCGTCGTCCGGGCTTTATGGCCAGCCCTCTCCCTACCCGAGGGCCTTGGGGAGCTTGCAGAGAAGCTTCAGGGAGTGCGGCAGCGCTTCCGTTTATGGAAGATTTCAGCCTGTCGCCAAGGTGCCAGGGAGGCTTGGGCCATGGTGAAGACGCGTTACAAGAAGGCGGATCCCAACCACATGGCCGAAGTTGGACCGGTGGGGTCCGATGGGAAGGAGATCCCTGTGAGTTTACTATACAGCCAAGTAGAGTTGGCTGCTAAATTTTCCCAACGGGACTGTAGGTTAGACAGCCTGTTAGATGGGATTGAGGAGGAATACAATCAGTAATTTTGACGATGTATGTTTTCCTTTAAAGTGACATGTGAAATGCCTTCTAGCCGGATTGTAGATCATTTGTCTTTGCCGACCTTTCCGCTTCAACCTCGGGACCCTAGAGTTTGGAGTGTGTCCGAATACCTTTGTGGTTAAGAAACAACCGGGGTATGCATGGAGACCAGGCATAGGGGTCATTAGTGCTTTATCAGATAAGTGCCCAACTAGTTATGTTATATTACATGGTTAGTAAGAATCATCTTCCAGGGAGAATAGTTCCGTTAAGGGTTCCTTTCCCTGGGAGGCATGCCCTAAAGTGCATGTCCGGACTGCGAAGAAAGCAGGGAAAACATCTGGGGCGGATAAATGAGTAGGTAAAAAGTCATCTTTTAAGTCACCGATCGAATATTCCCTTAAGAACGCTAGCTTTCGGCTTCACCCAGTCTGAGGTACACATCCGGCTGACCCGGCAGTAACAATCGCAGAGGTGCTCCCTTTACCTCCGAGCCGAACAATCAGGAACATAGGGGTAAGCACAGGAGCCAGGCAACCCAGCTTGGCCAAAACTTAAGTCATATCGATGCATATAATGGTGAGTAAAAGGTACATGTGGAAGCTTGACACATGTGTTGGGCATGAAACCCTTATAATTCAGCTTCTGTAAAAGAAGCCCCCAGGTATAATGAGTGCGGATGGCACATCAAGTGTATGCGAAAAATGCGAAAGTAGGCTGTCGGTGTCAAAACCGGCGGATCTCGGGTAGGGGGTCCCGAACTGTGCGTCTAGGCGGATGGTAACAAGAGACAAGGGACACAATGTTTTTACCCAGGTTCGGGCCCTCTCGATGGAGGTAATACCCTACGTCCTGCTTGATTAATATTGATGATATGGGTAGTACAAGAGTAGATCTACCACGAGATCAAGGAGGCTAAACCCTAGAAGCTAGCCTATGGTATGATTGTTGAGATGTATGTTGTCCTACGGACTAAAGCCCTCCGGTTTATATAGACACCGGAGAGGGCTAGGGTTACACAGAGTCGGTTACAATGGTAGGAGATCTACATATCCGTATTGCCAAGCTTGCCTTCCACGCCAAGGAAAGTACCATCCGGACACGAGCCGGAGTCTTCAATCTTGCATCTTCGTAGTCTTGGAGTCCGGCGGATATTGATAGTCCGGCTGTCCAGACACCCCCTAGTCCAGGACTCCCTCAGTAGCCCCTGAACCAGTCTTCAATGACGATAAGTCCGGCGTGCACAATGTTCGGCATTGCAAGGCGGGTTCCTCCCTTGAATAATCCAGAGGAGTTCATGAACACTAGGATAGTGTCCGGCTCTGCAAAATAAATTCCACATTCCACCGTAGAGAGAATAAAATACACACTTAACTCAATCTGCTGACGTATTATGCGGCACGACATCACACCGCGACCAAGCCTTTGTTTGAATCGTTTTTTACTATACCACCTCAGCACGTTTAGCGAAGCGGTTTCCTTGGCACGTCTTGTCGAAGCAGAGATCGTGTTCCCCTTATTCCGGGATTCTCATCAATACGTGCGTGGGTAACGCAACCGCGCCATTGATGGTGGCGCTTGGGAGATAAGCGAGTTTTACCAGGCTGGTGGGGGACGCATAGTTTTGTCCGCCTATATATAAGGGATAAGGATTCACCTTCTCACCTACGCCTTCTTCCTCCTTTGCCTATCCATCCCCCGAACTCAAGCTCCAACGCCCGAGCTCGCGCATCTCCCCTCGACCTTCTCCGAATATGTCCGGAGCGGGAGGTAAATGGTTGGCCTCCATCGCGAAGGAGGAGGACATCACCAAGCTGCGCAGCGCCGGATATCTTTCCGGCGATATCGTGCATCGGCTGCCCGATGAGGGGAAGCTCATCCCTACCCCAGGGCCTCATGAGAGGGTCGTCTTCCTCCCCCACTTCCTCCGCGGACTGGGCTTTCCGCTCCATCCATTTGTCCGGGGGCTCATGTTTTATTATGGCCTGGATTTCCACGATCTGGCGCCGAACTTCATCCTCAACATCTCGGCGTTTATCGTGGTGTGCGAGGCCTTCCTCTGCATCCAACCCCACTTCGACCTGTGGCTCAAGACCTTCAACGTCAAGCCGAAGGTTGTGAAGGGCACGCAAGCGGAATGCGGCGGCGCCATGTTGGGCAAGTTGCCCAACGTCCCTTGGCTAGAAGGGACCTTTGTGGACTCCGTCAAGGGGTGGCAATCGGGGTGGTTCTATATCACCGAGCCGCGCAAGCCCACATGGGCGGCGCCCCCGAGTTTAGATCTGGAATCCCCGCGCATCTCACCTCCTGGAAAGAGAAGGGCTTGCAGTGGGGCAATCCGGTGGAGGTGACGGGACTACGAGCCTGCATCAAGAAGATGGTGAGCAATAAGCTCAGGCTTGTCGACGTGGTCCAAGTCATGCTCCTTCGGCGGATTCTCCCATGCCAAGAACGGGCATTCAATTTGTGGGAGTTCAATCTGGAACAGCACCAGGCGCTAAACGGGCTCTTCGATACAACTTACGAAGGCGCCTAGAGGGTGCTCTTCAAGGGCGCCGAAGCCCCCGCATCCGCGACCGAAGACCGCGGATTCAGCTCGCAGTCTCCGACTGACGAGGTAAGTGATTCAACCCCATTACGGGACACTTGTGGTAATTAGATTGACTCTAGTGAGGTTTTAATCTGCCTCTTCCTTTGACAGGAATTGATGGACAAGGCCAAGCTGCTCATCAGCCCGGCTCCCATGCGAGAAGACCCAGTGGACGCCGGTTTAGCGGGGCTGCTGGTTCCGGCACCGCACGTGGTGCCGCAGAAGAAGGCCAAGAAGGTGGCCGCGGGGACTCGAAAGAGTTCCCGTAATCAGGCGTCTGATGACGACGAGGACTCCTCCCCTAAAGACGAGGAGGAGGAGTATTCTCTCCCGGAGGAGGGAGAGAAGAAGAGGAAGGCTTCCCCAATCGGGGACGCCGAAGGGTCCAAGAGGGGGAGAACTATCCCCCCGGACAGTTTTGCCAACATCAGCGTTGGCAAAGATGAGTGGCCTCCAAGGGCCAAGCCTCCGGCGAGATCGTAAGTATCCGGATCCTTGATGTGTAATTTCTTTTATGTCGCATATGAAGGAAATATGCCCTAGAGGCAATAATAAAGTTATTATTTATTTCCTTAATTCATGATAAATGTTTATTATTCATGCTAGAATTGTATTAACTGGAAACATAATACATGTGTGAATACATAGACAAACAGAATGTCACTAGTATGCCTCTACTTGACTAGCTCATTAATCAAAGATGGTTATGTTTCTTAACCATGAACAAAGTGTTGTTATTTGATTAACGAGATCACATCATTAGTTGAATGATCTGATTGACATGACCCATTTCATTAGCATAGCACCTGATCGTTTAGTATGTTGCTGTTGCTTTTATCCATGACTTATACATGTTCCTTTAAACTATGAGATTATGCAACTCCCGTTTACCGTAGGAACACTTTGTGTGCTACCAAACGTCACAACGTAACTGGGTGATTATAAAGGTGCTCTATAGGTGTCTCCGAAGGTACATGTTGGGTTGGCGTATTTGGAGATTAGGATTTGTCACTCCGATTGTCGGAGAGGTATCTCAGGGCCTTCTCGGTAATACACATCACATAAAGCCTTGCAAGCATTGCAACCAATGAGTTAGTTGCGAGATGATGTATTACGGAACGAGTAAAGAGACTTGCCGGTAACGAGATTGAACTAGGTATTGGATACCGACGATCGAATCTCGGGCAAGTAACATACCGATGACAAAGGGAACAACGTATGTTGTTATGCGGTCTGACCGATAAAGATCTTCGTAGAATATGTAGGAGCCAATATGGGCATCCAGGTCCCGCTATTGGTTATTGACCGGAGACGTGTCTCGGTCATGTCTACATTGTTCTCGAACCGTAGGGTCCGCACGCTTAACGTTACGATGACAGTTATTATGAGTTTATGCATTTTGATGTACCGAAGAAGTTCGGAGTCCCGGATGTGATCACGGACATGACGAGGAGTCTCGAAATGTTCAAGACGTAAAGAATGATATATTGGAAGCCTATGTTTGGACATCGGATGCATTCCAGGTGAAATCAGGATTTTACCGGAATACCGGGAGGGTTACCGGAACCCCCCGGGGGCATAATGGGCCAACATGGGCCTTGGAGGAGAGGTGAGAGGGCTGCCCTCATGGGCTGCGCGCCTCCCCCCTTCCCCTAGTCCTATTAGGACTAGGAGAGGTGGGCGCCCCCTCTCTCTCTCTCTCCCCCTTGGAGAATCCTAGTCCAACTAGGATTGGGGGGGGGGGAATCCTACTCCCAGAGGGAGTAGGACTCTCCTGGCGCGCCAGGCTTGGCCGGCCAGCCCCTCCCCCTTGGCTCCTTTATATACAGGGGCAGGGGGCACCCCAGAGACACACAATTGATCATTGAGATCTTTCCTTAGCCGTGTGCGGTGCCCCCTTCCACCAAATTCCACCTCGATCATATCGTTGCAGTGCTTAGGCGAAGCCCTGCGCCGGTAACACATCAAGATCGTCACCACGCCGTCGTGCTGACGGAACTCTTCCCCGACACTTTGCTGGATCGGAGCCCGGGGATCGTCATCGAGCTGAACGTGTGCCAAGAACTCGGAGGTGCCGGAGTAACGGTGCTGTGATCGGTTCGATCGTGAGGAGAACGTACGACTACTTCCTCTACGTTGTGTCAACGCTTCCGCTTTGGTCTACGAGGGTACGTAGACAACACTCTCCCCTCTCGTTGCTATGCATCACCATGATCTTGCGTGTGCGTAGGAATTTTTTTGAAATTACTACGTTCCCCTACAGTGGTATCAGAGCCTAGGTTTTTATGGTTTGATGTTATTTGCACGAGTAGAACACAACTGAGTTGTGGATGATACAAGTCATACTGCCTACCAGCATGTCATACTTTGGTTCAGCGGTATTGTTGGACGAGACGATCCGGACCAACCTTACGCGTACGCTTACGCGAGACCGGTTCCCTCGACGTGCTTTGCACATAGATGGCTTGCGGAAGACTGTCTCTCCAACTTTATTTGAACCAAGTGTGGCTACGCCCGGTCCTTGAGAAGGTTAAAACGGAGTCTATTTGACAAACTATCGTTGTGGTTTTGATGCGTAGGTAAGATGAGTTCTTGCTTAAGCCCGTAGCAGCCACGTAAAACTTGCAACAACAAAGTAGAGGACGTCTAACTTGTTTTTGCAGGGCATGTTGTGATGTGATATGGTCAAGACATGATGCTGAATTTTATTGTATGAGATGATCATGTTTTGTAATCGAGTTATCGGCAACTGGCAGGAGCCATATGGTTGTCGCTTTATTGTATGCAATGCAATCGCGATGTAATGCTTTCCTTTATTACTAAGCGGTAGTGATAGTCGTAGAAGCATAAGATTGGCGAGACGACAACGATGCTGCGATGAAGATCAAGGTGTCGCGCCGGTGACGATGGTGATCATGACGGTGCTTCGAAGATGGAGATCACAAGCACGAGATGATGATGGCCATATCATATCACTTATATTGATTGCATGTGATGTTTATCCTTTTATGCATCTTATCTTGCTTTGATTGATGGTAGCATTATAAGATGATCTCTCACTAAATTATCAAGAAGTGTTCTCCCTGAGTATGCACCGTTGCAAAAGTTCTTCGTGCTGAGACACCACGTGATGATCGGGTGTGATAGGCTCTACGTTCAAATACAACGGGTGCAAAACAGTTGCACACGCGGAATACTCAGGTTTAACTTGACGAGCCTAGCATATAACAGATATGGCCTCGGAACACGGAGACCGAAAGGTCGAGCGTGAATCATATAGTAGATATGATCAACATAGTGATGTTCACCATTGAAACTACTCCATCTCACGTGATGATCGGACATGGTTTAGTTGATTTGGATCACGTGATCACTTAGAAGATTAGAGAGATGTCTATCTAAGTGGGAGTTCTTAAGTAATATGATTAATTGAACTTTAATCTATCATGAACTTAGTCCTGGTAGTATTAGCATATCTATGTTGTAGATCAATAGCTCGCATTGTTGCTTCCCTGTGTTTATTTTGATATGTTCCTAGAGAAAATTGTGTTGAAAAATGTTAGTAGCAATGATACGGATTGGATCCGTAATCTGAGGTTTATCCTCATTGCTGCACAGAAGAATTTTGTCCTTGATGCACCGCTAGGTGACGGACCTTTTGCAGGAGCAGATGCAGACGTTATGAACGTTTTGCTAGCTCAATATGATTACTACTTAATAGTTTAGTGCACCATGCTTAACGGCTTAGAATCGGGACTTCAAAGACGTTTTGAACGTCATGGACCATACGAGATGTTCCAGGAGTTGAAGTTAATATTTCAAGCAAATACCCGAGTTGAGAGATATGAAGTCTCCAACAAGTTCTATAGCTAAAAGATGGAGGAGAATCGCTCAACTATTGAGCACGTGCTCAGATAGTCTGAGTACTACAATCACTTGAATCAAGTGGGAGTTAATCTTCCAGATAAAATAGTGATTGACAGAATTCTCTAGTCACCATCACCAAGTTAGTAGAACTTCGTGATGAACTATAATATGCAAGGGATAACGGAAAAATATTCCCAAGCTCTTCGCGATGCTAAAGTCGGCGAAGGTAGAAATCAAAGAAAAACATCAAGTGTTAATGGTTGTCAAGATCACTAGTTTCAAGAAAAGGCAAAAGGAAAGAAGGGGAACTTCAAGAAGAACGGCAAGCAAGTTGCTGCTCAAGTGAAAAATCCCAAGTCTGGTCCTAAGCCTGAGACTAAGTGCTTCTACTGCAAAGGGACTGGTCACTGGAAGCGGAACTACCCCAAGTGATTGGCGGATGAGAAGGATGGCAAAGTGAACATAAGTATATTTGATATACATGTTATTGATGTGTACTCTGCTAGTGTTCATAGCAACCCCTCAGTATTTGGTACTAGTTCAAGTTGCTAAGATTAGTAACTCGAAACGGGAGTTGCAGAATGAACGAAGACTAGTTAAAGGGCAAGGTGACGATGTGTGTTGGAAATGGTTCCAAGATTGATATGATCATCATCACACACTCCCTATACTTTCGGGATTAGTGTTGAAACTAAATAAGTGTTATTTGGTGTTTGCGTTGAGCATGAATATGATTTGATCATGTTAATTGCAATACGGTTATTCATTTAAGTAAGAGAATAAATTGTTGTTCTGTTTACATGAATAAAACCTTCTATGGTCATACACACCAATGAAAATAGTTCATTGGATCTCGATCGCAGTGATACACATATTCATAATATTGAAACCAAAAGATGCGAAGTTAATAATGATAGTGCAACCTATTTGTGGCACTGCCGTTTAGGTCATATTGGTGTAAAGCGCATGAAGAAACTCCATGCTGATGGGATTTTGGAATCACTTGATTATGAATCACTTGATGCTTGCGAACCATGCCTCTCGGGCAAGATGACTAAAACACCGTTCAGCGGAACAATGGAGCAAGCAACAGATTTGTTGGAAATCATACATACTGATGTATGTGGTCCGATAAATATTAAGGCTCGCGACAAGTATCATTATTTTCAGAACTTCACAGATGATTTGAGCAGATATGGGTATATCTACTTGGTGAAACATAAGTCTAAAACATTTGAAAAGTTCAAAGAAATTTAGAGTGAAGTGGAAAATCATCGTGACAAGAAAATAAAGGTTTCTACGATCTGATCGCGGAGACAAATATTTGAGTTACGAGTTTGGTCTTCAATTAAAACAATGTGGAATAGTTTCACAAATTCATGCCACCTGGAACACAACAGCATAATGGTGTGTCCGAACGTCATAACCGTACTTTATTGGATATAGTACAATCTATGATGTTTCTTACCGACTTACCAATATCGTTTTGGGATCATGCATTAGAGACAGCTGCATTCACGTTAAAAGGGGCACCATCTAAAGTCCGTTGAGACGACACAATCTGAACTGTGGTTTGGCAAGAAACCAAAGTTGTCGTGTCTTAAAGTTTGGGGTTGTGATGCTTACATGAAAAGTTTCATCCTGATAAGCTCAAACCCAAATCGGAAAAATATGTCTTCATAGGATACCCAAAGAAGACAGTTGGGTACACCTTCTATCACAGATCCGAAGGCAAGATATTCGTTGCTGAGAATGGATCTTTTCCAGAGAAGGAGTTTCTCTCGAAAGAAGTGAGTGGGAGGAAAGTAGAAAACTTGATAAGGTAATTGTACCTTCTCCCTTATTGGAAAGGAGTTCATCACAGAAATCTGTTCTTGTGAAGTACTACACCAATTAGTGAGGAAGCTAATGATGATGATCATGTAACTTCAGATCAAGTTACTACCGAATCTCGTAGGTAAACCAGAGTGAGATCCGCACCAGAGTGGTACGGTAATACTGTTCTGGAAGTCATGTTACTAGACCATGATGAACTTGTGAACTATGAGGAAGCGATGATGAGCCCAAATTCCGCGAAATGGTTAGAGGCCATGAAATCTGAGATATGATCCATGTATGAGAACAAAGTATGGACTTTGATGGATTTGCCCGATGATCGGCAAGCCAAAGAAAATAAATGGATCTTGAAGAGGAAGACGGACACTGATAGTAGTGTTACTATGTACAAAGCTAGAATTGTCACAAAAAGGTTTTCGACAAGTTCAAAGTGTTGACTACGATGAGAGTTTCTCACTCGTATCTATGCTTAAGTCTGTCCGAATCATGTTAGCAATTGCCGCATTTTATGAAATCCGGCAAATGGATAAACAAAACTACATTCCTTAATGGATTTATTAAAGAAGAGTTGTATACGATGCAACTAGAAGGTTTTGTCGATCCTAAAGGTGTTAACAAAATATGCAAGCTCCAGCGATCCATCTATGGACTGGTGCAAGCATCTCGGAGTTGGAATATACACTTTGATAAGTTGATCAAAGCATATAGTTTTATACAGACTTGCGGTGAAGCCTGTATTTACAAGAAAGTGAGTGGGAGCACTACAGCATTTCTGATAAATATATGTAAATGACATATCATTGATCGGAAATAATGTAGAATTATTCTGTGAAGCATAAAGGAGTATTTGAAAGGAGTTTTTTCGAAGAAGGACCTCGGTGAAGCTGCTTACATATTGAGCATCGAGATCTTTAGAGATAGATCAAGACGCTTGATAAGTTTTTCAATAAGTACATACCTTGAAAGAATTTTGAAGTAGTTCAAAATGGAACAGTCAAAGAAAGAGTTCTTGCCTGTATTACAAGGTGTGAAATTGAGTAAGACTCAAAGCCCGACCACGGCAGATGATAGAAAGAGAATGAAAGTCATTTCCTATGCCTCAGCCATAGATTCTATAAAGTATGCCATGCTATGTACCAGATCTATTGTATACCCTACACTGTGTTAAGCAAGGGAGTACAATAGTGATCTAGGAAGTAGATCACTGGACATGGGTCAAAATTATCCTTAGTAAAATAAGGATATGTTTCTCGATTATGGATGTGACAAAAAGGTTCGTCGTAAAAGGTTATGTCGATGCAAGTTTTGACACTAATCTAGATGACTCTAAGTCTCAATCTAGATACATATTGAAAGTGGGAGCAATTAGCTAAAGTAGCTCCGTGCAGAGCATTGTAGACATAGAAAATTGCAAAATACATAACGGATCTGAATGTGGCAGACCCGTTGACTAAACTTCTCTCACAAGCAAAACATGATCACACCGTAGTACTCTTTGGGTGTTAATCACATAGCGATGTGAACTAGATTACTGAATCTAGTAAACCCTTTGGGTGTTGGTCACATATCGATGTAAACTATGGGTGTTAATCACATGGTGATGTGAACTATTGCTGATAAATCACATGGCGATGTGAACTAGATTATTGACTCTAGTGCAAGTGGGAGACTGAAGGAAATATGCCCTAGAGGCAATAATAAAGTTATTATTTATTTCCTTAATTCATGATAAATGTTTATTATTCATGCTAGAATTGTATTAACTAGAAACATAATACATGTGTGAATACATAGACAAATAGAATGTCACTAGTATGCCTCTACTTGACTAGCACATTAATCAAAGATGGTTATGTTTCCTAACCATGAACAAAGTGTTGTTATTTGATTAACGAGATCACATCATTAGTTGAATGATCTGATTGACATGACCCATTTCATTAGCATAGCACCCGATCGTTTAGTATGTTGCTGTTGCTTTTATCCATGACTTATACATGTTCCTTTAAACTATGAGATTATGCAACTCCCGTTTACCGTAGGAACACTTTGTGTGCTACCAAACGTCACAACGTAACTGGGTGATTATAAAGGTGCTCTACAGGTGTCTCCGAAGGTACATGTTGGGTTGGCGTATTTCGAGATTAGGATTTGTCACTCCGATTGTCGGAGAGGTATCTCAGGGCCTTCTCGGTAATACACATCACATAAAGCCTTGCAAGCATTGCAACCAATGAGTTAGTTGCGAGATGATGTATTATGGAACGAGTAACGAGACTTGCCGGTAACGAGATTGAACTAGGTATTGGATACCGACGATCGAATCTTGGGCAAGTAACATACCGATGACAAAGGGAACAACGTATGTTGTTATGCGGTCTGACCGATAAAGATCTTCATAGAATATGTAGGAGCCAATATGGGCATCCAGGTCCCGCTATTGGTTATTGACCGGAGACGTGTCTCGGTCATGTCTACATTGTTCTCGAACCGTAGGGTCCGCACGCTTAACGTTACGATGACAATTATTATGAGTTTATGCATTTTGATGTACCGAAGGAGTTCGGAGTCCCGGATGTGATCACGGACATGACGAGGAGTCTTGAAATGGTCGAGACGTAAAGAATGATATATTGGAAGCCTATGTTTGGACATCGGATGCATTCCAGGTGAAATCAGGATTTTACCGGAATACCGGGAGGGTTACCGGAACCCCCCGGGGGCATAATGGGCCAACATGGGCCTTGGAGAAGAGGTGAGAGGGCTGCCCTCATGGGCTGCGCGCCTCCCCCCTTCCCCTAGTCCCATTAGGACTAGGAGAGGTGGGCGCCCCCTCTCTCTCTCTCCCCCTTGGAGAATCCTAGTCCAACTAGGATTGGGGGGGGGGGGAATCCTACTCCCAGAGGGAGTAGGACTCTCCTGGCGCGCCAGGCTTGGCCGGCCAGCCCCTCCCCCTTGGCTCCTTTATATACAGGGGCAGGGGGCACCCCAGAGACACACAATTGATCATTGAGATCTTTCCTTAGCCGTGTGCAGTGCCCCCTTCCACCAAATTCCACCTCGATCATATCGTTGCAGTGCTTAGGCGAAGCCCTGCGCTGGTAACACATCAAGATCGTCACCACGCCGTCGTGCTGACGGAACTCTTCCCCGACACTTTGCTGGATCGGAGCCCGGGGATCGTCATCGAGCTGAACGTGTGCCAAGAACTCGGAGGTGCCGGAGTAACGGTGCTGTGATCGGTTGGATCGCGAGGAGAACGTACGACTACTTCCTCTATGTTGTGTCAACGCTTCCGCTTTGGTCTACGAGGGTACGTAGACAACACTCTCCCCTCTCGTTGCTATGCATCACCATGATCTTGCGTGTGCGTAGGAAATTTTTTGAAATTACTACGTTCCCCTACAGCGTGACCTCCCGGACTTCGTGCCGGACTCTACATCGGAACCCGCAGTGGTTCCAGAGTCCGGCAAGCGGCCCCTTCGAAAGAAGGGCAGGGCCATGACGCTGGCGGTCTCCGTCCAACCGGAGGCGCCGGATAACCTGTTGGAGGCTCTTAAAGGCGCTTCCATCGAGGAAGAACACCGCACTATCATGAGTGCGGTGATTGAGAAGGTTCAGCTCGCTAAGAGCGGGCTGACCGAAGCCTGCAGCAGCCTTCTAACAGGCTTTGAGGTAAGAAGTTAAATTTATATAATGTAATACCGCATAGACAGTAGCCCCTGATGCTTAGTTCGGTGTTCGGCAAGAAAAGCCGGACTAAGGATATAACAAGATGCACGCAGGGTTGCTAAAAATATGTCAATATGGGTTTGCAGGCTGCGCTGCTAACCTCTGCCGCTTTGACGGCGGAGGTCGATGTGCTGAAGAAGGACCTCGAGCGGTTCGAGCAAGAGCTCGGCCAGGCAAAGAAGCAGCTCGAGGAGAAAGAAGGTGAGTAACACCTCTTTGAATAAGTACCTTACAGAAAAGGATTTTGGTTGCAAACACAATTAACAAGGATAATATGTGTATTGCAGGGGCCACTAACGAGGTGGCAGCCCTAAAGGATGCCGTGTCCGCGGCCGAACGCAATGCGGCCACGGAGCGGGCTGAGCGAGAAAAGCAAGAGGCACTGGTGGCGGAAGTTCGGCAAGAGCTCCAGGCTCTCATGGAAAAGCATGAGAGTTTGGAGCGTGACTCCAAGACTCGAGAGTCTGAGCTTGCCTCGGCTCTCGAAAGTGCCAAGTCCGCCAAGGCCGAGGCCCGTAAGGCCCTTCAGGAAGTTGAGGACATAAAGAAGATAGCGGCGGGTAAGGCATTTTTCATGCAAAGCAGGCATGTTAATGTGAACTACCTGACACTTACCCGAATTCGGAGCTCTCCAAGGGCGTTTGCAGATCTGCCGCGTAGTGCGTCTGATGCCGCCGCATTCTATCGTGGCGAGGAGAGGAGCTCGACGGAGAAGGTCTTCTGGTCTCAGTACACTGAGGCCGGCCATCCGGTGCCCCCAAGCGACCAGCTGAAGCAGCTGGTCGAACTCCACAAGGTAGCTGAGGAGGCCATGAAGGGCCTCATAGTCCGGCTATGGCCTGGATAGGCAATGCCTGGCAGCTACTTTGGCCTAGTGCGGCGGCTGGTGGATGCATGCCCCAGGCTGGATGTAGTCAAGCGCTCCGCCTGCATTGAAGGCGCTCGTCGTGCCCTTGCCCGCATAAAGGTGCAATGGGGCAAATTGGATGCGGAGAAGCTTCTCACGGACCCACCGCCGTCGGGCAAGGAGTATCGCACGCCGGAGAAGTACTATAAGATTGTCCTGAAGGGAGCCTGCGATATTGCAGATGAGTGCTCCCGAGATGTAATTTTTGAGTGAACTCGCTGTATATTTATCCTGTGCGCTGAAAACTTCGTTCATATGCGCCATGTGCAACACTTGTTTAATTTAATATGTTACCTTCTGTGCGGCCGTTTATAAAATCTGAGAGATGGCAAGTCGTTGGCTTCAGCCCCCAAGCCGCGAGTGCTGGGGTGTTCGGGATAAACATGAGCACTCTTGTTCCCATTGTTGGGTCCATCGAGGGAGGCGCTCAACACAACGAACGAGGCAACCGGACTTATAATGCTTGAACACTCTCACTTAGCCATAGAATTCTATAATTTTAAATTTCGGCGAAGCCCCGGGTATTCGGAAGACCGAATCCGGGGCGCTATCCACGCCTTCTTCGGACATCGTCCAGAACTTCGCTCGAAGCGGCTTGAGTCTTTAAGGACCCGAAAAAACCTCTCAAACAGCGACCAGTCTCTCGCCTTATCATGCCAGTCAGTTTTAGCTTTCTCCACTGAGGCGTTAACCCGGCTCAACTGGGGCGCAATCGCAGTGGTTCTCCCAGTGCTACCTTAGCCGACGGAACGGAACGTAAGGCACCAAAACATGGGAGCCGGGCAAACCCAACTATTGACCCAAGACATGATTCGGAGCCAATTCATATAATGCTATAAGTTCAGGGTGCCGCACTTGTGAAAGTGTTCGGACTTAATCACACCATAATGTGGGGAACAGAAGCCCCTAGCGTATTCGGCCGTACCAAAATATATGGGTGCAAGATGTCATATAATGAACATATACAAAAGATAACGCAATTGCAATAAAAAGGTGCTGCATTATTTATAAAAGAAAGTCTGATAGTAGATCGGACTGATACAAATAGTGCGGTAAGCAAGGGATTTGGACTAAATAAACATGTCCCCCTCCAGGGATGAGCTGCAGACTTGGTGTATATAATCGAATTTAATGCTCGTAATTGAGACCACCTGAATGTTCGTCACGGCCTTCTTTAGTCCCTGACTGTTGTATCATGAGTTCGGCAGGTTCGCCACCAGACAGGGCTTCTGGTTAACAGAGTCCTGTGTACATAAAAGAAGAAGAAAAAATGAAATAAAAAAAGAAAGGAGGCACACTTGTGAGCCCCTGGTGTGGTCGAGCCGCACTATGGGTCCATTGTTATCGTGCCCCTTTCCCTGCACCCATGGTATCTCCAAAGCGTAATGATGTACACGGAGTGTTATTCTTGCGATTATGCGCGGGTGAGGGTTGGGGCCGCATTGCTACGCGCGCTCTGATCGCGCCAGGTGGTCTTGGTTGGTGTTGCTCGGGGCGCGCTTTGCTGTAGCCGTCTTTTTAACTGCCGGACTTGAGAATTGCCTGAGAAGGCTGCTCTGTACTTCTGCCACGAGAGCCGCTGTATGTTCCTCCGTTCGGAGGGAGCGTTCCGTATTCCCATTGACCGTGATTACTCCATGAGGGCCTGGCATCTTGAGCTTTAGGTATGCATAATGTGGCACCGCGTTGAATTTTTCAAACGTGGTTCGTCCGAGCAGAGCGTGATAGCCGTTGCGAAACGGGACTATGTCGAAGATTAACTCCTCGCTTCGGAAATTATCCGGGGATCCGAAGACCACTTCCAGTGTGACTGAGCCTGTACAGTTGGCTTCCACTCCTGGGATGACACCTTTAAAGGTTGTCTTTGTAGGTTTAATCCTTGATGGGTCTATGCCCATTTTGCGCACTGTATCCTGATAAAGCAGGTTCAGGCTGCTACCGCCGTCCATCAGGACTCTCGTGAGGTGGAACCCATCGACGATTGGGTCTAAAACCAATGCGGCGAATCCGCCATGGCGTATGCTGGTCGGGTGGTCTCTTCGATCGAAAGTGATTGGGCAAGAGGACCATGGGTTGAATTTTGGGGCGGCTGGCTCCATCGCATAGACGTCTCGTAGTGCGCGTTTCCTCTCCCTCTTGGGTATATTGGTCGCGTATATCATATTCACCGTCCGCACTTGTGGGGGAAAACCCTTCTGTCCTCTATTGTTCGACGGCCGGGTCTCCTCCTCGTCGTCGCTATTTAGCCCCTTGTCATTGTTTTTGGCAATTAACTTGCCAGCCTGCTTGAACACCCAACAATCTCTATTGGTGTGGTTAGTTGGCTTTTCAGAGGTGCCATGTATCTGGCATAAGCGGTCGAGTATTCGGTCCAGATTGGACGGACCCGGAGTGGTTCTTTTAAATGGCTTCTTCCGCTGACCGGATTTAGAGCCTCGGAATCCGGCATTGACTGCTGTATCCTCCTTATCGTCGCCATTAATGCAGCGCTTGTTTTTGTTTCGACGTGACCTGCCGTTGTTGTCCTTAGTATCCGGACTGCCAGAATTTTTACGGAGATTGTTGCTGCGGGCTAGCCAGCTGTCCTATCCCGCGTAGAAGCGGGTCATTAACGATGTGAGGGCTGCCATTGACTTCGGCTTTTCCTGCCCCAGGTGCCGGGCAAGCCATTCGTCCCAGATGTTATGCTTGAAGGCTGCAAGGGCCTCTGCATCCGGACAATCGACGATTTGATTTTTCTTCGTCAAGAACCGTGTCCAGAATTGTCTGGCCGATTCATCTGGATGCTGAATGATGTGGCTTAGGTCATCGGCGTCTGGTGGCCGCACATATGTACCTTGGAAGTTGTCAAGGAATGCAGCCTCCAGGTCTTCCCAACACCCAATTGACTCTGCGGGCAGGCTGTTAAGCCAATGCCGAGCTGGTCCTTTAAGCTTGAGTGGGAGGTATTTGATGGCGTGGAGATCGTCGCCGCGGGCCATACGGATGTGGAGAAGATAGTCTTCGATCCACACCGCGGGGTCTGTTGTGCCATCGTAAGATTCGATGTTTACGGGTTTAAACCCTTCTGGGATTTGATGATCCATTACTTCGTCAGTGAAGCATAACGGGTGTGCGGCGCCCCTGTATTGAGCGATATCACGACGCAGCTCGAGAGAGCGCTGTCTGCTGTGTTTGGCTCGGCCGGGATTATTGTATCCGGCACGACAGTATTCGTCGTGGGTCGTAGGGCGCCCACGTGATCCATAGATGGATCTGGATTGTCTTGCTTTGTCCTCCAATATGTCTCGCAAGTCCGACGCGTTCCCTCTTGGCTTCGTACTTTTGGAGCGATGCCGGGGTATGGTCTTGGCTGGGGGCCTGGACGCCTCTCTGTCACGACCACGGGGTGGTCGATCAGCCATATCGTGCGCTGGTGATGGAGGTATGTATGCTTCCTCCTCTAATCGGGGGAGCAGCTTGCGTCTTGGGTAACTTTTGGAGGGACGTTTGAGTTTATACTCTTCGGCCGCGAGGACCTCGGTCCATCGATCGGCGAGCAGGTCCTGATCAGCTTGAAGCTGCTGCTGCTTTTTCTTTAGGCTGTTTGCTGTGGCGATAAGCCTGCGCTTGAAGCGCTCTTGTTCGACGGGATCCTCAGGTACGACGAATTCGTCATCGTTGAGGCTTGCTTCGTCTTCGGAGGGAGGCATATAGTTATCATGCTCAACCCCTTCATCTGCGGCCCTCTCGTGGGGGCTTGCTTCTGCATCCTCCTGCGCTGAGTCTTGCTGGAGGGGATTGTCTTCGGCACTTTCTGGAGTATTATTGTCTCCTGTGCCGGAATCTCCATTCTTGCTGTGGCGGGATTTAGAGCGGCGCCGCTGACGTCGGCGTTTGGGCTGCTTCTTTAGAGAGTCTGCCTCCGCTGCTTCTTCACCATCCCCTTCCTTTGGGGTGTCCACCATATATATGTCGTATGACGAGGTGGTCTTCCAGTGCCCTATAGGCGCTGGCTCCTGTTCGTCTCCGGCATCGTCGTCCATAGCGTCGATGTCGTCGGAGTCGAAGTCTAGCATGTCGGTTAAATCCTCGACAGTGGCTACAAAGTGGGTGGTGGGTGGGCTCTGAATTTCTTCGTCGTCCGTACACCAACCATCCTAGCCATAGTCCGGCCAGGACTCTCCCGATAACGAGAGATGTTTTAATGAATTCAGGATATCGCCAAAAGGCGAGTGCTGGAATATGTCCGCGGCGGTGAATTCCATAACCGGCGCCCAATCCTGATCGATTGGTAGGGGCGCGGGAGGTTCAGAGTCCGGCAAGGAGTCCGGCGCCTCGGAATCACGAGTTTCGCGGGGGACAAGATTGGTGTTCGGCTCCATCGCCGTGGATGTTGAAGCCCCCAGGGCGGCGTCTATCCACCGGCCCTCTATCTGGGCGATCGGCTCCGGGCTAATGGCCGAAGCTGATCCGTGTGCGGCCACCAAGGCACTGTTCGGCGGCAGAGCTAGATCATGCCCATCGTCACAGTGCGGCATGCTCGGCTGTGGCCCGAGTCCGTCGAAGATCAAGTCTCCGCGGACATCGACCGTGAAGTTTAAGCTTCCAAATCTGACCTGACGGCCAGGGGCGTAGCTTTCGATCTGCTCCAGATGGCCAAGTGAATTGGCCCGCAGGGCGAAGCCGCCGAATACGAAGATCTGCCCGGGGAGAAAAGTCTCACCCTAGACAGCGTTGCTGGTTGAAGACGCCATCAAGCCTATCGGTGACGACACAGAGGAACTCTCAATGAAAGCACCAATGTCGGTTTCAAAACCGGCGGATCTCGGGTAGGGGGTCCCGAACTGTGCGTCTAGGCGGATGGTAACAGGAGACAAGGGACACAATGTTTTTACCCAGGTTCGGGCCCTCTCGATGGAGGTAAAAACCTACGTCCTGCTTGATTAATATTGATGATATGGGTAGTACAAGAGTAGATCTACCATGAGATCAAGGAGGCTAAACCCTAGAAGCTAGCCTATGGTATGATTGTTGAGATGTATGTTGTCCTACGGACTAAAGCCCTTCGGTTTATATAGACACCGGAGAGGGCTAGGGTTACACAGAGTCGGTTACAATTGTAGGAGATCTACATATCCGTATTGCCAAGCTTGCCTTCCACGCCAAGGAAAGTACCATCCGGACACGAGCCGGAGTCTTCAATCTTGCATCTTCGCAGTCTTGGAGTCCGGCGGATATTGATAGTCCGGCTGTCCGGACACCCCCTAGTCCAGGACTCCCTCATAGGCCCTTAGGGGCTTTGTAGTAAAAAGGTTATGAAAAGAGAAACAAAAGACAGCCGAAGTGTAAAAATTTGGACGGAGGAAGGGAACGAACTCTTAGTCCGGCGCTAGGCATAGAATCTTCGGAGGCGGGCTGCGTTCCATGGGTCGAGTCGGTTATCCGACGCATTTCGTAGACGGTATGCTCCGCCGGTCAGGACTTGATCGATAATGAAGGGGCCCTCCCATTTGGGCTTGAGCTTGTCCTTTTTCTTGTCCGGCAGGCGTAGAACTAGTTCACCAACGTTGTAAGTCTTGGCCCGTACTTCTCTGCTTTGATATCTTCGGGCCTGCTGCTGATAGAATGTGGAACGAGCCTTGGCGACGTCACGTTCTTCCTCCAATGTGTCCAAGCTGTCCTGCCGATCAAGCTCGGCCTCTCTTTCCTCGTACATGCGCACTCGAGGTGAGTCATGAATAATGTCGCAGGGCAAGACTGCCTCTGCGCCGTAGACCATAAAAAATGGTGTGAATCCGGTAGTGCGGTTAGGCGTTGTCCGCAGCCCCCAGAGTACGGAGTCGAGCTCCTCGACCCAGTGCGTGTCAGATTTAGTGAGTGACCGCAGTAGTCTGGGTTTAATGCCGCTCATTATTAGACCATTTGCTCGTTCCACTTGACCGTTGGTTTGAGGGTGATAGACTGAAGCGTAGTCGAGCTTGATGCCCACATTTTTGTACCATGACTTAACCTCGTCGGCTGTGAAGTTCGTGCCGTTGTCGGTGATGATGCTGTGGGGGACTCCGTAGCAGTGTACTACCCCGGATATAAAGTCTATCACTGGTCCGGACTCTGCCATTTTGACCGGTTTGGCCTCTATCCATTTGGTGAATTTATCGACCATGACCAATAGGTACCTTTGCTTGTGGGTTCCCCCTTTAAGGGGCCCAACCATATCAAGCCCCCAGACCGCGAACGGCCAGGTAATGGGTATAGTTTTGAGGGCGGTGGGCGGCATGTGGCTCTGATTAGCAAAGAGCTGACAACCAACGCATCTCTGTACTAAGTCCTGGGCATCTGCCTGGGCCGTCGGCCAATAAAACCCTGTACGGAAAGCCTTTCCTACAAGGGCCCGGGCTGCTGCGTGGTGTCCGCCTAGTCCGGCATGAATTTCAGCCAGGAGGTTTCGCCCTTCCTCTTCGGAGATACACCTTTGAAGGACTCCGGTTGTACTTTTCTTATACAGTTCTCCCTCATGGACCTTGTAGGCTTTCAATCGTCGGACTATGCAGCGGGCCTCATTCTGGTCTTTGGGAAGTTCCTGCCTAAGCAAGTAGGCTAGGAATGGTTCTGTCCACGGGGCGATTACTGCCATTCTGATGTGGGCTGAAGGCGTTATGTCATCGGCTGAATCGCCGATTGGCGCGGTTTTCTCCGGTTTGTCACTTCCGGGCTCCTCTTCCCATAGTACGGATGGCTTGAAGAGCCGTTCCAGGAAGATATTTGGAGGGACATCATCACGTTTCGCACCGATGCGTGCCAGTACGTCGGCCGCTTGGTTGTTATCTCGGGCTATGTGATGGAATTCGAGTCCTTCAAACCGAGCTGACATTTTTTGGACAGCGTTGCGATATGCTGCCATTTTTGGATCCTTGGCGTCAAAGTCTCCGTTTATTTGGGATATTGCAAGGTTTGAATCCCCGCGCACCTCTAGGCGTTGAATGCCCATGGAGACTGCCATCCGGAGACCATGTAACAGGGCCTCGTATCCGGCTGCGTTGTTGGAGTCTGTGTACATTATTTGAAGTACATACTGGACTATGTTCCCGGTTGGGGACGTCAATACGATGCCAGCCCCCAGTCCGGCCAACATTTTAGAGCCGTCGAAATGCATTGTCCAATTGGAGTATGCGCCGTACTCTTTAGGGAGTTCAGCTTCGGTCCATTCGGCGACAAAGTCAGCCAAAACTTGTGACTTTATAGCTCGCCGAGGTTTGTAAGTTATATCGAATGGTAAGAGCTCAATGGCCCATTTTGCAATCCTGCCCGTTGCGTCGTGGTTATTTATAATGTCATTGAGTGGTACTTTAGAGGCCACTGTCATCGAACACTCTTGAAAGTAGTGTCGGAGCTTCCGGGATGCCATGAACACCACATACGCTATCTTCTGATAGTGTGGGTAACGGGACTTGCAGGGGGTTAACACAGTGGATACATAATACACTGGTTTTTGAAGAGGGAATTTGTGCCCTTCTATCTCTCGTTCGACGACGAGTACCGCGCTTACAACTTGATGCGTTGCTGCGATGTATAACAACATTGGTTCGCCCAGATTGGGCGCAGCCAGGACCGGATTTGTTGCCAATATGGCCTTTATTTCTTCGAGTCCAGCAGTGGCAGCATCCGTCCACTCGAAGTGTTCGGTGCGCCTGAGGAGGCGATAGAGGGGCAACGCCTTTTCTCCTAGACGGGAGATGAAGCGGCTTAGAGCTGCCACGCATCCTGTTAATTTTCGTATTTGTTTGAGGTCTTTTGGAATGTCCAACTGTGACAGAACTCGGATTTTAGCTGGGTTTGCTTCGATTCCTCTACCGGATACGATGAAGCCCGGCAGCTTTCCGGCTGGTACGCCGAAAACACATTTTTCCGGATTCAGCTTGATGTCATATGCTCTGAGGTTGTCGAACGTGAGCCTCAAATCGTCTACTAGAGTTTTGACGTGTTTTGTTTTGACGACTACGTCGTCTACGTATGCCTTGACTGTTTTGCCGATCTGGGTAGCCAGACATGTTTGAATCATGCGCTGATATGTTGCGCCGGCGTTTTTAAGTCCGAAGGGCATCGTGTTGAAGCAGAATAGTCCGTAAGGAGTGATGAATGTCGTTGCGGCTTGGTCTGCTTCCGCCATCTTGATTTGATGGTAGCCAGAGTATGCGTCGAGGAAGCACAATGAATCGTGCCCTACGGTAGCATCGATAATTTGGTCGATGCGGGGGAGAGGGAAGGGATCCTTTGGGCAAGCCTTATTGAGGTCTTTAAAATCGACACAGAGGCGCCAGGATTTGTCCTTCTTTGGTACCATTACCAGATTTGCTAGCCAATCCGGATGTTTGATATCTCTGATGAATCCGGCTTCCAATAGTTTGGCTAGCTCTTCTCCCATTGCCTGTCTTTTGGGTTCGGAAAATCATCGAAGAGCCTGTTTGACTCGCTTAAATCCTTTTAGGATGTTTAGGCTGTGTTCTGCCAACCTGCGTGGGATTCCGGGCATATCCGAAGGATGCCAGGCGAAAATGTCCCAATTTTCCCGAAGGAATTCGCGCAGTGCGGCATCTACTTCGGGGTTCAATTGTGCCCCGATGGAGGCCATCTTTGTTGGGTCCGTTGGATGGACCTGGAATTTTACTATTTCGTCTGTTGGTTTAAAGGAGGTGGACTTGGATCTTTTATCGAGTATCACATCGTCCCTGTTCACCGTAGAGCGCAGCGCGGTGAGTTCTTCTGCTGCTAAGGCTTCGGATAGTGCCTCCAGGGCTAGTGCGGCTGTCTTGTTTTCGGCGCGGAGTGCTATGTCCGGATCACTAGAGAGAGTGATTATTCCGCCGGGCCCAGGCATTTTGAGCTTCATGTACCCGTAATGAGGTACTGCTTGAAAAATTGTGAATGCCTCTCGTCCTAATATAGCGTGATATCCGCTGTTGAACGGGGCCACTTGGAAGGTGACTTCTTCGGATCTGTAATTGTCCGGCGAGCCGAACACCACATCGAGTGTGATTTTTCCGGTGCAGCGCGCTTCCCGGCTAGGGATTATTCCTCTGAAGGTTGTGCTGCTTCGCTCAATACGGCTCCAATCGATTTCCATTTTTCACAGAGTTTCCTCGTAAATGAGGTTTAATCCGCTGCCGCCATCCATGAGGACTTTTGTCAGTCGAAAGCCGTCCACTATGGGACTAAGCACCAGTGCGGCTGGTGCTCTAGCTGTTCGGAATTTAGGCTCGTCGCTGACGTTGAAGGTAATAGTTGTGTCCCTCCATGGATTTGCTGTTGCTACTTGGTAGACTTCGGTGAGTCCGCGGATTGTTCGTTTTCGCATATTGTTTGATGCGAAGGTCTCGAAGACTGTTGATACCGTACCGGTATTGTTGGAGTGGTTTTGCGGGGCTAGAAGCTCCTCGCCACTTTTGGCCACCTGCCGTAATATCCAACATGCTCGAAGGCTATGTGTTGGGACGGCTCCCTCTGTACTATGAAGCTTACAGGGTCCATTGAGCCATCCCTCCAGTACGGTTCCGTGCCCCTTATTGGGTTTTTGCTTTTTCGTTTTTGCATCTGGGGCCTGAGTGCGAGGCACCCTTTTGTTGCGGACTGGGTTGGGGCCGGATTATCCCAAAATTGATTTTCGGTTTTCCGGAAACTCTCCATCACACAGTACTTTCGTACTATGGACTCCAGATCGGTGAAGCGTGTAATTTCACGACGATCGATGGCGTTCAATATTCCCTTGTCCGTGCAATTATTGCAGAAGATTGAGATTGCGTTTTCCTCTCGGCAGTCCTTTATCTTGTCCATAACCAGGAGGAATCTGGCCCAGTAGTGATGTACTGTTTCAGCGGGCTCTTGCCGTACTAGAGATAGATCGCATATGTCTGGGCGGGTGGGTGGACTAAAATCCGGATCCCTGCCCATCTTGGGGCTTAAAGGCCGAGGAGTTTCCGAATTCGGAAGCTTGGGTTGCTGGACACGATCCAGCGAGTCCGGAGCGATGCATGGTTTTAAGTTCAATGCTCTATCGAAGTCCGTCCCTCCGCGGAAATCCGGCATGGAGGGTTCGGGAATCCGGACGTGACTAGTTTTTAATATAGGCGAAGAGTTGCCGTATCGCTCCTCTACCACTGCGACGTGGTGGGTGGCCTGGGGAGAGTTAATCTCTCTCAGATCGGTTTTAAGCCCAATCTGATTGTAGTCTGTAGCGACTCCCAGGGCGGCGATGCGATCCAAGAGCTCGTTAACAGAAGAGAGCTCTATTGGATCCAACTGTTCAGCAGATTTCGAGCTGACGCGAAAATTGCTTTTAACGACTTGAGAAGTCATTGTCGAAGCGGTGGCCGGACAGGCGGTCACAAGAAAACCACCTAGCCGGATAGTCTGGCCGGCGGCCAAGGCCCCTTTGGCGAAAACACCGTCTTTGAAGATGGGTGGAGGCATCCTTCCTATCGGTGACGACACAGAGGAACTCTCAAGGAAAGCACCAATGTCGGGGTCAAAACCGGCGGATCTCGGGTAGGGGGTCTCGAACTGTGCGTCTAGGCGGATGGTAACAGGAGACGAGGGACACAATGTTTTACCCAGGTTCGGGCCCTCTCGATGGAGGTAAAACCCTACGTCCTGCTTGATTAATATTGATGATATGGGTAGTACAAGAGTGGATCTACCACGAGATCAAGGAGGCTAAACCCTAAAGCTAGCCTATGGTATGATTGTTGTAATGTATGTTGTGTCCTACGGACTAAAGCCATCCGGTTTATATAGACACCGGAGGAGGCTAGGGTTACACAGAGTCGGTTACAATGGTAGGAGATCTACATATCCGTATCGCCAAGCTTGCCTTCCACGCCAAGGAAAGTCCCATCCGGACACGGGACGAAGTCTTCAATCTTGTATCTTCGTAGTCTTGGAGTCCGGCGGACGATGATAGTCCGGCTGTCCGTACACCCCCTAGTCCAGGACTCCCTCACTAGGGTTATAAAGGAAGTTTGTATGTGGTTACCGAATGTTGTTCGGAGTCCCGGATGAGATCCCGGACGTCACGAGGAGTTCCGGAATGGTCCGGAGGTAAAGATTTATATATGGGAAGTCCTGTTTTGGTCACCGGAAAAGTTTCGGATTTTACCGGTAACGTACCGGGACCACCGGGAGGGTCCCGGGGGTCCACCAAGTGGGGCCACCAACCCTGGAGGGCTGCATGGGCCAAGTGTGGGAGGGGACCAGCCCCAGGTGGGCTGGTGCGCCCCCCCACAGGGCCCAAGGCGCAGGAAGTGGGGAAGGGGGGCAAACCCTAGGGCAGATGGGCCCTAAGGCCCACCCTAGGTGCGCCTCCCCCCTCTCCCCTTCTGGCCGCCACCCAGATGGGATCTGGGGGCTGCCGCCACCCCTGGGGAGGGAACCCTAGAGGGGGCGCAGCCCCCTCCCCTCCCCCTATAAATACTTGAGGTCTGGGGGCTGCCGAACACACGAGAATCTCTCCCTCTTGGTGCAGCCCTACCTCTCTCCCTTCTCCTCTCCCGCGGTGCTTGGCGAAGCCCTGCAGGATAGCCACGCTCCTCCATCACCACCACGCCGTTGTGCTGCTGCTGCATGGAGTCTTCCTCAACCTCTCCCTCTCTCCTTGCTGGATCAAGGCATGGGAGACGTCATCGGGCTGTACGTGTGTTGAACGCGGAGGTGCCGTCCGTTCGGCACTAGGATCTCCCGTGATTTGGATCACGACGAGTACGACTCCTTCAACCCCGTTCTCTTGAACGCTTCCGCTTAGCGATCTACAAGGGTATGTAGATGCACTCTCCTTCCCCTCGTTGTTGGTTTCTCCATAGATAGATCTTGGTGACACGTAGGAAAATTTTGAATTTCTGCTATGTTCCCCAACACACTTCTACGACAGCACAGGTATGACTATCTTGATTTTGTCATAAATTTGTCATGGATGTACATGCATGACAAAAAACGCGACCTACTGTGACAAACACGTATCATCACGGAAGTGTATTTTTTGTAGTGTTAACGATCATTATGCTAAGCTAACGGATGGGTCTTTTCCATCACATCATTCTTTAATGATGTGCTACCGTTCATCAAATGATAACACATGTCTATGGTCAGGAAACATAACCATCTTTGATTAACAAGCTAGTCAAGTAGAGGCATACTAGGGACACTTTGTTTTGTCTATGTATTCACGCATGTACTAAGTTTCCGGTTAATACAATTCTAGCATGAATAATAAACATTTATCATGATATAAGGAAATATAGATAAAAAAATATATTGCCTCTAGGGCATATTTCTTCCCAACGGACTTGCCGCAACTCTGGAGTAAAGGCAGGGCAGCCAACCTCGAAAGGTGGGCACCCGCCAATACAGAGCACAGGCTCGTCGACGTTGGTGCCGCCACACCCTTTGGTCCGGCGGAGGTTGTCGCGGCATTGCTCGACAACCACGCATGTGTCTCCTCTCCGCCTATCCTCCGGGGCTCGTTGTTGGCCTGGACACACTCGAGGGTCAGAAGAGGCCATCGATATGTCGCAGGGTCTTGATCCTGTTGCGCTCGCGCTGGCTGCCGTGGCGGGGACTGCACCATGGGGATGGCACCCTCCGTACGGTCAACAACATGAGTCGTTGCTGTCGCTGGGGGGGCTGTAACGGGCCAGCTCGCCATGAGCCCCAGCTTCGGCAAAACCGATCAGACTTTGGACGGTGGCACGCCATTCGTCCATTTGCTCGGCCGCTGGCGGAAACCATAGCAGCAATTGAGCCCGCGCCATGGCCTCCGAGGCAGTACTTGGCATGGGTGATGATGAGGTCGATCGCACTATGGCTCGGCTCCTGACAGTGCCAGCGGCGGCAACACTGCGCCCCCGCTGCTACGGGGTGACCACCTGGATGGTAGGGTGGTGCAGTGAAAGTGCTCGAGGGCTAGTGGCTCCGTCGGGCGGAGCGACTTGGTTGACTCGTCCCGGGGGAGGTACGTGCGCTGCGACCGCACCTGTGATGAGAGCGGTCGGAGGGCGGCGACTCGCCCTTGTCTGAGCGCCGTTTTCTGCAGCTGTGCCTGTTGGTGGGCGAAAGGGGAGCAGATGGAGTAACCCCTTCACCCGGACCTTGTGGAGCGTGGCCGTCGGGGTGTTGTTGATGCTGCTCTCCTCTGATATCTCCTGCTCCTGCGTCGGACGCAGGGGAAGTGGTAATGGTGCCGCCCGCTCCGACCACATCCCCAGCAGTGTCCGCGTCCTCGCATGTCTCCGCACCCCTCCCCCTCCCCCCCCCGCCCCGCGCGCAGCGTTAGAGGCCGTGGGCAGAGGAGCCTTCAAGGTGGATGGATGATCCAAAGAACCGGGTTTCTTCTTGGGTGCCATGGTCGATGGCGTCGTCGAAGATGAAGATGGTGATGAAGGTGACGCGCTGCACACATCTTCATATTCGTGCAAGAGATCTCCCTACCTGGCATGCCAAAGATGTCGCGGGAAACCACAGCCACCTATGGGACGAGAGGGCCCCTTGCTGGTTCGGCAGGGGGGCCATAGCGTTGCACAAAGAGCAGACGAGCGTGTGACAGCATGGCAGAGATCACACATGCGATTTTTCCTTGGTTTGAGCCGCTGTGAGGCGTAAAACCCTACTCCTGCTTTGGTGGATTGATGGTCGAAAGGTGGTGGAGGAGCGTAGTACACTTGCCCTGCAAGGGTTGCCTCAGGGCGGCAGTGGCTACGCGCGTACGGGGGCATGAGTTATCCGACCATCTAACACTTTCTACGGTTGCCATGGGCCTCCTTTTATAGATCAAGGGGTTACCACAATGGCAAAGTAGTCATTATGCTTTGATAAGATAGCAAACAGTGCTATCATACCTAACTCTGAGGGCTGACAGGGTGTATTAAATGCACCACTCAACGTCACATCATTGGTTACCCAGCAAGGCTTGTCGGGCTCTCTTGCCAGCTTCACGCCTGCTTGCTTGACACATCACAGAACGTGTGTCATTTGTAGGTAGTTCTTGTAGGAAGAGGCCGCCATGTGGCGAATGGTTGCCACTTAGCACTTTGCGGCTTGACACCGCACTAATTGACGACGTGGGTCGTGGTAGAATAGTTGGTGAGATGGTTTTTCCTCTGTGTGTCCCGGCAGGCCATGCCGGGACGTCTTCTTCTAGGGGTGGCCTCGCCCCTTGTCGAGCTCGCCTGCCCGGCAAAGGAGGCCCTTCTCCTGGTGGTATCTTGCTTCTCTAGCTCGATCTTGGTCCCTCTGATCTGCATGTTGGTTCCTTTCGCAACATACCCAGGGCTTGTTGCACCGATAGATATATATCTTGCTGTCACTTAGTTGTTTATCTTGCTTAGCATAAGTTTTTGGCGCACATAGGTGAGCCTGGTCGGTTTAGGTTTTGTGCTTGATAAATCAAACGCTAGTTTTATTCCGCATTTGTTCAAGCCTAAACCGTAATTATTTTAAAGTGCCTATTCACCCCCCTCTAGGCGACATCCAAGATCTTTCAGTTGTTTCTACGGGAGTAGATGGGAATGGGAGTTCCCTATCCTCCCCTTATATACTCAAGGAGACTAGGATTTATAGAGAGAGGAAACCAATCTAGGGTGCCGCCGCACCAACTTGGAGACCAAGTTGGTCTCACGACGTTTATCTCCCTCTTCAGGCTCCCCCTACTCACCAGGCCTCATGGGCCCTCTAGCGGGCCTTCTGTCGAGCTCTGCTCAGTGAGCCATCCCTGGTGTATGACACCATCACGGATGACTCGTGCGACGAGGAGGACTATACAGATGAGATGGCGATGATGCATGCAGAGCATGCGAAAGAGCAAGTTCTCAGTTTCAAGGGATTGATCAAGGGTCATCGAGTGGTCAATTGCAGTAGGGCATGTGACCATTTGATGATGATGGAAGACTACTTTGCCACGATGCCCTATTTGCTAACAGTTATCCCAGGTGCTTTCAGATGCGAAAAAAAATCTTTGATTGTATCTACAATGGCTTCCAGTCCTTTAATGAGTTCCTCATCTTGAAGAAGGATGCCATATGAAGGATTGAGTTCTCTAGTTACCAGAAGTACACGGCCGCACTGCAGATGCTTGCATATGGAACATCCGCTGATTCGTGGGACGAATACCTATGGATGTTTGAGGGCACATGCGTGATAGGGAACGAAGCATGAAAGTCAAAAAGTTTCTGACGAAACACCCAAGATCCAATCTAGGAGAAGCATAGCTGCAAGAGAGGAGTGTGTCCACATGCACTTGTAGGCCGAAAAGCGTTAGCGTCGCAACGCGTTTGATGCAGTCGTACTCTTCGCGATCCAATCTGATCTAGTGCCGAACGACCGACACCTCCAAGATTAGCACACGCTCAGCTCGATGGCGTCCTCTCCTTCTTGATCCAGCAAACGAGAGAGAGGAGGTAGATGAGATCGGAACCAACGTGATAGCGTGGTGGTGGTGGCAGCGGAATTCCGGCAGGGCTTCGCCAAGCGTCTGCGCGAGGTGGAGGAGGTGTAACGGGAGGGAGACATGGGGGTCGAAGGGTTGCTGCCCCCAACGCCTCTCCAAGTTTATATACGCATGGAGGGGGCTGGTGGCTGATGACCCGCAAGTATACGGGATAGTTGTAGCCTCTTTCGATAAGTAAGAGTGTCGAACCCAACGAGGAGCTAAAGGTAGAACAAATACTCTCTCAAGTCCTATCAGCCACTGATACGACTCTACGCACGCTTGACGTTCGCTTTACCTAGAACAAGTATGAAGCTAGAAGTACTTTGTAGGTGTTTTTGGGTAAGCTTGCAAGAAAGTAAAGAACACGTAATATAAACTAGGGGCTGTTTAGATAAAGATGCAATAAAGTAAATACAGTGAGTGTGGAAAAGTGGTGATAGGAGTTGTGGAATTGTCCCTAAGTAATTGACTACGTTACTAGACCGGTAATCGTTATTGCAATTCTATTTGAGGGAGAGGCATAAGATAACATACTTTCTCTACTTGGATCATATGCACTTATGATTGGAACTCTAACAAGCATCTGCAACTACTAAAGATTCATTAAGGTAAAACCCAACCATAGCATTAAAGCATCAAGTCCCCTTTATCCCATACGCAACAATCCCTCTTACTCGGGTTTGTGTTTCAGTCACTCACCAACCCATTATAAGCGAATCATGAACGTATTGCAAACCCTACAGCGGGAATCCCTCACGCTTGCACGACACGGAGGGCACAATAGGACAGCAACAATAAAACATGCAACTCAAACCAATCATAGCAATTAATCAATCACCGAGAGGACAATAGGAATCTACTCAGACATCATAGGATGGCAACACATCATTGGAAAATAATATGAAGCATAAAGCACCATGTTCAAGTAGAGGGTACAGCGGGATGCGGGAGAGTGGACCGCTGGATATAGAAGGGGGAAGGTGATGGAGATGTTGGTGAAGATGACGGTGGTGCTGGTGAAGATCGCGGTGATGACGATGGCCCCCGGCGGCGTTCTGGCGCCCCCGGAAGCAAGGGGGAGAGAGCCCCCCTTCTTCTTTTTCTTCCTTGACCTTTCTCCCTAGATGGGAGAAGGGTTTCCCCTCTGGTCCTTGGATCCCATGGCTTGGGAGGGGCGAGAGCCCCTCCGAGATTGGATCTATCTCTCTGTTTCTGCGTTCTCTGCGTTCCCTGATTCTACCCCTTCACTATTTCCTTTATATCTGGAGATCCGTAACTCAGATTGGGGTAAATCTTTCGCTCAGATCTTCCTTGTAAAATTATCTTTCTTGCGCCAGAAGAAGAGCATCAACCGCCTTACGGGAGGACCACGAGGGTCAGGAGCGCGCCTGGGGGTAGGGCGCGCCCCCCTACCTCGTGACCACCCTGGACACCGTTTCGCGTTAATTTTACTTCAAGAAAATCATAAATATTCCAAAAAAATCTCCGTCCGTTTTTATCCCATTTGGAGTCCGTTTGATATTGGGTTTCTGCGAAACAAAAAACATGCAACAGACAGGAACTGGCACTGTGATAGAGGCAAAGGTGTCCCATCTTTCGATGAGATGATGGATATCGCTTTGGTGGAAGTCGACTTTGACGATCCGACTACGAACGTGCGAGGACGTCGCGCCTTAGAAATCGCTAAACCAACTCCGAGAGGTTATTGACCACGCCGGAGCACAGTCAACCTGACCACGAAGGTCTATTCCTGCAAGCAATCGAAGAACAAGCAAGAATATGATAAAAGCAATTTGAATATTGCGAGTATATATGATGTATAGATAAAGGTGGGGATCTGTAAGCGGTCTTGGTCTGGTCGTTGGACACAAACGAAGTACACGAAGTTGCAATGGCTAACTTTTAACTAAACAAATCCCAAGGGAAAAGCTACTAGATGGATCTACTTATATAGGAGCAAGGGGTGGCGGCCAAGGAGGTGGGAGGACGTCCCAAGGCAGCCTAAAACTAACCCTAGGTCGTACAAGGCCAATGGGCTCAAGTGGGGGTGACGTAACACCTTTGGAGTTGTAGTTTGACTCGGATTCTGGTGCAGCGTTAGATTGTTTCGTACATAACTCAACGCTCCGGACGTTTTTGAAGGTGATTCTAATTGGGTTGGAAAGAGCATGAAATCTACTTTCCAACAAAAAAAGAATCACCCAATTCGGAGTCCGTATGAAAAAGTTGTTGGCGTTTTGAGTCAGGTATGTCTGTGCAGTTCGAATCTGAATCCAGAACGTGAGAGACTTGGACTCTATCTTCTCTTGACCCAAAAGTGACGTGAGAGGACTTTTTGAACAATACCTAAACTTCTCCTTTTCCCTTATCTTCATATGTGGATTGTACAAATGTCCCATACACCTGCAATTAGACAAAACACAAAAGTGTGTGAAGTATGTTTGTTCTGGATAACATAAATAGATTATTGAATAGTTTGCACTAGAAATCACCTGACAAATATGCATGTATGCAATATTTTTGGTCATATCCAAGGTAATCATGTCCTCATCATCCTCCCCTTCTTGAAAATAAAGCTGTCCTCGGCGTTGCTTAATCTGAAATGTGGCTAACAAAAGAGACAAGGTGTACATGTTGTATATGTATATGTCATCCATTTTTACTTCCCTCAATTTTTGCATATATGACACATGAATAGATGAGTAATTTGCATAGCTCATAAAATCTAAAGCCAAAAAATTAGCACAAGAAGTAGAAGGCATGAAAATATTGCAACTCGGTTTGCACATATAAGTGAAGCTCTTATTCATTTCAAAAGATTAACAATGTTCATCATTAAACCATCCCAACATTGGTGAATAAACCTTAGTTGCTATAATATGATGCATCAAATTTACATGCTACAATAAACCTTACTTCCATCAAATTTACATGCTATAATATGCTTAAATAAGCAAACATGCAATAAGTCATTCAACACGGAATCATCACCAGGATTAGAGGTCATATCAAAGTGATTAAACATTGATTCTTTTGCATCAACAGTTAATTCAATGGGTGCACTCAAAATTGTTGGTATTTCAGTTGTTTGATCACATGACGCATTCATGACAGTATCAAGATTCTCTAAGATAGGTGATGTGCTCAAATCACCAGGTAAATCAACACATGATGCATTCAAGTTAACTAGGGATGCATCATTCTCATGTGAAGTTATATCATCAATACCTTTACTGTTACCTTGTCGCAAAGGCATAGCTGATGTAGGTACAGACGTAGACAATGCACCATACTCCTGAGATGATGTCGCGCTCACAATCCGAGGTGGGGCTGCTCTAGTAGGTGCAACGGTGGAGGAACCAACCGGCGGTGGTGAGCATGAACTGGAATAGTAGTTGTTGTAGTCACCCAATGCATCCTCCTATAACTGTCTCTCAAAGGTACAAGCACGAACATACATACCAGTAATGCAACGAGGAACATACTGAAATCTTGCCTGAATATCATGGTTCAAACCACCAAAAAATCTATTCATTGTAGCATCCTCAGATTCTTCTATGTCACAATGATGCATATAAGATTTGAACTCTTGGTAGTAAGCATGAACAGTGTTATTGCCTTGTTTAAATTGTTCAAATTTGCGAAGCAATTCACGATGATAGTAAGGAGGGAAAAACTGTTTTCTCATTACATCTTTCAAATCTTTCCAAGTTGTGGGTTGGTTATCAATGTTTTTCTTACAATGCACACTCCACCAAACAGAAGCAAACCAGTAAATGCTCTAGTGGCAGCTCGTACTCGCTCAAGTTCAGAAAAAACATGGTGACTAAAAACTTGTTCTACTTCAAGCTCCCAAGCTAGATAAATAGCAGGATTAAGTCTACCCTCAAATGACGGTAAAGAGCTAACCTGGCCATGTGCTTGTGTGTGTTGTCCCAACTCTCGTGACGGTGAAGATGTGTTCGTCGTCCAAGAACTTCTATCTCCGAAACCTGTCATGATTAGTAGAAACAAGAAACAAAATTCGAGAATAATGTTCCTATGAAATACTAGGATGTGGTTGTAAAGTGCTCACAGTAAAGCAAATGTCAATATCTTACAAGTTCTTACCATGCGGCAGGTGGTGACAGGCAACCAGCGGTGTCAAGTAACTCTGAAGATTGTGTAAAGCGATTGCCAGGGGAACGTATGTATACACGGTGTAGAAATATGTGGAGCTGGGTTGGCTATATATGGTAGCAAAATATTTAGCAATAATCAATTCAAAGATGCAATGTTGAATAAACGCTCAACGACGATACTGTGCTAGTCCTAGGCTAGACTGGACTAGAGACGCGAGCCTAAAACACTAATGAGGTCACGGCGTAGCACAACTAGCATCGATAAAGGATACTAAGTAGCTCTTGACAGCAAGATATAAGTGAAGATAATGATGAAAAAAACAACAGCCAAGCAGGATATACAACAACTCTGTCAGTGTACTAAAGTAGGGGTACCTTAGTACCCCGAACTTGTGCACGGGCAGTCGCAGCGTCCCGCGGAAAAGGCTTGCTGGGCGTACGCCAAGATCCTCCGCTATTCCTATTTACTGCCATTCAAGAACAAAGTGTTAGCTGAGAAGACAGAACCCCGGCAAGAGGAGCTTGCCGGGAGGGACAAGACCCCCGGCAAGAGGAGCTTGCCGGGGAGGCCAACCAAGGCACTTCAAGAGACTTGCCGTGACGCTCCGCGCGTCCCGGCAAGACCCAGCAAGCGGCAAGCTTGCGGGTGCGACAAGACAGCAACCGCGGCTAGGCGCTTGCCGCGGCAAGGCTACCACACTGCACCCGAGCTCCAGCGCATCCGACGACGTGTCGCCCCAGGACCATCCCAGGAGCACGTGGCGAGGCGCTGTGCAGCCATGCGGTGCGAGGTGGCAAGAAGAGATGACGAGAAGGCCATCATGGCAGACGGTGGCGCTCCTAACGGTCGCTTCCTTGCACTGTTTGAGCGACCAGATGGGCATTAAATGCCCTTGTCCCCTGCCGTCAGAGTTAGGTAGGGGGGCACTGTTGATAGCGGTTGTACCAACCTGCGTTTTTACTTTTTTACCCCTCTTCCTACGCTGCCACCTGTCGGTGACCCCTTTAACCTATAAAAAGGAGGCCCATTCGCACGTAGAAGGGGTTCGGTTTCTCGACTGATTCGACGCTACAACGCACCCATGCTCTTGAGCAAGAATAGAATAGAACACAAAGCAGCAGTAGGAGTTTTATCTCTCCGGAGAGCTCTGAAGCTGGGTAAAATCCCCCGCGTGCTTTCGCCTCGATCCGCTCTTCGTGCGCCCTCCGCTCCCTTGCCGGACCGAAAAGGGTCCCTGCCCCATAGGTGTTCGTTCCCCACGACCTCTCTGGCGCGCCAGGTAGGGGGCGTCGAGGTCGTGCGTATCTGATCCGGCGTCTGCGCGCGCTACATCAACATCTTCATCGACATGCCACCAAAGAAGAAGGCTTCGGAGGTGGCCGCTCCGTCTGCGACTATCCTGTCGCCACCGGAGCAAACGGGCGGTGGGGTGGACGCCGGCGGTGTTGGGGAACGTTGCAGAAAATTAAAATTTTTCCTACGGTTTCACAAAGATCCATCTAGGAGTTCATCAAGCAACGAGTATTCAGATTAGATAGCATCTACATACCACTTTGTAGATCGCAACGGAAGCGTTCGAGTGAACGTGGATGAGGTAGTCGTACTTGCCGTGATCCAATTCACCGATGACCTAGTGCCGAACGGACGGCACCTCCGCGTTCAACACACGTACGGAAAGCGTGACGTCTCCTCCTTCTTGATCCAGCAAGGCAAAGGAGAGGTTGGGGATGAAGGCTCCAGCAACAGCACGACGGCGTGGTGATGGTGGAACTGCAGTACTCCGGCAGGGCTTCGCCGTGCTCAATGGAGGAGGAGGAGGTGTTGGGGAGGGAGAGGGAGGCGCCAGGGCAATGGGTGATCAGCCCCCTCTCCCCCCCTCCCTTTATATAACCCCCAAGGGGGGGCGCCTGCCCTAGGAGATGAGATCTCCTAGGGGGGGCGGCGGCCAGGGAAGGGGGCTTGCCCCCCAAGCAAGGGGGGCGTCCCCTTTAGGGTTTCCCTCCCCCCAAACCCTAGGCGCATGGGCCTATGGGGGGGAGGCGCACCAGCCCACTATGGGCTGGTTCCATCCCTCATACAGCCCATGGGGCCCTCCGGGATAGGTGGCCCGACCCGGTGGACCCCCCGGGACCCTCCGGTGGTCCCGGTACAATACCGATAACCCCGAAACTTGTCCCGATGTCCGTATGATGACTTTCCATATATAAATCTTTACCTCCGGACCATTCCGAAACTCCTCGTGACGTCCGGGATCTCATCCGGGACTCCGAACAACATTCGGGTTACTGCACATACATATCCCTACAACCCTAGCGTCACCGAACCTTAAGTGTGTAGACCCTACGGGTTCGGGAGACATGCAGACATGACCGAGACGGCTCTCGGGCAATAACCAACAGCGGGATCTGGATACCCATGTTGGCTCCCACATGCTCCACGATGATCTCATCGGATGAACCACGATGTCAAGGATTCATTTAATCCCGTATACGATTCCCTTTGTCAATCGGTATTTTACTTGCCCGAGATTCGATCGTCGGTATACCAATACCTGGTTCAATCTCGTTACCGGCAAGTCACTTTTCTCGTTACCGTAATGCATGATCCCGTGATCAAACACTTTGATCACATTGAGCTCATTGTGATGATGCATTACCGAGAGGGCCCGGTGATACCTCTCCGTCAAGTGGAGTGACAAATCCCAGTCTCGATCCATGTCAACCCAACAGACACTCTCAGAGATGCCCGTAGCATACCTTTATAGTCACCCAGTTACGTTGTGACGTTTGGCACACCCAAAGCACTCCTACGGTATCCGGGAGTTACACGATCTCATGGTCTAAGGAAAGGATACTTGACATTGGAAAACTCTAGCAAACGAACTATGCGATCTTATGCTATGTTTAGGATTGGGTCTTGTCCATCACATCATTCTCCTAATGATGTGATCCCGTTATCGATGACATCCAATGTCCATAGTCAGGAAACCATGACTATCTGTCGATCAACGAGCTAGTCAACTAGAGGCTCACTAGGGACATGTTGTTGTCTGTTATTCACACATGTATTACGATTTCCGGTTAACACAATTATAGCACGAATAAAGACAATTATCATGAATAAGGAAATATAATAATAAAGCTTTTATTATTGCCTCTAGGGCATATTTCCAACAGTCTCCCACTTGCACTAGAGTCAATAATCTAGTTACATTGTGATGAATCGAACACCCATAGAGTTCTGGTGCTGATCATGTTTTGCCTTAGGGAGAGGTTTAGTCAACGGATCTGCGACATTCAGATCCGTGTGTACTTTACAAATCTCTATGTCTCCATCTTGAACATTTTCACGAATGGAGTTGAAGCGACGCTTGATGTGCCTGGTCTTCTTGTGAAACCTGGGCTCCTTTGCAAGTGCAATAGCTCCAGTGTTGTCACAGAAGAGCTTGATTGGCCCCGACGCATTGGGTATGACTCCGAGGTCGGTGATGAACTCCTTCACCCAAATTGCTTCATGTGCTGCCTCCGAGGCTGCCATGTACTCCGCTTCACATGTAGATCCCGCCACGACGCTTTGCTTGCAACTGCACCAGCTTACTGCCCCACCATTCAAAATATACACGTATCCGGTTTGTGACTTAGAGTCATCCAGATCTGTGTCGAAGCTAGCGTCGACGTAACCTTTTACGACGAGCTCTTCGTCACCTCCATAAACGAGAAACATTTCCTTAGTCCTTTTCAGGTACTTCAGGATATTCTTGACCGTTGTCCAGTGTTCCTTGCCGGGATTACTTTGGTACCTACCTACCAAACTTACGGCAAGGTTTACATCAGGTCTGGTACACAGCATGGCATACATAATAGAACCTATGGCTGAGGCATAGGGGATGACGCTCATCTCTTCTATATCTTCTGCCGTGGTCGGACATTGAGCTGAGCTCAATTTCACACCTTGTAACACAGGTAAGAACCCTTTCTTAGATTGATCCATATTGAATTTCTTCAATATCTTATCAAGGTATGTGCTTTGTGAAAGACCTATGAGGCGTCTCGATCTATCTCTATAGATCTTGATGCCTAATATATAAGCAGCTTCTCCAAGGTCCTTCATTGAAAAACTCTTATTCAAATAGGCCTTAATGCTGTCCAAGAGTTCTATATCATTTCCCATCAAAAGTATGTCGTCTACATATAAAATGAGAAATGCTACAGAGCTCCCACTCACTTTCTTGTAAACACAGGCTTCTCCATAAGTCTGTGTAAACCCAAACGCTTTGATCATCTCATCAAAGCGAATGTTCCAACTCCGAGATGCTTGTACCAGCCCATAAATCGAGCGTTGGAGCTTGCATACCTTGTCAGCATTCTTAGGATCGACAAAACCTTCCGGCTGCATCATATACAATTCTTCCTTAAGGAAACCATTAAGGAATGCCGTTTTGACGTCCATTTGCCATATCTCATAATCATAGTATGCGGCAATTGCTAACATGATTCGGACGGACTTCAGCTTCGCTACCGGTGAGAAAGTCTCATCGTAGTCAATTCCTTGAACTTGTCGATAACCCTTAGCGACAAGCCGAGCTTTATAGATGGTCACATTACCATCCGCGTCTATCTTCTTCTTAAAGATCCATTTATTTTCTATGGCTCGCCGTTCAACGGGCAAGTCAGTCAAAGTCCATACTTCGTTTTCATACATGGATCCTATCTCGGATTTCATGGCTTCCAGCCATTTGTCGGAATCCGGGCCCGCCATTGCTTCCTCATAGTTCGAAGGTTCACCGTTGTCTAACAACATGATTTCCAAGACAGGGTTGCCGTACCATTCTGGTGCGGAACGTGTCCTTGTGGACCTTCGAATTTCAGTAGGAGCTTGATCAGAAGTATCTTGATCATAATCATTAATTTCCTCTCTAGTCGGTGCAGGCACCTCAGGAACGATTTCTTGAGTTTCGCCATTTTCCGGTTCAAGAGGTAACACTTCATCAAGTTCTACTTTCCTCCCACTTACTTCTTTCGAGAGAAACTCTTTCTCTAGAAAGGATCCATTCTTGGCAACAAAGATCTTGCCTTCGGATCTGAGGTAGAAGGTATACCCAACAGTTTCTTTAGGGTATCCTATGAAGACGCATTTTTCCGACTTGGGTTCGAGCTTTTCAGGTTGAAGTTTCTTCACATAAGCATCGCATCCCCAAACTTTTAGAAACGACAGCTTAGGTTTCTTCCCAAACCATAATTCATACGGTGTCGTCTCAACGGATTTCGACGGAGCCCTATTTAAAGTGAATGCGGCAGTCTCTAAAGCATAGCCCCAAAAGGATAGCGGTAAATCGGTAAGAGACATCATAGATCGCACCATATCTAATAGAGTGCGATTACGACGTTTGGACACACCATTACGCTGAGGTGTTCCAGGCGGCGTGAGTTGTGAAACTATTCCACATTTTCTTAAGTGTGTGCCAAATTCGTGACTCAAGTATTCTCCTCCACGATCTGATCGTAGAAACTTGATCTTTCTATCACGTTGATTCTCAACCTCATTCTGAAATTCCTTGAACTTTTCAAAGGTCTCAGACTTGTGTTTCATTAAGTAGATATACCCATATCTACTCAAGTCATCAGTGAGGGTGAGAACATAACGATAGCCACCGCGAGCCTCAACACTCATTGGACCGCACACATCGGTATGTATGATTTCCAATAAGTTGGTAGCTCGCTCCATTGTTCATGAGAACGGAGTCTTGGTCATTTTACCCATGAGGCATGGTTCGCACGTGTCAAATGATTCATAATCAAGAGACTCTAAAAGTCCATCTGCATGGAGCTTCTTCATGCGTTTGACACCTATGTGACCAAGGCGGCAGTGCCACAAATATGTGGGACTATTGTTATCAACTTTAACTCTTTTGGTACTCACACTATGAATATGTGTATCATCACGTACGAGATTCATCAAGAATAAACCATTAACCATCGGAGCATGACCATAAAACATATCTCTCATATAAATAGAACAACCATTATTCTCGGATTTAAATGAGTAGCCATCTCGAATTAAGCGAGATCCGGATACAATGTTCATGCTCAAACTTGGTACTAAATAACAATTATTAAGGTTTAAAACTAATCCCGTAGGTAAATGTAGAGGCAGCGTGCCGACGGCGATCACATCGACCTTGGAACCATTCCCGACGCGCATCGTCACCTCGTCCTTCGCCAGTCTCCGTTTATTCCGCAGCTCCTGCTTTGAGTTACAAATGTGAGCAACTGCACCGGTATCAAATACCCAAGAGCTACTACGAGTACTGGTAAGGTACACATCAATTACATGTATATCACATATACCTTTGGTTTTGCCGGCCTTCTTGTCCGCTAAGTATTTGGGGCAGTTCCGCTTCCAGTGACCACTTCCCTTGCAATAAAAGCACTCAGTTTCGGGCTTGGGTCCATTCTTTGGCTTCTTCCCGGCAACTTGCTTACCGGGCGCGGCAACTTCCTTGCCGTCCTTCTTGAAGTTCTTTTTACCCTTGCTCCTTTTGAACTTAGTGGTTTTATTCACCATCAGCACTTGATGCTCTTTCTTGATTTCTACCTCTGCTGATTTCAGCATAGCATACACCTCAGGAATGGTCTTTACCATCCCCTGCATATTGTAGTTCATCACAAAGCTCTTGTAGCTAGGTGGAAGCGACTGGAGGATTCTGTCAATGACCACTTCTTCCGGAAGATTAACTTCCAGTTGAGTCAAGCGGTTGTGCAATCCAGACATTCTGAGTATGTGCTCACTGACAGAGCTATTTTCCTCCATCTTACAGCCAAAGAATTTGTTGGAGATCTCATATCTCTCAACCCGGGCATGACCTTGGAAAACCATTTTCAGCTCTTCGAACATCTCATATGCTCCATGTCTCTCAAAACGCTTTTGGAGCCCCGGCTCTAAGCTGTAAAGCATGCCGCACTGAACGAGGGAGTAATCATCGCATCGCGACTGCCAAGCGTTCATAACGTCTTGTTGTGCAGGGAGAACAGGTGAGTCACCCAGCGGTGCTCGTAGGACATAATCTTTCTTGGCAGCTATGAGGATGATCCTCAGGTTCCGGACCCAGTCCGTATAGTTGCTACCATCGTCTTTCAGCTTGGTTTTCTCTAGGAACGCGTTGAAGTTGAGGACTACGTTGGCCATTTGATCTACAAGACATATTGTAAATATTTAGACTAAGTTCATGATAATAAAGTTCATTTAATCAAATTATTTAATGAACTCCCACTTAGATAGACATCCCTCTTCCAGTCATCTAAGTATTACATGATCCGAGTCAACTAGGCCGTGTCCGATCATCACGTGAGACGGACTAGTCAACATCGGTGAACATCTTCATGTTGATCGTATCTTCTATACGACTCATGCTCGACCTTTCGGTCTTCCGTGTTCCGAGGCCATGTCTGTACATGCTAGGCTCGTCAAGTCAACCTAAGTGTTTGCGTGTGTAAATCTGTCTTACACCCGTTGTATGTGAACGTTAGAATCTATCACACCCGATCATCACGTGGTGCTTCGAAACAACGAACTGTCGCAACGGTGCACAGTTAGGGTGAACACTTTCTTGAAATTATTATGAGGGATCATCTTATTTACTACCGTCATTCTAAGTAAACAAGATGCAAAACATGATAAACATCACATGCAATCAAATAATAAACGTGACATGATATGGCCAATATCACATAGCTCCTTCGATCTCCATCTTGGGGCTCCATGATCATCTTGTCACCGGCTTGACACCATGATCTTCATCATCATGATCTTCATCATCGTGTCTCCATGAAGTTGCTCGCCAATTATTACTTCTACTACTATGGCTAACGCGTTTAGCAATAAAGTAAAGTAATTTACATGGCGATTCTCAATGACACGCAGGTCATACAAAAATAAAGACAACTCCTATGGCTCCTGCCGGTTGTCATACTCATCGACATGCAAGTCGTGATTCCTATTACAATATAGCATGAACATCTCATACATCACATATAGATCATTCATCATTCATCACAACTTTGGCCATATCATATCACAAAGCACTTGCTGCAAAAACAAGTTAGACGTCCTCTAATTGTTGTTGCAAGTTTTACGTGGCTGAATTAGGGTTCTAGCAAGAACGTTTTCTTACCTACGTTAAAACCACCACAACGTGATTTGTCAACTTCTATTTACCCTTCATAAGGACCCTTTTCATCGAATCCGCTCCAACTAAAGTAGGAGAGACAGACACCCGCCAGCCACCTTATGCAACTAGTGCATGTTCGTCGGTGGAACCGGTCTCACGTAAGCGTACGTGTAAGGTTGGTCCGGGCCGCTTCATCCCACAATACCGTTGAAGCAAGATAAGACTAGTAGCGGCAAGAAGAGTTGACAACATCTACGCCCACAACAAATTGTGTTCTACTCGCGCAAGAAGAACTACGCATAGACCTAGCTCATGATGCCACTGTTGGGGAACGTTGCAGAAAATTAAAATTTTTCCTACGGTTTCACCAAGATCCATCTAGGAGTTCATCAAGCAACGAGTATTCAGATTAGATAGCATCTACATACCACTTTGTAGATCGCAACGGAAGCGTTCGAGTGAACGTGGATGAGGTAGTCGTACTTGCCGTGATCCAATTCACCGATGACCTAGTGCCGAACGGACGGCACCTCCGCGTTCAACACACGTACGGAAAGCGTGACGTCTCCTCCTTCTTGATCCAGCAAGGCAAAGGAGAGGTTGGGGATGAAGGCTCCAGCAACAGCACGACGGCGTGGTGATGGTGGAACTGCAGTACTCCGGCAGGGCTTCGTCGTGCTCAATGGAGGAGGAGGAGGTGTTGGGGAGGGAGAGGGAGGCGCCAGGGCAATGGGTGATCAGCCCCCTCTCCCCCCTCCCTTTATATAACCCCCAAGGGGGGGCGCCTGCCCTAGGAGATGAGATCTCCTAGGGGGGGCGGCGGCCAGGGAAGGGGGCTTGCCCCCCAAGCAAGGGGGGCGTTCCCTTTAGGGTTTCCCTCCCCCCAAACCCTAGGCGCATGGGCCTATGGGGGGGAGGCGCACCAGCCCACTATGGGATGGTTCCCTCCCTCATACAGCCCATGGGGCCCTCCGGGATAGGTGGCCCCACCCGGTGGACCCCCCGGGACCCTCCGGTGGTCCCGGTACAATACCGATAACCCCGAAACTTGTCCCGATGTCCGTATGATGACTTTCCATATATAAATCTTTACCTCCGGACCATTCCGAAACTCCTCGTGACGTCCGGGATCTCATCCGGGACTCCGAACAACATTCGGGTTACTGCACATACATATCCCTACAACCCTAGCGTCACCGAACCTTAAGTGTGTAGACCCTACGGGTTCGGGAGACATGCAGACATGACCGAGACGGCTCTCGGGCAATAACCAACAGCGGGATCTGGATACCCATGTTGGCTCCCACATGCTCCACGATGATCTCATCGGATGAACCACGATGTCAAGGATTCATTTAATCCCGTATACGATTCCCTTTGTCAATCGGTATTTTACTTGCCCGAGATTCGGAGGTGGAAGCAGTGAGGAAGGTGACAGCACAGTCAGCAGTCAAGTTCTTCAGGTCAATTGTTTGCCGTTTCGGAGTCCCTAACAGGATCATCACCGACAACGCCACACAATTCACGAGCCGCACCTTCATGCAGTACGTCCAAGATCTTGGCACCAAGATCTTCTTCGCTTCTGTTGCTCACCCGAGAAGAAACGGTCAAGCGGAGAGGGCGAACGCTGAAGTGCTGCGCGGGCTCAAGACCAGAACTTTCGACAGGTTGCGCAAGTGCGGAAGAAATTGGATCGAGGAGCTGCCAGTGGTTCTTTGGTCGATCAGGACGACGCCAAATCGAGCCACTGGCCAGACACCTTTTGCTCTTGTCTATGGAGCAGAAGCAGTTCTCCCCACGGAACTCGTATACGGATCGCCTCGAGTGCTCGCTTATGATGAGCTTGAGCAAGAGCAGCTGCGGCAAGATGACGCGCTGCTCCTCGAGGAAGATCGTCTTCAGGCTGCTGTATGAGTTGCTCGTTACCAGCAAGCTTTGCGTCGCTACCATAGCCGCAAAGTTAATGCCAGAAGCTTTGAGGAAGGCGACCTTGTTCTTCGGCGCGTTCAATCCACCAAGAATTCCAACAAGTTGACGCCGAAGTGGGAAGGCCCTTATCGGGTGAAACGAGTCACTAGGCCCGGCGCTGTCCGCCTTGAGACCGAAGATGGCTTTCTGCTGAGCAATTCCTGGAACATAGAGCATCTTCGCAAGTTTTACCCATAAGGCGCGGTTGCCGGAATCTGTTCCGGCAACCACCTTTTGTACAAGCTTTGTCGTTGTTGCATGTAACCCTTTGTACAAAGCCGGGCGCAGATCCCGTGCATAAATAAAGTTCATGTGTGCTTCGCACATCCTGTCAAATTTCATGCATTCTTTCTTTTTTTGCATGTTTTATCTGACACTTTGTGCAGCACTTCCCCCGGTAAGCAATAACGAGCCCTAAGGCCCCATACCATTATTTTCTCTTCTTCCTTTTTCTCAAAAAGAAGGTTCCTTCGCCCACAAGTTCACGGGGGGGAGGAGAGGATAAAGGGGTGGACCAGGCGTCGTTCAAAGAAGTATGGCCTTGCCGGGACACAGACGACAGAAAAGCTAAGTTGCCAAAGTTTGAGCACAGTCAGTTTTAAATTTTTAAGTTATATTCCTTGAACGACCGTGCCTTGTATGGAAAACCTGTGCGCGGAGGAACCGGTTCGTGGCTAAGTTGCGCCCTTACTTTGTTTCGAGTCCGCTCAACAAGGGAAGCGTGCTGCAACTAGTCCCGACAAGGTTTCTTGCTGGAGGCAACATCGCCAGCGGGCTGCTGATGTTCCGCACTCAGCGCTCGCGGCAAGCGTGCTTGCGCCGGCAAGTTCCCTAAAAGCGTAGGGTAAAAACATACAAGGGATGGAATCGAATAAAGGAAGTAACATAGCAGATAGTACCCAGAATAAAGTTATATTATAATAAATAACTTGCCGCGCTCTAATAGATTGTTTCCATGACATATCTAGCAGCGGCAAGAAGAAGAAAAGGGGAAGAAGAGTGGCCTAATCCGCGCGCTCGCCATCGATCCTCCTGACTTCGTTCACCTTGTCCACAATGGGTGCGACGATGGCTTTGAGCTCCTCAAGATCAGCACCCGCCGGCAGCTTCTTGAGGACGCGGGAGAGGTCGAGGCCTGGATTGCGGAAGAGGATCTTTACCAGCACCTTCTCCAAGACCTTGGCGCAGATTGCGCGCGACTCGTCCGCCAGCTTCTTCGGGATCCTTTCCCGAGGTTGCTGGAGGGCCGTCACCATGCCCTTGAAGAAAATAGTGAGCTTGGCGCTGGGCTGGAGGTTCTCGTCGGGGGAGTACCCGAAGCCCGCCAAGTCCAGCTCCGCCAACTCCTCGTCGATGGCTGCAGCGATGTTGACGAGGCCCTCCGTCCAGAGCTCCACCGTGGCCTTGAAAGTGTTCTGAGTCTCGGCGGCCCTCGTCAGCAGCTCTTCGTTGCCCTTGACCTCTTTCTTCAAGTCATCTTCTCGCTTCTTGGCGGCGCCCAGCGTATCCGTCAAGGTGGCCAGCTTCAGCTCCAGATCAGCGCTCGAGTCCTTGGCAGTGTTCAGCTCCTTGATCTTGTCGGCGAGCTGAACTTGTAGATCGCCATGGGCGCGTGCATCCTTCTCGCGTTCGCGCTGGAGTGCGGCAAGCTCTTCATTTTTCCCTTTCATGTCCGCCTCCAGCTGCGTCACCTTCACCTCTAACTCCTTCTTGGCGGCCTCAGGAGCCGCGGTGGCATCCTTCGCCTCCTTGAGTGCCCCGCCAAGTGATTGCTCCCGGACGGCGAGCTCCTCCTCGTGGCTGTCCAAGTTCACCTTCTTATGTATTAGCTCACCATCCCGCTTGGACAGCTCCTCGGCGGCGAGCCTCTTCTGCTCTTCGGCTTCAGCCTTTTCCAGGATGAACGCCTTCTTCGCCTCGATCTGCTCTGCGTGCGCCCTCCGCTCCCTTGCCGGACCGAGAAGGGGCCAGGGCCTGTCGGTGTACTAAAGTAGGGGTACCTTAGTACCCCGAACTTGTGCACGGGCAGTCGCAGCGTCCCGCGGCAAGGCTTGCCGTGCGTCCGCCAAGATCCTCCGCTATTCCTATTTACTGCCATTCAAGAACAAAGTGTTAGCTGAGAAGACAGAACCCCGGCAAGAGGAGCTTGCCGGGAGGGACAAGACCCCCGGCAAGAGGAGCTTGCCGGGGAGGCCAACCAAGGCACTTCAAGAGACTTGTCGTGACGCTCCGCGCGTCCCGGCAAGACCCAGCGAGCAGCAAGCTTGCGGGTGCGACAAGACAGCAACCGCGGCTAGGCGCTTGCCGCGGCAAGGCTGCCACTCTGCACCCGAGCTCCAGCGCATCCGACGACGTGTCGCCCCAGGACCATCCCAGGAGCACGTGGCGAGGCGCTGTGCAGCCATGCAGTGCGAGGTGGCAAGAAGAGATGACGGGAAGGCCATCGTGGCAGACGGTGGCGCTCCTAACGGTCGCTTCCCTGCACTGTTTGAGCGATCAGATGGGCATTAAATGCCCTTGTCCCCTGCCGTCAGAGTTAGGTAGGGGGCACTATTGATAGCGGTTGTACCAACCTGCGTTTTTACTTTTTTACCCCTCTTCCTACGCTGCCACCTGTCGGTGACCCCTTTAACCTATAAAAAGGAGGCCCATGCGCACGTAGAAGGAGTTCGGTTTCTCGACTGATTCGACGCTACAACGCACCCACGCTCTTGAGCAAGAACAGAATAGAACACAAAGCAGTAGTAGGAGTTTTATCTCTCCGGAGAGCTCTGAAGCTGGGTAAAATCCCCCGCGTGCTTTCGCCTCGATCCACTCTTCGTGCGCCCTCTGCTCCCTTGCCGGACCGAAAAGGGGCCCTGCCCTTAGGTGTTCGTTCCCCACGACAAACTCTCTCTCCAACTTTCCTCTTGAAAAGTTTGAGCCAATTTTCTGATAAATTCTTGCAAAGAATGCTACTAACTCAAACTTTCCAATGCAAAAAGAATCACTCAATTCCGAGTTGATATGAGGAGTCAAAGTATTCTAAAACTGGCCTGAAAAATTGGAACAAGCTGTGTTCACGAACTTCGGAGGGCAAAAAGACCTATTTAGAAGCCTATTTTGAGGTGTCAAATATTGAACTAGCTTCTGCAACTATTTACATGCGGCTCGTCGCTAGCTTCAATTTGAGTACTCACGGAGCCAAAACGGACTTCGTATGAGGAAAATACACCTGTTTTACTGAACAGTGCGCAAAACAGATTCTAATCCGAATTCAGGTACGAGATTGATTCTAGATAGATCCGATTTTTTTTCTTCTCTCTTTTTTTTCCTCATGCTTTTTTTTTCTTTTTCTTCTCTCTCTTTTTATTTTTTTTCTTTCCTTTTTTTCTCTCTTTTTTTTCTCCCTCTTTCCAAGACAAACAAAATAAGATGCAGATTGGATCACGCGAAGATGTGAATGACCTCAACTATGATTATGACAATGATCAGTATGTAGCACGTGGTGGAAATTGATGGATGGGATGGTGGACAACGGAAGGGATAATGATGCAGCGGCAAAGTGAGTAATGTGAACAGAACTCGAAACTCTAAAGGAACTAGACACTAAAACCAGCAACTCGACACGACGATGCAACCGATAATTCAATAATGCAAACAATGAAAAGAAAATTGCAAAGGCTTGGACTGGCTAGGACAAATGAAGAATAGATCTAACTTTTTTTGTGGCTTTTTCTTGGACAATAGGTAAGAAAATAAATCGAATCTAGGGATAACTGGAAAATCTCACCGAGCAACCTGAAAACTGATACCATTGATAGAGGCAAAGGTGTCCCGTCTTTCGATGAGATGATGGATATCGCTTTGGTGGAATTCGACTTTGACGATCCGACTACGAACGTGCGAGGACGTCGCGCCTTAGCAATCGCTAAACCAACTCCGAGAGGTTATTGACCACGCCGGAGCACAGTCAACCTGACCACGAAGATCTATTCCTTCAAGCAATTGAAGAACAAGCAAGAATATGATAAAAGCAATCTGAATATTGCGAGTATATATGATGTATTGATAAAGGTGGGGATCCGTAAGCGGTCTTGGTCTGGTCGTTGGACACAAACGAAGTACACGAAGTTGCAATGGCTAACTTTTAACTAAACAAATCCCAAGGGAAAAGCTACTAGATGGATCTACTTATATAGGAGCAAGGGATGGCGGCCAAGGAGGTGGGAGGACGTCCCAAGGCAGCCTAAAACTAACCCTAGGTCGTACAAGGCCAATGGGCCCAAGTGGGGGTGACGTAACACCTCTGGAGTTGTAGTTTGACTCGGATTCTGGTGCAGCGTCAGATTGTTTCGTCCATAACTCAATGCTCCGGACGTATTTTAAGGTGATTCTAATTGGGTTGGAAAGAGCATGAAATCTACTTTCCAACAAAAAAAGAATCACCCAATTCGGAGTCTGTATGAAAAAGTTGTTGGCGTTTTGAGTCAGGTATGTCTGTGCAGTTCGAATCTGAATCCAGAACGTGAGAGACTTGGACTCTATCTTCTCTTGAGCCAAAAGTGACGTGAGAGGACTTTTTGAACAACACCTAAACTTCTCCTTTTCCCTTATCTTCATATGTGGATTGTACAAATGTCCCATACACCTGCAATTAGACAAAACACAAAAGTGTGTGAAGTATGTTTGTTCTAGATAACATAAATAGATTATTGAATAGTTTGCACTAGAAATCACCTGACAAATATGCATGTATGCAATATTTTTGGTCATATCCAAGGTAGTCATGTCCTCATCACACTGGGCACTGGATCAATATGTTAGTCTGAAAAATAGTATAAAAAGTTGCCAAAAAGTATATGAAAGTGAATAATATTGGCATGGAACAATCAAAAATTATAGATACGACGGAGACGTATCAGCATCCCCAAGCTTAATTCTTGCTCGTCCTCGAGTAGGTAAATGATAAAAAAGAATAATTTTTGATGTGGAATGCTACCTAGCATAATCTTGATCATATGTCTAATCATGGCATGAATATTAAGACACGAGTGATTCAAAGAAATAGTCTATCATTTGACATAAAAGCAATAATACTTCGAGCATACCAATAAAGCAATCATGTCTTTTCAAAACAACAAGGCCAAAGCAAGCTTATCCCTACAAAATCATACAGTTTGGCCATGCTTCATTTTCGTCACACAAAATGCCCCCATCATGCACAACCCCGATGACAAGCCGAGCAATTGGTTCATACTTTTTAACGCGCTTCAGCTTTTTCAACCCTCACGCAATACATGAGCGCAAGCCATGGATATAGCACTATATGTGGAAGAGAATATAATGATGAAGGTTATATGGAGAAGACAAAAAAGGAGAAAGTCTCACATCGACGCGGCTAATCAACGGGCTATGGAGATGCCCGTCAATTGGTGTCAATGCGAGGAGTGGGGATTGCCATGCAACGGATGCACTAAGAGCTATAAGTGTATGAAAGCTCAACAAAAGAAACTAAGTGGGTGTGCATCCAACTTGCTTGCTCATGAAGACCTAGGGCATTTGAGGAAGCCCATCGTTGGAATATACAAGCCAAGTTCTATAATGAAAATTCCCACTAGTATGTGAAAGTGACAACATAGGAGACAATCTCTATGAAGAACATGGTGCTACTTTGAAGCACAAGATATGAGACTCACTACATGAAGAACATGGTGCTACTTTGAAGCACAAGTGTGGAAAAAGAGATAGTAACATTGCCCCCCCTTTTTTGGTGGGCTTCTTTGGCCCCTTTTTTTATTTAGGCTTCTTTGGCCTTTCCTTTTTTTTATGGGGCAATGTTCTATAATGATGATCGTCACACTTTTATTTACTTACAACTCGATATTACAACTCGATACTGGAACAAAGATATGACTCTATATGAATGCTTCCGGCGGTGTACCGGGATGTGTAATGATCTAGCATAGCAATGACATCAAAACACGGACAAGCCATGAAAACATCATGCTAGCTATCTTACGATCATGCAAAGCAATATGACAATGAATGCTCAAGTCATGAATATGATGATGATGGAAGTTGCATGGCAATATATCTCGGAATGGCTATGGAAATGCCATAATAGGTAGGTATGGTTGCTGTTTTGAGGAAGATATAATGAGGCTTATGTGTGATAGAGCGTATCATATCACGGGGTTTGGATGCACCGGCGAAGTTTGCACCAACTCTCAAGGTGAGAAAGGGCAATGCACGGTACCGAAGAGGCTAGCAATGATGGAAAGGTGAGAGTGCGTATAATCCATGGACTCACATTAGTCATAAAGAACTCATATACTTATTGCAAAAGTTTATTAGACCTCGAAGCAAAGTACTACTACGCATGCCCCTAGGGGGATAGATTGGTAGGAAAAGACCATCGCTCGTCCCCGACCGCCACTCATAAGGAAGACAATCAAAGAAACACCCCATGCTTCAAATTTGTCACACAACGGTTACCACACGTGCATGCTACGGGACTTGCAAACCTCAACACAAGTGTCTCTACAATCCACAACCACCCACTAGCATGACTCTAATATCACCATCTTTATATCGCAAAACTATTGCAAGGAATCAAACATATCATATTCAGCGATCTACAAGTTTATGTAGGATTTTATGACTAACCATGTGAATGACCAACTCCTGTCATCTCTCTAAATAGATATAAGTGAAGCAAGAGAGTTTAATTCTTTCTACAAAAGATATTCCCACGCTCTAACAAATATAAGTGAAGCAAAAGAGCATTCTACAAATGGCGGTTTTCTATGTAAAGAGAAACAGGCAATCCAACTTCAAATGATATAAGTGAAGCACATGAAGCATTCTATAAAGCCACACTCAAAAGATTTAAGTGAAGTGCAATGAGCATTATATAAATCAACCAAGGATTATCTCATACTAGCATGGTGCATAAAAGAAAAATAAAAACCTAATTGCAAAAGACAATCCAAGACTTGCACATAATGCATGAACGAAACGAATTCGAAAACATACCGATACTTGTTGAAGAAAGAGGGGATGCCTCCCTAGCATCCCCAAGCTTAGACGCTTGAGTCTCCTTGAATATTTACTTGGGGTGCCTTGGGCATCCCCAAGCTTGAGATCTTGCCTCTCTTCCTTCTTCTCACATCGAAACATCCTCGATTAGACACTACATCCACACAAAACTTCAATAGAAAACTTGGTAAGATCCATTAGTATAATAAAGCAAATCACCACTCTATGTATTGTTTCAAACCAATTCATATTTTGTTTTTTCATTGTGTCTACTGTAATCTAACTTTTTCATGGCTTAATCCACTGATATAAATTGATAGTTTCATCAAAACAAGCAAACTATGCATCAAAAACAGAATCTGTCTAAAACAGAACAGTCTGTAGCAATCTGAACATCCACCATACTTCTGTTACACCAAAAATTGTACCAAAATTAGGAAAACTAAACAAGTTGTACATCAAGACATTTCAAAAAGAATCATAACCATTTGACGTTCCAGTTAAAAACGTAAAATCGCGCACTACAGCCAAAGTTCCTGTCCTGCACCGTACAAACCAACAAGCATTGTAAACATCCTAAAGGCAAACCTTGGCACATTATTTTTATAATACAATGGAATTGTACAAGGGGATAATTATTTTTGTTGAAAAGTTTCTGTAATCAAGATTCACAAAGTTTCCGTGAGCATGAACAAAGTTCAAGGAGCTCTCCCACTTCAACAATGCTTGTCTCTCTCACTTTCACTTTCCTTTTTGAAAAGTTTTAGGTTCCCCTCTTTATTTTTTAATTTTTTTAAACTATATGAAAGCACTCAACAGAAATAAATGACTCTCTAAAACTTCCGGGTTGTCTCCCTGGCAGCGCTTTCTTTAAAGCCATTAAGCTAGGCATTAGTGCTCAAGTAATGAATCCACCCGGATCCCAAGGTATATCAAAGCCAATTTTAATTAACAATGATTTGTAATTTAGTAGTGAGCACAAAGTAACATATATCATGCAACAACGAGGTCTAACTCTCTTCCTATGCATCGGCATGTCATAAAAGAACAATTCATGCACACATAGTAAAGGCCAATGCATAGTATAAGCAGTTTCTTGCAATTCTATCGTGTTGGGAACATAGAGAGGTGGAGACATAGTTCCTCTCTCATAATAATTGCAAGTAGGAGCAGCAAGCACATGCATATTACATTCATCAAAATCATTGTGTGCAATGGTAAAAGGCAACCCATCAATATAATCCTTAATAAGTGCAAACTTCTCCGATATAGTGTAGTCGAGAGAATTCAAAAAGATAATAGGACTATCATGCGTGGGTGCAATAGCAACAATTTCATGTTTAACATAAGGAACTATAGCAAGTTCATCTCCATAAGCATGATTCATATTGGCATCTTGGCCACAAGCATAGCAAGCATCATAAAAAAGGGATATTTCAAGAGAATCAACGGGATCATAACAATCATCATAGCAATCATCATGGCAATCATCATAGCAACCATCCTTCGGTAAGCACGAAGGAGAATTAAATAATGTGTGAGTTGGACGGTTACTCTCATTAGAAGGTGGGCACGGGTAGCTAATCCGCTCCTCCTCCTTTGTTCTTCGCTCTCCTCATCATCTTTTTTATCCAATGAGCTCACAGTTTCATCAATTTCTTCTTCCATAGCTTCCTGCAAAATATTAGTCTCTTCTTGGACAGCAGAGACTTCCTTAATAAATTGTTTAACAAAGGCATTGGAAGCATAATTATAATAACAATATTCAAGTATGGCAAAAAATTTAGATTTGTAAAGAGTAGTATCATACTTTTCAATCAACATAGCAATTTCAAAAGCACCCTTAAAAGCAACAAATTCTTCAATTTGTTGAACATCATAGTAACTATAAACACCCTTAGCATAAGAAGATAAGATTCCATTATCAATAAACTCACATTGGTAGGGAAGGTGTTTTTTAGGGTTTTCAGAACAAGAAGTAAAATCATATTCCCAACATAAATTCCAAGCATAGCATTGTAAAAGTTGAATTTGACACCATAATAGTTTCCCTATTTCAGATATACGGTGCCGCACATAACAAGCATGCTCATCTAAAGATTTGCCCTCAACTAAGCTAGTTGGGGTTTCAGCACGAGCACACAGGGATCGAAGATGATCCAAGTAATAAGCTTCAGCAGTGCGATAGATTTTGAGTGGTTCTTCAACCATTGGTTCAGCAGGTACAACTAATTTTTTTGGTATTTTGCATTTCCTACCCATGACTAAAGATAGAAAACAACTAAGAACAGTAAATAAAAATTACTTAATGATAAAGCAAACAAGCACACACGAGAATATTCACCCCACTCTATGACTCCCCGACAACGGCGCCAGAAAAAGGTCTTGATGACCCGCAAGTATACGGGATAGTTGTAGCCTCTTTCGATAAGTAAGAGTGTCGAACCCAACGAGGAGCTGAAGGTAGAACAAATACTCTCTCAAGTCCTATCGGCCACTGATACGACTCTACGCACGCTTGACGTTCGCTTTACCTAGAACAAGTATGAAACTAGAAGTACTTTGTAGGTGTTTTCGGGTAAGCTTGCAAGAAAGTAAAGAACACGTAAATATAAACTAGGGGCTGTTTATATAAAGATGCAATAAAGTAAATACAGCGAGTGTGGAAAAGTGGTGATAGGAGTTGTGGAATTGTCCCTAAGTAATTGACTACGTTACTAGACCGGTGATCGTTATTGCAATTCTATATGAGGGAGAGGCATAAGCTAACATACTTTCTCTACTTGGATCATATGCACTTATGATTCAAACTCTAGCAAGCATCCGCAACTACTAAAGATTCATTAAGGTAAAACCCAACCATAGCATTAAAGCATTAAGTCCCCTTTATCCCATACGCAACAATCCCTCTTACTCGGGTTTGTGTTTCAGTCACTCACCAACCCACTATAAGTGAATCATGAACGTATTGCAAACCCTACAGCGGGAATCCCTCACGCTTGCGCGACACGGAGGGCAAAATAGGACAGCACCAATAAAATATGCAACTCAAACCAATCATAGCAATTCATCAATCACCGATAGGACAATAGGAATCTACTCAGACATCATAGGATGGCAACACATCATTGGAAAAGAATATGAAGCATAAAGCACCATGTTCAAGTAGAGGGTACAGCGGGATGCGGGAGAGTGGACCGCTGGATATAGAAGGGGGAAGGTGATGGAGATGTTGGTGAAGATGACGGTGGTGTTGGTGAAGATCGCGGTGATGATGATGGCCCCCGGTGGCATTCCGGCGCCATCGGAAGCAAGGGGGAGAGAGCCCCCCCCTTCTTCTTCTTCCTTGACCTTCTCCCTAGATGGGAGAAGGGTCTCCCCTCTGGTCCTTGGCTCCCATGGCTTGGGAGGGGCGAGAGCCCCTCCAAGATTGGATCTATCTCTCTGTTTCTGCGTTCTCAGCGTTCCCTGATTCTACCCCTTCACCGTTTCCTTTATATCTGGAGATCCGTAACTCCGGTTGGGGTAAATCTTTCGCTCAGATCTTCCTTGTAAAATTATCTTTCTTGCGCCAGAAGAAGAGCATCAACCGCCTTATGGGTGGACCACGAGGGTCAGGGGCGCACCTGGGGGGTAGGGCGCGCCCCCTACGTCGTGACCACCCTGGACACCGTTTCGCGTTAATTTTACTTCCAGAAAATCATAAATATTCCAAAAAAATCTCTGTCCGTTTTTATCCCGTTTGGACTCCGTTTGATATTGGGTTTCTGCGAAACAAAAAACATGCAACAGACAGGAACTGGCACTGGGTACTGGATCAATATGTTAGTCCCAAAAATAGTATAAAAAGTTGCCAAAAAGTATATGAAAGTGAATAGTATTAGCATGGAACAATCAAAAATTATAGATACGACGGAGACGTATCAGCGGCTTGCCCTCCAAGACCCTAAGGTCATTGGCCAAAGGGGAAGGAAGGAAATCCCTCCTTTCCTTCCCCGCCGATCGCTATCCCCTTTTTAGGGATCCTGATCTTATCCCTTTGGGATATGATACTATTGTGCACCTAGACCAGGAGTGTGAGGAATTTACCCACTACCCACGTTCATGTGGGTCCCCCATGCATGTGGGCCCCACTCCAGAACCTTCTCGGTACAATACCAAAAAACCCGAACATTTTTCAGAACCCCGACAACAACTTTCCATATATAAATCTTTACCTCCGGACCATTTCAGAGCTCCTCGTGATGTCCCGGATCCCATCCGAGACTCCCAAAAACCTTTGGACTTTCCACTATTAATATATCAATACTTGCCTAACGCTACCGGACGTTAAGCGTGCAACCCTACGGGTTCAGAACATGCAGACATGATCGAAACTCCTCTCCGGTCAATAACCAATATCGGGATCTGGATGCCCATATTGGTTCCTACATATTCAAGGAAGATTTTTATTGGTTGAACCCTGATGTCAAGGATTCAGTCAATCCCGTATGCAATTCCCTTTGTCCGGTGATATGTTACTTGCCCAAGATTCGATCGACGGTATCTCCATACCTAGTTCAATCTCGTTACTGGCAAGTCTCTTTACTCGTTCAGTAATACAAGATCCCATGACTAAACTCATTAGTCACATGAAGCTTCTTATGATGTTGTATTACTGAGAGGTCCCAGAGATATCTCACACAGAGCAACAAATCCCAGTCTCGGTCCATGCAACCCATCAGACACCTTCAGAGATACCTGTAGAGCACCTTTATGATCGCCTAGTTACAAAGTAACATTTGATAGCACACAAGGCATTCCTCCAGTATCTGGGAGTGGCATGATCTCACGTTAGAAGGAACAAATACTTGACAAGAAGAAAGCAATAGAAAATAACTAAATGATCTGATGCTAAGCTTACGGTTGGGTATGTCCATCACATCATTCTCCTAATGATGTGATCCCGTCATCAAATGACAACTCATGTCCATGGTTAGGAAACCTTAACCATCTTTGATCAACGAGCTACTCTAGTAGAGGGTTACTAGGGACACGGTATAGTTTATGTATTCTGATACGTCTCCAACGTATCTATAATTTTTGATTGTTCCATGCTATTATATTACCCGTTTTGGATGTTTATGGGCTTTACTTTACACTTCTATATCATTTTTGGGACTAACCTACTAACCGGAGGCCCAGCCCGAATTGCTGTTCTTTTGCTTATTTCAGTGTTTCGAAGAAAGGAATATCAAACAGAGTCCAAACGGGATGAAACCTTCAGGAGCAATCTTTTCGAAACAAATGCAAACTAGGAGACTTGGAGTGGACGTCAAGAAGTAAACGAGGCAGCCAAGAGGGTGCCCGACGTGCCCTAGGGGGTGGACGCGCCCCCCACCCTCGTGGGCCCCTCATGGCTCCACCGACCTACTTCTTCCTCCTATATATATCCACGTACCCTGAGAACATCCAGGAGCACCACGAAAACCTAATTCCACTGTCGCAACCTTCTGTATCCGTGAGATCCCATCTTGGAGCCTTCGTCGGTGCTCCATCGGAGGGGAAATCGATCATGGAGGGCCTCTACATCATCTCCAAGGCCTCTTCGATGAGTTGTGAGTAATTTACCACAGACCTTTGGGTCCATAGTTATTAGCTAGATGGCTTCTTATCTCTCTTTGAATCTCAATACAAAGTTCTCCTCGATCTTCTTGGAGATCTATTCGATATAACTCTTTTTTGCGGTGTGTTTGTCGAGATCCGATGAATTGTGGGTTTATGATCACGTTTATCTATGAGAAATATTTGAATCTCCTCTGAATTCTTTTATGTATGATTTGTTATCTTTGCAAGTCTCTTCAAATTATCAATTTGGTTTGGCCTACTAGATTGATCTTTCTTGCAATGGGAGAAGTGCTTAGCTTTGGGTTCAATCTTGCGGTGACCTTTCCCAGTGACAGCAGGGGCAGCAAGGCACGTATTGTATTGTTGCCATCGAGGATAAAAAGATGGGGTTTATTACATATTGCTTGAGTTTATCCCTCTACAACATGTCATCTTTCTTAATGCGTTACTCTGTTCTTATGAACTTAATACTCTAGATGCATGCAGGATAACGGTCGATGTGTGGAGTAATAGTAGTAGATGCAGGCAGGAGTCGGTCTACTTGTCGCGGACGTGATGCCTGTATACATGATCATGCCTAGATAATCTCATAACTATGCACTTTTCTATCAATTGCTCGACAGTAATTTGTTCACCCACCGTAATACTTATGCTATCTTGAGAGAAGCCACTAGTGAAACCTATGGCCCCCGGGTCTATCTTTTATAATATAAGTTTCCAATCTACTTTTAATTTGCAATCTTTACTTTTCAATCTATATCATAAAAATACCAAAAATATTTATCTTATCTTATTATCTCTATCAGATCTCACTTTTGCAAGTTACCGTGAAGGGATTGACAACCCCTTTATCGCGTTGGTTGCGAGGTTCTTGTTTGTTTGTGTAGGTATGAGGGACTTCTGAGGAGCCTCCTACTGGATTGATACCTTGGTTCTCAAAAACTGAGGGAAATACTTATGCTACTTTGCTGCATCACCCTTTCCTCTTCAGGGGAAAACCAACACAGTGCTCAAGAGGTAGCAAGAAGGATTTCTGGCGCCGTTGCCGGGGAGGTCTTCGCTCAATTCAAGACATACCAAGTACCCATCACAAACTCATCTTCCTTGCATTACATTATTTGCCAATTGCCTCTCGTTTTGCTCTCCCCACTTCACCCTTGCCATTTTATTCGCCCTCTCTTTCCCGTTCGCCTCTATTTTTTGCTTGCCTTTTTGTGTGCTTGTCTGTTGGATTGCTTGTCACGATGGCTCAAGATAATACTAAATTATGTGACTTTTCCAATACCAACAATAATAGTTTCCTTAGCACTTCGATTGCTCCTCTTAATGATGCTAAATCTTCTGAAATCAATGTTGCTTTGTTGAATCTTGTTATGAAAGATCAATTCTCTGGCCTTCCTAGTGAAGATGCCGCTACTCATCTAAACAACTTTGTTGATTTTTGTGATATGCAAAAGAAAAAAGACACGGATAATGATATTGTTAAATTGAAGTTATTTCCGTTTTCACTTAGAGATCGTGCTAAAACTTGGTTTTCGTCTTTGCGTAAAAATAGTATTGATTCATGGAATAAGTGCAAAGATGCTTTTATCTCTAAGTATTTTCCTCCCGCTAAGATCATCTCTCTTAGAAACGATATTATGAATTTTAAGCAACTAGATCATGAGCATGTTGACCAATCTTGGGAGAGAATGAAATTAATGATTCGCAATTGCCCTACACATGGTTTGAATTTATGGATGATCATACAAAAATTTTATGCCGGATTGAATTTTGCTTCTAGAAATCTTTTAGATTCGGCCGTGGGAGGCACTTTTATGGAGATCACTTTAGGAGAAGCTACTAAACTCCTAGATAATATTATGGTTAATTATTCTCAATGGCACACCGAAAGATCTACTAGTAAGAAAGTTCATGCGATAGAAGAAATTATTGTTTTTGAGTGGAAAGATGGATGAACTTATGAAATTGTTTTCTAATAAGAGTGCTCTTATTGATCCCAATGATATGCCTTTGTCTACTTTGATTGAGAATAATAATGAATCTATGGATGTGAATTTTATTGGTAGGAATAATTTTGGTAACAACGTGTATAGAGGAAACTTTAATCCTAGGCCGTTTCCTAGTAATTCCTCTAATAATTATGGTAATTCCTACAACAACTCTTATGGAAATTTTAATAAGATGCCCTCTGATTTTGAGAATAGTGTTAAAGAATTTATGATCTCTCAAAAGAATTTCAATGCTTTGCTTGAAGAAAAATTGCTTAAAGTTGATGAATTGGCTAGGAACGTTGATAGAATTTCTCTTGATGTTGATTCTTTGAAACTTAGATCTATTCCACCTGTCGGTGTACTAAAGTAGGGGTACCTTAGTACCCCGAACTTGGGCACGGGCAGTCGCAGCGCCCCGCGGCAAGGCTTGCCGGGCGTCCGCCAAGATCCTCCACTATTCCTATTTTCTGCCATTCAAGAACAAAGTGTTAAGTGAGAAGACAAGGCCCCGGCAAGAGGAGCTTGCCGGGAAGGGCAAGACCCCGGCAAGAGGAGCTTGCCGGAAAGGACAAAGACCCCGGCAAGAGGAGCTTGCCGGGAAGGCCAACCAAGGCACCTCAGAAAACTTGCCGCGATGCCCCGCGCGTCCCGTCAAGGCATGGCGAGCAGCAAGCTCGCAGGTGCGACAAGACGACGGCCGCGGCAAGGCTGCCACTTGGCACCCAAGCTCCAGCGCATCCGATGACGTGTCGCCCCAGGACCATCCTAGGAGCACGTGGCGAGGCGCTGTGCAGCCATGCGGTGCGAGGTGGCAAGCGAAGCTGACAAGGAGGCCATCGTGGCGATCGGTGGCGCCCCTAACGGTAACTTCCTGCACTGTTGGGGCGACCGGACGGGCATTAAATGCCTTTGTCCCCTGCCGTCAGAGTTAGGTAGGGGACACTGTTGGTAGTAGTTGTACCAACCTTCGTTTTTACCTTTTTACCCCTCTTTCTACGCTGCCACCTGTCGGTGACCCCTTTAGCCTATAAAAAGGAGGCCCATGCGCACGTAGAAAGGGTTTGGTTCGGCAATTCGACAACACAACCCACATAAGCTCACACTCTTTAGCAAGAACATAATACAAACACAAAGCAGCAGTAGGAGTTTTATCTCTCCGGAGAGCTCCGAAGCTAGGTAAAATCCCCCCCGCGCTCTCGCCTCGATCCGCTCTGCGTACACCCTCTGCTCCCTTGCCGGACAAGAATGGGCCCCTGCCCCATAGGTTCTCGTGCTCACATTCCCCACGACATCTCTGGCGCGCCAGGTAGGGGGGCGTCGAGGTCGTGTGTATCTGATTCGGCGTCTGCGCGCGCTCTCGCCTCTATCCGCTCTGCGTGCGCCCTCCGCTCCCTTGCCGGACAAGAAGGGGCCCCCTGCCCCATAGGTGCTCGTGCTCACATTCCCCACGACATCTCTGGCGCGCCAGGTAGGGGGGCGTCGAGGTCGTGCGTATCTGATCCGGCGTCTGCGCGCGCTACATCAACATCTTCATCGACATGCCACCAAAGAAGAAGACTTCGGAGGTGGCCGCTCCGTCTGCGACTTCCCTACCGCCACCGGAGTAAACGGGCGGTGGGGTGGACGCCGGCGGAGGAGCGGGCGCCGGCGGGGGGACGCGCATCGTCACCCAGTCCAAGGACAAGGCCCCGCAAGGTTCAGCATCTGCACATCCAACGCACCCCTCCCAGGAGGTGCAGGATCGACAACGCCATGGTGCTCCTAGCACCGTACTCGCGTTGGAACAAGGCCAAGCTGGTGGGTCGCGGGACGCTCTGTCACGACCGGTTTTCCCAATAAAAATATTTATTGAGAAACCAATCTTTAGAACCCAGTTTGAGATAAAACCTCCTCACTGGCAGACAAACTTTTGATACAATAAGCCAGTAGCATAAATATATTACAGGGTTGAGCTGACGATGCTCAACAATTTATTACAAGCGTGCCAATAATTATACATAAAGGCGAATAATGACACAAGGGGGTGGTGGCATACTACTGACTCGCAAATATGGTAGAGGTGGAGTAACACTGTGGGAGTGGTTATGGGATTCTCAAACTAACATCCCATCGAGCGTCGAGGTGAAGCTCGAAGAATTTATTTCGGTAGCGGAAGCGGATATGAAACAGTGACCAACTCCAGGGTTGCACGAGACTGACTGGGACTCCTCTAGGCGTCGGATTCGCTATCGAACTCTTCATCCATGAGATCACCTTCGTCAGCATCTGGCCAAATCAACAAGCCAGTGAGTACTTTGAAAGTACTCGCAAGACAGTACGAACGTAAGATATAACAAATGCCAACATGAAATACATGGATAAATAACCAGTACGATCAGACATAGAAGTGATAATGCTGGATGCCAAACGAGTGTCTGAAAGACTCCTCGAGCGGAAAATGCAGAATAATAATACTGGTGCCAAACGAGTGTCTGAAAGACTCCTCGAGCTGAAAATGCGGAATAATAATACTGGTGCCAAACGAGTGTCTGAAAGACTCCTCGAGCGGAAAATGCGGAATAATAATGCCACAATCGGGTGTCTGAGCGACACCACTTAAAGGGCTATAAAAGAAATGCCACAGTCGGGCGTCTGAGCGACACCACATAAAGGGCTTTAAAATAAATGCCACAGTCGGGCGTCTGAGCGACACCACATAAAGGGCTTTAAAATAAATGCCACAGTCGGGCGTCTGAGCAACACCACATAAAGGGCTTTAAAAGAGATGCCACAGTCGGGCGTCTGAGCGACACCACATAAAGGGCTTTTGACTGATAAGGGAATAATATACTCATCATAAATATAATCAACTCATGGAATTAAACGGGTTAGTCCATCCACAAGAATAAACATTTAACCGGTCTTAGAGCTCATGCGTCCCACCGGGAAATCTGTCACCAAACTGGCACATGACTGTTAGCAGGGAACTTGGAAATAGATAAGATGATTTAAGGATATGGAGCTCTGCAGAGTTTGTACAAAAATTTCCCACAGTCGACGGATTTCCGTAGTCACTAGGACTAGTTCCGTTACGGTATTTCAGAAGAATACACAGCAATCTAGTACACACCCATCCAACTCTTCGATGCCAGGAATCACCCTCAACATCGTCCAAGAAAAACTATTGAGACGGGGAGATCACAATCTCGAATAGCATGGGATCAAATTTATATACGCGCGCTCTAAGGGGTGCCCCCCTCTCGGTCCCAACTGGAAACACCCATGCCCCCTGACCGGATGCCTGGCTTTAATCCAGGGCCATGGAACCAGCATCCCGGCCTCTCCTTTTTGGTGTGTACCAAGAAAGCGGTTTGCGACTTACTAAACCATATCCCTTTCGGGAAACATGTGGTAGTACAGGAAAAGGGAATGGGTATGAACCAACCGATACGGGTTGGTACTGAAGATAACTTGCATGGCCTAAGACTGGCATGCTACAACACTGCCATCTTACCCATGTTCATGCCAACACATGGCCTTACATACTCACGTCCATCAACGTGTGAAGTCATCGGGCTTACTTGCTCCAACAATGCATAATGAACGGTTCATCGGTATGCTCCACGCATGCCATGAAACTATCTACATGCAACCATGCCAATACACTCATCATATCAAAAGTTCGAACATGCTTGCCTGGTTCAGAGTAGTCGGAGCCTAGCTCGGTGAAGTTTGTGGCCCCGTCACCTCCGTCGGTATCTACGGTACAGAGAAAACATACGCGCTAACGTGAATACCGAGAGGTGCAGAAAAAGTATTGCAAATATTTTTCAAATAAATCTGATAAAAAACTAGACAAATTTTTTAAGAGAACAGAAAAAGAATCACTCAAAAATATGTTTCTGATAAAAAGTTATAAGGGTTTTTGCCCAGGGACTCATCTGTAATGAAACAGAAACTTTCCAGGGTTCTAACTGAGAAAACAGAAAACGGTTCGATAGGAAATGCGCAAGCGCAACGGAGAAAGCGTATTTTGCCCGAAGGCGTTTTCAGAAAACGATTCGAATAGAAAAGACAGAGAAGCTGACAGGTGGGTCCCATCTGTCAGGTTTAAAATTTAAAAGAGGCGGGTCGGGCTCGCTGGCGCCTGAGAGCCGCGGTGGTCGCCGGCGGCGATCCACGGCGAGGTGGGGAGATCGGAGGTTACCTCCGTGCTCAGGGTGCCATTCCGCGTTGGATGGTGGTCGAGGTGGTCGCCGGGAAGCACCACGTCGGCGGTGGCCCCTGCTCCGGCGGACGGCGGTTCGGGCGTGGTTGGAGGTCGCCGGAGAGAGCTGCACTGATCAAATTGAGGAGGGGGTCAAGGATCTGGTAGCTATAGAGGGCGATGGACAGAGTTTGGGCGCCGGAGACGGCCTCACCGGAGCGAATCGAGCTGGAGGCCGAGGCGGAGCGGGGTGGCCGGAGTCGGGGGAGGAGACCTCCTCGAGGTCCTCCCAGTGACCTGGCAGGGTGTTGGTGGAGTGTAGGGGTGGTGCGTGCTCGCGGAAGGGCTCGGGGTCTCCTTTTATAGGCGATCCGAGGCGGTGGCCGAGAACGGCGTTCTCCGGCGAGTGATTACAGTGGTGCAGTGCTTGGTCGGGGGAGTTTAGGAGTTGAGCACCGTCGTGGAGGTTCGCGGAGTCCATTTTGGAGCCAACGGCGTTGGTTTAAGCTTGCTGAGGTGGAGCTCGACGGAACGGGACGGCGCGGGTCCATCGGCGGCAGAGAGCACGCTCTGTGCGTGCCGCGCCACGACGGCTGTGCTGCATGCGTGCGCTGGCGTGGAGGTGGACACGCGGAGCTATCAGCGGGGCTGTGCGGCGCGGAACGGCGTTGAGCCGCCGTTCTGCTCCCTGTTGGCTGCCACGGCGGTTCAGCCGTCGCGGGACACGCCGGCGCGGTCGGGTAAGAGCGCCACCGACGCCAGGAAGAAGCCAAGCGCGCGTGCGGGGCTCTGGACACGCAGACCAGGTGGCGAGCAACGTGCCAAGGGCACTGTGTGCGCATGACTGAAGATGATCTGAAGAAATCAACACTGAAGACTGAAATTGCTGAATGTGTTTGAACAGTGCATGCAAGGTGTTCGACAGAATGATCCAGGCATGTAGGGATTTTTCCTTGGGCTGATTTTTGGTGGAGTGACGTCTAATTGCTCTAGTAGGCTGCCTGATTTTTGGTGGAATTTTTGGAGAAGTGTAGATATGAATTTCACCAAATTTGACAAATCTGGTCCAAACTTGCAGGGAGTGTAAGTTGAAAAATTTGAAAAGAAGATGAGTGGATCAAGATGGTTCTGGGTTGTGGGTGCAAAGGACTAGCCAGTAGAGTTGGTTTGAAGTCAAATCTCAAATGGAAAAGGGTACTTGCTTTGAAAATCCATCAGGCTCAAAATAATTGACAGAAAATATTTGAGAGATAAAAAAAATCCAAAACTTGTTTGGATGAGTTGGGATAGGGAATTTGAGTTGTTGACAAGGAGGGGTGAAGATGTTGGAGTGGTATTGCCTCATGGGCAAGGTACAAGGTCATGGATGGTTTTCAATAGAATGAAAATCCCAAATATTTTTCATAGAGTTTTTCTTAAAAAGAAAACTCCAATAAAAAATCTGAGAAGGGAAACAATAGAGAGAAGGAGTTTTTTTTAAGAAGGTCAAACCCAGGGCTTGAAGGAGAAAACAGAAAAACCCTAGTCAAGGAAAAGGAAATTTTAAGAAGGTTGTTTTACTGAAAGCCTCAAATTTCAAGGAAAATCCAGCAAGGATTTTGCAAAAAACCCAAATGAAATTTTTGGAGTGTCACACGCTCAAGGCCAACATGCACGTCAACACGCTGGCACGAGCGCAGTGCGGTCGCCTGGGGAAGATGTTGCTCCTTCCAACACTGTTAGAAGTTTGAGCATGTCTCGCACCTCGCGTCGCTCGCCACCGCCACCCAAGACTCCAGAGGAAGCACTGGCCCGAGCCCAGCTGCTTCTAGATTACCCTCCAGCGCCGGACAAGATCGACGACTGGAGGGCCGCCATTTATAGCCTCATTGGCTTCGCCAACGGAGACAAGCCCCGGCAATCGAGCACATCGAAGCCCCGGCAAGACGCCCAGGCGCAAGCCGACACCGACAAGACCGCTGGTGGTGCCACCACTGCGCACTCCCCGCCCCGAAGGCCAAGATCGCCGACTCGCCGGGCCAACCTCGACACCGACTCCAGCGCGTCGTCGGACCCACGAGCTCGCCGCGATCAACGCCAAGTTCTCCAAGAACGACGACACGAGGACGCTCGTACTCGCATCGAGCGCAGAAAAGAAGGCGGCGTCAATCTGACCAGCGCGCTGGGCCCACTGTCGATATGCATGCGCCAGGGGAACCAGGTGACCTACCGTACGCGGTAGGTTGCCCTGCGTTCACCCGTGAGCTGCGGCAGGTCCAGTGGCCCAGCACCAAGAACTTCAAGCCAGACGTGCCCGAGAAGTACGATGGCAGGATACATCCGTCAGAGTTCCTTAGCATCTACACCATCACGGTGCAGGCTGCCGAAGGGCGCGACGAGAAGATCCTCGCCAACTACTTCCTGCTAGTGCTCAAGCCCAACGTCAGATCTTGGCTCATGCAATTGCCGGACAACTCCATCTCTTCGTGGGCGGACCTGTGCCATCAGTTTGTCGGCGCCTTCACAGGCGGCCACAAAACCCATGGCCAGGAGAGTGATCTTCATCTGCTCGCCGAGAAGGAAGGAGAACCCCTGCGCAAGTACATACAGAGATTCAGCCAGGTGCAGCGCAACATCCCCTGCCGCGGTTATTAGCGCGTTCCATAAGAACGTGCGTAACCGCAGGATGAGGGAGGAGATGGCGATGTGCAAAATCAGAGATGTCAGCGAGCTATATGCTCTAGCCGACAAGTGTGCACGGGCTGAAGAGGGGAGGATACTCCCCGGACAGAGCGCAGGAGCAGAAGGATCTGACAGTGAGGACGCCCCTCCGGCAAGGAGGAACCGGAGGCGGAATAACAGAAAGAGGAATGCTAAAGACGTGCTAGTTGTTGAGCAGTCCGGCAGCGGAGGCGGTTACGAGAAGGCTAGAGCTGGTAACTCCGGTGAGGCTGTGGTAGCCGCCGACAAGCAGGACGGCTCCGGCAAGCAGTATTGCAAGATCCACCGCACCAAGGGCCATGACCTCCAAGCCTGCAAGAAAGTTGAGCAGATGGCGGAGCTACAGAAAGCTGAATACGAGCGCCGCGACAAGGAGAAGGCCCGGGAAGGTGGCGGAGGATCCGGCAACAAGCGTCCCGTCCGGGGAGGGCGCCACGGCAAGGCCAAGCCGCGGCAAGGAGACAGGCCTCCCCGCGGCCGCGACAAGGACGAAGACAAAGATGAAGATGATGAGATGGAGGAAGATGAGACTGACGAGTAGGAGTTCCAGAAGGCAACAGAGGTTTTGTGCATTGACGGCGGTGCTTCTCTGCACACCTCGCACCGCCAACTCAAACAGTGGATGCGGGAAGTGAACGCAGCAGAACCGTCCGTCGAGTCGCGCAAGCCCCTGAAGTGGTCCAGCACGCCCATCATCTTCGATGTTGAGGATCACCCTGATCGCATCACTGCGGTCGGGTGCTTGCCGATGTTGGTTTTGCCAACAATCCGCAACCTCAAGGTCACGAAGATGCTGGTTGACGGCGGGGCCGGACTGAATCTGATCTCCTCCGCAGTGCTCAGGAAGCTCCAGATCCCCGACAGCGAGCTCGAAGAGACTGGTACCTTTCAAGGAATCAACCTGGGAAGGAGCAAGCCCAAGGGGAAGATCACACTGCCAGTGACATTTGGCAGCGAGCTGAATTTCAGGATAGAGAAAGTCACATTTGACGTTGCTGATTTCCCATTGCCCTACAATGGGATACTCGGCCGTCCGGCGCTTGCCAAGTTCATGGCAGCCTCTCACTACGCCTACAATGTGCTGAAGATGCCTGGTCCGATAAGTGTCATTTCTGTCCAAGGCGACAAGAAGGATGCACTCATCTGTACCGACAAGATCTACCGGGAAGCAGCAGCCGCAGCAGAACGCAAACCACTTGCCGCTGAAGCTCCCAGGGGGAAGAAGAAGACCAAGTCCGGCAAAAGTAGCTCTGATGCCCACTCCGGCAAGCGCACCTCTTCGGAGTGCTGCGCTACCATCGAGGACGCACCATCGAGCTCCACCGGCAAGTGCAAGAAGGCAAAGACAGCTTCACCTGAGACCAAGAAAGTGGCCGCCAAGGAGGACGGCACTGGTGGTACCTTCACCATCAGTGCAATGCTTGATCCTAAATAGGAAAGCGTGCTCGTTGCTTTCCTGCGGGCGAATGTCGATGTGTTTGCATGGCAACCATCTGACATCCCCGGCGTTCCCAGGGAAGTAATTGAGCACCACCTTGCTGTCTGTCCTCACGCGCGGCCCGTCAAGCAGAGAGTTAGGAAACAAGCAGTGGAGAGACAAGAGTTCATTGCAGAGGAGATCAAGAAGTTGGAAGCAGCAGGCCTGGTCCGAGGAGTACTCCATCCAACATGGTTAGCCAATCCAGTAGTCGTGCGCAAAGCAAACGGGAAGTGGAGGCTTTGTATTGACTTCACTGATGTTAATAAAGCTTGTCCCAAGGATCCATTTCCCTTGCCGCGCATTGACCAGATTGTCGAGTCCACGGCAGGATGTGATCTGCTTTCATTCCTTGATGCATATTCAGGATATCATCAGATCTTCATGGCTGAAGAGGATGAGGAGAAAACCTCATTCATTACTCCATGTGGCACGTACTGCTTTCTACGGATGCCTTTCGGACTAAAGAATGTTGGTTCAACATTTGCAAGAGTAGTCAGCCATGCTTTTGAGCCACAGTTGCACAGAAATGTAGAAGCTTACATGGATGACATAGTGGTCAAGAGCAAGGACAAAGAGACTTTGATCCAAGATTTGGACAAGACCTTGACAAATCTGCGCAAGATCAATCTCAAGTTGAATCCCGAGAAGTGTGTGTTTGGAGTTCCTTCCGGCAAGCTTCTCGGGTTCTTTGTGTCTCACAGGGGGATTGAAGCCAATCCCGACAAGATCAAGGCCATCGAGCAAATCGAAGCACCGAAGCAAGTCAAGGATGTGCGAAGGCTTGCCGGCTGCGTTGCTGCTCTCAGCAGGTTCATTTCCAAGTCTGCTGGACGTGCCCTGCCGTTTTTCAAAATCTTGAAAAAGGCGGGTCCAATGAAGTGGACTCCGGAAGCGGAGGCTGCGCTGCAAGACTTGAAGAAATATTTGTCCTCCACTCCAACACTTGTCGCACCTAAGCCACAAGAGAAGTTGCTGCTATATATCTGGCGGCAACCAATCAAGTGGTTAGTGCTGCGTTAGTAGCGGAGAGGGAGGCAGATGATGAGCCAGCGGCCGCGGCAAGCGAGTCCAGCGACAAGCAGGGGGCTTCCCCGACAAGCTCTGGACCGACAAGCCCTGATCCGACAAGTTCTGATTCCGGCAAGGATGGATCTGCGCAGCCACAAGAAGAGAAACAGAAGAAGATGGTGCAGCGCCCAGTTTACTTTGTCAGTTCCCTTCTACAGGGGGCTAGATCAAGGTACTCTGGTGTGCAGAAGTTGCTTTTCGGCCTTCTCATGGCCTCAAGGAAGCTGCACCATTACTTTCAAGCACATGAGATCACAGTGGTCACTCGCTTTCCGTTGAAGAGGATATTGCAAAATCCAGAAGCAACAGGCAGGATTGTCGAGTGGGCACTGGAATTGTCAAGCTTCAGCCTCAAGTTTGAGAGTACTTCAACTATTCAGAGCCGAGCCTTGGCAGAATTCATAGCAGAGTGGACACCAACGCCTGATGAAGAGACTCCGGAGAGGAGCATCCCCGTCAAGGAAGCAAGCAAAGAGTGGATCATGTACTTTGATGGTGCCTTCTCGCTGAAAGGCGCCGGTGCGGGCGTACTACTTGTCGCACCCACCGGAGAGCACCTCAAGTACGTGGTCCAGATGCACTTTCCCAAGGAGCAAGCTACAAATAATACTGCAGAGTATGAAGGCTTGCTTGCCGGACTCAGGATCGCGGCAGAACTTGGGATCAAGAAGCTTATTGTCAGGGGTGACTCACAGCTTGTCGTCCGCCAAGTTAACAAAGATTATCAGAGTCCGTTGATGGAAGCCTACATCGATGAAGTGAGGAAGCTGGAAGAGCATTTTGACGGCCTGGAAATGGAACATGTTCCAAGAGCTCAGAATGACATTGCAGATGGTCTGTCAAAGTGTGCCGCACTCAAGTTACCTGTGGAACCAGGGATCTTTGTGCTCAAGCTGACTAAGCCATCTGTAACACCATCAACTGGACAGAGCAAGAAGAGAAAGTTGATTACTGGCGACTACTTTCCGGCGGAGCTCCCCGAAGCCGTCGCCAAGAAGGTCCCAAGGGTCAACTCAGAAAGTGCTGAGGAGCAGTCTGCTCCGACAAGCCCCAGGGTTTGTGTCGTTGAAGCAGACGCTCCCGACAAGCCATTTTCGGTCTGGGGGCTCGATATACTCGGCCCCTTCCCCCGAGCTGTCGGGGGCTTTGAGTACTTGTACGTTGCAATTGACAAGTTCACAAAGTGGCCCGAAGTGGAGGCAGTGAGGAAGGTGACAGCACAGTCGGCAGTCAAGTTCTTCAGGTCAATTGTTTGCCGTTTCGGAATCCCTAACAGGATCATCACCGACAATGGCACACAATTCACGAGCCGCACCTTCATGCAGTACGTCCAAGATCTTGGCACCAAGATCTGCTTCGCTTCTGTTGCTCACCCGAGAAGCAACGGTCAAGCGGAGAGGGCAAATGCTGAAGTGCTGCGCGGGCTCAAGACCAGAACTTTCGATAGGCTGCGCAAGTGCGGAAGGAATTGGATCGAGGAGCTGCCAGTGGTTCTTGGGTGGATCAGGACGACGCCAAATCGAGCCACTGGCCAGACACCTTTTGCTCTTGTCTATGGAGTAGAAGCAGTTCTCCCCACGGAACTCGTATACGGATCGCCTCGAGTGCTCGCTTATGATGAGCTTGAGCAAGAGCAGCTGCGGCAAGATGACGCGCTGCTCCTCGAGGAAGATCGTCTTCAGGCTGCGGTACGAGCTGCTCGCTACCAACAAGCTTTGCGCCGCTACCATAGCCGCAAAGTTAATGCCGGAAGCTTCGAGGAAGGCGACCTTGTTCTTCGGCGCGTTCAATCCGCCAAGAATTACAACAAGTTGACGCCGAAGTGGGGAGGCCCTTATCGGGTGAAACGAGTCACTAGGCCCGGCGCTGTCCGCCTTGAGACCGAAGTTGGCTTTCCGGTGAGCAATTCCTGGAACATAGAGCATCTTCGCAAGTTTTACCCATAAGGCGCGGTTGCCGGAATCTGTTCCGGCAACCACCTTTTGTACAAGCCTGGCCGTTGTTGCATGTAACCCTTTGTACAAAGCCGGGCGCAGATCCCGTGCACAAATAAAGTTCATGACTACTTTGCACATCTTGTCAAATTTCATGCATTCCTTCTTTTTTGCATGTTTTATCTGACATTTTCTACAGCACTCGCCACCGGTAAGCAATAACGAGCCTCAAAGCTCCATATCTTTATTTTCTCTCCTTTCTTTTGTTCAAAAAGAAGGTTCCTTCGCCCACAAGTTCACCGGGGGGAGGAGAGGATAAAGATGTGGACCAGGCGTCGTTCAAAAAAATATACAGCCTTGCCGGGACGCAGAAGATAGAAAAGCTAAGTTGCCAAAGTTTGAGCACAGTCAGTTTTAGATTCTTATGTTATATTCTTTGAACGACCATGCCTTGTATGGAAAACCTGTGCGTGGAGGAACCGACTCGTGGCTAAGTTGCGCCCTTGATTTGTTTCGAGTCCGCTCAACAATACTAGTGCGCTGCAACTAGCCCCGACAAGGTTTCTTGCCGGAGGCAACACCGCCAGCAGGCTGCTGATGTTCCGCACTCAGCAAGTGTGTTTGCGCCGGCAAGATCCCTCAAAGCGTAGGGCGAAAACACGCAAGGGATGGAATCGAGTAAAGGAAGTAACATAGCAGATAATGCCCAGAATAGAGTTATATTCCAAAAATAGCTTGTTGCGGCACTGACTAAATTGTTCCCATGACTTAAAAAAGCAGCGACAAGGGAAGGAGAAGAAGGATGGCCTAATCCACGCGCTCGAAATCGACCCTCCTGACTTCGTTCACCTTGTCCACGATGGGTGTGACGATGGCCCTGAGCTCATCAAGATCAGCGCCCTCCGGCAGCTTCTTGGTGACGCGGGAGAGGTCGAGGCCCGAATTGCGGAAGAGGATCTTCACCAGCACCTTCTCCAAGACCTTGGCGCAGATTGCACGCGACTCGTCCGCCAGCTTCTTCGGGATCCTTTCTCGGAGTTGCTGGAGGGCCGTCACCACGTCCTTGAAGAAAAGAGTGAGCTTGGCGCCGGGCTGGAGGTTCTCGTTGGTGGAGTACCCGAAGCCTGCCAAGTCCAGCTCCGCCAACTCCTCGTCGATGGCTACAGCGATGTTGACGAGGCCCTCCGTCCAGAGCTCCACCGTGGCCTTGAAAGTGTTCTGGGTCTCGGCGACCCTCGTCAGCAGCTCTTCGTTGCCCTTGAGATCTTTCCTCAAGTCATCTTCTCGCTTCTTGGCGGCATTCAGCGTCTCCGTCAAGGTGGCCAGCTTCAGCTCCAGATCAGCGCTCGAGACCTTGGCGGCGTTCAGCTCCTTGATCTTCTCGGCAAGCTGAACTTGCAGATCGCCATGGGCGCGTGCATCCTTCTCTCTTTCGCGCTGGAGTGCGGCAAGCTCTTCATCCTTCCTTTTCATGTCCGCCTCCAGCTGCGTCACCTTCACCTCCAACTCCTTCTTGGCGGCCTCAGCAGCCGCGGCGGCATCCTTCGCCTCCTTGAGTGCCCCGCCAAGCGATTGCTCCCGAACGGCGAGCTCCTCCTCGTGGCTATCCAAGTTCACCTTCTTCTGTATCAGCTCACCATCCCGCTTGGACAGCTCCTCGGCGGCGAGCCTCTGCTGCTCTTCGGCTTCAGCCTTTTCCAGGATGAACGCCTTCTTCGCCTCGTCAAGATGTGCTCTCTTCTCAGCAACGGACCGGAGGGCCTCCTGGTTGCGGCTCTTGAGCTCCTCCGCGTGTTTCTCTATGTCAACTCCCGCCTGCGCGACAAGCGCTTCCCGGGACTCAAGCTTCGCTTGCCGGGCGCGGTAGAGTGACACCAGCTTCCGGAGCAACTGCTCCTCCTCGGACTCGCTGCTGCTGCTTGGCTTGTCAACCACTGCCAACCCAGCAGAGGCGAGTACTTCCCCGTCAAACTCCTCTCCTTCCACCGGCGCCCTGGAGCTCGACGCCCAGGGAAGCTTGATGTACACGCCCTCGCCGGCCTTCAAGTATGCGCCTGGCTGGGGCTCCTCGGAGCCCCTTGCTGCATCAGCGGCAGAGGGGTCGGCGGACGGTGCAGCGCCTTGCGCTCCTGCGTCCTCCGGGTCGTCAGTGCGATCACCGGACCCCTCGCCGGCTCCTGCGCCAGCAGCCTTGGCGGCCTCCTCGTCGGCGGGATCATCAGCGCCGGCCTCTTCCTCACCAGCGGCGGCATCTTCAGTATTGCCGCGTGCGCCTTCCTCGTCGGCGGCCTCGGTCTCCATCAGGTCTGCGAGAGGGGGATCTGAGGATAAGAAGAGGAAAGAAAAGTCAAGCAAATATCCAAAAAAAATCAGAAGTAGAACCCAAGGGAAGATTTCCGACAAGGAAGGTTACCTGCGCTAGGCTCTGTGATCACGAGCTCCTCCACCAAGGGCTCGTCGGTTCCATCCCTCGCCGGAGACCCCTCCCTTTCTGGAGAGCGCCCCCTTGTCGAGGAATCGCCCCTTGGTGGCGTAGTCGAAGAAGACAGCACCTCCGGGGCGGTTTCTGGTTGCCCCTAATGGGCCTGCTCTGCTCCTACACGAATGAATCAGCAATCAAGATGTCAGCAAAAGAAGAAACACCCATGCGCGCCCCACAACTGGAAGTGAACCAAACACTTACGCTGGGGGCTGTGCTGGGGGCTGCTGCGTGGAGAAGGAACCGGGTCCGTCAAGGTAGTCTCGGACGTGTCCTCTGCCATCACAGCAGGGTCGTCCTCGATGACAACCACAGGGACCTTGTCCCTCTTTGCCGCTCTCTCGGCCAGAGTCCTGAAATAGAACAAGGATTCAGAGGGAAGCGAATCAGATGCAAAGCCAGAAACAACGAAGATCAAAGGAAAACAAGAACAGTGAGAAGAAAGTCTTACTCCTCCTCATCCTCCTCTTCATGATCATCGGAGCTCAGCGCGGAGAGGTCGAAGTCCGGTACCCTCTCTGCGCGGTGGGGCGAAGGAGTAGGCTCCCTTCGGCGTTTGCCGGGGGCTGCGGCAGGATCAGGCGTGGCGGCCCGGGAAGACCCCGCCTCAGTTGCCGGCACAGACTGGGACCCTCCCGCGGCAACGGTGCTTGCCGCCGTGGAGCGTATCCCACGGCGTCGTGGTTGCTGGTCGGCCTGCTCCTCTGTCGTATCTCCAACTCGACGGAGGCGCCTTCTCGGTTGGAATTGGAGCCGTGCTGGGGGCTCCGCCTGCGGCAAACTGCTCGAAGACGGTTGGCCGCTCGCGCCCTCGGCGGGTTCGCTCGCTTCAACCTCGGGCTCCCCCTCGCCAGCGACTTCTCCGGCGAGGTCTTCCCGGTCGGCAAGACTTGCCGCCTCGGCCGCCTCCGCCTCCTCCAACGTGAAGCCAAACTCGCCCGCGGCAGCGGCTGCCACCACCTCTTCGGCCCTGGTGGCGATGTACAGCATCTCATTGTCGGTGGTGGCGCGGGTGAGGAGCTTCTGCTCGTCGGAGTTGACTGCTACCTCTGTCAAGTTATCGAAGAATTGCTGCACGACCTCGACGGCGGGCTCTATCCAAGTTGCACTTATCCCGTGTGAGTCGCACTCTGGCATCATTGCGTAGATGCGATCGCACTGGGAGTTGTTGCACAAGGGGACGACGCCCTGCGGCAACCTGAACCATTCTGGATGGTTGGCGCCATGCTTGAACAGCTCCCTCAGCATCCCGTCAAGCTCCAGAACGGTGAAGTTGAAGTTGAGGCCTGGACGCAGCCTCATGATATCCGCCGGGCCGCCAAACAGCCAGGCGGGCCTCCCCCTCTTTTGCAGAGGGGCGATGCGACGGCGAAGGAAATCCGTGCCAACCGCCCCTGCTGTGAGCCCGGCATGACTGAGCCGGAGGATTCGGGTGGTGGCAATCTTCAGCTTGGCATCGTCCGGCGACGGAGCGCTCCAGTCGCCGCCACGCACCACCCGGGTCTGGCGCAGTTTGGTGAATGGCTGCGGATTGGCATCACAGATCTAGCACCACTCCGCCCTCCACTCGTCCCACTTGCTGCGGAGCTCGCCCGTCAAGTACACCTCCTTCATGCCAATCTGGGAGGTCCAGGCGATTCCGCTAGCCAGTGGTTCCCCTTTCTCGGCCTGGGGGGAGAAATAATGACGAAAAAGAGCGACATTGGGGAGGATGCCAACAAAGTTGTCGCAGAGGTGTGCGAAAACCGCCATTGTCAGAACGGCGTTGGGGGTGAAATCAAGAAGATGAAACCCGTAGGTGTTCATGATGTCGCAGAGAAAATCAGAAAAAGGTGGGCAGAGCCCGCAATAGATGAACACAGGGAAGAAGTAGTACCCTCTGGGGCACTTTTTCGATTTGGAAGCCTCAGCGAAAAGCGCCAGCGTGCGCGGATGCGCCCGCGTCTCCGTCGACCAGAAGAGGTAGAACTCCTCCCGCAACGCCTTCGGGGTGAGCTCGGGGGAGAAAAGCACTTGCTTCTTGCGCAGCGCCTCAAGCTGCAGCGCCTCGGCCGACTTCGCAGCCTTCGCAGCCTTCCCGGTCTTCGGAGCCATGGCGGAAACGGTGGGGGAAGGCGAGGGCGACGGCGGCGATGGCGGCGACGGGCGGTGGAGCGCTGCTCTCTTTCGGCTTGGGAAGCGGAGGGGAGCGGCGGAGCTTTCGGAGGAAGGGACTGCAAGTGGCGAAGGTGGGGGAACGGCCCTGTTTCCTCTGCTTATAAACGGGGGATGCGAACGTTACGCATTTCCTGGAATTAAGTATTGCCCACGTCCTCTCCCACGACGCCGCGATTGACGCGTGCCATTGCGGGAGGGCACGGTGGACACGGAGTCAGATTTAATGTGGACCCAGGCCGCACGTGCCCGTGCCCTGTTTTGGGCCTGGCCCAATAGCGCTCGGCACCGTGTATGGCCCAGGCCCGGGGGCTCCTGTCGGTGTACTAAAGTAGGGGTACCTTAGTACCCCGAACTTGGGCACGGGCAGTCGCAGCGCCCCGCGGCAAGGCTTGCCGGGCGTCCGCCAAGATCCTCCACTATTCCTATTTTCTGCCATTCAAGAACAAAGTGTTAACTGAGAAGACAAGACCCCGGCAAGAGGAGCTTGCCGGGAAGGGCAAGACCCGGCAAGAGGAGCTTGCCGGAAAGGACAAAGACCCCGGCAAGAGGAGCTTGCCGGGAAGGCCAACCAAGGCACCTCAGAAAACTTGCCGCGATGCCCCGCGCGTCCCGGCAAGGCACGGCGAGCAGCAAGCTCGCAGGTGCGATAAGACGACGGCCGCGGCAAGGCGCTTGCCGCGGCAAGGCTGCCACTCTGCACCCAAGCTCCAGCGCATCCGACGACATGTCGCCCCAGGACCATCCTAGGAGCACGTGGCGAGGCGCTGTGCAGCCATGCGGTGCGAGGTGGCAAGCGAAGCTGACAAGGAGGCCATCGTGGCGATTGGTGGCGCCCCTAACGGTCGCTTCCTGCACTGTTGGGGCGACCGGACGGGCATTAAATGCCTTTGTCCCCTGCCGTCAGAGTTAGGTAGGGGACACTGTTGGTAGTAGTTGTACCAACCTGTGTTTTTACCTTTTTACCCCTCTTTCTACGCTGCCACCTGTCGGTGACCCCTTTAGCCTATAAAATGGAGGCCCATGTGCACGTAGAAAGGGTTCGGTTCGGCAATTCGACACCACAACCCACATACGCTCACACTCTTGAGCAAGAACAGAATACAAACACAAAGCAGCAGTAGGATTTTTATCTCTCCGGAGAGCTCCGAAGCTGGGTAAAATCCCCCGCGCGCTCTCGCCTCGATCCGCTCTGCGTGCGCCCTCCGCTCCCTAGCCGGACAAGAAGGGGCCCCCTGCCCCATAGGTGCTCGTGCTCACATTCCCCACGACACCACCTATGCATGATATCAATGAGTCTCTCAAAGACATGAGAATTTCCATTGATGAGTGCAAACAAAGAACCGCTAGGATGCGTGCTAAGAAAGATTGCTTTGTAAAAGCGTGTTCTTCTAGTTTCCATGAAAATAACGATGAAGATCTAAATGTGATTGATGTGTCCCCAATTAAATCTTTGTTTTACAACATGAATCTTGATAATGATGGGACTGGAGATGAGTCAACTTTAGTTAAAAGGCGTCCCAATGATTCAGAGTTTTTAGATCTTGATGCTAAATTTGGTAAAAGTGGGATTGGAGAGGTCAAAACTTTACATAGCATTGAACCCACTATTTTGGATTACAAGGAATTTAATTATGATAATTGTTCTTTAGTAGATTGTATTTCCTTGTTGCAATCCTTGTTGAATTCTCCTCATGCTTATAGTCAAAATAAAGCTTTTACCAAACATATTGTTGATGCCTTGATGCAATCTTATGAGGAAAAATTTGAATTGGGAGTTTCTATACCTAGAAAACTTTATGATGAGTGGGAACCTACTATAAAAATTAAAATTAAAGATCATGTGATACGGCCATGCTTCTCGCCAGTACTACTACCAATTCTACTATTCTCAGCAAAGTCATGGTCACACATAGAAAGGCAAGAGATGGCAAGCTAGAGCATGATATGGTGCAACGTGACAAAGGAAGAGAATTGAAAGTTGTCCAGATCGTATGCAATCATATTTTCATAGCTGATTAGTTTTCAAGAATTAAAAGATCGATCTATTTTCTAGTTGAATATGAAAATCAAGCTATGTACATGACAACCAATGAGATGAGTTCGGGTACGGCTAGAGGAGATATAGTCGGTTATTTCTTTGGAAGGACCCGACCACCAGAATTACACGCATACAAAGATATGTTTCTGCCAATGGAAGTCCTACCCTTAAAAACAACTGGCTGGGGTCCACCTGCAATGCAGAACCAAGGGAGGTCACATCCAATGAATTAGTCAAAGTCAGTTAGCTTTTCATTATTGGTCATGTAAAGATTACGTGCTAGATAATAAGGCAAGTGATCTGTTTAAATATATATAATAGAGTCCTCATGTTTTGAGATTTGTGTGGGTCACGTCAAATTAGAAGGTTTGGTTTGTTTGCTTAACAAGCAAATTTAGGAGGGTCGGCTGCTGATATAAAAAGCCTAGGTGCGCAATGTAATGGGAGGTCATTTTTGAGATGAATTAGACACGTGTGTGTTTTTCGGCCGTCGGCCATTATCGAGTTTTGAGAAATCTTGTCAAAAGTCTCTACTGGGGTGTGAGTTCCTGCGACGCGGCGCATAGGAGATTACAAGCTGAACCTATATGGTTCGCCCATGTTATTCCTTCAGATCGAGGGGTTGGCGTGTTGTTTTTGCGAGGTTTGTGAACATCTTTGTAAACCCGCATCTAGTTCTTGCTACGATGGAGTTTTATGTCGTGAAAGATCGGGCCAACAACGGATCGACCCTCGCCTCGAGGTTTGCTCCTCATCATCATGAATGCTGTGCTTTGTGTGATTTGGGTGCTAGTGTTTCCACGATTCCAAAAACTTTATGTTATGCGCTAGGTTTTCGTGATTTTGATGATTGCTCTTTAAACTTGCATCTTGCGGATTCCACTATTAAGAAACATATGGGAAGGATTAATGATGTTCTTATTGTTGTAAATAGTAATTATGTGCCCATGAATTTCATTGTTCTTGATATAGATTGCAATTTTTCATGTCCTATTATTCTTGGTAGACCTTTCCTTAGAACGATTGGTGCACTTATTGATATGAAGGAAGGGAATATTAGCTTCCAATTTCCATTAAGGAAAGGCATGGAACACTTTCCTAGAAAGAAAATCAAACTACCTTATGAATCTATTTTGCGAGCCACTTATGAATTGAATACCAAAGATGGCAATACTTAGATCTATTCTCGCTTTTCTACCTAGCTAGGGGCGTTAAACGATAGCGCTTGTTTGGAGGCAACCCAATTTTATTTTTGTTCCTTGCTTTTTGCTTCTGTTTAGTAATAAATAAATCATATAGCTTGTGTTTAGATGTGGTTTTTTGTTTTAATTAGTGTTTGTGCAGAGTAGAACCTATAGGATCATCTTGGGTGAAAGTTAATTTGATCTTGCTGAAAAACAGAAACTTGTGCACGCACGAGAATAATTTTAATAAATCACAGAAACGTGCTTTTGAGTTCATTCTTTTTGCAGTAGACCAACACACAAATTTCCTGAGTTCCTATTTTGGTAGGATTTTTAGAGTTCCATAAGTATTCGAAAGTTACAGATTGCTACAGACTGTTCTGTTTTTGAGAGATTCTGTTTTTCGTGTGTTGTTTGCTTATTTTGATAAATATATGGCTAGTATCAAGGGGTATGAACCATAGAGAAGTTGGAATACCGTAGGTTTAACACCAATATAAATAAAGAATGAGTTAATTACAGTACCTTATGTGGTGGTTTTTCTTTCTTGCACTAACAGAGGTCATGAGATTTCCTGTTGAGTTTTGTGTTGTGAAGTTTTCAAGTTTTGGGTAAATATTTGATGGACTATGGAATAAGGAGTGGCAAGAGCCTAAGCTTGGGGATGCCCATGGCACCCCAAGATAATCCAAGGACAACCAAAAGCCTAAGCTTGGGGATGCCCCGGAAGGCATCCCCTCTTTCGTCTTCGTTTATTGGTAACTTTACTTGGAGCTATATTTTTATTCGACACATGATATGTGGTTTGCTTGGAGCGTCTTGTATGAAATGAGTCTTTGCTTCTTAGTTTACCACAATCATCCTTGATGTACACACCTTTTGGGAGAGACACACATGATTCAGAATTTATTAGAATACTCTATGAGCTTCACTTATATTTTTTGAGCTAGATAATTTTGCTCTAGTGCTTCACTTATATTTTTTAGAGCACGGCGGTGGCTTAATTTTGTAGAAATTATTGATCTCTCATGCTTCACTTATATTATTTTGAGAGTCTTTTAGAACAGCATGGTATTTGCTGTGGTTATAAAATTGCTCCTAGAATGATGGGCATCCAAGTTGGGTATAATAAAAACTATCATAGAAAGTGAATTGGATGCTATGAGAAATTTGATGCTTGATAATTGTTTTGAGATATAGAGGTGGTAATGTTAGAGTCATGCTAGTTGGGTAATTGTGAATTTAAGGAATACTTGTGTTAAAGTTTGTGATTCCCGTAGCATGCACGTATGGTGAACCGTTATGTGATGAAGTTGGAGCATGATTTATTTATTGATTGTCTTCCTTATGTGTGGAGGTCGGGATCGCGCGATGGTTAACTCCTACCAACCCTTCCCCTAGGAGCATGCGTGCAGTACTTTGTTTTGATTACTTGTAGATTTTTGCAATAAGTATATGAGTTCTTTATGACTAATGTTGAGTCCATCGATTATACACACTCTCATCCTTCCACCATTGCTAGCCTCTCTTGTGCCGTGCAACTTTCGCTGGTACTATACACCCACCATATACCTTCCTCAAAACAGCCACCATACCTACCTATTATGGCATTTCCATAGCCATTCCGAGATATATTGCCATGCAACTTTCCACCGTTCCGTTTATTGTGACAAACACGTATCATCACGGAAGTGTATTTTTTTGTAGTGCTACATGTCGTTCATACCTTCATCCCAAGTTGCTCTTGTTATTACAAGATGTCCTGAAATACTCTCTGATGTTCCGAGAATCCTTTATGCTTACTGCCCTGCAGTTCCTTGCCGCATGAATACCCCATGTATAATTCCTCACACTTTTTGAGGATTTGTTCATTCCTAGTTGACCAAGTGGTTCATACTTTGAAGTACTATCCGATCTTCCGGTAATCGTATCCAACTATTGCTCGGCAAATACTTATCTTCTTGCATTATGGTTACTCCATATGTCTAGAAATACTCATTAGCATCCTTTGTCATCATGATTTCGAGCATTTGATTCGATTTGTTTGCGAATGCTCGCGATCATTAGTCCTATTTAAAATTCTCCCCTTGGTTCAGACATCACTCTGGACATGAGCTGGTGTTCAACAATTCAAACCTTGATTGATTGTCGATCTATGTCCTTTCAACTTACTTGTCTTCGATCAGAGACTCTGCTTCTGATCCCCCGATTTGGAAGATTTGAATTTAGTTAGTTGTTTCTATAACCTAATCTCCTTGCATCCTTTCTTCTTCTGGTTGAGTACTGTTGCTCACATCAGATCCTCGTGGACCACCAGATCCTTTGTTGGGTTCTATCCGACAACGTCCTTCATTTTCAATAACCTTGTGAGCTTTTCCTCGGATACATAATGCCTTTCATAAATTGTATCCCCTGCTCTCATCAACCATACTCTGCTTTCGGGCTTGAGTTATTTACTCGTGAAGTTTGTGGTATATGTTCCTAATATGTCCCTTTGGGTTGAACCTCTGTCTTCCCTAAAGCTGTGTGGACCCGGAAACTTCTACGACTCATACTCTACTTGTTGGGGATATTACTACTGGGCGTGAACCGGCCTATCTGGGCCGGGTTAACTTCATTAGTAGTCTAAAGGTGATTAAGCCAAGCTGGCAGATGAAGGCCCAAGGCCTGTAGTCGGTTTAGAACATGTAGCCGTAAACCGGCTTGATATGTAAACTTGTATTGTAAGTTAGGAATAGAGAGATACCAACCGGGATACGAGTATGAACCGGTTGGGACTCTATGGACCGACGGGCGTCACCCGTGTATATAAGGGGACGACCCGGCGGCGGTTCAAGGACAGACAACAACAACTCGAGGCCTAGGCGAAGCTTGTTTGCTCCCTAGTCATCGAGACCACATCAATTCCATCACAACTAGACGTAGGCTTTTACCTTCATTGAAGGGGCCGAACTAGTATAAACCCTTGCGTCCTTGCGTCCGCTTTAACCCCTTCAAGTTAACCCGTAGCGATGGATCCACGACTAAGTCCTTTCACAAGGACATCTGTCGTGACAAATCCACAACAGTTGGCGCCCACCGTGGGGCTATCGCACGACGGTTTGATGATCTTGGAGGGCAAGTTCGAAGGACTCGAAGGCTATGCTGTGGGCCGGATGACCAAGAGTCGTCGCGGCAAGCTCTACATCGACGATGCAGGATGGGGTCCCGAAGCCGGCTCGATTGAGTACGGGTACCGGGTCCCCTTTGGTGGCATAGACGTTTTTATCCGCCAGATTGGTGAGCCTGGGCCTGAGCCGGACATCTGCACCGACCTCGTCAAGACGGCTCAGCGTGCGAGATCCACCCAGGTTAAACCGGCCGTGAAGCGTGCCTTCGTGGGAGTCATCCACGGAGGAGAGCATGAGGACGAGTCAGAATACGGTAGCGAGACCGTCGTCTATTCCAGCGACAAGTCCTCAACCGGAGAGACCAAATCATTGTACCAGTTGCAATACGACCAGATTAGGGGCTGTTCCGATGGCGACAGTATTCCGGACCCCCCAGATCAGATCAACCGGGTTGGAATATTCATGGCCGGCACGCAGGCGGCGAATCACTCTTCGACCGTAGCAGCAATGCTCTCCGGATCAGCAGCGGCAGCGGCAGCAGCGGCAGGAGGCCTTGTGCACCCACCGGTTCAAGTTCTGTCTGACCTGTTTGACGCACTAGCTGTACTTATGGCAGAGGCCAATCCAGCAGATCAGGAGGCCCATGATGCAGAGGTTGCAAAGGTGAGAGAGCAGATCATACAGGCCAAAGTCGACCTGGCAGCAGAGAAGGACAGGATGGCCGCAGAGCGGGCCGCTTTGGACGCCCAGGCCTATAAGCTCATGCTCGACCAGAACGCATCATAGGAGGTCTTTAAGCGGAAGCACAGATCACGCCTGCCGTTAGGGTTCGATCCTAGAAATCTCTTTCACACTCCGGAAGCTGGAACCAGCAATCCGCCGGGGCACCGGGAGGTAAACCAGGTCGAGGCACCAGGGCCAGGAGCGACGGTCCAACCCCACTTGATGGAACCTCCTCGGCAGAACATTGTGATTCCTCCGCCGGTCCAGACACCTCCGGGTCATTATTCTAATCCTATGGACAATCTTGTCGCAGCTGCTGCGCGATTAGAAGCTATCCCGATCGAAGGAGACTCTTCGCAAGCAATAGAGACGCGCCGGGTTAAGGAACTTCTCCGGACCGCTTTGATTCAGCAGGAGGCATATTCATACAGCCGCGATCGGATTCATTCCACACCGCGTCCAAGCCGGAGCTATAGTAGGCGCATGGATGAACCAGCCGTATCAAGCAATGCATGGAGCCGAGAAGCGGCCCGTGGCAATAACCCGGCAGGTGGTGTTCACGATGCTCAGGATGTCGTGGACCGGGCCCGGGCGCGAAGGGAGGCCGAGTTAGCAGCACAGAACGAGGCGGGTCAGCTTACACCGGTTCGTCCTACCACCTCTGCCAGGCCAGGAGTCGCATCTAGCTTGGGAGTGCCCTGTTTAGTCCCCGCTTTACGCAATGTACACCTGCCCAAAGACTTCAAGGGTCCGTGCAAGGTGCCGAATTACACCGCTGATTTATCTCCAGAAGCGTGGGTAGAGAGTTATGAGATGGCCATGGAGATGCTGGATGTGGATGAGACCGCGTGTGCAAAGTACTTCACCATGATGCTTGAAGGCATGGCCCATACTTGGTTGAAGAGCCTGCCGCCTAATTCTATCAGTTCATGGGCCCAGTTGCGGACCCGGTTTATCCAGAATTTCAAAGATACGTGTAAGCAGCCTAAGTCTATAGTAGACTTGGCGGCTTGTGTTCAGGAGGACGGAGAGTCAACAACCCATTGGGTACACCGCGTTTCGGAAGTCTTGCATTCGTCTAACAGGATCAATGCTGACTCTGCGATCTTAACCCTGGAGGGCAACTGCCAGTTTAAGCCTCTAAAGTTGAAGTTGGGGCGTATGAAGCGGTTCTGTAATGACATGGGAACTCTCATGGCCGCTTTAGTGAAGTATGCTGATTCCTATAGTACCAAGGATCCCGAGACTGATGATGACGAAGCAGGGAAGGGAAAGAAGAACAGCAGTTCCAAGGGGCATCAACACAAACCGGCGGGCCATGGGAACGGAGGCAAGCGTAAAGCGGATGGCAGCATGGACTTTGTGGCTAACACTAATATGTAGGACAAGGGTCAGCGGCGCAGAGGTAAAGCAGCGAATCGTAGTGGTGCTCCGAATCCTAACCCGGATCGCTTAAAATATTTGTTGAATCAGCCTTGTCCAAAACACGGGACGAAGGAAGCACCGGCGAACCACCTTTGGAAGGCTTGTTACATTATGCAGGAGTTTAAAAACTCTAATGCCTTCCGGTATGACCATGGGTCAGGTGGTGGCTCAGGATCCGGTTTCCATGGGCTGAGCCACGATGGAGCTTCTGGTTCAGGTTTCCATCAGGGCGGTCATAACAACCAGAATAATCAAAGCAGTCAAGGAGGTTACAACCAAAAGCAGCAGCAGTCGGGTTACCAGAGCCATCCAAAACAATTGAACAATGGGCAGTATCACATTTTCACAACCATCTTGGATAAGCGCGACCGGAAACTTCACAAGCGAGCGGTGAACTCTGTTGAACCGGCCGTACCACGTTACTTACGTTGGTCGGAACAGCCTATCGTGTGGAGCAGGGAGGATCACCCACCCCGGGTTGACAATCCAGGCCAGTTGGCATTAGTGGTAGACCCTCAGGTGGGAGGTTATAAATTCACCAAGGTGCTCATGGATGGAGGGAGCAGTATTAACATCCTGTACTATGAGACATTCCGCCGCATGGGGCTAACAGACAAAAATCTCAGACCGTCTAATACGGTGTTCCATGGTGTGGTGCCTGGCAAATCAGCATATCATGTTGGTAAGATAGCCCTGGAGGTGGCTTTTGGGGACGAGCATGATTCCCGATCCGAAACACTAAACTTTGAGGTGGTGAAAATCCGGAGCCCGTATCATGCCTTGTTTGGGCGGCTGGCTTATGCCAAATTCATGGCACGGCCTTGTTATATCTATTTGCAGCTCAAGATGCCGGGTCACAAAGGGACAATAACGGTTCATGGGAGCCGCAAGATTGCTTTGGAATGTGAGGAAGGTGATGCGGCCTATGCAGAGTCGGTTTGTGCCACGGAGGAGTTGAAATATTATAGGGACAATGTTGATCCGGCGGACATGACCCCTTTGAAGAAGCCAACTACGGAGCATGATTCAGATCTGAAGTTCAAATCAGCGGCTGAGACCAAGCTTGTTGACTTCGTGCCCGGCGATTCGTCCAAGCAGTTCACTGTCAGTGCCAACTTGGACCCTAAATAGGAAAGTGCGCTCATCGAGTTCATCCGTGAGAATCGGGACATTTTTGCATGGAAGCCTTCTGACATGCCAGGTGTACCGAGGGAACTCGCTGAGCACACTCTTAATGTTGATCCCAAGTATAAACTGGTAAAGCAATTTCTCCGTTGGTTTAACAAAGAAAGGCGCAAAGCTATTGGAGAGGAAGTGGCCAGGCTCTTAGCGGCTGGCTTTATCATTGAAGTGTTCCATCCAGAGTGGCTTGCTAATCCGGTGCTGGTTCTTAAGAAAAACGGCACTTGGCGTATGTGTGTGGATTACACGGATCTTAACAAGGCTTGTCCAGCGGATCCTTTTGCCCTCCCCCGCATTGACCAGATTATTGATGCCACGGCGGGTTGTGAGCGTTTGAGTTTTTTGGATGCGTGTTCTGGGTATCATCAGATCAAAATGGCGGTTAAGGATCAGGAGAACATGGTGTTTATTACTCCCTTTGGAGCCTTCTGCTATGTATCTATGCCTTTTGGGCTCAAGAGCGCCCAAGCCACTTATCAACGGTGTGTACAGAACTGCCTGCATAAACAGATCGGCCGTAATGTGCACGCCTATGTGGATGATATTGTAGTCAAGTCAAGGCAGAAGGAGACGCTGGTTGATGATTTGAAGGAAACCTTTGACAACTTGCGGGTTTACAAGAGGATGCTTAACCCGGCCAAATGTGTCTTTGGTGTTCTGGCAGGCAAGTTACTGGGCTTTCTTGTGTCCAACAGAGGAATTGAGGCTAATCCGGAGAAGATTACGGCTATCACCTCCCTGGCTAAACCGAAGTGTATCAACGATGTTCAGCGTTTGGCGGGTCGGATTGCCGCGCTGAGCCGGTTTATCAGCCGCCTCGGAGAGAAGGCCATCCCTTTATACCAGATGCTGAGAAAGACAGATCAATTCATCTGGAGTCCGGCTGCTGATGAAGCGTTGGAGGACTTGAAGCGGCAATTAGCTAATCCGCCCGTTCTTGCAGCTCCGATCGACAAGGAGCCGTTATTGCTATAAGTAGCGGCCAATGCTCGCGCAGTTAGCATGGCTATTGTGGTAGAACGCAAGGAGGCGGGCATGGAGTATCCGGTTCAGCGGCCGGTTTACTATATCAGCGAGGTGCTTATTGAATCCAAGCAAAGGTATCCGCATTGGCAGAAGTTGGTATATGGAGTTTTCATGGCAAGCCAGAAGTTGAAGCAGTATTTCCAAGGGAACCCCATCACAGTGGTCAGTTCAGCTCCCTTGGGCGATATCATGCAGAACCGGGAAGCGACTGGCCGGATTGCCAAGTGGGCCATAGAACTTGGGCCGCATGGATTGAAGTACGTACCTCGGACGGCGGTGAAATCTCAAGCGCTTGTTGATTTCATCAATGATTGGACTGAGTTGCAAGCACCAGAGGAGAAGCCAGATCACACATATTGGACTATCCATTTTGATGGATCCAGGCAATTGGAGGGCTCGGGGGCTGGAGTCGTATTAACTTCCCGACGAGGTGATAAGTTTTGTTATGTTCTCCGCTTAATGTTCCCTTGTACTAATAATGCAGCTGAGTATGAAGCTTTGCTCCATGGTCTCCGGATGGCTAAAGAGATGAATCTAAGTCGAGTTAAGTGCTTCGGTGACTCGGACCTCGTGGCTCAATAGGTGTCTGGCACTTGGGATTCTAAAGACCCACTTATGGCTGCATATCGTCGTGAGGTGGATATTGTTGCGGGTCACTTCAAGGGTTATCAGGTGGATCACGTGGATCGTCGAAAAAATGAAGCGGCGGACGCTTTAAGCCGGTTGGGCTCTCAGCGTAAACCGGTCCCACCTAATGTCTTTCTTGATGTGTTGCACAACCCGTCAGTCAAGCTCCTGGATGAAGCGGATTTGGCTATTCCTGATCCGGAGGCTCAATTGGTGGCAGCCCTGCATGTTATACCGGATTGGATAGTTCCTTATCTTGCGTACATGAACCGGGGAGAGTTGCCAGAGGATGAGACTCTAGCCAGGCAGATAGTCCAGCGATCCAAGTCTATGACCATTGTCAATGGCGAATTGCATCATTGCAGTGTATCAGGGGCGTTTCAACGCTGCGTCTCTCCTAAGGAAGGTTGTGAAATTTTGCGCGAAATCCGTGAAGGGGATTGTGATCACCACGCCGGTTCAAAATCTCTGGTGGCTAAGGCGTTTTGTCACGGGTTCTACTGGTTGACAGCTCATGCTAATGCAGAGGACTTGGTTAAACGGTGTGATGGCTGTCAAAAATTTTCACGGCGTGCTCATGTGTCGGCTCAAGAGTTGAGGATGATTCCAATTACTTGTCCGTTTGCAACATGGGGGCTGGATATGGTCGGACCTTTTAAAAGGTCCAAGGATAAGAAAACCCACCTTTTGGTGGCAGTTGACAAATTTACTAAGTGGGTTGAAGCGGAGCCTGTTAGCAAGTGCGATGCAGCTACAGCGGTGCAGTTCATTAAAAAGGTGATTTTCCGGTTTGGCTTTCCACACAGTATCATTACTGACAATGGTACCAATTTGTCCAAGGGCGCTATGAAGGAATCCTGTGAGCGTGAACACATCCGACTTGACGTATCATCAGTGGCTCACCACCAGTCCAATGGGCAAGCAGAACGAGCTAATCAAGAGATCTTGCGAGGCATCAAACCCCGGCTTATGGTTCCATTGCAAAGAACACCGGGTTGTTGGGTTGAAGAGCTACCATCTGTGTTATGGAATATCAATACTACGCCCAACCGATCTACAGGATACACGCCGTTTTTCATGGTCTACGGAGCAGAGGCGGTTCTCCCTAGTGATATCCGGCATGATTCGCCTCGTGTAGCGGCTTATGTTGAAGCGGACAATGAGATAGCAAGGCAAGACACTTTGGACCTATTGGATGAGGAGCGTGACATAGCAGCTGCCCGCTCGGCGATTTATCAACAGGATCTTCGTCGCTATCACATTCGTCGGGTCAGAACCAGAGCTTTTCAAGAAGGAGATTTGGTGCTTCGACTCATCCAAGACCAGACGGATATGCACAAGTTATCCCCACCTTGGGAGGGACCTTTCGTGGTCAGCAAGAATCTGCACAACGGGTCGTACTATCTGATTGATATTCGAGAGCATAAAGACTCACGCACATCAGAGGAGACCAACAGGCCATGGAACATAGCTCATCTTCGGCCTTACTACACTTGAGCCATTGGCTCTATCTATGTACATATTATAATAGTGTATATATTATCGTTGATATAATAAAACCTGAGCCTCAGCCAAAGCGGGGTCTCTGTCCTTTCATATCATGTGTGGTTACATGGAGTTGTTCTGTCTTAAAGCGACCTCCGGTTTACCCCTTGAAATTTGCTTTTCAAAAAAGCTTTGTGATATCACTTGGGGGCTTGGTCGTGTCCGAACCAATGCAACACCTCTTGATAGGCGAAAGCCACCAGATCACTTGAGGACATGGTCAAGTCTGAACAAGTCACGCCTCTTGATCGGCCTAAGGCCATAGAATCACTTGGGGGCTTGGTCGAACCCGAACCATTGCCATGCCTTTTGATCGGCATAAATGCCACGGTTTCATTTGGGGACCTGGCTGACTTGAACCATCACCACACCTATTGGGGGCTTGGTCCTGTCCGACCATGGTAACACCATCTGATCAGCTTAGTAAAGCATGTTTTTGCAAACGGTTTTATTATTACCTTTGATTCCATGATTCTTTTATGACTATTCTTCGATTTTTGTTGTGTTTTCTTTAAACCGACAACACTTTTTTAACCGGATCAGCTGACGGAATTTGGTTCATTTTTAATCCAGAGACAATGTGCCCGGTTTAACCTTCCTGTTAACATCATGGAGTAGCAGGGGGGCTTACAATGACCCAGCACGGTTTACATGGCTAAGCCAACTTCATGCCCAGCGATGGCAGGTATTTTGTATCGCATATTTGATTATATGTCTTAAATACATTAAAGATATATACATAAAGGTCATAAATTGGCTGGCGGTATAACCATCATCGCAGTTCAAGATTTTCTGATTGCAGGAAATATAAATTGAGGATTTCAAGCAAAAGCATCAGTACTTATGCACGAAGGCATATTTAAAGCAACAGTATTTGCTATTCTATTACAAGGCAACGCGGTGCCCAAATAAGATCATTGTTGTTCTGGCGGATCATAATAAAGCAGCTATTTAAACCGGCTTCCGGTTCAAGCCTGCTCATCGCCCCGGTCTGATGGTTGTGGGTCGTCCCGCGCTGCTTCAACTTCCTCATCTCTATCCATTGGCTGGAAATCAACAGTGGTCCAGTCGATTCCCATTAAAGCTTGAAAGACAACCTCTTCATGGATCAGAGAAGACGGTTCAATATCAGGAGCGTAAGTATGCTTACGGATTGGAGGAATCAGATTCTCCGCTTCAGGAATTGGTGCAGCCACTCGTTTGTTCTGATCATTATACTGAGCTTGATAATGCGACAAGTCTGCTTCTTCAGCCAATTGACAAGCCAGAGGGCGCACTGCACGGTTTATCGCCCTCAGATCATCTTCATTGAACTCTGAGCCATCATCCTTCAAGCTGGGATAGCCTTAAGCTGCTTCAACAGGATCGAAATCCGGCACCCGTGCTTTTGCCCGGATCAAGGCATTAATGGCTCCGGTTCGAGCAGCGGATTTTTTCAGTTCTTCAATCCGAGCAGGAAGCATTGACAACCTCTTCAGAGTATCTTGGATCAAAGTGGGTGCCGGATTGTTATGAGATGCAGTGGTGATGATCCGCTGCGCTCCGGTATACAGCTGTTCAATTAAAGTGTAGGCAGCTTTCAACTTCTTCCGAACATCTGACCCTAAGTGACCAATGCGTGTACCTGCAACAATACGGGAAAGATCACAAACCGGATCTATTATAAGACGGCCAAAGTTGTCAAAGAAACCAAAAGGAACTTACCAAAGATAGCAGCGGTCATGGCATGCACTTGCCTCTTTACGGCGGTCAGCTCATCTACCACCGGTTTAAGGGCAGCTTCAGCGTTTTCAACTCTTTTTATTAAAGCGGCCTTCTCAGTGGCCCAATCAGCCCGCTCCTTCTTGAAGCCCTCCTTCAGCTGTTCCGTGATGCTCAAAGCGCTGGTTAATTCCTCCCTTGCTTTGTCAGTTTCGGCTTGTTGGGTTTTCAAAGTTTCTTGCAGATCAGTAATCCGGTCCTCTTTGATACTCACTTCAGCCTGCATAAAGACAGTGCTTGGCTTTAAACAAACGGTACAAGAATTTGAAGTACCAACCACATAACAAGTTATACGCTTGATACTTGGGGGCTAATGCATCTTCAATCTTCATCTATTACTAAATGGCAAAGTCCCAAGCTCAATACAGGTATTCAACTTGGCACTTGGGGGCTAATGACTATTTGCTCAGTTATGTTCTGATGTTAGAATCTTTATTGGAGTCCCGATTTAACTATACTAAGTTGAACCGGCCCTTGGGGGCTACATTGATGGATTTCAAAATATTTAGGACTATATTAAAGTCCCGGCTTGAAGAAGGTTACAAACCGGCCCTTGGGGGCTAGGAGGATTAATAGAGTGGCAGTAATTAAAGAAAGAAGAAGCACAAGGAAGTTACCTCAAATTTATCTCTCATCATCTTCACCAGACCAGCTTCACAGTCACGACTAGTATATAGCCGGTTCAAGTAAACAGAGTGAAGATCTTGGGCATTCGGAGCAGCATACGTTTCCAGATCAACATCCCATTTGCCTTTGTTCATGGCAGAAAAATCTTCCTTGACAGTATGCTTAGCTAAAGTGACAGGATTCCCTGGGTCAAAGCGACCTACACCGGTAATTACAACATCATCATCCTTGGACTCGCCGGTTTGCATTGGTGCTATCGGTTTGTCGGCAGGTTTGGAAGGACTGCGGGATTTTTCAATCCGGATGGGGCTGGCAGTCTGGTCAACAGGAGGATCATCTTGCAAGGGAGGATCATTGGGAATGTCCTCATGAACGAACGCTTCAAGATCTGGTGCTTTATCCTGTTCAAGGGCAGCATCTTCCTCGGCCGCTTTATCCAGGCAGGCTTTCTTGCTCGGCTTAGGTTTAGCCCTGAAAGAGAAACAAAGAGTCAAGAAACAGCATAAGTTATAACGCAGTATACCAGAAGCATATGTTCAGCCTAGCTTACCCAAGAACCGTTTTCAGTGGTGGCAGCTGAGTGGCCGATGATTCACCAGAGGATGAATGAGAAGTAACCTGATAATCGGAGTCGAACAGATTAAGAGGTTGACGGATGAAACCCGCTTTAGGATAGAAATTAATAAGAAGGTTGGAGACCTCTGAGCGGCGTTTCCGAACCGGACTGTTCGATAAACCGGCGGAGGTAACTACCTGGCCGCTGTGACGGGTTGTGCGTCGAGCTTCATGTTGCTGAGTCTTCATAAGAAATTTGGGATCCAAGTAAGCAAGAGGATGAGAAAATTTAACTTTCCGGTTTGCCTGGCGAAGTTTTGGCAAAGGCAAAGGATCTGAATCGGAAGAGAGAATAGTTACCTCAGCGACATCAGCATTACTGGCTTCAGCGTCGTCCTGACAAGTATCATCATCAATAAGGCGTGTAAAAAGTAAGCCTAGTGAATCGAGTTCTACCTCAAGGTCCGAGTTACCCACATCATCATCAACAGCCGGATCAGATGAAGCGGTGGTCTTCCTTTTTTGAGCCGGTCTCTTGACAACCTTAGTCTTTGGCCGGGTTGATCTTTCCGTTTTCTCTGGTTTTTCTTGTGGAAGCTTTTTGCACCAGAACGGATTATCACCCTGATTAGGCAGCAGTTGATGTTATACAGAAATAGCAATAACAGGTTCAGTAAAAACGACAAGCAATATCTTACAGCTGGCGGTTTGTTGGTAGTACAGAAGGGAAGCAGGCCGGTTTGAGCGCAGAGGTGTTCCGATTTGTTCAACATTTTCTTCACAGCTTCTGTGACTTCGTCATCTGAGAGCTGGATATCAGTGTGTCGGAGTGGGTCATCGACGCTACCGGTATACTTGCACATTAAACCGGAGCGCCGGCTCAGAGGCAGTATGCTCCAGGATATCCAACAACGTGCAAGATCTATTCCTGTCAAACCGTTGGCCATGAAGGCTCGGAGCTTGGACAGTTGCGGAGCATATTTACTTCTCTCCTTGGCACTTAACCTTTGCGGGAAGGGGTGTGTGTTGCTGAGCCGCTCCGGACGAAAGCCCGGCAAAGGATTTTCATCATCAGGGGAGGTATCTTTGCAGTAGAACCATGTTGAATTCCACTCTTTGGGGTGACTGTGTAGTCTGGCGTGGGGATAAGTGATCTCTTTCCTTTTCTGAATTGCCATACCGCCCAATTCGGTATTGGGGGCATCAGTGAATTCTGTGCGGCGGTTTAAAGTGGAAACAGTCTCTAAACAATTCAATGGAGGGCTCCTCTTGAAGGTATACCTCACCGAGCACTTGGAAGTGACATAGGTTGGTAACAGAATTGGGGCCAGTATCTTGCGGGCAGAGCTGAAAATTGTCTAACACGTCCCGGTAAAATTTAGAACCGGGCGGCTTGAAGCCCCGGGCTAAATGATCTGCAAAGATCACAACCTCTCCCTGTTGAGGTGTGGGAGGACATTCATTACCAGGGACCCTCCAGTGGATAGTATCTTTGTTGTCTAAAGCGCCGATCAAGACTAAATTATCCAGCTGAGTTTCTGTGACGTGAGAAGGAACCCAGTTGCATTCACACACTTGTTTGGCCATGGTGAGATCTACAAAAAATAAGTGATTCCGGTTCAAGGATGTGTTGGATAAAAGAGTGCGCTGGTATGAACAATGCTAAACCGGAGGCAGTACATTTAAACCGGATTTCTATGAGGTGGCATAATATGACAGAAGAATTCTGGCGGTTCAACAAGGGGACTAATGGTATATACCGGTTTATTAACTTTTTCTAAGTTAAGTTAAACCGCCTGATCTAAACATTGAAGGCAATTGAGGTTGTGTAAGTGCACAGAAACAGGTTTCGCATAATCTCTGTGTAAAAATGGATCTACAGCCAGTTCAGAAAAGAAGGAAAAAATGTCTACAAGCTTCAAGCAGAACGGTATGGGTTCAAGAAACAGGAAGATTGATGAGATCTATGGATTTGAGTATGAATCTACAGACTGGTGCTAAAAGGCCACCGATAATTACAGTAGGGTTTTAAAGACCTATCCAGAGCCTCGACATGAGCAGGAACAGTATGCAAGAACAGCTGCAGGAACATGAAGCCCTAGAACAGATGTAGATCCATCAAAGAAGAGATCTTACCGGAGCTCAGGGAGATGCGGAAGGGCGCCGTGGTTCTCTGGTACGGTCAGGGTGATGCAGCGGCCCAAGTTGGTGCAGAAGTTGATGACGGCGGCGGAGCTTCGAGGTCGGCGACGCAAGGAAGACGAAGAGAAAGAGACGAAGGGGAGAAAAAGAAATGACCCTTCGGTCCTATTTATAAAGCGAAGGACGTGGGTCAGGCGCGCGAATCGAGGAGCCACAAATTTTGGAAGAGGAGTTGTTGCCTTGGTTATCGCAGATCTATTAATGAAAGAAGGCATCATAAATGTTAACTTCGTGATGACGTCATGCCGGTTTTCAACAACCAGAAATGATGATGACATGGCGGTTCACCAATTACCAGAAGATGTTGAAGACAAAGATTTTTGTGAAGGATTGACATGAACCAGTTAAAATCAATCTGGGGCCTAATGTTGGGGATATTGCTACTGGGCGTGAACCGTCCTATCTGGGCCGGGTTAACTTCATTAGTAGTCTAAAGGTGATTAAGCCAAGCTGGCAGATGAAGGCCCAAGGCCTGTAGTCGGTTTAGAACCTGTAGCCGTAAACCGGCTTGATATGTAAACTTGTATTGTAAGTTAGGAATAGAGAGATACCAACCGGGATACGAGTATGAACTGGTTGCGACTCTATGGACCGACGGGCGTCACCCGTGTATATAAGGGGACGACCCGACGGCGGTTCAAGGACAGACAACAACAACTCGAGGCCTAGGCGAAGCTTGTTTGCTCCCTAGTCATCGAGACCACATCAATTCCATCATAACTAGACGTAGGCTTTTACCTTCATTGAAGGGGCCGAACTAGTATAAACCCTTGCGTCCTTGCATCTGCTTTAACCCCTTCAAGTTAACCCGTAGCGATGGCTCCACGACTAAGTCCTTTCACAAGGACATCTGCCGTGACAAATCCACGACACCACTGGTCTTATATGATACGTCTCCAACGTATCTATAATTTATGAAGCATTCATGCTATTTTATTATCTATTTTGAATGATTATGGACTTTATTATACACTTTTATATTACTTTTGGGACTAATCTATTAACCGGAGGCCCAGCCCATATTGATGTTTTATTGCCTGTTTCGGTATTTTGAAGAAAAGGAATATCAAACGGAGTCCTAACGGAATGAAACCTTCGGTAGCGTGATTTTTAGGAAGAATATGATCCAGGAGACTTGGAGTTCACGTCAGAAGAGCATCAAGGAAGCCATGAGATAGGGAGCGCGCCCACCCCCTGGGCGTGCCCTACCCTATCGTGGGCCCCTCGAGGCTCCCCCGACCGACTTCTTTCGCCTATATAAGCCTACGTACCCTAAAAACATCGAAACAGAAGATAGATCAGGACTTCCGCCGCCGCAAGCCTCTGTAGCCACCAAAAACCTCTCGGGAGCCCGTTCCGGCACCCTGCCGGAGGGGAATCCCTCGCTGGTGGCCATCTTCATCATCCCGGTGCTCTCCATGACGACGAGGGAGTAGTTCACCCTCGGGGCTGAGGGTATGTAACAGTAGCTATGTGTTTGATCTCTCTCGGTGCAAAAGTTAATTTGGTGCCCTTAGTTGTGTCCCACTCGGCAGGTTTACCCCTAGTTTCCAAAAACACTTGTTCCTGCCCAAACCACTTTGCTCCTCTTATGCTTTTGCCCTTTGACCGTTTGACCATCACTTTGAAAACTTCATAAAAAATTCATACTAACTCAGAAAAATTCAAATAAGATATCAAAATGTTCAGAAAAGCATCACCTATATGTGCATGTCATTTGCATTCATGAAAAAAGTGTTGGCCAGTCCCCATTTCAGTTTTAGCTCATATCATCTTAGCATGAACAGTAAAATCTAAAAAAATTCTAAAAATTCTAAAAAAAATTGGTGGCAAACTTTGATCAATGTTTTGAGTGCTTGCGAAGTTTCATATGGGAATGGCATTCGTGGAAGTCGTGGTAAAAAAATGAAATTTTGGAGCATTGATTTTTGTTTTTTGCCATGACTTCCACTAATGTCATTCCCTTATGAAACTTGGCAAGCAATCAAAACATTGGTCAAAGTTTGCCACCAATTTTTTTTAGAATTCTTAGAATTTTTTTAGACCTTACTGTTCATGCTAAGATGATATGAGCTAAAACTGAAATGGGGACTGGACAACACTTTTTTCATGAATGCAAATGACATGCACATATAGGTGATGCTTTTCTGAACATTTTGATATCTTATTTGAATTTTTCTGAGTTAGTATGAATTTTTTATGAAGTTTTCAAAGTGATGGTCAAACGGTCAAAGGGCAATAGCATAAGAGGAACAAAGTGGTTTGGTCAAGAACAAGCATTTTCGAAAACTAGGGGTAAACCTGCCGAGTGTGACCCAACTAGGGGCATAAAATCAATTATCCCATCATTTAGGATAATTAATTTGGTGCCCTTAGTTGTGTCCCACTCGGCAGGTTTACCCCTAGTTTCCGAAAACACTTGATCCTGCCCAAACCACTTTGCTCCTCTTATGCTTTTGCCCTTTGGCCGTTTGACCATCACTTTGAAAACTTCATAAAAAATTCATACTAACTCAGAAAAATTCAAATAAGATATGAAAATGTTCAGAAAAGCATCACCTATATGTGCATGTCATTTGCATTCATGAAAAAAGTGTTGGCCAGTCCTCATTTCAGTTTTAGCTCATATCATCTTAGCATGAACAGTAAAATCTAAAAAAATTCTAAAATTCTAAAAAAAATTGGTGGCAAACTTTGACAAATGTTTTGAGTGCTTGCCAAGTTTCATATGGGAATGGCATTCGTCGAAGTCGTGGTAAAAAAATGAAATTTTGTAGCATTGATTTTTGGTTTTTGCCACGACTTCCACGAATGTCATTCCCTTATGAAACTTGGCAAGCAATCAAAACATTGGTCAAAGTTTCCCACCGATTTTTTTTAGAATTTTTAGAATTTTTTTAGATCTTACTATTCATGCTAAGATGATATGAGCTAAAACTAAAATGGGGACTGGCCAACACTTTTTTCATGAATGCAAATGACATGCACATATAGGTGATGCTTTTCTGAACATTTTGATATCTTATTTGATTTTTTCTGAGTTAGTATGAATTTTTTATGAAGTTTTCAAAGTGATGGTCAAAGGGTCAAAGGGCAATAGCATAAGAGGAGCAAAGTGGTTTGGTCAGGAACAATCATTTTCGAAAACTAGGGGTAAACCTGTCTAGTGTGACCCAACTAGGGGCATAAAATCAATTATCCCTTATCATTTACCCACTCGAGGACGAGTAGGAATTAAGCTTGGGGATGCTGATACGTCTCCAACGTATCTATAATTTATGAAGCATCCATGCTATTTTATTATCTGTTTTGAATGATTATGGGCTTTATTATACACTTTAATATTACTTTTGGGACTAACCTATTAACCGCAGGCCCAACCCATATTTTTGTTTAATTGCCTGTTTCAGTATTTCGAAGAAAAGGAATATCAAACGGGAGTCCAAACGGAATGAAACCTTTGGTAGCATGATTTTTAGGAAGAATAAGATCCGGGAGACCTGGAGTTCACGTCAAAGGAGCATCGAGGAAGCCACGAGATAGGGGGCGCACCCACCCCCCTAGGCGTACCCTACCCTCTCGTGGGCCCCTCAAGGCTCCCCCGACCGACTTCTTTCGCCTATATAAGCCTACGTACCCTAAAAACATCGAAACAGAAGATAGACCGAGAGTTCCGCCGCTGCAAGCCTCTGTAGCCACCAAAAACCTCTCGGGAGCCTGTTCCGGCACCCTGTCGGAGGGGGATCCCTCACCGGTGGCCATCTTCATCATCTCGGCGCTCTCCATGACGACGAGGGAGTAGTTCACCCTCGGGGCTGAGGGTATGTACCAGTAGCTATGTGTTTGATCTCTCTCTCTCTCTTGTGTTCTCTCTATGGCACGATCTTGATGTATCGCAAGCTTTGCTATTATAGTTGGATCTTATGATGTTTCTCCCCCTCTACTCTCTTGTGATGAATTGAGTTTTCCTCTTGAAGTTATCTTATCGGATTGAGTCTTTAATGATTTGAGAACACTTGATGTATGTCTTGTCGTGCGTATCTGTGGTGACAATGGGATATCACGTGCCACTTGATGTATGTTTGGGTGATCAACTTGTGGGTTCCGCCCATGAACCTATGCATAGGGGTTGGCACACGTTTTCGTCTTGACTCTTCGGTAGAAACTTTGGGGCACTCTTTGAAGTACTTTGTGTTGGTTGAATAGATGAATCTGAGATTGTGTGATGCATATCGTATAATCATGCCCACGGATACTTGAGGTGACAATGGAGTATCTAGGTGACATTAGGGTTTTGGTTGATTTGTGTCTTAAGGTGTTATTATAGTATGAACTCTATGATAGATTGAGCGGAAAGAATAGCTTCATGTTATTTTACTATGAACTCTTGAATAGACAGAACAGAAAGGATAACTTTGAGGTTGTTTCGTACCCTACCATAATCTCTTCGTTTGTTCTCTGCTATTAGTGGCTTTGGAGTGACTCTTTGTTGCATGTTGAGGGATTGTTATATAATCTGTCTATGTTATTCTTGTTGAGAGAACTTGCACTAGTAAAAGTATGAACCTTAGGCCTTGTTTCCTATCATCGCAATACCGTTTACGCTCACATTTATCATTAGTTACCTTGCTGTTTTTATATTTTCAGATTACAAAAACCTTTATCTACCATCCATATTGAACTTGTATCACCATCTCTTCGCCGAACTAGTGCACCTATACAATTTTTCATTGTATTGGGTGTGTTGGGGACACAAGAAACTCTTTGTTATTTGGTTGCAGGGTTGTTTGAGAGAGACCATCTTCATCCTACGCCTCCCATGGATTGATAAACCTTAGGTCATCCACTTGAGGGAAATTTGCTACTGTCCTACAAACCTGTGCACTTGCAGGCCCAACAACGTCTACAAGAAGAAGGTTGTGTAGTAGACATCATTATACCAGATAAAATCTCAACATTATGACTTCTTTGAAAATGAGAAGTGAATGAAAGGTTATGCATTGGAGAAGGGGGGGTCGACCTTGAACTTTGTGTTCATGCCCATGGACACGATGTAGATCCTATCATGGAAGCTTCTTGTTATAATAATAATCCTCTTGTGGTAAGTTCATCTTGTATCTATGTTTGGTCCTTCGCAACCGTGGTTCCAACCATGATTGTTCTTCTTTGATTTCATTTCTCAGACAAGTGTAAGTACTTGTCTTTTGATCATTTCACCCATCCAACCTCTGTTCTGCTATACCCTTGAGTATTACCCTCTGGTATCTCGAGATTATCACAGAACTACATAACCTCTTGTGAGTTTTTCATCAACTATTATTCTTGCCGAGTCAAATTTTCCATGGGTTCTGAGTTGTTAGACACTCAAGACATTGATAACTGATTCAAGTCTCCATTGCTTTGTTTAACCTTTCTTGCAACCTAACATATCTAAGCACTGATAATTCCTTGCTTATGTAAACACCGCAGTGTACAACTCTGTCAGTAAGACCTTGTTACTATTGTTGATGACATTCTGGTAGGCACTGATGGACGAGAACTTTACCTATTGGTCCGCCTTGCCTTGCAAGCAGGAATGGTTCTCTTCGTCCCTCGCCCTTGGTACCAACGTTGTTGCCAACATAGTTGACAGGCTATCCTCTGACCTGCCTTGCTGTCATGACCATGCAAATGATAGGACCCTTCCCGCTTTCAACCCACATGGTGGGCCCATAACCCATAGTTCTACAGGATCGAAACCTGACTGTCGTGTACATCCCTGTCTTCCAAAATTGTTCCTCGCGCTTGGCTTCGTATGCAATTTGCGAGCCACCTTCCTTGTGATCTGTTCTGGTATCAGATGCAATACTTATTCCCATTGCTATGAACCCCTTTCACCCTCTGTTTCAGGCAACGAACGGTTGCCTACCTGGTTGAAGCTCCTTATTGCACCTCCTTACCTTGCTCTCGATGAGTTGCTTGAATTTCAACTCAAGAGATGCCTCTATTCTACGTTCACCGAGATAGCCCCCAAGTACCTATCTTGTGTTGAGCTCCGTCCTTCCCGAGTCTTTCCCCCTTATTCCGCACCTTAAATCTTGGGACGAGATTTCTTGTAGTGGAGGAGAATTGTGACGCCCGGATATTTAAGCTACAGTAACCCTACACTAATGTTGACGCGTCACCACGACTACTGTTGGTAAACTCGCGTTGTTTCAAACCTCGTTCAAATTCAAATTTAAATTCGAGTCAATCTTTAAAAGTTTTCAAATGGCAAAACTAAAATGTTCTAGGTGTTGCAGATAATGCCTGGATATTTGTCATGGTGAACTAACATTTTTATAAATTGGTTTACTACCCTAAAATAAATAAAACAATGGGTAAAGTAATATTTCTAAATGCTTTTTAAGTTACAAAAAATCCAAGCTAGTTAGATGCTCACCAAATCATTTATGCCTGTGTCTAAAATTTGCATTGTGGTTATACGGCCAAGTCTCATTTTATTTAAAAGTCAATTGCTAGTGGTTTTAAAATAAAATAGAAAACTTTTAACGGAGAAGGGAACCCCCCCCCCTCTCTGCCCGGGCCTTAGCCACACGCTCCATCATTGTCATATTGCTTTTGCATGATCATGTACTTGACATCGTATTTGTGGCAAAGCCACCTTGATAATTCTTTCATAAATGTCACTCTTGATTCATTGCATATCCTGGCACACCGCCGGAGGCATTCATATAGAGTCATATTTTGTTCTAAGTATCGAGTTGTAATTATTGAGTTGTAAGTAAATAAAAGTGTGATGATCTTCATTATTAGAGCATTGTCCCAAGTGAGGAAAGGATGATGGAGACTATGAGTCCCCCACATGTCAGGATGAGACTCCGGACTTTATAAAAAAATAGAAAGGCCAAATAGAAAAAGAGAAAAGCCAAATAAATAAAAAAATGAGAGAAAAAGAGAGAAGGGACAATGTTACTATCCTTTTACCACACTTGTGCTTCAAAGTAGCACCATGATCTTCATGATAGAGAGCCTCCTATGTTGTCACTTTCATTTACTAGTAGGAGTTTTTCATTATAGAACTCGGCTTGTATATTCCAATGATGGGCTTCCTCAAAATGCCTAGGTCTTCATGAACAAGCAAGTTGGATGCACACCCACTTAGTTTCTTTTTGAGCTTTCATACACTTATAGCTCTAGTGCATCCGTTGCATGGCAATCCCTACTCACTCACATTGATATCTATTAATAGGCATCTCCATAGCCCGTTGATATGCCTAGTAGATGTGAGACTATCTTCTCCTTTTTGTCTTCTCCACAACGACCATTCTATTCCACATAAAGTGCTATGTCCATGTCTCATGCTCATGTATTGTGTGAAGATTGAAAAAGTTTGAAAATACTAAAGTATGAAACAGTTGCTTGGCTAAAACCGGGTTTGTGCATGATTTAAATATTTTGTGTGATGAAGATAGAGCATAGCCAGACTATATGATTTTTGTAGGGATAGCTTTATTTGGCCATGTTATTTTGAGAAGACATGATTACTTTGTTAGTATGCTTGAAGTATTATTACTCTTATGTCAATATTAACTTTTGTCTTGAATCATTTGGATCTGAACATTCATGCCACAATAAAGAAAAAATACATTGAGAAATATGCTAGGTAGCATTCCACATCAAAAAGTCTGTTTTTATCATTTACCTACTCGAGAAAGAGCAGGAATTAAGCTTGGGGATGCTTGATACGTCTCCAACATATATATAATTTTTAGGGTGCCCGGCGCGCCCTAGGGGGGTGGGCGCCCCCCCCCCCCACCCTTGTGGGCTCCTCGTGGCTCCACCGACCTACTTCTTCCTCCTATATATATCCACATACGTACCCAGAGAACATCCTTGAGCACCACAAAAACCTAATTCACCACCACAACCTTCTGTATCTGCGAGATCCCATCTTGGAGCCTTCGTCGGTGCTCTGCCGGAGGGGGAATTGATCACGGAGGGCTTCTACATCATCTCCAAGGCCTCTTCGTTGAGTTGTGAGTAGTTTACCATAGACCTTCGGGTCCATAGTTATTAGCTAGATGGCTTCTTCTCTCTCTTTGAATCTCAATACAAAGTTCTCCTCGATCTTCTTGGAGATCTGTTTGATGTAACTCTTTTTTGCGGTGTGTTTGTCGAGATCCGATGAATTGTGGGTTTATGATCAAGTTTATCTATGAGAAATATTTGAATCTCCTCTGAATTCTTTTATGTATGATTTGTTATCTTTGCAGGTCTCTTCGAATTATCAGTTTGGTTTGGCCTACTAGATTGATCTTTCTTGCAATGGGAGGAGTGCTTAGCTTTGGGTTCAATCTTGCGGTGTCCTTTCCCACTGATAGCAGGGGCAGCAAGGCACGTATTGTATTGTTGCCATCGAGGATAAAGAGATGGGGTTTATATCATATTGCTTGAGTTTATCCCTGTACATCATGTCATCTTTCTTAATGCGTTACTCTGTTCTTATGAACTTAATACTCTAGATGCATGCTGGATAGCGGTCGATGTGTGGAGTAATAGTAGTAGATGCAGGCAGGAATCGGTCTACTTGTCGCGGACGTGATGCCTATATACATGATCATGCCTAGCACTTTTCTATCAATTGCTCGACAGTAATTTGTTCACCCGCCATAATACTCATGCTATCTTGAGAGAAGCCACTAGTGAAGTATATGGCCCCCGGGTCTATCTTTTATCATTTAAGTTTCCAATCTACTTTTATTTTGCAATCTTTACTTTTCAATCTATATCATAAAAATACCAAAAATATCTATCTTATCTTATTATCTCTATCAGATCTCACTTTCGCAAGTTACCGTGAAGGGATTGACAACCCCTTTATCGTGTTGGTTGCAGGTTCTTGTTTGTTTGTGTAGGTACGAGGGACTTCTGAGGAGCCTCCTACTATATTGATACCTTGGTTCTCAAAAACTGAGGGAAATACTTATGCTACTTTGCTGCATCACCCTTTCCTCTTCAAGGAAAACCGACGCAATGCTCAAGAGGTAGCATATTCACACATGTATTTAAGTTTCCGGTCAATACAATTCTAGCATGAATAATAAACATTTATCATGAATGGGAAATATGATAATAACCATATTATTATTGCCTCTAGGGCATATTTCCAACAATGCAGAGACACCATGGTCAAATTTTCTACTACCATGGTCTCGATGTTTGGACCTAAGTACCTGAGAGAACCAACTGTCGCATACACCGAGAGGACCTTAGCAATGTCTGAAGCAGGAGGGTGGCCAGGTTTGCTTAGATCTCTTGACTACATGTATTGGAGATGGAAGAATCACCCATAAGCTCTGCAAGGGCAATATCAAGGTCATGTTAATAAGCCCACAATCATTCTTGAAGTAGTTGCATCACATGATCTTTGGATTTGGCATGCTTTCTTTGGCAATGACCGGGCCTCACATTGAGATCAATGTGCAACATCGATCACCATTGTTTGCTAGAAGGGTTGAAGGGAAAGCTACTCCTTGCAACTATACTATCAATGGGCACGAATACAACATGGGCTACTATCGTATCTATCGTATGTGAGCTACCATTGTTAAGACAATATCTGAGTTAGCTGGTCAGAAAAAGTCTCACTTTTCCCAAAGAAAAGAAGCACCTAGAAAGGATGCAAAGAGGGCATCCGGAGTCCTACAGACTCATTTTACAGTTGTTCATGGACATGCCAAGCAATGGGATCCGGAGACCTTGTGGGAGGTGATGACATGTTGTGTGATCATGCACAACATGATCGTGGATGATGAGGGTGACGATGTGTAGCGACCAGACCTCAAACAGTCTGATCTCTGTGCTTTAGTGTCATCCTTGGATCAGTAATGCTGACATGCACAGTACTTGAAGGATTTATAACAGAGTAGCAATCACACACTTATTACATCGAATGTCTCAAAAGAGAACTTATTACAATAAATATGGCTTAAGGCCATCTAATAACGATAACAGCGGAAGGCTTGGAAGATAAGCGAGTCCATCAACTCCAACGGCATCACTGAGTATAAGACCACGACCTAAGGCACCTTACTCGTCATCTGAAAAGTCTGCAACATGAACATTGCAGCCCGAAAACGGGTCAGCACATGGAATATGCTGGCAATGTAACACCTAGAGAGTAATGAAAGAATAATGCTATACTACATGCATATATGGATGGTGGAAAGCTCTATGGTTATAGTTTTGCATAAAGCCAATTTTTCCCTACTGCAAAGGAATAAAGTTTATTTAACTATCATGGTGGTTGTTAAACATTGAGACGGTTCACCCAACTCAATCCCAATTAAGCATCATCATTAAACCCAACAAAATTAATTAAAGTAACATGATGAGATTCACATGATAATCGAAGTACTAGATACTCAAAACGTCCATAACCGGGGACACGGCTAACCATGATTAGTTTATACACTCTGCAGAGGTTTGCGCACTTTTCCCCGCAAGACTCGATCTCCTCCGTTGGGCTTCTCGCACTACATGGTGTTTGAGAAACGGATGACCGAGTAGTCTTTCAGAAGCGTTTGCACCTTACGATGGGTAGACCGTTACACCTACTTTCCCCTACATCTACTAGTCTACCACTGTAAGAATTCACACGACTTAATCAACTATGCTACAGCCCATAGTAGCTTGCGGCTGCACACGGAAGTTTCTACCATGAATAATTAATCTCATGATCCCTTTGGGCCTGGGTGGCGGTCCATAAAGAAGATAACAGGCAATCACTGGAATCCCAAGTGCCTCAATCCACCCAGATGTGTATTAAAGTTGCCACCTTAAATAAACTATTAAATTAACCAATCTCACATCTGTCATGGAAACACTCACCCCATCCACGTCTACTAGCATAGCATAGCAACATAAGCAAATTTAGAAGTAACTCCCAAAGGTTTGAAAGTAAACAGGATATAGGTACTACCTCAACTACTTCCCAAACCACATGTTAATCAGATCCTAATCATGCAATTGTTTGAGGATTGATCTAATGCAATAAAACTGGGTAGTAAAGAGGTATTATCAAAGTGTTACTTGCCTTGCTGATGATCCGTGAAACCTAGAGATTCGAAGTAGCAAGTGGCGCACTCCGGGTACTCTATTGCAAACAAACAAGCATACAATAAGCACTCATCTAATGCACAGGTAAAATAGAAATAAGAGATCTAACCATAAATTTCAACTTAAGAACTCCGGTTTGCAAAAAGAATCAAATCAAACGAAGCAACGAAACTCAAACGACGAAAGAAACAAGCTTCGTTTTACTAATCTGGACCTAAGTCAAATTTTACAGTAGCAAAAACTTGTTTGAGTTGGTTAAACGGAAAGAGGGTTTCAAGACGAAACTCTAGGCGCTTGAATCACCTGATTCCGATGAACGAGCAAAAAGTTATACTAAAACGAAAATCGGATCAGAAATCGCGATCAGAAATAATCGCGGAAAATCTGAGAAAAAGAAAACGGACGAACAGGCTAACGAACGGACATTCGCTATCTGCGGCTAGACGACGAAAACCGTTCGTTAAAACGAACGTACGGACGAACGTCCGCTAAATAGACTAAACCAGAAAAAAAAATCGATCTAAATAAAAAAATGACCGCGGTTTTTTTATAAAAAAACGGGCGGTTAACCGGCGAAGACCGGGCGGCGGATCCGGCGACTACCACCGGCGGCGGCGAACTCTGGCGGGGCGGCGGTGGTCGGCGGCGAGGTCCGGCGGGGCGGCGGCGGCGGCGGCTGGGGCGGCTAGGGCGGCGCCGGGTCTAGGGTTTGGGGTGGGCTGGGGTGGGCTCGGCGCTATATAAAGGGGGCAGGCCAGGGGAGTCCTGGCCGAATACGGCCCGAGGTCGGTTCGCGTTTTTTAAATAATTACGCGCAGAAAATCAAATAAAATAAATACTAACGGACTCCAAAAATCCCGAAATAAATTTGGATGTAACTTTTCGAGTAGATGATTTTTCATATAAAAAACTTTTTCATCCGAGTTAGTATGCAAAAGTTATACCCATTTTTACAAATTCTCGCGAGATTTGGCAAATGAAGTCGAAATTCATATTTGCAAATTTTCCCAACAACTAGACCACATATCACATGGGAAACTTATTTTCTTTTATTTTTTTGACATTTTCCTCATTTTCTTTTATTTTTTTTAAAACTGAAAAGGCGATCCACGGGGGGTGCATTCGGTGGAAGTGGTGGCCAAGTTACTAATGGCGCACCGTGGCATGGTGCGCCATTACTAGTTTGAACTAGTAATGGCGCACCACCCCACGGTGCGCCATTAGTAGTTTTGAAAAAAAATCAAAAAAAAGTTTTACAATTTTTTTTACTAATGGCGCACCGTGGTTGTGGTGCGCCATTACTAGTTCAACTAGTAATGGCGCACCATGCCACGGTGCGCCATTAGTAGTTTTGAAAAAAAAATAAAAAAATATTTTTACTAATGGCGCACCGTGGATGTGGTGCGCCATTAGTATTTGGACACTAATGGCATACCAACACATGGTGCGCCATTAGTATATAGTAATGGCGCACCACATGTCTGGTGCGCCATTAGTGTCAATTCCATCTATAGCCCTTTTCCTAGTAGTGATATCATCTATCTATGTTATTATTGTTTAGAGAACTTGCACTAGTGAAAGTATGAACCTTAGGCCTTGTTTCCTATCATCGCAATACCTTTTACGCTCACTTTTATCATTAGTTACCTTGCTGTTTTTATATTTTCATATTACAAAAACCTTTATCTACCATCCATATTGCACTTGTATCACCATCTCTTCACCGAACTGGTGCACCTATACAATTTGCCATTGTATTGGGTGTGTTGGGGACACAAGAGACTCTTTGTTATTTGGTTGCAGGGTTGTTTGAGAGAGACCATCTCCATCCTAGGCCTCCCACGGATTGATAAACCTTAGGTCATCCACTTGAGGGAAATTTGCTACTGTCCTACAAACCTGTGCACTTGCAGGCCCAACAACGTCTACAAGAAGAAGGTTGTGTAGTAGACATCAAGCTCTTTTCTGGCGCCGTTGCCGGGGAGGTGAATTAATTTGGTGCCCTTAGTTGTGTCCCACTCGGCAGGTTTACCCCTAGTTTCCAAAAACACTTGTTCCTGCCCAAACCACTTTGATCCTCTTATGCTTTTGCCCTTTGACCGTTTGACCATCACTTTGAAAACTTCATAAAAAATTCATACTAACTCAGAAAAATTCAAATAAGATATCAAAATGTTCAGAAAAGCATCACCTATATGTGCATGTCATTTGCATTCATGAAAAAAGTGTTGGCCAGTCCCCATTTCAGTTTTAGCTCATATCATCTTAGCATGAACAGTAAAATCTAAAAAAATTCTAAAAATTCTAAAAAAAATTGGTGGCAAACTTTGACCAATGTTTTGAGTGCTTGCCAAGTTTCATATGGGAATGGCATTCGTGGAAGTCGTGGTAAAAAAATGAGATTTTGGAGCATTGATTTTTGTTTTTTGCCATGACTTCCACTAATGTCATTCCCTTATGAAACTTGGCAAGCAATCAAAACATTGGTCAAAGTTTGCCACCAATTTTTTTTAGAATTCTTAGATTTTTTTTAGACCTTACTGTTCATGCTAAGATGATATGAGCTAAAACTGAAATGGGGACTGGACAACACTTTTTTCATGAATGCAAATGACATGCACATATAGGTGATGCTTTTCTGAACATTTTGATATCTTATTTGAATTTTTCTGAGTTAGTATGAATTTTTTATGAAGTTTTCAAAGTGATGGTCAAACGGTCAAAGGGCAATAGCATAAGAGGAACAAAGTGGTTTGGTCAGGAACAAGCATTTTCGAAAACTAGGGGTAAACCTGCCGAGTGTGACCCAACTAGGGGAATAAAATCAATTATCCCATCATTTGGGATAATTAATTTGGTGCCCTTAGTTGTGTCCCACTCGGCAGGTTTACCCCTAGTTTCCGAAAACACTTGATCCTGCCCAAACCACTTTGCTCCTCTTATGCTTTTGCCCTTTGACCGTTTGACCATCACTTTGAAAACTTCATAAAAAATTCATACTAACTCAGAAAAATTCAAATAAGATATCAAAATGTTCAGAAAAGCATCACCTATATGTGCATGTCATTTGCATTCATGAAAAAAGTGTTGGCCAGTCCTCATTTCAGTTTTAGCTCATATCATCTTAGCATGAACAGTAAAATCTCAAAAAATTCTAAAATTCTAAAAAAATTGGTGGCAAACTTTGACCAATGTTTTAAGTGCTTGCCAAGTTTCATATGGGAATGGCATTCGTCGAAGTCGTGGTAAAAAAATGAAATTTTGGAGCATTGATTTTTGTTTTTTGCCACGACTTCCATGAATGTCATTCCCTTATGAAACTTGGCAAGCAATCAAAACATTGGTCAAAGTTTGCCACCGATTTTTTTTAGAATTTTTAGAATTTTTTTAGATCTTACTATTCATGCTAAGATGATATGAGCTAAAACTAAAATGGGGACTGGCCAACACTTTTTTCATGAATGCAAATGACATGCACATATAGGTGATGCTTTTCTGAACATTTTGATATCTTATTTGATTTTTTCTGAGTTAGTATGAATTTTTTATGAAGTTTTCAAAGTGATGATCAAAGGGTCAAAGGGCAATAGCATAAGAGGAGCAAAGTGGTTTGGTCAGGAACAATCATTTTCGAAAACTAGGGGTAAACCTGTCGAGTGTGACCCAACTAGGGGCATAAAATCAATTATCCCTTATCATTTACCCACTCGAGGACGAGTAGGAATTAATCTTGGGGATGCTGATACGTCTCCAACGTATCTATAATTTATGAAGCATTCATGCTATTTTATTATCTGTTTTGAATGATTATGGGCTTTATTATACACTTTAATATTACTTTTGGGACTAACCTATTAACCGGAGGCCCAGCCCATATTGTTGTTTAATTGCCTGTTTTAGTATTTCGAAGAAAAGGAATATCAAACGGGAGTCCAAACGGAATGAAACCTTTGGTAGCATGATTTTTAGGAAGAATAAGATCCGGGAGACCTGGAGTTCACGTCAGAGGAGCATCGAGGAAGCCACGAGATAGGGGGCGCACCCACCCCCCTGGGCGTGCCCTACCCTCTCGTGGGCCCCTCAAGGCTCCCCGACCGACTTCTTTCGCCTATATAAGCCTACGTACCCTAAAAACATCGAAACAGAAGATAGACCGGGAGTTCCGCCGCTGCAAGCCTCTGTAGCCACCAAAAACCTCTCGGGAGCCTGTTCCGGCACCCTGTCGGAGGGGGATCCCTCACCGGTGGCCATCTTCATCATCTCGGCGCTCTCCATGACGACGAGGGAGTAGTTCACCCTCGGGGCTGAGGGTATGTACCAGTAGCTATGTGTTTGATCTCTCTCTCTCTCTCTTGTGTTCTCTCTATGGCACGATCTTGATGTATCGCAAGCTTTGCTATTATAGTTGGATCTTATGATGTTTCTCCCCCTCTACTCTCTTGTGATGAATTGAGTTTTCCTCTTGAATTTATCTTATCGGATTGAGTCTTTAATGATTTGAGAACACTTGATGTATGTCTTGCCGTGCGTATCTGTGGTGACAATGGGATATCACATGCCACTTGATGTATGTTTTGGTGATCAACTTGTGGGTTCCGCCCATGAACCTATGCATAGGGGTTGGCACACGTTTTCGTCTTGACTCTTCGGTAGAAACTTTGGGGCACTCTTTGAAGTACTTTGTGTTGGTTGAATAGATGAATCTGAGATTGTGTGATGCCTATCGTATAATCATGCCCACGGATACTTGAGGTGACAATGGAGTATCTAGGTGGCATTAGGGTTTTGGTTGATTTGTGTCTTAAGGTGTTATTATAGTATGAACTCTATGATAGATTGAGCGGAAAGAATAGCTTCATATTATTTTACTATGAACTCTTGAATAGACAGAACAGAAAGGATAGCTTTGAGGTTGTTTCGTACCCTACCATAATCTCTTCGTTTGTTCTCTGCTATTAGTGGCTTTGCAGTGACTCTTTGTTGCATGTTGAGGGATTGTTATATAATCTGTCTATGTTATTCTTGTTGAGAGAACTTGCACTAGTAAAAGTATGAACCTTAGGCCTTGTTTCCTATCATCGCAATACCGTTTACGCTCACATTTATCATTAGTTACCTTGCTGTTTTTATATTTTCAGATTACAAAAACCTTTATCTACCATCCATATTGAACTTGTATCACCATCTCTTCGCCGAACTAGTGCACCTATACAATTTTTCATTGTATTGGGTGTGTTGGGGACACAAGAAACTCTTTGTTATTTGGTTGCAGGGTTGTTTGAGAGAGACCATCTTCATCCTACGCCTCCCATGGATTGATAAACCTTAGGTCATCCACTTGAGGGAAATTTGCTACTGTCCTACAAACCTGTGCACTTGCAGGCCCAACAACGTCTACAAGAAGAAGGTTGTGTAGTAGACATCATTATACCAGATAAAATCTCAACATTATGACTTCTTTGAAAATGAGAAGTGAATGAAAGGTTATGCATTGGAGAAGGGGGGGTCGACCTTGAACTTTGTGTTCATGCCCATGGACACGATGTAGATCCTATCATGGAAGCTTCTTGTTATAATAATAATCCTCTTGTGGTAAGTTCATCTTGTATCTATGTTTGGTCCTTCGCAACCGTGGTTCCAACCATGATTGTTCTTCTTTGATTTCATTTCTCAGACAAGTGTAAGTACTTGTCTTTTGATCATTTCACCCATCCAACCTCTGTTCTGCTATACCCTTGAGTATTACCCTCTGGTATCTCGAGATTATCACAGAACTACATAACCTCTTGTGAGTTTTTCATCAACTATTATTCTTGCCGAGTCAAATTTTCCATGGGTTCTGAGTTGTTAGACACTCAAGACATTGATAACTGATTCAAGTCTCCATTGCTTTGTTTAACCTTTCTTGCAACCTAACGTATCTAAGCAGTGATAATTCCTTGCTTATGTAAACACCGCAGTGTACAACTCTGTCAGTAAGACCTTGTTACTATTGTTGATGACATTCTGGTAGCCACTGATGGACGAGAACTTTACCTATTGGTCCGCCTCGCCTTGCAAGCAGGAATGGTTCTCTTCGTCCCTCGCCCTTGGTACCAACGTTGTTGCCAACATAGTTGACAGGCTATCCTCTGACCTGCCTTGCTGTCATGACCATGCAAATGATAGGACCCTTCCCGCTTTCAACCCACAAGGTGGGCCCATAACCCACAGTTCTACAGGATCGAAACCTGATTGTCCTGTACATCCCTGTCTTCCAAAATTGTTCCTCGTGCTTGGCTTCATATGCAATTTGCGAGCCACCTTCCTTGTGATCTGTTCTGGTATCAGATGCAATACTTATTCCCATTGCTATGAACCCCTTTCACCCTCTGTTTCAGGCAACGAACGGTTGCCTACCTGGTTGAAGCTCCTTATTGCACCTCCTTACCTTGCTCTCGATGAGTTGCTTGAATTTCAACTCAAGAGATGCCTCTATTCTACGTTCACCGAGATAGCCCCCAAGTACCTATCTTGTGTTGAGCTCCGTCCTTCCCGAGTCTTTCCCCCTTATTCCGCACCTTAAATCTTGGGACGAGATTTCTTGTAGTGGAGGAGAATTGTGACGCCCGGATATTTAAGCTACAGTAACCCTACACTAATGTTGACGCGTCACCACGACTACTGTTGGTAAACTCGCGTTGTTTCAAACCTCGTTCAAATTCAAATTTAAATTCGAGTCAATCTTTAAAAGTTTTCAAATGGCAAAACTAAAATGTTCTAGGTGTTGCAGATAATGCCTGGATATTTGTCATGGTGAACTAACATTTTTATAAATTGGTTTACTACCCTAAAATAAATAAAACAATGGGTAAAGTAATATTTCTAAATGCTTTTTAAGTTACAAAAAATCCAAGCTAGTTAGATGCTCACCAAATCATTTATGCCTGTGTCTAAAATTTGCATTGTGGTTATACGGCCAAGTCTCATTTTATTTAAAAGTCAATTGCTAGTGGTTTTAAAATAAAATAGAAAACTTTTAACGGAGAAGGGACCCCCCCCCCTCTCTGCCCGGGCCTTAGCCACACGCTCCACCATTGTCATATTGCTTTTGCATGATCATGTAGTTGACATCGTATTTGTGGCAAAGCCACCTTGATAATTCTTTCATAAATGTCACTCTTGATTCATTGCATATCCTGGCACACCGCCGGAGGCATTCATATAGAGTCATATTTTGTTCTAAGTATCGAGTTGTAATTATTGAGTTGTAAGTAAATAAAAGTGTGATGATCTTCATTATTAGAGCATTGTCCCAAGTGAGGAAAGGATGATGGAGACTATGAGTCCCCCACATGTCAGGATGAGACTCCGGACTTTATAAAAAAAATAGAAAGGCCAAATAAAAAAAGAGAAAAGCCAAATAAAAAAAATGAGAGATAAAGAGAGAAGGGACAATGTTACTATCCTTTTACCACACTTGTGCTTCAAAGTAGCACCATGATCTTCATGATAGAGAGTCTCCTATGTTGTCACTTTCATTTACTAGTAGGAGTTTTTCATTATAGAACTCGGCTTGTATATTCCAATGATGGGCTTCCTCAAAATGCCTAGGTCTTCATGAACAAGCAAGTTGGATGCACACCCACTTAGTTTCTTTTTGAGCTTTCATACACTTATAGCTCTAGTGCATCCGTTGCATGGCAATCCCTACTCACTCACATTGATATCTATTAATAGGCATCTCCATAGCCCGTTGATACGCCTAGTAGATGTGAGACTATCTTCTCCTTTTTGTCTTCTCCACAACGACCATTCTATTCCACATAAAGTGCTATGTCCATGTCTCATGCTCATGTATTGTGTGAAGATTGAAAAAGTTTGAAAATACTAAAGTATGAAACAGTTGCTTGGCTAAAACCGGGTTTGTGCATGAATTAAATATTTTGTGTGATGAAGATAGAGCATAGCCAGACTATATGATTTTTGTAGGGATAGCTTTCTTTGGCCATGTTATTTTGAGAAGACATGATTACTTTGTTAGCATGCTTGAAGTATTATTACTCTTATGTCAATATGAACTTTTGTCTTGAATCATTTGGATCTGAACATTCATGCCACAATAAAGAAAAAATACATTGAAAAATATGCTAGGTAGCATTCCACATCAAAAAGTCTGTTTTTATCATTTACCTACTCGAGAAAGAGCAGGAATTAAGCTTGGGGATGCTTGATACGTCTCCAACATATATATAATTTTTTAGGGTGCCCGGCGCGCCCTAGGGGGGTGGGCGCCCCCCCCCCCCACCCTTGTGGGCCCCTCGTGGCTCCACCGACCTACTTCTTCCTCGTATATATATCCACGTACGTACCCTGAGAACATCCTTGAGCACCACAAAAACCTAATTCACCACCACAACCTTCTGTATCTGCGAGATCCCATCTTGGAGCCTTCGTCGGTGCTCTGCCGGAGGGGGAATCGATCATGGAGGGCCTCTACATCATCTCCAAGGCCTCTTCGTTGAGTTGTGAGTAGTTTACCATAGACCTTCGGGTCCATAGTTATTAGCTAGATGGCTTCTTCTCTCTCTTTGAATCTCAATACAAAGTTTTCCTCGATCTTCTTGGAGATCTGTTTGATGTAACTCTTTTTTGCGGTGTGTTTGTCGAGATCCGATGAATTGTGGGTTTATGATCAAGTTTATCTATGAGAAATATTTGAATCTCCTCTGAATTCTTTTATGTATGATTTGTTATCTTTGCAGGTCTCTTCGAATTATCAGTTTGGTTTGGCCTACTAGATTGATCTTTCTTGCAATGGGAGGAGTGCTTAGCTCTGGGTTCAATCTTGCGGTGTCCTTTCCCACTGATAGCAGGGGCAGCAAGGCACGTATTGTATTGCTGCCATCGAGGATAAAAAGATGGGGTTTATATCATATTGCTTGAGTTTATCCCTCTACATCATGTCATCTTTCTTAATGCGTTACTCTGTTCTTATGAACTTAATACTCTAGATGCATGCTGGATAGCGGTCGATGTGTGGAGTAATAGTAGTAGATGCAGGCAGGAGTCGGTCTACTTGTCGCGGACGTGATGCCTATATACATGATCATGCCTAGCACTTTTCTATCAATTGCTCGACAGTAATTTGTTCACCCGCCATAATACTCATGCTATCTTGAGAGAAGCCACTAGTGAAGTATATGGCCCCCGGGTCTATCTTTTATCATTTAAGTTTCCAATCTACTTTTATTTTGCAATCTTTACTTTTCAATCTATATCATAAAAATACCAAAAATATCTATCTTATCTTATTATCTCTATCAGATCTCACTTTCGCAAGTTACTGTGAAGGGATTGACAACCCCTTTATCGCGTTGGTTGCGAGGTTATTGTTTGTTTGTGTAGGTACGAGGGACTTCTGAGGAGCCTCCTACTATATTGATACCTTGGTGCTCAAAAACTGAGGGAAATACTTATGCTACTTTGCTGCATCACCCTTTCCTCTTCAAGGAAAAACCGACGCAATGCTCAAGAGGTAGCATATTCACACATGTATTTAAGTTTCCGGTCAATACAATTCTAGCATGAATAATAAACATTTATCATGAATGGGAAATATGATAATAACCATATTATTATTGCCTCTAGGGCATATTTCCAACAATGCAGAGACACCATGGTCAAATTTTCTACTACCGTGGTCTCGATGTTTGGACCTAAGTACCTGAGAGAACCAACTATCGCATACACCGAGAGGACCTTAGCAATGTCTGAAGCAGGAGGGTGGCCAGGTTTGCGTAGATATCTTGACTACATGTATTGGAGATGGAAGAATCACCCATAAGCTCTGCAAGGGCAATATCAAGGTCATGTTAATAAGCCCACAATCATTCTTGAAGTAGTTGCATCACATGATCTTTGGATTTGGCATGCTTTCTTTGGCAATGACCGGGCCTCACATTGAGATCAATGTGCAACATCGATCACCATTGTTTGCTAGAAGGGTTGAAGGGAAAGCTACTCCTTGCAACTATACTGTCAATGGGCACGAATACAACATGGGCTACTATCGTATCTATCGTATGTGAGCTACCATTGTTAAGACAATATCTGAGTTAGCTGGTCAGAAAAAGTCTCACTTTTCCCAAAGAAAAGAAGCACCTAGAAAGGATGCAAAGAGGGCATCCGGAGTCCTACAGACTCATTTTACAGTTGTTCATGGACATGCCAAGCAATGGGATCCGGAGACCTTGTGGGAGGTGATGACATGTTGTGTGATCATGCACAACATGATCGTGGATGATGAGGGTGACTCTGTGCTTTAGTGTCATCCTTGGATCAGTAATGCTGACATGCACAGTACTTGAAGGAATTATAACAGAGTAGCAATCACACACTTATTACATCGAATGTCTCAAAAGAGAACTTATTACAATAAATATGGCTTAAGGCCATCTAATAACGATAACAGCGGAAGGCTTGGAAGATAAGCGAGTCCATCAACACCAACGACATCACTGAGTATAAGACCACGACCTAAGGCACCTTACTCGTCATCTGAAAAGTCTGCAACATGAACATTGCAGCCCGAAAACGGGTCAGCACATGGAATATGCTGGCAATGTAACACATAGAGAGTAATGAAAGAATAATGCTATACTACATGCATATATGGATGGTGGAAAGCTCTATGGTTATAGTTTTGCATAAAGCCAATTTTTCCCTACTGCAAAGGAATAAATTTTATTTAACTATCATGGTGGTTGTTAAACATTGAGACGGTTCACCCAACTCAATCCCAATTAAGCATCATCATTAAACCCAACAAAATTAATTAAAGTAACATGATGAGATTCACATGATAATCGAAGTACTAGATACTCAAAACGTCCATAACCGGGGACACGGCTAACCATGATTAGTTTATACACTCTGCAGAGGTTTGCGCACTTTTCCCCGCAAGACTCGATCTCCTCCGTTGGGCTTCTCGCACTACATGGTGTTTGAGAAATGGATGACCGAGTAGTCTTTCAGAAGCGTTTGCACCTTACGATGGGTAGACCGTTACACCTACTTTCCCCTACATCTACTAGTCTACCACTGTAATAATTCACACGACTTAATCAACTATGCTACAAACCATAGTAGCTTGCGGCTGCACACGGAAGTTTCTACCATGAATAATTAATCTCATGATCCCTTTGGGCCTGGGTGGCGGTCCATAAAGAAGATAACAGGCAATCACTGGAATCCCAGGTGCCTCAATCCACCCAGATGTGTATTAAAGTTGCCACCTTAAATAAACTATTAAATTAACCAATCTCACATCTGTCATGGAAACACTCACCCAATCCACGTCTACTAGCATAGCATAGCAACATAGGCAAATTTAGAAGTAACTCCCAAAGGTTTGAAAGTAAACAGGATATAGGTACTACCTCAACTACTTCCCAAACCACATGTTAATCAGATCCTAATCATGCAATTGTTTGAGGATTGATCTAATGCAATAAAACTGGGTAGTAAAGAGGTATGATCAAAGTGTTACTTGCCTTGCTGATGATCCGTCAAACCTAGAGATTCGAAGTAGCAAGCGGCGCACTCCGGGTACTCTATCGCAAACAAACAAGCATACAATAAGCACTCATCTAAGGCACAGGTAAAATAGAAATAAGAGATCTAACCAGAAATTTCAACTTAAGAACTCCGGTTTGCAAAAAGAATCAAATCAAACGAAGCAACGAAACTCAAACGACGAAAGAAACAAGCTTCGTTTTACTAATCTGGACCTAAGTCAAATTTTTACAGCAGCAAAAACTTGTTTGAGTTGGTTAAACGGAAAGAGGGTTTCAAGACGAAACTCTAGGCGCTTGAATCACCTGATTCCGATGAACGAGCGAAAAGTTATACTAAAACGAAAATCGGATCAGAAATCGCGATCAGAAATAATCGCGGAAAATCTGAGAAAAAGAAAAACGGACGAACAGGCTAACGAACGGACATTCGCTATCTGCGGCTAGACGACGAAAACCGTTCGTTAAAATGAACGTACGGACGAACGTCCGCTAAATAGACTAAACCAGAAAAAAAATCGATCTAAATAAAAAAATGACCGCGGTTTTTTTATAAAAAAACGGGCGGTTAACCGGCGAAGACCGGGCGGCGGATCCGGCGACTACCTCCGGCGGCGGCGAACTCTGGCGGGGCGGCGGTGGTCGGCGGCGAGGTCCGGCGGGGCGGCGAGGTCCGACGGGGCGGCGGCGGCGGCTGGGGCGGCTAGGGCGGCGTCGGGGCTAGGGTTTGGGGTGGGCTGGGGTGGGCTCGGCGCTATATAAAGGGGGCAGGCCAGGGGAGTCCTGGACGAATACGGCCCGAGGTCGGTTCGTGTTTTTTAAATAATTACGCGCAGAAAATCAAATAAAAGAAATACTAACGGACTCCAAAAATCCCGAAATAAATTTTCCCCGACTTCTAAAATCAAGCCAGACAAGATGAACATTTATTTGGGGTCTAAGTGCAATTTTGAAAACGCGCATTTTTCCTGATTCAAATAAAATAGCAGTAAAACTCCGAAATAAAATCTTATTTGATTTTATTATTAAATCCTCAATATTTCTTTATTTTGGGAAAGTCATTTATTCCCGCTCTCATATTTTTTTGATAGAAATAATTGAAGACAAAATAACTAAAATCAAATGATCCTATTTTCAAAATTTGAGAAAACTCAAATATGAAAATAACAAAATCGCCAACTCTCTCCGTGGGTCCTTGAGTTGCGTGGAATTTCTAGGATCAAGCCAAAATGCAATAAAATATGATATGCAATGATGATCTTGTGTATAACATTCCAAATTGAAAATTTGGGATGTTACAAACCTACCCCCCTTAAGATGAATCTCACCCTTGAGATTCGGGTTGGCTAGAAAATAGGTGAGGATTGTCCTTCCGTAGATCTTCCTCTCGCTCCCAGGTGGCTTCATCCTCGGTATGGTGGCTCCACTGAACTTTGCAAAACTTGATAACCTTGCTGCGGGTGACTCGGCTGGCATATTCGAGAATCTTGACTGGCTTCTCCTCGTAGGTCAAATCACTATCTAGTTGAATCGCTTCTAGCGGCACTTTATGTCTCAGCAGTATATCAGCCATCTCTGCGTGGCACTTCTTCAACTGGGAAACATGGAACACATCGTGAACTCCCGACAATCCTTCGGGCAATTCCAACTTGTAAGCAACTTCTCCCATACGCTCCAAAACTTTGTATGGTCCCACAAAACGTGTCGCTAACTTTCCCTTAACTCCAAAGCGCTTAACTCCTCTAAGCGGGGATACACGAAGATAAACTTTGTCTCCGACTTGGTAGACTGTCTCCTTGCGTTTAGAATCTGTGTAGCTCTTCTGCCTGGACTGGGCTACCTTGAGCCTATCGCGAATCAACTTCACCTTCTGTTCAGACTCCTTAATCAGATCTGGTCCAAACAACTGACGGTCTCCAACTTCATCCCACAACAACGGTGTCCTGCACCTCCTTCCGTACAGAGCTTCGAAAGGGGCCATCTTCAAACTGGATTGATAACTGTTGTTGTAAGAGAACTCCACATATGGCAAATTGTCATCCCAACTAGATCCATAATCTAGCGCACAAGCTCTTAGCATGTCCTCCAGAATCTGATTTACTCTCTCGGTCTGTCCATCTGTCTGCAGATGAAAGGTTGTACTGAACTCTAGCTTGGTACCCAAAGTTTCGTGCAACTGATTCCAGAACTTTGAGGTAAATTGGGTTCCTCTATCTGATACAATGCTCCTCGGAACTCCATGCAGACATACGATCCTGGTCATATATATCTTTGCCAACTTAGCACTGGTGTAAGTGGTCTTCGTTAAATGATCGACTACAACCCATATCGAGTCATAGCCTGAATGAGTCCTGGGCAATCCCGTGATAAAATCCATGCCTAGCTTATCCCACTTCCATTCAGGTATCGGCAATGGCTGTAGCAATCCTGCTGGCTTTTGATGCTCTGCCTTCACTCTCTGACATACATCACAAACTGCTACGTACTCCGCAATATCCTTCTTCATTTTGGTCCACCAGAAAGTGTCCTTCAAATCCAGATACATCTTGGTATTTCCTGGGTGAATCGAATACGGTGAATCATGGGCCTCTTGCAGAATCAACTTCCTGATCTCCGGGTCATTAGGCACATAAACGCGGTCCTCAAACCATAAGGTATCGTGCTCATCCTCACGAAATCCCTTAGCTTTTCCTTTGCTCATCTTCTCCTTTATTACGGCAATCTCCTTGTCAGTCTTCTCAGCTTCTCTGATCTTATCCATCAGAGTAGATTGAATCTCCAATGCTGCTACATAGCCTCTCAGAACTATCTCCAAATATAGCTCACGACGATCCTCGGCTAACTCCTTTGGTAACTCTCCGGTCATGAGTGTGTTGACATGGCTCTTGCGGCTCAACACAGCGGCTACTACGTTAGCCTTTCCGGGGTGATAATGCAATATCATATCATAATCCTTGATGAGCTCCAACCATCTCCTTTGCCTGAGATTCAACTCCTTCTGTGTGAAGATGTACTTCAAACTCTTGTGATCCGTGTACACCTCGCAATGGTTTCCGATGAGAAAATGTCTCCATGTCTTCAATGCATGCACTACGGCTACTAACTCCAAATCATGTGTAGCATAATTTAACTCGTGAGGTTTAAGCTGTCTTGAGGCATATGAAACAACTCTTCCTTCCTGCATAAGCACTGCTCCAAGTCCTCGACGAGAAGCGTCGCAATAGACTTCATAATCCTTGCATTGATCAGGCAGAATCAAAACTGGTGATGTAGCCAAACGTTTCTTTAACTCCTGGAAACTAGCCTCACATTCCTCAGTCCATATGAACTTGGTGTCCTTCTTCAACAACTCCGTCATGGGCTTCGCAATCTTCGAGAAATTCTCAATGAACCTCCGGTAGTATCCTGTAAGTCCAAGAAAACTCCGGATCTCTCCAACTGTTGTTGGGGCTTCCCAGTTTGTCACAGTGACAACTTTGGTGCGGTCTACTGCTATTCCTTCTCTGGATATAACATGTCCGAGGAATCCAACTTCCTTCCACCAAAACTCACATTTGCTGAACTTGGCATATAACTGATGTTCTTTGAGTTTCTCAAGTACCATACGCAAATGCTCCTTATGCTCCTCTTCATTCTTCGAGTAAACCAAGAAATCATCAATGAACACCACGACGAACTTATCCAGAAACTCCATAAACACCTTGTTCATCATGTTCATGAAATAGGCAGGTGCGTTAGTCAGACCAAATGACATAACGGTATACTCGTACAACCCGTACCTGGTGGTAAAAGCCGTCTTAGGTATATCCTTCTCCCAAATCTTCAAATGGTGGTATCCTGATCGCAAATCGATCTTGGAAAATACCTTAGCTCCTTGCAATCTGCCAAACAAGTCATTGATCATCGGCAGTGGGTACTTGTTCTTGATTGTCACTTCCTTCAATCCTTGATAATCAACAACCATCCTCAATGATCCATCCTTCTTCTCCACTAGAAGCACTAGCGATCCCAAGGTGAAGAGCTTGGGCGAATATAGTCTTTATCCAATAACTCCTTGATTTGCTTCTTAATTTCCTCCAAATCTTTTGCGGGCATCCTATACGGTCTCTTAGATATCGGCCCTGTGCCTGGCAAAAGCTCAATCAAAAACTCAGTGTCTCTATCCGGTGGCATGCCTGGCAACTCCTCTGGAAATACGTCAGGGAAATCCTTCACCACTGGTACTTCCTCCTGTACAACTCCTGATAAGGAATTTACTTGAGTCCTCTTCGGCTCATGTCGCGATACATACTTAATCCTTCTTCCTTCTAGGATGGTAAGCAAAATCGACTTACTGGCGCAATCGACGTTTCCTCCATACAACGATAGCCAATCCATACCCAGAATCACATCCAAACCTTGCGATTCCAAAATGATTAAATCCGAGGGGAAAACATGCCTACCTATACTCAATGGCACTTGAAAACATCCTCGACTAGCCATATACTCCGCTCCTGGTGAGCTTACTAGCATAGGTGTTCTAAGAACCTTGGTGGGCAGTTTATACTTATCCACAAATCCCCTTTATATGTATGAATGTGATGCACCACTATCAAAAAGAACGAGTGCAGTAAATAACTTAACCAAAAACTTACCTATTACTGCAGATGGCTGGGCTTCAACCTCCTCCACGTTAACGTGGTTTACCTGTCCCTTGTTGAAAGGGTTCGGCTTCTTCCCAGAGCTTCCATTGCCATTTCCATTCTTAGATTCAGGACATTCATTGGCATAATGTCCAGTCTTCTGACACTTGTAGCAAGTGACTTGGCTCAGATCCCTCTTGGCTGGGGTTGATGGGTTGGTACGATTCTGGCCGTTGCTTCCTCCATTCCCATTACCATTCTTGGGGCCACTATGGTTGTGCGAGGTCCCTCCTCCATGAGTATGCTGAAAAGGTCCTCCCGAATTCAGGGTAAAACGGGGCTTTTGCTGAGCTCCAGAATTGTACTTCCCTTGTCCATACTTCCTCTTGCGGTTGTCAATCTGCTGCTTCTTCCCTTCAATCATAAGAGCTCTATCGACCAACTCCTGGTAGTTGTTGAAGGTTGCTACAATCAACTGCATGCTCAACTCATCATTCAGTCCTTCCAGGAACTTCTCCTGCTTAGCTACATCCGTAGCAACGTCATCTGGGGCATAACGTGCTAGCTTACTGAAGCCATCCACATACTGGCCAACTGTACGTCCTCCTTGGCGCAAGTTGCGAACCTCACGCTTCTTCATGGCCATAGCTCCTGCTGAAACATGGGCAGTACGGAAAGCCTGCTGGAACTGATTCCATGTGATAGTGTCGATAGGATAAGTGGCTGTGAAATTCTCCCACCATGATGTTGCGGGTCCATCAAGATGATGTGCGGTAAAACGCACCTTCTCCGCATCTGTGCATCCTGCAGTGGTCAACTCCCTTCCCATCTTGCCGAGCCAATCATCTGCAACTATCGGCTCGGTGCTACTGGAGAACACCGGCGGATTCAGCCTCAAGAAACGGGCTAAGTGATCAACAGGTGGTGGTGGTGGTGGGTTATTGTTGTTGTTGTTGTTGTTGTTGTTGTTGTTGTTGTTCCCCTGATTCTGATTCTGGACTAGCATCTGCATCAATGCATTCTGCTGCTGGATCAACTGAGTGAGCTCCCGTGGGAAAGCAAATCCATTGTCACGTCTCGGAGGCATCTGAGGGTTTAGAAAAGATGAGAAAATAGAATAGAATGAGGTCTATAGAGAAAACACTACCCATATGCACATGAGACAAATTCAATCAATATCACTTCAATCAATTCAAACAAGGGCATACTATGGTCTAACTATTGTTACAAATGTGCTCGTACTATACTATATACATGGGGGAATACTACTACTGTTATGGTGGTCGACTAGAAAATCTGCTCGGTCAAAGACTCCATGATATCTGCTCCAGCTTCATCAACAAAGTCATCATCGCTATCGTCTGGGTCCGAGTCGGTGTCGTCGATGATGATGTGGTTCTCCGGGCAAGTGCAATCATCATCTTCTCCTCCAGTCGCGGGAAATCCCATGTATACTTTTAGCTTCTTCTTCAGATCATCATTCTTCTCCACAAGCATTGCTATTTCCTCCTCATATCCATCGCGTGTAGACTTAAGTTCTTCTTCCAGCTCCGTGATCTTGGTCATAGCCTTCTTCAGGTCTATCATGCCTGCGCACATCTAGTTCTCCTGGCGACGAATGTGCTGGTTTAACTCCTAGATGAAAGCTGCAATTGAACTGTCCTTCCTGGTGTTGATCATCTCCCATTGCTCATCTCGGCGCCCACAAATCTGGTAAATAGTATCCTTGAGTTTTTTACCAATGCGTCCCATGGTGATGTGAGCAGCCATGCTCTTTCCTAGACTCCAGGTTGGTGCATCAAAAGAAAACTCTATGGGCTCAGTGACGGGCATGAACGTCCTTCCTGGAACCTGACCTTGAATCATCTAGCGCTCCTATTCAGGTAATGTGGCGATGTAGGTCCCGGTGAAGCTTGGTACTCCAATGTTCAGGTATCTAGTGACTTCCTTCAAGTGGCGTCCAAAGGGTGTATCTTCATCCGGTTGCGTGAACTTGTTCCTTGAATCCGCCATCCTAAAAGAGTAGAAAAGATGAGGAGTCAGAAATGAGAACTGAGAGAGTAGTGATCTAGGGCTTTAGCTTATTGGTCGTGTCCTACAGTTAGCGTGTGCTCTGATACCATCTTGTAGCGACCAGACCTCAAACAGTCTGATCTCTGTGCTTTAGTGTCATCCTTGGATCAGTAATGCTAACATGCACAGGACTTGAAGGATTTATAACAGAGTAGCAATCACACACTTATTACATCGAATGTCTCAAAAGAGAGCTTATTACAATAAATATGGCTTAAGGCCATCTAATAACGATAACAGCGGAAGGCTTGGAAGATAAGCGAGTCCATCAACTCCAACGGCATCACTGAGTATAAGCCCATGACCTAAGGCACCTTACTCGTTGTCTGAAAAGTCTGCAACATGAATGTTGCAGCCCGAAAACGGGTCAGCACATGGAATATGCTGGCAATGTAACACATAGAGAGTAATGAAAGAATAATGCTATACTACATGCATATATGGCTGGTGGAAAGCTCTATGGTTACGGTTTTGCATAAAGCCAATTTTTTCCTACTGCAAAGGAATAAATTTTATTTAACTATCATGGTGGTTGTTAAACATTGAGAAGGTTCACCCAACTCAATCCCAATTAAGCATCATCATTAAACCCAACAAAATTAATTAAAGTAACATGATGAGATTCACATGATAATCCAAGTACTAGATACTCAAAACGTCCATACCGGGGACATGCCTAACCATGATTAGTTTATACACTCTGCAGAGGTTTGCGCACTTTTCCCCGCAAGACTCGATCTCCTACGTTGGGATTCTCGCACTACATGGTGTTTGAGAAACGGATGACCGAGACATAGTCTTTCAGAAGCGTTTGCACCTTACGATGGGTAGACCGTTACACCTACTTTCCCCTACATCTGCTAGTCTACCACTGTAAGAGTTCACACGACTTAATCAACTATGCTAGAGCCCATAGTAGCTTGCGGCTGCACACGGAAGTTTCTAGCATGAATAATCTCATGATCCCTTTGGGCCTGGGTGGCAGTCCATAAAGAAAATAACAGACAATCACTGGAATCCCGGGTGCCTCAATCCACCCAGATGTGTATTAAAGTTGCCACCTTAAATAAACCATTAAATTAACAATCTCACATCTGTCATGGAAACACTCACCCAATCCACGTCTACTAGCATAGCATAGCAACATAAGCAAACGTAGAAGTAACTCCCAAAGGTTTGAAAGTAAACAGGATATAGGTACTACCTCAACTACTTCCCAAACCCACATATTAATCAAATCCTATCATGCAATTGTTTAAGGATTGATCTAATGCAATAAAACTGGGTAGTAAAGAGGTATGATCAAAGTGTTACTTGCCTTGCTGATGATCCGTGAAACCTAGAGATTCAAAGTAGCAAGCGGCGCACTCCGGGTACTCTATCGCAAACAAACAAGCATACAATAGGCACTCATCTAATGCACAGGTAAAACAGAAGTAAGAGATCTAACCAGAAATTTCAACTTAAGAACTCCGGTTTGCAAAAACAATCAAATCAAACGAAGCAACGAAACTCAAACGGCGAAAGAAACAAGCTTCGTTTTACTAATCTGGACCTAAGTCAAATTTTACAGTAGCAAAAACTTGTTTGAGTTGGTTAAACAGAAAGAGGGTTTCGAGACGAAACTCTAGGCGCTTGAATCGCCTGATTCCGATAAACTAGCGAAAAGTTATACTAAAACAAAAGTCGGATCAGAAATCACGATCAGAAATAATCACGGAAAATCAAACGGAGTCCAAACGGAGTCCAACAATGCAGAGACACCATGGTCAAATTTTCTACTACCGTGGTCTCGATGTTTGGACCTAAGTACCTGAGAGAACCAACTGTCGCATACAGCGAGAGGACCTTAGCAATGTCTGAAGCAGGAGGGTGGCCAGGTTTGCTTAGATCTCTTGACTACATGTATTGGAGATGGAAGAATCGCCCATAAGCTCTGCAAGGGCAATATCAGGGTCATGTTAATAATCCCACAATCATCTTTGAAGTAGTTGCATCACATGATCTTTGGGTTTGGCATGATTTCTTTGGCAATGACCGGGCCTCACATTGAGATCAATGTGCAACATCGATCACCATTGTTTGCTAGAAGGGTTGAAGGGAAGGTACTCCTTGCAACTATACTGTCAATGGGCACGAATACAACATGGGCTACTAACGTATCTATCGTATGTGAGCTACCATTGTTAATACAATATCTGAGCTAGCTGGTCAGAAAAAGCCTGACTTTGCCCAAAGAAAAGAAGCACCTAGAAAGGATGCTGAGAGGGCATCTGGAGTCCTACAGACTCATTTTGCAGTTGTTCATGGACATGCCAAGCAATGGGATCCGGAGACCTTGTGGGAGGTGATGAAATGTTGTGTGATCATGCACAACATGATCGTGGATGATGAGGGTGACGATGCTGCCGCAACTCTCGAATTTTTGATTAGTTTGTTCAAATGCATCAATAAGTTCGGCATCGAGCAACTCATGAATAACTAAAGGAAGATTTGATTGAGGATATGTGGTTGCTTAAGGAGGAAACCTAGTACATATGTGCTAGTTAAATTCAAGTTTGAACTACTATAATTTGAGTACTTTTGTTGGATTATACTCCCTTCGCTTCTAAATATAAGTCTTTTTAGAGATTTCAATGCGGACTAGATATGGATGTATATATACTTGTTTTAAAGTGCACATTCACTCATTTTGCTCTGAATGTAGTTTGTATTGGAATCTCTAAAAAGACTTATATCTAGGAACGGAGGGCGCATTATTTAAATTAGAACCACTACCGCATTTGAACATTTTTTAGCTAACCTCGAACTAGATATGCGAATATTTTTGAGCGTGCAGACTTTAAAAAGAATAGGTGCGGATGTATGCGGGTACGGTTGGATGGCCGGCTCCCGCATCAGTGTCCACGGACTGCCCCCTGGTCCGCAAACAGATGCGGTGTCCGGTTTGAGCGTCAGCATTGGAGATGTCATGATACGTTTTTTAGATTGCCTTCTAACATTGATAAAACTAACAATATATGTGATGTGTGTTATAAAGATTATATCACTGGAAACTCATTTCACATATGAATCTTAGTGTATAATACTTTCTCTGTAAACTAATACTTCCTTCGTCCCAAAAAGCTTGTGTTAGATTTATATAGATACAGATGTAACTAGACACATTTTTAGTGTCAGATATACATCCTTATCAAGATAAATCTAAGAGAAGTTTCTCAGAACATAGGTAATATAAGACGTTTTAGGTCACTATCTTAAACGTCTTATAAAAAATTAGAGAGGAGTACCATATTATTGTTTTAACTGGCGGTCAAAGACAACCTTGGAAAGCATATTAAAATATATATATATATGAATGGAGGGAATAGTGTATACATAGTACTCCGTCGATCCTAAAATGCGTGTCTCAATATAGTGATCCAAACGCTCGTATATTTCTTTACGGAGGGAGTACAATATTATACCTAGGTTACCAATTTTATCACCCTAATATAAACTATATAGCACAAAAGTTATACCTTTTAAAAATAGAACATCTGAAGTTTACATTGGTATATTTTTTTGTAATATATGACTTGTATTATGTTGGTCAAATTGACGACCTAGGGGTACGCGCACGCCCTGTAAACTGAGAGAGACGGAGTAGTAAAGTCTAAAGTTTTTTTTTTTGACGGGATAATAAAGTATAAAGTTAGCATAAAGTTGAGATAACTTTTTTCTTTTTTAGACAACTAGGGCAAAAACAGGCACCTCGAAACGATCAATGCAAGACTATAAACAAATAAGTAGAAAGTGAAGAAAAATGCAGGCTTAAAATCAGAGGAAGATAATTTGATGTGAATTTTTTTGAAAAATGTAAACGCAAAATACACATAAACAAGCATGCACGGGATATGATTTTTTTTTTTTTTGCGGGGACGGGATATGATGTTCCAGAGAAAAGAAAAGCAATGCACGGGATATGCCGCACACACCCGCTATCTTTGCATCATCATCATCAATTCGACAAAAGAAAAATGGTCAGAGTTCTCCACTCGCCAAGCAAAAAAAAGTTCAAACTTAGCACTGTTGATTTTGTACGGACGGCCGCGGTGATCCGTGCAGCGACGGTAGTTAGATAATTGTTTTTTCGTCATTAAATTATAAATAAAGATCATAAAGAAAAAGAAAAATTAGTGGGACTGCAGCGCAGGTGGGGGGCGGGGGGCTACGGTTTGAAGCCATCACAAAGAAGAGCCGTAGATAGACGGGGCAAGCCATCCAACGGCCAGGGTGGAGAGGAGAAGCATTCGGTCGCTAGATATTTCCGCCTCCACCCACCGCCGCCGCCAACCATCCTCTGTCACTCTACTCTGCTTTTGCTTCTGTAGTTCTTCCTCCGCTTCTGTTCCCTTCCGGAATAGAAGAGATGAGATCAATCTCTATGTGATTCATCCGTCTCCGCCTCCGCCTCCGTCTCCTACTGCGCAATCCGTGTCGGTCTTCCAGTACCAACTCCACCGCAGCTCCGATAAATACTAGTAGCAGTAGTGTTAGATCCCATCGAGATGTCAGACGACGATCTTCTTCAATCTTTGTTCGGCAAGTTCTATCACGACGAGTCCCTGCGTCCTCCGCCGGAAAGCGGCGATGGGGAAGGCGAGGATGATTCCTGGGACTGGCATGAAGCCCTCGTCGACAACGCCGCCTACATGATCTACGAGCGTAACCACACCACTGCCCAGTGTCCCGTCTCCAGGAAAGTAAGGGGCGGCGGTGTCAAGCAGGATTTTCTGCAGGTCACTTTCTGCCTCTCCCAGCCACCTCATATTTCATACTTCTGCATGTCCTACACAAGCAGGGACCCCAGCCAGTTCCGCTGCGAGCCTACCATCTTCGCAACGGAGGGTAACCTCGCCGTCATCGGCCTGATACACAACTGGACCCTGCAGAACTCCCCAAGCTGCGTCTATTTCGTTTACCGCGCCCCAATCCTTGGCAGTCAGTCTCCTCAGCTCACACTGCTTCCGCACCCCCCCAGCGAGGTGTTTCCGGAGCAGTATGAATCTGAATGCCAATTGGGTCATAACGAAATTGGCATCCTGCGCTACCGGTCCAATTCCAATAGCGCCAGCAAGCATCTCCCTTTCACACCGCCCACCCCCACCCTCTCTCACAACCCTGCCCCCGCCCTTTCCCGCCGTCGCAAATCCCACACCACCGGCGACGACTATGATGCCTACAAGATCGCAACACTTTGCTATTATGGTACTAATCAGTACGTTCTCTACATCTACGATTCCGTCGCTGAAGCTTGGAGCCGCACACCCGTGGCCTTTCCACGGCCGCAGGACGCTCCTCCCGAGCATCTCTGCGACAGGGTCATCACCGTGGGAGGCGCCATGGGCTGGGTCGACCTCTGGCATGGCATACTCCTTTGTGACGTTCATGTCCCCTCTCCTGCTGAGGAGGAGGAATCCCCCGGCCCCAGGCTGCTCCGCTACGTACCGCTGCCGGAGCCAATGCAGCCGGACAACGACCTCCGTCTTCATGGCTTCTCCTCCTTCTTCCGGGACATCGCCGTGGTGAATGGTCGGATCAAGTTCGTCGACCTTCAGCTCCATGCCAGCCCGGGCTCGCGCACCCCGAATGGTTGGACGGCCGTTACATGGAGCATGGTGCCTGGTGATTCGGGTTTCAGCAAGGACGGAGAACTTAATTCCTGTGATTTGGTCAACCCCATGGACCCGTCCCTGTTTGTTGCTCACCCCACGCTCAGCTCCCATCATGATGGTGTTCTCTACCTGATGACCAAGACCAGCATGGATGATAGTGTGTCACGGGTAATTGCTGTTAACATGAAGAACAAGGAGATAGAGCGAACCGCAAAATACACCACACACAGAGAAGCTTGTATGGACTTTGCGTACACGCGCGCAACCATCTCTAACTTTCTCGCTCCAGGTACCTCTTACCTTTTCACCACTCTCTGATAAGATGCACATTTTTCAACTTGATTTCAAACTGCTAGCGATAGTGAGGATGCTGTTTACCATATTAATCTAAGGTCTATTAAATGCAAGTTCATCTAATATGGCTTTGTAGGTTTAAACGTTGTGATTTCTACCGCCTAGAAATCTGTGTTACCATTGAGAGATGAAATTTGTTGTTCTCCATATCTCGCTAACTGCAGGTTGATTTTTCAACTTGATTAGTGAGAATGATGTGTTACCATAGTTAATGTGAGGTCTATTGAATGCAACTTCATCTAATATGGCTTTGTAGGTTTAAACGTTGTCATTTCTACTGCCTAGAAATATGTGTTACCATTGAGAAATGAAATTTGTTGTTTTTAAGTCTCCATATCTCGCTAGCTGCAGGATGAGTGTTGATTTTTCAACTTGATTTCAAACTGCTAGCGGTAGTGAGAATGATGTGTTACCATAGTTAATGTGAACTCTATTGGATGCAACTTCATATAATGTCTTCATAAGTACTCTCTCCGTTCCTAAATATAAGTCTTTTTAGAGATTTCAATGCAGACTACATACGGATGTATATAGACGTACTTAGTGTGTAGGTTCACTCATTTTGCTCCGTATATAGTCCGTAGTGGAATCTTTAGGAAGACTTATATTTAGAAACGGAGGGAGTATAAATGTTGTGATTTTTAGACTTCTATCTACTCCCAAGAATTAAATCTGTGTCATCATTGAGAAGTGAAATTTGTTGGTTATAAGTCTCTACGTTGTACTAGCAGGCTGAGTGTTGACTGTTTTATTTTTAGACTCGTCTTTTCCAAACTAATACATGGGGCTTTGGTTTTGTCAGATTCGAAGGGCACCACAAAGCGACCAGGGTCGGTGTTGCAGGGATCCTTTCGGAAGAAGCTGCCTGTGATCAATCCCAGCACCCATCTTCCTACGATGGGTGATGAAGGGGATGCTATGGACTTGGAATGATGTAGGGTTAACATGGTCACCGTTGTCAGGGGTTATTTGCAATTCTTTTCATGGCCGATTGAGTATGTTGGATATTAAGACACAATTAATAGTTTCAAACTTTGCTGGGATGCCTGTTTGCCCAATCTATGATCATTGGTTCTGCAATGTAATGCTATATACATCTACTAGGTTAATTATTTGCCTGCTTATTCATCTAGTACTAGGTTAATTATTTGCCTGCTTATTCAGTTTATAAGCCGACAAATCCTTTTTTGACCATCACTCCTGGGCTGTTTGGGAGGACAAACACCCGTACGCACGACGTATGAACTGCACATTGCGGGTCCTCGCGATCTAGGTGTGAAAAACTCCAAGTAGGATTGAGACCATGCAAGCTTGTCAAGCTGTTGCAAAATTGAGTGGTCAGCTTCCATAGTGCAAATATGCTGAACACTCCTAATATTAAGTGCAAATATGCCGAACTCTCGTAAGCGGAAACATATTGACAAATCTGAAGTGCAAATATGCCGAGCTCTTGTATGCAGAAACATATTGACAAATCTTAAGTGCAAATCTTACAAGGAGGATCCTGAACAGAAATATAGAAATGCAATTGGGTCCAAGACAGCTTCCATCCGGATTGAAATCGCCATAGCTGCAGCGCCTACTGACCATGGCCTCCGAGCAGAGTCTGGAACTGCCTCCCAATAGGCATACAAGCCGGGAGGAATAGGGTTGGCTGCCTTCCAGCCAGAAGAAGCAGAGGGAGGCCATTGAAGACCGGCAGCCACTCTGGCGCCGTAGCTCCACCAAGAAACCTCTGCCGATGAGCAGCGACCAGATCTGCACAACGAGGATGACTGCTCCATCCATGCCCTTCATCCACCACCATGGTGGCCTGAAGAAACAAGCACAAGCAGCAGGTCCTCCTCCAGACCAGGGAAGACCTCGAGCTTATTGAGGGGGGATAGCCAACGCTTTTTTTTTTTTTGAAAGGAACACCAAATGCATTCCATTATATAATAGTACAGGGCAAATCGCCCTTTATATAATCCAGCACAAAGTCTGGGAGTTGGCCCAGCCAAGTCTCACACACATCAACTCCAAGATTAGCTCCATATGCAGCTAAAACATGTGCCACCCTACTAACAGAAAACCCCACATGCATTTGGAATTTAATGCTCCTGATAATAGCTCCTAAATTCGCTAGATCATAATTTTTAGAGTTTACTGCCCTCATCAGCTGCTTCATGCTTGGAGTCAGTTTCAAACAAAACCTTATCACATCCTATATTAATAGATATTTTTATAGCATACAACAAAGCCAAAGCTTCCGCGTGCAGAACATCTGAGATATGCGCCAGTTTGCCCGCCACTGCAGCCATCGCTCTGCCTTGGTCATCTCTGATGATGAATCCCCAGCCGCCGGAGTTGGTTTCCCTGTGAAAAGTTGCATCAGTATTAATCTTGAGAAAACCATTTGGCGGCCGAGACCATTTTCGTTCCAGCTGCTGCTTTTACCCTTTAGTATTCTTATTGCTCTTCATTACAGTTGATACATGATAATTAATAGAAGAGCAAACATCCGAAATAGAAGTTTCACCCGAGTTTCCCTTATTGCGTACTCCCTCCTTTCCGGTTTATAGGGCTTATCTTAAAATTTAAGTTTTTCCATTTTAGAAGACTCAATTTGGTTGTTTCCCATCACATGTTCAGATTCCAAGGTGCATTAAATCATTGCATGCAAGTATTAAGAGAAAATTGACCAATGCATGTACTTTATGCATGCATGCATTGCAATTAATACCTTGGTAAACATAACTTTTTGAGGAAAATAAGAGCATTAATTGGGTGCTTTTGCAAACTACAAAAAGTATTCCACCACTCACCATCTACCTTGGTTGGTGAGATTTTTGAATTGAGCCCTATAAACCGGAAAGGAGGGAGTATATGCCACCACTGCCAAAGAAGCAAACATGTTTTTATTTTAACGTCCTCTTCAAGATTAAGAATTTGTTCTATGGTGCTTAAGGCACTAGTACAGCCAACCAAAAGCAGTCTAACATGCTCCAGATTTAATCTCCTCCACTCCTCCTTAACTTTCTTACACATAAAAAAAGCAATGTCCTCTCACTTCGTCAAATCTAAAGCATAAAGGACATCGAGTATCTACCTCCATACCTCTGCTTTGTAGCTTTGCCCGTATTGGTATGCTGTTTGTAGATAAACGCCATAAAAAGTGAAGCACTTTATTCGGGAGGCGAAGCGACCATAGTTTTTGCCAATCAAACTCGTCGTGTTCCTCATCTGCACGTTAAGCCTGTACTAGATTCCCGAGCAGCACTATCAACTGCTACTCTATAAGCAGATTTAACAGAAAAAGTACCTCTTTTTTTGAAGTGCCATGCTATAAAATCATCAATATGTTCTTGAATTGGAATTTGAAATATGATTCTTGCATCTTCTGGAATAAAGGTTTGCTTCACCAATTCCTCATCCCAACTGTTCGTCATAGGATTAATCAACTCATTCACTTTAGTGATCACATTATTTACTTTGTGGCTGATGACCTTTCTTGTGTTGTTCCTTGGGATCCAAGAGTAACTATATTAATATGCTCACCACTATCAACTTTCTAATTGATCCCTTTCTTCAACAGTTCCAACTTTCTAATTGAGCAATTTGGGTAGTATCTTGCCGACAGCACCTGTGCACATAATGAAGAAGGGTTTTGGAGTAGTCTCCATGCTTGCCTTGCTAGCATAGCTAGGTTGAAAGCATGGAGCTCCCTAAAACCCAGGCCCCCATTTTTCTTCACTCTTGTCCATTTCTCCCAGCTTACCCAGTGCACTTTGTTTTCCTTGTCAACTTGACTCCACCAGCCCACGCTGGTTCTGCCTCCAAACGCAACCATCCACCAAGAGAGAAAGCGAAGGAGACAGCCAGCAACCACCATGTGCAGCTCGCAAGCGCTGATGGTAGTCTCGGGAACAGCATAACGGTAGTCGCCATAGAGGCAAGTCTACATCTAGTCCTACTACTATATACATGGAAGATCCAACCACCTGACCCATCTTCACGCCGGCCAGCAGAGCCGCCAGAGAGAAGAAGAGAAAGGGGCAGAGACGGGGCTCTCGGGAAGACTCTCAACAAGAGAGAGAGGAGGAGGAGAAGATGGTGGCGAATAGGCATGTACCTTTGGCACAATTGGGACCTTGAATCTTCTTTTTGTCGTAGTTGCAAGTCAACCGTCGACTCACAATTAGGCCCGACCATTTTTAACTATTTGTAAGTTCATCATTGACATGCAACGGGACCCTTGGTTATTTTTTCACATGAGTTGCAAGTCCACCATTGACTAGCAACTGGCCCAGATTTTTTTTGACATAATTGCAAGTCCACCATCGACTCATTACTAGGCTCGACCTTTTTTTTATCTCATTTGCAATTCCTCCACCGGTTCACCACTGGGTCGAGCTTTTTTGTCCTAGTTGCAAGTCCACCATTAACATGCAACTGGGTTGTTTAATTTTTTTTCTTTTATTTCAGAAATTCAATTTGTTTCTAAATGTTCAATCTCTTTTAAAAAAATTGTTCATTTTGTTTAAAAAGAAATCAGATTTTCAATCATTGTACACATATTCTAAATAAAGTTCAGAATTAGAACTTTCAAATATAGTAATAACAGTTAAAAACTGTTTTTTTAAATGAAATCAAAATTTGTTCAAAATTTGAAACATTTTTGAAAATTTTAAAATCAGTTCTTTCTTCAAAAAATGTTCAGAATTTCAAAAATTGTTCGCAATTTCCATAAAATATTCAAAATTATAAAATGTGTTCCTTTTCCAGATAAATATTTGAAGTTTCATAAAATCAGATATTTTAAACGCCTGCACACAAGCTGCCTCGTACCACTGTACCAGTGCGCTACAATTGGTCGTACGTTCAAAGCTAGCCTCAAACCAAGCACACAAAGCAAGCACCTTGATTGATATGCAGTAGCGAGCATGCGTGGCCTTTTTTTTAGTGGTCACAACCAAACTTTTTTGGGGTACGCGAATCATGGCTTTCTTGTGTACGTACTATAAAAAAACAAATGAAGGGGGCCACAAAAGATGTTGAAGTCTAACTTAGATCTGAGGTATTATTTCACATCTACTCCCTCCGTTCCAAATTACTCGTTGTGATTTTAAATGGTGGACAGGATTGTCGAAATGTCTTGTAAACCGACAAGGATTGTCGAAATGGTGGATAGGATTGTCGAAATGTCTTAGATGTCTTCTAATTGAGCCATTGGGGTAGTATCTTGCCGACAACACCTGTGCACATAATGACGAAGGGTTTTGGAGCAGTCTCCATGCTTGCCTTGCTAGCATAGCTAGGTTGAAAGCATGGAGCTCCCTAAAACCCAGGCCCCCATTTTTCTTCACTCTTGTCCATTTCTCCCAGCTTACCCGGTGCACTTTGTTTTCCTTGTCAACTTGACTCCACCAGCCCACGCTTGTTCTGCCTCCAAACGCAACCATCCACCAAGAGAGAAAGCGAAGGAGACAGCCAGCAACCACCATGTGCAGCTCGCAAGCGCTGATGGTAGTCTCGGGAACAGCATAACGGTAGTCGCCATAGAGGCAAGTCTACATCTAGTCCTACTACTATATACATGGAAGATCCAACCACCTGACCCATCTTCACGCCGGCCAGCAGAGCCGCCAGAGAGAAGAAGAGAAAGGGGCAGAGACGGGGCTCTCGGGAAGACTCTCAACAAGAGAGAGAGGAGGAGGAGAAGATGGTGGCGAAAGGGCATGTACCTTTGACACAATTGGGACCTTAAAACTTCTTTTTGTCGTAGTTGCAAGTCAACCGTCGACTCACAATTAGGCCCGACCATTTTTAACTATTTGTAAGTTCATCATTGACATGCAACGGGACCCTTGGTTATTTTTTCACATGAGTTGCAAGTCCACCATTGACTAGCAACTGGCCCAGATTTTTTTTGACATAATTGCAAGTCCACCATCGAGTCATTACTAGGCTCGACATTTTTTATCTCATTTGCAATTCCTCCACCGGTTCACCACTGGGTCGAGCTTTTTTGTCCTAGTTGCAAGTCCACTATTAACATGCAACTGGGTTGTTTAATTTTTTTTCTTTTATTTCAGAAATTCAATTTGTTTCTAAATGTTCAATGTCTTTTAAAAAAATTGTTCATTTTGTTTAAAAAGAAATCAGATTTTCAATCATTGTTCACATATTCTAAATAAAGTTCAGAATTAGAACTTTCAAATATACTAATAACAGTTAAAAACTGTTTTTTAAATGAAATCAAAACTTGTTCAAAATTCGAAATATTTTTGAAAATTTTAAAATCAGTTCTTTCTTAAACAAATGTTCAGAATTTCAAAAATTGTTCACAATTTCCATAAAATATTCAAAATTATAAAATGTGTTCCTTTTCCAGATAAATATTTGAAGTTTCATAAAATCAGATATTTTAAACGCCTGCACACAAGCTGCCTTGTACCACTGTACCAGTGCGCTACAATTGGATGTACGTTCAAAGCTAGCCTCAAACCAAGCACACAAAGCAAGCACCTTGATTGATCTGCAGTAGCGAGCATGCGTGACCTTTTTTTTAGTGGCCACAACCAAACTTTTTTGGGGTACGCGAATCATGGCTTTCTTGTGTACGTACTATAAAAAAACAAATGAAGGGGGCCACAAAAGATGTTGAACTCTAACTTAGATGTGAGGTAATATTTCACATCTACTCCCTCCGTTCCAAATTACTCGTTGTGATTTTAAATGGTGGACAGGATTGTTGAAATGTCTTGTAAACCGACAGGATTGTCGAAATGGTGGACAGGATTGTCGAAATGTCTTAGATGTCTTCTAATTGAGCCATTTGGGTAGTATCTTGCCGACAGCACCTGTGCACATAATGAAGAAGGGTTTTGGAGCAGTCTCCATGCTTGCCTTGCTAGCATAGCTAGGTTGAAAGCATGGAGCTCCCTAAAACCCAGGCCCCCATTTTTCTTCACTCTTGTCCATTTCTCCCAGCTTACCCAGTGCACTTTGTTTTCCTTGTCAACTTGACTCCACTAGCCCACGCTGGTTCTGCCTCCAAACGCAACCATCCACCAAGAGAGAAAGCGAAGGAGACAGCCAGCAACCACCATGTGCAGCTCGCAAGCGCTGATGGTAGTCTCGGGAACAGCATAACGGTAGTCGCCATAGAGGCAAGTCTACATCTAGTCCTACTACTATATACATGGAAGATCCAACCACCTGACCCATCTTCACGCCGGCCAGCAGAGCCGCCAGAGAGAAGAAGAGAAAGGGGCGGAGACGGGGCTCTCGGGAAGACTCTCAACAAGAGAGAGAGAGAGGAGGAGGAGAAGATGGTGGCGCAAGGGCATGTACCTTTGACACAATTGGGACCTTGAATCTTCTTTTTGTCGTAGTTGCAAGTCAACCGTCGACTCACAATTAGGCCCGACCATTTTTAACTATTTGTAAGTTCATCATTGACATGCAACGGGACCCTTGGTTATTTTTTCACATGAGTTGCAAGTCCACCATTGACTAGCAACTGGCCCAGATTTTTTTTGACATAATTGCAAGTCCACCATCGACTCATTACTAGGCTCGACCTTTTTTTATCTCATTAGCAATTCCTCCACCGGTTCACAACTGGGTCGAGATTTTTTCTCCTAGTTGCAAGTCCACCATTAACATGCAACTGGGTTGTTTAATTTTTTTTCTTTTATTTCAGAAATTCAATTTGTTTCTAAATGTTCAATGTCTTTTAAAAAAATTGTTCGTTTTGTTTAAAAAGAAATCAGATTTTCAATCATTGTTCACATATTCTAAATAAAGTTCAGAATTAGAACTTTCAAATATACTAATAACAGTTAAAAACTGTTTTTAAATGAAATCAAAATTTGTTCAAAATTCGAAATATTTTTGAAAATTTTAAAATCAGTTCTTTCTTCAAATAATGTTCAGAATTTCAAAAATTGTTCACAATTTCCATAAAATATTCAAAATTATAAAATGTGTTCCTTTTCCAGATAAATATTTGAAGTTTCATAAAACAAGATATTTTAAACGCCTGCACACAAGCTGCCTCGTACCACTGTACCAGTGCGCTACAATTGGTCGTACGTTCAAAGCTAGCCTCAAACCAAGCACACAAAGCAAGCACCTTGATTGATCTGCAGTAGCGAGCATGCGTGGCCTTTTTTTAGTGGCCACAACCAAACTTTTTTGGGGTACGCGGCTTTCTTGTGTACGTGCTATAAAAGAACAAATGAAGGGGGCCACAAAAGATGTTGAAGTCTAACTTAGATGTGAGGTATTATTTCACATCTACTCCCTCCGTTCCAAATTACTCGTTGTGATTTTAAATGGTGGACAGGATTGCCGAAATGTCTTGTAAACCGACAGGATTGTCGAAATAGTGGACAGGTTTGTCGAAATGTCTTAGATGTCTTCTAATTGAGCCATTTGGGTAGTATCTTGCCGACAGCACCTGTGCACATAATGAAGAAGGGTTTTGGAGCAGTTTCCATGCTTGCCTTGCTAGCATAGCTAGGTTGAAAGCATGGAGCTCCCTAAAACCCAGGCCCCCATTTTTCTTCACTCTTGTCCATTTCTCCCAGCTTACCCAGTGCACTTTGTTTTCCTTGTCAACTTGACTCCACCAGCCCACGCTGGTTCTGCCTCCAAACGCAACCATCCACCAAGAGAGAAAGCGAAGGAGACAACCAACAACCACCATGTGCAGCTCGCAAGCGCTGATGGTAGTCTCGGGAACAGCATAATGGTAGTCGCCATAGAGGCAAGTCTACATCTAGTCCTACTACTATATACATGGAAGATCCAACCACCTGACCCATCTTCACGCCGGCCAGCAGAGCCGCCAGAGAGAAGAAGAGAAAGGGGCGTAGACGGGGCTCTCGGGAAGACTCTCAACAAGAGAGAGAGGAGGAGGAGAAGATGGTGGCGAAAGGGCATGTACCTTTGACACAATTGGCACCTTGAATCTTCTTTTTGTCGTAGTTGCAAGTCAACCGTCGACTCACAATTAGGCCCGACCATTTTTAACTATTTGTAAGTTCATCATTGACATGCAACGGGACCCTTGGTTATTTTTTCACATGAGTCGCAAGTCCACCATTGACTAGCAACTGGCCCAGATTTTTTTTGATATAATTGCAAGTCCACCAACGACTCATTACTAGGCTCGACCTTTTTTTTTATCTCATTTGCAATTCCTCCACCGGTTCACCACTGGGTCGAGCTTTTTTGTCCTAGTTGCAAGTCCACCATTAACATGCAACTGGGTTGTTTAATTTTTTTTCTTTTATTTCAGAAATCAATTTGTTTCTAAATGTTCAATGTCTTTTAAAAAAATTGTTCATTTTGTTTAAAAAGAAATCAGATTTTCAATCATTGTTCACATATTCTAAATAAAGTTCAGAATTAGAACTTTCAAATATACTGATAACAGTTAAAAACTGTTTTTTTAAATGAAATCAAAATTTGTTCAAAATTCGAAACATTTTTGAAAATTTTAAAATCAGTTCTTTCTTCAAAAAATGTTCAGAATTTCAAAAATTGTTCACAATTTCCATAAAATATTCAAAATTATAAAATGTGTTCCTTTTCCAGATAAATATTTGAAGTTTCATAAAATCAGATATTTTAAACGCCTGCACACAAGCTGCCTCGTACCACTGTACCAGTGCACTAGAATTGGTCGTACGTTCAAAGCTAGCCTCAAACCAAGCACACAAAGCAAGCACCTTGATTGATCTGCAGTAGCGAGCATGCGTGGCCTTTTTTTAGTGGTCACAACCAAACTTTTTTGGGGTACGCGAATCATGGCTTTCTTGTGTACGTATTATAAAAAAACAAATGAAGGGGGCCACAAAAGATGTTGAAGTCTAACTTAGATGTGAGGTATTATTTCACATCTACTCCCTCCGTTCCAAATTACTCGTTGTGATTTTAAATGGTGGATAGGATTGTCGAAATGTCTTGTAAACCAGGATTCCGAGACTGATCGGGTCTTCCTGGGAGAAGGTATATCCTTCGTTGATCGCGAGAGCTTATCATGGGCTAAGTTGGGACACCCCTGCAGGGTATTATCTTTCGAAAGTCGTGCCCGCGGTCATGTGGTAGATGGGAATTTGTTAATGTCCGGTTGTAGATAACTTGACACCAGAAATGAATTAAAATGCATCAACCGCATGTGTAGCCGTGATAGTCTCTTCTCGGCGGAGTCCGGGAAGTGAACACGGTTTTGGGTTATGTTTGACGTAAGTAGGAGTTCAGGATCACCTCTTGATCATTGCTAGCTTCACGACCGTTCCATTTGCTCTCTTCTCGCTCTTATTTGCGTATGTAGCCACCATATATGCTTAGTCGCTGATGCAACCTCACCACTTTACCCCTTCCTTTCCCATTAAGCTTTGCTAGTCTTGACACCCATTGTAATGGGATTGCTGAGTCCTCGTGTGTCACACCCAATATGCGATACTATCCTAAAGAGACTCGAAGGTCCCACCAAGGATAGAACTGCATATTGATACACTTTTGCAAGGTGGATATCATTACATCAACATTACATAATAGATGGGGATACATACAAGAGGCATACAATGCCACACGAATACAACATCATCATACATAAGAGCACCATCCGACTACGGATGAAACACAAACAGAAACACAAACGACATCCACCCTGCTAGCCCAGGCTGCTGACCTGGAACCTATCCCCTGATCGAAGAAGAAGCAGAAAAAGAACTCCAAAACAAGCAAACATCGCTCTCGCGTCATGATCATCGCATAACCTGTACCTACAACTATTGTTGTAGTAATCTGTGAGCCACGAGGAATCAGCAATCCCATTACCATGGGTATCAAGACTAGCAAAGCTTAAAGGGAAAGGAAGGGGTAAAGTGGTGAGGTTGCAGCAACGACTAAGCATGATATGGTGGCTAACATACGCAAATAAGAGCGAGAAGAGAGCAAACGGAACGGTCGTGAAGCTAGCAATGATCAAGAGGTGATCCTGAACTCCTACTTACGTCAAACATAACCCAAAACCGTGTTCACTTCCCGGACTCCGCCGAGCAGAGACCATCACGGCTACACACGTGGTTGATGCGTTTTAATTCGGATCTGGTGTCAAGTTATCTACAACCGGACATTAACAAATTCCCATCTGCCACATAATCGCGGGCACGGCTCTCGAAAGTTTAAAACCCTGCAGGGGTGTCCCAACTTAGCCCATGATAAGATCTCGCGATAAACGAAGGATATACCTTCTCCCAGGAAGACCCGATCAGTCTCAGAATCCCGGTTTACAAGACATTTCGACAATGGTAAAACAAGACCAGCAAAGCAGCCCGATGTGCCGACAAATCCCTATAGGAGCTGCACATATCTCGTTCTCAGGGCAACACCGGATGAGACTAGCTACGAGTAAAACCGGACCTCGAGTTTCCCCGAGAGGGCCCCGCTGGCAGCTCAGTTCGGACCAGCACTTAGAGAAGCACTGGCTCGGGGGGGCTAAAATAAAGATGACCCTCGGGTTGGCCGACCCAAGGGAAGGGTATAGGTGGTGGTGAGGCAAATGGTAAAACCAAGGTTGGGCCTTGCTGGAGGAGTTTTATTCAAAGCGAACTGTCAAGGGGGTCCCATAAATCACCCAACCGCGTTAGGGACGCAAAATCCGGGAACATAACAACAGTATGATGGAAACTAGGGCGGCAAGAGTGCAACAAAACACGAGGCACAAGACCGAGCCTTCCACCCTTTACCAAGTATATAGATGTGTTAATTAAATAAGAGATATTGTGATATCCCAACATAATCCTATCCACCATGGAGCAATCTTCAACTTCACCTGCAACTAACAACGCTATAAGAGGGCTGAGCAAAGCGGTAACATAGCCAAACAACGGTTTGCTAGGAAGGGTGTTAAAGGTTAGAGGTTCATGGCAATTTGGGGAGGCTTGAAGAACAAGTGATAGGAAGCGCAGCATAGCGATAGAACGAAGAAACTTGCATAGCAATGATAGTAATGAGATCAAAGGTGACGGTCATCTTGCCTGAAATCCCGCAAGGAAGAAGAACAAGTCCATGAAGAAGACGAACGGATGAAGCCGAACCAAGCGTAGACGAACGAATCCTCACGATCGCAACGAAACGGGAACTATCGAGAAGAAGCACACAACATGGTAAACACACCACACATAAACATGACATGATGCTCAACCAAGTATGATTCTAGACAAGACTACATGAAGCTACTCATGGCAAGAGATGATGCAAACAATAGCAACACATCAAGGCAAGTTTAAATGAGGCCGGGAACAACATATAACAATTTCGGTAAGTCCTCATATGCAAATTCAGAAATTGGACCAGATCTGAAAAGACCTTATGTTCAAGTTGTGAAACAGCAAGTTAAAGAGCACCAAGAGAATCTACACGAAATTCTAGTCAAGTTACATATAAAGTTCATTTAGTTCGGAGCTACGGCCGAGAAGATATGAGCAAAACAAGTTAAACATGGCATTGATGCTAAATGCGCTCAAACATCAAGCAAACACCTCAAAACAAGGATGCAACATGATAATATTAAGCTTCATGCAAAATCAATAAAGTTACATACAGAGCACACCCAAAACGGAGCAACGGTTCAACACATACACTATACAAGTTTAAAGGACAAGCTGTCCAAAACAGCAACTAGGCATCTAGCAAGCATCAAAACAATAAGCTACAGCACCCCAACATAATAACAAAAGGCATGGTCATGAATTACAGGTAAAGCATGACAAAACATGAACAATGAGCTATGTCCAGAAATCACTAGAACATGCTTGAGGGAGTCCTGGACTAGGGGGTGTCCGGACAGCCGGACTATCATCGTCCGCCGGACTCCAAGACTACGAAGATACAAGATTGAAGACTCCGTCCCGTGTCCGGATGGGACTTTCCTTGGCGTGGAAGGCAAGCTTGGCGATACGGATATGTAGATCTCCTACCATTGTAACCGACTCTGTGTAACCCTAGCCTCCTCCGGTGTCTATATAAACCGAAGGGCTTTAGTCCGTAGGGGACAACATACATTACAACAATCATACCATAGGCTAGCTTTAGGGTTTAGCCTCCTTGATCTCGTGGTAGATCCACTCTTGTACTACCCATATCATCAATATTAATCAAGCAGGACGTAGGGTTTTACCTCCATCAAGAGGGCCCGAACCTGGGTAAAACATCGTGTCCCTCGTCTCCTGTTACCATCCGCCTAGACGCACAGTTCGGGACCCCCTACCCGATATCCGCAGGTTTTGACACCGACATTGGTGCTTTCATTGAGAGTTCCTCTGTGTCGTCACCGATTGGCTCGATGGCATCTTCAACCAACAACGCTGTCCAGGGTGAGACTTTTCTCCCCGGACAGATCTTCGTATTCGGCGGCTTCGCACTGCGGGCTAATTCGCTTGGCCATCTGGAGCAGATCGAAAGCTACGCCCCTGGCCGTCAGGTCAGATTCGGAAGTCTAAACTTCACGGCCGACGTTCGCGGAGACTTGATCTTCGACGGGCTCGAGCCACAGCCAAGCGCGCCGCACTGTTACGATGGGCATGATCTAGCTCTGCCGCCGAACAGTGCCTTGGTGGCCGCACACGAATCCGCTTCAGCCCTTAGTCCGGAGTCGATCGCCCAGATCGAGGATCGGTGGGTGGACACCACCTCGGGGGCTTGAACTTCCACGGCGATGGAGCCGAACGCTAATCTTGTCCCTCGCGAAACTCATGATTCTGAGGTGCCGGACTCCGGACCTCCCACGCCCCTACCAATCGAATCGGATTGGGCGCCGGTTATGGAATTCACTGCCGCGGACATCTTCCAATACTCGCCCTTTGGCGACATCCTCAAATTCGCTAAAGCATCTCTCGTTATCGGGAGAGCCCTGGCCGGACTATGGCCAGGATGGTTGGGATACGGATGACGAAGAAATTCAGAGCCCACCCAGCACCCACTTTTTAGCCACTATCGATGATCTAACCGACATGCTAGACTACGACTCCGAAGACATCGACGCTATGGATGACGATGCCGGAGACGAACAGGAACCAGCGCCTACAGGGCACTGGAAGACCACCTCGTCATATGACATATACATTGTGGACACCCCAAAAGACGGGGACGGAGAAGAAACAGCGGAGGCAGATTCTTTAAAGAAACAGCCCAAGCGTCGGCGTCAGCGGCGCCGCTCTAAATCCCGCCACAGCAAGAATGGAGATTCCGGCACAGGAGATAATAATACCCTAGAAAGTGCCGAAGGCAACCCCCTCCAGCAGGACTCAGCGCAGGAGGATGCAGAAGCAAGCCCTCACGAGAGGGCGGCAGACGAAGAGGTTGAGGATTATAACTATATGCCTCCCTCCGAAGACGAGGCAAGCCTCAACGACGACGAATTCGTCGTGCCCGAGGATCCCGTCGAACAAGAGCGTTTTAAACGCAGGCTTATCGCCACGGCAAATAGCCTAAAGAAAAAGCAGCAGCAGCTTCAAGCTGATCAGGACCTGCTGGCCGACCGATGGACCGAGGTCCTCGCTGCCGAAGAGTATAAACACGAACGCCCCTCCAAAAGCTACCCAAGACGCAAGCTGCTCCCCCGATTAGAGGAGGAAGCATACATACCTCCATCACCAGCGCACGATACGGCTGACCGACCACCCCGTGGTCGTGACAGAGAGGCATCCAGGCCCCCAACCAAGACCGTCCCCTGGCATCGCTCCAAAAGTACGAAGCCAAGAGGGAACGCGCCGGACTTGCGAGATATATTGGAGGACAAAGCAAGGCAATCCAGATCCATCTACGGATCACGTGGGCGCCCCACGACCCATGACGAATACCGTCGCCCCGGATACAATAACCCCGGCCGGGCCGAACACAGCAGACAACGCTCTCTCGAGCTGCGTCGTGATATTGCTCAATATAGAGGTGCCGCACACCCGCTATGCTTCACTGACGAAGTAATGGATCATCAAATCCCTGAAGGGTTTAAACCCGTAAACATTGAATCCTACGATGGCACAACAGACCCCGCGGTTCGAATCGAAGATTATCTTCTCCACATCCATATGGCCCGCGGCGACGATCTCCACGCCATCAAGTATCTCCCACTCAAGCTTAAGGGACCAGCTCGGCATTGGCTCAACAGCTTGCCCGCAGAGTCAATTGGGTGTTGGGAAGACCTGGAAGCCGCATTCCTCGACAACTTCCAGGGCACGTATGTGCGACCACCAGACGCCGATGACCTAAGCCACATCATTCAGCAGCCAGACGAATCGGCCAGACAATTCTGGACACGGTTCTTGACAAAGAAAAACCAAATCGTCGACTGTCCGGATGCAGAGGCCCTTGCAGCCTTCAAACATAACATCCGCGACGAATGGCTAGCCCGGCACCTGGGACAGGAAAAGCCGAAATCCATGGCAGCCCTCACATCATTAATGACCCGCTTCTGCGCGGGAGAGGATAGCTGGCTAGCTCGCATTAACAATCTCCGTAAAAATTCTGGCAGTCCGGATACTAAGGACAACAACGGCAGGTCATGTCGAAACAAAAACAAACGCCGCATCAACGGCGACGATAAGGAGGATACGACAGTCAACGCCGGATTCCGAGGCTCTAAACCCGGTCAGCGGAAGAAGCCATTCAAAAGAACCACTCCGGGTCCGTCCAATTTGGACCGAATACTCGACCGCTTATGCCAGATACATGGCACCCCTGAAAAGCCAGCTAATCACACTAATAGAGTGCTGGGTGTTCAAGCTGGCAGGTAAGTTAATTGTCGAAAACAATGACAAGGGGCTAAACAGCGATGACGAGGAAGAGACCTCGACCGCCGAACAATAGAGGACAGAAGGGTTTTCCCCCACAAGTGCGGACAGTGAACATGATTTACGCAACCCATATACCCAAGAGGGAGAGGAAGCGCGCACTAAGGGACGTCTATGCGATGGAGCCAGTCGCCCCGAAGTTCAATCCATGGTCCTCTTGTCCGATCACTTTCGATCGAAGAGACCATCCGACCAGCATACGCCATGGCGGATTCGCCGCATTGGTTTTAGACCCAATCATCGATGGATTTCACCTCACGAGAGTCCTGATGGACGGCGGTAGTAGCCTGAACCTGCTTTATCAGGATACAGTGCGCAAGATGGGCATAGACCCCTCAAGGATTAAACCTACAAAGACAACCTTTAAAGGTGTCATACCAGGTGTGGAAGCCAACTGTACAGGCTCAGTCACACTGGAAGTGGTCTTCGGATCCCCGGACAATTTCCGGAGCGAGGAGTTAATCTTCGACATAGTCCCGTTTCGCAGCGGCTATCACGCTCTGCTCGGACGAACCCCGTTTGCTAAATTCAATGCGGTGCCGCATTGTGCATACCTCAAGCTCAAGATGCCAGGACCTCGTGGAGTCATCACGGTCAATGGGAATACGGAACGCTCCCTCCAAACGGAGGAACATACAGCGGCTCTCGCGGCAGAAGTACAGAGCAGCCTTTTAAGGCAATTCTCGAGTCCGGCCGTTAAACGGCCGGATACAGCAAAACGCGCCCGAAGCAATACCAACCAAGACCACCTGGCGCGATCAGAGCACGCGTAGCAATGCGGCCCCAACCCCCGCCCGCGCATGATTGCAATAACAACTCTCCGCGTACATCATCACGCTTTGGAGATACCATGGGCGTAGGGGAAGGGGCACAATCGCAATGGACCCAGAGTGCGGCTCGACCACACCAGGGGCTCGCAAGTGTGCCCCCCCTTTTTTTATTTTCCTTCTTTGTGTACACAGGACTCCGTTAACCAGAGGCCCTGTCCGGCGGTGAACCTGCCGAACTCATGATGCAACAACCAAGGAAGAAAGAAGGCTGCGACGAACACTCAGGTGGTCTCAATTACGAGCATTAAATTCGATTATATACACCAAGTCCGCAGCTCACCCCTGGAGGGGGACATGTTTAACTAGTCCAAATCCCTTGCTTACTGCACTATTTGTATCGGTCCGCACTCATAGCAGACTTTCTTTAAAAAAAATAATGCAGCACCTTTTTGACTGCAATTACATTACCTTTTATATATATGTTCATTACATGACATCTTGCACCCGTATATTTTGGTACGGCCTAATACACCAGGGGCTTATGTTCCCCACACTATGGTGTGATAAGTCCGAACACTTTCATAAGTGCGGCACCCCGAACTTATAGCATTATATGAATCGGCTCCGAATCATGTCTTGGGTCAATAGTTGGGTTTGCCCGGCTCCCACGTTTTGGTGCCTTACGTTCCGTTCTGTCGGCTAAGGTGGCACTAGGAGAACCACTGCGATTGCGCCCCGGTTGAGCCGGGCGAGCGCCTTAGTGGAGAAAGCTAAAGCTGACCGGCATGATAAGGCGAGAGACTGGTCGCTGTTCGAGAGGTTTTTTTTGGGTCCTTAAAGACTCACGCCGCTTCGAGCGAAGTTCCGGACAATGTCCGACGAAGGCGTGGATAGCGCCCCGGATTCGGCCTTCCGAATACCAGAGGCTTCGCCAAAATTTAAAATTATAGAATTCTATGGCTAAGTGAGAGTGTTCAAGCATTATAAGTCCGGTTGCCTTGTTCGTTGTGTTGAGCGCCTCCCTAGATGGACCCAAAAATGGGAACAAGAGTGCTCAAGTTTATCCCGAACACCCCAGCACTCGTGGCTCGGGGGCTGAAGCCAACGACTTGCCATCTCTCAGATTTTATAAACGGCCGCACAGAAGGTAATATTTTAAATTAAAACAAGCGTTGCTCAAGGCACATATGAACGAAGTTTTTAGCGCACATGATAATACATAGAGAGTTTACTCAAAGATTACATTTCTGGGGCACTCATCCGCAATATCGCGGGCTCCTTCAGGACTGTTTTATAATACATTTCGGGCGTGCGATACTCCTTGCCCGGTGGTGGTGGGTCCGTGAGAAACTTCTCCGCATCCAACCTGCCCCAATGCACCTTTGTGCGGGCAAGGGCCCGACGAGCACCTTCAATACAGGCGGATCGCTTGACGACCTCCACCCAGGGGCACGCATCCACCAGCCGCCGCACGAGGCCGAAGTAGCTCCCAGGCATGGCCTGTCCAGGCCATAGCCGGACTATAAGGCCCTTCGTGGCCTCCTCAGCTACCTTGTGGAGTTCGACCAGCTGCTTCAGCTGGTCGCTTGGGGGCACCGGATGGCCGGCCTCAGCGTATTGAGACCAGAAGACCTTCTCCGTCGAGCTCCCCTCCTCGCCACGATAGAATGCGGCGGCATCGGACGCACTACGCGGCAGATCTGCAAACGCCCCTGCAGAGCTCCGAATGCGGGTAAGTGTCAGGTAGTTTACATTAACATGCCTGCTTTGCATGAAAAATGACTTACCCGCCGCTATCTTCTTTACATCTTCAACCTCCTGAAGGGCCTTACGGGCCTCGGCCTTGGCGGACTTGGCACTTTCGAGAGCCGAGGCAAGCTCGGACTCTCGAGTCTTGGAGTCACGCTCCAAACTCTCATGCTTCTCCATGAGAGCCTGGAGCTCTTGCCGTACTTCCGCCACCCGTGCCTCCTGCTTTTCTCGCTCTGCCCGCTCCACGGCCGCACTATGTTCGGCCGCGGACACGGCCTCCTTCAGGGTTGCCACCTCGTTCGTGGCCCCTGCAATACCCATGTTATCCTTGTTAATTTTATTGCAATCAAAATCCTTTTCCGTAAGGTAACTATTCAAAGTGGTGTTACTCACCTTCTTTGTCCTCGAGCTGCTTCTTGGCATGGTCGAGCTCTTGCTCGGACCGCTCGAGATCCTGCTTCAGCACACTGACCTCCGTAGTCAGTGCGGCAGAGGTCAGCAGCGCAGCCTGCAAACCCATATTGACATATTTTAAGCAACCCTGCGTATATCTTGTTAGATCCTCAGTCCGGCTTTTCTTTCCGAACACCGAACTGAGCATCAGGGGCTACTGTCTATGCGGTATTACATTACATAATCTTAACTTCTTACGTCAAAGCCTGTTAGAAGGCTGCTGCAGGCTTCGGTCAGCCCGCTCTTGGCGAGCTAAACCTTCTGAATCACCGCACTCATGATAGTGCGGTGTTCTTCCTCGATGGAAGCGCCTTTAAGCGCCTCCAACAGGTTATCCGGCGCCTCCGGTTGGACGGAGGCCGCCGGCGTCACGGTCTTGCCCTTCTTTCGAAGGGGCCGCCTGCCGGACTCTGGAACCACTGCGGGTTCCGATGTAGTGTCCGGCGCAAAGTCCGGGAGGCTGCCTGACGGCGCCTCCGGAGCCTCCTCCTGATGGGTCCCTCTCTGGGATCCTACCTCGGCGTCCTCGTTGGCGCGGGGAGTAGAGGCAGTCGGAAGTGAATCCACATCCGACGGGGCCAACGACCCGCTCGATGAAGCGGGGAGATCATCATCGGCCGGACTACTGACATAATGCGGCATTAGAAGGACACTACGCGACATGAAAGAAATTGCATATCAGGGATCCGGATACTTACGATCTTGCCGGACGCCTGGCCCTTAAAGGCCACTCCTCCTCGCCAACGATGGTGTTGGCGGAACTGTCCGGGGGAATAGTTCTCCCCCTCTTGGACCCTTCGGCCTCCCCTATCGGGGAAGCCTTCCTCTTCTTCTCTCCCTCCTCCGGGAGAAGTCCTCTTCCTCCTCCTCGTCTTCGGGGGAGGAGTCCGCCTCGTCGTCGGACGCCTGATTACGGGAACTCTTTCGAGTCCCCGCGGCCACCTTCTTGGCCTTCTTCTCCGGCACCACGTGCGGTGCCGGAACCAGCAGCCCTGCTAGACGGGCGTTCACTGGGTCTTCTGGCAGGGGAGCCGGGCTGATGAGCTGCTCGGCCTTCTCCATCCATTCCTGTCAAAGGAAAAGAGAGAAATTGAAACCCTCTTAGAATCAATTCGATTGCCACAAGTGTCCCGTAAAGGGGTTGAATCACTTACCTCGTCAGCCGGATGCTGCGAGCGAAATCCGCGATCTTCCATCGCGGATGCGGGGGCTTCGGCGCCCTTAAACAACACCCTCCAGACGCCTTCGTATGTCGTATCGAAGAGCCCGCTTAGCGCCTGGTGCTGTTCCGGATTGAACTCCCACAGATTGAATGCCCGTTCTTGGCATGGGAGGATCCGACGGAAGAGCATGACTTGGAACTCGTCGACGAGCCTGAGCTTATTGCTCACCAGCTTCTGGATGCAGGCTCGGAGTCCCGTTAGCTCCTTCAGATTGCCCCACAGCAAGCCCTTCTCTTTCCAGGAGGTGAGCTGCGTGGGGATGCCAGATCTGAACTCGGGGGCCGCCGCCCATGTGGGCTCGCGCGGCTCGGTGATGTAGAACCACCCCGACTGCCACCCCTTGACGGAGTCCACGAAGGCCCCTTCGAGCCAAAGGACGTTGGGCAACTTACCCAACATGGCGCCTCCGCATTCCGCTTGCGTGCCCTTCACAACCTTCGGCTTGACGTTGAAGGTCTTGAGCCACAGGCCGAAGTGGGGCCGGATGCAGAGGAAGGCCTCACACACGACGATAAACGCCGAGATGTTGAGGATGAAGTTCGGCGCCAGATCGTGGAAATCCAGGCCGTAGTAAAACATGAGCCCCCGGACGAATGGGTGGAGTGGAAAGCCCAGTCCGCGGAGGAAGTGAGGAAGGAAGACGACCCTCTCATGGGGCCCAGGGGTAGGGATGAGCTGCCCCTCGTCGGGCAGCCGACGCGCGATATCGCCGGAGAGGTATCCGGCGCTGCGCAGCTTGGTGATGTGTTCCTCCTTAACGGTGGAGGCCAGCCATTTGATTCCCGCTCCGGACATATTCGGAGAAGGTCTAGGCAAGATGCGCGAGCTTGGGCGTTGAAGCTTGAGTGGGCGGAGATGGATAAGCAAAGGAGGAAGAAGGCGTAGGTGAGAAGGTAAATCCTTATCCCTTATATATAGGCGGACGGAAATTATGCGTCCCCCACCGGCCTGGTAAAACTCGCTTATCTCCCAAGCGCCACCATCAATGGTGCGGTTGGGTTACCCACGTCCGTATTGATGAGAATCCCGGAATAAGGGGAACACGATCTCTGCCTCGACAAGACGTGCCAAGGAAACCGCTTCGCTAAATGTGCTGAGGTGGTATGGTAAAAAAACGATTCAAGTAAAGGCTTGGTAGCGATGTGATGCCATGCCGCATAATACGTCAGCAGATTGGACTTGTGTGCATTTTATTCTCTCTACGGTGGAATGTGGAATCTATTTTACAGAGCCGGACACTATCCTGGTGTTCATGATCTTCTCTGGATTATTCAAGGGAGGAACCCGCCTTGCAATGCCGAACATTATGCGCGTCGGACTTATCGTCATTGAAGCCTGGTTCAGGGGCTACTGAGGGAGTCCTGGACTAGGGGTGTCCGGACAGCCGGACTATCATCGTCCGCCGGACTCCAAGACTACGAAGATACAAGATTGAAGACTCTGTCCCGTGTCCGGATGGGACTTTCCTTGGCGTGGAAGGCAAGCTTGGCGATACGGATATGTAGATCTCCTACCATTGTAACCGACTCTGTGTAACCCTAGCCTCCTCCGGTGTCTATATAAACCGGAGGGCTTTAGTCCGTAGGGGACAACATACATTACAACAATCATACCATAGGCTAGCTTTAGGGTTTAGCCTCCTTGATCTCGTGGTAGATCCACTCTTGTACTACCCATATCATCAATATTAATCAAGCAGGACGTAGGGTTTTACCTCCATCGAGAGGGCCCGAACCTGGGTAAAACATCGTGTCCCTCGTCTCCTGTTACCATCCGCCTAGACGCACAGTTCGGGACCCCCTACTCGAGATCCGCCGGTTTTGACACCGGCAATGCTCAAAAGGACATGGCAAGATTGCAAATAATAACAGTTTACAGATTTAGCAGAAATAACATCAGGTTGCAATGTTTAGAGCTATCAAACAACATATCACAGGAACTTATCATGGCAAACAAAGGCATGGCATGAATCTACTAATTGCATATAACAAAAGTCCCTTACTGACCATGAGCCAAAAGGGCACAGAAAATATGATGGCACCCATGTAAACATGGCAAAAGATATGACAGTTCCATACATGGCAGGAACAACAATAAGTAGGCATGTTTGTGAGCTTGAACCACTCACTACAGAGCAATAAATGGCATGAAAAGGAAAACAACAGTAAGAATACATGTTTATGAAGCTAGGCATGGCAAGAGGAAGTTCATAGGGTGCATGGATCACTAGCAAAGCTCATGGCAAAACTGAACTTAATGTTAACAGGCTGACAGCAACATTATTTAGCAGTTTGAGGGCAAGATAACAACAAGCTACAGCAGGATATAAATGCAACCAGGGGCATGGATGGATAGAGCATGACATGTATAACAAAACATCCTTAGTGAACATCTCCAGATTATGCATAGAATGACTTGTAGCACCAGGTTTACATAGCACCAAGATATAGCAGATTCAGCCTAGCAAAACAGCCACAGCAAGTACCCTACTTAACAAGCTTGATGCACTCACCACACAACTCAAAAAAATACATGGATAGCAACCCTGTAAAGATGGCATGACATAGTTCAAAACACATGTAGACATCAAGCTCATAAGGTGCACACACAAAATGCAACAAAAATGACAAATCAGCAAGTTATAACAGTTTCAGCAGGTTAACATCATATAGCACTCTTGCAACGATGATTAGGGCATCAAGATGGACTCAACTGAACATGTCACAATGGAATTAAATGAAGAGCATCACTCAATGAACAATTTGATATATTACATGCACGAAACGGAGCAGTATGCATGGAGTTATGATGCATTGAACAGGGCAAAAAAATATTGTAGAACCGGAGACAGCAGAAATTATACCACTCTGAAAAGTCAACGGGACGAGGACGAGCGGGACGGAGGGATTCCGGGACGGAAGCGCGGGCGTTTGGATTGGCGGGCTGGTGGATCTGGTCCAGCCCGACCAGATCCGGGACGAGGCGACGGCGGCGCGGGGGAGCTTCGGCAGGAGGGGCGACGGTGGCGGCGGGGCCCGCTGGGTGTGGAGGAGCGGCGGCGCAGAGGCCGGCGGCGGGGGCCGGCGAGGGTCCCTAGGAGCGGCGGCGGAGGCGCTCGCCGGCAAGGGCCAGTAGCTCTGGCGGCGGAGATGGGAGCGGGCGGCGGAGGCGGCAGCCGCGGCGGCGGGCGGCGGCGGCTCAGGCCGGCGGCTTCGGGCGGCGAATGGCGGAGCACCGTTGGCGGGAGGCGGGCGGCTCCGTCGGAGCCCGCGGGAGAGATCCGGGCCGGGCGGGCCCGCTGCGGGCTCGGCGGGCCGCGGTGACGGAGACGGCGCGGGAGCCACGTGGCAGGCGCAGGTTGGACCGGGCGGCGGCGCGGACGTGTCCGGCCGTCGGCGGACATGTCCGACGGCGTGGAAGAGGAGGAGGCTAGGGTTAGGGGTGGTTTCATCCGTGATTTCGGGGGAGAGGGACATATTTATAGATAGAGGGAGCTAGGAGAGTCCAAATGAGGCACGGTTTTCGCCCACACGATCGTGATCGAACGACCGAGAGCATGGAGGGGGTTAGGATGGGTTATGGTCCACTTTGAAGGGGTGTTGGGCTGCACACAAAAGAGGCCTTTACGGTTACCTGGTTAACCGTTGGAGTACCAAACGACCTCCAAATGGCACGAAACTTGACAGGCGGTCTACCGATGCTATACCAAGGCCGCTTGGCAAACCTCGGGCCATTCCTAGAAAGTTTAACACCCGCTCACGAAAAGAGGTAAAAGGGGGCGCCGGGGGACATAGGAGTGTCAGATTGCAAAACGGACAACGGGGAAAATGCTCGGATGCAAGAAACGAACACGTATGCCAATGCGATGCACATGATGACATGATATGAAATGCAGATGATGACATGGCAAAGTGCAACACGCAAGCAAATGACATGGCAATGACGGCGAATAATTGGCAGACACCTGGCGCATCGAATCCGGGGCGTTACAACACTCCTCCACTAACAAGAGATCTCGTCCCGAGATCTTAGGACCGAGACGGAAGGGAAAAGGGATGAGGTGAAACAAAAACTCAAGAGAAGAAGCAAAGAATCGAGAGCACTCGAGAAGAAGAGAGGAACGGCGAGAATGACGAGAATCGAAAGCTCACGGAATCAGATAGACTATGAAACCACTCCGGTTAAAACGAGATAAGAAACGACTAAGACTGAAAGGATTTAGGTAGCACTCCGGCTGAAACATGGAGGAATAGAACACGAGGTTGAGAGGACTGAATGATACATGATGAAGACATGACACAAAACCTCCAGAAAGAATTGAAAGAGAATTGAATGAAAAAAATTTAGAAGGATTGAATGGAGTTGTTGAGAAAATCAACAACGAAAAGAATAAGCTTGTTGTGGACTTATGGAAAACATCTGAAAATTTGGAGGTGATAACCGACCACAAGCGGAAAATATTGAATAGCTGAGAGGAACGAAGAAATGCAAAACTCCACTTCAAAAGTATACGAAGAATTAATTACACTTCGAGACGCGAGAAGAAAAGATACTTGAATTCCTCCAACAAGAATCTTGATGAACACTTGAAAGAATGAATTAAATCATGAAGAACCACCATGAAGAACTCTGTTGACAAAAGGATGATGAGATAGAATGAAGGATGAAAGAATAAGATGAGCCTAGTGATGATTTAGATGGAGGTTCCGACGAGATGGCCGAGGAAATTTGAACTCCGGAAAAGAAAAGATGAAAATACTTGTAACTAGAATTTATTCATCAAGAACAAACTCCGAAGGAAGGGATTACTCACTTGGATGAAATAAGAATAAGATTTATTGTATGCTTATCCTTCATCAAATTTAACTGATGACAAGCAATGGATTTTGCATACTACTTATTCTTCTTGAAAAGGACTGAGAAGTGACATAGCGCCACCTTTAGGAAGGTCTTCAATGAACCACCGTTGGGATTCGAAAGAACGAATGGATTAAAATGATAATCAAGAAAAAAGAATCTAAAAGAACCACCGTTAGAGTTCGGAAATGACTGATGAAAGAGACTGAATCACCGGGAAGAATTAGAAGAACAAAATGCTTGAGGGGATTTAGATACAAGAGAACGGGAAGAACTCGAGCTGATTAACGAACATTTGGACGAAGCGCCGGGATAATTGGATAACGGTAGATGAAATGTGAGGACGAAGAATTCTTCTGGAATGATGGCCTCCGGTGAAAAGAAAACGGGAAGCAACTCCTGACATACTCCGAATGGTTAAGAAAAGAATACCTGACAAATGGAATAATTCGAGAGGATGACATGAAGCTAGTGAAGGAAATATGCCCTAGAGGCAATAATAAAGTTATTATTTATTTCCTTGTATCATGATAAATGTTTAATATTCATGCTAGAATTGTATTAACCGGGAACATAATACATGTGTGAATAAACATACAGAGTGTCACTAGTATGCCTCTACTTGACTAGCTCATTAATCAAAGATGGTTATGTTTCCTAACCATGAACAAAGAGTTGTTATTTGATTAACGAGATCACATCATTAGTTGAATGATCTGATTGACATGACCCATTCCATTAGCATAGCACCCGATCGTTTAGTATGTTGCTATTGCTTTTATCCATGACTTATACATGTTCCTTTAACTATGAGATTATGCAACTCCCGTTTACCGTAGGAACACTTTGTGTGCTACCAAACGTCACAACGTAACTGGGTGATTATAAAGGTGCTCTACAGGTGTCTCCGAAAGTATTTGTTGGGTTGGCGTATTTCGAGATTAGGATTTGTCACTCCGAATGTCGGAGAGGTATCTCAGGGCCTTCTCGGTAATGCACATCACATAAGCCTTGCAAGCATTGCAACCAATGAGTTAGTTGCGAGATGATGTATTACGGAACGAGTAAAGAGACTTGCCGGTAACGAGATTGAACTAGGTATTGGATACCGACGATCGAATCTCGGGCAAGTAACATACCGATGACAAAGGGAACAACGTATGTTGTTATGCGGTCTGACCGATAAAGATCTTCGTAGAATATGTAGGAGCCAATATGGGCATCCAGGTCCCGCTATTGGTTATTGACCAGAGATATGTCTCGGTCATGTCTACATTGTTCTCGAACCGTAGGGTCCGCACGCTTAACGTTACGATGACAGTTATTATGAGTTTATGCATTTTGATGTACCGAAGGTTGTTCGGAGTCCCGGATGTGATCACGGACATGACGAGGAGTCTCGAAACGGTCGAGACGTAAAGAATGATATATTGGAAGCCTATGTTTGGACATCGGATGTGTTCCAGGTGAAATCAGGATTTTACCGGAATACCGGGAGGGTTACCGGAACCCCCCGGGAGCATAATGGGCTAACATGGGCCTTGGTGGAGAGGTGAGAGGGCTGCCCTCATGGGCTGCGCGCCTCCCCCCTCCCCTAGTCCTATTAGGACTAGGAGAGGTGGCCGGCCCCCTCTCTCTCTCTCCCCCTTTGGGAATCCTAGTCCAACTAGGATTGGGGGGGGAATCCTACTCCCGGAGGGAGTAGGACTCACCTGGCGCGCCAAGGCTTGGCCGGCCAGCCCCTCCCCCTTGGCTCCTTTATATACAGGGGCAGGGGGCACCCCAGAGACACACAATTGATCCTTGAGATCTTTCCTTAGCCGTGTGCGGTGCCCCCTGCCACCAAATTCCACCTCGGTCATATTGTCGCAGTGCTTAGGCGAAGCCCTGCGTCGGTAGTACATCAAGATCGTCACCACGCCGTCGTGCTGACAGAACTCCTCCCCGAAGCTTTGCTGGATCGAAGCCCGGGGATCGTCATCGAGCTGAACGTGTGCTAAGAACTCGAAGGTGCCGGAGTAACGGTGCTTGGATCGGTCGGATCGGGAAGACGTACGACTACTTCCTCTACATTGCGTCAACGCTTCCGCTTCGGTCTACGTGGGTACGTAGACAACACTCTCCCCACTCGTTGCTATGCATCACCATGATCTTGCGTGTGCGTTGGAAATTTTTTGAAATTACTACGTTCCCCAACAGTGGCATTCGAGCCTAGGTTTTTATGGTTTGATGATATATGCACGAGTAGAACACAAGTGAGTTGTGGACGATACAAGTCATACTGCCTACCAGCATGTCATACTTTGGTTCAGTGGTATTGTTGGACGAGACGATCCGGACCAACCTTACGCGTACTCTTACGCGAGACCGGTTCCCTCGACGTGCTTTGCACATAGATGGCTTGCGGAAGACTGTCTCTCCAACTTTAGTTGAACCGAGTGTGGCTACGCCCGGTCCTTGAGAAGGTTAAAACGGAGTCTATTTGACAAACTATCGTTGTGGTTTTGATGCGTAGGTAAGATGAGTTCTTGCTTAAGCCCGTAGTAGCCACGTAAAACTTGCAACAACAAAGTAGAGGACGTCTAACTTGTTTTTGCAGGGCATGTTGTGACGTGATATGGTCAAAGACATGATGCTAAATTTTATTGTATGAGATGATCATGTTTTGTAACCGAGTTATCGGCAACTGGCAGGAGCCATATGGTTGTCGCTTTATTGTATGCAATGCAATCGCGATGTAATGCTTTACTTTATTACTAAGCGGTAGTGATAGTCGTGGAAGCATAAGATTGGCGAGACGACAACAATGCTACGATGGAGATCAAGGTGTCGCGCCGGTGACGATGGTGATCATGACAGTGCTGCGGAGATGGAGATCACAAGCACAAGATGATGATGGCCATATCATATCACTTATATTGATTGCATGTGATGTTTATCTTTTATGCATCTTATCTTGCTTTGATTGACGGTAGCATTATAAGATGATCTCTCACTAAATTATCAAGAAGTGTTCTCCCTGAGTATGCACCGTTGCGAAAGTTCTTCGTGCTGAGACACCACGTGATGATCGGGTGTGATAGGCTCTACGTTCAAATACAATGGGTGCAAAACAGTTGCACACGCAGAATACTCAGGTTATACTTGACGAGCTATGCATATAAGATATGACCTCGGAACACGGAGACCGAAAGGTCGAGCGTGAATCATATAGTAGATATGATCAACATAATGATGTTCACCATTAAAACTACTCCATCTCACGTGATGATCGGTCATGGTGTAGTTGATATGGATCACGTAATCACTTAGAGAATTGTAGGGATGTTTATCTAAGTGGGAGTTCTTAAGTAATATGATTAATTGAACTTAAATTTATCATGAAACTTAGTACCTGATAGTATCTTGCTTGTCTATGTTGTGTAGATAGATGGCTCGTGCTGTTGTTCCGTTGAATTTTAATGCGTTCCTTGAGAAAGCTAAGTTGAAAGATGATGGTAGCAATTACACGGACTGGGTCCGTAACTTGAGGATTATCCTCATTGCTGCACAGAAGAATTACGTCCTGGAAGCACCGCTAGGTGCCAGGCCTGGTGCAAGGGCTGCCAGATGTTGTGAACGTCTGGCAAAGCAAAGCTGATGACTACTCTATAGTTCAGTGTGTCATGCTTTACGGCTTAGAACCGGGACTTCAACGACGTTTTGAACACCATGGAGCATATGAGATGTTCCAGGAGTTGAAGTTAATATTTCAAGCAAATGCCCGGATTGAGAGATATGAAGTCTCCAATAAGTTATATAGCTGTAAGATGGAGGAGAACGGTTCTGTCAGTGAGCATATACTCAGAATGTCTGGGTATAACAATCACTTGATTCAACTGGGAGTTAATCTTCCGGATGATTGCGTCATTGACAGAATTCTCCAATCACTGCCACCAAGCTACAAGAGCTTCGTGATGAACTATAATATGCAAGGGATGACCAAAACTATGCCCGAGCTCTTCGCGATGCTGAAAGTCGCGGAGGTAGAAATCAAAAAGGAGCATCAAGTGTTGATGGTTAACAAAACCACTAGTTTCAAGAAAAAGGGCAAAGGGAAGAAAAAGGGGAACTTCAAAAAGAACAGCAAGCAAGTTGCTAATCAAGAGAAGAAACCCAAGTCTGGACCTAAGCCTGAAACTGAGTGCTTCTATTGCAAGCAGACTGGTCAGTGGAAGCGGAATTGCCCCAAGTATTTGGCGGATAAGAAGGATGGCAAGGTTAACAAAGGTATATATGATATACATGTTATTGATGTGTACCTTACTAATTCTCGCAGTAGCGCCTGGGTATTTGATACTGGTTCTGTTGCTAATATTTGCAACTCGAAACAGGGGCTACGGATTAAGCGAAGATTGGCTAAGGATGAGGTGACGATGCGCGTGGGAAACGGTTCCAAAGTCGATGTGATCGCGGTCGGCACGCTACCTCTACATCTACCTTCGGGATTAATATTAGACCTAAATAATTGTTATTTAGTACCAGCGTTGAGCATGAACATTATATCTGGATCTTGTTTAATGCGAGACGGTTATTCATTTAAATCAGAGAATAATGGTTGTTCTATTTATATGAGTAATATCTTTTATGGTCATGCACCATTAAAGAATGGTTTGTTCTTACTTAATCTCGATAGTAGCGATACACATATTCATAATGTTGAAGCCAAAAGATGCAGAGTTAATAATGATAGTGCAACTTATTTGTGGCACTGCCGTTTAGGTCATATCGGTGTAAAACGCATGAAGAAACTCCATACTGATGGACTTTTGGAGTCACTTGATTATGAATCACTTGGCACTTGCGAACCGTGCCTTATGGGCAAGATGACTAAAACGCCGTTCTCCGGTACTATGGAGAGAGCAACAGATTTATTGGAAATCATACATACTGATGTATGTGGTCCAATGAATGTTGAGGCTCAGGGAGGATATCGTTATTTTCTCACCTTCACTGATGATTTAAGCAGATATGGGTATATCTACTTAATGAAACACAAGTCTGAAACATTTGAAAAGTTCAAAGAATTTCAGAGTGAAGTGGAAAATCATCGTAACAAGAAAATAAAGTTTCTACGATCTGATCATGGAGGAGAATATTTGAGTTACGAGTTTGGTCTACATTTGAAACAATGCGGAATAGTTTCGCAACTCACGCCACCTGGAACACCACAGCGTAATGGTGTGTCCGAACGTCGTAATCGTACTTTACTGGATATGGTGCGATCTATGATGTCTCTTACCAATTTACTGCTATCGTTTTGGGGTTATGCTTTAGAGACGGCCGCATTCACGTTAAATAGGGCACCATCAAAATCCATTGAGACGACGCCTTATGAACTGTGGTTTGGCAAGAAACCAAAGTTGTCGTTTCTTAAAGTTTGGCGCTGCGATGCTTATGTGAAAAAAACTTCAACCTAATAAGCTCGAACCCAAATCGGAAAAATGTGTCTTCATAGGATACCCAAAGGAGACTGTTGGGTATACCTTCTATCACAAATCCGAAGGCAAGATTTTTGTTGCTAAATTCGGAAACTTTCTAGAGAAGGAGTTTCTCTCGAAAGAAGTGAGTGGGAGGAATGTAGAACTTGATGAGATAATTGTATCTACTCCCTTATTGAGAAGTAGTACGTCACAGAAATCAGTTTCTGTGACACCTACACCAAATAGGGAGGAAGCCAATGATAATGATCATGAAACTTCAGATCAAGTTTCTACCGAACCTCGTAGATCAACCAGAATAAGATCCGCACCAGAGTGGTACGGTAATCCTATTCTGGAAGTCATGTTACTAGACCATGATGAACCTATGAACTATGAAGAAGCGATGGTGAGCCCAGATTCCGCAAAATGGCTTGAGGCCATGAAATCTGAGATGGGATCCATGTATGAGAACAATGTGTGGACTTTGGTTGACTTGCCCGATGATCGGCAAGCAATTGAGAATAAATGGATCTTTAAGAAGAAGACTGACGCTGATGGTAATGTTACTGTCTATAAAGCTCGACTTGTTGCAAAAGGTTTTCGACAAGTTCAAGGGATTGACTACGATGAGACCTTCTCACCCGTAGCGATGCTTAAGTCTGTCTGAATCATGTTAGCAATTGCCGCATTTTATGATTATGAAATTTGGCAGATGGATGTAAAAACTGCATTCCTGAATGGATTTCTGGAAGAAGAGTGGTATATGATGCAACCAGAAGGTTTTGTCGATCCAAAGGGAGCTAACAAAGTGTGCAAGCTCCAGCGATCCATTTATGGACTGGTGCAAGCCTCTCGGAGTTGGAATAAACGCTTTGATAGTGTGATCAAAGCATTTGGTTTTATACAGACTTTTGGAGAAGCTTGTATTTACAAGAAAGTGAGTGGGAGCTCTGTAGCATTTCTGATATTATATGTGGATGACATATTACTGATCGGAAATAATATAGAATTTCTGGATAGCATAAAGGGATACTTGAATTAGAGTTTTTCAATGAAAGACCTCGGTGAAGCTGCTTACATATTGGGCATTAAGATCTATAGAGATAGATCAAGACGCTTAATAGGACTTTCACAAAGCACATACCTTGACAAAGTTTTGAAGAAGTTCAAAATGGATCAGGCAAAGAAAGGGTTCTTGCCTGTGTTACAAGGTGTGAAGTTGAGTAAGACTCAATGCCCGACCACCGCAGAAGATAGAGAGAAAATGAAAGATGTTCCCTATGCTTCAGCCATAGGCTCTATCATGTATGCAATGCTGTGTACCAGACCTGATGTGTGCCTTGCTGTAAGCTTAGCAGGCAGGTACCAAAGTAATCCAGGAGTGGATCACTGGACAGCGGTCAAGAACATCCTTAAGTACTTGAGAAGGACTAGGGATATGTTTCTCATTTATGGAGGTGACAAAGAGCTCGTCGTAAACGGTTACGTCGATGCAAGCTTTGACACTGATCCGGACGATTCTAAATCGCAAACCGGATACGTATTTACATTAAACGGTGGAGCTGTCAGTTGGTGCAGTTCTAAACAAAGCGTCGTGGCGAGATCTACATGTGAAGCTGAGTACATAGCTGCTTCGGAAGCAGCTAATGAAGGAGTCTGGATGAAGGAGTTCATATCCGATCTAGGTGTTGTACCTAGTGTATCGGGTCCAATGAAAATCTTTTGTGACAATACTGGTGCAATTGCCTTGGCAAAGGAATCCAGATTTCACAAAAGAACCAAACACATCAAAAGACGCTTCAACTCCATCCGGGATTTAGTCCAGGTGGGAGACATAGAGATATGCAAGATACATACGGATCTGAATGTTGCAGACCCGTTGACTAAGCCTCTTCCACGAGCAAAACATGATCAGCACCAAGACTCCATGGGTGTTAGAATCATTACTTTGTAATCTAGATTATTGACTCTAGTGCAAGTGGGAGACTGAAGGAAATATGCCCTAGAGGCAATAATAAAGTTATTATTTATTTCCTTGTATCATGATAAATGTTTAATATTCATGCTAGAATTGTATTAACCGAGAACATAATACATGTGTGAATAAACATACAGAGTGTCACTAGTATGCCTCTACTTGACTAGCTCATTAATCAAAGATGGTTATGTTTCCTAACCATGAACAAAGAGTTGTTATTTGATTAACGAGATCACATCATTAGTTGAATGATCTGATTGACATGACCCATTCCATTAGCATAGCACCCGATCGTTTAGTATGTTGCTATTGCTTTTATCCATGACTTATACATGTTCCTTTAACTATGAGATTATGCAACTCCCGTTTACCGTAGGAACACTTTGTGTGCTACCAAATGTCACAACATAACTGGGTGATTATAAAGGTGCTCTACAGGTGTATCCGAAAGTATTTGTTGGGTTGGCGTATTTCGAGATTAGGATTTGTCACTCCGAATGTCGGAGAGGTATCTCAGGGCCTTCTCGGTAATGCACATCACATAAGCCTTGCAAGCATTGCAACCAATGAGTTAGTTGCGAGATGATGTATTACGGAACGAGTAAAGAGACTTGCCGGTAACGAGATTGAACTAGGTATTGGATACCGACGATCGAATCTCGGGCAAGTAACATACCGATGACAAAGGGAACAACGTATGTTGTTATGCGGTCTGACCGATAAAGATCTTCGTAGAATATGTAGGAGCCAATATGGGCATCCAGGTCCCGCTATTGGTTATTGACCAGAGATATGTCTCGGTCATGTCTACATTGTTCTCGAACCGTAGGGTCCGCACGCTTAACGTTACGATGACAGTTATTATGAGTTTATGCATTTTGATGTACCGAAGGTTGTTCGGAGTCCCGGATGTGATCACGGACATGACGAGGAGTCTCGAAACGGTCGAGACGTAAAGAATGATATATTGGAAGCCTATGTTTGGACATCGGATGTGTTCCAGGTGAAATCAGGATTTTACCGGAATACCGGGAGGGTTACCGGAACCCCCCGGGAGCATAATGGGCTAACATGGGCCTTGGTGGAGAGGTGAGAGGGCTGCCCTCATGGGCTGCGCGCCTCCCCCCCTCCCCTAGTCCTATTAGGACTAGGAGAGGTGGCCGTCCCCCTCTCTCTCTCTCCCCCTTGGGGAATCCTAGTCCAACTAGGATTGGGGGGGGGGGGAATCCTACTCCCGGAGGGAGTAGGACTCACCTGGCGCGCCAAGGCTTGGCCGGCCAGCCCTCCCCCTTGGATCCTTTATATACAGGGGCAGGGGGCACCCCAGAGACACACAATTGATCCTTGAGATCTTTCCTTAGCCGTGTGTGGTGCCCCCTGCCACCAAATTCCACCTCGGTCATATTGTCGCAGTGCTTAGGCGAAGCCCTGCGTCGGTAGTACATCAAGATCGTCACCACGCCGTCGTGCTGACAGAACTCCTCCCCGAAGCTTTGCTGGATCGAAGCCCGGGGATCGTCATCGAGCTGAACGTGTGCTAAGAACTCGGAGGTGCCGGAGTAACGGTGCTTGGATCGGTCGGATCGGGAAGACGTACGACTACTTCCTCTACATTGCGTCAACGCTTCCGCTTCGGTCTACGTGGGTACGTAGACAACACTCTCCCCTCTCGTTGCTATGCATCACCATGATCTTGCGTGTGCGTAGGAATTTTTTTGAAATTACTACGTTCCCCAACAGCTAGAACCACGAAACTTCGAGAGAACGGACAAGATTTAGAGAAAACTCTTCTTCGGTCTTCAAATGACGACGAGAAACACCACCAAAATTACTGAGCTACTCCGGGAGAAAGAAAAGCAAAGAGGTTGAGCCAACAATGAAAAGAATTTGAAAGAGATCTTGGAGAAGGCATGTTACTGATGGAATCCATTCTTACGTCACACTTGAAAAGAATTGAGAATAACTCCGGGTGAATTAGAAGAGTCAGGTAAGATCCTGGGAAAAGACCTGTGGGTTAGGGCCCACTAAAAGAAACACCATTGAGAAAGGATTGTTGAAGAGATAGGTGATGCACCGGAACAATTTAAATATTTGAATGAGGTGACAACCTCGAATTAATTCGAACAAAGACGAATCTCTTAAGATGTCTTGAGCACTCCGAAAAGATAAACTGGCGAGAGGCGAACAAGCAAGGGGAAAACATTCGAGCCGAGGAAAAGAATATGATCAACACCGAAAACTGGAATTGAGTGCACCGGAAAAAGAAAGGGATGAAGAATGACGAACGAGACGAGAATTCACCGGTTGAAATGATTGACGAAAGACTGAAGAGGCTCCACACGAATGAAATTGATGCTCGAAAGAGACTCAGGCTCCGGGCAGAAGAGTGTGGGAGGGCAGGAAAAACAAAGACAACTTGGAAGGGGGAACCGAAGAATATCTTGAAGAGAAAACACCGGTTGAAATCATTGAGGAAAGAAAGCAAAGGCTTCGCACGAGTAGGATGGATACTCGATTACGGACTCCGGCTCTGAGAAGAAAAAGGGGTGGGTGGGTGGGAAAAACAAAGACAACTTCAGATAGGGAAAAACAACGACGTCGGAGGAAGAACTAAGGATTGATCTCGCGAAAGACGAAGAGGCTCGAGTCGACTTGACGAGAGATGCACCGGACAAAAGAGGATGGACAGCTCACGAAACTAACCACGTGATCCTAAAGAAAAATTTGAAAGGGAAGAGAAGTAGTCCAAAAAAACTACGTCAAGATTCCTTACCAGAGCGACGAAGAGACTGAGGAGTAAAAAGAATACCTACTCTCCGATATAACTAGACTCAGAAACAGTTTTCTTCTAGACTCGACATCGGCCAAACTATACGATCAAACAAGGGGGCTCCTATGGTCGGTCGAGGCTCTGATACCAACTTGTCACGCCCAATATGCGATACTATCCTAAAGAGACTCGAAGGTCCCACCAAGGATAGAACCGCATATTGATACGATTTTGCAAGGTGGATATCATTACATCAACATTACATAATAGATGGGGATACATACAAGAGGCATACAATGCCACACGAATACAACATCATCATACATAAGAGCACCATCCGACTACGGATGAAACACAAACAGAAACTCAAACGACATCCACCCTGCTAGCCCAGTCTGCCGACCTGGAACCTATCCCCTGATCGAAGAAGAAGCAGAAGAAGAACTCCAAAACAAGCAAACATCGCTCTCGCGTCATGATCATTGCATAACCTGTACCTGCAACTGTTGTTGTAGTAACCTGTGAGCCACGAGGACTCAGCAATCCCATTACCATGGGTATCAAGACTAGCAAAGCTTAAAGGGAAAGGAAGGGGTAAAGTGGTGAGGTTGCAGCAGCGACTAAGCATGATATGGTGGCTAACATACGCAAATAAGAGCGAGAAGAGAGCAAACGGAACGGTCGTGAAGCTAGCAATGATCAAGAGGTGATCCTGAACTCCTACTTACGTCAAAGATAACCCAGAACCGTGTTCACTTCCCGGACTCCGCCGAGAAGAGACCATCACGGCTACACACGCGGTTGATGCGTTTTAATTCGGATCTGGAGTGAAGTTCTCTACAACCAAACATTAACAAATTCCCATCTGCCACATAACCGCGGGCACGGCTCTCGAAAGTTTAAAACCCTGCAGGGGTGTCCCAACTTAGCCCATGATAAGCTCTCGCGATCAATGAAGGATATACCTTCTCCCAGGAAGACCCGATCAGTCTCGGAATCCCGGTTTACAAGACATTTCGACAATGGTAAAACAATACCAGCAAAGCCACCCGATGTGCCGACAAATCCCGATAGGAGCTGCACATATCTCGTTCTCAGGGCAACACCGGATGAGACTAGCTACGAGTAAAACCGGACCTCGAGTTTCCCCGAGGGGGCCCCGCAGGCAGCTCAGTTCGGACCAGCACTTAGAGAAGCATTGGCCCGGGTTGGCTAAAATAAAGATGACCCTCGGGTTGGCCGACCCAAGGGAAGGGTATAGGTGGTGGTGAGGCAAATGGTAAAACCAAGGTTGGGCCTTGCTGGAGGAGTTTTATTCAAAGCGAACTGTCAAGGGGGTCCCATAAGTCACCCAACCGTGTTAGGGACGCAAAATCCGGGAACATAACAACGGTATGACAGAAACTAGGGCGGCAAGAGTGGAACAAAACACGAGGCATAAGGCCGAGCCTTCCACCCTTTACCAAGTATATAGATGCATTAATTAAATAAGAGATATTGTGATATCCCAACATAATACTGTCCACCATGGAGCAATCTTCAACTTCACCTGCAACTAACAACGCTATAAGAGGGCTGAGCAAAGCGGTAACATAGCCAAACAACGGTTTGCTAGGAAGGGTGTTAAAGGTTAGAGGTTCATGGCAATTTGGGGAGGCTTGAAGAACAAGTGATAGGAAGCGCAACATAGCGATAGAACGAAGCAACTAGCATAGCAATCATAATAAGGAGATCCAAGGTGACGGTCATCTTGCCTGAAATCCCGCAAGGAAGAAGAACAAGTCCATGAAGAAGACGAACGGATGAAGCCGAACCAAGCGTAGACGAACGAATCCTCACGATCGCAATGAAACGGGAACTATCGAGAAGAAGCACACAACATGGTAAACACACCACACATAAACATGACATGATGCTCAACCAAGTATGATGCAAGACAAGACTACATGAAGCTACTCATGGCAAGAGATGATGCAAACAAGAGCAACACATCAAGGCAAGTTTAAATGAGGCCGGGAACAACATATAACAATTCCGGTAAGTCCTCATATGCAAATTTAGAAATTGGACCAGATCTGAAAAAACCTTATGTTCAAGTTGTTAAACAGCAAGTTAAAGAGCACCAAAAGAATCTACACGAAATTCTAGTCAAGTTACATATAAAGTTCATTTAGTTCGGAGCTACGGCCTAGAAGATATGAGCAAAACAAGTTAAACATGGCATTGATACTAAATGCACTCAAACATCAAGCAAACACCTCAAAACAAGGATGCAACATGATAATATGAAGCTTCATGCAAAATCAAGCAAGTTTCATATAGAGCACACCCAAAACGGAGCAACGGTTCAACACATACACTCTATACAAGTTTAAAGGACAAGCTGTCCAAAACAGCAACTAGGCATCTAGCAAGCATTAAAACAATAAGCTGCAGAACCCCAATATAATAACAAAAGGCATGGTCATGAAGTACAGGTAAAGCACGACAAAACATGAACACTAAGCTATCTCCAAAAATCACTAGAACATGCTCAAAAGGACATGGCAAGATTGCAAATAATAACAGTTTACAGATTTAGCATAAATAACATCAGGTTGCAATGTTTAGAGCTATCAAACAACATGTCACAGGAACTTATCATGGCAAACAAAGGCATGGCATGAATCTACTAATTGCATATAACAAAAGTCTCTTACTGACCATGAGCCAAAAGGGCACAGAAAATATGATGGCGCCCATGTAAACATGGCAAAAGATATGACAAATCCATACATGGCAGGAACAACAATAAGTAGGCATGTTGGTGAGCTTGAACCACTCACCACAGAGCAATAAATGGCATGAAAAGGCAACCAACAGTAAGAATACATGTTTATCAAGCTAGGCATGGAAAGAGCAAGTTCATAGGGTGCATGGATCACAAGCAAAGCTCATGGCAAAACTGAACTTAATGTTAACAGGCTGACAGCAACATTATTTAGCAGTTTGAGGGCAAGGTATAAACAAGCTACATCAGGCTATAAATGCAACCAGGGGCATGGATGGATAGAGCATGACATGTATAACAAAACATCCTTAGTGAACATCTCCATATTATGCATAGAATGACTTGTAGCAGCAGGTTTACATAGCACCAAGATATAGCAGATTCAGCCTAGCAAAACAGCAACAGCAAGTACCCTACTTAACAAGCTTGATGCACTCACCACACAACTCAAAAAAATACATGTATAGCACCCCTATAAAGATGGCATGACATAGTTCAAAACACATGTAGACATCAAGCTCATAAGATGCACACACAAAATGCAACAAAAATGACAAATCAGCCAGTTATAACAGTTTCAGCAGGTTAACATCATATAGCACTCTTGCAATGATGATTAGGGCATCAATATGGACTCAAATGAACATGTCACAATGGAATGAAATGAAGAGCATCACTCAGTGAACAATTTGATATATTACACGCACGAAACAGAGCAGTATGCATGGAGTTATGATGCATTGAACAGGGCAAGAAAATATTGCAGAACCGGGGACCGCAGAAATTATACCACTTTGAAAAGTCAACGGGACGAGGACGAGCGGGACGGAGGGATTCCGGGACGGAAGCGCGGGCGTTTAGATCGGCGGGTTGTTGGATCTGGTCCAGCCCGACCACATCCGGGACGAGGCGACGGCGGCGCGGCGGAGCTCCGGCAGGAGGGGCGACGGTGGCGGCGGGGCCGGCTGGGTGCGGAGGAGCGGCAGCGCAGAGGCCGGCGGCGGGGGCCGGGCCGCGGGATCCGGCGGAGTCGCTCGCCGGCGAGGGGCAGCGGCTCCGGCGGCGGAGATGGGAGTGGACGGCGGAAGCGGCAGCCGCGGCGGCGGGCGGCGAATGGCGGAGCGCCTTCGGCGGGAGGCGCGCGGCTCCGCGGGAGCCCGCGGGAGGTGGCGGGGGAGATCCTGGCCGGGCGGGCCCGCTGCGGGCTCGCCGGGCCGCGGCGACGGAGATGGCGCGGGAGCCACGTGGCAGGCGCGGGTTGGACCTGGCGGCGGCGCGGACGTGTCCGGCCGTCGGCGGACATGTCCGACGGCGCGAAAGTGGAGGAGGCTAGGGTTAGGGGTGGTTTCATCCGTGATTTCGGGGGAGAGGGACATATTTATAGATAGAGGGAGCTAGGAGAGTCCAAATTTGGCACGGTTTTCGCCCACACGATCGTGATCGAACGACCGAGAGCGTGGAGGGGGTTAGGATGGGTTATGGGCCACTTTGAAGGGGTGTTGGGCTGCACACAAAAGAGGCCTTTACGGTTACCCGGTTAGCCGTTGGAGTACCAAACGACCTCCAAGTGGCACGAAACTTGACAGGCGGTCTACCGGTGCTATACCAAGGCCGCTTGGAAAACCTCGGGCCATTCCGAGAAAGTTTAACACCCGCTCACGAAAAGAGGTAAAAGGGGGCGCCGGGGGACATAGGAGTGTCGGATTGCAAAATGGACAATGGGGAAAATGCTCGGATGCAAGAAATGAACATGTATGCCAATGCGATGCACATGATGACATGATATGAAATGCAGATGATGACATGGCAAAGTGCAACACGCAAGCAAATGACATGGCAATGACGGCGAATAATTGGCAGACACCTGGCGCATCGAATCCGGGTCGTTACATCGTGGCTCACAGATTACTACCACAACAGTTGCAGGTACAGGTTATGCGATGATCATGATGTGAGAGCGATGTTTGCTTGTTTTGGAGTTCTTCTTCTGCTTCTTCTTAGATTAGGGGATAGGTTCCAGGTCGGCAGCCTGGGCTAGCAGGGTGGATGTCGTTCGAGTTTCTGTTTGTGTTTCATCCGTAGTCGGATGTTGCTCTTATGTATTGTGAAGTTGTATTCGTGTGGCATTGTATGCCTTATGTATGTATTCCCATATATTATGTAATGTTAATGTAATGATATCCACCTTGCAAAAACGTATCAATATGCGGTTCTATCCTTGGTGGGACCTTCGAGTCTCTTTAGGATAGTATCGCATATTGGGCGTGACAAGTTGGTATCAGAGCCTCAACCGACCATAGGAGCCCCCTTGATTGTTGGCCTTTGTTGAGTCTAGAAGAAAACTATTTTGAGTCTTAGGATTATCTATATATCGGAGAGTAGGATTCTTTTTACTCCTCAGCCCCCTTCGTCGCTCTGGTGAGGACTCTCGACGTAGATGTTTTGTCTTTCCTCTCCTCAATTTTTCACAAATTTTTTTTAGGATCACGTGGGTATCTTGGGATCGTTCCGATAGTCTTGTGACGAGAACATTGTTTTTGGTGCCTCCTGACATTTAGGGGTTGTGGCAGTGTCCCGGGGAGTTGAGCTCCGAGGTGTTGTCGTCACAATTTTATCGTTGCAGTTCTGGAATACCTGAGTTTTGCCGACATCGAAAATCTCTTTTATGCAGTTGTTGGTGAGATAACCTCGACGCCACCCAGTACTGGGGAGTTCGGGAGTATTGCCATAACTCGTATAACGGATGCTTTTCGAAGGTTGAGGTACACGATTTCTGGAGTTTTCTTGGTTATGTGGTGACGGATGGATACAGCTGGATGTAGGGATTGTTAGTTTGGGTGAGATATATTGCTTCCCCTGTATCCCCAACACCTGATTGCATAACCTGAAAGTTACGGGAGTTTATAGATGGATACAACTGGATGTAGGGATTGTTAGTTTGGGTGAGATATATTGCTTCCCCTGTATCCCCAACACCTGATTGCATAACCTGAAAGTTTCGGGAGTTTATAGGTGGGAATTCAAGTAGCTCCTAGAATATCTTTCCGACAAATGCATGATATGGGATTGGGTAAATCTCTATCATATGTATTTGTTCTGGCTTATTCTGCAAGCCAAATCCTTTGTTTTATTTTATTTGTGGTATTCGTGTTGCTTCAATGTCAAGTGTTGATTCCATACCTTTTCTAAATGGTGTTCTCATATTTCTATGGGAGTACTAATCCTTTTGATCATCGAGATGGTCATGTCAATTCTTTCCAATTGGTGTGCTTCTCTTCAAGTGGATCCGATCATTTCAACATTTGTGAGATCAATTCTAAGTTTTCTCCACGGTATCCGTTTCATCCGTCCCCAAGTTGCCTTTGTTTTCCCGCCCTCCCACCCTTTTTCTTCAAGGACTCAGATTTCTTAATCATGTATTCTTTTATTTGTGGGAAGTCTCTTCATTCTTTTCAATCAATGTTCTTATCCGGCGATTTCCCATGAAGATGCTCAACAGTTTCAAGTTCATCATCCTTCATTGTTGTTTCTTCTCCGGTGGATCCAATTCAAGCTTTCTATATTCATCATATTCCTTTCCTCATTTCTAATGCTTTCTCATGCCATTGCACCTCTTAATCATTCACTTCTTCCTATCCATTTGTTCCGGAGTGCTGAAGATATCTCACAAGACTTGTGTTTCCATTCTCAATCTGTTCAAGATATTTCGAGGTTTTCATCTCATTCAAGCCATTTAATTCAACCGGTGCAACCTCTCTTAAAAATTGTTCAACGGTGTTCTCTTTTGAGTGGGCCCTAACCCACAGGTCTTTTCCCTGGATCTTACCTGACTCTTCTAATTATTCCGAAGCCATTCCTAATTCTTTTCAAAGTTTGATGTAAGAATGAATTTCATCAGTCATATGCCTTGTCCAAGATCGCTTTCAAATTCTTTTCATCTTTGGCTCAACCTTTTTCGTTTAATCCTTCCGGAGTGTCTCAACAATTCATGGTGGTTTTTCTCCTCGTCATTCTCGGATTTTGAAGACCGAAGAAGAGTTCCTCTTAAATCCTTACCAGTTCTTCCAAAGATGCGTAGTTTAAGTTCGATGCCATCCTCTCATAATTGTTTTCGATTGTGGGAATTCTTTTCACTCAACCGAAGCATTTTCATGAGTTGTTTCCATTTCTTTCCTCCGAAGGCCATCATGTCATAATTCTTCATTCTCAACGTGTAGCTATCGTTCTCCAAATCTTACCGGTGAATCGTTCAAATATCCTCTAATCAGTTCATGATCTCTTCGTTCTCATGTATCTAAATCCCCTCAAGTATCTTCATTCGTTTTCCAATTCTTCCCGGTGATTCATTCTCTTCCATCAGTCATTTTCTAATTCTTACGGTGGTTCGTTCAAGATTCTTTTTCCTTGATTATCTTTTTAATCCATTCGTTCTTTCCAATCATACCGGTGGTTCAGTAAGACCTTCTCAAGTTCACGATATGCCACTTCTCAAACCTTTTCAAGAAGAATAAGTAGTATGCAAAATCTGTTGCTTGTCATCAATTAAATTTGGTGAAGGATAAGCATACAATAAATCTTATTCTTATTTCCTCCAAGTGATTAATCCCTTCCTTTAGAGTTTGTTCATGATGAATAATCTCTCGGTTCCAAGTGTTTTCATCTTTTCTTTTCCGGAGTTCAAATTTCCTCGGCCATTTCGTCGGAACCTCCATCTAAATCGATGCAAGGCTTTAATCTTATTCTTTTATCCTTCATTTCTATCTCATCATCCTTTTGTCACCGGAGTTATTCATGGTGGTTCTTCATGATTAAATTCATTCTTCAAGAGTTCATCAAGATTTTGTTGGAGGAGTTCAAGTTTCTTTTCTTCTCGCGTCTTGAAGTGTGACTAATTCTCCGTATTCTTTTGAGGGAGTTTTGCATTTCTTCGTTCTTCTCAGCTATCCAATCATTTTCGTTTGTGGCCGGTTATCACCTTATGATCTTGAGATGTTACCTATAAGACCACAACAAGCCTATTCTTTTTGTTGTTGATTTTCTCAACAACTTCGTTCAATCTTTTCTCGCAAGGATGCTTTTCCAATTCATTCGTGGTAGAAGATGTCATCTTCTTCTCAGTTCTTTTCATTCAAAAAATTTCAATTCTTCCGAAGGCATTGCATTGTTCATCTCGTCAAGTGCCATCTCATTGGGTGAAGCTCGTGTTCTATTCCTCCATGTTTCAGCCGGAGTGTTGTCCAAATTCTTTCGTGCTTATTCTTTTCTGCCTTGTCTAACCGGAGTGGTTTCAGAGTCTATCTTGTTTCCATGAGCATTTGATTCTCGTCATATTCGTCGTTCCTTCTCCTACCCAGTGCTCTCAAGTTTGCTAATCCTCTCACTTTTGTTCTTACTTCATCTCTTCCCTTTTTCCCTTCCGTCTCGGTCCTAAGATCTCGGGACAAGATCTCTTGTTAGTGGAGGAGTGTTGTAACGCCCCGTATTCGATGCGCCAGGTGTCTGCTAGTTATTCGCCGTCATTGCCATGTCATTTGCTTGCGTGTTGCATTTTATCATGTCATCATGTGCATCTCATTTTGCATACGTGTTCATCTCATGCATCCGAGCATTTTCTCCGTTGTCCGTAATGCAATCCGACACTCCTATGTCCCCCGGCGCCCCCTTTTGCCTCTTTTCGTGTGCGGGTGTTAAACCTTCTCGGAATGGACCGAGATTTGCCAAGCGGCCTTGGTACACAACCGGTAGACCGCCTGTCAAGTTTCGTGTCATTTGGAGTCCGTTTGATACTCCAACGGTTAACCGGGTAACCATAAAAGCCTCTTTTGTTTGCAGCCCAACACCCCCTTCAAAGTGGCCCAAAACCCATCCCAACCCCCTCCATGCTCTCTGTCGTTCGATCACGATCGTGTGCGCGAAAACCGCACCCCATTTGGACTCTCCTAGCTCCCTCTACCTATAAATATGCCTCTCCCCCCGAAATTCCAGGTCCAAACCCTAGCTTCGTCCTCCTTGCGCCGACGGACATGTCCATCCGCGCCGGACATGTCCAGCCGGCCACATCGCCCGACCAATGGGGGCGTGCCACGTCACCTCCGCCGCTGCCTGCAGCCAACGGCCTCGCGCCACCTGTCGCCGCCGCCTCCCACCACCGCGCCGCCGCCCGGGGCCCAGATCCGGCCCGCCCCGGGTCGAACCGGGCTGCACCGGGCCCGCACCTGCCGTCGCCCGCGCCACCACGCCGCTCGCCGCCGTCGAACTCCTCCACGCCGGCGCCGCGCAGCCGCCCCTCGGCCCCCCTGCTCGCTCGCGCCTCGAGGCACCCCCGAGCCCCCGCGCGCCTCCGCCGCCACGCCGTCCTACCGCGCCGCCCGGGAGCTCCTCGCCGGAGCTCCACCGCAGCCATGAACCGCCACCTCCGCGCCCTCCAGCCGCCGGATCCGCCCGCCGGCGACCGAGCCGCTGGCCCCAACGTCCTTCTCCTCTCCCCCGCGTCGGCCTCTCCTTCCTCTCCGACCACCTTCGCGCGAACTCCGGCGAGCGTCCGGTCAACCTCGGAATTCGCGCCAGATCCAGATCCACGGAGGTTGACCCCGATTTTCTCTAAGTCCCGAATTATTTTGCATTCTGGTGCCATCTTTGACATGTCATAACTTGTTTCATACTGCTCCGTTTTGTGTGCATGATATATCAAAATGTTCTTTGTGAGATGTCTTCATTGCATTCCATTGTGTCATTCTTGTTTGAGTCCATATTGATACCCGAATCATCGTTGCAAGAGTGCTATATGATGTTAACTGCTGTCTGTTAACAGAACTTGGTGATTTGTCATTTTTGTTGCATTTGATGTGTGCATCCTATGAACATGAGATCTACATGTGTTTTCTGCTACATCATGCCATATTTTTAGAGGTGCAATCCATGTATTTTTGTGAGTTATGTAGGGAGCGCATCGAGCTCGTGAAGTAGGGTACTTGCTGTTGCTGTTTGGCTAGGCTGAATCTGTTATATTATGATGCTATGTAAACCTGCTGCTACAAGTCATTTTATGCATAATCTGGAGATGTCCACTAAGGATGATTTGTTATACATGTTATGCTATAGCCATTAATGCCCTTGGTTGCATTTATAGCCTACTGTAACTTGTTGTAATCTTGCTCTCAAATTGCTAAACAATGTTGTTGTCAGCCTGTTAACATTAAGTTCAATGTTGCCATGATTGTTGTTAGTTATCCATGCACCCTATGAACGTGCTCTTGCCATGCTTGGCTTCATAAACATGTATTCTTACTGTTGGTTACCTTGTAATGACATGCATTGCTCTGTGGTGAGTGGTTCAAGCTCACCAACATGCCTACTTATTGTTGTTCCTGCCATGTATGAATCTGTCATATCACCTGCTATGTTTACATGGGTGCCATCATATTTTATGTGCCCTTTTGGCTCATGGTCAGTAAGGGACTTTTGTTATATGCAATTAGTATATTCATGCCATGCCTTTGTTTGGAATGTTAAGGTTCTGTAACATGTTGTTTGATAGCTCTAAACATTGCAACCTGATGTTATTTCTGCTAAGACTGTAAACTGTTATTATTTGCAATCTTGCCATGTCCTTTTGAGCATGTTATAGTGTTTTCTGGAGTTAGCTCAGTGTTCATGTTTTGTCATGCTTCACCTATAACTCATGACCATGCCTTTTGTTCTTAAGTTGAGGTGCTGTAGCATACTGTTTTGATGCTTGCAAGATGACTAGTTGTTGTTATGGACAGATTGTTGTAACTTGTAGAGTGTGTGTTGAACCGTTGCTCCGTTTTGAGTGTGCTCTATATGAAACTTGCTTACAATTGCATGTAGTTTCATATTATCATGTTGCATCCTTGTTTTGAGGTGTTTGCTTGATGTTTGGATGCATTTTGCATCAATGCCATGTTTAACTTGTTTTGCTCATATCTTCTAGGCCGTAGCTCCGAATTCAATGAACTTTATATGTAACTTGACTAGAATCTCGTGTAGATCATCTTGGTGCATCTTAAATTTCTGTTTAACAACTTGAACATAAGGTTTATTCAGTTCTGGACAAATTTCTAAATTTGCATATGAGGACTTACCAGAATTGTTATTTGTTGTTCCCGACCTCATTTAAACTTGTTTTGATGTGTTGCTCTTGTATGCATCATCTCTCGCCATGAGTAGCTTCATGTAGCCTTGTCATGCATCATACTTGGTTGAGCATCATGCCTTGTCTATGTGTGGTGTGTTTACCATGTTGTGTGCTTCTTCTCGATAGTTCCCGTTTCGTTGCGATCGTGAGGATTCGTTCGTCTACGCTTGGTTCGGCTTCATCGCGTTCGTCTTCTTCATGGACTCGTTCTTTTTCCTAGCGGGATTTCAGGCAAGATGACCGCTACCCTGGATCTCACTACTATCATTGCTATGCTAGTTGCTTCGTTCTATCGCTTTGTCGCGCTGCCTATCACTTGTTCTTCAAGCCTTCCCAAATTGCCATGTCAGCCTCTGACCTTTTTCACCCTTCCTAGCAAACCGTTGCTTGGCTATGTTACCGCTTTGCTCAGCCCCTCTTATAGCGTTGTTAGTTGCAGGTGAAGTTGAAGATTGCTCCATGGTGGACAGGATTATGTTGGGATATCACAATATCTCTTATATTATTAATGCATCTATATACTTGGTAAAGGGTGGAAGGCTCGGCCTTATGCCTGGTGTTTTATTCCAGTCTTGCCGCCCTAGGTTCCGTCATACCGGTGTTATGTTCTCGGATCTTGCGTTCCTTACGCGGTTGGGTGATTTATGGGACCCCCTTGACAGTTCGCTTTGAATAAAACTCCTCCAGCAAGGCCCAACCTTGGTTTTACCATTTGCCTCACCTAGCCCTTTTTCCCTTGGTTTCCGGAGCCCGAGGGTCATCTTTATTTACCCCCCGGGGCCAGTGCTCGTCGTGAGTGTTGGTCCAACCTGTCAGCCGCCGGTGGCCACCAGGGGCAACTCTGGGATGGCCTACCGGAAGTTTGGACAATCCGGTGTGCCCTGAGAACGAGATATGTGCAGCTCCTATCAGGATTTGTCGGCACATTCGGGCGGCTTTGCTGGTCTTGTTTACCATTGTCGAAATGTCTTGTAAACCGGGATTCCGAGACTGATCGGGTCTTCCTGGGAGAAGGTATATCCTTTGTTAATCGCGAGAGCTTATCATGGGCTAAGTTGGGACACCCCTGCAGGGTATTATCTTTCGAAAGCCATGCCCGCGGTTATGTGGCAGATGGGAATTTGTTAATGTCCGGTTGTAGATAACTTGACACCAGATCTGAATTAAAACGCAGCAACCGCGTGTGTAGCCGTGATGGTCTCTTTTCGGCGGAGTCCGGGAAGTGAACACGGTTTTGGGTTATGTTTGACGTAAGTAGGAGTTTAGGATCACCTCTTGATCATTGCTAGCTTCACGACCGTTCCATTTGCTCTCTTCTCGCTCTTATTTGCGTATGTAGCCACCATATATGCTTAGTCGCTGCTGCAACCTCACCACTTTACCCCTTCCTTTCCCATTAAGCTTTGCTAGTCTTGACACCCATTGTAATGGGATTGTTGAGTCCTCGTGGCTCACAGATTACTACCACAACAGTTGCAGGTACAGGTTATGCGATGATCATGACGTGAGAGCGATGTTTGCTTGTTTTGGAGTTCTTCTTCTGCTTCTTCTTCAATCAGGGGATAGGTTCCAGGTCGGAAGCCTGGGCTAGCAGGGTGGATGTCGTTCGAGTTTCTGTTTGTGTTTCATCCGTAGTCGGATGTTGCTTTTATGTATTGTGAAGTTGTATTCGTGTGGCATTGTATGCCTTATGTATGTATCCCCATCTATAATGTAATGTTGATGTAATGATATCCACCTTGCAAAAACGTATCAATATGCGGTTCTATCCTTGGTGGGACCTTCGAGTCACTAAAACCACGACGAGTAATTTGGAATGGAGGGAGTATATGTGAAATAGTCGGGCCCTATAGGCTTATTCTGAAAAAAAATCGCCTATCCAATCTGCTGGAGAGCCACGGGTTGAGAAATTATATTAGGCCGGGTGATTTCTAGTACAAAGTACCAGAAAGGACCTGCGCATGCCTCCGAGAGCCCCCCTAGTCGGCACTTTCAGTGCCGATTAGGAACTTGGCGCCTGCAGGTTCGTTGGTTGGGCCGGCTTCGAAGTTGGCCCATTCCAGTACAGGCGGCGTAGGGGAAATTCATTAAACAACGTAAGTTAAAGCTCCCGCGAGGATTCGATCTAGCGTTGTCCACGTCCGGCGCGTGTTGCCTAACCACTGTACTAAACAAGGTCTGGTGAATCAGGGCATGTACAATGGTTGATAAGATAGTCTTATCTTAAGTCTTGCACGTAATTAAGAGATGACAAAAAAACATGTGTACAATGGGTCATCTCTTAGTCTTATCTTCAATAACTAGCTATTCCTAAAAACGTGGTGAGACATATTGTGCTAAGAGATCATCTCTTGTCTTCTCTTAAATAAGAGAAGACAAGCCTTTTCTTATGTATTCTCTCTCCTCCACCTCATCATTTATCCTACGTGGCATTGCTAAGATAAAACCATTGTACATGCCCTCATTAGGGCGCAAACTTCTTAAGAAGTAAGTATAGCCACGCTATTTACTGCATATACAAATTAGGAAAACATGATTTTTGCAAAAAAAAAAGTGTGAAGAAAATTTGAGAGTTCGCAGATTTCAAAACAAACCACGAATCAAAAAAGAGTTCACGAATTCAGCGAATTTCCATGAATTTGGAAAAAGTTCACAAACTTGGAAAAAAGTTCATCGATTTTGAAAAATATATATTCTATTTTGAAAAAAGTTCATCGATTTTACAGAAAGTTCAATTTTTTAAAAAAAGTTCATCAATTTTGGAAAAATGCTCATTGGATTGAAAAACAGTTCATCAATTTTCAAAAGAATTTCATTGTTTTTGAAAAAAGTTCATCGATTTTCAAAAAAGGTTCAAGGATTTTTAAAAAAGTTCATCGAATTTTAAAAAAGTTCATCGGAAAATGAAAAATGTTAAAAAACGAAAAAGTTCATCGAAAAAATCAAGTTCACAAAACTGTTCATCAACTTGAAAAATAAGTTCAAAACATTTAATTGTTTTCATTGATTTTAAAAATAAGGAAGAAGAAAAAATGAAAAAAAGGAACAGAAATATATAAGTACTAAAAGATGAACAAAGTCGGATTAGGTTGTGTGGTTAGGTGGTTAGCTCGGCGCGCCTTGGTACGGGACGTCTTGGGATCGAGCCATCCCGCACCCAATTCTTTTGCGTTCTGAAACAGAAGGAAAAAACCACAGATAAATGGGCCAGACCAGTTAACGCGTCTGCAGGCGCCGAATAGGGTTTGCCTATGCCTCCCTGCCGACGTGGCGTGACATGCAATCAACTCAGACTCTTTTGTATAGATTTGTTCACGCACATCAAGTTTAGTGGCCTATTTGAGTCATTTTGCAAATCTGCGTATGAAACTATACCAGCGGCCCAAGTTCATGTACTATACATGTAATTAACTCTAAACTGGATTTTAAACGTCAACTAATTTAGCTCATTAGTGGGATTTATGAAATTTACAATAAACAATATGTTTAACTCCACCTATGTTGTCTCAACATAGCCAGTTCAAAGTCCGGGTAAAGGAGGAGGGTTGTGATAGGCTTGGCGAGCCAGCATGAAAACTCAACCACTCTTATGCAGATGAAACCCAAAAGATTTTCGTTGGGGCATAACCCTCTCAGCAAAGCGCCACATCGGAACCCGGGTGTGGTGTCAAATGGCCAAGGGCCGGGCCGTCACCCCCCTGGTGGCGCGTCGTATCTTGATCTGGATACAGGGGCAGGTGAACGAGGATCGGGTCGTCGCATCCTTAGTGGCGCGCTACGTTGGCGCTCGGATGTAGTAGAAAATGAGCAAGGGTCTTCGCATTTGACTCGATGAGTGCAAAGGGTAAGGAAGCTAGCCGAGCCTAGGAGGATTCGCTTAGGTAGCTGGAACTTAGGGCCCCTGACAGGGAAGCTTCGGGAGCTAGTCAATGCAACGGTGAGGAGAGGTGTTGATATCCTTTGCGTCCAAGAAACCAAGTGGAGGGGACAAAAGGCGAAGGAGGTGGAGGGTACCGGCTTCAAGCTGTGGTACACGGGGCCGGCTGCAAACAGAAATGGCGTAGGAATCTTGATCGACAAGAGCCTCATGTATGGAGTGGTAGACGTCAGGAGACATGGGGACCGGATTATCCTGGTCAAGCTGGTAGTTGGGGACTTAGTTCTCAATGTTATCAACGCGTATGCCCCGCAACTAGGCCACACTGAGAACACCAAGAGGGAGTTCTGGGAAGGCCTGGAAGACATGGTTAGGAGTGTATCGATTAGCGAGAAGCTCTTCATAGGAGGAGACCTCAATGGCCACGTGGGTACATCTAACACAGGTTTTGAAGGGATGCATGGAGGCTTTGGCTATGGCATCAGGAATCAAGAAGGAGAAGATGTCTTAAGCTTTGCTCTAGCATACGACATGATTGTAGCTAACACCCTCTTTAGAAAGAGAGAATCACATCTGGTGACGTTTAGTAGTGGCCAACACTCTAGCCAGATTGATTTCATCCTCTCGAGAAGAGAAGATAGGCGTACGTGCCTATATTGTGAGGTGATACCTGGAGAGGGTGTTGTACCTCAACATAAGCTGGTGGTTGCTGACTTTCGCTTTCGGATTCATGTCCAACGGGATAGGCGTGCCAAAGTCGCTAGAACGAAGTGGTGGAAGCTCAAGGAGGAGGTAGCTCAGGCGTCCAAGGAGAGGGTCATTAAGGAGGGCCCTTGTAACGCCCCCGATGTAACTTGCCATATTCGTAATCCAACTCTTGCCATTTCCGGCTATGTGCTATGATTTTCCCTCCGTGGTTGGGTTCTCTCCGTTTTGCATTTTGGTCATGTCATGCATTTCATATCATGTCATCATGTGCATCGCATTTGCATACGTGTTCGTCTCATAAATCCGAGCATCTTTCCCGTTGTCCGTTTTGCAATCCGGCGCTCCTATGTCTCCCGGCGTCCCCTTTTACATTTCTTCGTGAGCGGGTATTAAACATTCTCGGAATGGACCGAGGTTTGACATGTGGCCTTGGTATAGCACCGGTAGACCGCCTGTCAAGTTTCGGGTCAATCGGAGTTCGTTTGGTACTCCAACGGTTAACCGGGTAACCGTGAAGGCCTCGTGTGTGTTGCAGCCCAACACCCCTTCAAAACAGCCCCATAACCCATCTAAGTCACTCCCATGCCCTCCGCCGTTCGATCACGATCGCGTGGGCGAAAACCGCACTCCATTTGGAGCTCCCTAGCTCCTTCTAGCTATAAAAACGTCCTCCCCTCTAAATCTGAGAGAGCAACACCCCCCTAACCCTAATTTTTTTTCCTCGAATTCCGTGCAATCAGCCGGCCGCCGCACTGTTCCTCCGCGCCGCCGCCCGCGTCCAATCGGGACGTGCCACCTGTCCCGCCGCCGCCCGTACCGCGCAGGCCCGCCGGGGCCCGTGGCCGGCCCTCCCCGGCCCATCCGCCGTCGCCGCGGCCACCCGCGCCCGCCGTCTTCCCGTCCGCCGCCTGGACTCGCGCCCGCGCCCGCACCCCGCGGCCGCCGCCTCCGCTGCCGCCCGGCGACCGCCGCCCGCGCCGTCGCCGGCAACGCCGCCCCGCGCGACGCCGCGCTCGGACCCGCGCCGCCGCGCCGCCCCCGCGCTCCGCCGGCGCCGGATCCGGCGAGAACCGGTCGCCCGGCCTCTCCTCCGCCTCCCCTGAGCCGAGACGCCTCCTCCGGCGCCCTCCCGGCCAGATCCGCCGCTCCCTCCGGCGAACCTCGGCTTCCGCGCCCGGCTCGGTTGACTTTTACTTCTCCCCGAAAACTCTAAGTCATTTATTTTCATCATCATCATTGCATCTTCGACGTGCCATAACTTTGCATCCGTAGCTCCGTTTCGCGCGTGTAATATGTCATTTTGTTCGTCTCGAAGAGTATATCATTTTGTTCCATTGCATCATTTTTATTTGAAGTCATGTTGATGCCCGAAATGCTGTTAGAAGAGGGCTAGTTGATGTTACTGGCTGGATCTTATCTGAACATGCACTTTTGTCATTTTTGCCATGATTGATGTGTACCTCCTATGAGGTTGAGCTATTTATGTGTTTTGTAATATGCCATGTTACCTTTCCAGGGAATTTTGCTATGTATTTTTGTGATGCTTTAGGTGGCTAGAAATTGCATGCAAAGTAGGGATGATGATATTGCTGTTTTCAGATACTTAGTGATTTCACTAAGTCCCTGACTTTTGTTATTATCATGCCATGTGTTCATATTGTTTCCGAGAGATCTATGCATAATTTGAGTATGATCAGTAAGGGAGTTTTGAACTTGAGTATTTGCTATATCCATCCATGCCTTTGTTTGCAATTATGGAGTGCCATAGCTTGAGTCAATCGAGCTCTACTTCTGCTTCAAAATATTGCTGGCAGATTGTTTACGTGTTATTCAATTTTGCCAAGCTTGGTGTAGTTGATCCTTGCATGATATGATGTTATTCTTGCCATGTATTGTTACTATGCCATGACTTCTTGATGTATGTATGCTTAGTTAATCATGAAATGCTCTGTAGTGAGTGCATCGAGCTCACGAACATGCCTAGTCGTTAACAGTTTTCTGCCATGTCCAGTTTTCTGCTAAGTCTGAAACCTGTAACGAAACTTGCTTATTTGACATGGGTGTAATCATATTTTCTGGTCCTTTTTGGCTTATGGTCAGTAAGGGATTTTTGTCAAGTACTTTGAGTAGATTCATGCCATGCCTTACTTTGCTATGTTCTGATCCTGTAGCATGTTGTTTCGTTGCTCTGAACATGTCATCCTGATGTTAGTTTCTGCTACTTTGATAATTTCACTAAGTCTGGGAACTTGTTATCGTTTGCACTTTTGCCATGCTTGTTTGAACCTGTGATGATGTGATTGAGCCGTAGCTCAGTGTTCATCTTTTGTCGTGCATCTTGAGTAGATTACTGTCATATACTTTGTTGCCATGTTTGGGTGCAGTAGCTTAATTATTTATTGCTTGCTAAGTAGCATCATGCTGTTTATGGCAGATACGTGTCATTCTTGTATTGCTTGCCATTTGCAAACCGTGCATCCGAATCCGGTGATCTTTATATCGATTTCAACCGAAATCACCTCATCTATCCAGCGGCATGCTGGGTTTGCCAAGATTATGCCCTGTTCATCCTTGTCCTTCCGGAGCATGCATACGCATTGCATATCACCTCTCGCATATCATGTCATGTTTTGCATCATATTGCTTGCGCATTGCATCGTGGTTGATATTGGTTCCTTTGCTTGTTCTCTTGTCTTGGGTAGAGCCGGGAGACGAGTACGTGAACGAGGATTCCGTTGAGAACGCTTACGAGGACCAAGCTTTCGACAACTCTGAGAACCTTGCAGGCAAGATGACCATACCCTCGAGATCACTTCTATCTTTGCTTGCTAGATTGCTCGCTCTTTTGCTATGCCTATGCTGCGATACCTACCACTTGCTATATCATGCCACCTATATTGCCATGTCAGCCCCTAACCATCCATGTCCTAGCAAACCGTTGTTTGGCTATGTTACTGCTTTGCTCAGCCCCTCTTATAGCGTTGCTAGTTGCAGGTGAAGATGAAGTTTGTTCCTTGTTGGAGCATGGACTTGTTGTTCCTTGTTGGAACATGTTTACTTGTTGGGATATCACATTACCTCTTATTTAATTAAGGCATCTATATACTTGGTAAAGGGTGGAAGGCTCGGCCTTATGCCTGGTGTTTTGTTCCACTCTTGCCACCCTAGTTTCCGTCATACCGGTGTTATGTTCCCGGAGTTTGCGTTCCTTACACGGTTGGGTGATTTATGGGACCCCCTTGACAGTTCGCTTTGAATAAGACTTTTCCAGCAAGGCCCAACATTGGTTTTACCATTCGCCACCTAAGCCTTTTTCCCTTGGGTTCTGCAGACTCAAGGGTCATCTTATTTTAACCCCCCCCCCCCCCCCGGGCCAGTTCTCCTTCGATTGCTGGTCCAAACTAGAGCACCGTGCAGGGCCGTCCCTTGGCAACTTGGGTTATGTTGGCTCCTGTACGCTTAGCTTATCCGGATGTGCCCTGAGACCGAGATATGTGCAGCTCCTATCAGGATTTATCGGCACAATCGGGCGGCTTTGCTGGACTTGTTTTATTGCTGTTGAAATGTCTTGTAGTCCGGGATTCCGAGATTGATCGGGTCTTCCCGGTAGAAGGAATATCCTTCGTTGACCGTGAGAGCTTATCATGGGCTAAGTTGGGACACCCCTGCAGGGTATTATCTTTCGAAAGCCGTGCCCGCGGTTATGAGGCAGATGGGAATTTGTTGATATCCGGTTGTAGAAAACCCGAAGTTGACCTTAACTAAAACACATCAACCGCGTGTGTAACCATGAAGGTCTCTTCTCGGCGGGGTCCGGGAAGTGAACACGGTTGTTGGAGTTATGCCTGACGTAGGTTGTTTCAGGATCACTTCTTGATCACTTCTAGTTTCTCGACCGTGCTTTGCCTTCTCTTCTCACTCTCTTTTGCGCTGTAGCCACCATATGCTAGTCGCTAGCTGCAGCTCCACCTCATAAACCCCTTTCCCACCTTTAAGCTTAAATAGTCTTGATCTCGCGGGTGTGAGATTGCTGAGTCCCCGTGACTCACAGATATTATCACCTCAGTTGCAGGTACCAACGATATCGGTGCAGATGACGCGACCGAGCTCACTTGGGAGTTCGATGAGGAACGTGGCCGTTACTATGTATCTTTTCCAGATGATCAGTAGTGGAGCCCAGTTGGGTGATCCGGGGATCTGTTTAGCATTTGGGGTAGTCTTCTTTCATTTTGGTACCGTAGTCGGACCTTGAGTGTAAGCTGTTTGATGGATGTTATTTATGTACTTGTGTGAAGTGGCGATTGTAAGCCAACTATGTATCTTTCCCCTTTATTTATTACATGGATTGTGTGAAGATTACCTCACTTGCGACATTGCTTTCAATGCGGTTATACCTCTAAGTCGTGCCTCGACACGTGGGAGATATAACCGCATCGAGGGCGTTACAGCCCTTGGGAGGAAGGAGGGGATGCGGACAAGGTGTGGATGAAGATGGCGACTTGCATTCGTAATGTGGGCTCGGAGGAGTTGGGAGTGTCCAGGGGGAGGTAGAAGCAAAGATAAGGATACCTGGTGGTGAAATGATGATGTCCAGAAGGCGATTAAAGAGAAGAAAGAGTGCTTCAGACGCCTATACCTGGATAGGAGTGCAGACAACATAGAGAAGCACAAGATGGTGAAGAAGGCCGCAAAGCGAGCTATTGGTGAAGCAAGGGGTAGGGCGTATGAGGACCTCTACCAACGGTTAGGTAGGAAGGAAGGTGAAAGGGACATCTATAAGATGGCCAAGATCCGAGAGAGGAAGACGAGGGATATTGGCCAAGTCAAATGCATCAAGGACAGAGCATACCAACTCCTCGTGAAGGACGAGGAGATTAAGCATAGATGGCGGCAGTACTTCGACAAGTTGTTCAATGGGGAGAATGAGAGTTCTACCATTGAACTGGACGACTCCTTTGATGAGACCATCATGTGTTTTGTGCGGAGAATCCAGGAGTCTGCAGTCAAGGTGGCTTTAAAAAGGATGAAAGGAGGCAAGGTGATGGTCCCTGATTATATCCCCATTGAGGTGTGGAAAGGCCTCGGGGAGATAGCGATAGTATGGCTAACCAAGCTTTTCAACCTCATTTTTCGGGCAAACAAGATGCCAGAAGAATGGAGACGAAGTATATTAGTACCAATCTTCAAGAACAAGGGGGATGTTCAGAGTTGTACTAATTACCGTGGAATTAAGCTGATGTGTCATACAATGAAGCTATGGGAGAGAGTCACTCAGCACCGCTTAAGAAGAATGACAAGCATGACCAAAAATCATTTTGGTTTCATGCCTGGGAGGTCGACGATGGAAGCCATTTTGTTGGTTCGATAACTTATGGACAAATACAGGGAGCAAAAGAAGGACTTGCATATGGTGTTCATTGACTTGGAGAAGGCCTATGATAAGATATTGCGGAATGTCATGTGGTGGGCCTTGGAGAAACACAAAGCCCCAGCAAAGTACATTACCCTCATCAAGGACATGTACGATAATGTTGTGACAAGTGTTCGAACAAGTAATGTTGACAGTGATGACTTCCCGATTAAGTTAGGACTGCATCAGGGGTCAGCTTTGAGCCCTTATCTTTTTGCCTTGGTGATAGATGAGGTCACAAGGGATATACAAGGAGATATCCCATGGTGTATGCTCTTTGTGGACGATGTGGTGCTAGTGGACGATAGTCGGACAGGGTAAACAGGAAGTTAGAGTTATGGAGACAAACCTTGGAATCGAAAGGGTTTAAGCTTAGTAGGACTAAAACTAAGTACATGATGTGCGGTTTCAGAACTACTAGGTGTGAGGAGGAGGAGGTTAGCCTTGATGGGCAGGTGGTGCCTCAGGAGGACACCTTTCGATATTTCGGGTCAATGCTGCAGGAGGATGAGGGTATTGATGAAGATGTGAACCATCGAATCAAAGCCGGATGGATGGATTGGCGCGAAGCTTCTCGCATTCTCTGTGACAAGAGAGTGCCACAAAAGCTTAAAAGACAAGTTCTATAGGACGACGGTTCGACCCGCAATGTTGTATGTTGCTGAGCGTTGGCTGACTAAAAAGGGACATGTTCAACAGTTAGGTGTGACGGAGATGCGTATGTTGAGAAGCATGTGTGGCCACACGAGGAAGGATCGAGTCGGGAATGATGATATACGAGACAGAGTTGGGGTAGCACCAATTGAAGAGAAGTCTGTTCAACATCGTCTGAGATGGTTTGGGCATATTCAACGCAGGCCTCCAGAAGCTCCAGTGCATAGCGGACGGCTAAAGCGTGCAGAGAATGTAAGAGAGGTCGGGGTAGACCGAATTTGACGTGGGAGGAGTCTGTTAAGAGAGACCAGAAGGATTGGAGTATGGGGTGCGTGGAAGCTTGCTATCCATGTGCCGGAGTCATGAGTTGGTCGCGAGATCTTATGGGTTTTACATCTAGCCTACCCCAACTTGTTTGGTACTAAGGCTTTGTTGTTGTTGTTGTACAATGTTTACAAGAAGACTGGGAAAATCAATTAACTGTAGGTAGTTCATTGCCATGATTGGCTAGCAATCACATACAAGTCCATTGATAATAATAAAAAGACTAATAATACAATACCATGTCACTAAAACTGGTGATATTCTTCCATAAAAGAAAGACACCAATGGTTCTTCGTAGCTAACACGATTTCTTAAATAAACCTCTTCGACAAAAATCTCTGCGCTAAGTATATTTCAAGTGGATATGCTTATGAAAAAACCAAAGCCAACATGGACGACATGTGGAGATGTACAGGAGAAATAGACAACACTATGTACAGCACATACAGGAATGGTCACATCAATTTTCAATCCTCCCGTTTTCAATTGCTCTGACAAGAGTCATCATGCAAAAGCATCAGTATAATACAAATATCTCTCACCAAAGTTCTCGGTTGCCCTCTAGCTACCATAAAACAGTGTTATATGGCCTTGGGCTGACCACGCAAAAAAAGGACATCAATCATTTAAGCCTACCAACCAGTGTCAAGTCGCTCTTCATCGTTGACATTCCCTCGGGCTCACCAAAAAGACAGAGACCAAAGTCATTTAAGCCTACCTACTCCTACCACTGCATCAGCTTCTCTTCAGTGCTTTCCTACCATCATTGTCAGTCAGTCATCATTGACATTCCACGCATGAATGTAATGCGCCCAGACTGAGGCAAGTCTGCAGGTGTTTCGATTGACAAAAAATATTAGCAATTACTCAAACACAAAAATGACTTGCAGAAGTAAACATTGGTGCATTTGACTTAATTAATTAAGGACCAAACATACTCTTTCTTCAGCCTCATCCTTTTCGTGCAAAAGAGATTCCGCATTATTTGGGGTAACATGTCAGGAAACTTCCATGCCTGAAACAGTTCCGAGTCGTCTTGATCGTAAATGCCTTGAAAGTGATTGTGCGCATGCTTGACGACGTTTCTTGAACAATTGAGGTAACCAAGGGCAGTGCGTTTAAACTTGTCCTCTTTCTGATCCTTTTCCTCTTTCTGGTCCTTTCCCTTCTTTTTGTCATCTTTGTCTTCACTGTCATGGTAAAAGACGCCCTTCAGGATTGGGTCATTTGTACTCCTCAAGGGAACTCTCCAGTCTTTTTGTTTACTGAATGCCTTTAGGAATGCAAGTTCAAACTCTGCCATAGCTTCCGAATTCAGTGTGCGGCTTTGGGCAAACATGTATAGTTCCTCGAGCAGAGTTCGCCTTGCTGCTGGTGTCATGAGCGCAACATGGAATGGCAGATAATCAAGAAAGCATGTATCCCTCACCTTCTGCTCGGTGAGGTTCACATAGTCCTTGTGAAGCTCATCAAAGTAAGCTGGATACATGCCTTCGAGCTTATAACTTGGTGTTATCAATTCATCAACTCTCTGCAGATCAGAAACTCTATCAGCAGTGTTGCTTGAAATCACCTTATCCTCTGACATAATGATGCACTCATAGGCACCGCTCTGATGCTTGATAATGTAGATGTCATCAGCCTTGAATCTCCCACGCCAGCTGCTTCCTTTCCTATTCTCCTGGTTCACATGACGGGTCACAGCAAAATAAATTTGGCGACCAGCAAATGTGGTTTTTCTTTGTTCATCATATGCATTCCCAAAGATCTTTGCTTTTTTGACAAGTACGGTTGATGGATAATCCTTGAACAGCTTAACAGACTTAGCCTCATACAAGAATTCAAATCTGAGATTTGATATATCAGCATCCTTCAGTTTGAATTCAGTATTTAGAAATTCTTGTGCAGTGGGCTGTAACCAGCCATGCTCCCTGAATATAGACCATACAATTTAGACAGCGAAAGGGAACAGTTTTATGCAGTACTAAGACCATAAAAACAAGACATAAATGCTAAATATCACACAGTTATTAATGAGATAAGAAATTTACAACATAACTCGGCATAAAACAGAAAATAAAGAAAGATAAGCCTACTCTATGGAAAAAGAGGCCGGGAGAAGAAGGGAGTGGGAGGAAGAGGTAATACAACAAGCGTCGCCTTGTTGGTGCACGCATCAGAGTGGTGACCAGAAACGAGCTGGTCATATCACCTTTTCCCCTCCCTCCCTCCCTCCCTCCATCTCAATTTTTGATCTAATTCATCCACATGAACTAAGTTTCTCAACAAGCAAGTTGAATAATTAGTGAATAATAGAGAAAGCAGCAGAGTGATGACCAGAGAGTAGGCGCTGTGCCGAAGTGCCGGCACGCAGCAGAGTGGTGACTGCTTGCTCAGAATGGGAGGAAGCCAGAAAACGAGAAGGTTGTTTAAGCTATTAGTCTTATTCAGGTGATAGATGGAAACGTAAATGTGGAGAGCCTAACTGCTGCTTTTGCAGTACAGTTTCCTTAGGGGAAACCATGCAAAATTAAAGAATATGGAAAAAGGGTCCTTTCTTGCTAAATTCCAGACTAAAGGAAATGTGTGAGTACCCTATGTTTGGTCTCAGGGGCAGTAGAGATGTTGTCAGGGTATCTAAGTGGGAACTGTCCTCGGTGGCCAAATATAAGCTTTTCTAAGTGTGGGTGAGGATCTCTGGTATGCCAAAAAATCCATTGCATGGAGATGGGTTTGCTGAGATTGGATCTATGCTTCGAACTGTGCAGGATGTGGACATGGAGAGATATAGAGCTGATGAGGTTATTAGAGTAAAAGTAGGAGTGACAGACCCTGAGGCAATGACTACCAGCTATAGCTCCTTTCACCGAGGATCCATTTGTGTATCATATTTACTTAGGTGGAGAAAGTCGTAGAGGACAGAGGCAAACTGGTAGATGGTGTCCTTGTTAACAGTAGTAATTCCAGTGCTCAAAGGGATATGAGTTCAAAAAAAGAGGATATGCATGCTAAAAGGATTAAAGGAGCAAAAAGCAACTCTGCTAGAAGTGACGGTGCACTAGCTAAACAAACAAATGGGCATGAAACTGGACCTAACATTGCAAAGGTTACTGAACATGAAGGGGTTGATATGGGTTACAGAACAAAGAGGCAGCTGAACAACAGCGGAGAACTGGTATGGATGCTACTCCCTCCGTTTCATATTAGTTGTAAAACACCGACAACTAATATGGAACAGAGGAAGTATAAACCAACAGTTTGCTAAAGGCTCTAGACTGTTTGATGGAGTGACCTGTTCGGGTGAATAATTGAGAAAGCAGCATAGTGATGACCAGAGAGTAGGCGCTGCGCCCAAGATGCCATCATGCAGCAGAGTGGTGACTTCACTCTAGTCGTGACCGGTTCCGGTCACCGCTCTGCTGCGTGAGGGCACCTTCGGCACAGGGCCTACTCTCCGGTAATCACTCGGCCACCAGCAAGAATTCCCGCCATATACCCTTGTCCCCTCCCTTCCCTGCCCTGCCTCCCAGTTTTAGATCCAGTTTCATATCCACACAAGCTACAAAATTCTATCAGCAAGTTAAACATAGTCGCTGAACAACTAAGAAAGACAGTGAATACATACTTGTCCCCTTCAGTGAGATCCTTGGATCACTTCAAGGCAAGGGGCATGTATCGCCTATGGTGCAGCAGGTCAAGGAAATTGACTTTCAGCGTGTAGCAGTCCTTTGTATTCGCGCCAGTGTCCACCAGGATTTTCATAAGCTTGGCCCTCTCCTTGTAACCACGACTATAAACAAACGGGGTCAGTGACTATTTTGGCAAGGTGGAAAGAAAACATAGAAAATTGCATAAATACTCACTTTGTGAGCAGATGCATGAATGCATCTTTAAGACTTTGTGGATCATCACCAGTCGATTCACCGGTGGTTTGAGAAGGTTGAGTTTGATCTGGACTTGGCCGATTGCCTTCTTTTACCATACGGACAAAGGACACCTCTTTTGTAACCCTAAGAGGCGGCGGCGGCGGCGGAATTGGGATAACGTTAGCCACATCTCCTTTCTCGTAGATGGAGGGAAGGGACAGAGAAGAGCTGCTATACACATCCTTCTCCAGATCTTCATCACTACGCTGACGAGACTGGCCAGAGTCTGAGCTCCCAGAAGAGCTATGGCGATCTGGGACTCTGGAGGGAATGGCTGCGCGCGATACACCGACCCCGCTGTTGCCACTCGAGCTGCTAGAAGAGGAATGCCGGGAATTGGACTGGCTGGAGGAGGAACGGCTTTTCTCACCGGCGTGTGAACTCTGGCGGGCATTGGACTGGCGGGAGGAGGAACGGCCTGAACTCTGAGAAGACATTGCGCCTTGGAAGAGTGGGTAAAGCAGCGGCGGCGGCGGAGTGGGGAAGAAAGAAGCTAGCTAGGGTTTAAAGACCGATTCGGACCATCTCGCGTTTTACGTACGTACCCTTCCACCGAATTCCATTTTACAGCAGAAATGCCACCAGCCGCTTCGTTTCTTTTTCCTTCTCCCTCCTCGTCCATGGGAACCAATCTCTCCCGCAGAAATTTCAAAAAAAAAAAAAGAAATCTCTCCGACAGGTGTGTTCCAGAAGAAAAAAAAAACGGCCGCCGTCCCGCACGAGGCCACGGTAGCCGGCAAGCCTCGCAATGGCACAGCTGTCGTCGTCCGTGTGAGATCCAACCGAGGATCGACCAGCTTGCCTCTACGGTGCTCCCGCAATTGGGCCTTCATTGGCCGTTCGATCTAGTGGTGTGGAGCGTCTGAGCTATGGGATCTTCACCTGTGGTCAAACCCGATTTCACCTCATGTTAGTTTTCGTTGTCCCTTGACAGGTGGGCTCGCGCCACACGTTTATTGGCCGAGTTGATTGTTCTCGCGTGCAAGAGGCTTTTGCCCAATCCTCTTCACGGGATAGATCTCCAAGAACATCGAGGAGAACATTGTATTGAAGATCAAAGAGAGAGAATAAGTCATCTAGCTACTAGTTATGGACCCGTAGGTCTGTGGTAAACTATTCGCGCTTCATCAGAAGGGCAATAGAGTTGATGTAGAACCCCTCTGTGATCGAATCCCCCTCAGGCAGATTACCAGAAAAGGCCTCAAGATGGGATCTCACGAGGTCAGAGACCTGCGGCCGCGGAAAAGTATTTTGGTGGACGCTTTTGGTCGTTTGGGAATATTTGTGAATTTATAGAGCTGAGAGGGAGGTCGGTGGACTCCCGAGGGGGCACAAACCAGGGGGCACCCCCCCTAGGGCGCGCCCTGAGGGCTTGTGGAGCCCTCGGGACTCTTCTGAAATCATCTCCAAGTTCCGTGGATGTCTCCTGGTCCAAGAAAAATCAACGCGAAAGTTTTATTCCGTTTGAACTCCGTTTGATATTCCTTTCTGCGAAACTAAAAAGCAAGGAAAAAACAGAAACTAGCACCGTGCTCTGCGTTAATAATTTAGTCCCAAAAATAATATAAAATAGCATATTAATGCATATAAAACATCCAAAATAGATAATATAATAGCATGGAACAATCCCCGGTCGTCGTTCCGCACGAGGCCACGGTAGCCGGCAAGCCTCGCAATGGCACAGCTGTCGTCATCCGTGTGAGATCCTACCGAGGATCGAGATCGACCAGCTTGCCTCTACGGTGCTCCCGCAATTGGGCCTTCATTGGCCGTTCGATCTAGTCGTCTGGAGTGTCTGAGCTATGGGACCTTCACTTGTGGTCAAACCCGATTACACCTCATGTTAGTTTTCGTTGTCCCTTGACAGGTGGGCTCGCTCCACACATTTATTGGCTGAGTTGATTGTTCTCGCGTGCAAGAGGGTTTTGCCCAATCCTCGTCGCGGGATAGATCTCCAAAAACATCGAGGAGAACATTGTATTGAAGATCAAAGAGAGAGAAGAACTCATCTAGCTACTAGTTATGAACCCGTAGGTCTGTGGTAAACTAATCACGCTTCATCGGAAGGTCAATAGAGTTGATGTAGAAGCCCCTCCGTGATCGAATCCCCCTCAGGTAGAGTACTAGAAAAGGCCTCAAGATGGGATCTCACGAGGTCAGAGACCTGCGGCAGCGAAAAAGTATTTTGGTGGACGCTTTTGGTCGTTTGGGAATATTTGTGAATTTATAGAGCTGAGAGGGAGGTCGGTGGACTGCCGGGGGGCACAAGCCAGGGGGAGCCCCCCTAGGGCGCACCCTGAGGGCTTGTGGACCCCTCGGGACTCTTTTGACTTCATCTCTAAGTTTCGTGGATGTCATCTGGTCCAAGAAAAAATCACCCCGAAAGTTTTATTCCGTTTGGACTTGATGACCCACAAGTATAGGGGATCTATCGTAGTCCTTTCGATAAGTAAGAGTATCAAACCCAACGAGGAGCAGAAGGAAATGACAAGTGGTTTTCAGTAAGGTATTCTCTGCAATCACTGAAATTGTAAGTAACAGATAGTTTTGTGATAAGATAATTTATAACGGGTAACAAGCAATGAAAGTAAATAAAGTGCAGCAAGGTGGCCCAATCCTTTTTGTAGCAAACGACAAGCCTGGACAAATTTCTTATAATGAGAAAAGCGCTCCCGAGGACACATGGGAATTATCGTCAAGCTAGTTTTCATCACGCTCATATGATTCGTGTTCGGTACTTTGATAATTTGATATGTGGGTGGACCGGTGCTTGGGTACTGCCATTTCTTGGACAAGCATCCCACTTATGATTAACCCCTATTGCAAGCATCCGCAACTACAAAAGAATTATTAAGGTAAACCTAACCATAACATGAACCTAGTGGATCCAAATCAGCCCCTTACGAAGCAACGCATAAACTAGGGTTTAAGCTTCTGTCACTCTAGCAACCCATCATCTACTTATTACTTCCCAATGCCTTCCTCTAGGCCCAAATAATGGTGAAGTGTCATGTAGTCGACGTTCACATAACACCACTAGAGGAGAGACAACATACATCTCATCAAAATATCGAACGAATACCAAATTCACATGACTACTAATAGCAAGACTTCACCCATGTCCTCAGGAACAAACGTAACTACTCACAAAGCATATTCATGTTCACAATCATAGGAGTATTAATATGCATTAAGGATCTGAACATATGATCTTCCACCAAGTAAACCAATTAGCATCAACTACAAGGAGTAATCAACACTACTAGCAACCCACATGTACCAATTTGTGGTTTTGATACAATATTGGATACAAGAGATGAACTAGGGTTTTGAGAGGAGCTGGTGCCGGTGAAGATGTTGATGGAGATTGACCCCCTCCCAATGAGAGGATCGTTGGTGATGACGATGGTGATGATTTCCCCCTCCCGGAGGGAAGTTTGCCCGGCAGAACAGCTCCACCGCAGCCCTAGATTGGTTCCACCAAGGTTCCGCCTCGTGGCGGCGGAGTTTCGTCTCGTAAGCTTGCCTCTGATTTTTCCAGGGTAAAAGCCTTCATATAGCAGAAGATGGGCACCAGAGCGCCGCCAGGGGGGCCGGGAGACAGTGGGCGCGCCCAGTAGGGGGCGCCCCCACCCTCCTGGCCAGGGTGTGGGCCCCCTCTAGTATTTTCTTCGCTTAATAATTCTTATTAATTCCAAAAGTGACTTCCGTGGAGTTTCAGGATTTTTGGAGCTGTGCAGAATAGGTTTCCAATATTTGCTCCTTTTCCAGCCAGAATTCCAGCTGCCGGCATTCTCCCTCTTCATGATAAACCTTGTAAAATAAGAGAGAATAGCCATAAGTATTGTGACATAACGTGTAATAACAGCCCATAATGCAAAAAATATCGACATAAAAGCATGATGCAAAATGGACGTATCAACCCCCCCAAGCTTAGGCATCGCTTGTCCTCAAGCGGAAGCCGAAATCGAAAAATATGTCCACATGTTTAGAGATAGAGGTGTCGATAAAAATAAAATATGGACATGAGGGCATCATGATCATTCTTATAACAACAACATATATAGATTTTATAATATGATTTCTTAAGCTCAAGTAACAATCTATTCACAATGTCAAGTATGGATCATAAACTTTATTGAGAACTAACAAACTATAATCTCAGTCATTAAAGCAATTGCAATTTATCATAACATCAGAAAGAGTCAAGAATAGAGCTTTTCAGCAAGTCCACATACTCAACTATCATATAGTCTTCTACAATTGCTAACACTCACGCAATACTTATGGTTATGTAGTTTTAATCGGACACTAAGAGAGATAGGGGCTTATAGTATTGCCTCCCAACGTATTCACCTTTGGGTGATGTCAACAATAATAGTTCATGATAACTTACATCCAATTGGATATATATATCAGGATCTTTCCAACACGAGGTGCTTGCCAAAGGATAAAATGAAAAAAAGGGAAAGGTGAAGATCACCTTGACTCTTGCGTAAAGTAAAAGACATAAAGTAAAAGATAGGCCCTTCGCAGAGGGAAGCAGAGGGTGTCATGTGCTTTTAGGGTTAGATGCACAAAATCTTAATGCGAAAGAATGTCACTTTATATTGCCACTTGTTATATGAACCTTTATTATGCAGTCCGTCGCTTTTATTACTTCCATGTCACACGATCGTATAAAGCTTATTTCTCCGCACTAATAAGTCATACATATTTAGAGAGCAATTTTTATTGCTTGCAACATGACAACTTACTTGAAGGATCTTACTTAATCCATAGGTAGGTATGGTGGACTCTCATGGCAAAACTGGGTTTAAGGATATTTGGAAGCACAAGTAGTATCTCTACTTGGTGCAAGGAATTTGGCTAGCATGAGGGGGAAAGGCAAGCTCAACATGTTAGGAAGATCCATGACAATATACTTTAACTGAGATGTGAGAAAACATAAACCATTACGTTGTCTTCCTTGTCCAACATCAACTCTTTAGCATGTCATACTTAATGAGTGCTCACAATCATAAAAGATGTCCAAGATAGTATATTTATATGTGAAAACCTCTCCTTCCTCATTACTTCCTATTAATTGCAACGATGACCAAAACTACGTTTGTCAACTCTCAACAACTTTTATGCCTCATACTCTTTATATGTGAAGTCATTACTATCCATAAGATCAATATGAACTTCTTTTATTCTTTTTATTCTTTCTATTTCTCAAGATCATAGCAAGATAGCAAAGCCCTTGACTCAACACTAATCTTTATTATATAGCTCACGGACTCGATTACATAGAGAGATCACAAAGCAAAACTCAAAACTAATTCATACCAAAACTTCAATCTACTAGATCAAGACATTATTAAAAGGATCGAACTAAGAAAAACGGTAAAGATAGGAGTGTGATGGTGATATGATACCAGGGCACCTCCCCCCAAGCTTGGCAGTTGCCAAGGGGAGTGCCCATACCCATGTAATTATGTCCTCGGAGGTGGTGAAGTAGGAGTTGTTGATGATGTAGGCTTGTTCCTCAATTTACGCTTGAGGACAACATAGCACTTACATGTAAGTTGGACAGGAAGATGTGAAAATGGTGTTTGTCTTCACTATAGTCTTCCCATGATGGGAATATATGCACGTAGTCCCTAACAACATTGAAAGCATTGTCTTTTAAACTGGTAATAAATGGAATGGGGTTCCAATCTGCAGGAATTGGCCGTCTCTGCAGTTGGGATAGGTCTTCGGCCGGTGGACTTGCTGTACTTTTTGTTGGAGTGGGATTTTTCTGTGGTACGGCTGGTGGTGTGGCAAATGAAATCGGTATACCTTTTGCTGGAGTGCAGGTCCTGTGTGGTGGGGCTAGTGGTGTGGCCAGTAAAGTATGGGTACAGTCTGCTGGAGTCGCTCCTACGTTTTGTGTCACTGGTTGTACATCCAATTAAGTGGGACGCTGTGTGATTTCTCTGGCACCACCACATTTTTCAAGGACTTTGCTGGTGCTCCTTCAGGTTCGGCAATCAACCTCTTCCTTTTTGATGTCTGATGCACAAGAACAACATTTGAGTGGAAAAACATGGTATGATGACAGATGGAATATGTATTGATAATGGATGGGCATGGCATATCGAGTTATATGATGAGTAAACTAAGCAGATGGCGGTGCAACAAAGTAGAAGAAATGCAAGACAACATATGCAAGATACGCGCAATCAATAAAACCTTGCCAAATTAGAACAGGCACCTTGATGGGTGAACAGGACAGGCCATCTGCCTTTGACTCCTCGAGGTTAGAATAGTCATTAGGATGATATTCTGAACAAGAATCAATAGGTGGGGAGCGTATGAGTTTCATTGCATCCAGAATGGCACTCAATGCCTTGGTGCCAATTTTGTAAGTCATTGCAGTGTTCCATAATATTCTTCTGATGCGCGGATTCTGATATTCACTGTAATTGCGTATAATACCTGAGAACCATGAAAACATAAATAGTTGTGAGATTATCTTTGTAATGCAGATGATATTCTAATATAGGGGCGCCCCTGTAAACACTTGTGTGATATCACTGGATTCTGATGAGAGAGCTCATGTGTGCTGTAATATGGTGCGTGCATTTATATAATCTGGCACAAGTACACAAAAATAGGCTCCAGAAGTAAGGATAGTTGGCAGATGATAGGTTCATAATATACTGTATAGAGAGTTTATTGCCAAACCATGATAACAAGAGCACACAGCAACTAGGCAGATCATAGTGTACATAACAGGGGTACACCATAACCACGATATATAAATCGAGAAAGTGGATCTGGCTTGAAAATATGGTGTTGTATTGCCGCTAGTAATTGAAAGCCTATCGATCACGTACATGCCAGCTCTATCAGCTGTTGACTGCAGATGTCCCTGCGCCCCTTCCTGACAAGGAACATACTGTACGTACTAAATACAGAATAAACAAAGAGGAACATGTTAAAGAACAGAAGAGGAAGCATATTCTTGAGGTTCCGCTTCATTGCATACAATGTTGGTTGCCCACTCATGATGAATCACAGCGCCCGAAGAAATGCAATTCCATGCTGTCTCGCTATATGTGGCAATTTTGAACAAGAGTCATTAGGATCATATTCTGAACAAGAGTCAACAGGTGGGGAGCGTATGAGTTTCATTGCATCCAGAATGGCACTCAATGCTTTGGTGCCAATTTTGCAAGTCATTGCAGTGTTTAGCTTCAAGAGTGGACTGCTGCTAGTGCGACACAAAACAGCTACACATATCATAGTGTAGATATAACGGGAAAACCTTAAGCATCAGAGTAAAATCAGCAAAGTGGAACTTACTGGAATATATGTGCTAGTATTGCCGGTACGGCTAGAAAGGCTTCGGATACCAGCTCTCTTCAAGTGAAGGTGCGACACTGTTAATATCAGTGTAACTCTCAAAGGCAACACAGCTCCCCGCATTTCCTTGCTATTCTTATAGGATTCAAGTGGGCAAGTCACTACAAATCCTATTCCTATGTTTACAAAATCCTACTAATCAAAGAGGCTCAAAGTGTCCATCACAACCGACCGTATAGACCTCTACACTGCAAATGTCCCTGCTCATCTTCAGTACAAGGAACATACTGTACTACGATCATACTCCCTCCGTTCCATATAAGTCTTGGTAGAGATTTCCAGTATGGATCACATACAGATGTATCCAAATACATTTTAGAGTGTAGATTCACTCATTTTGCTCCATATGTAGTCCATCGTGGAATCTATACAAAGACTTGTATTTAAGAACGAAGAGAGTACATATTAAAGAAGAACAGAAGAGGAACATGGTAAAGAAGAGCAAGCAGATTTTGGATAATAAAATGTTGGTTGCACAGTGCCCACACATGATGAACCAGAGCGCATTAAGAATGCAACTCCCAGCTGTCTCTCGACCATTTCAGGCGGTTGGATGAAGATCCTACGTCTCCTAACCCTTCTTCTTCCTCGTCTCTGACTCTTCCCGTATAGAACATCGCACGGGCCGTCGGCCGGACCACCGGCCCCCACCGCCTGTGTTCCTCCGCCACCCTCACCCCCGACCCCACCCCAACCCCCACCCGCGTCGAGTTTTCTTCATTCGGCGAGGCCCCACAACCACCCGAGCCCCTTCGTTTGCACCGGCGAACTCCGGCGAGCTCTGAAAAATCGACTGACCCAATTTCGAAAGTCTACTGTGATTTAACTAGTGTGGAATATAAAAGGGGAAAACCATATGCATTGGGAGTATAGTGTTGAGCGTGCCATGGCGGATCTGAAGGTGCAAACTGGACAAAGGCAACTTCGCAACCAAGACAAGAAATCAGAGTAAAGCAGTGACGATCTATTTTCTTGCTGCGATAAATAAGTTGAGCAGATACGAAAGAGTACTGCCTCTGGAGCGGTGCCGTGTATGCATCTACTGAGAATTTGACGGTGCTGTGGTAGCGATGGCTGTCGGCGGCGTGGAAGCAGATCTAGGAGGGTAGACGATGGCAGCGGGGCGCGGTGGACGAGACGGTCGTAGGAGCAGCGCCGGCAAGGTGGACGATGGCGTGGATGAAGCGAGAGGACGGGATACAAGGATCCCGGTCCAAAGCCGTGGATGAGAGAGGTCGATCTCTTGTAATGGACGGCGATGTTGGCGTATCAACTCCAGCATGGTGGAGGAGGACGGCGGTGGATGGGGTGGCGGACGGCGGTGGACGGAGGAGGGTGGGGTGGAGAGGGTGTTTTGGTGCCCGGGGGGTACAAATGGGGAAAAGGGAGGTAGAGAGGAAGGGGGGAACCATGTATTCAGGGCGCGCTTGTCTCAAATGCGAGGAAATTTACAAACTTAGGCCCCGTTTCAAGTTTCTACTACATCACAGCAATGTTAGTCGATTGGGGATAGGACGGTAATCTCGCATACACCGAATATTTGCCGACGAGATTTTATTTTTGGCACCCACCGTGTATGAATATGAATCGGGGAGGGAGTCGATTTCGGCCGAGGACACACTGTGTTTTGGCGCCCACTGTGTATGAATCCGGGTGAGAGGCGGTTACGTCATGTTTGGGTGAAATTACAAACCTACCCCTATCGAAACCTTTAGAAATCCAGCAGATAGGCTTTGCATGGCAGGGATAGGCAGTAGTAATTTTCATCTCGCAGATTTTGGTTTTGGGCGGTTACTGCGACTTTCCCCGCTTCGTTCAAATTTTGCAGAGTGCACTTTTACCGTGCCAACTCAATTCGAATCTCGTTTGTATTCTATTTTTTTCGGGCGGGATCCATTTTCAATTGGAATTACATTCTATATACATCATTTTTTATATATACTTTCAAAAGCACAACACCATTTATACATAAATATGGTTTACAAATGGCATGATCTCAGATTCATAAGGTTGTATCCATCAATTTGGATTTTCAAATATTTGAAACCACTTTATGTTGAAATCCAATGTATGCATTCCTCGCTAACTGTCTCCAATTAATGTGTGTTTCATGCGGTTTTTTTACTTCTCAAACATGTATATTGTGTTTCACACTTGCAACATATAGTGTAATCCCGTTTAGACATTAATTGCATATAAACCATGCATTGTTTGTAATTAAAGAATCTATGGATCATCAATATTGATAAACTATATAACATTACACATGTGCCCAAATTCAAATGAATATGCATGTTTGATACACCAATTGCGTTATGATATTATCGATGTCGTGATCTCCAGTTTAAATATTTGAATCCCCTTTAATCCAGATATTCGTCTCATATAGCTATCACTCATGCTTATATAGGACTATCTCTCTCGACCTGCGTTCATCGTCTCTCAGGTATCTCTCGTGCTACCTGTATGTTGACAATGATCTTTTATCTTCGTAACACACTGACGGTACTCTCTCCCTCAATCTTCATCACTCTATCTCTCTCTAAGTATATCTCGCTCCCTGCTATGTGTCTGTAACTATGATTCTCCATGTGGAATCTCTTTCTCTCACACAAACACAAAACTTTGTCTCCCGGGGTCTCATTTCTCTCTACTATTCCCATGTGTGTGATAACCCACAAGTATAGGGGATTGCAACAGCTTTCGAGAGTAGAGTATTCAACCCAAATTTATTGATTCGACACAAGGGGAGCCAAAGAATATTCTTGAGTATTAGCAGTTGAGTTGTCAATTCAACCACACCAGGATAACTTAGTATCTGCAGCAAAGTGTTTAGTAGCAAAAGTGGTATGATAATAAAGGTAGCGGTAGCAAAAGTAAAGATAAATGTTTTTGGGTTTTTTGTAGTAGTTGTAACAGTAGCAATGGAAAAGTAAATAAGCGAAGAACAATATGTGAAAAGCTCGTAGGCAATGGATCAATGATGGATAATTATGCCGGATGCGATTCCTCATGCAATAGTTATAACATAGGGTGATATAGAACTAGCTCCAATTCATCAATGTAATGTAGGCATGTATTCCATAAATAGTCATACGTGCTTATGGAAAAGAACTTGCATGACATCTTTTGTCCTACCCTCCCGTTGCAGCGGGGTCCTTACGGAAACTAAGGGATATTAAGGCCTCCTTTTAATAGAGAACCGGAACAAAGCATTAGCACATAGTGAATACATGAACTCCTCAAACTACAGTCATCACCGAGAAGTATCTCGATTATTGTCACTTCGGGGTTGTCGGATCATAACACATAATAGGTGACTATAGACTTGCAAGATAGGATCAAGAACACACATATATTCATGAAAACATAATAGGTTCAGATATGAAATCATGGCACTCGGGCCCTAGTGACAAGCATTAAGCATAGCAAAGTCATAGCAACATCAATCTCAGAACATAGTGGATACTAGGGATCAAACCATAACAAAACTAACTTGATTACATGGTAAATCTCATCCAACCCATCACCGTCCAGCAAGCCTACGATGGAATTACTCACGCATGGCGGTGAGCATCATGAAATTGGTGATGGAGGATGGTTGATGACGACGACGACGACGAATCCCCCTCTCCGGAGCCCCGAACTGACTCCAGATCAGCCCTCCCGAGAGAGATTAGGGCTTGGCGGCGGCTCTGTGTCGTGAAACGCGATGAAACTTTCTCCCTCGATTTTTTTCTTCCCGAGACGGTATATATGGAGTTGGAGTTGAGGTCGGGAGGTGTCCAGAGGGCCCACGAGATAGGAGGGAACGCCCTGGGGGGGGGGGGCGCCCCCTGTCTCGTGGACAGCCCGTGGGCCCCCTGGCCTTCATTCTTTCGCCAAAAATTCTTATTAATTCTGAAAAGTGCCTCCGTGGATTTCCAGGACATTCTGAGAACTTTTCTTTTCTACACATAAAACAACATCATGGCAGTTCTGCTGAAAACAGCGTCAGTCCGGGTTAGTTTCATTCAAATCATGCAAGTTAGAGTCCAAAACAAGGGCAAAAGTGTTTGGAAAAGTAGATACGTTGGAGACGTATCAACTCCCCCAAGCTTAAACCTTTGCTTGTCCTCAAGCAATTCAGTTGATAAACTGAAAGTGATAAAGAAAAACTTTTACAAACTCTGTTTGCTCTTGTTGTTGTAACATGAAAAGCCAGCATTCAATTTTCAGCAAATATTATGAACTAACCATACTAACAATAACACATAGGTCTCACAATTACTCATATCAATAACATAATCAGCTAACGATCTATAATAATAAAACTCGTATGACAACACTTTCTCAAAATAATCATAACATGATATAACAAAATGGTATCTCGCTAGCCCTTTCTGAGACTGCAAAACATAAATGCAGAGCACCTTTAAAGATCAAGGACTGACTAAACATTGTAATTCATGGTAAAAGGGATCCAGTCAAGTCATACCCAATATAAACCAACAATAATGAATGCAAACGACAGTGTGCTCTCCAGCGGGTGCTTTTTAATAAGAAGGGAGATGACTCAACATAAAAGTAAATAGATAGGCCCTTCGCAGAGGGAAGCAGGGATTTGCAGAGGTGCCAGAGCTCGATTTTAAAATAGAGATTGAATAACATTTTGAGCGGCATACTTTTGCTGTCAACGCAACAACTATGAGATGGCTGTATCTTCCATACTACATGTATTGTAGGCAGTTCTCAAACAGAATGGTAAAGGTTTATACTCCCCAACCACCAACAAGCATCAATCCATGGCTTGCTCGAAACAACGAGTGCCTCCAACATACAACAACCCTGGGGGAGTTTTGTTTAATTATTTTGATTTGCTTTGATCTTTTTGGATCATGGGACTGGGCATCCCGGTTACCAGCCCTTTCTCGTGAATGAGGAGCGGACTCCTCTTGAGAATAACCCACCTAGCATGGAAGATATAGGCAGCCCTAGTTGAAACATGAGCTGCTCGAGCATACAAAACAGAATTTCATTTGAAGGTTTGGAGTTTAGCACATACAAATTTACTTGGAACGACAGGTAAAATACCGCATATAGGAAGGTATAGTGGACTCATATGGAACAACTTTGGGGTTTAAGGAGTTGGGATGCACAAGTAGTATTCCCGCTTAGTACAGGTGAAGGCTAGCAAAAGACTGGGGAGCGACCAACTGAGAGAGCGACAACAGTCGTAAACATGCATTAAAATTAATTTACACCGAGTACAAGCATGAGTAGGATATAATCTACCATGAACATAAATATCGTGAAGGCTATGTTGATTTGATTCAACTACATGCATGAACATGTGCCCAGTCGAGTCACTCAATTCATTCAAAGGAGGATACCATCCCATCATACCACATCATAATCATTCTAATAGCATGTTGGCACGCAAGGCAAACCATTATAACTCATAGCTAATCAAGCATGGCACAAGCAACTATAATCTCTAAATGTCATTGCAAATATGTTTACTTCATAATAGCTGACTCAAGAACGATGAATCATCATATTTACAAAAACAAAAGAGGTCGAGTTCATACCAGCTTTTCTCATCCCAATAAGTCCATCATATATCATCATTATTGCCTTTCACTTGCACGACCGAACGATGTGTATAATAATAAGAGTGCACGTGCATTGGACTAAGCTGGAATCTGCAAGCATTCAACTCAAGAGAGAAGACAAGTAATATGGGCTCTAAATTAAATAAACAATCATGCATATAAGAGCCACTAAGCATTTTCAATATAGTCTTCTTGACCCCCAAAAGAAAATAAAACTATTTACACGGGAAAACTCCCAACAAGTAAAAGAAGAACGAGAAATCTTTTTGGGTTTTCATTTTTAATTTCTACTACAAGCAAGGAAATTAAACTAACTATTTTTTTTGGTTTTTCTTAAGGTTTAACAAACACACAAGAAGAAAACTAGAAAAAGAAATTTAAACTAACATGGATAATACAATGAAAGAGTGTGAGCACCGACGACAAGTGTGTGAACATGAATGTAAAGTCGGTGAGAAATACGTACTCCCCCAAGCTTAGGCTTTTGGCCTAAGTTGGTCTAATACCAATGACCGCCTGGCTGATATCCATAAGAGTAGCCTGGGTAGTACTAAGATGAAGAGGCGACTGCCTCCTGAGCAGTAGCGTGTTGGCGAGCTGCCTCCATTCCCCTCTCATATTCAGTGGCTTCTTCCCTGTTGACAACATATCTTCCTTTTGTCTGATAATCAAAAAGGTAGGGAGCAGGAAGAGTAACAGGGACGAAGTTGCGTCTGTTAAAGGTTAGTCGATAATGGAGGAATTGTTCATTCCTCTCAAGAAAATGATGATCAAACATAGCTTCTTTATCCAAATAAACAGGAGGTACAATCACATCCCCCTCTCGTGGAGATATATTAAGAAAATTAGCCACACGGGTTGCATAAATTCCTCCAAAGAAATCTCCCCTTCTATTATTATTATGCAACCTACGTGCAACTATTGCCCCCAAGTTATAACCTCTATAACTTGACACAGCACTCTTGAGGACACAAAGATCAGGGGCACACATGTGACATACTTCGTCCTTCCCGTTAATGCATCTACGAATAAAGAGAGCAAAGTAATGTATAGCAGGAAAATGAATGCTCCCTATGGTAGCTTGTGTTACATCCCTAGATTCTCCCATAGTAATACTAGCAATAAAATCTCTAACTTCAGATTTGGGAGGATCATTAATATTACCCCACTGCGGGAGTTTGCAAGCAGTTGTGAAATCCTCTAAATCCATGGTATAAGATGTATCATCAATATCAAATATAACACTTGGGGAATTACACGAAGAAATATATTCGAACCTCCGCACAAAGGAATCAGTTAATTGATAATATTGGGGACACTTATTGAGGGAGTACTGGACTAGGGGGTGTCCGGATAGCCGGACTATCATCATCGGCTGGACTCCAAGACTATGAAGATACAAGATTGAAGACTTCGTCCCGTGTCCAGATGGGACTTTCCTTGGCTTGGAAGGCAAGCTTGGCGATACGGATATGTAGATCTCTTACCATTGTAACCGACTCTGTGTAACCCTAGCCCTCTCCGGTGTCTATATAAACCGGAGGGTTTTAGTCCGTAGGACACACAACCATTACAACAATCATACCATAGGCTAGCTTCTAGGGTTTAGCCTCCTTGATCTCATGGTAGATCCACTCTTGTACTACCCATATCATCAATATCAATCAAGCAGGAGTAGGGTTTTACCTCCATCGAGAGGGCCCGAACCTGGATGAAAACATCGTGTCCCTTGTCTCCTGTTACCATCCGCCTAGACGCACAGTTCGGGACCCCCTACCCGAGATCTGCCGGTTTTGACACCGACATTGGTGCTTTCATTGAGAATTCCTCTGTGTCGTCACCGATAGGCTTGATGGCTTCTTCAATCAACAACAACGCAGTCCAGGGTGAGAATTTTCTCCCCGAACAGATCTTCGTGTTCGGCGGCTTTGCACTGCGGGCCAATTCACTTGGCCATCTGGAGCAGATCGAAAGCTACGCCCCTGGCCATCAGGTCAGATTTGGAAGCCTAAACTTCACGGCTGACATCCGCGAAGACTTGATCTTCGATGGATTCGAGCCACAGTCGAGCGCGCCGCACTGTCACGATGGGCATGATTTAGCTCTGCCGCCGGACAGTGCCCTGGAGGCCGCACATGAGTCCGCTCTAACCCATAGTTTGGAGCCGACCGCGCAGATCGAGGACAGGTGGCTGGACACCGCCTCAGGAGCTGCGACTTCTACGGCGATGGAGCCGAATACCGACCTTGTCCCTTGTAAAGCCCGTGACTCCGAGGTGCCGGACTCCTTGCCGGACTCCGAACCTCCTACGCCCCTGCCAATCGAATCCGATTGGGCGCCGATCATGGAGTTCACCGCTGCGACATCTTTCAGCACTCACCCTTTGGCGACATCTTGAATTCGCTAAAGCATCTCTCGTTATCAGGAGAGCCCTGGCCGGATTGCGATCAGGACGGTTGGGATGCGGATGACGAAGAAATTCAAAGCCCACCCACCGCCCACTTTATAGCCACTGTCGACGACCTAACCGACATGCTAGACTACGACTCCGAAGACATCGATGGTATGGATGACGATGCCGGAGACGATCAAGAATCAGCGCCTATAGGGCACTAGAAGACCACCTCGTCATACGACATATACATGGTGGACACCCCAAAGGATGGGGACGGCGAAGAAGCAGCGAAGGCAGATTCCTCTAAGAAACAGCCCAAGCGCCGACGTCAGCGGCGCCACTCTAAATCCTGCCACAGCAAGAATGGAGATTCCGGCACTGGAGATAATAACACCCCAGAGAGTGCCGAAGACAACCCCCTCCAGCAAGATTCAGCACAGGAGGACGGAGAAGCCAGCCCTCAAGGGAGAGTGGCAGATGAGGAGATAGAGGATGACAATTACATGCCTCCCTCCGGAGACGAGGCAAGCCTCAACGACGACGAATTTGTCGTGCCCGAGGATCCCGTCGAACAAGAGCGTTTTAAATGCAGGCTAATGGCCACGGCGAACAGCCTAAAGAAGAAGCAGCAACAGCTTCGAGTTGATCAAGACCTGCTGGCCGACAGATGGACTGAGGTCCTCGCGGCCGAAGAGTATGAACTCGAACGCCCCTCCAAAAGCTACCCAAAACGCAAGTTGCTCCCCCGATTAGAGGAGGAGGCATATAAACCTTCATCACCAGCGCACAATACGGCAGACCGACCACCTCGTGGCCGCGATAGAGAGGCATCTAGGCCCTCCACCAAAACCGTACCCCGGCACCGCTCGAAAAGCGCGAAGCCACGGGGGAATGCGCCGGACTTGCGAGACGTACTGGAGGACAAGGCAAGACAATTACGATCTATCTACAGATCACGTGGGCGCCCCATGATCCACGACGACTACCGTCGCGCCGGATACAGTAACTCCGGCAGGGCCGAACACAACAGACAAAGCTCTCTTGAGCTACGTCGTGATATTGCCCAGTATAGAGGCGCCGCACACCCACTATGCTTCACAGATGAAGTAATGGATCATCAAATCCCTGAAGGGTTTAAACCCGTGAACATTGAGTCCTACGATGGCACAACAGACCCCGCGGTTTGGATCGAAGATTATCTTCTCCACATCCATATGGCCCGCGGTGACGATCTCCACGCCATCAAGTATCTCCCACTCAAGCTTAAAGGACCAGCTCGGCATTGGCTTAACAGCCTGCCCGCAGAGTCAATTGGGTGTTGGGAGGACCTGGAAGCCGCATTCCTCGACAACTTCTAGGGCACATATGTGCGACCACCAGACGCCGATGACCTAAGCCACATAATTCAGCAGCCAGACGAATCGGCCAGACAGTTTTGGACATGGTTCCTAACAAAGAAAAACCAAATCATCGACTGTCCGGATGCGGAGGCCCTCGCAGCCTTCAAACATAACATCCGCGACGAGTGGCTGGCCCGGCACCTAGGACAGGAAAAGCCGAAATCCATGGCAGCCCTCACATCACTCATGATCCGCTTCTGTGCGGGAGAGGACAGCTGGCTAGCTCGCAGTAACAACCTCAGCAAAAATTCTGGCAGTCCGGACAACAAGGACCACAATGGCAGGTCACGTCGCAACAAAAACAAACGCCGCGTTAACGGTGATAACACTGAGGATACGGCAGTCAACGCCGGATTCTGAGGCTCTAAACCCGGTCAGCGGAAAAAGCCATTCAAAGGAAATACTCGGGGTCCATCCAATTTGGACCGAATACTCGACCGCTCTTGCCAGATACATGGCACCCCCGAAAAGCCAGCTAACCACACCAACAGGGATTGTTGGCTATTCAAGCAGGCAGGCAAGTTAATTGCCAAAAACAATGACAAGGGGCTGCATAGCGACGACGAGGAAGAGACCCGGCCGCCGAATAGTAGAGGACATAAGGGTTTTCCCCCACAAGTGCGGACGGTAAATATGATATACGCGACCCACATACCCAAGAGGGAGCGGAAGCGTGCACTTAGGGACGTATATGCGATGGAGCCAGTCGCCCCGAAGTTCAATCCATGGTCCTCTTGCCCGATCACTTTCGATCGAAGGGACCACCCCACAAGTATCCGCCATGGCGGGTTCGCCGCATTGGTTTTAGACCCAATCGTCGATGGATTTCACCTCACTAGAGTCCTGATGGACGGCGGCAGCAGCCTGAACCTGCTTTATCAGGATACAGTGCGCAAGATGGGCATAGACCCCTCAAGGATTAAACCTACAAAGACGACCTTCAAAGGCATCATACCAGGTGTTGAGGCCAATTGTACAGGCTCAGTCACACTGGAAGTGGTCTTCGGATCCCCGGATAATTTCCGAAGCGAGGAGTTAATCTTCGACATAGTCCCGTTCCGCAGTGGCTATCACGCTCTGCTCGGACGAACCGCGTTCGCAAAGTTGAACGCGGTGCCGCATTATGCATACCTTAAGCTCAAGATGCCAGGCCCTCGTGGAGTCATCACGGTCAACGGAAACACTGAACGCTCCCTCCGAACGGAGGAACACACAGCGGCTCTTGCGACAGAAGTACAGAGCAGCCTCTTAAGGCAATTCTCGAGTCCGGCCGTTAAACGACCGGACATGGCCAAACGCGCCCGGAGTAACATACATCAAGACCACCTGGCACGTTCCGAGCACGCGTAGCAATGCGGCCCCAACCCCAGCCCTCGCATGATTGCGAGACTAGCCCTTTGCGTACATCATTATGCTCTGGAGATACCATGGGCATAGGGGGAGGGGCACGACCACGACAGGACCAGAGTGCGGCTCAACCACACCAGGGGCTCCCAAGTGTGTCACTATTTTTTCTTCCTTTTTATTTTTTCCACAGGACTCCGTTTACCAGAGGCCCTGTCCGGCAGTAGATCTGCCGAACTCACAATGCAACAGCCAGGGAGGGACAATGGCTACGACGAACACTTAGGTGGTCTCCATTATGAGCATTAAATCTGTTTAATACAAAATTCCGCAGCCTACCCCTGGAGGGAGACATTTTCAATAGTCCAACCCTTGCTTACCGCACTATTTGTATCGTTCTGCACTCATGGCAGAATCCCTTGAATAAACAATGCATCACTTTTTGCTTATAATTGCATTCCTTTTTTTACATATATGTTCATTATGACATCTGGCATCCGTACACTTTGGTACAGCCGAATACACCAGGGGCTTATGTTCCCCGCATTATGGTGTGATAAGTCCGAACACTTTCACAAGTGCGGCACCCCGAACTTATAGCACTATATGCATCGGCTCCGAATCATGTCTTGGGTCAATAGTTGGGTTTGCCCGGCTCCCATGTTTTGGTACCTTACGTTCCGCTCTATCGGATAAGGTAGCACTGGGAGAACCACTGCGATTGCGCCCCGGTTGAGCTGGGCGAGCGGCTCAGTGGAGAAAGCTAAAACTGGCCGTCATGATAAGGCGAGAGCTGGTCGCTGTTCGAGAGGTCTTTTCGAGTCCCTAAAGACTTATGCCGCTTAGAGCGAGGAACCGGCTTCGTCCGGCCCAGGCGTGGATAGCACCCCGAACTCGGTCTTCCGAACACTAGGGGCTTCGCCGAAATTTAAAATTATAGAATTCTATGGCTAAGTGAGAGTGTTCAAGCATTATAAGTCCGGTTGCCTTGTTCGTTGTGTTGAGCGCCTCCCTAGATGGACCCAAAAATGGGAACAAGAGCGCTCAAGTTTATCCCGAACACCCCAACACTCGTGGCATGGGGGCTGATGCCGACGACTTGCCATCTCTCAGATTTGATAAACAGCCGCACAGAAGGTAATATTTTAAATCAATAAGCATTGCTTAGTGCATATGAACAAAGTTTTCAGCGCACAGGATAACACATTGCGAGTCTACTCAAATATTACATTTTTGGGGCACTCATCTGCAATCTTGCGGGCACCCTTCAGGACACTCTTATAATACATTTCGGGCGTACGATACTCCTTGCCCGCCGGCGCGCGTCTGTCAGAAGCCTCTCAGCATCCAGCCTACCCCAGTGCACCTTTGCGCGGGCAAGGGCCCGACGGGCACCTTCAATGCAGGAGGACCGCTTGATGACTTCCACCCAAGGGCACGCATCCACCAGCCGCCGCACGAGGCCGAAGTAGCTCCCAGGCATGGCCTCCTCAGGCCACACCCGGACTATGAGGCCCTTCATGGCCTGCTCGACTACCTTGTGGAGCTCGACCAGCTGCTTCAGCTGGTCGCTAGGGGGCACCGGATGTCCGGCCTCAGCATACTGAGACGGGAAGACCTTCTCCGTTGAGCTCCCCTCCTCGGCCCGGTAGAATGCGGCGGCATCGGACACGCTGCAAGGCAGATCTGCAAACGCTCCTGGAGAGCTCCGAATTCGGGTAAGTAACAGGTAATTCACATCCACATGCTTGCTTTGCATGAAAAATGCCTTACCCGCCGCTATTTTCTTCACCGCCTCAATCTCCTGGAGGGCCTTATGGGCCTCGGCCTTAGCGGCTTTGGCACTCTCAAGAGCCGAGGCAAGCTCGGACTCTCGAGTCTTCGAGTCGCGCTCCAAACTCTCATGCTTTTCCATGATAGCCTGGAGCTCTTGCCGCACCTCCGCCATCCGCGCCTCCCGCTTCTCTCGCTCTGCTCGTTCCGCGGCCGCATTGCGTTCGGCCGCGGACACGGCCTCCTTCGGGGTTGCCACCTCGTTCGTGGCCCCTGCAGTACCCAAGTTATCCTCGTTATTTCTATTGCAACCAAAATCCTTTTCTGTAAGGTACAAATTTAATACGGTGTTACTCACCTTCTTTGTCCTCGAGCTGCTTCTTGGCAAGGCCGAGCTCGTTCTCGGTCCACTCAAGGTCCTGCTTCAAAGCACCGACCTCCGCAGTCAATGCGGCAGAGGTCAGCAGCACAGCCTGCAATCCCATATTGATATAATTTTTAGAACTCCTGCGTATATCTTTTTTTTAGATCCTCAGTCCGGTTTTTCTTTCCGAACACCGAACCGAGCATCAGGGGCTACTGTCTATGCGGTATTACATTACATATTTTAAAACTTCTTACCTCAAAGCCTGTTAGAAGGCTGCTGCAGGCTTCGGTCAGCCCGCTCTTGGCGAGCTGAACCTTCTGAATCACCGCACTCATAATAGTGCGGTGTTCTTCCTCGATGGAAGCGCCGTTGAGCGCATCCAACAACTTGTCCGGCGCCTCCGGTTGGACGGAGGCCGCCGGTGTCACGGTCTTGCCCTTCTTGCGAAGGGGCCGCCTGCCGGACTCCGGAACCACTGCGGGTTTCGGTGCGGAGTCCGGCACGAAGTCCGGGAGGCTGCCCTGTGGCACCTCCGGAGCCTCCCCCTCCTGTCGGGTCCCCTCCTGGGATCCCACCTCAGCGTCCTCAGCATCACAAGGGGTGGAGGCGGTCGGAATGGAATCTACATCCGACGGAGCCAAGGACCCGCTTGATGAAGCGGGAAGATCATCCTCGGCCGGACTACAGGTAGTGTGCGGCATTAGAAGGACACTATGTGGCACAAAAGAGAAATTATAAATCATTCAGGGATCCGGATACTTACGATCTTGCCGGAGGCTTGGCCCTTGAGGGACACCCTTCGTCGCCAACGTTGGCATTGGCTCCGAGCTGTCCAGAGGAAGGGTCCTTCCCCTCTTGGACCCTTCGGCCTCCCCTGTTGGGGAAGCCTTCCTCTTCCTCTCCCCCCCTCCTGGGGAGAGTCCTCTTTCTCCTCCTCGTCTTCGGGGGAGGAGTCCGCCTCGGAGCCATCGGACGATGAGTCCGATACCACCTAGCGCCGGGAACTCCTTCGGGTTCCCGTGGCCTTCTTCGTGGCCTTCTTCTCCGGCACCACATAAGGTGCCGGGACTAGCAGCCCCGTTAAACGGGTGTCCGCTGGGTCTTCGGGGAGGGGAGCCAGACAGTTAACCTGTCCGGACGTCCTCTGCCAGTCCTGTTAAAGGCATTGGGAATTTTAGATCCCTCAATAGAGTCAAACTATGAAAGAAATAAATATCCCATAAAGGATAACATATCTTACCACACCGGCCGGGAGTTTCGTGCTGAATCCGCGATCTTCAGTTGCGGATGCGGGGGCTTCTCCACCCTTGAACAGCACCCTCCAGGCAGCTTCGTACGTTGTGTCGAAGAGCCCGCTAAGGGTCCGGTGCTGTGCCGGATCAAACTCCCACAGATTGAAGGCCCGTTGTTGGCAGGGGAGAATCCGGCGGACGAGCATGACCTGGATCACGTTGACAAGCTTGAGCTTCTTGTTCACCAAGGTCCGGAGACAGGACTGGAGTCCGGTCAGCTCCTCCGAACTGCCCCATAGCAAACCCTTCTCTTTCCAGGAGGTGAGCTGCATGGGGGTACCAGATCTGAACTCGGGGGCCGCTGCCCATTTAGGGTCACGCGGCTCGGTGATATAGAACCACCCCGATTGCCACCCTTTGATGGTTTCCACGAAGGCGCCCTCGAGCCAGAGGACGTTGGGCATTTTGCCCACCATGGCGCCTCCGCACTCCGCTTGGACGCCCTTCACTACCTTCGGCTTGACATTGAAGGTTTTTAGCCACAAGCCGAAGTGGGACTGGATGCAGAGGAAGGCCTCGCACACGACGATAAATGCCAAGATGTTGAGGATGAAATTTGGCGCCAGATCGTGGAAATCCAGGCCGTAGTAGTACATGAGCCCCCGGACGAAGGGATGAAGTGGGAAGCCCAGTTCGCGGAGGAAGTGGGGGAAGGAATACGACCCTCTCATGGGGCCTGGGGGTGGGGATGAGCTGCCCCTTGTCGAGCAGCCGGTGCGCGATGTCACTGGACAGGTGTCTGGTGCCGCGCAGTTTTTCGATGTGCCCCTCCGTAACGGAGGAGGCCATCCACTTGCCTACCGCTCTGGACATGGCTGGAGAAGGTTGAGGCGAGATGTGCGAACTTGGGCGCTGGAGCTCGAGTGCGCGGAGATGGATAAGCAAAGGAGGAAGAAGGCGTAGGTAAAAAAGGTGGATCCGTATCCCCTTATATATGGGCGGACGAAGACTATGCGTCCCCACCGGCCTGGTAAAACTCGCTTATCTCCCAAGCGCCACCATCAATGGCGCGGTTGGGTTACCCACGTCCGTATTGATGGGAATTCCGGAATAAGGGGAACACGATCTCTGCTTCAACAAGACGTGCCAAGGAAACCGCTTCGCTAAACGTGCTGAGGTGGTATAATAAAAAACGATTCAAGTAAAGGCTTGGTGGTGGTGTGACATCACGCCACAAAATACGTTAGCAGATTGAACTTGTGTGCATATTATTCTCTCTACGGTGGAATGTGGAATTTATTTTGCAGAGCCGGACACTATCCTGGTGTTCACAATCTTCTATGAATTATTCGGAGGAGGAACCCGCCTTGCAATGCCGAACAATATGCGCGCCGGACTCATCATCATTGAAGCCTGGTTCAGGGGCTACTGAGGGAGTCCTAGACTAGGGGGTGTCCGGATAGCCGGACTATGATCATCGGCCGGACTCCAAGACTATGAAGATACAAGATTGAAGACTTCGTCCCGTGTACGAATGGGCTTTCCTTGGCGTGGAAGGCAAGCTTGGCCATACGGATATGTAGATCTCCTACCATTGTAACCGACTCTGTGTAACCCTAGCCCTCTCCGGTGTCTATATAAACCGGAGGGTTTTAGTCCGTAGGACACACAACCATTACAACAATCATACCATAGGCTAGCTTCTAGGGTTTAGCCTCCTTGATCTCGTGGTAGATCCACTCTTGTACTACCCATATCATCAATATCAATCAAGCAGGAGTAGGGTTTTACCTCCATCGAGAGGGCCCGAACCTGGGTAAAAACATCGTGTCCCTTGTCTCCTGTTACCATCCGCCTAGACGCACAGTTCGGGACCCCCTACCCGAGATCCGCCGGTTTTGACACTGACACTTATCTTGTAAGAAGCCCTCAAGCTCAGCATTACGCACATACGCGTCAAATTCCCCCTTGAAGCCTGCTTCAACCATAAAATCATCGGATGGCCACTCGCAAGCCCGTACATTTGCGTCCCTTGGCAAATTAACATCTTGTTCACGTATAGCAATCCTTGGCCCTTTCTTTGTAGAGGAACCACCTTGGTACATTCTTCTAAGCATATTTCTTTTTCTGAAAATTTCTGAAATTTTAGTGACTTCAAAATAAAAGTGGATAAAACTAAACAACATTGATAGCAACTACTCCTACAAGTGCCTAGAGCCTATATCATGCATTGGAATTGCGTGGGACCTCAAAAATTTAACATGCAAGCTCAAGAACATGGTCACCTATGCAGCAAAAATTTGCAATGAATAAAGCACTAGAAGAAAAACTATTTGGACCAATGAAGGAGTCACATACCAAGCAACAATCTCCCAAAGCAGTTTTGAGAATGGAGCTTTGAGCTAAGAGATCGAAAATCGCAGCAAAACGAGCTAGAACTCGGGCTTGAGCTGGATGGGGATTTTTTTGGGTAGAAGATGAAGTGTGTGGGTGCTGGCATAAGTGGAGGGGACCCACCAGGGGCCCACGAGACAGGGGGGTGCGCCCTCCTCTCTCATGGCCTGGTGCTTGCCCCTTTTGCAGTGTTTTCAGTGCCTAAAATCCTCGAATATTCCAGAAAAAATCATACTAAATTTGCAGGGCATTTGGAGCACTTTTATTTTTAGACTATTTTTAATGCACGGATAATTCAGAAAACAGACGGATAATACTATTTTTGCTTTATTTATTCTAAATAACAGAAAGTAAAAAGAGGGTACAGAAGGTTGTGCCTTCTAGTTTCATCCATCTCGTGATCATCAAAATGAATCCACTAACAAGGTTGATCAAGTCTTGTTAACAAACTCATTCCGAATAACACGGAACCTGAGAAATTTCGAATAACACTAAGTTACCTCAATGGGGATATGGAAATCCCCAACAATAAGAATATCATACTTTTTCTTGACAGTAGGGAGAGGAAATTCAAAACCTCCAAAAATGATAGTTGGAACTTTTTCAATAGAATTGATGCTATGAACTTGAGATTGTTTCCTCGGAAAGTGTACCGTATGCTCATTACCATTAACATGAAAAGTGACATTGCCTTTGTTGCAATCAATAATAGCCCCTGCAGTATTGAGAAAAGGTCTACCAACGATAATAGACATACTATCGTCCTCAGGAATATCAAGAATAACAAAGTCCGTTAAGATAGTGACATTTGCAACCACAACAGGCACATCCTCACAAATACCGACAGGTATAGCAGTTGATTTATCAGCCATCTGCAAAGGTATTTCAGTAGGTGTCAACTTATTCAATTCAAGTCTACGATATAAAGAGAGAGGCATAACACTAACACCGGCTCCAAGATCACATAAAGCAGTTCTAACATAGTTTCTTTTAATAGAGCATGGTATAGTTGGAACACCCGGATCTCCAAGTTTCTTTGGTATTCCACCCTTAAAAGTGTAATTAGCAAGCATGGTGGAAATTTCAGCTTCCGGTATCTTTATTTTATTTGTGATGATATCCTTCATATACTTAGCATAAGGATTTACTTTAAGCATATTAGTTAAGCGCATATGTAAGAAAATAGGTCTAATCATTTCAGCAAAGCACTCAAAATCCTCATCATCCTTTGACTTGGATGGTTTAGGAGGAAAGGGCATGGGTTTCTGAACCCATGGTTCTCTTTCTTTACCGTGCTTCCTAGCAACAAAATCTCTCTTATCATAACGTTGATTCTTTGATTGTGGGTTATCAAGATCAACATCAGGTTCAATCTCTACATCATTGTTTTTGCTAGGTTGAGCATCAACATGACCATTATCATTAACATTATCACTAGGTTCATGTTCATCACCTGATTGAGTTTCAGCATCAGAAATAGAAATATCATTTGGAATTCTCAGGTGTGTCTACAGTAGGTTCACTAGAAGCATGCAAAGTTCTATCTTTTTCTTCTTCTTCTTTTTAGAAGAACTAGATGCCTCTAAATTGTTTCTCTGAGAATCTTGCTCGATTATCTGAGGGTGGCCTTCAGGATACAAAGGTTCCTGAGTCATTCTACCAGTTCTAGTAGCCACTCTAACAGCAAAGTCATTTTTATTATTTAATTCCTCAAGCAAATCATTTTGAGCTTTAAGTACTTGCTCAGCTTGAGTAGCAACTATAGAAGCATATTTGCTAACATGGTGAAGTTCATCTTTAAGTCTAGCCAGATTATCACCTACGCGTCCTATCTTGAAAGCATTATTCTTTAACTCTCTACCAACATAAGCATTAAAACTTTCTTGTCTAGCCATAAAGTCGTCAAATTCATCTAAGCATGGGCTATGAAATTTAGTAGAGGGTATTTCAACTTTATCATATCTATAGAGAGAATTTACCTTTACTGCCTGTGTCGGGTTATCAAGACAATGTGGTTCTTCAGGCGGTAAATTAAAACCATGTATTTCTTCAATAGGAGGTAAATTCTTAACATCTTCAGCTCTAATGCCTTTTTCTTTCATTGATTTCTTTGCCTCTTGCATATCTTCAGGACTGAGAAATAAAACACCTCTCTTCTTCGGAGTGGGTTTAGGAATAGGCTCAGGAGTTGGCTCAATTGGTTCAGGAATTACTTCAGGAACTGGCTCGGGAAGAGTCCAATTATTTTCATTAGTCAACATATTATTCAATAATATTTCAGCTTCGTCGACTGTTTTTCCCTGAAAACACAACTAGCACAACTATCCAAGTAGTCCTTGGAAGCATCGGTTAGTCCATTATAAAAGATATCAAGTATTTCATTTTTCTTAAGAGGATGATCAGGCAAAGCATTAAGTAACCGGAGGAGCCTCCCCCAAGCTTGTGGGAGACTCTCTTCTTTGATTTGCACAAAATTATATATTTCCCGCAAGGCAGCTTGTTTCTTATGAGCAGGGAAATATTTAGCAGCGAAGTAATAAATCATATTCTGGGGACTACGCACACAACCAGGAGCAAGAGAATTATACCAAGTCTTAGCATCACCCTTTAATGAGAACGGGAATATCTTAAGGATATATAAATAGCATGACTTCTCATCATTAGTAAACAGGGTGGCTATATCATTAAACTTGGTAAGATGTGACACAACAGTTTCAGATTCAAGGCCATAAAAAGGATCAGATTCAACTAAAGTAATAATATTAGGATCAACAGAGAAATCATAATCCTTATCAGTAACACAGATAGGTGAAGTAGCAAAAGCAGGATCGGGTTTCATTTTAGCATTAAGAGACTGCTGCTTCCATTTAGCTAGTAATTTCTTAAGTTCATTTCTATCATTACAAGCAAGAATTTCCATAGCGGCTGTTTCATGCATAACATAACCCTTAGGAACAACAGGTAAAACATAATCATTGGGGGAACCTTCATCATCACTATCATCAATAATAGGTTCTTCAATATTTTCATTCCCCCTAAATGTAGCAAGTTGTTCATCAAGAAATTCACCTAATGGCAAAGTAGTATCACGCACAGAAGTAATTTCATCATGCATAGCAAAAGTGGCATCATCAATAACATGCGACATATCAGAATTCATAGCAGTAGCAGGCTTAGGTGTCGCAAGCTTACTTATAACTGAAGGAGAATCTAGTGCAGAGCTAGATGGCAGTTCCTTACCTCCCCTCGTAGTTGAGGGCAAAATAGTAGTTCGATCGTCTTTCAAGTTCTTCATAGTGATCAACAGATATAAATCCCAAGTAACTCAGAGAATAGAGCTATGCTCCCCGGCAACGGTGCCAGAAATTAGTCTTGATAACCCACAAGTATAGGGGATCGCAACAGCTTTCGAGGGTAGAGCATTCAACCCAAATTTATTGATTCGACACAAGGGGAGCCAAAGAATATTCTTGAGTATTAGCTGTTGAGTTGTCAATTCAACCACACCTGGATAACTTAGTATCTGCAGCAAAGTGTTTAGTAGCAAAAGTGATATGATAATAAAGGTAGCGGTAGCAAAAGTAAAGATAAATGTTTTTGGGTTTTTTGTAGTAGTTGTAATAGTGGCGACGGAAAAGTAAATAAGCGAAGAACAATATGTGACAAGCTCGTAGGCAATGGATCAGTGATGGATAATTATGCCGGATGCGATTCCTCATGCAATAGTTATAACATAGGATGATATAGAACTAGCTCCAATTCATCAATGAAATGTAGACATGTATTCCATAAATAGTCATACGTGCTTATGGAAAAGAACTTGCATGACATCTTTTGTCCTACCCTCCCATTGCAGCGGGGTCCTTACGGAAACTAAGGGATATTAAGGCCTCCTTTTAATAGGGAACCGGAACAAAGCATTAGAACATAGTGAATACATGAACTCCTCAAACTACGGTCATCACCGAGAAGTATCCTGATTATTGTCACTTCGGGGTTGTCGGATCATAACACATAATAGGTGACTATAGACTTGCAAGATAGGATCAAGAACACACATATACTCATGAAAACATAATAGGTTCAGATCTGAAATCATGGCACTCGGGCCCTAGTGACAAGCATTAAGCATAGCAAATCATAGCAACATTAATCTCAGAACATAGTGGATACTAGGGATCAAACCCTAACAAAACTAACTTGATTATATGGTAAATCTCATCCAACCCATCACCGTCCAGCAAGCCTACGATGGAATTACTCACTCACGGCGGTGAGCAGCATGAAATTGGTGATGGAGGATGGTTGATGATGACGACGGCGATGAATCCCCCTCTCCGGAGCTTCGAACTGACTCCAGATCAGCCCTCCCAAGAGAGATTAGGGCTTGGCGGAGGCTCCGTGTCGTGAAACGCGATGAAACTTTCTCCTCGATTTTTTCTTCCTGAGACGGTATATATGGAGTTGGAGTTGAGGTCGGGAGGTGTCCAGGGGGCCCACGAGATAGGAGGGCGCGCCCTGGGGGGGTGCCCCCCTGTCTCGTGGACAACCCGTGGGCCCTCTGGCCTTCATTCTTTCGCCAAAAATTCTTATTAATTCTGAAAAGTGCCTCCGTGGATTTCCAGGACATTCCGAGAACTTTTCTCTTCTACACATAAAACAACATCATGGCAGTTCTACTGAAAACAACGTCAGTCCGGGTTAGTTTCATTCAAATCATGCAAGTTAGAGCCCAAAACAAGGGCAAAAGTGTTTGGAAAAGTAGATATGTTGGAGACGTATCAGTGTGCCACTCGCACACCCCTCATACAGAGATGTCTTTCGCTCCTTAGATATGAGAACCTACGACTCTTCCTCTTAAATATCTCTTTCTCACACACAAACACAAACTCTGTCTCCCAGGGTCTCATATTTCTCCATTGTTCTCTTGTATGTCGCTCACACACACTCTCTCTCCCTAGAGATATCTTGCGTTCCCTCATATGTTTCTCTAGCTATCACTCTTGTTGTGAAATATCTTTCTCTCGCGCAGACACAAAACTCCGTCTCTCAGGATCTCATTTCTCTCTGATATCTGTTTGTATGTGACTCACATGCACCCTCTCTCTATCTCTCTCACACCCACACACATAACTCAGCCTTCTGATCCACTCAACTCCTATCTCTATTGCACACTAGCTAGCATCTTTATCTTTCTATTTATCTGTTTCTCCATCAACCTTCTTTCTTGCCCTCACTCTTGATTCCTATCACGCACACTACATATGTTTCTCTCTACATGCAGTCAAGTGCCCTCTCTCACACACATATAACTTCACCCTCTGAACCCGCCGACGGTCTTCTCCAACACCCAAACTAGCGGATGTCCCTCTAGCTAGCATCTCCATCTCTGTATCTATCTGTAGTTTCTCCGTCAACATTTCTTTCTCGCACAGAGTCTTGCTTCCTATCACCCACACTATATATGTCTCTCCATACATATGCATTTATAGGTTGATCTCTTTTGCACAATCGTTGTGCCTCACTCCCTCTGCTCGCCATAGATGCATGCTCCAACCCACGCCACTATCTCTTAAAGACAAAAACACATGCTCAATTGTCGGGCCTTCTTCCCCGCATTCTCACATGCATGCATATTGTCATACCGATCCGTCTCTCCCATGTCGTTGATCTTATGACTTATGTCTTCTTTCTTTTATCTTGATCATGCGCGCGCGCACACACACACACACATCCCACGTATACATGTATACCTCTCACACATGCACGTTGAAGGTCTCTATGTCTCCATACGTAGTTAATTACCCTCAATCCTAACGCCACATCGAATCGTTCTCCTCTTGTGTGCACATAACTTCCGCCTGGATGGGTGAAACACACACTCACGCTTAACAATCTCCTTCTAGCTACCCCTTCGCCTCTCACTCTTCCCCTATATCCCCGAAACCAATAAGACCATCCCTTTGTTTAATTCCCGCCTGCATGCACCATCGATATATAGTAGTCTTCCTCGGTGTCTCTCAAACAAACACGCACTCTCGATGTCGACTCCTCTCACGCGCACACACCTTCTCTTCCCTCTATACGGGCGTTTTCTCTCTCGCACCCCATCGTTGGTGTCCTTTGCCATACACATCACCTCTCTATGATGAAGCCATGCACACTTAAATTACATCCGCCATAGAGGACCACGCGACACACACACACACACCCACACTAAGACTCCATCTCTCTCCCTCTCTCTCTCTCACACACACACAAACACAAACACACGCACGCACACACGCACACCCACCCACCCCCACCCCCCACACACACTAAGACTAAATTTCTCTCTCTCTCTCTCTCTCTCACACACACACACACACAAACTAAGACTCCATCTCTCTCTCTCTCTCTCTCTCACACACACACACACCCCACACACACACTAAGACTCCATCTCACACACACACACCCCACACACACACTAAGACTCCATCTCACACACACATGCTCCAGGCGGAGCATTTGTTCCTACCATCCTTCATCCAACCTTACCCGTATGATAAACAATCACCTTAATTTACTTGCATAACATGGACAAATTCCACTTTACTTTAGTAGTCAACAAACTTATCATCTATACCCTTATAAAAAACGAGTTGGCGATGATGGTGTGCCTGCCATCTCGTAATACATACCGTATAATTTATATCTGACGGATAGAAAGCAAACTATGATAATTTTACAAAAGATACCCGCACCTCTCTCCACATCCTTATCTCCCACAACCTCATTACTCAGCAATTAAAAAAGGAAGTCTCTGGAACAATCTAGCATGGTGGCCGCTGCCGCCTGCCGGCGCCGTCCATCCCGATGTGTCACACCCTGATTTTCATGCCACAACACTTAAGCTAATAAATCATGATAAAATGTGGTTTGACAAAAACTTTTGAGTGTTTTAGACCTTGCCTTGATTGGATTTTGTGTGTTGTTTGCAAGTGCTCTAAAAATCAAATAAATCCTCCAACTCCTATACTTCTTCTCCTTGATCCAAAAAACCTTTCCCAATGATCATGCCATGTGTATAGGACATAAAAATAATTTCTTGCAAAAATAATTTGGCCAAATAGTATTTTCAAAAATTAGTTTTTCAAAAACCCCTGAATTGAGGTTTGCACTGCAAGTACTTAATTAAGGGCAGTAAAAATCTTTCCAAAAATATATTTGACTCCTATTAGATATAGGATACCCAGAAAACATAAAAATATAATTTTTAAAGTTATTTTCCTATTTTATTTTAAAGCTTTTTCTTAAGGCCAGAAATGGTCTTTAATAGGGAAAAATTATTTTATTGCTTCAAAAATATTTGAAAAAATTAAGGGAAACTCATAGGACATATATTGTCCATATATAAGAGTTTCAACACATGGTCATGTTCAAAATATTGGTCAAACCCCTCAAAAACCCTTTCTGGATATTTCAAGCTTTTGAAATATTTACAAAGGAAATATTCTCCAAAAATTCCAAGAAAATTCTATCATGTCACATATGACATGTTTGATGATCTTGAAAAGTATCATGTCATGCAGAATAGTATAACCCCATGAAATCCCCTCAAAACCATTTCTGTCCATTTTGAAGTTTGAGCAACTTTACATTGCCAAACATGTCCAAATGTTCTCAAACTTGGTGCACATGCTCCAATGGTCTAATAATGCATCTAGACGAAATGGCACAAGTTGGAGAACAAGTTAACTTGATCAAAGTGCCCCAAAACCCTTCCTGTCCAGAACCAAATTTGAACAACTTTGTATTACCAACTTTCTCTCCTTGACCCCAACTTTTGTGAGCATGATCACATGACCAAATGAGGCCACCACACCAAGTGGTGCATCAAGGAGAAGTGATTTACTCAACTGGATCTGCACAAGTTCATTTCTGCTAATTTCTAGGGTTTACCAAAGTTGCATTGTTAACTTCCTCTAAATGAGCGCCAACTTGGTGATCAACCCCATTTCTATATGACACTTGATCCTGTTAATCTTCATGTCATTTGGAATCCATTTGCTTGCCCAAACCACCATCAAACACCTTTTGGCAGAAATTCAAAATGCATGTTCTGGCCATATCTACTAATCTCCATGAGCTAATCTTTCTCCCACAGCACCATCTGGTCCTCCTCTAACCCCTGCATCTTTCCCTGCCCGAGGAGCCATGATGATGGGGATGAAAATCTCTTTTTCCCTCTCTGGTCAGCACCATTTCTCTCTCTCTCAACCTCCCTCCTCACTCCAGTGGATCCCCAGGGCATCCAATGCCACATCCACATTGTTTACTCCCCCCTGCGACCACCAGACACAAGTGGACGCGCGGGTGCGTGCAAAAAGCCACGGGTGCCAGCCATTTGCATGCTCTGGAGCACGTCAGCATGCTCCCAAGCGTTGACGCCGCGTCCCTCGACAACCTCGAGCCTCCCCCTCGCGCCAGTCGAGGTGCCTCGATGTCCGCAACACGCCACGCCCCTGGGCCCCTCCTCCTTCTCCCTCCTGCTGCCTCCTTTCGCACGCGCGCTGGCCGCCCGGGAGCTCCAATGGGCATGCTCACACGCGCGCTGCCCTGACGCTCGCCCGCTCCTTCTCTCCCTTCCCCTGGCCGTAGACCACGCCCAGGAAGACCCCCTACTCGAAGCCAAGCCCTCCCGTGGCCTCTAGCGACGGCTACGGCCTCGCCGGCGCACGGTCCTGCTGTGCACCTCGCCCCCTTCTATTTAAAGCCACCTCGAGCCCCCTCTCGACTCCTTTGGCTCTCTTTCTCTCCCGTACGCTGCCCAGGCCTACCCATTCGTCCCCCCGAGCCCTCCTTGATCCTCCATGGCCGAAGCCGAGCCGCCGACCTCCTCTCAAATTCCCGCGAATGAGGCCTCCTCCTTCCCTCCTTTCTCCATCAGGAAACCCCCAAGCCATGGAGGAACCTTCCCCCTCTTCTTCCTCTGCTCTGGTACCCCGTAGCACCGATGCCACCATCACCTCCGGCCTCGTCCGCCGCGACCAACGCCCCGCTCGACCCCGTACTCCTCGACGATCGTGCCACCCGCGGATGGATGCGTCTTGGCTCCCTGAGTACACCGGTGGGCCGAGCGCCGTGGGAGGTGGTCGGGGTCGCCGGCAATCATCGCCGGAGTCATCGGCCGCGCCAGCCGCTCGAGGTTGAGGACGACCGCGGCGGTGTGCGTGCGGGCCCTGCACGTCAGCGAGTCAGCGCCCGGGCCCGCGGGGTTTAAGTGAAGACAGATTCTGCGCCTACCGCTTCCCCGTGGTGAAGACGCCCTGGAGCGAGTACGCCTCCGACGTGGCCCCTGTCGCCCGCGTGGCCGAGCCGCTGGGCCGGCCTAGTGCGCTGTGGCACTATGCTGCATCCAGTGCACAGCATAGGTATAACGCCCCCCTTCCTTTGTCTTTTTCTTTTTTTTCCAGAAACTTATAAAATCCATAAACAATTAAAATGGACTCCAAATTTGATGATTCAAATTTCTAGTGACTCTATAAATCATGACCTACCTGGTGATACAACATGCACATTTTTCCAGAGACCTTTTCTTCACAGATATTTATCAAATCCCATTTTTCCTATTTCTATGATGAACTTTAGAAAATCATAGAGAGCTCAAGATTGTTACAAATGCCATGATTCAAATCCCTAGATGCTTCTAAATTCATAACTTAGTTTTTGAACATTTTTACTAATACTTTCTGTATCACCTCAAATAATGGTCTATTTCTTTATAAATAGCCAACTTTGCAAATTCATAGGAAAATCATCTCAACTCCAAATCCAGTGAAACCAATTCCTAGATGCTTCAAAAATCATCCTTTGTTAAATGGGTGCCTTTGCTCATTTTTCAAAAATATATTTCTGTACACTTCTTGCAAACCCATTAATCCCTTGATTCCATCATATTGAAATGTTCAGAGATGTCCATTGATCAAATCCTAATGAAACCACTTTGGTCATCCCTCATATGACTAGAGGTATCCCAGAAAAGTCCAACTCATATTTTTAGAGCACTTTTATTTCCTGCCTTGTTGTGTTGCTTATTATGGTTGCTTTCAACGATAGTTGACGAAGTAGACGAAATGCACGGAGTTGGACCAGAGATATTTGAAGACCTCGAAGACTTTGTTAAAACAGGCAAGCAGCCCTTTGACCACGTCTATGAAACCTTTTTATGCATGTCATATAGCACCATATTGTTGTTGCAACGGAATCATGATGAGGTGGTATCCACTTTGATGGTTTGCCACCGTACTTCCTTGATGATACTTGCATTGTGCATGACCCTACCTTCTTATGAGGGTTATGCCGGTGGGAGTAGATAGGATGCTAAAGTAGTGCTACGCAAAAAGGGACGGGAATATGCATGATGATGGAGACAAAGTATTTTCAAAAGACTTTTTCAAAAACCCCGTCGGGTGCCACTTATACCCGAGGGAGATGATGAGATGGGTAACCACTTGATGACAAAGTGGTGTACCAAGGCACGTATGTGTGTTGTTTTCAAAAACGGATTAGATTTAAGATTTGATGACTGTCCCAACCTTACATGCGCAACCACTCTACCCTTATATGGGAAAGGGCATTATTGGTTACCTAGATCGATACTAGCTTTGAGCCCGCATTACTAATGACGGGGGAGAGTTGGTGCTCTCTCTCGGGAGGGGGTCGTGCCAGGTAGGGCGGCCATGACTGTTTTCACAGGGCACCGGACACACCGTTGGTACCCCATGCTTGTGGTATGTGATGAATATGGGAGCGAGGCTCCACAACTTTATGATGTGAAATGTTGGGCACGGGGTTTACTACCAATCAAGTGGACTCCATGTTAGTGTCGTCTAGGGAAAGGTAGTGATCGGGTGCTTACCCCGGGTACTTGAGGAATCGCGGGTCGTGGATGACACGGAAGTTCCCCGGATCTTGTGGGTACAGTGTGCAACCTCTGCAGAGTGTAAAACTATTTGAATAGCCGTGTCCACGGTCAAGGACGGTTGGGCGGTGCTACTTAAACTATGTCTAGAGTTTACAAACCAGTGTGTGTGGATAACTACTTGGGTCAAGTCAAAGGACTTGACGTGATTGAGATGGGTTGGTGCCCACTCTATTTATGTTGATATCTGTAACCTGTCCTCATGGTTACTTGAATTCTCTTGATGCATGTCTTATAAGTTTTTGAACATGTCATTGCACTCAAAACTAGCTTTCTGCAAAAATTTACCTATATCATGCATTGTTGTATCTTGAACCAAAGCATGGGTTGCTTGCGAGTACATTCAAAGTACTCATTGGCTTGCCACTGGTTATTTTATTGGCCAGGCATGAAAGAACATGATGTGATGAAGAACACTTCGGTGACGAACATGCGAGCTAGGATGTTTCCCAGTCAGAATGCCTGTAGGGTTAAGGCAGATGGCATGGGTCCAAGTTATCGACGAAGATTTCCGCTGCGATGATATACTCAAGACTTGACCATAATGGTCCTACTTGTGTAAAATGGTATGTATGGATGTAAGACTCTTGTTATTCAGCTTCTGTGTGTTCAGTGAGCATTGATCTCTGGGATCACTGTACACGTGCATTCGGTGATCACGACTTATGAGTCGGGGTCCCCACAGAGCTGGTATCAGAGCCATCCTGACTGTAGGAAGCCTTAGTTAGCATGGTCGTTAGTTAGGGTAAAACTATTTCCAAAACTACTACTAGTTTTCAAAACTATCTATATTTCTCTTCCCTTCTCAGTTTTTCGAAAAACTAAGGTATACTTTCCTTATTGATCTCTTCCCCTTCAAAACCTTTGGTCGCTAGAACCCTTATGCCCCTGACCACTGGATTCCTTGTAATCCTCGTGGACAATCTAGAAGGAAGATGCCTTGTCAGACATTCACCCACATCTCCTGAACACAAGATTGGCGACATCACAACAAGACGATACCAACAGAAGATATATCCTCGAGGAATGAGGACCTGAAGACCCAGGAGATGGTGACACCCTTGACACTGCCCCAAGATGATGCAACCTTAGCCTACGATGACCAGGGTATAGGATATGCAAGATCATGATATACATCGCTAATAGAGCAATCCTGTCCTTACCGTTGTTGTATCGGCAACCACCGGTGGTGAGAACCTCGCCAATTGGTCCGCCTCACCATAGTGAGCAGGAAAACGGTTCTCCTCATCCCCCGCTCTTGGTGTCGATGTTGACATCAACGTAACCGACATGATGGACCTCTATTACACCTTGATAATGTCATTGCATAAAGGATTACCTACCTGGTACCATCGACGGCTTAGAAGACAGAAAGGGATCGTCGTGATTAAGAAGACAAGAGAAGATCAAGTCAATGCCAGCCACGAGGAGCCACCTTCACCCCATCACCTCATCAGGCGAGGAGTTGTCGAAGATTCTTCAGGCTTAACCCAGACCGTTTCATCAAACAAGAGACGTAGCAACACCTGAGGAAAACTCAGGAGACTGCACGAGGCACAAGGCACGACTACTGAGTCCGAGAACCCCTAGGGTAGGATGAGTCGTGTACCCCCTATGCGCAGTCGAGTCCATATGATGGTTCGAATAGAACCATGATTGTGTGTTGCTTGTTTTTATTTGTTTGTGTTTTGATATAGGTCGCACTTTTGCCCTAGGCGACAAGTATTGGACTATATCACCTTCCTTACCTTGCTTCTTCTGTTTGGCCCTTTTTGCACCTGTTTGTTTGCACTTGCACTATAGAACCCCCTTTAGGCAACCCACCTCCTCTATGCTACTTTTTCCCTCTCATCTCTCTCCTCAACTAAAGACAAGCAAGACAAGATACACCAAGGATTCTACTTTGGCAACCAACAAGCACTGAAGACTTTTGCTACAACCTCCTCGACCAAGTACAACCCCATATGTTTACACCTCAAGACTAGAGCCCCATCCCTAGACCCTTGGAGACTCCACGAGATACCCCAGCTCAAGTCCTTAACCATGTGCTTAACCCACAGAATTGCTAATGCATTAGTTAAGCCTCCGTAACCTTGCACAACCATGGGTCCATCATGGGACTTGTGGACATAGTGAACTAGCACATTATCATCCTGAGATAGCACCAAACTGACGATGCCATAGGGAAGACCAATTTGAGGATATAGGAATAGAGGACAAATGACTTGATGAGTTTATATCAATGACTTTGAGGAATTATCTGAGACTCTTTGGTGGATTATAAGGCTACCATGTTGGTAGATGAACTTGGTGGGATCATGATTATAGAGTAGCATAGCTTTCATTACCCCGGAGTAAATTGGATTTATAGGACAATTATGATCGCAAGCTAAAACTCCTGGAAGTGCAGGGATTTGACTTGATCAGATGATATTGATAGGAGACAGTTGATATTATGTAAATAACTTGAGGGAAACATGTAGGATTCCTCGTTGGACAAGAGATTTGGATTTAAATAGGTGATCCTAGTGGAGTATAGATGCTGAGTATGTCTACATGGTTCGGAGTAAATTGGATTTAGGCTGATGATCTCGATCATGATACCATGATTCTCGATGGACAATAAACTAGGAGATTGGATTAATTGTTGGAGTTGATTTAGAGTTAAATATAAGCTTGACCTTGGAGTTTACTTGACCATGATAATGGAAATTGGTGGAATGACTATAGTAAGGTAGCCTTTCAAGTATTGGGGATTATAAGGACTTTAGGAGATCATGTGGAACACCAGCATAGTCGTTGGATTTGTAGGATTAATGGATTATGTAGTGATTAATGGAAGTTAATGGGTTGTTGAAGTTGATTCATAGGAAGGAAACATGATCTTGGAGTGGCTTACGACGTGTTTCCTTAGGATAGGGGTGCTTTATCTTAGACCTTGGAAGAATAGGCTGAGCACTTGGATTGTCACGTTCAAGCTTAGCAGCTTATATGTTCTACCCATGGATTTTTAGGGGTAGACATACATATGGGTTTGGGGATTGTAGACATATATGATTTTGTTAGACCTCCTCTCGGGAGCCATGAGGATATGAATCACATCAGTGATGATTGGAGTTGACCTACGCAAAATGATGCTATCGGTGATATGATGTGATTTGGACTAGATAGACTATTGGCATCTCAGAAACCGTGCTTAAAGATAAGATGATAAATGTTCACTCACACACTAGAATCCTTGAAACCCTTAAGCCCTACCAAGCTACAACATGGTCGGATCAGGACCTTAGGGCCTTGACACTAGATCTAGAACCACCTTGGCCCACACTCAACAAGACCACCACTAATTCCCCAGCCTACTTTATGTACCCCGTGAACAAAGTCTTCATGGAGTGCTTAGACAAGATAGTTGTCATCACCATTTGGTGACCTACTTGTCCACCCGAAGACGGAAGAAGAGCCGTTCAGCTAGTCCAGGAACATTTGAAGACCGTCATGCCAAGGAGGAAGAACTACCACCATCATCAAGAAGTAAACATCCACGTCGAAGACCAGGTGTATCTGCAAGCCACACCTGTCGGTGTACTAAAGTAGGGGTACCTTAGTATCCCGAACTTGTGCACGGGCAGTTGCAACGTCCCGCGGCAAGGCTTGCCGGGTGCCTACCAAGATCCTCCGTAGTTCCTATTTATGCCATTCAAGAACAAAGTGTTTTTATTAAGAAGACAAGACCCCGGCAAGAGGAGCTTGCCCGGAAGGACAAGGCCCCGGCAAGAGGAGCTTGCCGGGAAGGCCAACCAAGGCATTTCAAGGAACTTGCCGCGATGCGCCGCGCGTCCCGGCAAGACCCGGCAAGCGACAAGCTTCCGGACGCGACAAGACAACGACCGCGGCAAGGTGCTTGCCGCGGCGAAGCCACCACTTTGTGCCCACGCTCCAGCGCATCCGTCAACGTGTCGCCTCAGGACCATTCCAGGCGTACGTGGCGAGAAGCTGTGCAGCCAAGCGGTGCGAGGTGGCGAGCGAAGATGACGAGATGGCCATCGTGGCAAGCGGTGGCGCTCCTAACGGTCGCTTTTCTGCACTGTTTAGGCGACCCAGACGGGCATTAAATGCTCTTGTCCCCTGCCGTCAGAGTTAGGTAGGGTGCACTGTAGATAGCAGTTGTACCAACCACCCTTTTTACATTTGTACCCTTGCCTACGTTGCCACCTGTCGGTGACCCCTTGTGCCTATAAAAGGAGGCCCATGCGCAACGTAGAGGGGGTTCGACTGATTCGAAACTAGAACACTCTCACGCTCTCGAGCAAGAGCATAATACAACCACAAAGCAGCAGTAGGAGTAAACCACAAAGCAGCAGTAGGAGTATTATCTCTCCGGAGAGCTCCGAAGCTGGGTAAAATCGCTCGCGTGCTCCGCCTCGATCCGCTCTTCGTGCGCCCTCCGCTCCCTGCCGGACCGAAAAGGGGCCCTGCCCCATAGGTGTTCATTTCCCACGACATCTTTGGCGCGCCAGGTAGGGGGCGTCGAGGTTGTGTGAACCCGATCCGGCGTTCACGCGAGCCAGTTCATCATCATCTTCATCGACATGCCACCGAAGAAGAAGGCTTCGGAGGTGGCTGCTCCGTCCGCGTCGATCCCACCGCCACCGGAGCAAACGGGCGGTGGGGTAGACGCCGACGGAGGAGCGGGCACCGACGAGGGAGCTCACGTCGTTACCAGATCCAAGGACAAGGCCCCGCAAACTTCGGCGTCCGTACACGCACCGCGCCCATCTTAGGAGGCGCGGGATCGACAGCGTCATGGTGCTCGCAGCACCGTACTCGCATTAGAACAAGGCCAAGCTGGTGAATCTCGGGGCATTCAAGACCAGCATGCACGCTAGCATGCTGGCACGAGTGAAGTACGGTCGCCTGGACGGGGTACTGCTCCTTCCAACCCAGTTGGAAGTCCGAGCATATCCCGCTCCTCGCGCCGTTCACCGCCGCCACCAAAGACTCCAGAAGAAGCGTTGGGCCGAGCTCAACTGCTCCTGGACTACCCTCCAACGGCGGACAAGATCGACGATTGGAGGGCCACTATACAGAGCTTCATCGGCTTCGCCAACGGCGACACTCCACGGCAGCCAGCTACATCGCAGCCGCGGCAAGATTGTCGGACGCGAGCCGATGGCGACAAGACCGGTGGAGGTGCAACCACCATGCACTCCCCGCCCCGAAGGCCAAGATCGCCGACCCGCCGGATCAACCACGACACTGACTCCACGGCGTCATCAGATCCACGAGCTCGTCGCGATCAACGCCAAGTTCTTCAAGAACGACAACATGAAGACGCTCGTACCCGCATCGAGCGTCGAAGAGAAGCGCGGCGTCAATCAGACCAGCGCGCTGGGCCCGCTGTTGACACGCATGCGCCAGGGGAACCAGGCGACTTGCCGTACGCGGTAGGTTGCCCTGCGTTTACTCGTGAGTTGCGGCAAGTCCAGAGGCCTAGTACCAAGAACTTCAAGCCAGATGTACCGGAGAAGTATGATGGCAGATTGCATCCGTCGGAGTTCCTCAACATCTACACCATCGCGCTGCAAGCTGCCGGGGGGCGCGACGAGAAGATCCTTGCCAACTACTTCCCACTAGTGCTCAAGCCCAATGTCAGATCCTGGCTCATGCACTTGCCGGACAACTCCATCTCCTCATGGGCGGATCTGTGCCATCAGTTTGTCGGCGCCTTTACAGGCGGCCACAAGCCTCATGGCCAAGAGAGCGATCTTCATCTGCTCGCCCAGAAGGAAGGAGAGCCCCTACGCAAGTACATACAAAGATTCAGCCAAGTGCAGCGCAACATCCCAGATGTCCACCCCACCACGGTCATCAACGTGTTCCATCAGAACGTGCGTAACCGCAGGATGCGGGAGGAGATGGCGATGTGCAAGATAAGAGACGTCAGTGAGCTCTACGCCCTGGCTGACAAGTGTGCACGTGCTGAAGAAGGAAGAAAACTCCCCGGAGAGAACACGGGAGCAGGGGGGTCTGATAGTGAGGATGCTGCCCCGGCAAAGAAAAACTGACGGCGGAACAACAGAAGAAGGAAAGGCAAAGATGTGGCAGCTGTTGAGCAGTCCGGGAACGGAGGTGGCACCAAGGAAGCAGAACCTGTGGCGGCCGCCGACAAGCAGGGCGGCTCCGACAAGCAGTACTGCAAGATTCACCATACCAAGGGCCATGATCTCCAAAGTTGCAAGAAGGTCGAGCAGCTCGTTGAGCTGCAAAAGGCTGAGTACGAGCGACGCGACAAGGAAAAAGCCCAGGAAGGTACGGGCGGATCCGGCAAGAAGCGTCCCGGCCGGGGAGGACGCCGCGGCAAGGCCAAGCAGCGGCAAGGAGACAGGCCTCCCCGCGGCCGCGACAAGGATGAAGATGAAGATGAAGATGAGGACATGGATGATGATGAGGCCGATGAGCAGGAGTTCCAGAAAGCAACAGAGGTTCTGTGCGTTGACGGTGGTGCTTCTCTGCATACTTTGCACCGCCAGCTCAAATAGTGGGTGCGAGAAGTTAATGCAGCAGAACCATCAGTTGAGTCACGCAAGCCCCTGAAGTGGTCCAGCACGCCTATCATCTTTGACATTGAGGATCACCCTGACCGCATCACTGCGGTCGGGTGCTTGCCGATGTTGGTTTCACCAACTGTCGTGGGGAACAAACACCTATGGGGCAGGGGCCCTTTTCGGTCCGGCAAGGGAGCGGAGGGCGCACGCAGAGCAGATCGAGGCGAAAGCACGCGGGGGATTTTACCCAGCTTCGGAGCTCTCCGGAGAGATAAAACTCCTACTGCTGCTTTGTGTTCTATTCTGTTCTTGCTCAAGAGCGTGGGTGTGTTGTAGTGTCGAATCAGTCGAAAAACCGAACCCCTCTACGTGCGCATGGGCCTCCTTTTTATAGGTTAAAGGGGTCACCGACAGGTGGCAGCGTAGGAAGAGGGGCAAAAGAGTAAAAACACGGGTTGGTACAACTGCTACCAACAGTGCCCCCTACCTAACTCTGACGGCAGGGGACAAGGGCATTTAATGCCCGTCTGGTCGCTCAAACAGTGCAAGGAAGCGACCGTTAGGAGCGCCACCGTCTGCCACGATGGCCTTCTCATCATCTCTTCTTGCCACCTCGCACCGCATGGCTGCACAGCGCCTCGCCACGTGCTCCTGGGATGGTCCTGGGGCGACACGTCGTCGGATGCGCTGGAGCTCGGGTGCAGAGTGGCAGCCTTGCCGCGGCAAGCGCCTTGCTGCGGCCATTGCATTGTCGCACCCGCAAGCTTGCCGCTCGCTGGGTCTTGCCGGGACGCGCGGAGCGTCGCGACAAGTTTTCTGAAGTGCCTTGGTTGGCCTTCCCGGCAAGCTCCTCTTGCCGGGGTCTTGTCCTTCCCGGCAAGCTCCTCTTGCCGGGGTTCTGTCTTCTCAGCTAACACTTTGTTCTTGAATGGCAGTAAATAGGAATAGCGGAGGATCTTGGCGGACGCCCGGCAAGCCTTGCCACGGGACGCTGCGACTGCCCGTGCACAAGTTCGGGGTACTAAGGTACCCCTACTTTAGTACCCGACAGGAGCCCCCGGGCCTGGGCCATACACGGTGCCGAGCGCTGTTGGGCCAGGCCCAAAACAGGGCACGGTCATGCGCGGCCTGGGTCCGAACCAAATCCACTCCGTATCCACCGCGTCCTCCCGTAACGGCACACGTCAATCGCGGCGTCGTGGGAGAGATCATGGGCAATACATAAATCCATGAAATTCGCAACGTTCGCATCCCCTGGTTCTGCGTCCCCGCCACGCGGCTCCCATGCACTTGGGGTCGCGGGTGGTGGAAGTGGGAAACTGGGCCGTTGCGAGCAGAGGCAGCGGGTCGGCCCCAACTCCCTGCTCTTCCCGTGCCCTGATTCGCTGAGCGGGGCGGCCGAGCCCACACCTCGCTCCTTTAAGAAGAGCGGGAGTGGAGCGCAGAAGCCCGCACTCTCTCATCTTCTCTTGTCTTCAACTTCTGCTCCCCTTTCTCTCATTCGCCATGGAGGAAGGGAACCCTGGCCCTTCATCGGTGGCGGCGAGGGTCGCCGCCAGACAGCGCATCCCTCCCTATCCCGCGCTCGTGGTTGCAGAGCCAGCCACAAGGGGAAGAGGGAGGGGGCGAGGTCGTGGACGAGGTCGGGGACGAGGTCGAGGCGCTCGGGGAAGAGGCGGACGGGGCGGCGCGCCAACTCCGCCTCCGCCGGCGGTTCCCCTCCCCGCGGCGGTCCTTACAGGGGACGACCCTTACGAGTTCTTCGTCAGGCTGCGCCGGGCGCCTCGTTGTCGCCTCCGGCTTCCAGCTCCGTTTGCGAGCGCGATGGAGTTGGATCCGCCCGAGTCGTTGAGACTGCACATGAGGGGCTGTGGGATCAACGGCACGCGAGTCCGCGTTGTATTCCCAGCCCCTAATGTGATGTATCTTGATCGTGGGTGGAAGACGTTCGCCCGCATCCACAGCCTGATGGCGGGGTTTACCCTCCATTTTAAGTTAATGGAGGGCGATCTCCTCTCCGTCAAAGCCTTCGGGGACTCCGGCACTCGGGCGAAGTGCTGCGTGGACAGCTCCTCCGATAGCAAAGGCTCCCCCTCGAGTGAGAGTGGCGAGGAGGAGAGCGACAGCGACGACGAGGGTAGCGGGCGGTGGGATGGCGGGCCCGACTAGGTGTCGGGCGCCGCTTCGCGCGTCACCGGCGACCCCATCATCCGCGTCGCGCGGCTCCTTGAACTCCCCGGGGTCGTCTCCTCGGGCGGCTGGCGTAGGGAGGCTGCGGAAGAGGAAGAGGGCTGGCGACAAGGCCGTCAAGTCGGAGTACGAGGGCGTAGTGCCCTCGACAGCGTGCTGATGTCCTGCCGCCCCGTCTTCGAGCCCCGCTTCCGGCGCCGCCATCACCGTCCAGCCTCCAGACGGCCCCCGGGATGTTCTCTTGGTGTCTTCTGGCACCTGTAGCTCGGCTAGGCGCCCCTTTTGCCCTTTTCGCCTCCTTGACCTACCTCCTGAAAAGAGGGACAGGAAAGGGATTACGAGCATCTTATCTTTTTAATTTGTAAGCCTCCGGGCCTTAGCCGCATCGAAAACTTGTAATCCTCTATTTCATGTTTTTCATCCTCTCTGGACTGTATCCGAGTGGGATGTTTTTTTAATGAAAAGGGAATGCTTGCTATGTTATATCCTTTACTCAATTCCATCCCTTATATGTTTTTACCCTACGCTTTTAGGGAACTTGCCGGCGCAAGCACGCTTGCCGCGAGCGCTGAGTGCGGAACATCAGCAGCCTGCCGGCGGTTGTTGCTTCCGGCAAGAGACCTTGTTGGGGCTAGTTGCAGCACACTTTCATTGTTGAGCGGACTCGAAACAAATTAAGGGCGCAACTTAGCCATGAGTCGATTCCTCCGCGCACAGGTTTTCCATACAAGGCACGGTCATTCAAGGAATATAACTTAAAAACTTAAAACTTAATCATGCTCAAACTTTGGCAACTTAGCTTTTCTGTCGTCCGTGTCCCAGCAAGGCCGTTCTCCGCTTCTTCTTGCTCTTCGGGAAGTTCTCCTGTTTGAAGGAAAAGGACGATCTGCTGTGCCCATGCTGGAGCTTGTGGCTCGACGACAAGGACTAAAGGCGCAAATGCTGCTGCGGGAACATCTGCTTCCACGGCAAGAATCTGTGATCCTGCCGGAGCATGATGCTCCCTGGCAAGTGTGTCGGGACACAGCTTGTCGGGAGCGTCTGCTTCAACGAAGCAAGCCCTAGGGCTTGTCGGAGCAGACTGCTCCTCAGCGCTCTTTTGCGTTGATCTAGCCCCCTGCAGAAGGGAACTGACAAAGTAAACTGGGCGCTGCACCATCTTCCTCTACTTCTTCTATTGCAGCCATGCAGATCCATCCTTGTCGGGACCAGAGCTTGTCGGGGAAGCCCCCTGCTTGTCGCTGGACTCGCTTGCTGCGGCTGCTGGCTCATCATCCGCCTCCCTCTCCGCTACTAACGCAGCACTAACCACTTGATTGGTTGCCGCCAGATATAGCAGCAACTTCTCTTGTGGCTTAGGTGCGACAGGGCTTGTCGGGCCAGAGCTTGTCGGGGAAGCCCCCTGCTGGTCGCTGGACTCGCTTGCTGTGGCTGCTGGCTCATCATCCGCCTCCCTCTCCGCTACTAACGCAGCACTAACCACTTGGTTGGTTGCCGCCAGATATAGCAGCAACTTCTCTTGTGGCTTAGGTGCGACAAGTATTGGAGTGGAGGATAGGTATCTCTTCAGGTCCTGCAGCGCAGCCTCCGCTTCCGGAGTCCATTTCATTGGACCTGCCTTTTTCAAAATTTTGAAAACCGGCAGGGCGCGTTCAGCAGACTTGGAGATGAACCTACTGAGAGCAGCAACGCAGCCGGCAAGCCTTCGTACGTCCTTGACTCACTTCAGTGCTTCTATTTGCTCGATGGCCTTGATCTTGTCGGGATTGGCTTCAATCCCCCTCTGGGACACAAAGAACCCGAGAAGCCTGCCGGAAGGAACTCCAAACACGCATTTTTCGGGGTTCAGCTTGAGATTGATCTTGCGCAGATTCGCAAAAGTCTCGTCCAAATCTCGGACCAGAGTTTCTTTGTCCTTGCTCTTGACCACTATGTCATCCATGTAAGCTTCTACATTTCTGTGCAGCTGTGGCTCAAAAGCATGACTGACTACCCTTGCGAATGATGAACCAGCATTCTTTAGTCCGAAAGGCATCCGTACAAAGCAGTACGTGCCACATGGAGTAATGAATGCGGTTTTCTCTTCATCCTCTTCAGCCATGAAGATCTGATGATACCCTGAGTATGCATCAAGGAATGAAAGCAGATCACATCCTGCCGTGGAGTCGACAATCTGGTCAATGCGCGGCAAGGGAAATGGATCCTTGGGACAAGCTTTATTAACATCAGTGAAGTCAATACAAAGCCTCCACTTCCCGTTTGCTTTGCGCATGACTACTGGATTGGCTAACCATGTTGGATGGAGTACTCCTCGGACCAGGCCTGCTGCTTCCAACTTCCTGATCTCCTCTGCAATGAATTCTTGACGCTCCCCACAGCAGTGTGATCTTCCCCTTCGGCTTGCTCCTTCCCAGGTTTATTCCTTGAAAGGTACCAGTCTCTTCGAGCTCGTTGTCGGGAATCTGGAGCTTCTTGAGCACTGCGGAGGAGATTAGATTTAGGCCGGCCCCGCCGTCAACCATCATCTTCGTGACCTTGAGGTTGCGGATTGTTGGCGAAACCAACATCGGCAAGCACCCGACCACAGTGATGCGATCAGGGTGATCCTCAACGTCGAAGATGATGGGCGTGCTGGACAACTTCAGGGGCTTGCGCGACTCAATGGACGGTTCTGCTGCGTTCACTTCCCGCACCCACTGTTTGAGTTGGCGGTGCGAGGTGTGCAGAGAAGCACCGCCGTCGACGCACAACACCTCTGTTGCCTTCTGAAACTCTTGCTCGTCGGTCTCATCCTCCTCCATCTCATCATCCTCATCTTCGTCTTCGTCTTTGTCGCGGCCACGGGGAGGCCTATCTCCTTGGCGCTGCTTGGGCTTGCCGCGGCGCCCTCCCCGGGCGGGACGCTTCTTGCCGGACCCGCCACCACCTTCCTGGGCCTTCTCCTTGTCGCGACGCTCGTATTCAGCTTTCTGTAGCTCTGCCATCTGCTCAACCTTCTTGCAAGCTTGGAGGTCGTGGCCCTTGGTGCGGTGGATCTTGCAGTACTGCTTGCCGGAGCCATCCTGCTTGTCGGCGGCTACCACAGCCTCGCCGGAGTCACCAGCTTTGGCCTTCTCAGAACCGCCTCCATTGCCGGACTGCTCAACAACCAGCACATCCTTAGCCTTCCTCTTTCTGTTATTCCGCCTCCGGTTTTTCCTTGCCGGAGGGGCGTCCTCACTGTCAGATCCTTCTGTTCTTGTGTTTTCTCCGGGGAGTCTCCTCCCCTCTTCAGCCCGTGCGCACTTGTCGGCCAGAGCATATAGCTCGCTGACATATCTGATTTTGCACATCGCCATCTCCTCCCTCATCCTGTGGTTACGCATGTTCTGATGGAACGCGCTGATAACCGCGGCAGGGTGGACGTCTGGGATGTTGCGCTGCACCTGGCTGAATCTCTGTATGTACTTGCGCAGGGGTTCTCCTTCCTTCTGGGCGAGCAGATGAAGATCGCTCTCCTGGCCATGGGGTTTGTGGCCGCCTGTGAAGGCGCCGACAAACTGATGGCACAGGTCCGCCCACGAAGAGATGGAGTTGTCCGGCAAGTGCATGAGCCAAGATCTGACGTTGGGCTTGAGCACCAGCGGGAAGTAGTTGGCGAGGATCTTCTCATCGCGCCCTCCGGCAGCCTGTACCGCAATGGTGTAGATGCTGAGGAACTCTGACGGATGAATCCTGCCATCGTACTTCTCGGGCACGTCTGGCTTGAAGTTCTTGGTACTGGGCCACTGGACCTACCGCAGCTCACGGGTGAACGCAGGGCAACCTACCGCGTACGGCAAGTCGCCTGGTTCCCCTGGCGCATGCATATCGACAGTGGGCCCAACGCGCTGGTCAGATTGACGTCGCGCTTCTCTTCGACGCTCGATGCGAGTGCGAGTGTCTTCGTGTCGTCGTTCTTGGAGAACTTGGCGTTGATCGCGGCGAGCTCACGGGTCCGACGACGCGGTGGAGTCGGTGTCGAGGTTGGCCCGACGAGTCGGTGATCTTGGCCTTCGAGGCGGGGAGTGCATGGTGGTGGCACCCCCAGCGGTCTTGTCGGCATCGGCTTGCGCCTGGGCGTCTTGCCGGGGCTTCGAGGTGCTCGGTTGCCGGGGCTTGTCGCCGTTGGCGAAGCCGATGAGGCTCTGAATGGCGACCCTCCAGTCGTCTATCTTGTCTGGCGCTGGAGGGTAATCAAGAAGCAGCTGGGCTCGGGCCAACGCTTCCTCTAGAGTGTTGGGTGGCGGTGGCGAGCGACGCGAGGTGCGGGACATGCTCAAACTTCTAACAGTGTTAGAAGGAGCAACATCTCGTCCAGGCGACCGCACTGCGCTCGTGCCGGCGTGTTGACGCGCGCGTTGGCCTTGAGCGTCCCGCGACCCACCAGCTTGGCCTTGTTCCAACGCGAGTACGGTGCTAGGAGCACCGTGGCGTTGTTGATCCTGCACCTCCTGGGAGGGGTGCGGTGGATGTCTAGACGCTGAACCTTGCGGGGCCTTGTCCTTGGACCTGGTGACGACGCGAGTCCCACCGTCAGCGCCCGCTCTTCCGCCGGCGTCTGCCCCACCGCCCGTTTGCTCCGGTGGCGGTAGGATAGTCGCAGACGGAGCGGCCACCTCCGAAGTCTTCTTCTTCGGTGGCATGTCGATGAAGATGCTGATGTAGCGCGCGCTGACGCCGGATCAGATACGCACGACCTCGACGCCCCCTACCTGGCGCGCCAGAGATGTCGTGGGGAACGAGCACCTATGGGGCAGGGCCCCTTTTCGGTCCGGCAAGGGAGCGGAGGGCGCAGGCAAAGCAGATCGAGGCGAAAGCACGCTGGGGATTTTACCCAGCTTCGGAGCTCTCCGGAGAGATAAAACTCCTACTGCTGCTTTGTGTTCTATTCTATTCTTGCTCAAGAGTGTGGGTGTGTTGTAGTGTCGAATCAGTCGAAAAACCGAACCCCCTCTACGTGCGCATGGGCCTCCTTTTTATATGTTAAAGGGGTCACCGACAGGTGGCAGCGTAGGAAGAGGGGCAAAAGAGTAAAAACGCGGGTTGGTACAGCTGCTACCAACAGTGCCCCCTACCTAACTCTGACGGCAGGGGACAAGGGCATTTAATGCCCTTCTGGTCGCTCAAACAGTGCAAGGAAGCGACCGTTAGGAGCGCCACCGTCTGCCACGATGGCCTTCTCGTCATCTCTTCTTGCCACCTCGCACCGCATGGCTGCACAGCGCCTCGCCACGTGCTCGTGGGATGGTCCTGGGGCGACACATCGTCGGATGCACTGGAGCTCAGGTGCAGAGTGGCAGCCTTGCCGCGGCAAGCGCCTTGCTGCGGCCATTGCATTGTCGCACCCGCAAGCTTGCCGCTCGCTGGGTCTTGCCGGGACGCGCGGAGCGTCGCGGCAAGTTTTCTGAAGTGCCTTGGTTGGCCTTCCCGGCAAACTCCTCTTGCCGGGGTCTTGTCCTTCCCGGCAAGCTCCTCTTGCCGGGGTTCTGTCTTCTCAGCTAACACTTTGTTCTTGAATGGCAGTAAATAGGAATAGCGGAGGATCTTGGCGGACGCCCAGCAAGCCTTGCCGCGGGACGCTGCGACTGCCCGTGCACAAGTTCGGGGTACTAAGGTACCCCTACTTTAGTACACCGACACCAACTATTCGCAACCTCAAGGTCACAAAGATGCTAGTTGACGGCGGGGCCGGCTTGAATCTGATCTCCTCCGCGGTACTCCAGAAGCTCCAAATCCCCGACAGCGAGCTCGAAGAGACCGGTACTTTCCAGGGAATCAATCCGGGAAGGAGCAAGCCGAAGGGGAAGATCACGTTACCAGTGACATTTTGCAGCGAGCTGAACTTCAAAACAGAGAAAGTCACTTTTGATGTTGCTGATTTCCCATTGCCCTACAATGGGATACTTGGCCGGCCAGCGCTCGCCAAGTTCATGGTAGCATCCCACTATGCCTACAACGTGCTCAAGATCCCAGGTCCGATAAGTGTCATCTCTGTCCCTGGCGACAAGAAAGATGCCCTTATCTGTACCGACAAGATCTACCGGGAAGCAGCAGCCGCAGCCGAACGCAAACCACTTGCCGCCGAAGCTCCTGGGGGGAAGAAGAAGACTAAGTCCGGCAAGAGCTCTGATGCCCACTCCGGCAAGCGCACCTCTTCGGAGTGCAGCGCTACCGTCGAGGACGCACCATCGAGCTCCACCGGCAAGTGTAAGAAGGCTAAGACAGCTCCGCCAGAGACCAAGAAAGTGGCCGCCAAGGAGGACGACACTGGTGGTACCTTCACCATCAGTGCCACGCTTGATCCTAAATAGGAAAGCGCGCTCGTTGCTTTCCTACGGGCGAATGTTGATGTGTTTGCATGGCAACCATCTGACATCCCCGGTGTTCCCAGGAAAGTAATTGAGCACCACCTTGCCATCTGTCCTCACGCGCGGCCCGTCAAACAGAAAGTCAGAAAACAAGCAGTGGAGCGCCAAGAATTCATTGCAGAAGAAATCAAGAAGTTGGAAGCAGCAGGCCTGGTCAGAGGAGTGCTCCATCCAACGTGGCTGGCCAATCCTGTAGTCGTGCGCAAGGCGAACGGAAAATGGAGGCTTTGTATAGACTTCACTGATGTTAATAAAGCTTGTCCCAAGGATCCATTTCCCTTGCCGCGCATTGACCAGATCATCGACTCCACGGCAGGATGTGATTTGCTTTCATTTCTTGATGCATATTCAGGATATCATCAGATCTTCATGGCAGAAGAGGATGAGGAGAAAACCGCATTCATTACTCCATGTGGCACGTACTGCTTTGTACGGATGCCTTTCGGACTAAAGAATGCTGGTTCAACATTTGCGAGGGTAGTTCACGAAGCTTTTGAGCCACAGTTGCACAGAAATGTAGAGGCTTACATGGATGACATAGTGGTCAAGAGCAAAGACAGAGCAACTCTGATTCAAGATTTGGACGAGACCTTTGCAAATCTGCGCAAGATCAATCTCAAACTCAACCCCGAGAAGTGCGTGTTTGGAGTCCCTTCCGGCAAGCTTCTCGGGTTCTTTGTGTCTCAGCGGGGGATTGAAGCTAATCCCAACAAGATCAAGGCCATTGAGCAGATCGAAGCACCGAAGCGTGTCAAGGATGTACGAAGGCTTGCCGGCTGCGTGGCTGCTCTCAGCAGGTTTATCTCTAAGTCTGCTGAGCGCGCCCTGCCATTTTTCAAAATATTGAAAAAGGCAGGTCCAATGAAATGGACTCCAGAAGCGGAGGCTGCGCTGCAGGACTTGAAGAGATACCTGTCCTCCACTCCAATACTTGTCGCACCTAAACCACAAGAGAAGTTGCTGCTATATCTAGCGGCAACCAATCAAGTGGTTAGTGCTGCGTTAGTAGCGGAAAGGGAGGCAGATGATGAGCCAGCGGCCACGGCAAGTGCATCCAGCGACAAGCAGGGGGCTTCCCCGACAAGCTCTGGTCCCGACAAGGATGGATCTGTGCAGCCACAAGAAGAGAAGCAAAAGAAAATGGTGCAGCGCCCAGTTTACTTTGTCAGTTCCCTTCTGCAGGGGGCTAGATCAAGGTACTCTGGTGTGCAGAAGTTGCTTTTCGGCCTTCTCATGGCCTCGAGAAAGCTGCGCCATTACTTTCAAGCACATGAGATTACAGTTGTCACTCTCTTTCCGTTGAAGAGGATATTGCAGAATCCAGAAGGAACAGGCAGGATTGTCGAGTGGGCACTGGAATTGTCAAGCTTTGGCCTCAAGTTTGAGAGTACTTCAACTATCCAGAGCCGAGCATTGGCAGAATTTATAGCAGAATGGACGCCAACACCTGATGAAGAAACTCCAGAGACGAGCCTCCCCGTCAAGGAAGCAAGCAAAGAATGGATCATGTACTTTAATGGTGCCTTCTCGCTGCAAGGCGCCGGTGCGGGTGTGTTACTTGTCGCGCCCACCGGAGAACACCTCAAGTACGTGGTCCAGATGCACTTTCCCAAGGAGCAAGCGACAAACAATACTGCAGAGTATGAAGGTTTGCTTGCCGGACTTAGGATCACGGCAGACCTTGGAATCAAGAAGCTTATTGTCAGGGGTGACTCGCAGCTTGTCGTCCGCCAAGTGAACAAAGATTATCAGAGTCCATTGATGGAAGCTTACATTGATGAAGTGAGAAAGTTGGAAGAGCATTTTGACGGCTTACAGATGGAACATGTTCCAAGAGCCCGGAACGATGTTGCCGATGGCCTGTCAAAATGCGCTGCATTAAAGTTACCTGTGGAACCAGGGATCTTTGTGCTCAGGCTGACTCAACCATCTGTGATACCATCAACTGGACAGAGTAAAAAGAGAAAGTTGATTTCCGGTGACTACTTTCCGGCTGAGCTCCCCGAAGCCGCCGCCAAGAAGGTCCCCAAGATCAACACCAAGAGTGCTGAGGAGCAGTCTGCTCCGACAAGCCCTAAGGTTTGTTCCGTTGAAGCAGATGCTCCCGACAAGTTTTGCTCCGGCAAGCTTGCCGGGGAACATCAAGCTCCGGCTGAACCGCAGGTTCTTGCCGTAGAAGCAGATGTTCCTGCAGCAACGTTTATGCCTTTAGTCCTTGTTGTTGAGCCGCAAGCTCCGGCATGGGTGCAGCAGATTGTCCGTTTCCTTCAAACAGGAGAACTTCCCGAAGAGCAAGAAGAAGCGGAGAGAGTAGCCCGACAATCAACTATGTACCAGTTTGTCGACGACATACTGTACAGAAGGAGATTCAACAGAGTGAAATTGAAGTGCATTCCTCAGGAAGATGGACAGAAGCTATTGGCGGAGATACATGGAGGCATATGTGGTCATCACATTGGCGCAAGAGCACTTGCCGGCAAAGCTTTCCGGCAAGGTTTCTTTTGGCCAACAGCGCTCCAGGATGCAACTGCACAAGTAACCAAGTGTGAAGCGTGCCAGTTCCACTCCAAGCAGATACACTTGCCAGCTCAAGCTCTCCAGACGATCCCTTTATCCTGGCCATTTTCGGTCTGGGGGCTCGACATCCTCGGCCCCTTTCCGCGAGCTGTCAGGGGCTTTGAGTACTTGTACGTCGCAATCGACAAGTTCACAAAGTGGCCGGAAGTGGAGGCAGTGAGGAAGGTGACAACATAGTCAGCAATCAAGTTCTTCAGGTCCATTGTTTTCCATTTCGGAGTCCCTAACAGGATCATCACTGACAATGGCACACAATTCACGAGCCGCACCTTCATGCAGTACGTCCAAGATCTTGGTGCCAAGGTCTGCTTCGCTTCTGTTGCTCACCCGAGAAGCAACGGTCAAGCAGAGAGGGCAAACGCTGAAGTGTTGCGCGGGCTCAAGACCAGAACTTTCGACAGGCTGCACAAGTGCGGAAGGAATTGGATCGAGGAGCTGCCAGTGGTTCTTTGGTCGATCAGGACGACGCCAAATCGAGCCACTGGCCAGACACCTTTTGCTCTAGTCTATGGAGCAGAGGCAGTTCTCCCCACGGAACTCGTATACGGATCGCCTCGAGTGCTCGCTTATGATGAGCTTGAGCAAGAGCAGCTGCGACAAGATGACGCGCTGCTCCTTGAGGAAGATCGTCTTCAGGCTGCAGTACGAGCTGCTCGATATCCGCAAGCTTTGCGCTGCTACCATAGCCGCAAAGTCAATGCCAGAAGTCTCGAGGAAGGCGACCTTGTTCTTCGGCGCGTTCAATCCGCCAAGAATTCCAACAAGTTGACGCCGAAGTGGGAAGGCCCTTATCTGGTGAAGCGAGTCACTAGGCCTGGCGCTGTCCGCCTTGAGACCGAAGATGGCGTTCCGGTGAGCAACTCCTGGAACATTGAGCATCTTCGTAAGTTTTACCCATAAGGCGCGGTTGCCGGAACCTGTTCCGGCAACCACCTTTTGTACAAGCCTTGCCGTTGTTGCATGTAACCCTTTGTACAAAGCCGGGCGCAGATCCCGTGCATAAATAAAGCTCATGTGCTTCGCACATCTTGTCAAATTTCATGCCTTTTTCTTTTTTGCATGTATTATCTGACACTTTGTGCAGCACTTGCCCCCGGTAAGCAATAACGAGCCTTAAGGCTCCATATCTTTATTTTCTCTTCTTTCTTTTTCTCAAAAAGAAGGTTCCTTCGCCCACAAGTTCACCGGGGGGGGGGGGGGGGGAGGAGAAGATAATGGTGTGGACCAGGCGTCTTTCAAAGAAGTATAGCCTTGCCGGGACGCAGACGACAGAAAAGCTAAGTTGCCAAAGTTTGAGCACAATCAGTTTTAAAATTTCTTAAGTTATCTTCCTTGAACGGCCGTGCTTTGTATGGAAAACCTGTGCGCGGAGGAACCAACTCGTAGCTAGTTGTGCCCTTACTTTGTTTCAAGTCCGCTCAACAACTTAAGTGTGCTGCGACTAGTTGCGACAAGGTTTCTTGCCGGAAGCAGCACCGCCAGCAGGCTGCTGATGTTCCGCACTCAGCGCTCGCAGTAAGGGTGCCTGCGCCGGCAAGTTCCCTAAAAGCGTAAGGGTAAAAACATACAAAGGAAGGAATCAAGTAAAAGGGAATAACATAACAAATACTGCCCAAGATAAAGTTATATTACAAAAATGACTTGCCGCGCTCTAATAGATTGTTCCTGTGACATATCTGGCAGCGGCAAGAAAGAGGAGAAAATGGGCGGCCTAATCTATGCGGCCACCATCAACCCTCCTGACTTCATTCACCTTGTCCACAATGGGTGCGACAAGGGCTTTGAGCTCTGCAAGATCAGCACCCGCCGGCATCTTCTTGAGAACGTTGGTGAGGTTGAGGCCCGGATTGCGGAAGAGCACCTTCACCAACACCTTCTCCAGAACTCTGGCACAGATTGCGCGTGACTCGTCAGCCAGCTGCTTTGGGATCCTTTCCTGGAGTTGCTGGAGAGCTGTCGCCACGCCCTTGAAGAACAGAGTGAGCTTGGCGCTGGGCTGGAGGTTCTCGTCGGAGGAGTACCCGAAGCCCTCCAGTTCCAGCTGCGTCAACTCCTCGTCAATAACTGCGGCAATGTTGACGAGGCCCTCCGTCCAGAGCTCCACGGTATCCCTGAAGGTGTTCTGGGTCTCGGCAGCCCTCGTCAGCAGCGCCTCGTTGGCCTTGAGCTCCTGCTTCAAGTCCTCCTCCTGCTTCTTGGCGCCGTCCAGCGTCTCAGTCAGCGTAGCCAGCTTCAGCTCGAGATCGGCATTGGCGTCCTTGGCGGCGTTCAGCTCCCTGCCCTTCTCAGAGAGACGACCCTGCAGCTCACCATGGGCAAGGGAGTCCTTCTCGCGCTCGCACTGGAGCGCGGCAAGCTCTTCATTTTTCGCCTTGAGAGTGGCTTCTAGCTCCGCCACCTTCACCTCCAGCTCCTTCTTGGCGGCCTCGGCAGCTACTGCAGCATCTTTCGGTTCCTTGAGGGCCCCGCCAAGTGTCTCCTCGCGCGCGGCAAGCTCCTCATCATAGCTGTCCAAGTTGACCTTCCGCTGCGTCAGCTCGCCTTCTCGCGCGGACATCTCCTTGGCGGCAAGCCGCTGCTGCTCTTTGGCTTCTGCCTTCTCGAGGAGGAAGGCCTTCCGCGCCTCGACAAGCTGCGCCCTTTCCTCTGCAATAGACCGGAGGGCCTCTTGGTTGCGGCTCTGGAGCTCCTCCGCATGTTTCTCAATGTCCACTCCCGCCTGCGCGACAAGCGCTTCCCGGGACTCTAGTTTTGCTTGTCGGGCGCGGTAGAGTGACACCAACTTCCGGAGCAGCTGCTTCTCCTCAGACTCGTCGCTGCTGCCGCTTGGCGCGTCAACCACTGTCAGCCCAGCGGAGGCGAGCACTTCTCCCTCAAAAGCCTCTCCCTCGACCGGCGCCCTGGAGCTTGACGCCCAGGGGAGCTTGATGAAGACACCGTCGCCTGCCTTCAAGTAGGCGCCGGGCTGGGGCTCTTTGCAGCCTGGCGCTGCGTCAGCGGCAGAGGGATCGGCGGTCGGCGTAGCGCCTTGCGCTCCTGCGGCCCCCGGGTCGTCAGTACGATCGCCGGACCCCTCGCCAGTTCCTGCGCCAGCAGCCTTGGCGGCCTCTTCGTCGGCGGGATCATCAGCGTCGGCCTCTTCTTCAGTAGCAGCGGCATCGTCAGTATTGTCGCGCACGTTCTCCTCGCCGGTGGCATTGGTCTCCATCGGCTCCAAGGAGGGAGGATCTGAAGATAGGAAGAGGGAGAAAAAGTCAAGCAAATATCCAAAAAAGAAGATCAGAAGAAAAAGAACCAAGGGAAGTTTTCTGACAAGAAGGATTACCTGTGTTGGGCTCTGTAATCATGGGCTCCACCACAGGGGGATCACTGGTCCCGTCCCTTGCCGGAGAGCGCTCCCTTGCCGGGGAGTCATCCCTCGGCGGCGTAGTGGAAGTAGATAGCACCTCAGGGGCGGCTTCTGGCTGTTCCTGGTGGGCCTGTTCTGCTCCTACACAAGCAAATCAACAATCAGCATATCAGCAAGGAAAGAACACCCATGCGCGCCTGATAGCTGGAAGTAAAATTATGAACTTACGCTGGGGGCTGCGCTGGGGGCTGCTTCGGGGAGAGGTTGCCGGATCCGACGAGGTGGTCTCGGACGCGTCCTCTACTGTCACAGCAGGATCGTCCTCGATGACAACCATGGGGACCTTGGACCTCTTCGCCGCTCTCTGGGCCAGAGTCCTAGAAAGGAACAAGGTTCAGAAGAAAGCAGATCAGATACAAGACAACAAACAGCAAGAATCGAAGAAATATAAGTATGACAGAAAGAAAGTCTTACTTCTCCTCCTCTTCTTCCTCCTCGTCGGAGCTGAGCGCGGAGAGGTCGAAGTCCGGTACTCTTTCAGCGCGACGAGGCGGAGGGGTAGGCTCCCTTGGACGCTTGGCCGGAGCTGCGGCAGGATCAGAAGCGATGGCCCGAGAAGACCCCGCTCTAGTTGCCGGTGCGGCATGAGATGCTCCCGCGGCAACGGTGCTTGTCGTGGTGGAGCGTGTCCCGCGGAGCTGCGGCTGTTGGCCCGTCTGCCGCCCTGCTATGTCTCCGGTCCTGCGGAGGCGCCTTCTTGGTTGAGCTGGGGGCTGCACTGGGGGCTCCGCTTGCGGCAAGTTGCTTGAAGACGGCTGGCCGCTTTTGCCCTCGGCGGGCTCGCTCGATTCGGCCTCGGGCTCTCCCTCGCCGACGACCTCCCCGACAAGCTCCTCCCACTCGGCAAGGCTTGCCGCCTCGGCTGCCTCTGCCTCCTCCATAGTAAACCCGAACTCGCCCGCGGCGGCGGCCGCCGCCGCCTCTTCCGCCCTGGTGGCGATGCGCCGCATCTCGTCGTCGGTGGTGTCACGGGTGGGGCTCCTCTGCTCGTCAGTGCGGATCGCCACCTCCACCAAGTCGTTGAAGAATTGCTGCACGACGTCGTCGGCGGGCTCCTGCCAGGTTGGGATAATCCCATGCGAGTTGCACTCCGGCATCATTGCGCGGATGCGATCGAGCTGGGAGTTGTTGCACAATGGTACGACGCCCTGCGGCAGCCTGAACAACTCGGGATGGTTGGGGTCATGCTTGAACAGTTCCTCGAGCGTCCCATCCAACTCCAAAACAATGAAATTAAAATTGAGGCCCGGGCAAAGCCTCATAATATCCGCCGGACCACCGAATAGCCAGGCGGGTCTCCCCCTCTCCTACAGAGGGGCGATGCGGCGGTGAAGAAAGTCTGCACAAACAGCCCCTACAGTGGGGCCGCCAAGCCTGAGCCGCAAGATCCGGGTGGTGGCGATCTTCAGTCTAGCATCGTCCGCCGCCAGGGCGCTCCAATCGCCGCCTCGCACTACTCGGGTTTGGCGCAAGTTGGTGAATGGCTGCGGGTTTTCATCAACAATCCAACACCAATCCGCTCTCCACTCCTCCCATTTGCTACGGAGCTCCCCCTCCAGATAGACCTCCTTCATGCCGACTCTCGAGATCCAGGCGATCCCGCCAGCTAAGGGCTCTCCTTTCTCGGCCCGGGGCATGAAGTAGTGGCGAAAAAGGGCAATGTTTGGGTGGATTCCGACGAAGTTCTTGCAGAGATGTGCGAAAACCGCCATGGTCAGAACGGTGTTGGGGGTGAAATCAAGGAGATGAAACCCGTAGGTATTCATGATATCACAGAAGAAATCGGAGAAGGGTGGGAAGAGCCCGCAATAGAAGAACAGAGCAAAGAAGGGGTATCCTTTTGGACACCGTTTCGAAGTGGAAGCAGCGGCGGAAAGTACCTACGTGCGCGGATGCGCCCGCTTCTCCGTCGACCAGAAAAGATAGAACCATTCCCTCAGCTCCTTCGCGGAGAGCTCAGGGGGGAAGAGTGCTCGCTCCTTCCGCAGCGCCTCGAGCCGCAGCGCCTCAGCCGACTTCGCGCTCTTCCCGGTCTTCGGAGCCATGGCGGAGGCGGTGGGGGAGAGCGAGGGCGTTGGCGGCGACGGCGGCGACGGGGGGCGGAGCGCTGCTCTCTTTCGGCTTTGAGAAGCGGAGGGGAGCGGCGGAGATTTCTGAGGAAGCAACTGCAAGTGGCGAAGGTGGGGGAACGGCCCCTGTTTCCCCTGCTTATAAAGAGGAGGAGGCGAACGTTACGCTTTTTCCGAATAAAGAATCACCCACGAGCTCTCCCACGACGCCGCGTTTGACGCGTGCCGTTACGGGAGGGCGCGGTGGATACGGAGTTAGATTTGGTGTGGACCCACGCCGCGTGTGCCCGTGCCCTGTTTTGGGCCTGGCCCAACAGCGCTCGGCACCGTGTGTGGCCCAGGCCTGGGGGCTCCTGTCGGTGTACTAAAGTAGGGGTACCTTAGTATCCCGAACTTGTGCACGGGCAGTCGCAGCGTCCCGCGGCAAGGCTTCCCGGGTGCCCAGCAAGATCCTCCATAGTTCCTATTTATGCCATTCAAGAACAAAGTGTTTTTATTAAGAAGACAAGACCCCGGCAAGAGGAGCTTGCCGGGAAGGACAAGGCCCCGGCAAGAGGAGCTTGCCGGGAAGGCCAACCAAGGCATTTCAAGGAACTTGCCGCGACGCGCCATGCGTCCCGGCAAGACCCGGCAAGCGACAAGCTTCCGGAAGCGATAAGACAATGACCGCGGCAAGGTGCTTGCCGCGGCGAAGCCACCACTTTGTGCCCACGCTCCAGCGCATCCGTCAACATGTCGCCTCAGGACCATTCCAGGCGTACGTGGCGAGAAGCTGTGCAACCAAGCGGTGCGAGGTGGCGAGCGAAGATGACGAGATGGCCATCGTGGCAAGCGGTGGCGCTCCTAACGGTCGTTTTTCTACACTGTTTAGGCGACGCGGACGGGCATTAAATGCTCTTGTCCCCTGCCGTCAGAGTTAGGTAGGGTGCACTGTAGATAGCAGTTGTACCAACCACCCTTTTTACATTTGTACCCTTGCCTGCGTTGCCACCTGTCGGTGACCCCTTGTTCCTATAAAAGGAGGCCCATGCGCAACGTAGAGGGGGTTCGACTGATTCGAAACTAGAACACTCTCACGCTCTCGAGCAAGAGCATAATACAACCACAAAGCAGCAGTAGGAGTATTATCTCTCCGGAGAGCTCCGAAGCTGGGTAAAATCACTCGCGTGCTCCGCCTCGATCCGCTCTTCGTGAGCCCTCTGCTCCCTGCCGGACAGAAAAGGGGCCCTGCCCCATAGGTGTTCGTTTCCCACGACAACTCCTCTGTAAGGAACCAAGCATTTCCATGACAAGGAGACCCACACCAAGATTCATCGGCCCCTTCGTGATCACTCCAAAATTTAACAACCCCCTTTGAGATCACTACGAGACGAAGAGAAGACAGTTACCAGCTGGAGTTGCCACCTGAGTTAACTGATGTGCACAATGCTTTCCATGCATCAGAACCCCGGAAGTGTTTCCATCTTCCTAACTTGCCCGATCTCAACGAGGGCATTGACCACCGAGCCATCAACCTTAGCCCAATCTAACCTAGCGCGAGCTACCCATTAGCAACCTGGATCAAGAAGAGCGTCATACATGAAGCCACACCATCAAGTACTTCAAGCTCAATGGAGCACTACACGGAAGCTGAAGCAACATGAGGACTTGAAGACTACCCCAGATCCAAGTTTCCGTATTCCTTTCCGCGCCTAGTTCGGGAATCTCGGGGACGAGATTCTTGTAAGGGGGGGTAGGTCTGTCACACCCTGATTTTAATGCCACAACACTTAAGCTAATAAATCATGATAAAATGTGGTTTGACAAAAACTTTTGAGTGTTTTAGACCTTGCCTTGATTGGATTTTGTGTGTTGTTTGCAAGTGCTCTAAAAATCAAATAAATCCTCCAACTCCTATACTTCTTCTCCTTGATCCAAAAAACCTTTCCCAATGATCATGCCATGTGTATAGGACATAAAAATAATTTCTTGCAAAAATAATTTGGCCAAATAGTATTTTCAAAAATTAGTTTTTCAAAAACCCCTGAATTGAGGTTTGCACTTCAAGTACTTAATTAAGGGCAGTAAAAATCTTTCCAAAAATATATTTGACTCCTATTAGATATAGGATACCCAGAAAACACAAAAATATAATTTTTAAAGTTATTTTCCTATTTTATTTAAAAGCTTTTTCTTAAGGCTAGAAATGGTCTTTAATAGGGAAAAATTATTTTATTGCTTCAAAAATATTTGACAAAAATTAGGGAAACTCATAGGACATATATTGTCCATATATAAGAGTTTCAACACATGGTCATGTTCAAAATATTGGTTAAACCCCTCAAAAACCCTTTCTGGATATTTCAACCTTTTGAAATATTTACAAAGGAAATATTCTCCAAAAATTCCAAGAAAATTCTATCATGTCACATATGACATGTTTGATGATCTTGACAAGTATCATGTCATGGAGAATAGTATAACCCCATGAAATCCCCTCAAAATCATTTCTGTCCATTTTGAAGTTTGAGCAACTTTACATTGCCAAACATGTCCAAATTTTCTCAAACTTGGTGCACATGCTCCAATGGTCTAATAATGCATCTAGACGAAATGGCACAAGTTGGAGAACAAGTTAACTTGATCAAAGTGCCCCAAAACCCTTCCTGTCCAGAACCAAATTTGAACAACTTTGTATTACCAACTTTCTCTCCTTGACCCCAACTTTTGTGAGCATGATCACATGACCAAATGAGGCCACCACACCAAGTGGTGCATCAAGGAGAAGTGATTTACTCAACTGGATCTGCACAAGTTCATTTCTGCTAATTTCTAGGGTTTACCAAAGTTGCATTGTTAACTTCCTCTAAATGAGCGCCAACTTGGTGATCAACCCCATTTCTATATGACACTTGATCCTGTTAATCTTCATGTCATTTGGAATCCATTTGCTTGCCCAAACCACCATCAAACACCTTTTAGCAGAAATTCAAAATGCATGTTCTGGCCATTTCCACTAATCTCCATGAGCTAATCTTTCTCCCACAGCACCATCTGGTCCTCCTCTAACCCCTGCATCTTTCCCTGCCCGAGGAGCCATGATGATGGGGATGAAAATCTCTTTTTCCCTCTCTGGTCAGCACCATTTCTCTCTCTCTCAACCTCCCTCCTCACTCCAGTGGATCCCCAGGGCATCCAATGCCACATCCACATTGTTTACTCCCCCCTGCGACCACCAGACACAAGTGGACGCGCGGGTGCGCGCAAAAAGCTGCGGGTGCCGGCCATTTGCATGCTCTGGAGCACGTCAGCGTGCTCCCGACCGTTGACGCCGCGTCCCTCGACCACCTCGAGCCTCCCCCTCGCGCCAGTCGAGGTGCCTCGACGTCCGCAACACGCCACACCCCTGGGCCCCTCCTCCTTCTCCCTCCTGCGGCCTCCTTTCGCATGCGCGTCGGCCGCCCGAGAGCTCCAATGGGCATGCTCACACGCGCGCTGCCCCTGATGCTCCCCCGCTCCTTCTCTCCCTTCCCCTGGCCGTAGACCACGCCTAGGAAGACCCCCGACTTGAAGCCAAGCCCTCCCGTGGCCTCTAGCGACGGCTACGGCCTCGCCGGCGCACGGTCCCGATGTGCACCTCGCCACCTTCTATTTAAAGCCACCTCGAGCCCCCTCTCGACTCGTTTGGCTCTCTTTCTATCCCGTACGCTCCCCATGCCTACCCATTCGTCCCCCCGAGCCCTCCTTGCTCCTCCATGGCCGCCACCGAGCCGCCGGCCTCCTCTCAAATTCCCACGAATGAGGCCTCCTCCTCCCCTCCTTTCTCCATCAGGAAACCCCCAGGCCATGAAGGAACCTTCCCCCTCTTCTTCCTCTGCTCCGGTACCCCGTAGCGCCGATGCCACCATCACCTCCGGCCTCGTCCGCCGCGACCAACGCCCCGCTCGACCCCGTACTCCTCGGCGATCGTGCCACCCGCGGATGGATGCGTCTTGGCTCCCTGAGTACACCGGTGGGCCGAGCGCCGTGGGAGGTGGTCGGGGTCGCCGGCAATCATCGCCGGAGTCGTCGACCGCGCCAGCCGCTCGAGGTTGAAGACGACCGCGGCGGTGTGCGGGCGGGCCCTGCACGTCAGCGAGTCAGCGCCCGGGCCCGCGGGGTTTAAGTGAAGACGGATTCTGCGCCTACCGCTTCCCCGCGGTGAAGACGCCCTGGAGCGAGTACGCCTCCGACGTGGCCCCTGTCGCCCGCGTGGCCGAGCCGCTGGGCCGGCCCAGTGCGCTATGGCACTATGCTGCATCCAGTGCACAGCATAGGTATAACGCCCCCCTTCCTTTGTCTTTTTCTTTTTTTCCAGAAACTTATAAAATCCATAAACAATTCCAATGGACTCCAAATTTGATGATTCAAATTTCTAGTGACTCTATAAATCATGACCTACCTGGTGATACAACATGCACATTTTTCCAGAGACCTTTTCTTCACAGATATTTATCAAATCCCATTTTTCCTATTTCTGTGATGAAGTTTAGAAAATCACAGAGAGCTCAAGATTGTTACAAATGCCATGATTCAAATCCCTAGATGCTTCTAAATTCATAACTTAGTTTTTGAACATTTTTACTAATACTTTTTGTATCACCTCAAATAATGGTCTATTTCTTTATAAATAGCCAACTTTGCAAATTCATAGGAAAATAATCTCAACTCCAAATCCAGTGAAACCAATTCCTAGATGCTTCAAAAATCATCCTTTGTTAAATGGGTGCCTTTTCTCATTTTTCAAAAATATATTTCTGTACACTTCTTGCAAACCCATTAATCCCTTGATTCCATCATATTGAAATGTTCAGAGATGTCCATTGATCAAATCCTAATGAAACCACTTTGGTCATCCCTCATATGACCAGAGGTATCCCAGAAAAGTCCAACTCATATTTTTAGAGCACTTTTTTTTCCTGCCTTGTTGTGTTGCTTATTATGGTTGCTTTCAACGATAGTTGACGAAGTAGACGAAATGCTCGGAGTTGGACCAGAGATATTTGAAGACCTCGAAGACTTTGTTAAAACAGGCAAGCAGCCCTTTGACCATGCCTATGAAACCTTTTTATGCATGTCATATAGCACCATATTGTTGTTGCAACGGAATCATGATGAGGTAGTATCCACTTTGATGGTTTGCCACCGTACTTGCTCGTTGATACTTGCATTGTGCATGACCCTACCTTCTTATGAGGGATATGCCGGTGGGAGTTGATAGGATGCTAAAGTAGTGCTACGCAAAAAGGGATGGGAATATGCATGATGATGGAGACAAAGTATTTTCAAAAGACTTTTTCGAAAACCCCGTCGGGTGCCACTTATGCCTGAGGGAGATGATGAGATGGGTAACCACTTGATGACGAAGTGGTGTACCGAGGCAAGTGTGTGTGTTGTTTTCGAAAACGGATTAGATTTAAGATTTGATGACTGTCCCAACCTTACATGCGCAACCACTCTACCCTTATATGGGAAAGGGCATTATTGATTACCTAGATCGATACTAGCTTTGAGCCCGCATTACTAGTGACGGGGGAGAGTTGGTGCTCTCTCTCGGGACGGGGTCGTGCCAGGTAGGGCGGCCATGACTGTTTTCACAGGGCACCGGACACACCGTTGGTACCCCGTGCTTGTGGTATGTGATGAATATGGGAGCGAGGCTCCACAACTTTATGATGTGAAATGTTGGGCACAGGGGTAAGTACCAATCGAGTGGACTCTATGTTAGTGTCGTCTAGGGAAAGGTAGTGATCGGGTGCTTACCCCGGGTACTTGAGGTATCGCGGGTCGTGGATGACACAGAAGTTCCCCGGATCTTGTGGGTACAGTGTGCAACCTCTGCAGAGTGTAAAACTATTCGAATAGCCGTGTCCACGGTCAAGGACGGTTGGGCGGTGCTGCTTAAACTATGTCCAAAGTTTACAAACCAGTGTGTGTGGATAACTACTTGGGTCAAGTCAAAGGACTTGACGTGATTGAGATGGGTTGGTGCCCACTCTATTTATGTTGATATCTGTAACCTGTCCTCATGGTTACTTGAATTCTCTTGATGCATGTCTTATAAGTTGTTGAACATGTCATTGCACTCAAAACTAGCTTTCTGCAAAAATTTACCTATATCATGCATTGTTGTATCTTGAACCAAAGCATGGGTTGCTTGCGAGTACATTCAAAGTACTCATTGGCTTGCCACTGGTTATTTTATTGGCCAGGCATGTAAGAACAGGATGTGATGAAGAACACTTCGATAACGAACATGCGAGCTAGGACGTTTTCCAGTCAGAATGCCTGTAGGGCTAAGGCAGATGGCATGGGTCCAAGTTATCGACGAAGATTTCCGCTGCGATGATATACTCAAGACTTGACCATAATGGTCCTACTTGTGTAAAATGGTATGTATGGATGTAAGACTCTTGTTATTCAGCTTCTGTGTGTTCAGTGAGCATTGATCTCTGGGATCACTGTACACGTGCATTCGGTGATCACGACTTATGAGTCGGGGTCCCCACACGATGCCTCCGCCCATTCCGACCACCAGTCACCACCACGCTCCACTCCTCCTTGCCTTGTCTCTCATCTTTCATTTTTTCGATGACATTCTCGAGATACCAGTTTTCCGATAAAATTCTCGAAATATCATTAGTTTTTACACATGGGATTACTCCTGCATGGGTCAATCACAACAGGTGTTTTGTAAAAAAAATGCATATTGATGTTCCATGCAATGCACGAGAATCTAGCTTGTAATTATATAACGCAAATCACGAGCAGGAAGTGACATTTTTTGACACAACCACGTTAACATGGCCACGTAAATCACTAGCTAAAGTAAATACCATTATACTTATATCCCGATGCAAAAGGTTGAGTACATGTCCGAAGAGTAGAGTCGCACACATGCGCTCTGTCTCTCAGAATATCTCTCTCACACACACACACCAGTTACGTGACACCCACTTAAGCAGACACGTATGTTACAACTTGTGCACCCGTGGGTACACGTGATGCTGCGCATTTATTTAAGCCGGAAGGCGAACCCAAACAGTAGCTGCATTCATTCCCCTCCCGCCGCCTCTTCTTTGGTCGCCGTCGCCCAGTAGCTATGGCCCGGCCGAAGGTAACAACATACGCCATACTCCCGCCGGAGCGACGCTTTAATATGGAAATTTTAGTGGTCATGCATGCATCTTTTTGTGCTAGCACTCCTATATAAGGGTTGACCGGTCGCTTCCCGCGGACGTGCGCTTGCGGTGGAAGAGGAAGGAGAAGGGAAGCGGGCTGTGGAGTAATGTTTTTACCACAATTTCTTAGGAAACTGAGTGCAATAATTGAGTAGTTTTGCAAACTACCAGTACTACACCTGAAACGGTTCAAAACCTATACTCCCTTGCCAGCGCGCGCTTCCCGCGTGAAACGGTCAGCGTCGCCCTGGAGCGTCAGTGTCACATTAATGCACGGCCAGAGCGGAGACGACCTCTCACTAGCGCCGGCTTTGAAGTGGCGCGACGGCTGAGAGAGCGTCGCTTCCCGGTGCACGCGACTGCTCCGCGTCGAGACTGGCCATAGGCCCTGTTTGGATCCATGGGTTAGAGTTATTTGAGCTAGTTGGGGCTCAAATAGCCCTAAAGTATCCAAGCATGAGGGTTTAAATTGGAGCAAGTTGCACCGAACCCACCCAAAAAAAACTATCCCACCCAAGAGGTGCTAACTGGAGATAGTTCTCATTGGGACCACTGAAAGATCACTTTTCTCTCTCCATCAAGTGCATTTATTGTCAATCTAACCCTGTCAACCAAACACCTCTTTGGCTACAGTTAGTTCAGGGTTAGTCATGAGTTAGTCTAACCTCTAGCTAAGTTAGAGTATCAAACAGGAGCAGTATAGGACATGCAAGTTGCTCAAAGCATATAGTCAAATTCGTACGTGAAAGGATTTTTTTCTTTTTGAAAACGGAACCTGAAAGGAATTTTTTTGGAATGCTCTCGGCATGTCGCTAACATATGATGAGTTAACCGACCTCAATAGACAGCAAAAACGCCAGCCCGCCGCACTTTGATAGAGACGAGGAGGGAGAAGCGATACAGGTTGCTGGATTACTTGAGATAGGTGTCGCATGGAAGCCAAGAAATATGGTGATAGCGTGGGTTAGCCATGTACTAGTATGATGTCACTACACTGGGCTGCCGTGTTTCATACTCTTCCAGTCCACTATGGAGATGATTGGTTGATCTTATATCGCTGAATAATATTAAATATTATGAGTGCAGACGCTCCACCACGAGGTTCCTTTCTCCTTATCGGTCGTCGGGAATCTATGTTCTTCCACTCTATTTTTTTACATGAGCTTTGTTCATCCTTTTGCCAACACACGAGACATCTAGCATCAAGGTGCACATGTTATGCAAGGATCGTTCCATCTATATGAAGAACACGTGGGACTGGAACTACGAGACGGACATGTACCCAGGAGTGGACGTATGAACCTGAGTAATGTAGCTCAGTAAGTGAAGTAGAAAGACACAAATGGTATGAACATGCATGGCATATAGGGTGTGTTTGGTTGCGTTCTTGTCTCAGCATAGTTGTTCCCTCTTCATGCATGCTCAACTCAACACCCCTATTCATGCATGCTCTCTTCATGCATGCTTCTAGTGTATTTGTGCTAAACTAGTGTGGACTCATGCACCCTCCATACACTCTACCAAACACCCAAAAGTAGGTCGAGAAGGGAACTCTTGGGCGGCATTCACTACAAAAAAAATACACTTCCGTGATGATACGTGTTTGTCACAGTAGGTCGCGTTTTTTGTCATGCATGTACATCTATGACAAATATATGACAGAATCAAGATAGTCATACCTGTGCTGTCGTAGAAGTGTTCCATGACATTACCAAAATTATCATCCCGGAAGTGTCCACTTCCTTGACGATAAATTGTGCTTCACAGAAGTGCTTTCGTCAAGGGTGACCGACACGTGGCATCCACTGTAACGGAACGCCGTTAAGCTATCGGGTCGGGTTTTGGATCCGATAACCCGTTAATAGCCCCGACCAATGGGGATTTTCCACGTGTAAAATAAACATTGGCTGGAGGAAACACGTGTCGGCTCACCGTTGGGACAGATGTCATCCACTCATTGGACAGAAGGTGCCTATGATACGTCGACACGTGGCACGGCTCAACAGAGGCCCATTCCTGTGAAAAGGCCGGCCCATTTGACTTGGTCAAAAGGTGGCGAGACGGCCCATGTAAAGCCTGTTAACAGCCTGTTCGCATATAGCCCATTTACAGCCCGCTAACCCAAGGCCCGTTACACTACTGGAATCAGCTAATTTGCCATCTGCCAGCTCTTTGCCGTCTGCTAGCTGACGGCAAAGAAGCTCTTTGCCATCAGCTATTCAAAAGCGGACTGCCAAGAAAGGGCAGACGGCAAAGAAGCTCTTTGCCGTCCGCCAGCTCTTTGCCGTCTGCCAGCAGACGACAAAGAATCTTTGCCGTCCGCTTGCAGACGACAAAGAGAGAGGCGGCCCCCACCCCCTGCCCGTTTGGAAAAAACCTAACGGCCCACCTCTTTGCCGTCCGTCAGCAGACGACAAAGAGGCAAAAGGGCGGACGGCAAAGAGAGGCGGACGACAAAGAGGACGGTACCTAACGGCCCGTACCCCGCCCGTTACTCCTTTGTTCATTCCTCTCGCCGATGCGCCCCGCCACCACTTCCCACCCCACCGCCGCCGCCGCCGCCGCTCGCCGCGCGCCTCCGCCCCCACCACTCGCCGCCGCCCGGTCGCCCCACCACCCGCCGCCCCACCGGCCCCCCGCCCCGTCGCCACTGCCGCCCGGCGCCGTCGCCCCACCACCCGTCGCCCCCGCCGCCCCGTCGCCCCACCGCCCCGGCCCCCCGCCGCCGCACCGCCCCGTCGCCCCTCCCCCCCGCCGCCCCGGCGGCCCGGCCCCCCGCTGCCCCGGCGCCCCGGCCCCCTGCCGCCCCGCGCCCCACCGCCCCGGGCCCGGCGCCTCGCCGCCCCAGGCCGCCCCCGCGCCCCGGCCAGCTCCTCCACCGGGGGCCTCCTCCACCGCTCCGCCCCCCTCCTCCACCGGCCCTGCCCAAGGTGAGCCCCCTCCTTTTTTTCTTTTTTTCTGTTTTTTTCCTTTTTAGTTTTAGTTTAGATTTAGTTTTAGTTTTAGTTTTAGGTTTAGTTTTAGGTTTAGATTTAGTTTTTTCCTTTTTTTCTGTTTTATTAGTTTTAGGTTTATGTTTAGTTTAGTTTTAGTTTTAGTTTTAGGTTTAGTTTAGTTTGAGGAAAGAAAAAGAATAAGAGAAAAAGAGGAGAGGAGGAGAAGAAGAGGAGGAAAAAGGAAAGGAAGAAGAAGAAGAGAAGAAAAAAGAAGAAGAGGAAGAAGAAGAAGAAGAAAAAAGAGGAGAGGAGAAGAAGAAGAAGAGGAAAAGGAAAGGAGGCCGAAGAAGAAGAAGAAGGAAAAAAAGGAAGAAAAGGAAGAATAGGAAGAAGAAGAAAAGGAAAAAAGAGGAAAAAACCGACATGGCACCCCGACCCCGACCCCGACCCGGCACCCCGACCCGACACCCCGACCCCGAGACCCCGACCCCGACACCGACACGACACCCCGACACCGACACCCTGACACCACACCCACCCTTACCCCGACACCGACACGGCACCCCGACCCCGACACCGACACGGCACTACCTCGACTTCGACACGACACCCCGACCCCCCGACCCCGAAACAGCACCCCGACCCCAACACGGCACCCCTGACACCGACAGGACACCCCGACCACCGACACCTACCGAAAAGGTGTTCTTTGGCCTTCTAGAGGCCGACGGGGTCATATATTTGTGAATTATTAGTTAGGTCATATATTTTTCGATTTTGTTATGAAAAACATCATATATAATTGTGTTGATCGTGTAGTTTCAAATGTGCAGTTGTTTCATCGCTGCGAGGTTTGGTGTTCGACGACCTCGCCGTGCGTTTGACAAGCTCTGCCCCTTCGTTCGTGGGTGAGCACAAATGACAAGTCCTCCTCCCCCATTAATTATTTGATCTATTCCGATGAAACTTGATAGCTAGCTATATATGTGTCTTGAATCATCAGTATGCGTAACCAATATGTGTCTCCCGTTCGAAAGTGTCATAGTTATAAATATGCATGCATTTGCATATTTATAACCTTGATTCTTTCGAATTGTCCAACGCTATCCATGGACAGCCCGAGTATGTGTAGATTGGGTTCGTTTTCCCATATGCTTTGCTCCGGATCCGACGCATAAATTTCGTCAGTGCCTCCCCTGTTGTTCTCTGGGTACACATCCTCTCTGTTTATTGCAGAGACGTGTATCAGGAGAACAGCGGGGAGGTGCTGCCGAAATTTTGCGTCGGATCCGGAGCATAGCATGGGAAAATGAACCCAATCTACACATACACGGGTGGGATTAGGACCTATCATTACCTATTAGAGTGTAGGTTGCATGGACGTAATAAAATTGACAAAGTAGATCAACTGATGAATATATACATGGTGAACTACATATATAATTGTTGTGTGTCCAGTAGCTTTGAAAGTCAAGATGAGTGACCGTGCTTGGATGTATACCGGTCACACTGGTCAGAACAAATGGAGCGCTGAATGGTTCACAAAAACTAAGGGGTTTGTGCAAGCCGCATTTGCAAATGGCCAAAAGAAAACCTGGTGCCCCTGTTTCCGGTGCGGCAATTGGGAAAAGAAGACAGAGGATGAAATGGGCAAACACCTGCAGAAGAGTGGTTTTACGCCCGATTATACGGTGCGGACATTTCATGGTGAGTCTACCCAACGTGACCGAGCTGAGGTGGATCGTCGTCGCACTGACGAGCATGGTACCGGGATGGAAAACATGGTGCAAGGCTATGATGATGCTCGGGATTCGGATGAGGAGATGGAGGAATCTGCAAAGGCCTTCAATGAAATGTTGGAGTCTTCGAAACGTCCGCTATACGAGCACACTGAGCTTTGTCAGTTGGATGCCATCTCACAAGTAATGGCTCTGAAGGCTCAGTTCAACTTGGGCAGAGAATGCTATGACGCAATTATGACAATATTTGGACGCTTTCTACCCAAAGGCCATGTAATGCCTGCAAACCTGTACCAGTCGGACAAAATCCTCCGTGCACTGAAGATGCCCTATGAGAAGATACATGCCTGTGAGAAAGGATGTGCCTTATTTAGGCTTGGCTATGCGGACTTGAACTATTGTCCCATTTGCAAGTCTTCCAGGTATATTGTGGTAGACAACGGTATGGGTTGAGCGGGTAATGCCGGTGATGTTGCGTGGCTTCATCCCTGAGGATGAATGGCTAGTACTGGCAGAACTCAGCTATTTCTTCCGTGTTCTTTGTGCGAAAGAACTATCGCCTGGCGTGCTAGAAGAAATGGAAGAGTTGGCGCCGGAGTTGATCTGCAAGTTAGAGAAGATCTTTCCACTGGGCTTCTTTAATCCAATGCAGCATTTGATTTTGCATCTCCCGACCGAGGCAAGATTGGGCGGGCCCGTGCAAAATCGTTGGTGCTACCCAACTGAGAGGATGCAGAAGACGCTTCGAGAAAAATATAAAAATAAACGTAGAATTGAAGCTTCGATGGGTGAGGCATTCATCACAGAGGAGGCGGCACACTTCGTAACAGCGCACTACGAAGCCAAAAATCGTCATTTGCATAATCCGAAGCCTCGGTACAATGCTGACGAGCCTAAAAAAGGTGGATCCAACCTCAGCCTATTCAAAGGGAATCTCGCACCAGCTAGTGTTTCACATCCAGTATCTTTGGATAACGAAGAATGGTGGACCATTTCGTTGTATATCTTCAACAACCTGATAGAAGTGCGGCCGTACATCGAGTAAGTTCTCGGTACATTGTTTCGCAACTTCTATTTCCTTTGAACTACTCTTATTCCTGGATATGTCATACAGTCGATACGTCACCATATTCTCGTATGGAGCGGAGATCCAAAAGGATTCCGTCAAAGAGTATGAGCTTCTCGCAAAGCAAGGAGGTGGCTATCCCGGTTTCATCTCTTGGTTCAAACAAACGGTAATTTCTATTAGACAATTTCATTTCATTCGCTAATTTGTGCATAATGCAACAATCCTTTCATATTAAACTTGTAGGCTAATTCAGAGTCTATGGACACCGAATTGAGACAAGTCGCTAATGGTTTTGACTATAAGGTCCGTTCATTTGACAAGTATGACATCAACGGGTATCGCTTTCGTACCTATGGCAAAGAGCTATCTATGGCCGACCGAAAGTCAACAAATTGTTGTGTATCTGCTATCGGCGAAGGAGGTACCGAGTATTATGGGAGAGTTGAAGCAATTTATGAACTTCTGTTCTATGGTGAAAATCCACCGAATGTCGTAGTCTTCAAATGTTATTGGTTTCAGCCGAAGGAGACTAGAAGGACTCATGAACATGTAGGGCTAGTTGAAATCAACCAAAGCACTCATTTATATGTTCCTGATGTCTATATTATGGCTCAACAGGCGACCCAAGTATTCTATCTACCGTGGGCCTGCCAAACTAATCCAAATCTGAAAGGTTGGGATGTCGTTTATGAAGTGCCGCCACGTGCTAGACTTTCTCCCCCAAAGGAAGAAGATTATGAACCTCACATTAACCCAGACACATATGAAGGAGAATTCTTCCAAGAGACACGTCTTTCCAAAAAGCGTTTCAAGAACCGCTATACTTCACCCCAAAACATTGAAGTAGACAGCGACAATGAATCCGACATCACCCCAGAGGAGGAACAAGAAGAGCCGGAACAAGAAGAGGTTACTGCTGCGGATGACCTGTCAATGCTTGACCGATTACGTCAAGGTGGCCTTGCACATGTTGATGCCAATGAACCCTATGAGCCCGTCATTGATTATAGTGATGATGATGATTATGCATTTATTGATGATACTGATCGAGATTATTAGTAGTGTAGGGTATTACATTTTTTTATGTTGTACTTGATGATGATACACTTAAGTGATACACATATTATTATTCATGTCGGTCTTTTTTTATGTTGTACTAATTTTGTTTACTGTTTGTCATGGCAGGTGTTGAAAGATGGTGGGCGCTGGTCGGGAGCGTGGTCTGAGGTCTTCCATTCCAGACGCACCTCTCCGCCGAGCGTTGCTGGACAGTATGGCCACACCGTCGGGCCCTTCTTCGTCGACCGCGGTGCCCAGCAGGGGACGAGGTAGGAAGAGAGGAGGTGGGGCACGTGGTCGTGGGAGAGGAAGTAGGGTGACTGCTACGGCGCCTTCCTCGCCGCCACCCCCAGCCGTTTCACCCGAGCACGTGACTGCTAGGGTGGACTCGTCCGAGGAGGAGGCTACACGGACTCCGGTCCACGAGCCTCCGGTCCACGGGTCTTGGGCCCACGAGCCTCGGGTCGACTGGCCTTCGGCCCCCGAGAGTTCGGCCCACGTGACCCCGGAGGAGCACACGTCCGGATGGGGTACCTGGCCGGATCAGCCCGAGGAGCCGAGTGGCCATGCTGATGATGGCGGGGAGCCGACTGATCTTGAGGAGGAGGGGGGCACCGTCTACCAGCGTGGTGCTACACGGCTCCCGTCCGTGCCGGTGACCCGCGAGCAGAGGTGGTTGATTTTCCCTGATGGGTAGAGGTACGTAAGTGCATTTAATATTTTTGTACCTTGTGCATTCACGTTTTTTCAAATAACTAATGCGTTGGCCTTGTCATGCTGCAGGGGTTGGGACCACCATCATAGTGTCCGCCGGCCCAACTCCGTTCTTGGAGTTCTTTGCCGGCAAAACTTCCTGGGGTTTGTCACGTTGCCTGGTGAGGGTCGGCTTCCAGAGCTTGGATTGAGCTGGGAGCACTACGTGGCTGCCCCGGCCCCGCCGGATGAGATTATCGATGGTGTCGTGTGCGACACGAGGGCAGACATGGTGATTAGAAAGTTCTGGGTAATTTCTCCTTTACACATTTAAAAATCTTCAACTAGCTAGTTATTAATTGTACTAATCAATATTGTCTCATTTGATCGCAGACATTCTATAGGTGTGAGGAGGGATACGAGGAGGACGAGGCACATGTTATCGAGAACGTCTGCAAGCGCCTACTCCAGAACTTACGGCACGAGGCTCGGGTGCAGGCTGTTCGAGACTACTACGCCTTGCGTGGTATCAAGAAGACCAAGCCGGCGTGCCGCGATAAGTTCCTAAGTATGGAGCAGTACATGAAGGTAATTCTTAAGGCCTTCTCTACTTAAGTTCCTTCATTTAGTAATTCTTAGCCGTAGCGCTCAAGTTTCTATTTGCTAACTTAGGCGCCTCCGAGATGGTGTGCGGATCGGATGGATTGTTGGGAGGTGTTGGTCGATGAGTGGTGCTCACAACGATGGCTAGCCCTCCACAAGGAGGCCAAGGACAAACGTGCCCAAATGGAAGGTGTGCCACACCATCAAGGCAGCTCCAACTTATATCAGTTCGGGCGCAACTGGGTATGTGGTTTGCTTCATGATTCATGCAATTCATTCATCATGCTAGCTTGAGCCCTTTAATTACTAATTTTCATTGTTTCTCTCTTTCAGGCACGCTACAATAAGGCGGATAAGGTGCCAGAGGTGTACGACCTGTATGCCATGGCCCACACTGCCTCTTTCAAGAAAGTCAAGGCTTTCTCTCAGTCTGACCTCGATGATGCAAACAACTTCACCAACATCTCCTCCCACAACAAGCTCGTGAGATATAGAGATGAGGGGAAGGCGAGGAAAGGGGAGGACTTTAACCCGAGCCAGGGTCCCATTGATCCAGAGCTGTTGATGATATCTGGTGGCGGGAGGTCCCATGGCTCCATAGCCATTGGAGATGGACTTATCCGTTGTCCTAGCACTCTCCCGGAGATCAAGGCGCGTCAGTCGAGCTCCGCTCCTGAGATAAGGCATCGTGAACGGCCAGTGCAACTCGCCATCAAGGTTAGTGATACGTACTCAGTTATCTTTCTCCATTACATTGTGTGCGCTTCCATCAATGATTACAAATGGTCATGTGAGTGGTGTTGCAGGCTGCTATACAGAGTGAGAGAGATAGAACAGAGAAACTTCTGGCGGAGGCGGCGGAGAGGCAGCGGGAGTTGGAGGAGAGGACGGCAAAGATGATGGAGGAGGAGAGGGCACGGAATGACATGCAGGCAAGGGCCATGTACGAGCTCCTTGTGGTAAGTTTCTTCTGCAGATTAGCCAAAACATTCATGTAGTGTTTGTCTCATTACTAACTAGTATGACTGAGTCGTCAGAACCAAATGTGCAGTCTGTGTGCGAGAAGGCAGGTCAGACCGCTCCGCCGATGCCAGTGATTGCTCCTGGGACCACGGTGAGTTTTATTTGAAAGGACATTACTTGCTAGTCTTAACATTTGAGTGTCATCATGCTAACAAGACATTGGAAATGATCTTTGGTGCAGCGTAACTCCAGACAAGCATCGCACGATCCTTCTCCAGCTACCGACACGAGCCACCACGCTCCTACACCTCCTGGATCTTGGTAAGTTTATCTAGTGTTTTGCTTAACACATGCATAAAGACCTAGACTTAGCTTTATTTCCTCCAATGCTTACCATAATGACCTAGACTTAGCTTCTTCTCCTCCAAAATGACTTAATAAGCTTACTGACCTCCAAAACCATCCATTTTACCTAAGTTAGCTCTAAAACGATCTGTACTTAGCTTACTTATGTCAAAAATTGCATAATTAGCTTAGTTAGCTCATAGACGATCCATTTTACCTAAGTTAGCTCTAAAATGACCCATTTTACCTAGGTTAGCTTATAAATGATCCAGTTCATCCAAGTTAGCTCAAAAAATGACCCATTTTACCTAGATTAGCTCCTAAATGATCCATTTTACCTACGTTAGCTTTAAAATGACCCATTTCACCTAGGTTAACTCCAAAATGACCCATCTTACCTAGGTTATCTCATAAACGATCCATTTCAACTAATTTAGCTCATAATCGATCCATTTCACCAAGTTAGCTAAAAAACGATCCATTTCACCTAAATTAGCTCTTAAATGATCCATTTCACCTAAGTTAGCTCAAAAAGATCTATTTCAACTAAATTAGCTCATAAATGATCCATTTCACCTAAGTTAGCTCATAAATGATCCATTTCACCTAAGTTAGCTAAAAAACGATCCATTTCACCTAAGTTAGCTAAAAAACGATCCATTTCACCTTAGTTACCTAAAAAACGATTCATTTCACCTAAGTTAGCTAAAAAACTATCCATTTCACCTAAGTTAGCTAAAAAATGATCCATTTCACCTTAGTTACCTCAAAAATGATCCATTTGACCTAAGTTAGCTAAAAAACGATCCATTTCACGTAAGTTAGCTAAAAAAAGATCCATTTCACGTAAGTTAGCTCATAAATGACATACTCTTCTTGTTTTAGTCTTCTTCTTGTTCTACTCTTCTTATTCTACTCTTCTTGTTCTAGTCTTCTTCTTGTTCTACTTTTCTTCTTGTTCTACTCTTCTTGTTCTAACTTTCTTATTTTTCATTTTGCAGATTTCATTCACTTGACGAAAGCTTGCATAGATGGAGTGCTCCTTATCCCTTTCTCTATTTCTTTTGTATCGTTGAACTATGCATGTATCGTTGGATGAAACTATTGTAATATAAATGGTTGGATGCCTCTATGTTGAACTTGTTATGTATGGTGGAACTATGCATTTAATATATATGGTTGGATGATGAAGTTATGTGTTGGATATCTTATATGTTTGCTCTGTAATGACCTTTTGAAATATATCTATATATGTCATATATATTTGTGATGAAAATTGCTGGATTTAATAAAAAACAGATAAAAGAGCCAATATGCAGGCTCTTTGCCATCTGCCACCGACGGCAACGGGCTCTTTGCCGTCTGCCGCGGACGGCAAAGAAGACACGTGGCATCCAGCTGTGCTTCTTGGGAGCTGACCCATTTGGCCAGTTTGCCTACAGTGGCAGACGGCAAAGACTTTGCCATCAGTGGCAGACGGCAAAGACTTTGCCATCAGTGGCAGACGGCAAAGAACCTGCCATGCAGTGACGTGTAGTCGACATCATACGACGGACGGCAATGACAGTGGCGGACGACAAAGGCCTGCCATTAGCCACTTAACGGACTGACAGCGCAATTATTGCCGTCCGCTCTCTTTGCCGTCTGCCGCGCTCTCTTTGCCGTCTGCGGCGGACGGCAAAGACTTTGCCATCAGTGGCAGACGGCAAAGTAGCTGTTTACCGTAGCCTACGTTGCCGGAGCCTTTTGCCGTCCGCGGCTGACGGCAAAGGCCTTTGCCGTCCGCTGTTCATGCCTTTGCCGTCCGCCATGGCAGACGGCAAAGTAGCTGATTCCTGTAGTGTTACGCCCTATCCGAATTAGGCCCAGTAGCGTCATCTGGGCCACCCGATATGATTCCAGCCCGTTTTCACTTCTGGCCCATGTATGGCCCATGACGTCTTTCGGCCCATATGAGGCCCTATGTAACTCTTGGCCTATTAACGGCCCGTGGTGAAACTGGCCCATAATGAACAGTGTATTACTTTACACCCATTAACGGCCCGTGGTGAAACTGGCCCGTAATGAACAGTGTATCACTTTATACCCATTAAGGGCCCGTTATTCCATTGGGCCGTTTCCAGCCCATGTTATCTTTCAGCCTTCTCAAAGCCCATTTATTCTTGGGCTCATTTCTAGCATTCGTTTGCTTACGGCCCGTTACTGTCATTTTCTGCTTATGGGCCAAATTCAGCCCGTGGTTACAGTCGGCCCGTTTGTGGTCCGTTAACACGTTGGGCCGTTTTCATAGCGTCATGAAATACGGCCTATTAACGATGGCCCGTTATGGTCGGACCATGAACATAAAATTCCAACTCTAGCCCGTTTACGGCCATAATGTGGCCTGTTATTGGCCCATGTTTGGCCAATCGATCATACTGCCCGTATAAGGCCCATTGATGATACGGCCCGTAGAAGGCCAATTGTTTCTGCGGCCCGTAGAAGGCCCATTGTTTCTACGGCCCGTGGAAGGCCCACTATTTATACGGCCCGTAGAAGGCCCACTATTTCTACGGCCCGTAGGTCCAGTGTCACTACAGTAAATATTAGCCCATGGTTATTGCGACCTAGTTTTAAAAAATAGGTTATTGCAGCCACTAGCAAACCGCAGAAAAAGAACTGCACTGACTACACGAAAACAAATAAACAAGACAACAAGGAAATAAATAAGCAAGCAACTTACATCCACTGGGCATCAAAGTTTGCCACCAGTGCAAATATAGGGAACACAACAGCATATAAACGCCGCAGCAAAACAAGTCCAGAACTGAAACCACTTCAGAAGAGCTCAAGAAACAATATCTTGGGTACCCATAATGCTGGCGGTTAAGTCCTCCAGCGCCTGCTGTTGCACCAGAAAGTATGCATCTGAATTCTGCAGGGACTTCCTCAGTCCTTCGGCTTCCTGTCGGATAACATCTGATCGATGTCTTTCAACTTGAAGTTGAGACTCAAGAAGCCGAACTGATTCAGGCAACGAGTTCGAAGAGCTGGTGCCAGTAGTGGTAGCCAGTAACTCGAACACTACATCAAGACAGGACTTTGGGGTTGTCTCAGTGTCCTCAATATAGTTTTTATCAGCTTTCTTGGAGACCAACAGGGATGTATCACTATCTTGAACCTTATCTGCATTACTTCCTTTACCATTGCATAACAGGGTACTCTTCTCCAATAATTTATCCGCGTTCTAAAAGGGAAACAAACAAACACATCTCAGGTTTACAATGTAGTATATGAAACTCATTTTTGTAAACCAGTTCAGTAGTAAGGTGGACAGGATAATAGCATGAAACAAACATATATCTATGTAGTATGGTCACTGTATGGTCTATATCATTCTAGTTTATGTTGCCAAATCAAGATAGATACAGTTCGAATCATATCTATTTAAGACAAAGCAGCATAGACAGAATATAAGTGTGGGAAACTACACAGCAATAACAACACTTGTAATGTGCATGGCATCAGAACATAACTGTTTATTCAATTGAAACTGAAATCAACATAGAGCAAGTTACAATAGCAAACAGCCAAACACGTTGAAGAAACAGGTTTAGAACATACCTGTTGCGCCATTGGAGTTTCAATTGCATCCTTCAAATTTGAAATTGGTTGGTATCAGTAAATACAGTGATGCGAGAGCAAAGTAGCATGAACCATAGCTACGGAACCTGACCTAAGAACAATTCTTCTTCTGCTTTAAGCATTGACTTCGGGTTTGGAGTGGTGGTCCTCGTGATTTGGGCACTGCAGTTGCCTTACTAACTGCTCGTGTTTGGGTGCTCTGTGGTGGAGACGGTGATGTGTCAACGGGAACTGGGTGTCTATCTGCTGGGGTTGGGGTTAGAAGGGGTGTAGCTGGTTCTCTGTCCAACTGGGTAGGGGTACAATCTGCATGAGTGTGGGTTATGTGTGGTGGGGCTGATTCTTGGGCAAGTACAACAGTGGTTCTATCTACATCGACAGGTAGCACGATCTTTTCTGAAGACCGTGTTTTTACTCCCACAGATACTGCCATCACTCCCTCCAATTGAAATGGCTGATAAACAAGAAAAGTAATTGAATGTACAGACATTGTAAGATAGACAGGTGCAATGGATAGTAGGGAAGAAAACAGGGCATGAAATAATTCACATTTATGTTGTCTAAGCAAACAGAATAGCAGGACATAATTTCACATATATGATGGCTAATTAAACAGGATAGCATGACACAATTTCACATGTATGATGGCTAACTAAACAGGATAGAATGACATACTTCGAAATATGATGAGTATGTAAACATGATGACATGATATAACTATACGATGTGTCTATTAAAGTGGTTGGCATGCCATAAATCACAAACATGCCGTCGATGGAAACATGATGGCATGATATAATTCACGGATAGAATGACATAATTTAAAATATGATGACTATGTAAACAGGATGAGATGATATAACTATATTATGTCTTTAGAAAATGGGTTGGCATGCCATAATTCAGATACATGCTGTCTATGTAAACATCATGGCATGACATAATTCAAATATATGATTTATATACTAAGGAAGTGAGCAGAGGGCAATTGCATATATGATGTGTCAACTAAGGAGATGGCATTCAATATTGTGTATAAGATGTAAAAAAAATAAGCATTGCAATACAACATATGCATTAGATGAGTAATATAACCCTGCCAAGTTTGAGCATACACCTCAGGGGGATAATAGGACTGGTCATCTGCCTCTGAATCCTCCTCTGAAGAGCTATCTGTAACCAGCAAGATATCTGCTTCAGCAGGTAGCATTGTCTGCTCTGAAGACCTTGTTTTCACTCCAGATTTCTCCATCACCAATTCAAATGGCTGATGCACATGAAGAGCAGTTGAATATACAAATATTGTCGACAAAAGCAATGAGAAATACAAAAAAGGACGACATGATATAATTCACATATATGACGCTTGCCTAAACAGCATGGCATTGCATAATTCACATACATAATGCCTTGCAACAAGATAACATTGCATAATTCACATATATAATGTCTTGCAACAAGATGGCATTGCATAATTCACATATATGGTAATTAGACACTAAACAGGTGGCATTCACACAAAGCATGTCTAAACTAAGCAAATGACATAGCAATGCAAGATACCATACGCACGATATGAGTAACATAACCCTTCCAAGTTAGGGCATGCACCTCAGGGGGCAAATATGACTGGTCATCTATCTTTGAATCCTCCTCTGAGGAGCTATCGGTAACCAGCAAGACATGCGCTTTGTCACATAGCATTGTCTGCTTTGAAGACCTTGTTTCCACTCCAGATTTTTTCATGATCGTGCCGAATGGCTGATGCACAGGAAGAGTAATTGAATGTACTAAAATTGTTGACAAATTTAACACATAATAAAAAAATGATGGCATGATATAATTCACATATAAGATGACTGGCTAACCAGGGTGGCATTGCAAAATTCACATATATATGATGCCTAGCTAGAAAAGATGGCATTGCATGATTCACATATACGATAAAGAAATAAAATAGATGGCATTGACACAAAGCATGTCTAAACTAAGCAGATGACATCTTTAATGTATATAGTAAGCAATGCAAGGCACCATATGCATGATATTACCAACATCAGCATGCCAAGTTAGAGCGAAGACCTCATGGGGTAAATAGGAGTGGTCTTCTCCTTCTGAATCCCCCTCAGAACAGTTATCTTCCTCTTGATTACGATCCAAAATGGGTGGAGGGGGGGGCTGCCTTTGCGCCCACCATGGAATGACGTCTGCATGAAATTTTATTGCCACGCAAGGCTCGTCTCTTTTGCTCTACATGATCAGTTCCATTGTGTATAATAACTGGCATGCACAGGAATAAAACATAGTGAGATTATGTAAGGAGTGCATGCACAAATCCAGAGTGATGGTAGCAAACTATGGATAGACCCAAAACCAATGATAGCAGGCAGATAATAGCTTTAGTTAAAAATACTGATAATGGCTCCATTAATGTTTGTTTGCACCCAACATGAAACTCATAGTAGACACCGGAGATTAACCAGATAGTAGACAGATAGTACTGATTGCTGCCCCAATATGTACCCCACAACCATTTAAGAACTCGAGTTTCAGCATTAGTTTGGACCTGACTCGGAGTCTAATAGGTGAACACGATGATAATGTAGCATGTCATCATATTAAGCGACGCATAACATAAGGAGACACGGAAGAGTGCAAACTCTCTTGCGGACCCGTGTAGTCCTCAAGGTCATCTGCTCAGTTGATGATGGTAATGCAGTTGTCGTGGCAGCCGGCGGCGGGGAAGAAGATCTGAGGCGGCGAAAGACAGTTTGGAGAGCGGATCCCTGCTGTGGTGAACCCTTCCGTCGTTGGAGCAGCTGAGCTGGGGTGGAACACAGCGCCACAGGAGCAGGACAAACCACACAAGGTTTTCTTTGACACATATCTGTAACAGAAGTAATTGAGTAAGGGCTTGTTTGAATTTGAGGATTCTAACAATGCAGGGATAGGAAATAGACAGGAATAGGATAGGAATGCACATGCAAAACAGAGAATTTAAAAACACAGGATTTCTGCCAATCTGGGTGTTTGATTCACAACAATTGGAAGATCACAGGATGCAAAAAAGCATGGTGAGATTAAGTCAAACCACAATAAAATGTACGGTTATAATGCTATTATGCTACTATCTCTTAGTCTTGTGCTTGATGAATAGGAATATGAAAAGGACGAGAAGTGGAAATTAGAATTCCTGCGGTTTTTCTTTCAAGGAGACACTAAAGGAACAAATCCTACAGTTTTCCTTTGCTCCATTCCTTTGCACCAAATTCATGAAAAGTAGTACCATAGGAAACTTTCCAATTCCTATGTTTTTCATTCACTTTTCCTTTCAAGAACTGGCGATTCTAGTAGGCAGGCTTGAGCAAGAAAACTCCTACACTAAAAAATGTTTTTGTGCTACTTCTATTACTTTGGACCCAGGCCACTGCCATACTAGCTCAACTCCCAGGCCCATCGACAAATGCACAGCTCAAACGCGCAGAGATAAATAATGATGGCGTTCAAGAGAGTCCATCACGGATAGCTAAGTTGCCTGGTACCTCACCGCTTGTCATATAGTAGGATAAAATAATCGTATTTCCCGTTACTACGAGTGCTCAGTGGACAATATATATAACATGTAGAGTAAAAAAGAGATGCAACAAGTGTACAACCTCTTTGGTGAAGCCATGTCGATCTCAGCGTGATTGGGTTGGTTGGTGAGGATGCTTCGGCTGACTTTGCTGTCGGAGGAGGGGAAGAAGATCTTAGGCGTCTGGAGATGGAGCCCGAGGTACTGCTCCGCTGTGATGGAGGGTTTCGTCGTTGGAGCAGCTCCGGTGAGTTGTACGACGCCAAGGCTGAAGCAGGACAAGAGAGACAATGAACAACGTTAACCTGAGTGGAATTCTAATAGCATCTCCAATACATGACGTAAAATACATAACCACAAATTGCTAGATGTAAAATACATCAGCCGCTCATCTCTGAACTTAACTGTCGAAACTGAACTTAACTGTCGAAACTGAACCTAACTGTCGAAACTGAATTTTGCTGTCGAGACTAAATTTTGCTGTCGAAACTAAACGCACTAGCAAGGTGAGGCTACACGTCGGTCGACTGAATTTTTCATCTCTGGTCAGTCGATTTTGCAGCCGTTGGATACGAAATCAAGGGCCTGCGGTTCATCTTCAACCTCCAGCCCCCTAAGCCGCCAGCCACCACCGGCCAAACAGCAGCCCCCCGCCGCCCGCGGCCGGCGGTGCACCGCCCCTCCCACCCCGAAAACACTCCCCACCGCCGGTCCGCCACCGCCACGGCCATCCCTCATTGCCCCCCCCTGTGCTGAGCTTTTTCTCCGGCGATCCCCACGCCACCGCCCCGCCAATGCCCCGCCACCACCAGCGACCACCGCCCCCATCCTGAACCCTAAGATAGACAGTGGGGTACCTCTCCGGTGATCCCCCCTCCCTGCTGCGGCTGGTTCTTCCTTCATCCCGGTGAGCCCACCCCTTGAAAATCGACTGACCCGAAAGTTGATTCAGTCGACTGAAGTGTAGCCAAATCGGAGCAGCATCGCAAGCAAGAGCAAGAGCGAGAGCAGCAGCGCAAGAAAGAGCAATAGCAAGAGCAGACCAGGCATGGGACCGAGAGCAAGAGCAGAGCAGCAACGTGAGCGAGAGCTAAAGTAGCAGCAGCTCCTACTGATGTGGACGTCACCGCCGAGGGATCGACACCATGGAGGAAGTGGCCGGCGACGCCGCCATGGATGGAGCCGTGCCGTGTCGGCTCGGGACCGAGCGCCGGCAGCACCGTGAGATCGAATCAAGAAGAAAATGCGGTGATTAGTGTACAACCTCTTTGGTGGCGCCAATTAGGCCGCAGCTTCATCTGAGGAAACGGTGATGATGATGCCCTTCCGGTGGTGCAGGTGAAGACGGCAGTGTGGGAATGGAGGTGGCGCGAAAGACGAGAAGAACATCGGGGCAGCTCCTTGGAGGTGGAGGACGGGGTGGCTGAACTGGCGGGACGATGAGATCGACGACGGATCCTCATCTGGTACGGTGGATGAGGGACGTCGAGGTGTTGCTGTGGACGATGTCGTCGAGGAAGAAGCTCCGGCTGGGTGGCGGACGGAGCAGGGTGTGGGGTTTCGTCGCGGGTTTTCGCGGCCTCGGTGTATGAATGGGTGGGCAGATGAGATGGCAGTGGGGAACCATGGCTTAGAGACGCGCTTGTCCGAAATGTGGGGTAAGTTACGAAAGTACCCCCCATCGATTTGAGGCGGTTCTTTCGGTTCAAGGGTACCACGGGCATTTCGCGTGTCGGGATTTCACAGGAGGTGGGAGTTTTCGCGCGCGTTGTAGTTTCGGAATAGCAAGGCGCGGGTTGCGATGGAGGGAGTTGTCGGAGCACAACGAGACAAAGATATATCTTAAATATTTCGGGCTAACAAGGCGCGGGTTGAAGAGGCGGGAGTTTTGCAGCACGATAGACAGAGACGCTAGCTTCAATTTTCGTCATAACAAGGCGCGTCTTGAAATTTCGGAAGAACAAGCTTAACGTATACCCCAAAAAAAGAGAATTTGCACTTCAACACGCACAACACACACACAAACACCATTTAGACTAGAGTAAGGTACACGTGCATTGCACACATGAGATTTGGCAACCAAATTATGAATAAATACCACATTATAGCATGCAAGCTTTGAGTCATATATGCATGATGTAGATGTTCGTTTAATTCTTATAGTTCATTTCATTCAAAATCATCTAGTTTTTATAAGAAAGCTAATCTATTTTAAGATTCATGGAATTGTGCGTTGTAAGACATAAAGTAAAAACAAATAATGGCAAATCGGAAAAACATTTGGGCAATTCTGATACGAAAGATTCTAGAACAAATAAGAAGTGCTTGTGTTTTGATGTTTGTGCATTATTCTTAAGTTCAACCATGGAGTCTTCTAGATTATACATGTGCCGAAATCTGGTGGAATCTAGATGATATCCAACGGCCAATAGTGCTCAAATTTGCCATCTTCGGACCATCAGGTTCGCCTCATCCAACGATCATCTTTCAAAGTTAAAGTTACCCACACACAATAAAAATAATATATATAATATAATATATATAGGGGTATAGATATAGATATGTGATGCGAAAGCCGCCCATCATCTCCAATTACATGCACGGATGCGACATGGGCAAATGATGTCTGCCATCGGTATCTCAAATTCAAATCAGTCTGACCTTGTTCAATGTGTATACATTACAACATGCTCGTTTCCAAACCACACCCCGCTGATCTCCGTTATATTCATGCATGCATGGGTTTCAAACATCAGGATCTCTTATTCAAATATTTGAATTCAACTTTACATTGATTATGACCTCACCTATTCTTTTACACCCACACAGTAGTCTTCTCTTTATAATTGTACCACTAACTTTCTCTCGTGCATGCATGCACACACACTACCAGTCGGCATTATCTATCGCACGCATGCAATCTTTTTCTTCAGGTCAGTCTCCCATGAAGGCACACACCCACACACATCCCCCTCTCCATCATACCGGGCATTCTTTATCTCACGCGTGCATGCGCAACGATCGATGTTCCTCTATGTATGTGTGTATATAGCTAGGTCTTTCATAGTTTTCCACACAAACCGATCAATCGATATATCCAGTGAGGTCTCACCCTCTTTCCCACGTCCACATCGATCAATCTATACCTCTCCCACATCCAAATCGATCAATCTATACCTCTCTATAGAGGATTAACATAAATAGCTAATACACCCACATTAATTATATATCCAACGTCCCCCTCTCATCATCCATGCCTTCCGCTTCATCTCTCAAATGCGTGCACAATGGCGAAGACAGGGGGCAGTAATGGCCCTGCCCCCCCTAACATCACTATATATCAAGGCTAATATGAATGTGATCATTAGACAATTGCTGCTAAAAAGGTTTAATTTCATGAAATTACCCTCCTCGTAAAGGATTAGCAATGCTTGGCCCCCTAGCTCATTTATTTTTCATGGCTCCGCCACTGCGTGCAACAGCGCACATGTTCGCCCCCTCTCTCTATATATTGATATCGCACTTGTGCATTCCTTCATAGTCTCCCTCCACTCGGCCCCTCGCACCATCTTCTAGCCCCCCACCGGATTTTGCCACATGTACAATCTAGCAGACTCCATGGTTGAACTTAAGCATAATGCACAAACCTCAAAACAACAGTGGTTCTCTTTTGTTCTAGAATCTTCCGTATCATAACTGCCCAAACTTTTTTTCTAGTTGAATTGCCATTATTTGTTTTTACTTTATGCTTTACAACACACAATTCCATGAATCATAAAATAGATTAAGGGCTTCTTTGATTCAAAGGATTCTCAAAGGAATTTTGGAGGATTCTAATCATTAGGAATTTTTCCTATCTTGGTTGTTTGATTCATAGGATTGTAAACCATAGGAATTTTTCCATATGATTCATTTGCACTAGATTTCATAGGAAACATCCCATCCACTCAAACCTCTTTGAAAGAATTCTGCGTTTTTTCTATGCACAATCAAACACTCATACAATCTTGAAGGATTCAAGACGACATTCCACTATAATCCCATGTTTTTCCTATTCACGCATTCTTAGCTTTTTTATAAAAACTAATTTGATTTTGAATGAGATGAACTATAAAAATTAAACGAAGGGCTACATCACGCATATATGACTAAGAGCTTACATGCTATAGTGTGGTATTTATTCATAATTTGGTTGCAAAATCTAATGCGTGAAATGCACGTGTAAATTACTAGTACTTCGAGTATGTGCAAAACACGTAAATTAGAATACCAATGGCACGCTACACAGTGTATCTCTTACAGTTCATGAAGCCACGTGGCACATGTGGAGGCATTGTCGCGACCTCCTTGCGTGAATTGATCATAGTGACGTGCTGCTGGTTCCAGAAGAATGTACTCGTCCTCCCTTAGCCATACCGGCGGTACATGCACGAAGTGAAGATGTGCACGCACGCCACGCACGCACTCATTCCCTTGCACGCACACGCGGGTACACGGGCGGACGCAATTTTGTACCAAGATCCACCCCATGTGATAATTTGACGCATGTAAAGTCGCTCACTTCATTGATGGTCAATTAATACAGCGCATGCAAATTGAGTGGACGTGAGGGCGGAAGAAAGACATTATTACTCCACTGCGCGCATGCGAGTAGTTAAATCGTGGGTTGCTAGTAGTACTTCCATTGGTCTCCTTCGTATTTTGTGCCAATTTTTGACAGTAACATAATATTTACGCATTTGAGCAGTGTAGTCTACTTGAAATTTATGTTCCACTAAACTCATCGCGAGCCATTTCGGGCCTCGAAACCAAAACCATCAATTAATATTTACCTTGTTCCCATCACATTCGAAAGCCTGCTCACACCTACTAGTACTACGTACCAAACTTGAATGTGTTCCCACTATGCAGGTATTAGTACTACTAGTGCTAGTACTTATGTTATAAAAAGGGGAACTACCTAACCAAAAATTACTCTACCTTTCCTCCTCATAAGTGCTTCTTCTTCGTCCGTCGTTGCCATGGCCGGTGAGCAGAGCTCTAGGTCGAGAACTACTCGTAACAAGGGAGCGGCAACCAAGGCTGCAGAAAAAAAAGAGAGGGCTCGCCGCCACGCAGAGACCTCGAAAGATATCTCACGGGAAGGCGATGGCTCCCAGGAGCGCCCTAGCCGCGGAGGCGAACATGCCGAGCCGGGGGAGCTGGAGTCGTTATCCCTCGATGGCATGCCCCGATCAGCTCAATATCACCTCAATAAGCAGAAGGAGTTCATCCAAGGCTTGACGGAGTGCTGAAGGAGAGCCTCGACGACATGCCCGCTGAGCTCAATCAGCAGGGGGAGTTGACCGCCGGCTTGGTGATGCTGCTGAAGAAGAGCATTGCCTCGGAGAAGAAGGCGACCGGCGAAATCCTGCGACTTCAGGAGGACAAGGCGAAGCTCTGCCACAAGATCGACCTTTCGAAGGAGAAGAACGCCGGCTGGAAGAAGCTGCATGAGAATAGTAGTTCCTCGATGAAGATGCTGCAGGCCCTTGTCATGGAACAGAAGGAGGAGTTGGCGAAGCTCCGCATCGAGCACCCAGCTGCTGTCAAGGTACGTAATGCGGCCGTGGAACAAATGATGAAGGCTCGCGTCGAGAAATCCCGCGTCATGGACAGAATGAAGAAGATGGCGGAGGAGACGCGCAAGGAGATGGAGGTCATGGAGGCGATGAAGAAGCAATTACGACTCCGCGGCGAATTAGATCATTTGGAGTGATAATCTTCCTTCTTCTTTTGCTGCTGTGTTTCATCTTTTGCTTCGGGTGTTTCGCCGCACGTGTCACGTTCTCTGCGAGGCATGAATAGAACAATGGTTTTTGTTTTTTGAGGGAATGAATAGAACAATGCTAACAATGAGATGACTAGCAAATTAGATCATTTTTTATCGCCATATGGCACTGGGCTGCCGTGTTTCGTGCTCCTCCGTCGCAGTACTACTCTAGTGGAAAACTTGAGTATACCGCACGGTTCTTTGCTCCTCCTCGATCAGGTCGTCGGCGCATTTATACGAGCAGTCAAATCACAAGGCCCCGTGTTCCCGTAGTAATGAGTCGTCAAATCACAAAGGCCCTCGCCTCTCGTGAAACCGACCAAGCTAGACTGCCCCGCCCTCTAGCCTTTTAAAAAAGTATACTTTTGTACAGCAGTAGTATCGATGGATTGCGCCATGGAGCAAAACTTGAAATTAAAAACAGGTGGTACATATAGAGAGCGCTTGTCGCCAAATTATTCATATAGTACTATTAAAAAGGCTAGTCACAATAATGGTGTCCAGCACAACCCACCCCTCAAATAAAACTAAGCACCCTGGAATTCTTTGACAAAACTAAGCACCCTGAAATTCTTTGACAACTAAACTGCTGGCTATATGATGTTGGCCATATATATTGTACATATATAATGTGAATAAATGAGTGGTAGTATTGTACCAACTAAAAGATGGAATGTAAGAAATGCTAGTATGTACTTACTGAAGAGTTAAAGTAACAAGAAGAAACATAACATAGTTCTGCTGGGGGCTCAGCACAACACACCCCTCAAATTAAATTAAGCACACCTGAAATTAAACTTTGCAACTATTCCGGTAGACACTGCATTAGAACCACCATGAGCAACGACACTGCCACCTTACTCAGAGTCCTCGTCCACGTCCTCGACTTCGTCCTTGTCCCTCTTCCTCTTGGCCGATACTTCTTTGCTTGAACCGCCAACTTGGCTGTTGCTCTTCATCCAACCCTTGTAGATATTGAAACAAAGGTAGCCATCCATTGCAGCGTACTGGATGTGGTCTATATCTAGTACATTCCGCTGCCATGCATGACGATGAAACGTGTATGGAGGTTTCTCCAGTTTACCGTACGAAGGATGAACCATGGCTCCTGCCAGGGTCAGCATTGAAGGCTGATGAGAGGACACCAGCCGATTCTTTTGGAGGTCGAAGGTGTTGCCTACAACGAGGCCTATCCGACGCAGGACTTCTTTCTCGTTACCAAAGTCTACAGTAACGAATTTGACTAGGTTGCTCTCGAGGAAGTCCTTAAAATCCTGGCACTCAACATCGGCATGGCATATGTGGTAGACCAAGCATAAGTCATGCACGCAAACCTGGATCATGGCAGGCTTCTTCCTCTATTCATCCTTTAGATCCTTCTCTCGTCCCATGACTGTGGTGTACTCAACATCTAGCCCGGCGACCCACTCATCATCTGAGTCTTCGAACATGCGTATGAAGCGAGAAAGGCATCCTTTCACCGTCGCAGAAGAACGGGTGTAGATGACGTCGAACTCATCGCCGGTGATGGTTCTAACCTTGTACTCACCGCCGATCGGGGAGATTTGGGATGCCATGGATTTGGGAGGGGGGTTAGGATTAGTGGAACTGCCGTAATGTGAATGGACGGGATGACTAGGAGCGAACCGCCATAGTATTAAAGGACGTGCGGGGACGAGTAGGAGCGAACTGCCAGCGTGCGAATAGCAGGGTAGTGGCTTCCCATTCTCCCATGATACGGGCTTCCGAGAGCCCTTGGATCGGAGATCGAACGGTTGCATGGCGTGATTCTAGACCAGTGGGTGAATATCCTATCCTGGAGGGTTATTCTACAAATTTTCAGCAACTTAGCATGCGACCGTTTGATCTCAGATCCAAGGGCTGCCAGCAGCCCGTATCATGGTCGCGCCTACCACGACCGTCGCGTCGCTCGCGCGGTCGCGCCCTTGGAGATTTAACATGGTGCGTTAGGCTATCTGATGTTGGCATGTCATACATAGTCATCACTTAGTCACTCATACTACAATAAGGTTGGCTATAAGGTTGGCTATAAGTGTATTTTTTTACTCCTCTCTATCTCTTTCTTCGTACTCCCTCCGTCCCATAATATAAGAACGTTTTTGACACTAGCTAGTGTAGTGTCAAAAACGTTCTTATATAATGGGACACAGGGAGTACTAGTATTTATTGCATTTGCCAAGGAGTGACCTCTTCCAATGAAATGGTGTTGCTAAGTTTGCTTCATTTAATTAGCTATAGACTCAAATTGTCTTTTCACCTAGGTACACGCGCTTAGCACCGTTTCTTCCTTGGGTCACCAAACTAGTCTCTCTCTTCTTGATTAACTTGCCACATCAGACTTTATGCCTATGTGGCAAGCTTAAGCACCTGTAGGAGCAAGTAAGTACAATAGTGCGCTTTACATAGCATTTTTGCATATGTGGAGGAAAGAGAGGCAAGGAAGAAGTGGAGAAGTGGGCTCTCATGCAAGAGCCAACCTCTACTACTACATGGTGGAGCATCGGGAGAGGCACCTGTATGGAGGTGGTCAGGAATCGGGAGACTCACGCCGGTCGTAGCGCCGCAGTTAAAATGATAATGGCAAGTCAAATCACGGGCCCCACCTGTCCAGAAGTAACTCGCTGTCAAATCACACAGCCCTAGTATTGCAGCAGCCTACTCCCTCATCTTCTCGCATCTCTGTCGAACTGACTAGGCGGAACTGTCCCGCCACCTACCGGGCAGGAAAAGCCCCGCCCTCGACTTTTAAATAGTATACAGTATACTAATTTTGTATCCATGGATTGCGCCCGCGCCATGGAGCAAAGAGTCTAGAAAATGGCGGTACACATGTACGGAGTATACAGCATGCCTGTCGCGTTCGCGTCGCACCCCAGACGGTCGGTCGGTCTGGCACGCTGCTCTCCAAATGGAACACGCATCATATTGCGTTCGCACACACATGTGGGACGACAATTGAGAACCGACCATAGGCACACTCCCTGGCCCCGCAAGTCGGGTGACTTAATAGAAGAGGGAGATGAGCGATAGTACTAGAGAAGTGTTGTACTACGTAGGTGCCTGGACGATCCCTGCAAGACACGGAAGATCAGTTCATCCATGCATGTGACCAGACTCCAGCAGACACGCCTGTATTGGCTATCGTCTACATATCGTGCAGGCTGTGCTGTACATGGCTGTAGTTGTGGTGAGAAATCTAAAAAGAGGTTTCTTGTCATCTCGCAAAATTATGTGTCATGTGCTTTGGATCACTGCAAGGGTTAAACAGCGACAACTGAGTTGGGCTAGTCATTGGGGGTACATGCACGAACAGTGACTACTCGGCTGCCATCTAGGTCAAGCCGGCTATGTTAATTAGGACATCTATCGACGGACCCCTTTTCTACGAGTTTATCTTTAATTTGAGCTTTGTTCCTCGTCTAGTTTATCCGTCGGGATTCATGTTGTCCCCTTTGGGCAGTGAGGTTATGATTTCTTGTCATGTGGCATTTTTTCGTGTTATATGTTATAATCCGGCGCTTCAGATCAAAATGACGACAACTGCGCCTCCGGGCCACGTGCATGAAGACTTCTCGATAGTCATTGACGAGGTCAAGCCGGCTCCAGTAGACAAAAGAAAACTAAGTACTACTCCACTATATAGGCAGGAGCCTCCGCGCTTGCTGGCTAGTGTTGCTCTCTTCACACTGTCTTGGCCTCTCCAGATCTAAACACGACAGCAGTGGCCTCTCTCTCTCTCTCTCTCTCTCTCTCTCTCTCTCTCTCTCTCTCTCTCTCTCTCTCTCTCTCTCTCTCTCTGCTCACCGCTGGTCACAGATCTAGCCGGATCCTCTTCGCCGGGGAAGGTGAGAAGGTGCAACGTTCACGCGGTCGTCCTCGGCGACGGCTCTTACCCACTGCTGGGCGCGTCCCGATCAGCCTGCCTTCCCGTTCTCTCCCAAACACCGCTAGCGAGGGAGGGCCTCCGACCCCTCCTTCCTCGCTGCCGTAGTGTGGGCAGATCCGACCTCCCGCCGCCCATCTAGCGACATCCCGGCGACCATTAGGTATAACTTCATTCGAAACCGGCCTTGCTCTACTTCCTGAGCTCCTGACATCGCTGCATTTGTAACTTTTACTCTTTCTCAGGCCCCCTCGTAGATAGGATCGATCGACTGTTCGAAAACCACCTAATTTTTTTACGTTTAAGAGGTAAAACTAGTTCATGCACTCGAATCTAGTACTACTTGGTTCAAACAAGGAAGAAAGGGGTGGGGGTGGGGGAGGATTTGTTACCTGAATCTAGGACTTGGTCGAAAGAGGAAATAATGGGGGCGAAAAGTAGCAGAGACTGGCTATCCAACTGGTCTCTAGGTCTAATAGGGAAATAAAGGGAAACGCAGTACAAACTCAATATAAACCCGATCTATTGGTTGAAAAAGGAAAGAAAGTGGGGACTGGGGGACAAGTCAACAGAGTAAGTCCAGCATTAGATTTGCTAGCCTCACACAGTATAAGGTGGCTATACCGAACAAAAATGGGACCAACCCAGATATCCTGTTCTGATGTTTGTTGCCCCGAGCCACTCTTATGTAATTCCACTGGTAAAATGTAGTAGTCACACTGTTAAAAGTAAGGACACGTTAAACCAATGTTGTTTTCAATGTAATGCCTCCAGTAATATGAATCAATGGCACTTCTTTACATGTCCTGATAAAATTTCCAATTAAGATAAGTTGGTTCTTTTCGTTAGAAATGCAACTATCCTGGTCCGCCTACTCTCCCGTGCCCAAAGTAATGTTGTATTTAACGGTTGTCATAGTTAACCCTAATGCCCACACTAATATCTAGCAATGCCACTGCTTTAGAAATTGCTACTGTCCTTGTAGGATTGCCATTCAGATAAGGAACATGCTTCTTTTCATTTGATGCATGTTTCATCACTTGTTAGTCACCCTCCTTTCCACCTTTTTTGTGCAAACAGAGATATACATTTCACTCTCGATCTTTGTTGAACTGCACAAATTATATCCAAATTATAGTTGAGCATTCTTGGATCTTCACAACCAACCTTGATGTTGCTCAATTTTATTGCAACTAATGAAGAAGAAGCTCTGGGGTTTCGTTTTCTGATGGAAATGGAACCGGGGCTGGAGCCCTTTTCTTAAATTTTTTTGAAGAAGAAGCTGCTAGCTCACGGGACATTGCTTCATTTTAGGTGAACTGCACCAAAAGGTCCCATGAATTGAATCATCCATGTTGGTGACTGAAAGAGCCAGCTTCAGCATCCCAGTCTAAGCACCCCCGGCCTCCATCCTTGCGACGCACGGTACACCTCGTTTGCCACCTGCTCGACCCTAGTGTCACTGATAAAATGAAGTAATAATACAGTTAAAATAGAGCGAGTGTCATCTCTATCATTTCATTTCCAATGTAGATAAAGAAAGTGCTTCTCTTTGTTAAAGTATGTTTCATCAACTAGTCCCATTGTTAATGTTTAAGCGTTTCTGCAAACTGGGGTGCTTAATTTTAGTTGATATGTACAAAAATAGAGATTTGAATGTCTCAAGGTGCCTCCTTGTACTACTGCTGTACACTGATGTTCATCACTAGCAGAAGGTGTATGTGGGAGACTTGGGACGATGTCCAGTATGAGGCATACCGTATGAGGCGTCGCAGGGCCCATCTCGCCCTCGCAGCATGTCATACTATGATACTATCGCAATATTTTCTTCTATTTATTTTGTGTGTTTCATCAACTAGTGCCACTATAATGTAATCAGGCTTTTTCATTATCTGTGCAAACAGGGTTATTCAGCTGCATTTTGGTGGAACTGCACAAATGTACGTATGGAACCGGCATATATGCAGAGTGTGAGGTGTGCCAAGTAAAAATTACCGACACCAACCATGCTGCATGAACGCATTGGCATCCACCACAACCAGTGGGATGTGTGGCGCTCTCTGTGGACGGATCGTTCTCGGCAGCAAATCCTCTAACCAAATACTAGTAGCTTATATTGGCAGTTTTCTAGGGAGTACTCTTTTCTGAAAGAAGCACCAATCTATTTTTCTTTATTTGTACACTGTGTCACAACTTTGACCCAAAGGTCCAGAGCTATTTTAGGGTGATTGGCGTAGTACTCGGAGACTGATTGTAAGCATGATTTTCATTTGCTGTCACACTGATTGTAAGCATGAGCAGGTGGAAGATTAGGTTAGTGCGAAGCTTACCTTAAACCCTACCGCCGCCGTTGAAACGAGGCGAGCGTCGAGGGAACCATGGAGAACTTCGGGGAAGCGACGTCGCGCAATCCGGCCTCCTCTTGCGGTGGGAGAACGAATACTCCTGTGGCTCCGGCTGGCTCTGCACCCTCACGAACGGCACACCATACTCAATCGATTCACTATCCTCTGGGTGCTCGACCTTTGACCTGTACACCCACCACCTCTGCCTGACTGTCGCCTTGGGCGAATCTGTCTGCTCCATTGCCCATAGGAGATACTCGATGAACTCAGAGGACTGCGGCCCTCATCGCCGCCGTCTTGCTCTTTTGCATACATTGCCACATGGCCCGCACCGTCCTCGAAATCTCCCACTCATTGTCAAACCAACTAATGATCTCCTTCAACCTGACTAACTTTTCCTGGTCGTCGCCGGCGATCTGCCTGATTCGCTGCTGCATCCTCTCCATACATGTCGTTCTGAGTGGTCCGGTGCTATCTTTGGAAGATGGGAGGAGAGACGGTGGTCTTGCAATAGAGAAGAGGGAGAGGAGAGGAGGTGGTTTTGGAATGGAGATGATGGAGAGGAGAGGAGGTGGTTTTGCAATGGAGAGAAGATCAGAAGAGGGAGAGGCGAGACGGTGGTTTTGGAATGGAGATGATGGAGAGGAGAGGAGGTGGTTTTGGAATGGAGATGATGGAGAGGAGAGGAGGTGGTTTTGCAATGGAGAAGATCAGAAGAGGGAGAGGCGAGACGGTGGTTTTGGAATGGAGAGGATGGAGAGGAGAGGAGGTGGTTTTGCAATGGAGAAGAGGGAGAGGAGCGTGCGGCAGCGATTTAGGATTGGGCGAGAGGGCCGACGCGCTGTGACTGGATCAAAATCGAAATCAATTTACCCTTCAATTAAGAAAGCGACCCCACATTAACTAGTCTCCCTTTTATTCTAGGTCATAATTGACCATGATTTTCGCACATAAAATATATGTTATACGTTGCAAGAATAATATAATTTGAAAGTACATTAAGATACGAACCAAACGATACAATTTTTGGTGACATGCATTCACATTTTGCTTGTCACATACAGTATGTGGTCAAACTTTGACCCAAAATACGCAAAACAACAAAAAAATACTTCCAAGACCAGCGCCGCTCTTCCGCTCTTCTCCTCTTAAACTACCGCCGCTCCTCTCCTGTTCCAATCTAAATCCAGCGCCGCTCCTCTCCTCTTCCATTTCAAAACCACCGCCCCTCCTCTCCTGTTCCAGTCCAAAACCAGCGTTGCTCCTCTCCCGTTCTAATCCAAAACCAGCGCCGCTCCTCTCCTCTTCCATTAAAAAACCACCGCCGGCGAGTGAAGGTGCTGTGGAGAAGTAGATCGATGGAGGAGTACAACCGATACGTGAGGATCGCAGACGGCGACCCTGTGAAGCTAGCTAGGATGTTGGAGATACAGTCTTGGTTTGACAACAAGGACCAACTAGCGGCGACGGCGACATCTGTGGCCAAATATCTGCAACAGAGCAAAAAGGCGGCGATACTCCCGGAGGGAGTCACGTCGGAGTACATAGAGCTGCTCCTCTAGGTCATGGAGCAAACAGATTCACCGAATTCGATCGTGAGGGAGCGGTGGTGGGAGTATCAATCCCATATGGAGCATCCACCAGAGATTGAAGGACCGAGCATCTACAGGGTGCCGTTTGTGAGGGTGTCCTGCCAGAGTGAGCCGGTGGAGTCTTCGTCGACCGAACCCAACTGCGAGAGGAGAAAAGCAGTTGGCCCGACGACGCTTCCCCGCCATCGTCTCCCTCGCCGTTCACATCGTCTCACGGGGCGGCTGTCTGCCACCGAGGAATAGGAGGGGACTGCCCCCCAGCCCAATAGTCGGGTAGGTTGTGAATTGTCAGGAGGAGCTTAGGGTTATTAGTATTTGCAGGTTGTGAATTGTGTTTTGTGTTGTGTATTTTGAGAGTACTTTTAGATATGAATGTCTTTTGAATTTCAGATTTGCAGTATTGAGCATATGAAGAATTTTATGAATTCTAGAGATCTATTTTTAGCACTTAAAAAATGTAGTTTCATAGGAGTATAAAAGTGCAGACGCGAAGAAACTGCAAGTTTCAGTTTCAGATAAGAAAGTGCAAGTTCAGTTTCAGATAAGAAACTGCAACTTTCAGGGGCAGAGCATTTATATTAACACGGCCTTTTCAAACAGGGTTAACATCATGTTGGAAGTTTTATTCGTGGTCGAAAATGGAACTACCAGCTAGTTAACATCATGCTGATCAACATTCATGCATAGCACATCTTCATATGATGCATAGTCAAAATGCCCACACAATGTTGAGTGTGCGAAACATAGAGAAAACGAGGGACGAAGTTTTGGCAAGTGTTGGACGTGGTTTTGGGCTGCCTCATCTAGGCTTTCATTTTTAACATGCGCAGCCCACGACCTCGGATGGGAGGGCCTGTTTGTATTTTCTTAGGGCCGTCTTGTATCGACCGGCCTATGGACCTCCCATCCGAGGTTTTATTTTTGGCAGCCCAATTTATGTATTTTTTTGAAGAAAACGCAGAGGTCTGTTCTATTTTTCTATATAAGAATAGGAACGCCAGGTACAACTTATGTTTCCCTTCTAACTATATTATATATATTTAAATTATTTTATATGTTATTATATATTATTTTTATTGTCATCATATGTTTAACAGATACTTACATATGTAAGAAAACAATATCCCACATCTTATTAACTTATAAAAATAATTTCTTAACAAATAAAATCCTGGATTGTTTTGGCACGAAAATCCTAGTGATTGTGTACAAAAGCTTGGTAAGATTTAAGGACGAATACAATAATATCACTTATTATTTAAATATATTTATAATAAAATGCTCAGCCCTTTTTTATTTTTTGATAACATTGCTGGCCCAACCCAATATTATAATTAGAATCAGCCCAACAAAATCATGTATCTAGATAAAGTGCAAATGGCCTGTAACTTTTTAGGAAATAAAATAAATGGGCCGCATGAAAGCTACATTAATTGTTCACCTAGCCCAGCTAATGACTGTAATTCAAAAAAAAGATCAAATTGACTGTAAATTCTACCGCGCAAAAAAAGACTGTAAATTCTGAAAAAATGGTTTGAATATGTGCCACATTTTTGGAGGCTGAAATGTGGGCCAATAGGTCAAAGCCAACGCAATTCGTTGTCAATTTAGTCAACAAATGATTCTGACATGTTAGCCGTTGGATTTACATCCAACGGCCGACATCCATCTTCAATCTCTCGTCTTCTTCCTCCTGCGCCGCCGGGACCACCTCCCGCCTCCTGCTGCTAGCAGCTCTGCTTAGCACGCTTCGCTATGAAGCGCTACTCCACCATTGGCCAGGCCATCCCTCCACACCTCCTGTTCTTCTCCACCGACTGCCGAACCACACCGCACTAGAACCAGTTAACCCTCGCACACCTCTCCGTCCGCGACTCTACTCCCGCGTCTTCCCATCTCCGGCTCGTTGTTGTCCGGGGCCTCGCTGTCGTCCACCACCTTGGATGCGCTCGGCGCAGCGTGGTCAACGTGGTCAATGAACGACACCATCGGAAGTAGACTGTGTGTGGAGAGGCTGACAGCTGGGTCCACGGCCGCACACAAGGAAATGCCTCATTACGCGCAAAATAATGATTCCACCACCTGACATCTGGGACCCACCAGAAGGGCCTCTGTATTTCGTGAAAAAACGTGCCCCCCGCTGACTTGTCAGACCCACCAGCTATCTTCGCACGCAAGGAAGTGCCTCCTTATTACGCACAAAAAAATGAATACTCCCCCTGCCAGCTGGAACCCAGCATACTGGAAGGCTGACTTGTGGGCCTACCAAGTTGACGGGGACGGAGGGCTTTGTCAACTTAGTCAATATGAACGATTCTAGCTCCTGTGTACGATGTTCATCCAACGGTTGTAGTGCTTCTTCAACCTCTGGTTTTCTTGCTCCAGCCGCCCAAACTAGCGCCGGTCGTGCCGCGTGCTCCTGCCTCCCATGGCCGGCCATGATGCCGCGGTGGCCTCACTGCCCCCTACTACTCCCACCGTTGGCCAGGCCATCCCTCTACTCACCCACACCACCTGTTAATCTACGGCGGCAGCAGCTTCACACCGCAGCCGAACCAGTGAACCCTCGTACTCCACTTCGCGTGGGCCTCACCATCGTCCACCGCCGTGGTGCTCTCGGTGTGGCGTGGTCAATGTGGTCAAGAAACGACTTCCATCGGATGTGGACTATACATGGAGAGGCTGACAGCTGGGTCCACGGCCGCAGCAAGGAAGTGCCTCCTTATTACGCGGAAAATAATGATTCCTCCACCTGACAGCGGGGACCCACCGGACGGGCCACCATCTTTCATGAAAAAAGTTTCCCCCTGACTGCTGGAACCCACCAGCTACATCTTCGCACGCAAGGAAGTGTGTCCGGGCAAAAAAAACGATTCGCCCCCCTGACTGCTGGGACCCACCAGCTACATCTTCGCACGCAAGGAAGTGCGTCCGGGCAAAAGAAAAAAACGATTTGCCCCCCTGACTGCTGGGAGCCACCAGCTACATCTTCACACGCAAAGGAAATGCGTCCGGGCAAAAAAAAAGATTCACCCCTCTGACTGCTGGGACCCACCAGCTACATTTTCGCACGCAAGGAACTGCCTGACAGTCGGGACCCACTTGGTCGAAGCGTACGTAGCGTTGTCATTCTGGTCGCGAACGTGTAAGTACATATATACTGGTCGATGTAGAGGCGCGCACGTGTCATAGTAGAGGCGCATACGTGTCGTAGTAGACGCGCGCACGTAGCATGTACACGTACGTACAGCGGCCAGGGTGCAAGAAAGAAAATACGGCCATGTATGTGTACATACCGGCGGGGTCTCGAACGCCTACCCGCGCATACGTACGGCGAGGGCTCGTGTTCATGGGGAGGCAATGGAATGCGTCGTGTTCATGGGGAGGCAACGGAATGCGTCGTGTTCATGGGGAGGCAACGGAATGCGTCGTGTTCATGGCGAGGGAACGGAATGCGTCGTGTTCATCGGGAGGCAACGGAACGCGTGGGAGCCAACCGGCTTGGACGGAACATGCAATGGAAATGATGCCTGGCATAGCGCAAAACGGAGGAAATGGACCTCCTACGATCGAAACGGGGGTCCTATTGATCGAGAGGGGTGCGGCGTACCGCAAAACGGAGGAAACAGACCTCCTACGGTCGAAACGGGGGTCCTGTTGATCGGGAGGGGTGTGGCATACCGCAAAACGGACGAAACAGACTTGTGTTGGAGCGCTACGGTCGAAACGGGGGTCCTGTTCATCGGGAGGGGTGTGGCGTACCGCAAAACGGGACTCCACGGGATACTTGTCATCTCCACTGTCGACCTCCTCCAGCCTCCACGGGCTACCGTCGACCTCCTCCAGCCTCCACGGGCTCTTATTCATCCAGCCTCCACCGCGCGCTACTCCACCAGCTACTGTTCAACCACCCCTCCACCGTCTACTGTTCATCCAGCCCTCCACCGTCTACTATTCATCCAGCCCTCCACACCACGGGGTCCTGTTCAACCTCCCCTCCATGTCCACCCCTCCATCGTCTACTGTTCATCAAACCCTCCACACCAAGGGGTCCTATTCATCCAGAGGCAACGCCACCACTCACTGTTCATCCACCCCCCGCAATGCTCACTGTTCATCCAATCGATCAGCTTCAGTTAGCAGTAGTAGCAAAGGAATCGCTCCATCAGGTTCAGTTAACAGCCATCGATCGGTCGATCACTCGGGTTCGGTAACGCTTAGCCTGCAGTGCAATCGCTCGGGTTCAGTTAGAGCCCAACGCATCGCTCGGGTTCAGTTAGAGCCAATGCCTCGCACACACGCGCGTACCTGTACGAGAGAAACGCCATCGCTCTCCCACCGTAATTGGCAACTCCCCAAAATTTTCCTCCCCCTCGCTTCTACCACGGTTTTTTCCGTCATGGACGACCCAAAGAATGTCATGCAGCTGCGTCTCCGGCCCGCCCAGGACGAAAAGCCCATTTTCTATCATGATTTTTTGTCATAGAAGTAGGAGCCCACCACATCTATGATGATACCGGGTTTTGTCACAATTATCGTCATAGAAGTGTCATATATTATGACAGAAAAAAAAATTCGTTCGGCCCAAAATGTCACGGATGTGTCTTTTTTTGTAGTGATTTGTCTCTTACTACGTACTCTACCACTAAATGTTGTACGTGCAATGGACGGTGATGTTATGGAGTATGTGCCTAAGCACTCTACTACTACTATATTAGTTGGAGGCACATATTAACTTTTATATTTGTTTACGTGTATGCCCTGGGACCTTCCAACTAGACGTGTCTTTCTCTCCAGGTCGCACTTTGTATCGTTCATACCACTAAGTACTACTACGTGTGGTCTCCAACCCAGAACTGGAAGAAGTGGAGACGCTCTACCACACTGTTTTTTTACGCTAGGCTCTACCACGCTGTTCATGTCCCACTCCTTTCGCCTACGTGTGGGACATCCAGCACGTGCCATGTTTGGCACCCTTCGTCGTAAGAGTTGAAACGCTAGCATTCATCAGAAATAAAAAATAATTATAAATCAGCAGTGATACTATTTTTTGAGAACCAATCAGCAGTGATACTATACCACGCGTTTTCCTTGCTCCTCGATATCGGAAAGAATACTTCCATTCGCCAACATGTGGGATGTCGACCATCCTGGTCCACTTTCCATGCACGCAGAACTCCAAGGGAGAGTCACCCCGGTCGTCGCGCCGCAGTAACAATGACTAATGAGCCGTCAAATCACAGGCCCACTTCCCAGTTTGAAGTTGCTCGTATGAAGGAACCTCATGACTTCGTTGAATTCCGCTTCTTGAAGAAAACTATTGTACCAGCAGTACTGCTAGCTACACTAGTTACTCCAACATAGGCCTCCTTTCGTTCATAGGATAGGAATTTTATAGGAATATGAAAATCATAGAAAGTGAGATGACATGCATCTCAATTCCTATAGAGAAAGAGATGCCATTTGATGCATAGGATAGGAATTTTTCCATTTAGTCTAGGCTAATGTACTGGTAATTTGCTCTAAAAACTACAATAGTAACTAGTAGTACTGGTACATGCTCGTACTCAGACACAGACACACACACTAACTACCAGTACTACTACTTCTCACATGCCGGCCAGACGCCGTCGTTCTCCTTCCCGGCTTTGTCGGCGACACCCCATTGTGCTTGGATCTCCACCGATCTCTCCGCAGCAGCGCGTGCGTCCTTTTCTTTCTTGCGGCAGCGGGCCTCTCTTTTCTTGAGTGCTTTCTGACTTTTCCGCTCCCTCTGTGCGGCTTTGGCCACCTCTTGCTCTACCGCCCATTCGGCCTTGGCATCTTCAAATTCCTCCCACAAAGTTGTGAGGTCGCGAGCGGCGATGAACTTGGCATGACGGGATGCCATCTCTTCCTACCATTTTGTGTGCGGTCGTGGGCGGCGAGGAACTCAGCGCGGCGGGATGCCATCGCTGCCTTACTGGTTAGTGTGCAGCGTGGTGGCATGAACGACGCTTGGTGAGAGCTCTGGGGGTGGAGTGGTCGGACAACCGTATAGTGCATTGGGTTGTCAAGAGCTCAAGGACAGAAGACGAAGGAAATTTGGATTCCCCTTCAATCCTGGTCATTTATTACCGAGTAAAATGCATTGGCGGTCATCGAACTTGTCTTGATAGCTCACTTTGATCATTGTATACGAGATATGGTGATTATACGGTCACTGGCTCAGCATATAGCTTCATATTTGTCTGGTTGACAAGTCAAACAGTCCGCATGCGCCTCATCACCTCGTGTTCTTTATCTATCTACGCGGGCCTACCTGTCAATGGAGAAAGAAATACTGTAAAAACCAAAATTATGCGTATGTGGGGAATCAAACCACGGACTCGTTGCTGCAACGCACCCTTGTCAGCCAAATGAAAATGAAATACTTCGCGGAAGACACTCACGCTCGCGCTGTCAAAGCATGCTAATGCATGCACGTCGCCCTCTAAATCAAAGTCCTACTCATGGCGCAACGCAAACGGCGAGCCCATCACCTGCGCGCCGCGGCGGTGCCTGACATTACTATCACTACAAAAAAATACACTTCTGTGATGATACGTGTTTGTCATAGTAGGTCGCGTTTTTTGTCATCCATCTACATCCATGACAGAATCAAGATAGTCATACATGTGCTGCTGTAGAAGTGTTCCATGACATTACCAAAATTATCATCACGGAAGTGTCCACTTCCATGACGATAAATCGCGCGTCACAGAACTGCTTTCGTCAAGGGTGACCGACACGTGGCATCCACCGTAACAGAACGCCGTTAAGCTATCGGGTCGGGTTTTGGATCCGATAACCCGTTAATAGTCCCGACCAATGGGGATTTTCCACGTGTAAAATCATCATTGGCTGGAGGAGACACGTGTTGGCTCACCGTTGGGACAGATGTCATCCGCTCATTGGACAGAAGGCGCCTATGATATGGCGACACGTGGCACTGCCCACCAGAGGCCCATTCCTGTGAAAAGGCCGGCCCGTTTGACTTGGTGAAAAGGTGTCGGGCCGGCCCACGGAAAGCCTGTTAACGGCCTGTTTGCATATAGCCCATTTACAGCCCGCTAACCCAGGGCCCTTTACGCCCTATCCGAATTAGGCCCAGTAGCGTCATCTGGGCCGTCCAATATGATTCAGCTCGTTTTAACTTCCGGCCCATGTGTGGCCCATGACTTCTTTCGACCCATATGAGGACCTTTGTAACTCTTGGCCCATTAACGGCCCATGGTGAAACTGTCCTGTAATGAACAGTGTATCACTTTATACCCATTAATGGCCCGTTATTCCATTGGGCCGTTTCCAGCCCAAGTTATCTTTCGGCCTTCTCAGGGCCCATTGATTCTTGGGCTCATTTGCAGCATTCGCTTACATACGGCCCGTTACCGTCATTTTCTGCTTGTGGGCCAAATTCAGCCCGTCATTACAGTCGGCCCGTTTGCGGACCATTAATGCATTGGGCCGTTTTCATGTCAAAAAAATCCCGTTGGGCTGTTTTCATAGAGTTATCAAATACGGCCTATTAACGGCTCGTTATGGTCCACGAATAGTACGACCCATGATTGGCGAAATGATGATACGCCCCGTAGAAGGCCCATGGATCCTACGGTCCGTATGAGGCCCATGGATAGTACGACCCGTAGAAGGCCCATGGACCCTACGGCCCGTAGAAGGCCCATTGATCCCTAAGGCCCATACAGAAGGTCGATGGATCCTACGGCCCGTATAGAAGGCCAATGGTCCTACGGTCGAACGAAGGCCCATGGATCATACGGCCTGCAGGAGGCCCATGGTTACAACAGTCCGTGTGTTGCCATGATTATTTTGGCCTAGTTACCAAAAATAGGCTATTGTGGCCACTAGAAAAACACAGAAAAAGAACTGCAGTGACTACAAGCAAACAACTAAACAAGACAATAAGGAAATAAATAAGCAAGCAATTAAGGCTAGCCTATTACCGCTATTACACATATTACATCCACTGGGCATCAAAGCTCACCACCAGTGCAAATATAGGGAACAAAGCAGAATATTACATGCACTTGGCCGTCAAAATTGGCCACCAGTGCAAATAAACACGGCAGCAAAACAAGAGCATAACTGAAACAACTTCAGAAGAGCTCAAGAAACGTTGTCCTGTTTGGTGCTAAAATCCTCCAACGCTTGCTGTTGCACCAGAAAGTATGCATCTGAATGCTCCAGGGACTTCCGCAGTCCTTCCGCTTCTTGTCGCAGCACAGCTGATCGATGTCTTTCAGCTTGTAGTTGAGACTCAAGAAACCGAACTGATTTAGACAGTGAGTTTGAATAGCTTGTGCATGCGGTAATGGCCAGTAACTCGAACACTAAACCAAGATAGGACTTTGGGGTTGTCTCGCTGTCTTCAAGATAGTCTTCCTTAGCTGTTTTATCAGCTTTGTTGGAGACCAACAAGGATGTGTCACTATCCTGAACCTTATCTGCATTACTTCCTTTACCATTGCTTAATAAGGGACTCTTCCCCAATATTCTGTCAGCATTCTAAAAGAAGAAACAAGAAGACACATAACAAGTTTAGCATGTACTAGTATATGAAACTCATTTCGGTGAACCCGTTCATTAGTAAGGTGGACAGGATTAAACTACCAAGTCTTCTATTGCCAAGTACTAGTACATAATAAAAGCATCAAACAAACATATATCTATGTCCTATGGTCACTGCATTGTCTTGCCAAATCAAAATAGAGACACGGTTCAAATCATATCAGTTCAAGACAAAGCAGCAGTGAAAGAATACAAAGTGTGGGAAACTACACGGCACAACAAGATTTTAGATGGGTACCACAGGTCTACATGTACAACAACACTATTGGCTCTATGTGATGCTAGTAATGTGCATGATATGAAAGTCAACTGTATACACAATTGAAATTGAAATGAACAGAGCTATTGATAAGAGCAAACCTGTTAAATAAACACGCGTGAACATACCTGCTGTGCCATTGGAGTTTCAATTGGATCCTTCAATTTAAAAATAAGTTTATATGAATAAATACAGTGATTCAAGAGCAAAGCAATCATAGTTAAAAAAGGCGCACCTAAGCGAGCGCTTAAGCGCGCCTAGGATCTAGGCATTGGCAAAACGCATTGCGCATAACTACGCATAATCTGTGCTTAACTGCGCATAAGCATGCGCTTTGGTCAGTGAAGTGCAAGGCAGTGGCAAAACGCACAATTAACGCCTAGCGCTTTTTTGAACTAAGATAGCAATGGAATCTTAAACTAGAACAGTTGTTCTTCAGGTTTAGGCACTTGTTCTACATGAACAGAGTACAGTAAGACGCAAGAATAAAATACTTAAAAATAGAAAATGAGCTCATAGACCTTACCACATTCTTGGTTCGGGACCAGTACAGAACAAGGCGTTCCCAGTCATCGTCCAGTAAATGTGTCTCAGGAGAACGTAAGGGAATTTGATGAGTTTCTTTGCCGGTGAAGTATGTTTTCTTCAGGTAATTCCGATACTGCCACCAAGCATTCTTGAAGATAGCAGAGGTATTAGCACAGGTTACCTCATCCTGAGTTTCCAAATCGGTCCTTCTCTATAGAGAAAAATGGAAAATTTACTGTATTATAACCATCATGGAGGTAGGATGTATGGGACGAAGCAAAGTAATTGCCATGAATAACATTACTTACACATAACTCCTGGACAAACACCTGCAACTAGCATTTTCCTTCATCTTCAGTATAATATTTCCAAGATGGGAAGATACGCACATACGATTTGACAACATCAAATGCGATAGATGCTAAACTACGACTGGCTGGTTGTGCTTCCTCCACAGGAATAGGCATACTAACTAGTGGAGTTGGGGTTCACCGTGATAGTACTGGCCCTTTGGGCACTGGAGCTGCCTTACTAACTGCTGTTGTTTGGGAGCTCTGTGGTGGAGATGGTGCTGTGTCAACAGGAACTGGGTTACTATCGGCTGGGGTTGGGGTAGATTGGGTGTCACACCCTGATTTTCATGGCACAACACTTAAGATGATAAATCATGATAAAATGTGGTTTGACAAAAACTTTTGAGTGTTTTGGACTTTGCCTTGATTGTATTTTGTCTGTTGTTTGCAAGTGCTCTAAAAATAAAATAAATCCTCCAACTCTTATACACCTTCTCCTTGATCCAAAACTTCTGCCCAATGATCATACCATGTGTATAGTACAATATAGAATTTTCTTGCAGAAATAATTTGGCCAAAAAGTATTTTCTAAAATTAGTTTTTTCAAAAACCCCTGAATTGAGGTTTGCACTGCAAGTACTTAATTAAGGGCACTAAAAATCTTTCCAAAAATATATTTGACTCCTATTAGATATAGGATACCCATAAACCACAAAAATATAATTTTAAAGGTTATTTTCCTATTTTATTTAAAAGCTTTTTCTTAAGTCCAGAAATGGTCTTTAATAGGGAAAAATTATTTTATTCTTTTAAAAATATTTGACAAAAATCAGGGAAACTCAGTGGACATATATTGTCCATATATAAGAGTTCAACACATGGTCATGTTCAAAATATTGGTCAAATCCCTCAAAAACCATTTCTGGATATTTCAAGCTTTTGAAATAATTACAAAGGAAATATTCTCCACAAATTCCAAGAAAATTCTAGCATGTCAAATATGACATGTTTGATGATCTTGGCAATTATCATATTAGGTAGAATAGTATAACCCCGTGAAATCCCCTCAAAACCATTTCTGTCCATTTTGAAGTTTGAGCAACTTTACATTGCCAAACATGTCCAAATGTTCTCAAACCTTGTGAAAATGCTCAAATGGTCTAGTAATTCATCTAGACCAAATGGCACAAGTTGGAGAAGAAGTTAGCTTGATCAAAGTGCCCCAAAACCCTTCCTGTCCAGAACCAAATTTGAACAACTCTACATTGGAAACTTCCTCCTTTTGATCCCAACTTTTGTGGACATGTTCATAACCTCAAATGAACACCCTACACCAAGTGGTGCATCAAGGAGAACAGATTTGCATGACTAAATCTTGGGAAGTCCATTTCTGCTGATTTCTAGGGTTTACAAAAGTTGCATTGGCAACTTTTCCCAAATGACCTCAATCTTGGTGGAACCTCTTATTTTCTCATACCATTTGACCCTGTAAAGCCTCATGACAAATGGAGATCATCTACTTGCCCAAACCAATATCAAACACCTTCTGCCACTTTGCCAAAATACCATTTTTGACCTCTTCCACTAATCTCCATGGCCTCAACTCTTTACCAGAGCTCACCCTAGTCACCTCCTACCTCCAGTAACTTTCCCCTGGCCATTTTTCAATTATTGGTGGGCAAAAACTCCAAGATTCCTCTCTAGACAGCCATGGCAGCATCTCTTTCCTCCCTCTATTTTTATTTCCTACATTTCCCTTAGTACCTAAGCTACACCGGGGCATCTCCATATGCACCAACAGCTAGTAGACAAGGCGGGGCACACCCAGAGCGCATGGGCATGCCGTGGCATGCCAAATGGGCGCTCTGGAGCGTGCTACAGTGTGCTCCCGCACTGTAGCTGCATCCTGCCCGAGGCTTCCGACCACCTCGAGCCTCCCCCGCGCGCCAGTCGATGCTCCTCGACGTCCTCAACACGCCACGCCCCTGTCCCCCTTCTCTTTCTTCCTCCTACTGCCTCCTCCACACGCGCCCCGACCGCCCGAGAGCTCCAATGGGCGAGCTCACACGCGTGAAGCCTCTGGCACTTCCCCGATCCTTCTCTCCCTTCCCTTGGCTGTAGACCATCTCTACAAACGCCCCGGACACGCGCCCACGAGCCCCCGTGACCCCTAGCAATGGCAACGACCTCGTCGGCGCACTCGTCCACGGTGCACCACGGCCTCGCCCATTTTAAGCCACCCCGACCCTCTCTCTCGCCTCGGTTCGAACCCCCTCTCCCCCATCAACCTCTCGGACACTCCCTCTCTCCCCCTCGTGGTCTCCCGCCCCCTCCATGGCTGGGTTGCCGCCGCTGTGCCCCTGGACCAACCCGAGCCTTCACTGCTTCCCCGCTCCCAGTGAACGCCCCAGAGGACACCCACGACACCAAGGAGCCTCCCCCCGCGCACCAGGCCCTCCTCCCCGTGCTTGCCCTGCCCTGCCCGAATCTCGCCCGAGCACCGTCCGCCATGACCGTGGCCCCACTCGCCGTCGTCATCCGGTGGACATGCTGATAGGGGGGAGCGGGCGCGGCGCAGTCCCCCGAGCTCGCCGGTGCGCCGGTCACCCGCAGCAGTGCCCTTGGTCGCCGGGGACGAGCTCGGCCTCGCCCCCTCTGTTCTTGTGGCACGGGAGGCCGCGCGAGGAAGAAGGAGGCCGGCCGGTGGACCGGCAACTCCACCGGTCAGTCTCTGCCGACGTGTCCAGCCGGGCCCGCTCGGGTTAAGTGGAGGCGGGATCCCCTCGAAACCGCCTTCCCTGCAGGGAAGCGTACTCCCGTAGTACGCCATCGGCGTGGCCCTTCCCGCGCGCAGCTGAGCCACTGGGCCGGCCCAGTGGCTATCCCTCGCCCGATGCGTGTTTTAGATATAAGCCTAAACCTTTCCTTTTTCTTTTATTTTGAAATCCTAAAATCCATAATAAATTCATTTTTACTCCAAATTTGATGATTCAAATTTACAGAGACTCCATAAATCAAGCCCTATTTAATAGACCACAGTGGACATTTTTGTTGTCCTTGGTTTTCACTTAACCTTTTAAAAAGGTCATTTATCCACATAAGTCCACTTCAAAAATCCATATTATATTCACTTCAACTCCAAATCTAGTGAAACCAATTCCTAAATGTTTCTAAAATCATGCCTGAATTAATGGGTACTTTTACTCATTTTTATAAAATGGCATTCTGTGTACAACTAGTGGATCCATCAAATCCATTGATTCCATCATATTGAAATGTTTAGGAATATCCATTGATCCACTTCCAATGAAATCACCTTGGTCATTCCTCATATGACCAAAGGTATTCTAGAAAAGTCCAACTCATATTTTTAGAGCACTTTTATTTCCTGCCTTGTTGTGTTGCTTATTATGGTTGCTTTCGACGATAGTTGACGAAGTAGACGAAATGCTCGGAGTTGGACCAGAGATATTTGAAGACCTCGAAGACTTTGTTAAAACAGGCAAGCAGCCCTTTGACCATGATGAACCCTTTTTATCATAGTAACATTTCTTCCCGTGATTGTGGAATGCATGATATCTTGAATGGCAACCTTGCTAGGTTTGCCTTCGTTGCATACCCCGTTGATACTTGCACTGATCATGACTCTATCCTTGTTTAGAGTTGTGTTGGTGGGTTGTAGAAGTATGCTATAGTTGTTGGCTGAGCAAAATGGGTCGGGGTTATGCATGGAAAGAAACCAAGTGTGGTTTGACATACTTGCAAATAGCCCAGTGGGTGCCACTAATGCCCCTGGGAGATGATGATGAACTAGGTCACTACTTGGGGGATAGGTAGTGTACCGAGGCTTGATGAAGTGTTGTTTACAGAGACGGATTAGATTTAAGATTTGTCGACTGTCCCAACCTTACATGCGCAACCACTCTACCCTTATATGGGAAAGGGCATTATTGATTACCTAGGCCGGTACTAGCTTGGAGCCCGCATTACCAGTGACAGGGGAGAGTTGGTGCTCTCTCTCGGGACGGGGTCGTGCCAGGTAGGGCAGCCATGACTGTTTTCACAGGGCACCGGACACACCGTTGGTACCCCATGCTTGTGGTATGTGATGAATATGGGAGCGAGGCTCCACAACTTTATGATGTGAAATGTTAGGCACGGGGGTTACTACCAATCGAGTGGACTCCATGTTAGTGTCGTCTAGGGAAAGGTAGTGATCGGGTGCTTACCCCGGGTACTTGAGGTACCGCGGGTCGTGGCTGACACGGAAGTTCCCCGGATCTTGTGGGTACAGTGTGCAACCTCTGCAGAGTGTAAAACTATTCGAATAGTCGTGTCCACGGTCAAGGACGGTTGGGCGGTGCTGCTTAGACTATGTCCATATGTTTCTGACAAACAACACCGTTTGGTGATATTGATGATGTGACTCATGAGGAAGTCACGATGAGCTTGAGCATGAGTTGTTCATAACTCTTTCTCGATGTTGATGTCTGTAACCTCCTGATGCTTGTTGCAGACGCATTCCTGTCCTTGATAAATGTTGATCATACTTGCATGAGGAAAACTAGCTTTCCGCAACAATGCCAATTAAGCAGTAGAGCTTTGCATAATTATTTTGTTATCACTCTTGGGTTGCTTGCGAGTACATTCAAAGTACTCATTGGCTTGCCACTGTTTATTTTATTGGCCAGGCATGAAAGAACAGGATATGATGAGGAATACTTCGGTGACGAACATGCGAGCTTGGACGCTTCCCAGTCAGAATGCCTGTAGGGTTAAGGCAGATGGCATGGGTCCAAGTTATCGACGAAGATTTCCGCTGCAATGTTATACTCAAGACTTGACCATAATGGTCCTACTTGTGTAAGACGGTATGTATGGATGTAATACTCTTGTTATTCAGCTTCTGTGTGTTCAGTGAGCATTGATCTTTGGGATCACTGTACACGTGCAATCGGTGATCACGACTTATGAGTCGGGGTCCCCACAGAGCTGGTATCAGAGCCATCCTGACTGTAGGAAGCCTTAGTTAGCATGGTCGTTAGTTAGGGTAAAACTATTTCCAAAACTACTACTAGTTTTCAAAACTATCTGTACTTCTCTTCCCTTCTTAGTTTTTCGAAAACTAAGGAATACTTTCCTAATTAATCTCTTCCCCTTCAAAACCTTTGGTCGCTAGAACCCTTATGCCCCTGACCACTAGATTCCTTGTAATCCTCGTGGATAATCTAGAAGGAAGATGCCTTACCAGACGTTCACCCACATCTCCTGAACACAAGATTGGCGACATCACAACAAGACGATACCAACAGAAGATACATCGTCAGGGAATGAGGACCTGAACACCCAGGAGATGGTGAAACGCTTGACACTGCCCCAAGATGATGCAACCTTAGCCTACGATGATCAGGGCATAGGATATGCAAGATCATGATATACATCGCTAATAGAGTAACCCTGTCACTACCGTTGTTGTATCAGCAACCACCGGTGGATGAGAACCTAGCCATTTGGTCCGCCTCACTATAGTGAGCAGGAAAACGGTTCTCCTCATCCCCCGCTCTTGGTGTCGATGTTGTCATCAATGTAACCGACATGATGGACCTCCATTACGCCTTGATAATGACATTGCATAAAGGATTACCTACCTGGTACCATCGACGGCTTAGAAGACAAAAAGGGATCATCATGATTAAGAAGACAATAGAAGACCAAGTCAATGCCAGTTACGAGGAGCCACCTTCACCCCATCACATCAACAGCGTGAAGTTGTTGAAGAATCTTCAGGCTCAACCCGGATTGTTTCATCGAACAACTACAAGAGACGTAGCAACACCTGAGGAAAACTCGGAAGACTGCACGAGGCACAAGGCACAACTAATGAGTCCGAGAACCCCTAGGGTAGGATGAGTCGTGTACCCCCTATGCGCAGTCGGGTCCGCATGATAGTTCGAATAGAACCATGATTGTGTGTTGCTTGTTTTTATTTGTTTGTGTTTTGATATAGGTCGCACTTTTGCCCTAAGCGACAAGTACGCGACTATATCACCTCCTTACCCTGTTTCTTTGGTTTGGCCCTTTTTGCACCTATTTGTTTGCACTTTCACTATAGAACCCCCTTTAGGCATCCCCCTCCTCTACGCTACTTTTCCCTCTCATCTCTCTCCTCAATTGAAGGCTAGCAAGACAAGATGCACCAAGGATTCTACTTTGGCAACCAACCAGCACTGAAGACTTTTGCTACAACCTCCTCGACCAAATGCAGCCCCTTAGAGTTATGGTATCCCCTCAAGATTAGAAACCCATTCCTAGACCCTTCGAGACTTCATAAGATACCCCAGCTCGAATCCTTAACCATGTGCTTAACCCACAGAATTGCAAGAGAACCTGTGAAGCCTCCGTAACCTTGCTTATCACTGGGTTCATTATGGAACTAGTGGACATAGTGAACGAGCACATTATCATCCTAAGATAGCACCAAAACTGACGATGCCATAGGGCAGACCAATTTGAGGATATAGGAACAGAGGACAAATGACTTGATGAGTTTATATCAATGACTTTGAGGAATCGTCCGAGACTATTCGGTGGATTATGAGGCTTTGATGTTGGTAGATGAACTTGGTGGGATCATGAGTATAGATTAGCATAGCTTTCATTACCCCTGAGTAAATTGGATTTAGTAGGATAATTGTGTTCACAAGCTGGAATTCTTGGAAGTATTTGGATTTAACTTAGCCATGGGATATTGATAGGAGATAATTGATATTACGTAAATGACTTGGGGGAGCATGTAGGAATTCTCGTTGGACAAGAGATTTGGATTTAAGTAGGTGATTCTAGTTGAATATAGATGTTGAGCATGTCTACATGGTTCAGAGTAAATTGGATTTAGACTGATGATCTCGATCATGATACCATGTTTCTCCGTGGGCGATAAACTAGGAGATTGGACTAATTGTCGGAGTTTATTTAGGCATCTTTGTGAGCTTGACCTTGGAGTATTACTAGATCACAATAACGAGAATTGGTGGACTGACTATTGTAAGGCAGCCCTTTCAAGTATTGGGGATTATAAGGACTTTCGAAGATCATGTGGAACACCAGCATAGGCGTTGGATTTGTAGAATTAAATGGATTATGTAGTGATTGATGAAAGTTAATGGGCTGTTGGAGTTGATTCATAGGAAGGAAACAAGATCTTGGAGTGGCTTACGACATGTTTCCTTAGGATAGAGGTGCTTTATCTTAGACATTGGAAGAACAGGCTGAGCACTTGGATTGTCACGTTCAAGCTTAGCAGCTTATATGTTCTACCCATGGATTTTTAGGGGTTGACATACATATGAGTTTGGGGATTGTAGACATATATGATTTTGTTAGACCTCCTCTCGGGAGCCATGAGGATATGAATCACATGAGTGATGATTGAAGTTGACCTACGCAAAATGATGCTATAAGTGATATGATTTGTTTAAAGGACTAGATAGACTATTGGCATCTCAGAAACCGTGCTTAAAGATAAGATGATAAATGTTCACTCGCACACTAGAATCCTTGAAATCCTTAAGCCCTACCAAGCTACAACATGGTCGATCAGGACCTTAGGGCCTTCACACTAGATCTAGAACCACCTTGGCCCACACTCAACAAGACCACCACTAATTCCCCAGCCTCCTTTATGTACCCCGTGAACAAGGTCCTCATGGAGTGCTTAGGCAAGATAGTTGTCATCATCATTTGGTGACCTACTTGTTCACCCGAAGATGGAAGAAGAGTCGTTCAGCTAGTCCAGGAACATTTGAAGACCGCCATGCCAAGGAGGAAGAACAACCACCATCTTCAAGAAGTATACTTCCGCGTCAAAGACCATGTGTATCTGCAAGCCACTCCTCTCTAAGGAACCAAGCATTTCCATGACAAGGAGACCAACACCAAGATTCATCGGCCCCCTTCGAGATCACTCCAAAATTTAAGAACCCCTTCTAAGATCACTACAAGACGAAGAGAAGACAATTACCAGCTGGAGTTGCCACCTGAGTTACCTGATGTGCACAACGCTTTCCATGCATCACAACCCCGGAAGTGTTTCCAACTTCCTAGCTAGCCCGAGCACTAATAAGGACATTGACCACCGAGCCATCGACCCCTAGCCCAATCTAACCTACCGCGAGCTACACATTAGCAACCTGGATCAAGAAGAGCGTCATACACGAAGCCACACCATCAAGTACTTCAATCTCAATGGAGCACTACACGGAAGCAGAAGCAACATGAGGACTTGAAGACTACCCAAGATCCAAGTTTCTGTATCCCTTTCCGCGCCTAGTTTGGGAATCTCGGGGACGAGATTCTTGTAAGGGGGATAGGTCTGTCACACCCTGATTTTCATGGGACAACACTTAAGATGATAAATCATGATAAAATGTGGTTTGACAAAAACTTTTGAGTGTTTTGGACTTTGCCTTGATTGGATTTTGTCTGTTGTTTGCAAGTGCTCTAAAAATAAAATAAATCCTCCAACTCTTATACTCCTTCTCCTTGATCCAAAACTTCTGCCCAATGATCATACAATGTGTATAGTACAATATTGAATTTTCTTGCAAAAATAATTTGGCCAAAAAGTATTTTCTAAAATTAGTTTTCCAAAAACCCCTGAATTGAGGTTTGCACTGCAAGTACTTAATTAAGGGCAGTAAAAATCTTTCCAAAAATATATTTGACTCCTATTAGATATAGGATACCCATAAACCACAAAAATATAATTTTAAAGGTTATTTTCCTATTTTATTTAAAAGCTTTTTCTTAAGTCCAGAAATGGTCTTTAATAGGGAAAAATTATTTTATTCTTTTAAAAATATTTGACAAAAATCAGGGAAACTCAGTGGACATATATTGTCCATATATAAGAGTTCAACACATGGTCATGTTCAAAATATTGGTCAAATCCCTCAAAAACCCTTTCTGGATATTTCAAGCTTTTGAAATAATTACAAAGGAAATATTCTCCACAAATTCCAAGAAATTTCTAGCATGTCAAATATGACATGTTTGATGATCTTGGAAATTATCATATCATGGAGAATAGTATAACCCTATGAAATCCCCTCAAAACCATTTCTGCCCATTTTGAAGTTTGAGCAACTTTACATTGCCAAACATGTCCAAATGTTCTCAAACCTTGTGAAAATGCTCAAATTGTCTAGTAATTCATCTAGACCAAATGGCACAACCTGGAGAAGAAGTTAGCTTGATCAAAGTGCCCCAAAACAATTCCTGTCCGGAACCAAATTTGAACAACTCTACATTGGAAACTTCCTCCTTTTGATCTCAACTTTTGTGGACATGTTCATAACCTCAAATTAACACCCTACATCAAGTGGTGCATCAAGGAGAACAGATTTGCATGACTAAATCTTGGGAAGTCCATTTCTGCTGATTTCTAGAGTTTACAAAAGTTGCATTGGCAACTTTTCCCAAATGAACTCAATATTGGTGGAACCTCTTATTTTCTCATACCATTTGACCCTTTAAAGCCTCATGACAAATGGAGATCATCTACTTGCCCAAACCAATATCAAACACCTTCTGCCACTTTGCCAAAATACCATTTTTGACCTCTTCCACTAATCTCCATGGCCTCAACTCTTTACCAGAGCTCACCCTAGTCATCTCCTACCTCCAGTAACTTTCCCCTGGCCATTTTTCAATTATTGGTGGGCAAAAACTCCAAGATTCCTCTCTAGACAGCCATGGCAGCATCTCTTTCCTCCCTCTATTTTTATTTCCTACCTCTCCCTTAGTACCTAAGCTACACCGGGGCATATCCATATGCACCAGCAGCTAGTAGACAGGGCGGGGCACACCCAGAGCGCGTGGGCATGCCATGGCATGCCAAATGGGCGCTCTGGAGCGTGCTACAATGTGCTCCCGCACTGTAGCTGCGTCCTGCCCGAGGCTTCCGACCACCTCGAGCCTCCCCCGCGCGCCAGTCGATGCTCCTCGACGTACGCAACACGCCACGCCCCTGTCCCCCATCTCTTTCTTCCTCCTGCTGCCTCCTCCACACGCGCCCCGACAGCCCGACAGCTCCAATGGGCGAGCTCACACGCGTGAAGCCTCTGGCACTTCCCCGATCCTTCTCTCCCTTCCCTTGGCCGTAGACCGTCTCTACAAACGCCCCGGACACGCGCCCACGAGCCCCCGTGACCCCTAGCAATGGCAACGACCTCGCCGGCGCACTCGTCCACGGTGCACCGCGACCTCGCCCATTTTAAGCCACCCCGACCCTCTCTCTCGCCTCGCTTCGAACCCCCTCTCCCCCAGCAACCTCTCAGACACTCCCTCTCTCCCCCTCGTGGTCTCCCGCCCCCTCCATGGCTGGGTTGCCACCGCTGTGCCCCCGGACCAACCCGAGCCTTCACTGCTTCCCCGCTCCCATTGAACGCTCCAGAGGACACCCACGATACCAAGGAGCCTCCCCCCGCGCACCAGGCCCTCCTCCCCGTGCTTGCCCTGCCCTGCCCGAATCTCTCCCGAGCACCGTCCGCCATGGCCGTGGCCCCACTCGCCGTCGTCCTCCGATGGACGTGCTGACAGGGGGGAGCGGGCGCGGCGCAGTCCCCCGAGCTCGCCGGTGCGCCGGGCACCCCCAGCAGCGCCCTTGGTCGCCGGGGACGAGCTCGGCCTCGCCCCCTCTGTTACTGCGGCACGGGAGGCCGCGCGAGGAAGAAGGAGGCCGGCCGGTGGACCGGCGACCCCACCGGTCAGTCTCTGCCAACGTGTCCAGCCGGGCCCGCTCGGGTTAAGTGGAGGCGGGATCCCCTCGAAACCGCCTTCCCTGCAGGGAAGCGTACTCCCATAGTACGCCGTCGGCGTGGCCCTTCCCGCGCGCAGCTGAGCCACTGGGCCGGCCCAGTGGCTATCCCTCACCCGATGCGTGTTTTAGGTATAAGCCTAAACCTTTCCTTTTTCTTTTATTTTGAAATCCTAAAATCCATAATAAATTCATTTTTACTCCAAATTTGACGATTCAAATTTACAGAGACTCCATAAATCAAGCCCTATTTAATAGACCACAGTGGACATTTTTGTTGTCCTTGGTTTTCACTTAACCTTTTAAAAAGGTCATTTATCCACATAAGTCCACTTCAAAAATCCATATTATATTCACTTCAACTCCAAATCCAGTGAAACCAATTCCTAAATGTTTCTAAAATCATGCCTGAATTAATGGGTACTTTTACTCATTTTTATGAAATGGCATTCTGTGTACAACTTGTGGATCCATCAAATCCATTGATTCCATCATATTGAAATGTTTAGGAATATCCGTTGATCCACTTCTAATGAAATCACCTTGGTCATTCCTCATATGACCAAAGGTATCCTAGAAAAGTCCAACTCATATTTTCAGAGCACTTTTATTTCCTGCCTTGTTGTGTTGCTTATTATTGCTTTCGACGATAGTTGACGAAGTAGACGAAATGCTCGGAGTTGGACCAGAGATATTTGAAGACCTCGAAGACTTTGTTAAAACAGGCAAGCAGCCCTTTGACCATGATGAACCCTTTTTATCATAGTAACATGTCTTTCCGTGATTGTTGAATGCATGATATCTTGAATGGCAACCTTGCTAGGTTTGCCTTCGTTGCATACCCGATTGATACTTGCATTGATCATGACTCTATCCTTGTTTAGAGTTGTGTTGGTGGGTTGTAGAAGTATGCTATAGTTGTTGGCTGAGCAAAATGGGTCGGGGTTATGCATGGAAAGAAACCAAGTGTGGTTTGACATACTTGCAAATACCCCAGTGGGTGCCACTAATGCCCCTGGGAGATGATGATGAACTAGGTCACTACTTGGGGGATAGGTAGTGTACCGAGGCTTGATGAAAGTGTGGTTTACAGAGACGGATTAGATTTAAGATTTGTCGACTGTCCCAACCTTACATGCGCAACCACTCTACCCTTATATGGGAAAGGGCATTATTGATTACCTAGGCCGGTACTAGCTTGGAGCCCGCATTACCAGTGACGGGGGAGAGTTGGTGCTCTCACTCGGGACGGGGTCGTGCCAGGTAGGGCGGCCATGACTGTTTTCACAGGGCACCAAACACACCGTTGGTACCCCGTGCTTGTGGTATGTGATGAATATGGGAGCGAGGCTCCACAACTTTATGATGTGAAATGTTAGGCACGGGGGTTACTACCAATCGAGTGGACTCCATGTTAGTGTCGTCTAGGGAAAGGTAGTGATCGGGTGCTTACCCCGGGTACTTGAGGTACCGCGGGTCGTGGCTGACACGGAAGTTCCCCGGATCTTGTGGGTACAGTGTGCAACCTCTGCAGAGTGTAAAACTATTCGAATAGCCATGTCCTCGGTCAAGGACGGTTGGGCGGTGCTGCTTAGACTATGTCCATATGTTTCTGACAAACAACACCGTTTGGTGATATTGATGATGTGACTCGTGAGGAAGTCACGATGAGCTTGAGCATGAGTTGTTCATAACTCTTTCTCGATGTTGATGTCTGTAACCTCCTGATGCTTGTTGCAGACGCATTCCTGTCCTTGATAAATGTTGATCATACTTGCATGAGAAAAACTAGCTTTCCGCAACAATGCCAATTAAGCAGTAGAGCTTTGCATAATTATTTTGTTATCACTCTTGGGTTGCTTGCGAGTACATTCAAAGTACTCATTGGCTTGCCACTAGTTATTTTATTGGCCAGGCATGAAAGAACAGGATATGATGAGGACTACTTCGGTGACGAACATGCGAGCTAGGGCGCTTCCCAGTCAGAATGCCTGTAGGGTTAAGGCAGATGGCATGGGTCCAAGTTATCGACGAAGATTTCCGCTGCAATGTTATTACTCAAGACTTGACCATAATGGTCCTACTTGTGTAAGACGGTATGTATGGATGTAAGACTCTTGTTATTCAACTTCAGTGTGTTCAGTGAGCATTGATCTTTGGGATCACTGTACACGTGCAATCGGTGATCTCGACTTATGAGTCGGGGTCCCCACAGAGCTGGTATCAGAGCCATCCTGACTGTAGGAAGCCTTAGTTAGCATGGTCGTTAGTTAGGGTAAAACTATTTCCAAAACTACTACTAGTTTTCAAAACTATCTGTACTTCTCTTCCCTTCTTAGTTTTTCGAAAACTAAGGAATACTTTCCTTATTAATCTCTTCCCCTTCAAAACCTTTGGTCGCTAGAACCCTTATGCCCCTAACCACTAGATTCCTTGTAATCCTCGTGGATAATCTAGAAGGAAGATGCCTTGCCAGACGTTCACCCACATCTCCTGAACACAAGATTGGCGACATCACAACAAGACGATACCAACAGAAGATACATCGTCAGGGAATGAGGACCTGAAGACCCAGGAGATGGTGACACCCTTGACACTGCCCCAAGATGATGCAACCTTAGCCTACGATGATCAAGGCATAGGATATGCAAGATCATGATATACATCGCTAATAGAGTAACCCTGTCACTACCGTTGTTGTATCGGCAACCACCGGTGGATGAGAACCTAGCCATTTGGTCCGCCTCACTATAGTGAGCAGGAAAACGGTTCTCCTCATCCCCCGCTCTTGGTGTCGATGTTGTCATCAATGTAACCGACATGATGGACCTCTATTACGCCTTGATAATGACATTGCATAAAGGATTACCTACCTAGTACCATCGACGGCTTAGAAGACAAAAAGGGATCGTCATGATTAAGAAGACAATAGAAGACCAAGTCAATGCCAGTTACGAGGAGCCACCTTCACCCCATCACATCAACAGCGAGAAGTTGTTGAAGAATCTTCAGGCTCAACCCGGATTGTTTCATCGAACAACTACAAGAGACGTAGCAACACCTGAGGAAAACTCGGAAGACTGCATGAGGCACAAGGCACGACTACTGAGTCCGAGAACCCCTAGGGTAGGATGAGTCGTGTAGCGCCTATGCGCAGTCGGGTCCGCATGATAGTTCAAATAGAACCATGATTGTGTGTTGCTTGTTTTTATTTGTTTGTGTTTTGATATAGGTCGCACTTTTGCCCTAAGCGACAAGTACGCGACTATATCACCTCCTTACCCTGTTTCTTTGGTTTGGCCCTTTTTGCACCTATTTGTTTGCACTTTCACTATAGAACCCCCTTTAGGCATCCCCCTCCTCTACGCTACTTTTCCCTCTCATCTCTCTCCTCAATTGAAGGCTAGCAAGACAAGATGCACCAAGGATTCTACTTTGGCAACCAACCAGCACTGAAGACTTTTGCTACAACCTCCTCGACCAAATGCAGCCCCTCAGAGTTATGGTTGCCCCTCAAGATTAGAAACCCATTCCTAGACCCTTCGAGACTTCATAAGATACCCCAACTCGAATCCTTAACCATGTGCTTAACCCACAGAATTGCAAGAGAACCTGTTAAGCCTTCGTAACCTTGCTTATCACTCGGTTCATTATGGAATTAGTGGACATAGTGAACGAGCACATTATCATCCTAAGATAGCACCAAAACTGACGATGCCATAGGGAAGACCAATTTGAGGATATAGGAACAGAGGACAAATGACTTGATGAGTTTATATCAATGACTTTGAGGAATCGTCCGAGACTATTCGGTGGATTATGAGGCTTTGATGTTGGTAGATGAACTTGGTGGGATCATGAGTATAGATTAGCATAGCTTTCATTACCCCTGAGTAAACTAGATTTAGTAGGATAATTGTGTTCGCAAACTGGAATTCTTGGAAGTATTTGGATTTAACTTAGCCATGGGATATTGATAGGAGATAATTGATATTACGTAAATGACTTGTGGGAGCATGTAGGAATTCTCGTTGGACAAGAGATTTGGATTTAAGTAGGTGATTCTAGTTGAATATAGATGCTGAGCATGTCTACATGGTTCAGAGTAAATTGGATTTAGAGTGATGATCTCGATCATGATACCTTCTCGGTGGACGATAAACTAGGAGATTGGACTAATTGTCGGAGTTTATTTAGGCATCTTTGTGAGCTTGACCTTGGAGTATTACTAGATCACAATAACCGTGCGAAGTGGGGGAATATGACTGGTCATCTGTCTCTGAATCCATCTCTGAGGAGCTATCGGGACCCAACAAGAGGTCTGCGTCAACAGGTAACACTGTCTGCTCTGAAGGCCTTGTTTTCACTCCAGATTTTTCCATCTCCCACGCAAATGGCTGATTCACAGGAAGAGTAGTTTAATGTACAAACATTGTCGACAAATGGAAATGGAATGAAGAAAAGGATGGGCAAGATATCATTCAAATATATGATGCCTGGTTAAACAGGATGACATTGCACATTTCACATATATTATGGCTGGCTAAAAGACATGAGACTGCATAATTCCCATATATGACATAGAAACTAAACAGGTGGCTTTACAGAACATGTCTAAACTAAGAGATGACATATATGATGTGAAAAGTAGACACTGCAAGGCAGCATATGCATGATATGACTAACATCATCATGCCAAGTTAGAGCAAACAACTTGGGGGGTAAATAGGAGTGGTCAGCGGCGTCTGAATACGCCTCAGAACAGATATCTTCCTCTGGATTACAATCTAGAGAGGGTTGGGGAGGGTTTGCCATTGAACCCACCATGGAGCAATGTCTGCATGACATTGTATTGCCACATTGTCGACAAATGGAAATGTAATGAAGAAAAGGATGGGCAAGATATCATTCAAATATATGATGCCTGGTTAAACAGGATGGCATTGCACATTTCACATATATTATGGCTGGCTAAAAGACATGAGACTGCATAATTCCCATATATGATATAGAAACTAAACAGGTGGCATTACAGAACATGTCTAAACTAAGCAGATGACATATATGATGTCAAAAGTAGGCACTGCAAGGCAGCATATGCATGATATGACTAACATCATCATGCCAAGGTAGAGCAAACACCTTGGGGGTAAATAGGAGTGGTCAGCGGCGTCTGATTATGCCTCAGAACAGATATCTTCCTCTGGATTACAATCTGGAGAGGGGTGGGGAGGGTTTGCCATTGAACCCACCATGGAGCAATGTCTGCATGACATTGTATTGCCGCACAAAACTCTTCTCCTTTTCTCTACATGATCAACATGACTGTGTACAATATCTGACATGCATACGAAAAAATATGGTGAGATTATGTAAGGAGAGCATGCAGAAATTTAGAGTGATGGTAACAACTAGTGGATCGATGTTTTTCCGTTGAACCAAAATTGCCCTAATGGATCGACGTGAATGTATAGTAATAAGTGATGCAACAAGTGTACAACCTCTCTGCCGTAGCCGTGTCGACCTCAGCATCATTGGGTTGGTCGCTGAAGCAGTTGAGGCAGAGGTGGCAGTCAGAGGTGTGGAGGAAGATCTGAGGAATTTGTAGACGGCGTCCAGGGCACTGCTCTGTTGTGATGGATCGTTCTGTCGTTGGAGCAGCTCCGGTGAGCCATAAGACGTCAAGGCTGAAGCAGCACAAGACAAAAATCGTCAATCTCAAGTGGGATTCTAATAGCATCTCCAATAGATGATGTAAAATGGATGTAAAATTAACATCACCAAAAACCACCTGACTACAACAGATGAGGTAAAAACTGTTGACTCTGAACTTAACTGTCGAAACTGAAATTAACTGTGGAATCTGAATGCTACTGTCGAAACTGAACGCAATGGTAGCAGAGAGGCACTTGACATGTAGTTTAGGGAGGGCCTGCAGTTCATCTTCAACCTGCACCCCCCTGAGCCGCCAGCCACCACCGGCCGAACCACCGGCCCCAGCGCCGCCTCGCCGCCCCGAAACAACTCGCCAACGGCCAGCCCTCTAGGCCCCCCGCCGCCCACCCTGAACCCTAAGATAGATAATGGGGTACCCCTCCGGCGAGCCCCCGTCCCCGCTGCGGGTGGTTCTTCCTTAACTCCGGTGAGCCCCCCAACCCCTGAAAATCGACTGACCCAAAAGTCGATTCAGTCGACTGAAGTTTGGCTTAATCGGAGCAGAGCAGCAACACGAGCGAGGGGGAGAGCAGCAGCAGCAGCTGGGCGAGCAAGCGATCGAGCGAGAGCTGAAGCAGCAGCAACAGTGCGAGCGAGCGAGCGAGAGCTGGAGCAACAGCAACAGATCTGGCTTGTATGGACGCTGCCGCCGAAGGGGCCTCGCACTGGGGAGAGCCGCCGTGGAGATGTCGCCCGCGATGCCGGCTTCAAGGTAGCCGCTCCATGGGGGTGCGGGATGGAGCACCGTCGGCACCGGGAGGTCGAGTTAAGGAGAAGGTGCGATGCGATGAGTGTACAATCTCTTTGGTGGCGCCGAGTAGGCCTCGGCTTTGTCCGAGGAGTCGGTGAGGATGCTGCGGTTCCGGTTGAGGCGTTGTGGGGATGGAGCCGCCGCGATAGACGAGGCGATCGTCGGAGCAGCTCCTTGGAGGTGGACGACGGGGCGGCTGAACCGGCGGGACGGCGAGATGGACGACGGATCCTCATCCGGGGAGGTGGACAAGGGACATCGAGCTGTTGCGGTGAAGCATGACTTAGCGACGCGCTTGTCCAAATTGTAGGGTGTGTTACAAAAGTACCCCCCACCGATTTGAACTAGCGGCCCTTTCGGCTCAGGGTTAGAATGGGGATTTCGCGTGTCGGGATTTGGCAGCTGGAGGGAGTTTTCGCGCGAATTGTAATTTCGGGATAGCAAGGCGCGGGTTGTGAAGGCGCCAGTTTTGGGAGAACGATATTTGAATTTTCGGGATATAACAAGACGCGAGTTGAATTTTAGGGACAAGCCTAACATGTAGTAATATTGTACTTGTACGTCCCAAATCGATTCGCACTTCCCTCAACCAAAAAGAAAACGAAAAAAATAAAACTATTCACACCACACAAAGAGAGAGTCTTGTCCCGTTTTACTATACAAATGCTATTCAAAGCTACTCCCTCCTTCCACCTATATAGGGCCTAATGCGTTTTTCGATGCTAACTTTGACCAAATATTAGAGCAATGATATATGACATGCAACTTACACAAAGCACACCTTAACTTCGTCTGTGAAAGGTTCTTTCAATGATATAATTTTCACATTGTGCATGTCATGTACTATTAATCTTGTCAATAGTCAAAGGCGGTCTTAAAAATCTCATTACGCCCTATATAGATGGAAGGAGGGAGTATGAATCCATGTTATGTCGGATTAATTTTTTTTGCTTGCTGTATAATGCATGTAACCTACTCATACCAACATTTTAGTGCATTCCAAATGTCTATACTACCGCTGCAATTCGAACTAAATTTGAATTCGTTTCTCTATTTCAATAAGAATCTACAATCATGATTGTTGCCAACTTCAACCATCATAGTGTGACGCCCGGATAATCAAGCTACAGTAACCCCTGTTAATGATGCCACGTCACCACTCTTACTGTTGCTAACCTCGCAATGATTTGAAACCTTTTCAAATTCAAATTCAAATTAATGTCAAGCGACAAAGTTTTCAAAATATTAAACTAAAATGTTCGGAGTGTGCAGTTAAATGCCTAGGTGATTATAGTGCAACAAACACCCTTTTTGAAAATGTCTAAATATATTAAAATGAAATAAAACAGAAAAGTGAAATAAATAAAAGGAAAAGACAAATCTAACTAAAAATAAAAAAGAGGCACCCCCACTGGGCCATCTGTGGCCCAGCTGGCCAGCCCAACTGGGCAAAGGCCCAGCCGACTGGCCCAGCCGGCCGACCCACCCCCCTCCATATCCCCACCAGGGAGGAAACCCTAACCCACGACCCACCTCACTTCCCCCCACCCGCGTCTCCCTCGCACCCCCGATCTGGATCCGGGGAAGCGGCGCCCCGACCGCATCACTTCGGCGCCCCGCCCCTGCCGATGCCGTCGGCGCTCCTCGTCGCCGCATCGTCCCACCTCCACCTTGCCCTCGTCATCGGATACGCCCCGACCACTTTCCTCGAGCCCGATACCTTGCCGTCGCTGGATCGCCTCGACGCCGCCGCCCGAGAAGAGCTCGCCGGAGGCCATGGCGCTGGACCTCCCCACCGGCCTGCTTCCTCCTCCTCGCCGGCCTGCCTCCACTCCGTCTGCGCCGTCTCCGTCCTCCTCCTCACGCACGGCTGCCCGGACCCTACGAATCCCGGTGAGGCCACGGCCTCGTCCTCCTCCTTCCCTGCCTCTGCTCGAGGTTGAACACGCGTACACGCACCACCGCGCCGTCCACCGCTGGCCCGCTCCCTACCTCGCCCTCTGTCGCCGGAGCCCATGCTCGCTTGCCGGCCCGACCGCGCCGCCGTTGCACAATTGCCCCCGGCCCCTCCCTCCACGTGCGCCCGCCTAGCCTTCCGCGCGTGCTCGCTGGAGCCGCGGCCTCCACCGACCGCCGCCACCACCCTCCGTTGGTGCCGCCCTTCGCCGGCGCCGTTCGTTGCCGGTTCCCCCTCGCTCCACCTACCGCGGCCGACGCCACGCTGGCCGCGCTCACTGGAGCCCCGTTCCAGCCTCGCCCCGCTATCGGGCAGGGCTGTGGCCTCACCCGCCTGCCCGATGCCCACTACCCGTTAGCCTCCTCCTGGGCCACTTCCAGTAGGGCCCCACAGCCCAGAACGGTTTAATAATAATAAAAAGAATTAAAAAAAAATTAATATATTAATTAATTAACTTAACTTAACTTAATTAATTAATTATGTCTAATTAACCTAATTAACTAGTGTTAAATTAATTAAAGAATAATTAGATTAGTTAAACCCTTATTAGAATAATCAGAGTATGACATGCGGGTCCCACCTGTTTGGTTGACCAGGTCAACTGTACGGTTGACTGCTGACGTCATACATACGTCATGCTGACGTCATCCAACACTGTTCTGGATAATGTTGAATTAAAATATTTAAATTAATCCTAAAAATGATTTAAAACTTCAAAAATTAATATAAAATAAATCGTAGCTCAAATGGAAAAACTTTCTACATGAAAATTGCTCAGAACGACGAGACAGATCCGGATACACAGCCCGTTCGTCCGCCACGCGTCCCTAGCATAATGAACCTGCAACATTTCACCTCCGGTTTATCTGTCCGAAAACACGGAACACCGGGGATACTTTCCCAGATGTTTCCCCCTTCACCGGTATCACCTCATACCGCGATAGAACACATCTAGCTCTGCTTGTTGTCCTGTTATGCACTTGCTTGCTATGTATTTTCTGTTTCTCCTCCATCTTCTCTCTGGTAGACCCCGTGACGATGTTGATGCCCCTATGGTCGAGTACGTCACCGACGACCCCTCCTTGTCTGAGCAACCAGGCAAGGCCCCACCTTGATCACCAGATATCGCCTATTCTTCTCTATACTGCTTGCATTAGAGTAGTGTAGCATGTTACTGCTTTTCGTTAATCCTATCCTGATGCATAGCCTGTCCTTGCTACTACTGTTGTTACCTTTACCTGCAATCCTACATGCTTAGTATAGATGCTAGTGTTTCATCAGTGGCCCTACATTCTTGTCCGTCTGCCATGCTATACTATCGGGCCGTGATCACTAGGGAGGTGATCACGGGTATATACTATATACTTTATACATGACACATGTGGAGACTAAAGTCGGGTCAGCTCGTTGAGTACCCGCGAGTGATTCTGATGAGGGGGCTGAAAGGACAGGTGGCTCCATCCCGGTAGAGGTGGGCCTGGGTTCCTGACGGCCCCCAACTGTAACTTTGTGGCGGAGCGACAGGGGAGGTTGAGACCACCAAGGAGAGAGGTGGGCCTGGCCCTGATCGGCGTTCGCGGATACTTAACACGCTTAGCGAGATCTTGGTATTTGATCTGAGTCTGGCTACTGGACTATACGCACTAACCAACTATGTGGGAACAGTTATGGGCACTCGACGTCGTGGTATCAGCCGAAGCCTTCGTGATGTCAGCGACTGAGCGGCGCACGCCGGATTGGAACGTAAGCCTGCTCTTGTATTAAGAGGGCAAGTTCTGCTTCCGGCTGCGTACGCAACGTGCAGGTGTGCTATGGGCGATGGGCCCAGACCCCTGTGCGCTTAGGTTTAGACCGGCGTGCTGACCTCTCTGTTGTGCCTAGGTGGGGCTGCGACGTGTTGATCTTCTGAGGCCGGGCATGACCTAGGAAAGTGTGTCCGGCCAAATGGGATCGAGCGTGTTGGGTTATGTGGTGCACCCCTGCAGGGAAGTTAATCTATTCGAATAGCCGTGATCTTCGGTAAAAGGACGACTTGGAGTTGTACCTTGACCTTATGACAACTAGAACCGGATACTTAATAAAACACACCCTTCCAAGTGCTAGATACAACCCGGTGATCGCTCTCTAAAAGGGCGACAAGGAGAGGATTGCCGGGTAGGATTATGCTATGCGATGGTACTTGGAGGACTTCAGTCTACTCTCTTCTACATGCTGCAAGACGGAGGCTGCCATCAGAGTAGTCTTCGACAGGATTAGCTATCCCCCTTTTATTCTGGCATTCTGCAGTTCAGTCCACTGATATGGCCCTTTACACATATACCCATGCATATGTAGTGTAGCTCCTTGCTTGCGAGTACTTTGGATGAGTAATCACGGTTGCTTTTCTCCCTCTTTTCCCCCTTTCCCTTCTACCTGGTTGCCGCTACCAGATGTCGGAGCTCAGGAGCCAGACGCCACCGTCGACGACGACTCCTACTACACCGGAGGTGCCTAGTACTACGTGCAGGCTGCTGACGACGACCAGGAGTAGTTTAGGAGGATCCCAGGCAGGAGGCCTGCGCCTCTTTCGATCTGTATCCCAGTTTGTGCTAGCCTTCTTAAGGCAAACTTGTTTAACTTATGTCTGTACTCAGATATTGTTGCTTCCGCTGACTCGTCTATGATCGAGCACTTGTATTCGAGCCCTCGAGGCCCCTAGCTTGTATTATGATGCTTGTATGACTTATTTATGTTTTTAGAGTTGTGTTGTGATATCTTCCCGTGAGTCCCTGATCTTGATCGTACACGTTTGCGTGCATGATTAATTAAACAATTATTAGATTAGTTAAACCCTAATTAGAATAATCAGAGTATGACATACGGGTCCCACATGTTAGGTTGACCAGGTCAACTGTATGGTTGACTGCTGACGTCATACATACGTCATGCTGACGTCATCCAACACTGTTCTGGATAATGTTGAATTAAAATATTTAAATTAATCCTAAAAATGATTTGAAACTTCAAAAATTAATATAAAATAAACCGTAGCTCAAATGGAAAAACTTTCTACATGAAAATTGCTCACAACGACGAGACAGATCCGGATACGCAGCCCGTTCGTTCGCCACGCATCCCTAGCATAGTGAACCTGCAACATTTCACCTCCATTTCATCTGTCCGAAAACACGGAACACCGAGGATACTTTCCCGGATGTTTCCCCCTTCACCGGTATCACCTCATACCGCGTTAGAACACGTCTAGCTCTGCTTGTTGTCCTGTTATGCACTTGCTTGCTATGTATTTACTGTTTCTCCCCCCCCCCTCTTCTCTCCGGTAGACCCCGTGACGATGTTGATGCCCCTGTGGTCGACTACGTCACCGACGACCCCTCCTTCTTGTCTGAGCAACCAAGCAAGCCCCCACCTTGATCATCAGATATCGCCTATTCTTCTCTATACTGCTTGCATTAGAGTAGTGTAGCATGTTACTGCTTTTCGTTAATCCTATCCTGATGCATAGCCTGTCCTTGCTACTACTGTTGTTACCTTTACCTGCAAATCCTACATGCTTAGTATAGATGCTAGTGTTTCATCAGTGGCCCTACATTCTTGTCCGTCTGCCATGCTATACTATCGGGCCGTGATCACTAGGGAGGTGATCACGAGTATATACTATATACTTTATACATGACACATGTGGAGACTAAAGTTGGGTCAGTTCGTTGAGTACCCGCAAGTGATTCTGATGAGGGGGCTGAAAGGACAGGTGGCTCCATCCCGATAGAGGTGGGCCTGGGTTCCTGACGGCCCCCGACTGTTACTTTGTGGCGGAGCGACAGGGGAGGTTGAGACCACCTAGGAGAGAGGTGGGCCTGGCCCTGATCGGTGTTCGCGGATACTTAACACGCTTAACAAGATCTTGGTATTTGATCTGAGTCTGGCTACTGGCCTATACGCACTAACCAACTACGCGGGAACAGTTATGGGCACTCGACGTCGTGGTATCAGCCGAAGCCTTCGTGACGTCAACGACTGAGCAACGAGCGCCGGATTGGAATGTAAGCCTGCTCTTGTAATAAGGGGGCTAGTTCTGCTTCCGGCTGCGTACACAACGTGCAGGTGTGCTATGGGCGATGGGCCCAGACCCCTGTGCGCTTAGGTTTAGACTGGCGTGCTGACCTCTCTGTTGTGCCTAGGTGGGGCTGCGATGTGTTGATCTTCCAAGGCCGGGCATGACCCAGGAAAGTGTGTCCGGCCAAATGGGATCGAGCGTGTTGGGTTATGTGGTGCACCCCTGCAGGGAAGTTAATCTATTCGAATAGCCGTGATCTTCGGTAACAGGACGACTTGGAGTTGTACCTTGACCTTATGACAACTAGAACCGGATACTTAATAAAACACACCCTTCCAAGTGCCAGATACAACCCAGTGATCGCTCTCTAACAGGGCGACGAGGAGAGGATCGCCGGGTAGGATTATGCTATGCGATGCTACTTGGAGGACTTCAGTCTACTCTCTTCTACATGCTGCAAGACGGAGGCTGCCAGAAGCGTAGTCTTCGACAGGATTAGCTATCCCCTGTTTATTCTGGCATTCTGCAGTTCAGTCCACTGATATGGCCCTTTACACATATACCCATGCATATGTAGTGTAGCTCCTTGCTTGCGAGTATTTTGGATGAGTACTCAAAGTTGCTTTTCTCCCTCTTTTCCCCCTTTCCCTTCTACCTGGTGTCCGCAACCAGATGTCGGAGCCCAGGAGCCAGACGCCACCGTTGACGACGACTCCTACTACACCGGAGGTGCCTACTACTACGTGCAGGCTGCTGACGACGACCAGGAGTAGTTTAGGATGATCCCAGGCAGGAGGCCTGCGCCTCTTTCGATCTGTATCCCAGTTTGTGCTAGCCTTCTTAAGGCAAACTTGTTTAACTTATGTCTGTACTCAGATATTGTTGCTTCCACTGACTCGTCTATGATCGAGCACTTGTATTCGAGCCCTCGAGGCCCCTGGCTTGTATTATGATGCTTGTATGACTTATTTATGTTTTTAGAGTTGTGTTGTGATATCTTCCCATGAGTCCCTGATCTTGATCGTACATGTTTGCGTGCATGATTAGTGTACGATTGAACCGGGGGCGTCACAAGTTGGTATCAAAGCCGACTGCCTGTAGGAATCCCCCTTTCCAACTCCTTGGCCGAAGTCAAGTCTAGTCATTGAAAAACTTTTACTAACATGGTTGTGTGGCTTACGGGCCCACGTCGCCATTGGGTGGTATTAGGATCTTTTACTCCTTGTCTATACTCTGGGACTCTTATCTCTCTTCTATTCGGGTTAAATGATTTTACTAACTCGGACTCTAGGTTCTCGATATTACTTTCTCCCGAAGAGCCCCTTATTCAGATGATCGTCTGCTGCACCAGAAGGATCCAAAGATACTCTCCGATGTTCTCTTGAGACTTTATGGCGTCGCTTTTGCAATTCCCCTCCATCGATAAACCCCTATGGATAACCACGCATACTTGCCATTCATACAATGCTTCCTAGTCGATCTTGTTATTACAAGATACCTCGAAATTCTCTCTAATGTTCCGAGAACACTTTGTGCCTACTGCATTGCAGTTCTTTGCTACATGAATACCCCTACGGATAATTTCTCGCACTTATCGAGTTTCCGTTCATCCCTAGTTGTTCATGTGTTTCACAATGGTCTTCTAAATACTATTCGATCCTCCAAAATTCCTTAGTAGCTTATTGCTCTGCAATACTTGTGTGCTTGCATTATGGATGCTTTCCCTATGTCTGACAATATTCGTTGTTATCCTTAGGCACCGTCATTTTGATCCTATTGATTCAACATGAGTGCGAATGCACGCAATCATCAGTTGATCCTTTTAAATTATCTTTCCAGCTCAGACATCATTTTAAACATGAGCTGGATCTCGACCAATCAAATTGCCATCGATTGTACCCCTAAGGCTATTCAACTTATTCGTCCGTAATCGGAGCATTGCTTCTGATCCCTTGTCTTGGAATTCATAATTCCTTTGCAATTGAGCTTTGAAGTAGTCAATTGTTTCTATCATCTGATCTCCTTGCATGTTTTCTTCTTCTGGTTGAGTACCGATGCTCACATCAGATCCCTTATGGACCACCAGATCCTTTGTTGAATTTTATCCGACAGTGTCCTTCATAATTATTCACCTTGTGAGTTCTTTCTCCGATACATAATGCCTTTGGTAAATTGTATCCTCTCCTTTTTCAACCATGCTCTACTTTTGAGCTGGTGATATTTACTCTTGAAGCTTGTGGTATATGTTTCTAAGATGCCCCGATGGGTTGAACCTATGCCTTCTTTAATATGTGTGAAATCGAAAGTTTTCATGAGTCATACTCTTCTGGTATTTTGCTAGATAAAATTTCAACACTACGACTTCTTCAAAAGTGACAGGTGAATGGAAGGTTATAAATTGAAGAAGTGGGAGTCGACCTTGAACTTTATGTTCATGCCCATGGACACGATGTAGATCCTACCGTAGAAGCTTCTTGTGATAATAACTAGTTCGTTGATACAATATCATCTGGTATCTGTGAATTTATCCTATGCAATCGTGGTTCCGACCATATTGTTCTTCTTTGTTCCCATTTCTCAGGCAAGTTTAAACATTTGTCTTCTGCGGATCAATACCCTAGTCCAACCTCTACTTTGATCCGTCTTCGAGTATTACCCCATGGTATCTCGAGATTATCTTGGAACTGCATAACTTCTTATGAGTTCTTCATCAAGTACTACATTCTCACTGATTACAATTTTTCATGGGCTCTGAGTTATTAAACACTCAAAGACACCGATAACTGAACCGAGTCTGCACTACGGTTCAACAACTCTTGATAATCTTCTTTAAGTACGAGTTTGTACCCGATCACGCCATTCCTAGCGTGATCGGCCATATCATTATTGTGCAACTTTTTAACTATACTACCTGGTCCTTCTTCCCGGAGCAAAGTTTTCGACGATGAGCTAAGCTTACGTCGACTTTGCTCATCATATCATTTCGCCTTGAACAACAAGCTTGATTTTGAGTTGCGTCGTACTCGTGGTTCCAATAACCTTTCGCGTCATCATTCCTTTGACTTGATGTCATCGCCGATTGATTACATCTTCAGGAAATCTCTCGACAATTGTGTCATGATCATCACCAACATCCTGAGCTCTTCCAAAAGATCTATCGAATTTTGGCGAGAAATACCATCCTTGCCCTCGATGATTTGTGTTGTCATCAACCACTTTATTGCCTTCCCTCCAACACAAACTTGTTCGTGTTTTGTGTTATACCTTGAGTTCCTTGCTATCCAACATTTCTTCTTCTTTACCTTGGAGTATTACCACCTTTTATGTCAAGAATGTCGTGGGAATTTCACCACCTCTTAAGAATTCTTGGTATAGTGATACTTCTCACCATCACTGTCGTGGATTTGTCACGGCAGATGTCCTTAGTGTCAGGACTTAGTCGCGAGGCCAACGCATCTATGTGGTAGCTTGAGAGGGGTTGAGTGGGACGAGAGACGTAGGCGGATCAACATGCAAGACAAGGATTTAGACAGCTTCGGGCCCCGGGAAACATCATCCGGTAATAACCCTACATGCTGTTTGAGGCTAGGTCTCATTATCATCCCGAGAGAGACGCCGTAAACCGACTCTTTGTGTCTAACCCTAGAGATTATTGATTGCTTGTCGCTTCTAACTTCTAACCTCCCCCTCTTTGGGGAGCCCTGCCCCTCCTTATATATGCTGAAGGGGCGGTTTACATGTGGAGTCCTATTGGGATTAGGACTAGTCTATCTCTAATACAAACCGGATACAAGTCCTGGCTTTAACTCCTTGTAAGGCAAATATTCCTTTCCTCTTAAACCGGCCCACAATAGTTGAACCGGCCTTCCTGAACCGCCAGACGGGCCACCTGGTCTTGTCGCTCTTCTGACCCGTCCGTCGGGTTACCAGTGAGTTACAACGTCCCGACGGGTTGCTGGTAAACCGCCAGGTCTGGGCGGGTCACCAGATGAATATCTCCAAGTGCCAGCGGGTCCTCAAATAAACCGCCAAGTCCGGCCGGGTTAACTTCCGGCCGGTTTACACCGCGGGGTATATCCCCGACATTAGCCCCCAAGTTTAACTTGGATTTATCCATGGTAAACTTATGCTGCAAAATAAACACAAGAACAAATTTGACAGGTTGTGCTCTGGGTTAAGAATTCTTGTAGACCAGCACTGATCATCCTTAAGTCCTTGTTATTCCCTCCTTCTAGAAAATCCGGATCAATAACCAGCTTCATACTCAAATTGCTGACATTGGTTTCTCATAGAAAAATATTGTGAAGAATAATCCACTTGAGTCGGCTTCCAAAGTGCCGGTTTAAGAAATGTTGGTCTTGAAATACTCATCTGATATTCAACCGGTTTGAAGATGCAGAACTTGCCGGTTTATCTTGCCAAAAACTGTCGGGGTTATAAAAACTGATAATTCCGGGTCATGATTGTTGCAGATACCGGTTCATGCTTGTTGCCAACACCGGTTTATGATTGTTGCCAACACCGGTTTATGATTATTGATGACACCGGGTTGCAGCCACAGGGTCATAATGATTGGTGACGCCGGGTCAATCTAGTTTGCTCAAACAGAGAATTTGAAAATATTTCTTCAATAATAATATAATACCTGTAGCCCCCAAGTGCCGGGTTGTCATGCTTGCAGCAACCTGGGACTTGTAATTGACTGGTGCCCATAAAACTTCAACCAATGTAGCCCCTAAGGGCCGGGTCAATAAGATAATATTGAGCTGGGACTTTGATATATATATTTCAATGAAAATAACATCATATGATGTAACCCCCATCATGGGGCTTGAATTCCCGTCCACAAGGTTAATAGCCTTGTGCTTTACCAACTGAGCAGTGGACCCTTCAATATAATGGAAAAAAGCTTTGTACCTTGAATAGTTGACAGGAGCAATTGGTAGCCCCCAAGGGCCAGCTCATTACGATGTGATGAGTCGGGTCTTCAATAAGATGAGCAAAAATGACTTTGCATTAGCCCCCAAGTGTCATGGTGCATGTTTGCAGCGACATGAGACTTGCATATTTGATATAATATCAACTTTGAATAATGTAGCCCCCAATTGCCGAGTTGTAAGCCTGCAGCGACTCGGGACTATTCCTTTAATCATAGAAAATGATAACCATTGCGCTAAAGCGACTTTGAAAAAACCTTAATCATAATATTAATAATAAAAATCCAGCCATGTTGGCTATTCAATATAATCCGGTATGAAAACCTTATTCATTCAATATCATAATGAAAATTCAGCCAAGTGTGGCTATTTGAATAATATAACCCAATAATTTATAAGCGCATGATTCCAATGGCGCAATCCAAATATATACTGGCGACTTATAGTCCAAAGCCAGGCCGGTTTAATAACCACCGGACAATCTCTCATCATAGACTGGCGATTTATCGTCTTAAAGCCGGGCCGGTTTAATAAACACCAGATAATTTATCATCATACTGGCAACATATAGTTGAAAGCCAGGCCGGTTTAATAAACACCGGTGATTCATAATCATGCTTTATTCAACCTATTTCTGCATACAACAAGTTTAAAGTGTCCTGGTGATTTACCACCGGACGGGTCATAATGCCCAACATATAACCCAGGATTATAACAAGGCTGCATTTAAGAATAATCAAATATGAAATATATCATACCTGTGATATAGTCGGTTTACCAACTTTCCATAGTAGGGGAATTTTGAGTAATGATAACTCCTTCCATATTGTGCCGGTTTATGATAAAACCGTACCGGGCTGTGATAAACACCGGTGTAACAATATATAATACTGGTGACTTGTAGTCAAACCAGACCGGGCTGATAATCTCCGGATTATAACTTGATCATGTACTCACAACTTGTAGTTGAAAGCCGTGCCGGGTTGATAAACACCGGTTTACTCCATAATAGGATGGTAACAGAAAACCGGGCAGATAATCTCCGGTCTAAAAATGGACCATGTTCCGCCAATTTAGCTGTTTGAACCGGTACAAAATACTGTCGGTTTAAAAAACGCAAATAAAATAGCAACTTCTCAAGAAAGGCTATTAAAGCAAAAGCAATGGCAACAACTTTTTGCAAAAGAAGAGCTCTACTGAGCTTGGTCAGATGGAATTACCATGGTCAGACGCAACCAAGCCCCCCGAAGGCGTAGCGATGGTGCCAGTCAGCCAGGACCCCAAAATGACGCGTGGCGTTTACGCCGGCCAAGTGGCATTGCATTGGTTCGGATTCGACCAAGCCCCCAAGTGACTCAGTGGCCTAGGGCCGATCAAGTGGCATTGCATTGGTTCGGACACGACCAAGCCCCCAAATGACTTATTGGCTGTTTAAAAGCCGATCAGAAGGCATTACCATCATCAAGACATGACCGAGCTCCCATAAGGTGTAACTACGGTTCAAGTCGATTAGGTCCCCAACTGACTTAGTGGCAAATGTGCCAGCCAGAAGGCATTACCGTCGTCAAGACATGACCAAGCTCCCAGGAGGTGTAGCTATGGTTCAAGTCGACTAGGTCCCCAACTGACTTTGTTGCTCTTCTGTGAAGCGACCTCAAGGGGTAAACCGGAGGTTGCCCTGAAGCGAATCAACTCCGTGTAACCACGCATGATATAAAGAATAGATACCCCGCTTTACAAAGCGGGAGTTCCCATGTGATAGATAATATGTCAAGCCAATAAGGCCGGATACCCATGTTTGAACCGTGCATCATGGCAGCAGGTCCTCTTCGGTAATTTTTAACTTTTTTGCAAGAGGTAAATTCTTCTTGAACCGGGATCTTGAACCGGATATTGAAAGCTTCCAAGCTGTGGGAGACATCTTTCCCTTGAACCGGATTTTAAACCGGAATCTTCATTTTCAGCCGGAAATTTTTCTGACGGCCTTTAAACTCGAACTTGCGAGAAGTTAATTCCTTTTTGAACCGGACATTGTTAAACCGGATCTGAGCGCTTCAGAACTTTGTGGGAGAATAGATTTATCTTGAACCGGATTGTAAACCGGATATTTGAGAGCTTCGGTGATACTGACTTACCTTCAGCCAGGTTTCAAACCAGAGTCCTTTCTGATGATCCGAAACTTCTTCATTGAGTCGGGATTTTGTAACTGTCATATACTTTCTAAACCGGAAATTTTCTGACGGCCTCTAAATTTTCATCAACATAACAATAGCCTCCGGGATCGGGTTATCTTTCCCTCCATCGTCCTCGGGTTCTTAAACTGGCTGAAACTTGCAAGACTTGCTGTGTCATATTATCGTAGCCCCCAAGTCTCAAGGTGACTCGAGGAATTGGCTTGAGATTCTCCATATTTGACTGTGATATAAACCGGCATAACTTGTATATTATTGGTGTTGATAGCACGATGTGAATCCACAGAAGGTTGAGGTGACTGTGGCGGGTTGTAAATGATCCCGTATGAACCGTGTAAGCAACTCGGCCAATGGTTCCTTCCAACTGGTGATTTGAAGTTACCCAAACTGTAGTGGCGGCGACTGGTGTGCCTGCCCATTGAGCCATCCAGTGCCGACGGCGGTTGATGATAATTTGCCTCCATTTTGTCTGAAAGAAAAACCGGGTTACCCAAGCTGTGACTTGCTCATGCTCAATAAACAGCTCATGCAGACAGGTGCGACCTGGTATGTTGATGTAGACCAGGCCGCGAGAGACGGATGACAAAGACGACCGCAGTATCAGAGGCAGCTCGGATAAATGAATCGGCCGCGGCATTGTAAACCGACGCGGACGGGGAAAATTGGCACCGGTGTCGTAAACCGGCATGGACGGGCGAGTTAACCGCGGGTGCGGTCCCGGCAAGCTGATGTAAACCGGCGCGGGCGGGAGAATCGGCCGCAGAGGCAGACAATAAGTCAATCGCGTGTGTTGATGTAGTGAACAATTGTCCTGCATCAACAATATTGCAAACCAAGGCAAAGATAAACTGCTCTTTGACAAAATAATATGTGTCAATAAAATATGTTTTAGGTAGATATCACCTGATATGTCAGGCCGGAAATAATCCGCCACGAAATTGATGATCGCTAGGTGAAATTGAAATCGCTCACGGGTGAACCGGCCGCGGCGTGGTAAACCGGTGCGGACGGGTGAGTCGGCCATGACGTTTGTAAACCGGTGCGGACGCGTGAATCGGTGCGGACGCGTGAACCGTCGTGAGGGCAGATGGACGAGTCGTCCATGGTGTTGTAAAGCGGCGTGGACAGTGAGTCAAACGTGATGTTTTGTTTAACCGGATCTGACGCACGAATCGGCTGCAGGTGATATAATCCGAACATCGGGGCGGCGACGTGCATGTGTATCCGTTGAGCATCATAGCACGGACAAACACCAGCGCAAAGGTGATGTTGACGCGCCCCCGTAGGCGACACCTTTTCGTAATGATCCTGTAAAAACATTACAAGACCAAGTAATTGTTCCCTGATGAAAAACAATATGTGTTAATAAAATAGAGTCAGATGGATATAACCTGATTCTTCGGAGGACCGATGGTCTGTGTATACATCGTCCATGATTATTATTATTTTCAACACATGTGCTGTCCACCCTGACTTCTCTTTCAAACCAGTCTCCCTTATCCCTTTGCAGGAGCAAGGGCCGGTGGAGGTGAAGCGCCTGATGATAATGCGAGGCGGGTTGATGAAGCGAGAGCGGGCCAGAGTGAAGCCGAGTTGGAGCAGGTCGGGGTGGTTGAGGCAAGGTCGGTGTCGGCGGCGGCAACCTGGCCACTGCTACTCGCAACAGAAGGCAACGCGATGCGGGGTCAGGCTGGTGAGGCGGACAGAGCAGCGAGGCACGGAGCGACGTGGTGGGTCACAGTGGAGGCGGCCCGTGGCGATTTGGCGATTTGAGACGAGCGCCGCGCAGGCGGCAGTTGACCAAGCAGAGCTTGGCGGAAAACTGTGTTCATCTCTGAGTCGTGGGCTGTTTCCCTCGTACATAGATATCAAGTTTGAATCACCTCTGCCCCAGACTAGACCGGCCAGCTGCCTTTGTTCCTTACATGAGGATATATACCACTTAATCAATCCGTCTTCTATAGGGGCTCGTGCCCAAACTAGCACCTTTCACGTAAACAAACTTGAGGCTTCGTATGGGATCTAGTACCAGTAGTACTAGTAATATTTAGTTTCGGTGCAAACAGCCATGTAGCCTGTCAATATCTCCTCGAGTTTTGAAACAAGGAATAACATCGACTCTGCAACTGTCTTGGTCGAAAAAACACGGTTGCAGCTTTATGATCTGTACACGTACGGATGAACTCCTGCCCGTCTCGATGTACTGCGTCGGGCGCTGTAGCAGAAAATTTTGATGTGTCCTCGGATTGACAGATCGTCAGAGATGCCTGCGGCAGCACACAACCGCAACCCTAATTTCCTCTGAACTTGAATTTTGTCCTTGTTGTTCTCATTGTTTGCCGATGGTATAGATCTTCGGTGCCAGCTCTTCCTCATCTAATGAAATCACGAGCTTCTTGAACACTAGAAGAGATCCCTCCAAGAACTCATCACCACCGTGCGCTTGCCCCACGGTGGGCGCCAACTGTCGTGGATTTGTCACGGCAGATGTCCTTAGTGTCAGGACTTTGTCGCGAGGCCAACACATCTATGTGGTAGCTTGAGAGGGGTTGAGTGGGACGAGAGACGTAGGCGGATCAACACGCAAGACAAGGATTTAGACAGCTTCGGGTCCCGGGAAACATGATCCGGTAATAACCCTACATGCTGTTTGAGGCTAGGTCTCATTATCATCCCGAGAGAGACGCCGTAAACCGGCTCTTTGTGTCTAACCCTAGAGATTATTGATTGCTTGTCGCTTCTAACTTCTAACCTCCCCCTCTTTAGGGAGCCCCGCCCCTCCTTATATATGCTGAAGGGGCGGTTTACATGTGGAGTCCTATTGGGATTAGGACTAGTCTATCTCTAATACAAACCGGATACAAGTCCTGGCTTTAACTCCTTGTAAGGCAAATATTCCTTTCCTCTTAAACCGGCCCACAATAGTTGAACCGGCCTTCCTGAACCGCCAGACGGGCCACCTGGTCTTGTCGCTCTTCTGACCCGTCCGTCGGGTTACCAGTGAGTTACAACATCCCGACGGGTTGCTGGTAAACCGCCAGGTCTGGGCGGGTCACTAGATGAATATCTCCAAGTGCCAGCGGGTCCTCAAATAAACCGCCAAGTCCGGCCGGGTTAACTTCCGGCCGGTTTACACCGCGGGGTATATCCCCGACAATCACCATTCTTTCTTGGTCCTCGTGTTGATTCCAATCGGGGTACCAACAAGTGAATGGTGCTGTGTGGATTCAGCACTTCTAGCAACCCTATTGCTTTGAAGTTAATGGTTGGCCGTTCATTCTTAGACTATTGATTATTGAATCACCATTCTGACATTGGTCGTGCAACCCAACCCATATATCGGGTGCACCTTTCAACCAATGTTTAATTGTGTATGTTTTACTCGAGAATACTTCCTTATATCATTTGATCTGACAAATGTTATCTCCTGGTTCACTTAATTGTGAAAATCCATCTTTTGGAAATCTCGATGAATTGTCGTTGAGTTCACCAGCCACCTCCTTGTCCTCTCCTTGGGTTAATGATGAACTCTTGTTAACGGAAATCACTTCATAGTTCATTTCCCGAGAATCTTACAATGTCATCTCGTTAATTTGTATTGCACCTTTTCTTCTCAGACATCCCGAGTCTGAGGTATCCTGACACCAATCAGATCTAAATCTCGGGTCAGATATGATGGTTTGAACATATTTCCAGGAGTTTTAACATTGGTCTTTATAAGACCCGGTAAGGTGATGTCATGCCTAGCACACCTGGCTGGGGAACCCAATGTTATAATACCCCCCTCTTTTCAGCAAGGTTAGCCATTCTTCCATAAGGAAATTGTAAGCCTTATTCTATAAGATGTTCCTGATGGATCCTTTGTGAATACAAAGTCTGACCTTTGCTTGCAAACAATGTTAGTGCTATCTCGAAGCATGTCCATGGTACTCCGATTTTCAACAAAAACATTTGAAGCCCAATGCTAAATGTTCCTGCTCGATTATCCAAACACCGTTGTTTGGGTAATGTCATGAACTTCCTCTCTCCTAACCTAAATGGTTTTCTACGTTATATCCTGTCATGGATATAATGCTCTGTTTGTCCTTGGGACGGAAATACCCCTGAAATATGTGTTTTAACACATTTCCATTTCCATTGTTCTGTTTAATCTGATAATCATATTTTCCTTTCCATTGTTTGGTTTAACATTTCTTGTGATCTACATGACCTAAGCAGTAATATTCTCCTGCTTATGTAAACACCTCGTGGTACCGCTCTGTCAGTAAGACCCTGTTACTATTGTTGATTCCATTCCGGTAGCCACCGATGGACGAGAACCTTGCCTATTGGTCCGCCTCGTTCAACGAGCAGGAAAATGGTTCTCTTCGTCCCTCGCCCTTGGTATCGATGTTGTTGCCGACATAACTGATAGGCTACCCTCTGACACGCCTTACTATCATGACCGTGCAAGATGTCGGCCCCCTTCCTACTTTCAACCACATGGTGGGCCCATAACCCATAGTTCCACATGATCGAAACCTGACTCTCCTGTGCTTCCCTGTTGCCAAAGTTGTTCCTCGCTCTTGGCGTCATATGTAACTCACGAGGCACCTTCCTAGTGATCAATTCTGGTATCCTACGCAATACTTATTCCCGTTGCTTGAACCCCTTTCAAACATTGTTTCAGGCATCGAACGATTGCCTACCCGCTTGAAACTTCCCATAATACCTCCTTACTTTGCTCTCGATATTTTTGGAGGTTTCAATTCGAGAGTTACTTTCCGCCTCCCTCCCCGGTGTTATCTACAAAATAGTCAACCTTGCCGAGGTCCGTTCTCCCGGAATGCTCTCCCTTTATTCTTTCGTAAGTACGATGGAGTTTCCGAAGAAAGGATGCCGACTTCATCTTAATCACCTGAAGCAGAAAAATGAAGACATCAATGTAATGGATCGACCACTTCGAGAAGAGCAACCAAGACCTAGAAGATTCGTTAGAATTTCGTCACCCGAACCTTTCCCCTTTACTCCCCTCTTAAATCTCGGGACGAGATTTCTTGTAGTGGAGGAGAACTGTGACGCCCGGATAATTCCGCTTCAATGTTATACTCAAGACTTGACCATAATGGTCCTACTTGTGTAAGACGGTATGTATGGATGTAAGACTCTTGTTATTCAGCTTCTGTGTGTTCAGTGAGCATTGATCTCTGGGATCACTGTACACGTGCAATCGGTGATCACGACTTATGAGTCGGGGTCCCCACATTGGGTGAAGCTGGTTCTCTGTCCATCGCAGTAGGGGTACAATCTGCGAGAGTTCGGGTTATGTGTGGTAGGGTTGGTTCTTGTGCATGTACAACCGGGGTGCTATCTCCACCAAGAGGTAGCACTGTTTTATTTGAAGACCGTGTTTTTATTCCGCTAGATACTGGCATCACCCGCTCCAATTCAAATGACTGATAAACAGGAAACATAGTTGAATTTACAAACATTGTACGAGAGACAGATGCAATAGATAGTGTGGAAAAAAGAGGGCATGAAATAGTTGACATGTATATTGTTTAACTAAAATGGATAGCATGACATAATTTCACATATATGATGTCTATCTAAACTGGATAGCATAGCATAACATAATTCAAAGATATGATGAATAACTAAACATGATCGCATGACATAATTCACCTACATGTTATCTAAGTAATCAGGATCGCATCATTTAATTCACATATGTGATTTATATGCTAAACAGAGGGCATTCGATATGATGTCTGAACTAAGAACATGGTGTTGAATATTGTGTATATGATGTCTAAACTATGCAATGCAAGACACCGTATGCATGATATGAGCAGTATAACCGTGCCAAGTTAGAGCATACACCTCAGTGGGGGAATAGGACTGGTCATCTGTCTCTCAATCCATCTCTGAGGAGCTATCGGGACCCAACAAGAGGTCTGCTTCGACAGGTAGCACTGTCTGCTCTGAAGGCCTTGTTTTCACTCCAGATTTTTCCATCTCCCACGCAAATGGCTGATTCACAGGAAGAGTAGTTTAATGTACAAACATTGTCGACAAATGGAAATGTAATGAAGAAAAGGATGGGCAAGATATCATTCAAATATATGATGCCTGGTTAAACAGGATGACATTGCACATTTCACATATATTATGGCTGGCTAAAAGACATGAGACTGCATAATTCCCATATATGACATAGAAACTAAACAGGTGGCTTTACAGAACATGTCTAAACTAAGAGATGACATATATGATGTCAAAAGTAGACACTGCAAGGCAGCATATGCATGATATGACTAACATCATCATGCCAAGGTAGAGCAAACACCTTGGGGCGTAAATAGGAGTGGTCAGCGGCGTCTGAATACGCCTCAAAACAGATATCTTCCTCTGGATTACAATCTGGAGAGGGTTGGGGAGGGTTTGCCATTGAACCCACCATGGAGCAATGTCTGCATGATATTGTATTGCCACGTTGTCGACAAATGGAAATGTAATGAAGAAAAGGATGGGCAAGATATCATTCAAATATATGATGCCTGGTTAAACAGGATGGCATTGCACATTTCACATATATTATGGCTGGCTAAAAGACATGAGACTGCATAATTCCCATATATGATATAGAAACTAAACAGGTGGCATTACAGAACATGTCTAAACTAAGCAGATGACATATATGATGTCAAAAGTAGGCACTTCAAGGCAGCATATGCATGATATGACTAACATCATCATGCCAAGGTAGAGCAAACACCTTGGGGGGTAAATAGGAGTGGTCAGCGGCGTCTGAATATACCTCAGAATAGATATCTTCCTCTGGATTACAATCTGGAGAGGGGTGGGGAGGGTTTGCCATTGAAGCCACCATGGAGCAATGTCTGCATGACATTGTATTGCCGCACAAAACTCTTCTCCTTTTCTCTACATGTTCAACATGACTGTGTACAATATCTGACATGCATACGGAAATTGTAAGGAAATTGTAAGGTTAGCCATTCTTCCATAAGGAAATTGTAAGACTTATTCTATAAGATGTTCCTGATGGATCCTTTGTGAATACAAAGTCTGACCTTTGCTTGCAAACAATGTTAGTGCTATCTCGAAGCATGTCCATGGTACTCCGATTTTCAACAGAAACATTTGAAGCCCAATGCTAAATGTTCCTGCTCGATTATCCAAACACCGTTGTTTGGGTAATGTCATGAACTTCCTCTCTCCTAACCTAAATGGTTTTCTACGTTATATCCTGTCATGGATATCATGCTCTGTTTGTCCTTGGGAAGGAAATACCCCTGAAATATGTGTTTTAACACATTTTCCTTTCCATTGTTCTGTTTAATCTGATAATCATATTTTCCTTTCCATTGTTTGGTTTAACCTTACTTGTGATCTACGTGACCTAAGCAGTAATATTCTCCTGCTTATGTAAACACCTCGTGGTACCGCTCTGTCAGTAAGACCCTGTTACTATTGTTGATGACATTCCGGTAGCCACCGATGGACGAGAACCTTGCCTATTGGCCCGCCTCGTTCAACGAGCAGGAAAATGGTTCTCTTCGTCCCTCGCCCTTGGTATCGATGTTGTTGCCGACATAACTGATAGGCTACCCTCTGACACGCCGTACTATCATGACCGTGCAAGATGTCGGCCCCCTTCCTACTTTCAACCACATGGTGGGCCCATAACCCACAGTTCCACATGATCGAAACCTGACTCTCCTGTGCTTCCCTGTTGCCAAAGTTGTTCCTCGCTCTTGGCGTCGTATGTAACTCACGAGGCACCTTCCTAGTGATCAATTCTGGTATCCTACGCAATACTTATTCCCGTTGCTTGAACCCCTTTCACACATTGTTTCAGGCATCGAACGATTGCCTACCCGCTTGAAACTTCCCATAATACCTCCTTACTTTGCTCTCGATATTTTCGGAGGTTTCAATTCGAGAGTTACTTTCCGCCTCCCTCCCCGATGTTATCTACCAAATAGTCAACCTTGCCGAGGTCCGTTCTTCCGGAATGCTCCCCCTTTATTCTTTCGTAAGTACGATGGAGTTTCCGAAGAAAGGATGCCGACTTCATCTTAATGACCTGAAGCAGAAAAATGAAGACATCAATGTAATAGATCGACCACTTCGAGAAGAGCAACCAAGACCTAGAAGATTCGTTAGAATTTCGTAACCCGAACCTTTCCCCTTTACTCCCCTCTTAAATCTCGGGACGAGATTTCTTGTAGTGGAGGAGAATTGTGACGCCCGGATAATCAAGCTACAGTAACCTCTGTTAATGATGCCACGTCACCACTCTTACTGTTGCTAACCTCGCAATGATTCGAAACCTTTTCAAACTCAAATTCAAATTAATGTCAAGCGACAAAGTTTTCAAAATATTAAACTAAAATGTTCGGAGTGTGCAGTTAAATGCCTAGGTGATTATAGTGCAACAAACACCCTTTTTGAAAATGTGTAAATATATTAAAATGAAATAAAACAGAAAAGTGAAATAAATAAAAGGAAAAGACAAATCTAACTAAAAATAAAAAAGAGGCACCCCCCAATGGGCCATCTGTGGCCCAGCTGGCCAGCCCAACTGGGCAAAGGCCCAGCCGACTGGCCCAGCCGGCCGACCCACCCCCCTCCATATCCCCACCAGGGAGGAAACCCTAACCCATGACCCACCTCACTTCCCCTCCCCACCCGCGCCTCCCTCGCCCCCCCGATCTGGATCGGGGGAAGCGGCGCCCCGACCCCATCACTTCGGCGCCTCGCCCCTGCCGATGCCGCCGGCGCTCCTCGTCGCCGCATCGTCCCACCTCCACCTTGCCCTCGTCGCCGGATACGCCCCGACCACTTTCCCCGAGCCCGATCCCTTGCCGTCGCCAGATCGCCTCGACGCCGCCGCCTGAGGAGAGCTCGCCGGAGGCCACGACGCCGGACCTCCCCACCGGCCTGCTTCCTCCTCCTCGCCGGCCTGCCTCCACTCCATCTGCGCCCTCTCCGTCCTCCTCACGCACGGCTGCCCGGACCCTACGAATCCCGGTGAGGCCACGGCCTCGTCCTCCTCCTTCCCTGCCTCTGCTCGAGGTTGAACACGCGTACACGCACCACCGCGCCGTCCACCGCCGGCCCGCGCCCTACCTCGCCCTCCCACGCGCGCCATGGAATGCCCTTGTCGCCGGAGCCCATGCTCGCTTGCCGGCCCGAGCGCGCCGCCGTTGCGCAACTGCCCCCGGTCCCTCCCTCCACGTGCGCCCGCCTAGCCTTCCGCGCATGCTCGCTGGAGCCGCGGCCTCCACCGACCGCCGCCACCACCCTCCGTCGGTGCCGCCCTTCGCTGGCGCCGTTCGCTGCCGGTTCCCCCTCGCTCCACCTACCGCGGCCGACGCCACGTTGGCCGCGCTCGCTGGAGCCCCGTTCCAGCCTCGCCTCGCTATCGGGCAGGGCTGTGGCCTCACCCGCCTGCCCGATGCCCAATACCCGTTAGCCTCCTCCTGGGCCACTTCCAGTAGGGCCCCACAGCCCAGAACGGTTTAATAATAATAAATAGAATTAAAAAATAATAATAAAATTAATATATTAACTTAACTTGACTTAATTAACTAATTATGTTTAATTAACCTAATTAACTAGTGTTAAATTAATTAAACAATAATTAGATTAGTTAAACCCTAATTAGAATAATCAGAGTATGACATGCGGGTCCCACCTGTTAGGTTGACCAGGTCAACTGTACGGTTGACTGCTGACGTCATACATACGTCATGCTGACGTCATCCAACACTGTTCTGGATAATGTTGAATTAAAATATTTAAATTAATCCTAAAAATGATTTAAAACTTCAAAAATTAATATAAAATAAACCGTAGCTCAAATGGAAAAACTTTCTACATGAAAATTGCTCAGAACGACGAGACGGATCCGGATACGCAGGCCGTTCGTCTTCCACGCGTCCCTAGCATAGTGAACCTGCAACATTTCACCTCCGGTTCATCTGTCCGAAAACACGGAACACCGGGGATACTTTCCCGGATGTTTCCCCCTTCACCGGTATCACCTCATACTGCGTTAGAACACGTCTAGCTCTGCTTGTTGTCTTGTTATGCACTTGCTTGCTATGTATTTACTGTTTCTCCCCCCTCTTATCTTCGGTAGACCCCGTGACGATGCTGATGCCCCTGTGGTCAACTACGTCACCGACGACCCCTCCTTCTTGTCTGAGCAACCAGGCAAGCCCCCACCTTGATCACCAGATATCGCCTATTCTTCTCTATATTGCTTGTATTAGAGTAGTGTAGCATGTTACTGCTTTTCGTTAATCCTATCCTGATGCATAGCCTGTCCTTGCTACTACTGTTGTTACCTTTACCTGCAATCCTACATGCTTAGTATAGATGTTAGTGTTTCATCAGTGGCCCTACATTCTTGTCCGTCTGCCATGCTATACTATCGGGTCATGATCACTAGGGAGGTGATCACGGGTATATACTATATACTTTATACATGACACATGTGGAGACTAAAGTCGGGTCAGCTCGTTGAGTACCCGCAAGTGATTCTGATGAGGGGGCTGAAAGGACAGGTGGCTCCATCCCGGTAGAGGTGGGCCTGGGTTCCTGACGGCCCCCGACTGTTACTTTGTGGCGGAGCGACAGGGGAGGTTGAGACCACCTAGGAGAGAGGTGGGCCTAGCCCTGATCGGCGTATGCGGATACTTAACACGCTTAACGAGATCTTGGTATTTGATCTGAGTCTGGCTACTGGCCTATATGCACTAACCAGCTACGCGGGAACAGTTATGGGCACTCGACGTCGTGGTATCAGCCGAAGCCTTGGTGACGTCAGCGACTGAGCGGCGCGCGCCGGATTGGAACGTAAGCCTGCTCTTGTATTAAGGGGGCTAGTTCTGCTTCCGGCTGCGTACGCAACGTGCAGGTGTGCTATGGGCGATGGGCCTAGACCCCTGTGCACTTAGGTTTAGACCAGCGTGCTGACCTCTCTGTTGTGCCTAGGTGGGGCTGCGACGTGTTGATCTTCCGAGGCCGGGCATGACCCAGGAAAGTGTGTCCGGCCAAATGGGATCGAGCGTGTTGGGTTATGTGGTGCACCCCTGTAGGGAAGTTAATCTATTCGAATAGCCGTGATCTTCGGTAACAGGACGACTTGGAGTTGTACCTTGACCTTATGACAACTAGAACCGGATACTTAATAAAACACACCCTTCTAAGTGCTAGATACAACCCGCTGATCGCTCTCTAACAGGGCGACAAGGAGAGGATCGCCGGGTAGGATTATGCTATGTGATGCTACTTGGAGGACTTCAGTCTACTCTCTTCTACATGCTGCAAGACGGAGGCTGCCAGAAGCGTAGTCTTCGACAGGATTAGCTATCCCCCTTTTATTCTGGCATTCTGCAGTTCAGTCCACTGATATGGCCCTTTACACATATACCCATGCATATGTAGTGTAGCTCCTTGCTTGCGAGTACTTTGGATGAGTACTCACGGCTGCTTTTCTCCCTCTTTTCCCCCTTTCCCTTCTACCTGGTTGCCGCAACCAGATGTTGGAGCCCAGGAGCCAGACGCCACCGTCGACGACGACTCCTACTATACCGGAGGTGCCTACTACTACGTGCAGGCTGCTAACGACGACCAAGAGTAGTTTAGGAGGATCCCAGGCAGGAGGCGTGCGCCTCTTTCGATCTGTATCCCAGTTTGTGCTAGCCTTCTTAAGGCAAACTTGTTTAACTTATGTCTATACTCAGATATTGTTGCTTCCGCTGACTCGTCTATGATCGAGCACTTGTATTCGAGCCCTCGAGGCCCCTGGCTTGTATTATGATGCTTGTATGACTTATTCTTGTTTTTAGAGTTGTGTTGTGATATCTTCCCGTGAGTCCCTGATCTTGATCGTACACGTTTGGGTGCATGATTAGTGTACGATTGAACCGGGGGCGTTACACATAGTTTCCTTGCTATCCGCTAGATATAAATCGGACGGCCTATAATGCAGGATGGCAGGCACACCATCATCAACAACTCCGTTTTTTATAAGAGTAGAGATAAAATATATTAAATGTAGTATAACATGTTCATAAACACACCATGTGTATCACCGTTATATATATTCACACATGCGTCGGTTTAAAACACCATGATAAATTCTTCAAATATTGGAATTCGCTTTTTATAATGAAGTATGTATGATCTCTATTCGTCTTTTACACCCACACAACCCTCTTATCTTTGTAGCTAGCGCTAACTTTCTCTTGTGCATGCACACGCCCGCATCCCTCTCACCCTCCCTCAGCATTCTCTAGCTCCATCGCGCAAATTCGTCTTTTCACTTTAGGTCGTTCACCCACGGTGTGTGTAGGCCCCCCAGCTCCTTCTTTACGGCACACATCGATCGATATGCCTCTCTAGCCAGGTGTGCCTAGCACAAACACAAGCTTCCCCTCTTCTCTTGTCACCGTCCATGCCTCACTCCCACCACTCTTTTCATCATTCTTGTACTCGCACACTCCTCCCTGCTCGATATAGTATGCCTCTCGTACCACCTCCTACATGCATCCCTCTATCTCTATCCTTCTCCTCGTGCCTCGTTTGCTTCTAACACACACATGCATGTATACCGATCGATCTCCCAACATATACCTGGATCGACTTTAACTACCCCCCCATCGATCGACGTACCTCACAAGTTATGTCTCTCCTTTCTCTAACAAAGGGCGATTGATCTTCCTATGTAGTTATGTCTGCTTACCACAGCCACATCGTCCGCCCTCATCATTCGTGCATGCGTCCTGACCCGTCTCTCACACGCACGTGCATAGACAACAAGCAGCCATCTCCTCTCTTATTGATATTGCGGGCGTGCCCTTCGTTTGTCTAGCAAGCCTATCCCACCATTTGTTAGAAGCAACTCCACTACCACCCCCTCCAACACTCTAGCTCTGTCTCTCTCCCAACGTTATTCCTCTCATGCACATATGCATGGATGCCGATCGATCTCCCTTAATACATGAGGCAGATCGATCTCCTTAATACATGAGGTAGGCCTCTCTCCTCCTCCACACATATACCAGCTGTTGGGGATATTACCACTAGGCGTAAACCGGCCTACTTGGGCCGGGTTAACTTCACTAGTGGTATAAGCAGATGAAGGCCCAAGGCCTGTAGTTGGTTTAGAACCTGTAGCCGCAAACCGACCTGATGTATAACTTGTATTGTAAGTTAGGAATAGAGAGATACCAACCGGGATACGAGTATGAACCGGCTGGGACTCTATGGACCGACGGGCGTCACCCGTGTATATAAGGGGACGACCCGGCGGCGGTTCAAGACAGACAACGACAACTCGAGCCTAGGCGAAGCTTGTTTGCTCCCTAGCCATCGAGATCACATCAATTCCATCAGAACTAGACGTAGGCTTTTACCTTCATTGAAGGGGCCGAACTAGTATAAACCCTCGTGTCTTTGTGTCCGTTTTAACCCCTTCAAGTAAACCCGTAGCGATGGCTCCACGACTAAGTCCTTTCACTAGGACATCTGACGTGACAAATCCAAGACAGTTGGCGCCCACCGTGGGGCTATCACACGATGGTTTGATGATCTTGGAGGGCAAGCTCAAAGGACTCGAAGGCTATGTTGTGGGCCGGATGACCAAGAGTCGTCGTGGCAGGATCTACATCGACGATGCAGGATGGGGTCCTGAGGCCGATTCGATCGAGTACGGGTACCGGGTCCCCTTTGGTGGCATACACATTTTCATTGGCAAGATCGGTGAGCCTGGGTCTGAGCCGGACATCTGCACCGACCTCGTCGAGACGGCTCAGCGTGCGAGATCTACCCAAGCTAAACTGGCCATGAAGCGTGTCTTCGTTGGAGTCGTCCACGAAGGAGAGAGGGAGGACGAATCAGAACACGGTAGCAAGACCGTCGTCTATTCCGGTGACGAGTCCTCGACCGGAGAGACCGAATCGCTGTACCAGTTGCAAGACGGCCAGATTAGGGGCTGTTCTGATGGCGACATTATTCCGGACACCCCAGGCCAGGTCAACCGGGTTGGAATATTCATGGCCGGCACACATGCGGCGAATCATTCTTCGACCGCCGCAGCAATGCTATCCGGATCGGCAGCGGCAGCGGCAGCAGGGGCAGGAGGCCTCGCGCGCCCGCCGGTTCAAGTTCGATCTGATCTATTTGATGCACTAGCCGCGCTTATGGGAGAGGCCAATCCGGCGGATCAGGAGGCCCATGATGTAGAGATTGCAAAGGTGAGAGAGCAGATCGTGCAAGCCAAAGCGGCTCTGGCAGCAGAAAAAGACAGGATGGCTGCAGAGCGGGCCGCTTTGGACGCCCAGGCCTATAAACTCATGCTTGACCAGAACGCATCACAGGAGGTCTTGAAGCAGAAGCACAGATCACGCCTGCCGATAGGGTTTGACCCCCGAAATCTCTTTCACACTCCAGGAGCTGGACCCAGTAATCCGCCGCAGTACCTGGAGACAAACCGGATTGAGGCACCAGGACCAGGGGCGACGGTCCAACCTTGCCTGATGGAACCGCCTCAACAGAACATTGTGGTTCCTTCGCCGGTCCAGACGCCCCCGGGTCATTATTCTAATCCTATGGACAACCTCGCGGCAGCCGCCACGCGATTAGAGGCTATCCCGGTCGAAGGGGACTCTCCGCAAGCGATAGAGACGCGCCGGGTTAAGGAGCTTCTCCGGACCGCGCTGATTCAGCAGGAAGCATATTCGTAGAGCCGTGATCGGATTCACTCTACGCCCCGTCCAAGCCAGAGCTATAGCATGTGCATGGATGAACCGGCCATATCGAGCAATGCGCGAGGCCATGAAGCGGCCCGTGGCGACAACCTGGTAGGTGGTGTTCGCGATGCTCAGGATGTGGTGGACCGGGCCCGAGCACGAAGGGAGGCCGAGTTAGCAGCGCAGAATGATGCGGGTCAACTGACACCGGTTCGTCCTACCACCTCCGCCGGACCAGGGGTCGCATCCGCTTTGGGAGTGCCTTGTTTAATTCCCGCTTTACGCAATGTGCGCCTGCCCAAAGATTTCAAGGGTCCGCGCAAGGTGCCGAATTACACCGCTGATTTATCTCCCGAAGCGTGGGTAGAAAGTTATGAGATGGCCATGGAGATGCTAGATGTGGATGAGGCCACGTGTGCAAAATACTTCACCATGATGCTTGAAGGCACGGCTCGTACTTGGTTGAAGAGCTTGCCGCCCAATTCTATCAGCTCATGGGCCCAGTTGCAGGCCCGGTTTATCCAGAATTTCAAGGATACATGTAAGTAGCCCAAGTCCATTGTAGACCTGGCGGCTTGTGTCCAGGAGGACGGAGAATCAACGACCCATTGGGTGCGCCGCGTTTCGGAAGTTTTGCACTCGTCTGACAGGATCAATATGCCGACTCTGCGATCTTAACCCTGGAAGGCAACTGCCGGTTTAAGACTTTAAAATTGAAATTGGGGCGCATGAAGCGTTTCTGTAATGACATGGGAACTCTCATGGTCGCTTTAGTGAAGTATGCTGATTCGGACAGTACCAAGGATCCCGAGACTGATGATGATGAAGCAGGGAAGGGAAAGAAGAATAGCAACTCCAAGGGGCAACAGAACAAACCGGCGGGTCATGGAAACAGAGGCAAGCGCAAGGCGGATGGCAGCATGGACTTTGTGGCCAACACTAATGCACAGGACAGGGGGCAGCGGCGCAGAGGTAAAGCGGCAAATCGTAATGGGGCTCCCAATCCTAACGCAAACCGATTGAATTATTTGTTGAATCAGCCTTGCCCAAAGCACGGGACGAAGGAGGCGCCGGCTAACCACCTTTGGAAGGATTGTTATATTATGCAGGAGTTTAAAAACTCTAATGCCTTCCGGTATGACCACGGGTCAGGTGGCGGTTCAGGATCCGGTATCCATGGGCCGGGTCACGATGGAGCTTCCGGTTCAGGTCTCAATCAGGGCGGTCAACACAACCATAATAATCAGAACGGCCAGCAGCAGCAGCAGCAGTCGGGTTATCAGAGCCAGCCAAAACAGTTGAACAATGGGAAATATCATGTTTTCACAACTAGCTTGGATAAACGCGACCGAAAACTCCACAAGCGAGCGGTGAATTCTGTTGAACCGGCCTTACCACGTTACTTGCGCTGGTCGGAGCAGCCTATCGTGTGAAGCAGAGAGGATCACCCGCCCGGGTTGATAATCCGGGCCAGCTAGCATTAGTGGTAGACCCTCAGGTGGTGGGTTATAAATTCACCAAGGTACTCATGGATGGAGGAAGCAGTATTAACATACTATACTATGAGACATTCCGCCGCATGGGTCTAACGGACAAGGATCTCAGACCGTCTAATACGGTGTTCCATGGTGTTGTGCCTGGCAAATCTGCATATCCTGTTGGTAAGATAGCCCTGGATGTGGCTTTTGGGGACGAGCGCGACTCCCGGTCGGAAAAACTAACATTTGAGGTGGTGAAGATCCGGAGCCCGTATCACGCCTTATTTGGCCGGCCGGCTTATGCCAAGTTCATGGCGCGGCCTTGTTATATCTACTTGCAGCTCAAGATGCCGGGTTACAAGGGGACAATAACGGTTCATGGGAGCCGTAGGGTCGCTTTGGAGTGTGAGGAAGGTGATGCGGCTTATGCAGAGTCGGTCTGTGCCACGGAGGAGTTGAAATACTATAAGGACAATGTTGATCCGGCGGATATGACTCCTTTGAAGAAGCCAACTACAGAGCATGATTCGGATCTGAAGTTCAAATCGGCAGCTGAGACCAAGCTTGTTGACTTCGTGCCCGGCGATTCGTCCAAGCAGTTCACTGTCAGTGCCAATCTGGATCCCAAATAGGAAAGCGCGCTCATCGAGTTCATCCGTGAGAATCGGGACATTTTTGCATGGAAACCGTCCGACATGCCAGGTGTACCGAGGGAACTCGCTGAGCACACTCTTAATGTGGATCCTAAGTATAAACCGGTGAAACAATTCCTCCGCCGGTTTAACAAAGAAAGGCGCAAAGCCATTGGAGAGGAAGTGGCCAGGCTTTTAGCAGCTGGCTTTATCATTGAGGTGTTCCATCCAGAGTGGCTTGCTAATCCGGTGCTGGTTCTTAAGAAAAACGACACTTGGCGTATGTGTGTGGATTACACAGATCTTAACAGGGCTTGTCCAGCGGATCCTTTTGCCCTCCCCCGCATTGACCAGATCATTGATGCCACGGCGGGTTGTGAGCGTTTGAGTTTTTTGGATGCATACTCTGGGTATCATCAGATCAAAATGGCGGTTAAGGACCAGGAGAAAACAGCGTTTATTACTCCCTTTGGAGCCTTCTGCTATGTATCTATGCCCTTCGGGCTCAAGAGTGCCCAAGCCACCTATCAACGGTGTGTACAGAATTGCCGGCATAAACAGATCGGCCGCAATGTGCACGCCTATGTGGATGATGTTGTAGTGAAGTCAAGGCAGAAGGAGACGCTGGTGGATGATTTGAAGGAAACCTTTGACAACTTGCGAGTTTACAAGATGATGCTTAATCCGGCCAAGTGTGTCTTTGGTGTTCCGGCAGGCAAGTTACTGGGTTTCCTGGTGTCTAACAGAGGAATTGAGGCTAATCCGGAGAAGATTACGGCTATTACCTCCCTGGCTAAACCAAAGTGTATCAACGATGTTCAGCGTTTGGCAGGCCGAATTGCCGCACTGAGCCGGTTTATCAGCCGCCTCGGAGAGAAGGCCATCCCTTTGTACCAAATGCTGAGGAAGACAGACAATTTCGTCTGGAGTCCGGCTGCTGATGAAGCATTTGAGGACTTGAAGCGACAATTGGCCAATCCGCCTGTTCTTGCAGCACCGGTTGACAAGGAGCCACTAATATTATACGTAGCAGCCAATGCTCGGGCAGTTAGCGTGGCTATTGTGGTGGAACGCAAGGAGGCAGGCAAGGAATATCCGGTTCAGCGGCCGGTTTATTATATCAGCGAGGTGCTTATTGAATCAAAGCAAAGGTATCCGCATTGGCAGAAGCTGGTCTATGGTGTCTTCATTGCTAGCTGGAAGTTGAAGCAGTATTTTCAAGGGCACCCCATCACAGTGGTCAGTTCAGCTCCCTTGGGTGATATCATACAGAACCGGGAGGCGACTGGCCGGATTGCCAAGTGGGCTATAGAGCTTGGGCCACACGGACTGAAGTATGTACCTCGGACGGCGGTGAAGTCTCAAGCACTTGTTGATTTCATCAATGATTGGACGGAGTTACAAGCACCAGAGGAGAAGCCGGATCACACATATTGGACTATTCATTTTGATGGATCCAGGCAATTGGAAGGCTCGGGGGCTGGAGTCGTATTAACTTCCCCGCGAGGTGATAAGTTTTGTTATGTTCTTCGCTCAATGTTCCCTTGTACTAATAATGCAGCTGAGTACGAAGCCTTGCTCCATGGTCTCCGGATGGCTAAAGAGATGAACTTAAGCCGGGTTAAGTGCTTCGGTGACTCGGACCTTGTGGCTCAACAGGTGTCTGGCACTTGGGATTCCAAGGACCCGCTCATGGCTGCATATCGTCGGGAAGTGGATAATATTGCGGGTTGCTTCAAGGGTTATCAAGTGGATCATGTGGACCGTCGGAAGAATGAAGCGGTGGACGCTTTAAGCCGGTTTGGTTCTCAGCGCAAGCCGGTCCCGCCTAATGTCTTTCTGGACGTGTTGCACAACCCGTCAGTCCAGCTCCCAGGTGAAGCGGATTTGGCTATTCCTGATCCGGAGGCTCAATTGGTGGCAGCCCTGCATGTTATTCCGGATTGGACAGTTCCTTATCTTGCGTACATGAACCGGGGGGAGTTACCAGAGGATGAGATTCTAGCCAGGCAGATAGTCCGGCGATCCAAGTCTATGACGATTGTCAATGGTGAATCGCATCATTGCAGTGTATCAGGAGCGTTTCAACGTTGTGTGTCTCCTGAGGAAGGCTGTGAAATATTAAGAGAAATCCATGAAGGGGATTGTGGACACCACGCCGGTTCAAAGTCTCTAGTGGCAAAGGCGTTTCGTCACGGGTTTTACTGGTTGACAGCGCATGCTGATGCGGAGGACTTGATTAAACGGTGTGATGGATGTAAGAAATTTTCAAGGCGTGCTCATGTGCCGGCTCAAGAATTGAGGATGATCCCAATAACATGGCCGTTTGCAACTTGGGGGCTGGATATGGTCGGACCTTTTAAAAGATCCAAGGATAAGAAAACCCACCTTTTGGTGGCAGTTGACAAATTTACCAAGTGGGTTGAAGCGGAGCCTGTCAGCAAGTGTGATGCAGCAACAACGGTGCAGTTCATCAAAAAGGTGATTTTCCGGTTTGGCTTTCCACACAGTATCATTACTGACAATGGTACCAATTTATCCAAGGGCGCTATGAAGGAGTTCTGTGAACGTGAGCACATCCGACTTGACGTATCGTCAGTGGCACACCCCCAGTCCAATGGACAGGCAGAACGAGCTAATCAAGAGATCTTGCGAGGCATCAAACCCCGGCTTATGGTCCCATTGCAAAGGACACCAGGATGTTGGGTTGAAGAGCTACCATCTGTGCTATGGAGTATCAATACTACGCCAAATCGATCCACAGGATACACACCATTTTTCATGGTCTATGGAGCAGAGGCAGTTCTCCCTAGTGATATCCGACACGATTCGCCTCGTGTGGCAGCTTATGTTGAAGCGGACAATGAGACAGCACGGCAAGACGCTTTGGACCTATTGGACGAGGAGCGTGATATAGCGGCTGCCCGTTCGGCGATTTACCAACAAGATCTTCGTCGCTATCACAGTCGTCGGGTTAGAACCAGAACTTTTCAAGGAGATTTGGTGCTTCGACTCATCCAAGACCAGACAGATATGCACAAGTTATCCCCACCTTGGGAGGGACCTTTCGTGGTCAGCAAGAATCTGCACAACGGGTTGTTCTATCTGATTGATATTCGAGAGAATCAAGACTCACGCACATCAGAGGAGGAGACCAACAGGCCGTGGAACATAGCTCATCTTCGGCCTTACTACACTTGAGCCATCGGCCCTATCTATGTACATATCATGACAGTGTATATATTATCTTTGATATAATAAAACCGGAGCCTCAGCTAAAGCGGGGTCTCTGTCTTTCTTATCATGCGTGGTTACATGGAGTGGCTCTGTTTTTAAAGCAGCCTCCGGTTTACCCCTTGACATTTGCTTTTTATATATCACTTGGGGCCTTGGTCATGTCCGAACCAACGCGAAACCTCTTGATAGGCGACAGCCACTAGATCACTTGGGGACATGGTCAAGTCTGAACCAGTCACGCCTCTTGATCGGCCTAAGGCCACAAAATCACTTGGGGGCTTGGTCGAACCCGAACCATTGCCACGCCTCTTGATTTGGCATATATGCCACGAATCATTTGGGGACCTGGCTGACTTGAATCATTGTCACTCCTATTGGGGGCTTGGTCCTGTCCGACCATGGTAACACCATCTGGTCAGCTCAGTATAGCATATTTTTGCAAACGGTTTTTATCATTGCCTTCGCTTCCATGTTATTTTCATGGCTTGTTTGTTCTTTGTTTTTGTTGGATTTCTTTTATGTCAACAAACACCTTTTTTCTGGTTCAGCCGATGGATTTGATTCCCCTTTAATCCGGAGAAGTATGCCCGGTTTACCTTTTCATGTTAACATCATGGAGTAACAAGGGGGCTTGTATTGATTCAGTACGGTTTATACAGGAGCTGTTTTCTCCCCCCTTGTTGAGGGTAATGGTTTATAAAACCTCCGCTTCAAGCTTGGCTAAGCCAGCTTCATGCCCAGACATGGCAGGTATTTTGTATCACCTATTTGTTACATTACTGATACACATATCAAGATCATAAACCGGCTGGCGGTATAACCGCCACCGAAGTTCAAATTTTTCTGATTGCAGGAAATATGAATTGAAGTTTTTCGAACAAAAGCTTCAGTACTTATGCACGAAGGCATATTCAAGGCAGAAGTATTAACTATCCTATTACAAGGCAACACGGTGCCCAAATAAGATCATTGTTCTTTTGGAAAGATGCCAAAGACAGCTATCCAAACCGGCTTCCGGTTCAAGCCTGCTCCTCATCATCCGCCGCTTCAGCTTCCTCGTCTCTACCCATTGGCTGGAAATCAACAGTGGTCCAGTCGATTCCCATTAAAGCTTGGAAAACAGCCTCTTCATGGATCAGGGAAGACGGTTCAATATCAGGAGCGTAAGTATGCTTACGGATTGGAGGAATCAGATTCTCCGCTTCAAGAGTTGGGGCAGGCACTCGCTTGTTCTGATTGTTGTATTGCGCTTGATAATGCGTCAAGTCTGCCTCTTCAGCTAATTGACAAGCTAGAGGCCGCACTGCACGGTTTATTACCCTCAGATCATCTTCGTTAAATTCAGAGCCATCTTCCTTCAGGTTGGGATAGCCTTGAGCTGCTTCCACAGGGTCAAAATCTGGCACCCATGCCTTTGCCCGGATCAAGGCGTTAATAGCTCCGGTTCGAGCAGCGGATTTTTTCAGCTCCTCAATCCGGGCCGGAAGCATCGACAACCTGTTAAGAGTGTCCTGGATGAAAGAAGGTGCCGGGTTGTTATGAGAAGCTGTGGTGATGATCCGCTGGGCTCCGGTATATAATTGTTCCACTAAGGTGTAGGCAGCCTTCAGTTTCTTCCGCACATCGTTTCCTAAGTGCCCGATGCATGTGCCTACAACAATATAGGGACGGTCTCAAACCGGATTTACACTACAGCAGGTTCAAATTATCACAGAAGTTAAAAGGAGCTTACCAAAGATCGCAGCGATCATGGAGTGTATTTGCCGCTTTACGGCCGTCAGTTTAAGGGCAGCTTCAGCATTTTCTGCTCTTTTGGTTAAAGCGGCCTTCTCAGTGGCCCAATCAGCCCACTCTTTCTTGAAGCTTTCCTTCAGCTGTTCAACGGTGCTCAAGGCGCTGGTTAATTCTTCCTTTGCCTTGTCTGTTTCAGCCTGTTGGGTTTTCAAGACCTCCTGCAAATCAGCAATCCAGTCCTCCTTGATTCTCACCTCAGCCTGCATACAGACAGCGGTTAGCTTTAAAACAAGCGATCCAAGAAATTGAAGTATCAACCACATAACAAAGTTATACGCCTGATACTTGGGGGCTAATGCACCTTCAATTTTCATATATTACTAGATTACAAAGTCCCAAGTTCAATACAGGTATTCAACTTGGCACTTGGGGGCTAATGGCTATTTGATCAAATTATGTTCTAAGGATAGTTTTCTATCGAAGCCCCCGGTTTAATTATGCTAAGTTAAACCGGCCCTTGGGGGCTATATTGATGGATTTCAAAGTATTGAGGGTCGTATTCAAGTCCCGGTTTGACGAAGGTTACAAACCGACCCTTGGGGGCTAGGAGGATTGACACAATGGCAGTAAGTAAAGAAGTAAGTTACCTCAAATTTATCCCTCATCATCTTCACCAGACCAGCTTCACAGTCACGGCTAGTATAAAGCCGGTTTAAATAGCCGGAATGAAGATCTTGGGCACTCAGAGCAGCATATGTCTCCAGTTCAACATCCCATTTTCCTTTGTTCAGAGCAGAAAAATCCTCTTTTATGGTATGCTTGGTTAAGGTGACAGGATTCCCGGGTTCAAAGCGACCTACACCGGTAATCACAATGTCATCATCTTTGGACTCGCCGGTTTGTGTTGGTGCGGTCGGTTTGTCAGCAGGACTGTGGGATTTCTCAATCCGGGCGGAGCTAGCAGGCGGGTCAGCAGAGACTGAAGCGTTAATAGGCCTTTCTTCAGGAATAGCATCATCTTGCAAAGGAGGATCATTGGGAATATCTTCATGGGCAAACTCTTCAAGATCTGACGCTTTGTCATGTTCTGGGGTTACATCTTCTTCAGCCGCTTTATCCAGGCGGGCCTTCTTGCTTGGCTTCGGTTTGGCCCTGAAAGAAAAACAAAGAGTCAAGAAAAAGCATAAGCCATTACACAGTATACTGGAAGCATATGTTTAGTTTAGCTTACCCAAGAACTATTTTCAATGGTGGCAGCTGAGTGGCCGACGATTCACCAGAAGATGAATGAGAAGTAACCTGATAATCGGAGTCGGATGGATTAAGAGGTTGACGGAAGAAACCCGCTTTAGGATTTAAATCAATAAAAAGGTCGGAGACCTCGGAGCGGCGTTTTCGAACCGGACTGTTTGGTAAACCGGCGGAGGTAACTACCTGGCCACTGTGCCGGGTTGTGCGGCGAGCTTCATGTTGCTGAGTCTTCATAAGAAATTTGGGATCCAAATAAGCAAGAGGATGAGAAAATTTAACTTTCCGGTTTGCCTGGCGAAATTTTGGCAAAGGCAAGATTTCTGAATCGGAAGAGAGAATAATTACCTCAGCAAATTCCGCATTGCTGGCTTCGGCGTCGTCCTGACAAGCATCATCATCAATAAGGCGTGTAAAAAGTAAGCCAAGTGAATCAAGTTCTACCTCAAGGTCTGGGTTACCCACATCATCATCAATAGCTGGATCAGATGAAGCGGTGGTTTTTCTCTTGTGAGCTGGCTTCTTGATAACCTTGGTCTTGGGCCGGGTTGACCGCCCTGCTTTCTCCGTTTTGTCTTGTGGAAGTTTCTTGCTCCAAAACGGATTATCGCCCTGGATCAGCAGTAATCAAATATCAGACGGATAAAGCGGTAATAGGTTCAACAATAGAGCAATTAAAAACTTACCGCTGGCGGTTTGTTGGTGGTGCAGTAAGGAAGCAGGCCGGTTTGGGCATAGAGGTGCTCCGGTTCATTCAACATCTTCTTTACAGAATCTGTGACTTCATCGTTGGAGAGTTGGATTTTGGTGTGTCGGAGTGGGTCATCGACGCTATCAGTATATTTGCACATCAAACTGGGGCGCCGGCTCAGAGGCAGTATGCTCCAGGATATCCAGCAGCGTGCAAGATCTATTCCCGTTAAACCGTTGGCCATAAAGGCTCGGAGCTTGGACAGTTGCGGAGCATATTTAATTCTCTCCTTGGCGTTTAGTCTTTGGGGAAAAGGGTGAGTGTTGCTGAGCCGTTCCGGACGGAAGCCAGGCAAGGGATTTTCATTATCAGGGGAGGTATCCTTGCAATAAAACCAAGTTGCATTCCACTCCTTGGGGTGAGTATGGAGTTTGACGTGGGGATAGGTGATCTCCTTCCTCTTCTGAATGGCCATACCGCCCAATTCAGTATTGGGACCGTCGGTAAACTCAGTGCGACGGTTTAAGTGGAAGCAATCTCTAAACAACTCGACTGAAGGCTCCTCTTGAAGGTATACCTCAGAGAGCACTTGAAAGTGACATAGATTGGTAACGGAATTGGGGCCAATATCCTGTGGACGGAGCTAAAAATTGGCTAACACATCCCGGTAAAATTTAGAACCGGGCGGTTTGAAGCCCCGGGCCAAATGATCTGCGAAGACCACAACCTCTCCTTCCTGGGATGTGGGAGGACATTCATCTCCAGGAACCCTCCAGTGGATTGTATCTTTATTGTCTAAAGCGCCGATCAGGACTAGATTGTCCAACTGAGATTCTGTGACGCGAGAGGGAACCCAATTGCATTCATACACTTGTTTGGCCATGGCGAGATCTACAAGAAATAGGTGATCCGGTTCAAGAATATGCTGGATAAAAGAAGGTGTTGATCTAAACTACGATAAACCGGAGGCAATACCTATAAACCGGTCTTCTACAATGCGGCATCGTATGGATTCTGGCGGTTCAACCAGGGGACTAATGGTATATACCGGTTTAGTAACTTTTTTCTATGGTACGTTAAAACGCCTGACCTAAGCATCGGAAGCAATTGAAGCTATGGGCAACTAGGTATGCAGAAACAAGTTTCACATGATCTTATTACAGCCGCGGATCTACAGCGAGCTCACAAAAACAGAAAATATTCCGAAGAATAAGGCAGAACGGAAGTGAACCATTGAGCGGGTATGTGCGTGAGATCTATGGACTTAGATGAGAAATTACAGGCGGATGCTTAGAGATTACTACTAAACACAGCAGGGGTCCATAGATTCATTCAAAGTCAGAGAGCAAGTATGAGCAAGCGACGAACACAGCACGAACATGGAACCCTAAGAACAGATCTAGGTCAAGAAGAGGAGAAAGCTTACCGAAAACGGAGAAGATGCGGAAAGATACCGCAATGTTCTGGTGCATTCAGGTTGATGCAGCGGCCCAAGACGAGGCAGAGGTCGACGGCGGTGGCGGAGCTCCAAGGCTGGCGACGCGAGGAAGACGAAGAAGAAGGGACGAAGGGAAAGAAAAGGAAATGACCCTTCGGTCTTATTTATAAGGCAACAGAGTTAGGTCAAGCGCGCGAATCCAGGAGCTATTATTAAAGGTGGGCGTTATAAAGGATAAATTTCATGATGACGTCATGCCGGTTTACAACAACCAGAAATGATGACGACATGGTGGTTTACCAATTACCAGAAGATATCCAAGACACGAAATTTTGTGAAGGATTGACATGAACCGGTTCAAATCAATCTGGGGCCTAATGTTGGGGATATTACCACTAGGCGTAAACCGGCCTACTTGGGCCGGGTTAACTTCATTAGTAGTATAAGCAGATGAAGGCCCAAGGCCTGTAGTTGGTTTAGAACCTGTAGCCGTAAACCGGCCTGATGTATAACTTGTATTGTAAGTTAGGAATAGAGAGATACCAACCGGGATATGAGTATGAACCGGTTGGGACTCTATGGACCGACGGGCGCCACCCGTGTATATAAGGGGACGACCCGGCGACGGTTCAAGACAGACAACGACAACTCGAGCCTAGGCGAAGCTTGTTTGCTCCCTAGCCATCGAGATCACATCAATTCCATCAGAACTAGACGTAGGCTTTTACCTTCATTGAAGGGTCCGAACTAGTATAAACCCTCGTGTCTTTGTGTCCGTTTTAACCCCTTCAAGTAAACCCGTAGCGATGGCTCCACGACTAAGTCCTTTCACTAGGACATCTGACGTGACAAATCCACGACACCAGCCATTGTACCTCTATAGTTAATTGGACCTCCCTCTTCCCCCACCACACACCGATAGTCGAGCGTTGCAGGCAGGTATCCATGCCACAAAGACAAACTGCACATGTCCCCTCTCACGTTCCAGTGGGCCAGCCACTCTATATCCTTTACGTGGGCACACACAAATTCGATGGCACTCTTTATCGATCGCGCACGCACACACACACATAATCCCTCTTTTCGATTCTATGGACACCTCAAGCCGGTGATACCTGCACTCTCTTCTCGTGGATCGCCCCTCTATATATATGTTATATCCAGGACTCTATTTCACAGACATTGCATATGTTACATTTTCTGATTGAACCCCCCCAAAAAACTCTCAAGAACCCACACACTATATCTCTCTAGGTTTGTATCTCCTCACACAACCCCACGTAGGTGGTGTATGTATACAAGAAGAGAATAGGTGCACCGTGCACGTACTCACGCTTCGTGCCCAGTCACACCCGCGTGGGTACACGGTGGAGCTCATTTCTTTATGAAATGGCAGCCCACGTGCTAATTTGAACGCCTGTAGCGGTTGTTTACCTAGGGAGGTCATGTACCACGTCTGCACGAAACAAAGTTCGACTTGACGCGTTGTCGCGTTATTTTTAAATAAAGTTATAGCGCTCAATGGCACGTACACAGAATATAAAATGATTTTTATGGAGAAAAAGGTAGTCCGCTCACTATATACAATCGAGCCTTGCGTGCCTGGTTTGTCGCTCTTCAGAGTATCTCACACAAGGCTGTGGTGGCCTCTCTCTCTCTCTCTCTCTCTCTCTCTCTCTCTCACCATTGGGCACTGATCCAGCCGCATCCCGTCCACCGGGGGAAAGGGAGGAAGTGCATCATTTCTCCGTTCGACGGCGCCGAGGCAGCACGTCCCGATCTGCGGTACACGCCGTTCTCTCTGACCAAGCTCCAGAGCAGCAGGCCCTACACCACCTGCTCGCAGATTCCGCCCGCCGCCTCTCACCTAGTTACATCTCGACGACCTCCAGGTATCCCCTCCGGCCTTGCTCCACTGCCCGTCTTCCCATGTCGCTGCATGTGGATCTTCCGTAGTTCATTGCCCAAAACGTAGCTCGTCCAGCTGTCACGCCCAATATGCGACCCTATCCAAAAGGAACTCGAAGGTCCCACCAAGGATGAACCCGCATATTGAAATGCTTTTGCAAGGTGGATATCATTACATCAACATTACATAATTGGTAGGGATACATACATAAGGCATACAATGCCACACGAATACAACATCATCTTACATAAGAGCAACATCCGCCTACGGATGAAACACAAACAGAAACTCAAACGACATCCACCCTGCTAGCCCAGGCCGCCGACCTGGAACCTATCCCCTGATAAAAGAAGAAGCAGAAGAAGAACTCCAAAACAAGCAAACATCGCTCTCGCATCATGATCATCGCATAACCTATACCTGCAACTATTGTTGTAGTAATCTGTGAGCCACGAGGACTCAGCAATCCCATTACCTTGGGTATCAAGACTAGCAAAGCTTAATGGGAAAGGAAGGGGTAAAGTGGTGAGGTTGTAGCAGCGACTAAGCATGATGTGGTGGCTAACATACGCAAATAAGAGCGAGAAGAGAAGCAAAGGAATGGTCGTCAACTAGTAATGATCAAGAGGTGATCCTGAACTCCTACTTACGTCAAACATAACCCAAAGACCGTGTTCACTTCCCGGACTCCGCCGAGAAGAGACCATCACGGCTACACACGCGGTTGATGCGTTTTAATTCAGATCTTGTGTCAAGTTATCTACAACCGGACATTAACAAATTCCCATCTGCCACATAACCACGGGCACGGCTCTCGAAAGTTTATACCATGCAGGGGTGTCCCAACTTAGCCCATGATAAGCTCTCGCGATCAACGAAGGATATACCTTCTCCCAGGAAGACCCGATCAGTCTCGGAATCCCGGTTTACAAGACATTTCAATAATGGTAAAACAAGACCAGCAAGACCGCCCAATGCGCCGACAATCCCGATAGGAGCTGCACATATCTCGTTCTTAGGGCAACACTGGATAAGCCAAGCGTACAGGTACCGACGTAACCCAAGTTGCCAAGGGATGGTCCCGCACGGTGCTCTAGTTTGGACAAACACTTAGACAAGCATTGGCCCGGGGGGGCTATAATAAAGATGACCCTTGGGTTAATTACTCCCAAGGGAAAGGTAGGTGGTGGTGAGGCAAATGGTAAAACCAAGGTTGGGCCTTGCTGGAGGAGTTTTATTCAAAGTGAACTGTCAAGGGGGTCCCATAAATCACCCGACCGCGTAAGGAACGCAAAATCCAGGAACATAACACCGGTATGACGGAAACTAGGGCGGCAAGAGTGGAACAAAACACCAGGCATAAGGCCGAGCCTTCCGCCCTTTACCAAGTATATAGATGCATTAATAATATAAGAGATATTGTGATATCCCAACAAAATCCTGTCCACCATGGAGCAATCTTCAACTTCACCTGCAACAAACAATGCTATAAGAGGGGCTGAGCAATGCGGTAACATAGCCAAACAATGGTTTGCTAGGAAGGGTGTCAAAGGTTAGAGGTTCATGGCAATTTGGGAGGCTTGAAGAGCAAATGATGGGTAGCGCAGCAAAGCGATAGAACAAAGCAACTAGCATAGCAATGATAGTAGCAAGATCCAGGGTAGTGGTCATCTTGCCTGAAATCCCGCAAGGAAGAAGAACGAGTCTATGAAGAACATGAAGCCACGAAGAAGAACCAAGCGTAGACGAACGAATCCTCACGATCGCAACGAAACGGGAACTATCGAGAAGAAGCACACGACATGGTAAACACACCACACATAGACAAGACATGATGCACAACAAGCATGATGCATGACAAAGCTACATGAGGCTACTCATGGCAAGAGATGATGCAAACAAGAACAACACATCAAAGCAAGTTTAAATGAGGCCGGGAACAACATATAACAATTCTGGTAAGTACTCATATGCAAATTTAGAAATTGGTCCAGATCTGAATAAACCTTATGTTCAAGTTGTTAAACAGCAAGTTAAAATATACCAAGATGATCTACATTAAATTCTAGTCAAGTTACATATAAAGTTCATTAGATTCGGAGCTACGGCCTAGAAGATATGAGCAAAACAAGTTAAACATGGCATTGGTGCAAAATGCACACAAACATCAAGCAAACACCTCAAAACAAGGATGCAACAAGATAATATGAAACTACATGCAATATCAAGCAAGTTTCATATAGAGCACACTCAAAACGGAGCAACGATTCAACACATACACTCTATACAAGACATAACAACAATCTGTCCAAAACAGCAACTAGGCATATTGCAAGCATCAAAACAATATGCTACAGCACCCCAACATGATAACAAAAGGCATGGACGTGATGTAAAGGTAAAGCATGACAAAACATGAACACTGAGCTATCTCCAGAAACTACTAGAACATGCCCAAAAGGACATGGCAAGATTGCAAATAATAACAATTTCAGGCTTAGCAGAAATAACATCAGGTTGCAATGTTTAGAGCTATCAAACAACATGCTACAGGAACTTATCATGGAAAACAAAGGCATGGCATGAATATACTAATTGCATATAACAAAAGTCCCTTACTAACCATGAGCCAAAAAGGACCAGAAAATATGATGGCACCCATGTAAACATGGCAAAAGATATGACAGATTCATACATGGCAGGAACAACAATAAGTAGGCATGTTGGTGAGCTTGAACCACTCACCACAGAGTAATACATGGCATAACAAGGCAACCAATAGTAAGAATACATGTTTATGAAGCTAAGCATGGCAAGAGCAAGTTCATAGCATGCTTGGATCACTAACAACAATCATGGCAACATTGAACTTAATGTTAACAGGATGACAGCAACATTATTTAGCAAGTTTGGAGCAAGATAACAACATGTTATAGTATGCTATAAATGCAACCAGGGGCATGAATGGATAGAGCATGCCATGTATAACAAATCATCCTTAGTGAACATCTCCAGATTATGCATAGAATGACTTGTAGCAGCAGGTTTACATAGCGACAATATGTAACAAAAACAGTCAGGAAAACAGCAACAGCAAGTACCCTACTTAACAAGCTTGATGCACTCACTACACAACTCACAAAAATACATGGATGTCACCCGTGTAAAGATGGCATAACATAGTACAAAACACAAGTAGACATCAACCTCATAGGATGCACACATCAAACATGGCAAAAAAGACAAATGAGCAAGTTATAACAGTTTCAGCAGGTTAACATCACATAGCACTCTTGCAATGATGATTCAGGCATCAAGATGAACTCAAATGAACATGATGCAATGGAATGAAATGAAGTACTCGTTGATACGAACAATTTGACATATCACACGCATGAAACGGAGCAATATGCAGCAAGTTATGATGCGATGAACATGGCACGATAATGCAAAATTATTCGGGACAGGGAAATCGGGGTCAACCTCCGAGATCCAGATCTGGAGTTCGCCGGAGTAGTTCGCCGGAGTGGACGGAGGGAGCCTCCGGCGAGGTCGAGAGAGCCGGGGAGGCGAGGGGAGGCGGTCGGCGAGGTCGAGGCGGCCAGTGGCGGGGCAGGGCGCGGAGGCCAGCGCGGTCTGCGGCGAGGTGGCGCGTCGGCGGCAGCGGCGGCGCGGCCAGGAGCGCCGGCGAGCGGGCGCGGGGCTCGGGGCACGGGAGGCGGCGATGGGCCAGGCGGGCCCGCTGCGGGCTCGCCGGGCCGCGGCGGTGGGTGGCGGCGGAGGTGCCACGTGGCAGGCGGCAACTGGCTGCGGGGCGGCGGCGGGTTTCGTCCGGCGGCGCGCGGACATGTCCGTCGGGCGAAAGGGAGGAGGAGACTAGGGTTTCGGGGATTCATCCACGAAAATTCGGGGAGGGACACATATTAATAGGTAGAGGGAGCTAGGAGATTCAAAATGAGGAGTGGTTTTCGGCCACGCGATCATGATCGAACGGTGGAGAGCATGGAGGGGGTTTGGATGGGTTTTGGGCCACTTTGCAGGGGTGTTGGGCTGCAAGACAAAAGAGGCTTTTGCGGTTACCCGGTTAATCGTTGGAGTATCAAACGTCCTCCAAATGGCACGAAACTTGACAGGCGGTCTACCGGTGCCGTACCAAGGCCGCTTGGCAAACCTCGGTCCATTCCGAGAATGTTTAACACCCACTCATAGCAGGAGACAAAAGGGGAACGCCAGAGGACATAGGAGTGCCGGATTGCAAAACGGACAACGGGGAAAATGCTCGGATGCAAGAAACGAACACGTATGCCAATGCGATGCACATGATGACATGATATGAAATGCAGATGATGACATGGCAAAATGCAACACGCAAGCACAATACAAGGCAAGGATGGCAAATAACTGGCGGACACCTGGCGCATCGAATCCGGGGCGTTACACCAGCGTACTTTCCATATTGCATTCTCATCCTCACACCGTTTTAGACAAATACAACCGTGTTGTTATCTTCCCTTAGGGCAAGGAATATGCTTATTTTTTGTCGTCGCATGTGTCATCAACTGTTATTGGCCAGTAATTGTTTCCTTTCTACCTATTTTTTGCAAATAGGGCTATCCATTTCACCTCGTTGCTATTGCGACCTTTTGGTGAACTGCACAAATCACTTTTTTCTTAAGAGTGTTTTGTGCAGTTGTACTAAAATGTCACATGGGCAACGTCTCTACATTTCAGTGCGACTGCACAAAGGGAGATTGGTTTTGCTCTATCCTCCTCATCCAACTCCGAGCCTAATCTTCTCCAACTAGTTAGTCTGAAGAGAGACTGCAATGGTGACCGACTTCTATTTATGTGTTTATTGTTTCATTAGCAGTCCTCTATTATCGTAATCACACTTAATATCTTTGGAACAGGGACGCTCAGCTCTATTTTAGTGGAACTGCACAAAATGATCGGAATGTTGCATGCTCCAGACAGCTAGTTTTTTTCCAACATGCCTTGTTGATTTACACAGAGCTGGGGGGACATTGCTGCCAATGAAAGCATGGATCAATTTTAATTTAACACCTTCTCACAACTCCGTCTTCAGTTGTGATGTAATTATTAGCTCTGATCTGCTAATAATTGACATGCATTAGCAAGGAAGTTAGTTTTTTATTGTTTCCGAAAGAGCATCGATGGCAAGACACGCGAAACAGAAGCTGAAAGCTCACACCATTGTATAATTTCATGTCTCGCTGGAAAATTATTTGTATAGTACGTCAATTATGTAAACAAATGATGGAAGCTTGATAGCATTGCCAGAAGCCGCTTCATCATCCGGGTCCATGTGCCATGCACAAAATTATACTCCTTCGTTCCTAAATATTTTTCTTTTTACAAATTTCAAACAGGCATATTTTAGAGTGTAGATTCACTCATTTTGCTTCGTATGTGTACTCCCTCCGTTCCTAAATATTCTATTCATCTTTCTAGAGATTTCAACAAGTGACTACATACGGAGCAAAATGAGAGAATCTACACTCTAAAATATGTATATACATCCGTATGTGCCAGTCCATTTGAAATCTCTAAAAAGACAAATATTTGAGTAGTCACTCGTTGAAATCTCTAGAAAGACAAATATACTCCAGACTATATTTAAGAACCGAGGGGGTAGTTGATACGCCTACGTCCTATCTACTTTTCCAAACACTTTTGCCCTTGTTTTGGACTCTAACTTGTATGATTTGAATGGAACTAACCCGGACTGACGCTGGTTTCAACAGAATTGCCATGATGTTGTTTTATGTGCAGAAAACAAAAGTTCTCGGAATGACCTGAAACTCCACGGAATATCTTAGAATAAATAATAAAAAATCCTCACCAAAGATGAAGACCAGGGGGCCCACACCCTGTTCATGAGGGTGGGGGCGCACCCCCTCCTGGGCGCGCCCCCTACCTCGTGGGCCCCCCTGGAGACCCTCCGATGCCAACTCCAACTCTATATATTGGCTTTCGGGGAGAAAAAATCAGAGAGAAGAAATCATCGCGTTTTACGATATGGAGCCGCCGCTAAGCCCTAATCTCTCTCGGGAGGGCTAATCTGGAGTCCGTTCGGGGCTCCGGAGAGGGGGATCCGTTGTCGTCGTCATCATCAACCATCCTCCATCACCAATTTCATGATGCTCACCGCCGTGCATGAGTAATTCCATCGTAGGATTGCTGGACGGTGATGGGTTGGATGAGATTTATCATGTAACCGAGTTAGTTTTGTTAGGGTTTGATCCCTAGTATCCACTATGTTCTGAGATTGATGTTGCTATGACTTTGCTATGCTTAATGCTTGTCACTAGGGCCCGAGTGCCATGATTTCAGATCTGAACCTATTATGTTTTCATGAATATATGTGAGTTCTTGATCCTATCTTGCAAGTCTATAGTTACCTACTATGTGTTATGATCCGGCAACCCTGAAGTGACAATAATCGGGACCACTCCCGGTGATGACCATAGTTTGAGGAGTTCATGTATTCACTATGTGCTAATGCTTTGTTACGGTTCTCTTTTAAAAGGAGGCCTTAATATCCCTTAGTTTCCGCTAGGACCCCGCTGCCACGGGAGGGTAGGACAAAAGATGTCAAGCAAGTTCTTTTCCATAAGCACTTATGATTATATACGGAATACATGCCTACAATACATTGATGAATTGGAGCTAGTTCTGTGTAATCCTATGTTATGACTGTTACATGACGAACCGCATCCGGCATAATTATCCATCACTAATCCGGTGCCTATGAGTTTTCCATATACTGGTTCTCGCTTCTTTACTTTTCCGTTGCTACTGTTACAACTACTACAAAAATACCAAAAACATTACTTTTGCTGTCTTTACTTTTGTTACCGTTACCACCACTATCATATTACTTTGCAACTAAACACTTTGCTGCAGATACTAAGTTTCCAGGTGTGGTTGAATTGACAACTCAGCTGCTAATACTTGAGAATATTCTTTGGCTCCCCTTGTGTCGAATCAATAAATTTGGGTTGAATACTCTACCCTCGAAAACTGTTGCGATCCCCTATACTTGTGGGTTATCAAGACCCTTTTCTGGCGCCGTTGCCGGGGAGGATAGCTCTATTCTTTGAGTCACTTGGTATTTATATCTGCTGGACACTATGAAGAACTTGAAAGACGCTAAGACAACAATTTATCCCTCAACTACGAGGGGAGGTAAGGAACTGCCATCTAGCTCTGCACTTGATTCACCTTCTGTTATGAGTAAGCTAGCGACACCTAAACCTACTTCTGCTATTCGTTCCGATATGTCGCATGTCATTGACGATGCCACTTCTGCTATGCATGATACTTATGATGAAACTACTTCTATGCTTGATACTACTGTGTCCCTTGGTGAATTTCTAGATGAACAAATTGCTAGGGTTGAAGAGAAAGAAAATATTGAATCTGAATGCGATGATGAAAGTGATGATGAAAATATGCCTGTTATTCCTGAGGGTTATCTTTTTGATGCTAAATCTTCTGCAGCTATTTTTGCCTGCCAGGATAGATACGAACTTAAGAGGCTGCTAGTTAAATGGAGTAAAGAATCTCTTAGAGATAGAATGAAACCCGACCCTGCTTTTGCTACTTCATCTATTTGTGTTTCTGATAAGGATTATGAATTTTCCATTGATCCAGATATAATTACTTTGGTTGAATCTGATCCTTTTTATGGCTATGAATCTGAAACTGTTGTGGCACATCTTACTAAGTTAAATGATATAGCCGCCCTGTTTACTAATGATGAGAGATCGCGCTACCTTTATATACTCAAAATATTTCCGTTCTCATTAAAGGGTGATGCTAAGATATGGTTTAATTCTCTTGATCCTGGTTGTGTGCGTAGTCCCCAGGATATGATTTATTACTTCTCTGCTAAATATTTCCCTGCTCATAAGAAACAAGCTGCTTTGAGGGAAATATACAACTTCATGCAAATTAAAGAAGAGAGTCTCCCACAAGCTTGGGGGAGGCTTCTCAAGTTACTTAATGCTTTGCCTGATCATCCTCTTAAGAAACCTGAAATACTTGATATCTTTTATAATGGACTAACCGATGCTTCCAGAGATTACCTGGATAGTTGTGCTGGTTCTGTTTTCAGGGAAAGAACACCGGATGAAGCTGAAATTCTATTGAATAATATGTTGACAAATGAAAATAATTGGGCACCTCCAGAGCCAGCTCCAGAGCCAAATACTGAGCCTATTCCTAAACCAACACCGAAAAAGAGAGGTGTTCTATTTCTCAGTCCCGAAGACATGCAAGAGGCAAAGAAATCTATGAAAGAAAAAGGTATTAAAGCTGAAGATGTTAAGAATTTACCTCCTATTGAAGAAATACATGGTCTTAATTTACCGCCTGTTGAAGAAGTATATGATCTCAATTCTTTATTCACTGAAGAACCTCCTGATCCCGATATCCCGACACAGGTAGTAAAGGTAAATTCTCTCTATAGATATGATAAAGCTGAAGTCCCTACTACTAAAATTGCTAGTCAGTGCTTGGATGAGTTTGATGACTTTATGTTTAAGCAAGATGACTTTAATGCTTATTTTGGTAGACAATTAAAACAAAATACCTATATGATTAAACGCTTGGGTGATTATATGGCTAATATTACAGGTGAACTTAACTTGTTAGCAAACATGCTTGTATGGTTACCGCTCAAGTAGAACAAGTACTTAAAGCTCAGAAAGAAGTTCTTGATGAATTGAATAGTAAGAAAAATGATTATGCTGTTAGAGTGGCTACCAGAACTGGTAGAATGACTCAGGAACCTTTGTATCCTGAAGGCCACCCTAAGAGAATCGAGCAAGATTCTCAGAGAAATAATATTGATATACCTAGTTCTTCTAAAAGGAAGAAAAGAAAAATGATAGGACTTTGCAAACTTCTAGTGAACCTATTGCTGAACCACCTGAGAATCCAAATGATATCTCTATGTCTGATGCTGAAACACAATCTGGTAATGAACATGAACCTAGTGAAAATGTTAATGATGATGTTCATGATGATGCTCAACCTAGTAATGATAATGATGTAGAAGTTGAACCTGTTGTTGATCTTGATAACCCACAATCAAAGAATCAACGTTATGATAAAAGAGACTTTGTTGCTAGGAAACATGGTAAAGAAAGGGAACCATGGGTTCAAAAACCCATGCCTTTTCCTCCGAAACCATCCAAGAAAAAGGATGACGAGGATTTTGAGCGCTTTGTTGAAATGATTAGACCCATCTTTTTGCGTATGCGATTGACTGATGTGCTCAAAACAAATCCTTATGCCAAGTAGATGAAAGATATTATTACAAATAAAAGAAAGATATCGGAAGCTAAAATTTCCACCATGCTTGCTAATTATACTTTTAAGGGTGGAATATCAAAGAAACTTGGAGATCCAGGAGTACCTACTATACCATGCTCCATTAAGAGAAATTATGTTAAAACTGCTTTATGTGATCTTGGAGCCGGTGTTTGTGTTATGCCTCTTTCTTTATATCGTAGACTTGACTTGAATAAGTTGACATCTACGGAAATATCCTTGCAAATGGCTGATAAATCAACTGCTATACCTGTAGGTATTTGTGAGGATGTGCCTGTTGTAGTTGCAAACGTTACTATTTTAACGGACTTTGTTATTCTTGATATTCCGGAGGATGATAGTATGTCTATTATTCTTGGAAGACCATTCCTTAATACTGCAGGGGCTGTTATTTATTGCAACAAAGGCAATGTCACTTTTCATGTTAATAGTAACGACCATACGGTACATTTTCCGAGGAAACAACCTCAAGTTTATAGTATCAATTCTATTGGAAAAATTCCATCAATTATATTTGGAGGTTTTGAATTTCCTCTCCCTACTATCAAGAAGAAATATGATATACATATTATTGGGGATGTCCATATCCCCGTTGAGATAACATAGTGTTATTCGAAATTTCTCCGGTTCCATGTTAATCAGAATGAGTTTGTTAACAAGACTTGATCAACCTTGTTAGTGGATTCTTTTTGATGAGCATGAGATGGTTGAAACCAGAAGCACAACCTTCTGTACCCTCTTTACATTTTCTGTTATTTAGTAGAAATAAAGTAAAATAGTATTTTTCTGTCTGTCTCCTGACTTATCCATGCAATATAAAAATATCCCGAAAATAAAAGTCCTCATAATGCCATGCCAATTTAATATGATTTTTTTCGGGAATATTGGATTTACTGTGCAAATATTACCGCGAGGGGAGCTTCCACCTGGCCACGAGGGTGGAGGGCGCGCCCTACCCCCCTGGGCGCGCCCCCTGCCTCGTGGGCCCATGGTGGCCCTCCTCCACTTATCCCTGCAACCATCTTCTTCCTCTGCCTCACACAAACACGAAAAACTAACTCAAGCACGAGTTCCAGCCCTTGTTGCTGTGATTTTCGATCTTCTTGCTCAAAGCACCTCTCGCAAAACTGCTTGGGGAGATTGTTCCTTGGGGAAACAATATGTTTAGGAAGATGTTCCAAGGTTGTTCTTCAAGGAAGCAAGGTCCCAGGCTTGCAATGCGTGATGCTGATGAGGAACCACCAAGAGACACTCTTGTGATGCCCTGTTAATGGCCTTTGGAAAATTTTATGGATCAAGCGGGAATCAAAGAAGTATTTAACGCATATTTGTGTAACTCCGGTCTTGTGGACTTCGAGGCAGAAAAATACCCACAGTATCATGATCTCACTAGTTCATTTGTGAGGAGGTTTGAGTTTTCATCTTCGCGTAATTCTCCTTCCATCATGTTTGATCTTTATGACAAATCTTATACCATGGACTTAGAGGATTTCACTTTTGCTTGCAAACTTCCATCTTGGGGTAGTGTCAGGGATACACCTAAATCTGAATTTAGAGACTTTCTTGCTAGTATAACTGTGGGGGAATCTAGAGATATAACGCAAGCCACTATAGGGAGCATTCACTTTCCTGCTATACATTATTTTGCTCTCTTCATAAGTAGATGCATAAATGCTAAGGATGAAGCATGTCACATGTGTGTCCCTGATCTCAGCATTCTCAGGAGTGCTGTGTTAGGAGACTAATCTTATCATATGGGAGCCATTGTAGCTCGTAGGTTGCAACATAATAGATTTAACGGAGATTTATTTGGAGGAATTTATGCAACCCCCTTAGCTAATTTTCTTGAGATAGACATTCGTGAGGGTGATATGGAGTTACCCCTACTTATTTAGATTTTGATTCTATGGTTTCCCACCAGTTTGTTGAGAGGACTGAACCACCTCTCTAGTATCGATTAATCTTTAACAAACGGCATGTTATCTGTATTACTCTTCCTGCTCCTGCCTTCTTTGATTCTTAGACAAAAGGAAGATACATTATTACCAGAGAGGAGGCAGATGAGTACGAGAGGAGAGCGGAGGTGGCTCGACGCCACGCTGCAGCTCAGAAGGCGATAGTCGCCGCATCGCAGTATGACCCTAGCTACACCTACGGGTATCCGCCAGGCTATCCCTGGCAATAGACCAACTTAGGCCAAAAGCCTAAGCTTGGGGGAGTATGTATTTCTCACCTACATTACATTTATGTTCACACACACTCATTGCTAGATGTCGGTGCTCATACTCTTTCACTGTAATATCCATGCTACTTTATTTTCTTTTTCTTGCTTTCTTCTTGTGTGTTTGATAAACCTTAAGAAAAAACCAAAAAAATTAGTAGTAGTTTATTTCCTTGCTGTAGTAATTAAAAATAAAACCAAAAATATTTCCCGTTCTTCTTTTGCTTGTTGGGAGCTTTCCCGTGTAAATAGTTTTTATTTCTTTTCTTTTCTTTGGGGGTCAGTAGGAGAAGACCATGATTAAATTGTTGAAGTGGCTCTTATATGCATTATTGTTGATTTAACCAAGAGCCCATATTGCCTTGTCTTCTCCTATTTATTGAATGCTCGCAGATTCCAGCTTAGTCCAATGCACGTGCACTCTTATTATTATTCACACCGTTCGGTCGTTCAAGTGAAAGGCAATTATGATGATATATGATGGACTGACTGAGATGGGAAAAGCTGGTATGAACTCGACCTCTTTTGTTTTTGTAAATATGATGAGTTCATCGTTCTTGATTCAGCTTATTATGAATAAACATGTTTGCAATGACAATTAGAGATCATAGTTGCTCATGCCATGCTTGATTAGCTATGAGTTATAATGGTTTACCTTGTGTGCCAACATGCTATTAAAATGGTTGTGATGTGGTATGATGGGGTGGTATCCTCCTTTGAATGATTTAAGTGACGTGACTTGGCACATGTTCACGCATGTAGTTGAAACAAATCAACATAGCCTTCACGATATTTATGTTCATGGTGGATTATATCCTACTCATGCTTGTATTCAATGTTTATTAATTTTAATGCATGTTCATGACTGTTGTCGCTCTCTAGTTGGTCGCTTCCCAGTCTTTTCTAGCCTTCACTTGTACTAAGCGGGAATACTGCTTGTGCATCCAATCCTTTAAACCCCAAAGTTATTCCATATGAGTCCACTATACCTTCCTATATGCGGTATCTACCTGCCGTTCCAAGTAAATTTGTATGTGCCAAACTCTAAACCTTCAAATAAACATTCTGTTTTGCATGCTCGAGTAGCTCATATATCAACTAGGGCTGCCCTTATCTTCCGTGTTAGGCGGGTTATTCTCAAGAGGAGTGGACTCCGCTCCTCATTCACGAGAAAATGGCTGGTCACCGGGATGCCCAGTCCCATGCTTTATGCAAACTAAATCAAAATAATTGCAACCAAAACTCCCCCTGGGACCCGTTGAATGTTGGAGGCACTCGTTGTTTCGAGCAAGCCATGGATTGATGCTTGTGGAGGAGGGGGAGTATAAACTTTACCATTCTGTTTGGGAACCGCCTATAATTTGTTTAGCATGGAAGATATCGTCATCTCTTAGTTGTTATGTTGACAATGAAAGTATGCCGCTCAAAATATAATTTATCTCTATTTCAAAACCGAGCTCTGGCACCTCTACAAATCCCTGCTTCCCTCTGCGAAGGGCCTATCTATTTATTTTTATGTTGAGTCATCACCCTCTTATTAAAAGCACTAGAGAGCGCAGCTGTCATTTGCATTCATTACTGTTAATTTATATCGGGTATGACTATGATTGGATATCTTTTACCATGAATTACAATGTCTAGTCAGTCCTTGATCTTTGAAGGTGCTTTGCATTTATGTTTTGCGGTCTCAGAAAGGGCTAGCGAGATACCATCTTGTTATATCATATTACGATTATTTTGAGAAAGTGTTGTCATCCGAGATTTATTATTATGGCTTGCTAGTTGATTATGTTATTGATATGAGTAAACATGAGACCTGAGAATTATTGCAAATGTGGTTTGTTATGATCTTTGCTGAAAACCTGAATGCTGGCTTGACATAGGTACAACAACAAGAGCAAACATAGTTTGTAAAAGTTTTTCTTTTTCTCTTTCAGTTTGTCAACTGAATTGCTTGAGGACAAGCAAGGGTTTAAGCTTGGGGGAGTTGATACGTCTCCGTCGTATCTACTTTTCCAAACACTTTTGCCCTTGTTTTGGACTCTAACTTGTATGATTTGAATGGAACTAACCCGGACTGACGCTGTTTTCAGCAGAATTGCCATGATGTTGTTTTATGTGCAGAAAACAAAAGTTCTCGGAATGACCTGAAACTCCACGGAATATCTTAGAATAAATAATAAAAAATCCTCGCCAAAGATGAAGACCAGGGGGCCCACACCCTGTCCACGAGGGTGGGGGGCGCGCCCCCCTGGGCACGCCCCTACCTCGTGGGCCCCCTGGAGACCCTCCGACGCCAACTCCAATTCTATATATTGGCTTTCGGGGAGAAAAAATCAGAGAGAAGAAATCATCGCGTTTTACGATATGGAGCCGCTGCCAAGCCCTAATCTCTCTCGGGAGGGCTGATCTGGAGTCTGTTCGGGGCTCCGGAGAGGGGAATCCGTCGCCGTCGTCATCATCAACCATCCTCCATCACCAATTTCATGATGCTCACCGCCGTGCATGAGTAATTCCATCGTAGGCTTGCTGGACGGTGATGGGTCGGATGAGATTTATCATGTAACCGAGTTAGTTTTGTTAGGGTTTGATCCCTAGTATCCACTATGTTCTGAGATTGATGTTGCTATGACTTTGCTATGCTTAATGCTTGTCACTAGGGCCCGAGTACCATGATTTCAGATCTGAACCTATTATGTTTTCATGAATATATGTGAGTTCTTGATCCTATCTTGCAAGTCTATAGTCACCTACTATGTGTTATGATCCGGCAACCCTGAAGTGACAATAATCGGGACCACTCCCGGTGATGACCATAGTTTGAGGAGTTCATGTATTCACTATGTGCTAATGCTTTGTTCCGGTTCTCTATTAAAAGGAGGCCTTAATATCCCTTAGTTTCCGCTAGGACCCCGTTGCCACGGGAGGGTAGGACAAAAGATGTCATGCAAGTTCTTTTCCATAAGCACGTATGATCATATACGGAATACATGCCTACATTACATTGATGAATTGGAGCTAGTTCTGTGTCACCCTATGTTATGACTATTACATGACGAACCGCATCCGGCATAATTATCCATCACTAATCCGGTGCCTACGAGTTTTCCATATACTGGTTTTCGCTTATTTACTTTTCCGTTGCTACTGTTACAACTACTACAAAAATACCAAAAACATTACTTTTGCTGTCTTTACTTTTGTTACCGTTACCACCACTATCATATTAGTTTGCTACTAAACACTTTGCTGCAGATACTAAGTTTCCAGGTGTGGTTGAATTGACAACTCAGCTGCTAATACTTGAGAATATTCTTTGGCTCCCTTGTGTTGAATCAATAAATTTGGGTTGAATACGCTACCCTCGAAAACTGTTACGATCCCCTATACTTGTGGGTTATCAGTAGTGTACAACCGCATGGGAGACTCAGCCCGGTCGTTGCGCCGCATTAATAGTGAGTAATGAGCAGTCAAATCGTAAGCCCCACCTTTCCCACTGTAAGTTGCTCTGAAGAAGCTACCATCAATACGCTCTTCTTTGAATCCGCTCATACTACTCCATCCGTCACTATTTATACAGTGCGCTTCAGAAAAAAGAAAAAAGATCCATGGGACCAAGGCGACTAGCGATCGGCCTGAAAAATAGCATTGGTAGTTATAGCACAGCGTCTATTACTAGAGGGAATAATGCATACACACATGCATGCAGTGCTTCCACCCCGGGTACACACATGCATGCACTTACTCCACTCCATAGTTACATGGAGAGAAAATTGTGGACTTGATTGTGGTTACCACACCCTAATTAGTTGAGCATTAAACCAAACACGTCTAAAGTCTCTTTGGTGGTGGAAATGCTTTGAGAGAAATGCATCATAATGAACCGCGCCCTGTAAACTATGACGGAGAGAGGAGTAGTATAAAGGTTCAAAACCAAGTACGCGTATGGCCAGTCGGTCAACGCACCTCCTCTTGGCATATCACTGACATGTGGGACAGGAGTGTGAGCAAACCGATCTCAATTGACGACAAAGAGCCAACCCGCCGTTCCTTGAGAGAGACGAGGAGCGAGCACACGCAGACGGGTTCGCATGGAGGCCAAGATATATTCGAGCATGGTTGGTTGATCGATATCATTCATTACATGTTGGGCTGCTGTTTTCCACCCTTCTCCGGAATAAACGTGTACTTTTTCAGAGATAAAAAGAAATAAGAGTACAAACGCTCCACCATGCGGTTCTAGTAGTAGTACTACTCGTACTACTGCGCTTGGCTCTTCGCCTCTTCGTGAAGTCGAACAATGATGGTACTCCGCATGTTGGGTACTACAGTGTATGCCTCTGACAATCTGACATCAAATGGACTGATGCATGTCCACCGAGGGTAGGTTGCATTAGTCAAAAGGCGTAAGCGAGCTTCACCTTGTCCTGCAAGCTTCTCCTCATTCTGTGAGTTGACGGGACACACCAAAAAGTAGTGCCAGTCCATACTCCCTCCTTGCCGGTTAATATAGCTTAATCTTTCTTGCGGGTAAATGAGAGAGCTTTATTCATATATAAGCATTCTTAGGACGATCAGCCAAGACACTAGTCACTAGGAAGCGAGGTACCCCGCAAAAAAAGAAGTAGGAAGCGTGGTGTTTCATCAAGCCAGCTCTCGGCCACATTCAAAGTGCAGCAAGCACGGTTCGCACGAAGATGCGCCGCAAGGTTTGCTGACCTGTTTACATGCTGAATAACAAAAAAAGAGGAAATATTACCGAGCGGTACTATTTGTAACAGGATATGAGCCAGAATTAAGCGACAATTGTGGCGAGTGTTCCATGCAATCAACTTCCATTATCACATGCGAGAACCCTCGAAGAGAACCAAATGTGTTGAAGATTGCTTTATTACATTTTAAAATTATAATAAGAGTGCAGACGCTCCTCCATCCGGTTCCTAGTACTAGTATAGTACGTACCTTTATACACTATATTAGTAAACTTTGTGCTTGGCTGTTTGCCTATTCAAGAAGTCGAACAATAGTAGCACTAGTAGTATAGTGTATGCTTCTGGCAATCTGACACCAAATTAACTGTTGCACATCCACCGCCTGAGCGAGGGAGAGCTTGCATTCAAAAGTTTCTCCTTGTCCTGCGAGCCACCGCGCGCAAGTAATGCTAGTCCATACTGCCTCCTCTCCGGTTAATATGGATTAATTTCAAACGAGATAAATACACTGTCTGTCACTGTATATTTGTAAAAATATGCTTAGTGGACTTCATAATACGCTCATTGCGCTCAATATATATATATTTTCCAGTGTTATATGGTCACTAGCTCACCCTGACTGAGTATGTGTGAGCATGCACGTGTAGGTTGAGCACTTAGCGTGACCGTGTGTGTTCCGTCGTGTGCTCGGACATGCATGCATTAGGGCGTCGCGCGCGTTTTTGCGTCCATGTGTACGTGTGACTGTTGCATACACGTAGGGGGAGTACGTGTAGGGGCCACTAAGGAGCAGTCAAATCACACAGTAAGTTAGTCGGAAGAAGCAACCATCATTTCACTCTTGAATGACACGTATGCAATATAAAATGGTTGATATGGAGAGAAAAAGAAAACCACTATATATACACTAGCAGGAGCCTAAGCTACAAGCCTACTTGCTAAGGTTGCTCTCTTCACAAGCATAGAACGACGGGCCTGATCCCGCAGCTGGGGGAAGGGAACAATGTTCTGCGTAGACGCGGTCGACATCGGCGAGGGAGAAAACCCACAGTCGGTGCATTCCAATCGGGGGTCACCGCGGTATGGGCCGATGCCACGTCCCAACCGCCCTTCTAGCTACAGCCCGACGTCCCAGGTAGTCCATCTTCCTTTTGGAGCTGGCTTGCTCCACTGCCGTAGCTCCATCTCCATGTCGATCTTTCTCTACTTCTATCGGCTTCTACTTGTGAGGAGTTTATTTGTCATGAACTAGTGCCAATACTATTATTCTAATCACACTTCTTCAATATCTTTGCCATCAGGGATGCTCAGGTCGATTTTAGTGGAACTGCACAAAAGCATCGTATGATCCGAGGGGTTCCAGCCGTCTTTCCTTCGACAGGTTCTTCCTGGCCAGGGACTTAAATCATGTTTAGGGTTTAGGGTTTAAGTCGTAGTGACCCCATCAGTAGTTTTTCTTTCGTACACGCTCTCACAACTTTTTTCTTTAGTTGTGAAGTAAATATTGGCTATGATCTGTGAATCATTGAGATGCATCAGCATGCGTGTTAGTTTTCCTTTGTATTTGATGGAATGTTGTAATGGGGCAACCTTGGAATAGGAATGAAAATGGAGTGGAAAGTTTTCGTTTTTCCGGAGAAAAAATGGAAACGGAGAGAAACCAACGTTTCGTTTCGTTCGATCACGCCACCGAGCAAAACCAACGTTTAAATCACGTCTGTCGTGTTCGTGTCTCACCCTCCTCCACGGCTCGACCCCACACGGTCGGTTGGCATGCCACTCACCTCAAACCGAGTATACGATAACTTTGGCGCGTGCTTGTCGATGGATCGCGCCATGGAGTACTACTAGCACTACTGGAAGAGATTGACGAGTTGGGGGAGGACAGCTGGCTGTAGCACGGACTCCCAAGAACTTTTTACATGCATGTTGTAGCCAGCTATTGCGACCTTTGAACGCGGAGCAGCCGCGTGCACCCGGAAGCGGCGCGGGCGACGCTCTCTCGACCGGCGCGCCGCTTCAATGCCGGCGCGAGTGAGAGGTCGCGTCCGCTCTGGCCGGGCATGAATGCGGTACTGGTGATGAAGAGGGTTCGGGTTGGTCAGGACCGGCCATGGCAGCGGTCCGGACGTGCGCAAACAAGAGATGTTGTACGTTAATATTGCTGCGTATATAATTAACTACGTAAATAATGTGCCAGTTGGACAAATATGATTAGAGATGGAGATGAAAATGGAATTTTACATAAACACAGATATGCATGTCTATGTCTATGTGTGTGTGCGCGACGACTCTCGCGACCTGGAAGCGGGGGCGTGTTTTTGATTGAGTTTTCTTTCTTGGTACGTTAGAAAATCAGTTTGTCTAATTCACATCTTGATGTTATTTAAGGATATCACATCTAAGCTCCCACAAGTATATAATGTAGCAACAAGAAACAAAAAAAACTAGGACAAAGAAAATAGACCACAAACAGAGTGGACATCAACTTAGATGTGACATAACTATGTCACATCTAGATGTGTCCTAGACAGACCCTTGAAAAATTGTCCGCCAGTTTTCGTTTCTTTTTTCTGGGAACACGCGTATTCTATTTAAAACCACTGCTATGGAGAGATTTTTTTACTCCATTATAGCCTCTTGTTTGATAGAGTTTCTCATGTCTCGCTCTCTCACCCTCTCCATATCAAGACAAGATGACAGGGTCCAGTCTATCTCTCTGCTCACCGGTGGTCACAGATCCGGCCGAATCCCGTCCGCTACGGGAGGTGAGGAGGTGCAGCGTTGACGTTGTCGCCGTCGGCGACGGAGGGAGCCGATGCGCATCGTCCTCTCGGATCCGACGCTGGTGCGGACGAAGATCCTCCGCGCCCTTGTTCGCTGCCGTCGTGTGGGCAGATCCCGCCCACCCACCTAAACGACATCTCGCCCACCTGAGGTATAACTTCTTGTACTGGTCCAGCTCCCCAGGTCGTTGTGTGCGGGTTTTCTTCTATGCGACTACTCCCGAGCTCCCCATGCATAGTAGCTAGGGTTTGTCGGCTGGTCCAACATCACCTACTAGTACTATTATAGAGGAAATGCCACTCGAAAAGTTGTCTTGATTTATGCCTCGGTGGAGGTATACATGTTGTTTCGACAAAAAGTACATGGTGGTTGTGCGGTCATTGTCCATATGGTGGTAGTACTATCACTGGTTAAATGAAGAAATGCTTTTTTTCTCGGGTATCCTGGTTTAGTTCCCATCAAGATATAATTATGATGCTTCTGTTTGTTGGTGTACTTTTCATTAAACCTTTTTTATATTTTTGGAAACAGTGATGCATGTCTCCATACCCAGGCATGTCTTCCTCAATTTTAGTGGAACTGCACAAAATTGGATGGCCATTTTGTGCCGCCTCACTGTCCTCTGCCACATGGTTCTTCCTTCCTCGAGCTTGATTACTGAGAAGAAACAGACCACAGTGAGGATTTGTCGAACTTCATAGGTGCCTCACCCAAACTTGATGCCAAATGGATGATGCATCACCACAATGAATTATCGATGCTCATGGTCGTGCCTCATGGTTGCGTCGGCTGGTGAAGCTGATCGATTTTCGATGAAAAACAAGCTGTCTTCCATCAGTGCTCTTTGCTTGTTACGCACAAAGATGATATCCTTCGTCAGTTCACCTTGGTTGCGTTGGAGACGCAGTCATCTTTCACGTTGGTGCAATTTTATCACACAATTGGCTATGAACCAAATGTTTCCTCGAAGAAGGATCAACGTTGGTACTAAAGCATAAGTTTTGTATTGATTTCTAAGCCTTCTCACAACTTTGTCTCCAGCTCCCCTGTAATTTTATTTGTCCAGCTATTAACTTTGATTTAAAAAATGGTGTGGACTAAAAACCCGGATGGACGTAGTAGCCCTCCATTTTTATTTACTTCGCATATTAGATTTGACTGAAGTCAAACTTTGTAATACTCTCAAACCTTTCCGATAATTGAAATTAAAATTCTTTATTTGTACACACTCTCACACGTTTCCGATAGTTTGGCGCATGTGTGGTTGTTCGCTTAAGGGAGGGTAGTGTACCACACGTGAAGGACAGGAAGTCCGACCAGGACGCGTGGGCGTGGATCGTTAGTTCATCGGAAGTAGTACTAGTTTTCTTCACTGTACATTAAATAAAGAGTTTTGTTTCGTACTTACACAATTTAAAATGATTGTTATGGAGAGAATAAGAAAATCACTCCACTATATATTAGTCGTATACACACGAGAGTACTATATGGACGCAACTTCATCGACTTAGTGCACCTGCCTTTGGGTTTATGACAGGTGGGCCCAAAATGTGGCTGGCTCACCTGTCATACAGCCAAAAGCAGATGGAGTGAAGGCACCGGAGCTCAGTCCGTACTACATTTGTATATATATAAGCGGGAGCCTCGGCGCTTGTTCGCTAGGGTTTGCACTCTCCACACGCTCGCCGCAATACATATATGTTACACACTGGAGGCTCAGAGTTCATTTGCTAGGGTTTTCTATATTCACAGTCTCTCACCCTCTCTTCACCAGATCTAAACAAGACTGCGTTGGCCTCTTGTCTCTCTCTCCCCCCTCACAGCTGGTGAAGGAGGCGTCCGTATCCCGTCGCACCGAGAAGGGGAGGAGGTGCGGCGTTAACTCTATCGCCTTCGGCGAGGGAGGCAATCCACTGCCGGCTACGCTGTTCTCTTTCACCCATCACCTGTGCGGGAGGGCCACCGACCCCTTCTTCCTCGCTGTCGTACGTAGTGTGGGCAGATCCGACCTCCCTCCACACGCCTTGCCACATCTCGACGACCCTAAGGTATAAGTTTCTTTGATACCGTCGTTGCTCTAGCTGCATGTGGATCTTTTTCGATCTGTAGTCGAATCTAGGGCGTGGTTCAATGAGGAAAGGAGGGAGGAAAAGTAGTATAGACTGGCTATCCAGCCGCTTTGTTGGTTGAAAAGGGAAAAAGGGGGTAACCCAGTACACACATCTGTAAGGAACCGATCTCTCTGTTGAAAAGGGAAAAAAACTGGGGGGGGGGTCGGGTAGTTTGTGCAGGACTAGATTTGCTGCCCTCACATAGGAAAAAAGTTCAAAGAGAACAAATATGGGACCAACACAGATATGTTGCTTGGCTACATACTCTGCATCACCCATTTATACGTGTGGACGCACATGGTGCTAGCATGTCCCATACAGCTATTTTGTTGTTCTTAATCTAAGATTGCGGCTGGAAAATTGAAGCAATGCCACTGTTAAAAGTAAATTACATTTTTTAACGAATGTTGTTTCAAGAGAGTGTCTCTGTTAATATGAATCAATGCAACCATTTTAGAAATGCTACTATCCTACTTTGTTTTCCATCCAAGATAAGTTAGATGCTTCTTTCTGTCACCGTTTGTTTCATCCTCCTTTATCGGCAAGTAATTGTTTCCTTTTTTTGCCTCTGTTAAAACAGGGGTATCGATTCAACTTGTTGCTATTGCGACATTTTGCTTCGCTACTCGAAACACTTATGTTTTAAGAGTGTTTTGTGCAGTTCAACTTGAATGTCACACCGGTGACTTTGCTTAATTTTGGTGGAACTACACAAAAGGAGATCGAGATTTGTTTCTAGTGTTCCTGTCGAGTTGTTTCAAATCTTGGTCTCAACCACATGATATCTATTCAACTTGTTGCTATTGCGACATTTTGCTTCGCTATGTGAAACACTTTGCTTGATTTCAGTGCAACTGCACAAAAGGAGATTGGATTTCCTATTCGTGTTAGCAGATTCGTACTTTATCCTGGTGTTCTCATGAAAGGTCAGTACAGGCCTTCATCCACATGATTGTGCAGTGTGCTTTGAGATGTTGGGCTACTTGTATTGGTACCTTTTTAAATAAATGTTGAATTGAAGCTATTATATTGCTGTCTTTTCCCATTAAGTAGTGAACAAAAATGGGACCAACCCAGACATGATGCTTGTTGCTTTGTTACAACAAACTCTGCATCACCCCCTTTATAAGTAGATGGAAGCACATATTGTTGTTGCGCCCACTCTCCCCTGGAACTGTTTGTGCTTTTCGTTAATCTAATGCCGCTGGTAAAATTAAGCAATTCCACTCTCAGAATTCATTAACTACTGAATCTTAGTTCAAAACTGCAACACTTGTTAGGAATGGTACTATCCTGCTTTGTAGTTCTTTCTACATGTTTAACCAAGGTATTGTTAAGATAATGTCTCTTTAAAAATAAATCAGTTGCATATTTTTAGGAATGGTACTTTTCTGCTTTCACTACTAGGAAAAGGCCTACTAATGGCGCACTGGTTTTGCCTACTAATGGCGCATTACCAGTGCGCCATTAGTAGCACGCCACTAGTATTTTTTACTAATGGCGCACCACTGGTGCGCCAGTAGTATCTGGTATACTAATGGCGCACCAAGCAGTGCGCCATTAGTTTTTCCCACAGTGCGCCACTAGTTTATTCTATACTAACGGCGCATCACATGGTAGTGCGCCATTAGTAACAATTTTTTTAATTTTTTTCTTAATCTCAGGTCACTATTTCACCTATGAGATATCCAACACATATATATACAACAAGCATCCATATAACAATCATAGCCAACACACAAGTTCCATCATATATACATACATAGCCAACACACAAGTTCCATCATATATACATACATAGCCAACACACAAGTTCCATCATATATACATACATAGCCAACACATAGTTCCATCGTTACATATTACAAAAGTTTCACATTGTTCATCCAACACCGTTATCCATCAATTCACAAAAGGTTCACATTGATACAAAATAAAAACACAAATGGAATAGAAGCACTCCATCCATGCAAGCTTCCGTGAATTAAATCAAATCTGCAAAATGATAAACAAGAAGTTAGAAGAAGAAAAAGAAGAAGACTAGAAGAATACTAGAAGAAGAACACTAGAAGAAGAATAAGAAGAATTTTGGAAAAGAAGAAGAATAAGAAGAAGACTACAAGCTTATTATGTAAACTTGATCATTTTGTGCTAACATAAGTTATTATAGGAACTAAGCATATAAGCTCTAAGTTAGTATATTAGAGCCCACTTAGGTAAAATGAAGCTAACCTATGTCATTTTGGAAAAGAAGAAGAATAAGAAAACGAATATAAGCTTATTATGTAAACTTGATCATTTTGTGCTAACATAAGTTATTTTGGAGCTAACCTATAGGAAACTAAGCATATAAGCTCTAAGTTAGCATATTAGAGCCAACTTAGGTAAAAATGAAGCTAACCTATAGGAAACTAAGCATATTAGAGATAACATAGGTAACTAAGTATATATATATCATTTTGGATAACTAACCTATAGGAGATCTGACATACCTGACAAAGTTCAGTTCTCATGCATTGTTCTTCTCCTTCTTCTCCTTCCTCTCCCTGATGCGCCTAGAGCGGCGAGGCGGTGGAGGCAGTGGAGGCAGTGGGATGTAGTCTTCTACCACAATTGGCGTGGTCATGTCGCCCAGCTGTGGGATCGCCGGCGCCACCACCGGTGTGTGGTCATTGTCAGGCACCACCACCATCGCGAGGCCACCTTCAGGCACGACCATCGCTAGGTCATCCTCAGCCACCTCCATCTCTTGCCCATGGTCAGCCACCACCATCTCTTGCCCTTGGTCAGCCACCACCAGCGCTAGGTCATCCTCAGCCTGATGCCCATCGTCATCCTGCAGCTCCTCATCCTCACTCAGCTCCTCTTCTCCCGCACTCCAGTCCGGATCATCCTTCTTGTTGTCTATGCTGCTGCCAGAATCGCTGCTGCTTTCGCTACAGCTAGAATCACTGTTGCTTTCGCTACAGCCATAGTCGCTACTGCTTTGGCTGTAGCCAGTGTCGCTGCTGCTGCTCCCATTACCTGTCCAAATGTTGGGGAATGTAGTAATTTCAAAAAAATTCCTACGCACACGCAAGATCATGGTGATGCATAGCAACGAGAGAGGAGAGTGTTGTCTACCTACCCTCATAGACCCAAGCGGAAGTGTTGACGCAACGTAGAGGAAGTAGTCATACGTCTTCCCGGTCCAACCGATCCAAGCACCGTTACTCTGGCACCTCCGAGTTCTTGACACACCTACAGCTCGATGACGCACCCCGGGCACCGATCCAGCAAAGCTTCGGTGAGGAGTTTTGTCAGCACGACGGCATGGTGACGATCTTGATGTTCAACCGTCGCAGGGCTTCGCCTAAGCACCGCTACAATATGACCGAGGTGTAATATCGTGGAGGGGGACACCGCACACGGCTAAGGAACGATCACGAAGAACAACTTGTGTGTCTATGGGGTGCCCCCTGCCCCCGTATATAAAGGAGTGGAGGAGGGGAGGGCCGGCCCTCTCTATGGCGCGCCCTAGGGGAGTCCTACTCCCACCGGGAGTAGGATTCCCCCTTTCCTAGTCCAACTAGGAGACCTTCCAAGTAGTAGGACTAGGAGACAAGGAAGGGGAAGAGAGAAGGGAAGGAAGGAGGGGGTGCGGCCCCTCCCCCTAGTCCAATTAGGACCAGGCCATGGGGGGCACGCGGCCTGCCCTAGGCAGCCCCTCTCTCTTTCCCGTATGGCCCAATAAGGCCCAATACTTCTCCCCGGCGAATTCCCGTAACTCTCCGGTACTCCGATAAATACCCGAATCACTCAGAACCTTTCCGAACTCCGAATATAGTCGTCCAATATATCGATCTTTATGTCTCGACCATTTCGAGACTCCTCGTCATGTCCCCGAACTCATCCGGAACTCCGAACTCCTTCGGTACATCAAAACTCATAAACTCATAATAAAACTGTCATCGAAACCTTAAGCGTGTGGACCCTACGGTTCGAGAACAATGTAGACATGACCGAGACAAGTCTCCGGTCAATAACCAATAGCAGGACCTGGATGCCCATATTGGTTCCTACATATTCTACGAAGATCTTTATCGGTCAGACCGCATAACAACATACATTGTTCCCTTTGTCATCGATATGTTACTTGCCCGAGATTCGATCGTCGGTATCCAATACCTAGTTCAATCTCATTACCAGCAAGTCTCTTTACTCGTTCCGTAATACATCATCTCGTAACTAACTCATTAGTTGCATTGCTTGCAAGGATTATGTGATGTGCATTACCGAGAGGGCCCAGAGATACCTCTCCGACATTCGGAGTGACAAATCCTAATCTCAAAATACGCCAACCCAACAATTACCTTCGGAGACACCTGTAGAGCACCTTTATAATCACCCAGTTACGTTGTGACGTTTGGTAGCACACAAAGTGTTCCTCCGGTAAACAGGAGTTGCATAATCTCATAGTCATAGGAACATGTATAAGTCATGAAGAAAGCAATAGCAACATACTAAACGATCGGGTGCTAAGCTAACTGAATGGGTCATGTCAATCACATCATTCTCCTAATGATGTGATCCTGTTAATCAAATGACAACTCATGTCTATGGCTAGGAAACATAACCATCTTTGATTAACGAGCTAGTCAAGTAGAGGCATACTAGTGACACTCTGTTTGTCTATGTATTCACACATGTATCATGTTTCCGATTAATACAATTCTAGCATGAATAATAAACAATTATCATGAAATAAGGAAATAAATAATAACTTTATTATTGCCTCCAGGGCATTTTTCCTTCACCAAAATGCAACAATGACCGTTAACAATCGATGTGAGACAAAGCCAAATGTAGAGGAATAAGAAGAGGCAGAACGTATCGGCATCATCATCGGCAGCGTAGCGCATGCGACACATAGTCTTGTTGAACACCTTCACGATGAGCATGGTGGCGGCGTCGTCGTACCTGAAGAGAAGGAAGTACCCCAGCCGCAGGTCGTAGGCACGGTAGAACTTCTCCCACCCACGAGACAAGTACATGTGGCCCTTCTTGATCACCAACTGCACATCCCACTGCCTGCGAAACCCGCTGCCGGCCTGTCGCAGCTTCACATTATTTGGCGGATCTTCACCCATCAGCATGTTCATAAAACTGTCAGGCAGCCTCTGCAGTTTGGGACAATGAGTGATGTAGCAAACAACAGATATCATAATGAGATGGGTGAAGGGGAGATCTCTCGTTTTATATACCTGCGTCATGGATGATACTGAAGTCTCAAGTATGATAGTGAAGAACTCGGAAGCATCCAACTCGTACTGCGGTGTCGCAGAGCAGCGGTGGCTGCTTCCCGCCATCTCTGATAAGCAGCAGAAGAGACCAATTAATACCCTTACAACAGATCATAAATCATGCATGATAACAGGCATTAGTCGCAAGTACCCCATATGTCCTATTTTTAGCAAAGTCATGCTAAAATTCACGGAAAATTTCAGCATGACCTTTGCTGAAAATAGGACATATGGAGTACCCGAATTTGCCGGAACGGAAGTTAATCGACATTCCGGCAAACTCAAGGGCCTCTCGGGGTACCTGCAAATTCATCACGACACAATGGTCGGAGACAAAACCCAGCAAACTAGCACCACAATGTGCCTCTACTTTCATATGGATGAAAAGGCCACATACCATATGGTCCTCTGCTTTCATATGGACAAAAATCAGCTCAACTTATGTGAGCTTCCGTTCCAGATCTAATAGGTCACCCAACAAAAAATCATCAATAGTTTAGCAAAGCACATAACAATAATGTTAAGCTACTGGAAATTCGAAAACAGTAAAGTTCCAATTTAAGTTACTGCAATTTGGCTTTGTATCTACACTTTTGTGGTTATGCAGAGACCATCTCAGTGCATCAACAAAATTTAGTAAAATTCAGTGCATCAACTCCATGTACTCGAGTACTCTTTCTGTGAAATACAGTGCATCTACTGGAAACAAAATTCAGTAAATTTCCAGCAACTACTCCTAATGCAAACAAGATTCACCTAGCAAGGTTTATTTGACATGGAGTAGTTTATTTCATAGAGTAAACATTAGCACTATTTGACAGTAAAAGGTTTTAGCTAATTTGAATTAACCAGAAGCAGCAGTACATCATTTTTATTGATAGTAAAATGTTCAAAGAAACAGAAATATCAGTACAATAGCTAGATTACACTATCAGTACACTAGCAGTGCATTTACTTTGAATAAACAAATATTCAAGCAGATTTGCTTGTCCTACTCCTGCAGATCACCAAGCATCTTTTAATATCCAGCTAATTAACTGAAACTTGCACTAAACTACTGTTGTCCCGCACTACTGCAAGTGCCATACTACTGCAAGTGCCATACTACTGCAAGTGCTATACTACTGCAGAGAATTATGCCCACTTGAGTTGGAGTTAATGACCTCGATAGACTGTCACTGGCAGTAAGAGAGTAGCACTACTAGTACTAGCCTTGTACTACTTGTAATGGAAGAATATGACACAATGCTAGTACACAGGTACAAATTATAATCAGTAGGAAAATATCATCATAATAATATCATCATTCAGTAGGAAAACAACCTTAGCTAGGTCAGTTCTGAACTACATATGGCAATCTCACTTTTAGGAAAGGAGGATCATCATACACATATATAGCTCACTTCATCTGGGGCAGGGGCTATGGCAGAGGATTTCACTCAAAACTGAAGCAGTATATACCTGACTGATGTGAAGCGTTGTCCCAGATGTATTCACAAGAGGCTAGAAGATGTGCTCAACCAACTGTCACAAAAACAAATAAATTATTATGTGCTGCGAAAAACACTACTATTACCGAAAAAACTGAAGCCCATCACTGTAAAAAAAATGCAGGGTTGTTGTGCTCAGTATACTAACTAGAATGAGCATGCATCTCATTCTAGGTTCAGCATAAAAAAATAGTGAATAAGAAGCAGAAAATTAAAAAAATGCAAAATGTGCCATCAGCTGAACTACTACACATATACAGTGAAGTACATTCAGAAACTAAACAAATGCAAGAGCCATATAGCTGTTGTACTATTATACAAATTCAGTGAGAGAAGCAGCAGAACTAAAAACACTATTGAACCTGTATGTGTGTTGCACTGAAGATGAAATGTCTTAACTATTATACAACAAATTTGAAAATGCCTGAAAATTCTATGCAGTAATTTGCTAGGTCTAACGATGTAGGCTATGATGTTGCTGCACTGAATCAAAAAGGAGCCCATTCTAACAAAATAAACCCTAGCATTTTCCATGATAAAAATTCGCTAGCGAAATCAGTATCAAAATACATGTTCTCAACAAATAACAACTTCTGTACTGAACCTGCACGTCTGAACACCATCTACTCTACAGCAAAAGAACACACCACCGTCTGAACACGCAAGCGACCGGCAGCAGCGATTAGGGCTGGTGGTGGGGGGCGGCGTGGAAGGCGCGGGCTTTGGAGGGGGAGCGCGGAGGGTGGCAGCGAGGCGGACGGTGGGAAGGCGGGGAGCTTTGGACTTGGGGGCGGGGCTGACGGCGGGGAGGAGGGCGGAGGGGAGGTGGAGGGCGCAGCAGAAGGGAAGGGAGGGAGGGAATGGGGAGGAAGGGTGGAAAGGGAGGAAGGAGGAAGGAGGAGAGGTACCTGGGCGGGGTTGGGGTCGCAGGAGGGGTCGGGAGGAAGGAGGACCGGTCACAGGAGGGGTCGGGGTTGGGGTCGGGGTCGGCGGCGGCGCAGGGCAGGGGCCGACGCGGGGAGGCGGGCAGGGCAGGCACCGACGCGGGGAGGCTGTCGGCGACGGCGAGGTCGCGGAGGCGCCGGCGATGGCGTGGGGGCGCGGGGGGCGCGGGGTGTTGAAGCAGATTCTGTCCGCCGCCTTGCCTGTCGCCTCGCATGGTGGACCTCGAGCGGAGAAGGCACGATGGAGCGTCATGGGTTTCTAGCGTTTCGAGGGCTGGGAAGGCGAGGGCGAGGGAGGGGGTGGATTGGGAGCGGACGACGATGGGGGGCAGGGCAGGGGCTGACTGGGGGCGGCGACGGAGACGGAGGCGCGGGGGCGGCAGCGGCGTGGGTGCGGTGAAGGCGACGGAGACGGAGGCGCGGGGGCAGCGGGGGGAAGTGGATCTGGCGAGGGAGGGAAATAGCTAGGGGGGAATCTTACTAATGGCGCACCCGCGGTGGGTGCGCCATTAGTAAATTTTTTTACATAGCAATGTCGCACCAGCCAGAGGTGCGCCATAAGTAATTTATTTTTATTTTTTGTTGCATATAATAATTTTTTAGAAAATGAATATGAATATGAAACAGTAATATTTTTTATAAAAACAGTAATAATTGTTGTTTAACAACAATTGTAGTCTACACTTTATTATTATTATTTTTTAAAATGAATATGAATATGAAACGGGGAGTGCTCGTCGGCGGCGGTGGAGCGGGGGAGGGTGCGGGGGGTGCTCGTCGGCGGGGGTAGAGCGGGGGAGGGTGCGGGGGCTGCTCGTCGGCAGCGGTGGAGCGGGGGAGGGTTGCGGTGGGTCGTCGTCGGCGGTGGAGCTAGCGGGGGAGGGTTGCGGTGGGTCGTCGGCAGCGGTGGAGCTAGCGGGGGAGTGTGCGGGTGGGATCGAGATCGAGATCAAAAAGTGCGCCATTAGTAGTTTTTGCAGAATAGTAAAAAAAATACTAATGGCGCACTATGGAAAAGTGCGCCATTAGTAGTTTTGCAAAAAAGTAAAAAAATATATACTAATGGCGCACTGTCTACAAGGTGCGCCATTACTAGTTAGAACTATTAATGGAGCACTTTGACATCATGCGCCATTAGTATGTATGGAAAACTGGAAAAAAAATTCAATACTAGTGGCACACCCTGTGTCTGGTGCGCCATGAGTGTCTTCCACACTAATGGCGCACCACCAACCGGTGCGTCATTAGAATATAGTAGTGGCGCACTACTTACCTGGTGCGCCATTAGTATCAATCCTATCTATAGCCCTTTTCCTAGTAGTGTTTGTCGTTCTTTATACATGTTGAACCAAGGCATTGTTAAGATAATGTGTCAGTCAATATGAATGAATCACACTGAAGGAGAATTGCTACTCTCCTGCTTTGTTTCCCATTAAGACAAGTCATCAACCGTTATTTCTCAGTAATTGTTTCCCTTATACCTATTGTTGCTTACAGGGATATCAAAATTAAAGCTCGGTTTTATTCTGACTTCGATTTTGGTTGAACTACACAAAAGCAGCCAATGTGTCCAAGGCAAACTGCTGCGTTACTGGGTCTAGTTGGTCGTTCCACTTTGCAAAAAGAAGCAGTCACTGGATGCGGTACATTACAGAAGGAATGACCGAGAAGATTTACAGAGTATTATTAGACACCGGTGACATGACTAGTCTGCAGAGACCATTGGCAATTTAACAACACGTGGAGTGCCCTGGGCAAAAAGTGCCCAAACAAGTACAAGAAGCTAAGACAGGACACGATCATAGGCATTACATATTTTGAATGGGAAAAGCTTGTCAAAGTTTAATCATTGATGTTAGCAAGAAGACGTTAGTTTAATATATTGGAATTGGAAAACCTTGTCAAAATTTGCTCATTGATGTTAGCAAGAAGACGTTAGTTTAATATATTGGAATTGGAAAACCTTGTCAAAATTTGCTCATTGATGTTAGCCAGAAGACATGCATTTGATATTTTTGAGTGGGACGCCCTTGCTCTGAGCAGCGTCGAGTGTTTTTTCCTATTCCTGTGTTCAGTTTAGAAGTAAATAGTTACTCTGGTGAGATATTCATGTGTTAAGAGTTTGTTCTGAATATTGTCTATGTAATGCCAGGCCTTGTGTTTGATTGCAAAGTTGAGCTTGGAATGTTGTGGCATGCGACATCACAAGCTGTTCACCGTGCCTCCTGAGAATAATGCTTCGTATTGTTTTGCATGTCGATCTAATGCCAGTGATTTTCTTGTTAAGAAGATCATCCTCTTCTGTTGTTTCCGTGCGTAAGAAGTTCATCGTCTGATGTTTCATTCATAGCCTATACGATGTCGGGTAGGTTAGACGTGAAACCATATGATCTTTTGACCAACTCATGATATTAGGCCGTGATTGGATCGTTGTTTTCCAACCAAAACCGCTTGTAAAACTGACGCTTGGAAATTAAAGCAGATGGTCTTGGGCGAAGGCGCTTGGTTGGTCGATTTCGACTAGTAAAATATCGGAAGTACTTCACACACGATAAAAACGCTGAATGACACTCGGACGATTGCTAATCCAGCCGTTAGCTGCTGTTTCAGCCTTGCCCATGGATGGCATGATACACACATCGTGCATGTATCGTCTGGTAATGTCGTCCATATAGCAATGCTCGTAAAATATACACTGGTCTCTCAAATTACACGCGTAACCCGCCGATTTTCCTTACAGACCTCGGGCCTTCCGATGACGAGTAAATTACACTTGTATGTTAATACAGGTTTGAAATAAACCAGAGCTCCCAAGCGCGGCCTTACCGTTTCATGCCATCTCAGTTTCTCGAAGGTGCTCATAGGTGTCCGATGATCCTGGCTTTCTGAATGAGCAGCGGGCGCTGTATCAGACCTCCGTAGGGCCCACAAGGCCCTCTCTGTTGTCCTTCGAGTTGTTGCGCTCGCCGTGGCTCCGAGCATTGTTAACATGGTCAACGAACATGAGGATTCAGGAGATGACTTTATTTTGACTGGATGACACTAGGGACCCACTAGGGCCATAGCCGTACGTACGCAAGTGCCTCCTTATTATGTACAACTATAATTTTTTTGCTTTCTCCTGGTTTCCTGACATCACGGTCCCACACCATTGTCAACCTATGTAGTCAATATAAACGAGAGAATTGCACAAGGTGCGGCCGACAGCTGGGACCAAGCAGCTCGAGCAGTATTTGTGTTTTTGAGGCGTGAGCACTGCAGAGTTTTTCTTTGCGATGATTTCGTTGTTGTTCAGAGGAGAGCAGGGTATTAACTGGGCGGGCTGTGGCCCATCTAGCCCAGGCCAGATATCCAGCCCAGATACTACTTTTTTCAAGATGAAAATGGCTAGCCCAGCTATACGTCCTTTTGAGGAATACCCATGCAAGGTCAACTTGTTATTCTCCGCCCTGCTGGGCTGCAAATCTTTCCTAGGAGGGATGCATTAGGCTTAACAGGAAAATAGGCTTTAAAAATAATAAATCGGATGTAATTATAAAAACTGGGCACTATAAAAAATGCACCAAACACGAAATTAGTTTATAAAATATTATTTATGGATTTTGAAAATCTTAAATTTTCATTGTTGCGCGCGCAATGTTTCGTTGGATTTTTACATAATACAAATTTATATTTAACCTGACTAGAAATTTTGGGATAAAAATATTTCGGATCCCATCAAAATGTGGGAAATTTTATTGAATTTTGTCTTCAACGGTTGGTTGAAATTATTAATCATTGTCCTAGCTAGAAAATGGGGTGTACTTTCAACAAACTGTAAATGGGCTGTTGTAAATTCCATTAGAATTTAAAAATGGGTTGTACATTCTTACAAAACGCAAATGGTCTATAAGTTCTCTGCCACACACTTGTGGGCCTACTAAGTGACGCGTCCCCTAAAAAAATAAGTTGACCGTATGCAAGGCTTTGTCAACTTATTATAGTCAACACACGGTTCTAGCAGCAGTGGCCGTTGGATGTCTATCCAACGGATGTCATGCTTCTTCTTCAATCCCGGATATTCTTAGCTTCGGCCGCCCAAAAAATGATTCCTCCCCCTGACATCTGGGGTGCACCGTTTCGGAGGCTGACCTATGGGCCTACTAAGTTGGAGCGTACCAAGGGCTTTGTCAACTTAGTCAATATAAACGATTCTAGCTTCAGTGACCGTACGATGTCCATCCAATGGCCGTAGTGCTTCTTCAACCTCTGGTCTTCTTGGTCCAGCCACCCAAAGCAGCGTCGGTCGTGCCGCCTGCTCCTACCTCCCGTGGCCGGCTGTGCTGCCGCGGAGGCCTCACCGCCCCCATACTACTCCCACCGCTGGCCAGGCCATCCCTCCACTCACCCACACCCCCTGTTATTCTGCGGCGACGACAGCCTCACACCGCAGCCGAACTAGTGAACCCTCGTACTACTCTCCACGCGGGCTTCCACTGCTGCGTCTTCCCCGGCTCCGTGTCCTCCCCTTCCTAGGCGTCGTCGTCGTCCACCGGCCTGGTACTCTCGGCGCGGCGTGGTCAACGTGGTCAACGACCGACTTCCATCGGAAGAGTACTGTACGTGGAGAGGCTGACAGCTGGGTCCACGGCGGCCGCAATGAAGTGCCTCCTTATTACGCGCAAAATAATTATTCCTCCAACTGACAGCAGGGACCCACCGGACGGGCCACCTTATTTTGCGAAAAAAATGTTTCCCCCCTAACTGCTAGTACCGACCGGACGGGCCACCGTATTTCGTGAAAAAAACGCCCCCCCCCGTTGTCAGCTCGGACCCATCGGAAGTGCCTCTTCATTATGCACAAAAAAATGAATACTCCCCCTGCTAGCTAGGACTCACCTTGGTGGGAAGCTGACTTGTGGGCCTACTAAGTTGACGGGGACGGAGGGCTTTGTCAACTTAGTCAATATGAACGATTCTAGCTCCAGTGACCGTACGATGTCCATCCAACGGCCGTAGTGCTTCTTCAACCTCTGGTCTTCTTGCTCCAGCCACCCAAAGCAGCGCCGGTCGGGCCGCCTGCTCCTGCCTCCCGTGGCCGGCTATGCTGCCGCGGAGGCCTCACCGCCTCCATACTACTCCCACCGCTGGCCAGGCCATCCCTCCACTCCACTCACTATAACGCCCCGAGACTGACGCTTCAGAAGACTTCCATATTTTTGTGATCACCGTGTGTTTCTTTTGTGCTTTCCCTTTTATTTTTGCATTGCATCATGTCATCATGCCATCATGTCATTAATCTTTGCATCTCAACTCAACTAATAAATTGCATAGATCGTTGATCTATTTAACTCGAGGGATTCACATGGTGATTTCTCTTTATAACGTATCCTCTCAATATTAAGGGAGTTATAATAAATATTCCATTAGTTTGGAATTAACCGTAACAGACTTGCAAAATTCCCATGCCTTTTCTACTTCAAGTTTGGTCCCCAAAGTTTGCCAACAATTCTTACCTCTTTTATCGAGGCTCCTCCTAAATTCTTAACATTTTTGGACTCTTCCAAAATGTTATCCTAGTCCATACCATTCGAATTAAATTCAAATGGTTTTGGATTTAAATCTTTCAATCATGCCTCTTTTATTTTCCTGGATCGAGCTCATTTTTGCGAGTTCGGGAAAATAATCCCCATGCGCAAAATCTTTCCCTAACCCTCTCTTTCTTTTCCTCTCTATTTCTTTTCTGCTAGAAAATTAGAGGGAGAGAGAAGAGAGCCAGCCCAGCCGGCCTCTTAGGCCCGACCAACTAAGCCGGCCCATAGGCCCAGCCGCGCCCCGCTGTTAACCCTAACCTCACCCCGATCCATCTCCTCCTCCTCGTTCCACGCACGCCGCCATCCCTCTCTCGCTCACGCCCGATCCCCTCTCCCCATCGTCCTCCTCCTGTGCTGCGACACGCAGAGAGGAGCAGAGCCCCGCGCCATCTTGCCTCCTCCTCCAACCCCCAGGCCGAGCCCTTGCTTCCTTCTCCTTCCCTGCTCTCTCTTTCTCTCTGAATGCGCTCCCTCCCTGTCTTTCTTCCATAGGAAACCGATGTCGTCCCTGAGCTCCGCTCGCACCGTCGTTGCCCAGATTCGGTGCCGGCCAGCCGGATCCGCCCCGTCTCCACCTCGTCGGGCCTTCTCTGCTGCCCTCCGCCTCGCCAAGTCCCGTGCCAAGCCTCCGCTTCGCCGGAGCCATGTGCAGCTGCGCAGCAGCCTGCCTGCACCTCCTCGCCTCCATGCCGTCCCCGTCGCCCTCCTTGCCCTGCTTCGGCCCCTCTTCTGCACGACCCGTTGGACCCCGCTGCCTCCCGCATCTCCTTGTCGCACGCTGCGACCACCAGGAGCTCCGCCGCGCCTCGAGCCTCCTCTGCTTGAGCTCCACGTCCTACGCACCCCGATGGCACTGCTGCCATCTCTGCTGCTTTGTGCCGTTGGTCACCTGCTTGCCTTGGGCCCCGGTGTAGCCTCCCCGTGTACCTGCAGTCACCGCTGACCTCCTGAAGATCAGGACCTGAGACCCGGGCGCTCCGCTGCTAGTTCCGTGGACGTCAAGTACATCTACGCTGACCCTGGATGTCTACGACCGTGTACCACTGCCGTCGCAAGAAGCTTGACCGACGAGTCCAAAGACCCCAAGTACCACGACACCGACGGCTTGAACATATATGGAAACATGTACAACTACTTCCACTACGACCCACGAGTACCGCTACGAACTCGATCCGCCCGATATGCACGCTTCGAAGGTATAACCGCCGAGAACGACCACCGTGGACCGAATGCATGTGTTGAATGAGATGCACCGTGTTCGAATTGTCACTCGTTTTCCATGCCACTAACCCGTGGGAACCCGGTAGTCGGGAGCATCCCACCATCTCTAGCATGTTGCGCACATCCGCACGCCTCCTTTTGCACCGGTATCTCCATGAGTTACCGGGACCGGAATGTTGCCGTGGCACCATTTTGGTTTCGCCGCCGGGGCACCCTTTTTGTTCCGCCATGATGACAAATGCTTCATAACATGCTCATGTCAACGTTTTCATAAAATTGCATAAAACTTCCATATGTCATCCGCATCATGATAACAACAATTAAAATGTTTAAAATTGTTGTTTGCGTTAAATTGCTAAATAACATATGGGGATTTTCGGAATTGTTGTTTGCTGTTTACGGCCTCACTTAAACTTGCCTAGATAGGTAGTTTAATAATGTTTCACCTCTTGCCATGTTTATAACAACATGTAATATTGTTGTGTTCATAAACGAGAGTGAACTAAATAATGGATGTGGTGTTTCGTCAATATGCAACTCGTTGCATATTGAGATCCACTTAACTTGTAGTATTGTTTGTTGCACTTTGGCATGTCATGCCTCATTAAACCGGACATGCATCATACTTGTTTGTGCATCATTCCATGTTGATGCTTGTGCATTTACCATGTTGTTTGTTTCTTTCCGGTGTTGCTTCTTAGTTCCGGTAATGTTGCGATTGTGAGGATTCATTGGACTATGTTGGTTCGTCTACTTCATCGACTCGTTCTTCTTCCTAGCGGGATTTCAGGCAAGATGACCGTCACCTTGGATCTCATTACTATCATTGCTATACTTTTTTTTACATTCCCTATCATTGCTATGCTAGTTGCTTCGTTCTATCGCTATGTTGCGCTACCTATCATTTTTTCTTCAAGCCTCCCAAATTGCCATGTCAGCCTCTAACCTTTTCACCCGTCCTAGCAAACCATTGTTTGGCTATGTTACTGCTTTGCTCAGCCCCTCTTATAGCGTTGTTAGTTGCAGGTGAAGTTGAAGATTGCCCCATGATGGACAGGATTATATTGGGATATCACAATATCTCTTATTTAATTAATGCATCTATATACTTGGTAAAGGGTGGAAGGCTCGGCCTTATGCCTGGTGTTTTGTTCCACTCTTGCCGCCCTAGTTTCCGTCATACTGGTGTTATGTTCCCGGATTTTGCGTTCCTTACGCGGTTGGGTGATTTATGGGACCCCCTTGACAGTTCGCTTTGAATAAAACTCCTCCAGCAAGGCCCAACCTTGGTTTTACCATTTGCCTCACCTAGCCCTTTTTCCCTTGGGTTTCCGGAGCCCGAGGGTCATCTTTATTTTACCCCCCCGGGCCAGTGCTCCTCCGAGTGTTGGCCCAAACTAGAGCACCGTGCGGGACCATTCCTTGGCAACTCGGATTACGTCGGTACCTGTACGCTTAGCTTATCCGGTGTGCCCTGAGAACGAGATATGTGCAGCTCCTATCGGGATTTGTTGGCACAGCGGGTGGTTTTGCTGGTCTTGTTTTACCATTGTCGAAATGTCTTGTAAACCGGGATTCCGAGATTGATCAGGTCTTCCTGGGAGAAGGAATATCCTTCATTGATCGCGAGAGCTTATCATGGGCTAAGTTGGGACACCCCTGCAGGGTATAAACTTTCGAGAGCCGTGCCCGCAGTTATGTGGCAGATGGGAATTTGTTAATGTCCGTTTGTAGATAACTTGACACCAGATCCGAATTAAAACACATCAACCATGTGTGTAGCCGTGATGGTCTCTTTTTGGCGGAGTCCGGGAAGTGAACACGGTCTTCGGGTTATGTTTGACGTAAGTAGGAGTTCAGGATCACTTCTTGATCATTGCTAGTTGACGACTGTTCCGCTTGTTCTCTTCTCGCTCTTTTTTGCGTATGTTAGCCACCATATATGCTTAGTCGCTGCTGCAACCTCACCACTTTACCCCTTCCTTTCCCAGTAAGCTTTGCTAGTCTTGATACCCATGGTAATGGGATTGCTGAGTCCTCGTGGCTCACAGATTACTACAACAACAGTTGCAGGTACAGGTTATGCGATGATCATGACGCAAGAGCGATGTTTACTTGTTTTGGAGTTCTTCTTCTGCTTCTTCTTCGATCAGGGGATAGGTTCCAGGTCGGCAGCCTGGGCTTGCAGGGTGGATGTCATTTGAGTTTCTGTTTGTGTTTCATCCGTAGCCGGATGGTGCTCTTATGTAAGATGATGTTGTATTCGTGTGGCATTGTATGCCTTATGTATGTATCCCTATGTATTATGTAATGTTGATGTAATGATATCCACCTTGCAAAAGCGTCTTCAAGATGCGCTTCTATCCTTGGTGGGACCTTCGAGTTCCTTTAGGCTAGGGTCGCATCTTGGGTGTGACAAGTTGGTATCAGAGCCTCGACCGACCATAGGAGACCCCTTGATTGTTGGTCGTTGTTGAGTCTAGAAAAAAAACTATTTTGAGTCTTAGGATTATATATATCGGAGAGTAGGATTCTTTTTACTCCTAAGCCCCTTCGTCACTCTGGTGAGGACTCTCGACGTAGATGTTTTGTCTTTCCTCTCCTCAAATTTCACTAAATTTTTTTAGGATCACGCAGGTATCTTGGGATCGTTCCGATATTCTTATGACGAGAACATTGTTCTTGGTGCCTCTTGACATTTAGGGGTTGTGGCAGTGTCCCGGGGAGTGAGCTCCGAGGTGTTGCCGTCATAATTTTATCGTTGCAGTTCTGGAATACCTGAGTTTTGCCGACATAAAAAATCTATTTTATGCAGTTGTTGGTGAGATAACCTCGACGTCACCCAGTACTGGGGAGTTCGGGAGTATTGCCATAGCTCGTATAACGGATGCTTTTCGAAGGTTGAGGTACACGATTTCCGAAGGTTTCTTGGTTATGTGTTGACGGATGGATACAGCTTGGATGTAGGTATTGTTAGTTTGGGTGAGATATATATTGCTTCCCCTGTATCCCCAACACCAGATTGCATAACCAGAAAGTTTCAGGAGTTTTATAGGTGGGAATTCAAGTAGCTCTAGTTTTTTTTCTTTCCAACAGATGCATGATATGAGATTGGGGTTCGACGTCTAGTGGTCCGCCTATCCACGGTCATTTTTCACAGTGGTCTCGTTGTGTCTTAAAGAGCCCTTGGCTATGTTGGTTCGGGGACACTTCGTATCTCATGTGCACTGCCTTGTACATGATGGTGCTTTACGATCGAGCCCGTGTGGGCCCCACCACGAAAACTTCGGACGAAATCTCTATCATATGTTTGTTCCGGCTTATTCTGCAAGCCAAATCCTTTGTTTTGTTTTATTTGTGGTATTCGAGTTGCTTCGAAGTCAAATGTTGAATCCATACTTTTCATAAACGGTGTTCTCATATTGCTATGTGAATACTTATCCTTCTTGATCATCGAGGTTGTCATGTTAATTCTTTTCCTACCTGCGTGCTTCTCTTCAAGTGGATCCGATCATTCCCCCCATCTGCAAGATCAATTCTCAGTTCTTCGCAACGATGTTTGTTTCATCCGTCCCCAAGTTGTCTTTGTTTTCCCGCCTTCCCACCCTTTTTCTTCAAGGACTCAGATTTCTAAATTATGTATCCTTTTATTTGTGAGAAGTCTCTTCATTCTTTTCTTTCAATGTTCTTATTTGGTGATTTCCCATGAAGATGCTCAACAGTTTGAAGTTCATCATCCTTCATTGTTGTTTCTTCTTCGGTGGATTTAATTCAAGCTTTCGATATTCATCATATTCCTTTCCTCGTTTCTAATGCTTTCTCATGCCGATGCACCTCTTAATCATTCACTTCTTCCTATTCGTTTGTTCTGGAGTGCTGAAGATATCTCACAAGACTCGTGTTTCCATTCTCAATCCGTTCAAGCTATTTGGAGATTATTATCTCATTCAAGTCATTTAATTCAACCGGTGCAATCTCTCTTCAAAATTATTTCAATGGTGTTTCCTTTTGAGTGGGCCCTAACCCACAGGTCTTTTCCCAGGATCTTACCTGACTCTTCTAATTACCAGGAGCGATTCTCAAATTCTTTTCGAAGTTTGACGTAAGAATGAACTTTCATCAGTCACATGCCTTCTGTAAGGTCGCTTTCAAATTATTTTCATCTTTGGCTCAACCTTTCCTCTTTAATCCTTCCAGAGTGTCTCAACAATTCATGGTGGTGTTTCTCGTCGTCATTCTCGGATTTTGAAGACCGAAGAAGAGATCCTCTTAAATCCTTACCCGTTCTTCCAGATTCATGATTCTAGCTTTATGCCATCCTCTCATAATTGTTTTGATTGTGACAATTCTTTTTCTTACCATTCGGAGCATTTCATGAGTTGTTTCCATTTCTTTCCTCCGAATGCCATCATGTCATAATTCTTCATTCTCAGTGTGTAGCTATCGTTCTCCAAATCTTACCGGTGAATCGTTCAAATATCCTACAATCAGTTCTTGATCTCTTCGTACTCATGTATCTAAATTCTCTCAAGTATCTTCGTTCTTTTTCCAATTCTTCCTGGTGAATTGTGCCTTTGCTACTTTCATTTTCAATTCTTACGGTGGTTTGTTCAAGATTCCTCTTCCTATGTTCTCATATTAATTTATTCATTGTTTCCAAATCCCACCGGTGGTTCCATCAATACCTTCTCAAGTTTACGCTATATCTCTCTTAATTCTTTCTATGAGAATAAGTAGTATGCCAAATCCGTTGCTTGTCATCAATTTTAAATTGGTGAAGGATAGGCAGGACATAATTCTTATTCTTGTTTCATCCAAGTGATTAATTCCTTCTTCCGGAGTTTGTTCACTAGGAAGTAATTCTCAGTTCCAAGTTATTCATCTTTCTTGTCCGGAGTTCAAAGTTTACTCATTTCGTAGCTCCATCTAAATCATCGCAAGGCTTCACCTTGTGTTTTCAACTTCTCTTTCTTTTTATCATCCGTTTATTACCGGAGTTCTTCATGAAGGCTCTACATGGTGGTTCGTCAAGGATTCCTTTCATCCTTCAACTGTTCTTCAAGATTTCTCTCGATGTTAAGATCCGCCAAGCTATACTCTGAAACAAACATGGTGCCCAACACATGTTTTGTTTTCTGAGGATTTCAAGTATTTTTCTTCTTGCATTTCGAAGTGCAATTCTTTCTACCTTATCTTTTGAGGTGGTGTTATGTCATTCTTGACAATTTGAGTTCGTGTTTCATGATTCACATGTTGTCAAGAATGAGATATTTCAAATCCACCAATCTCTTCGTTGGAGTCATCTTGTGTCATGTTTCACCTAAAGCCTTCCCTAAGGAATGTTGCTATTGTGGTGCTTATCAGTGATCCAAGTTATCTCTCTATCCTCTCGGCGAAAGAAGTTTTTCATCTCTTCGGTGCTCTCAATCAAACCAATGGTTTCCATTTGTGGCCGGTTGTCACCTCATAATCTTGAGATGTTTTCCATAAGCCCACTACAAGCTTACTCATTTCGTTGTTGATTTTCCAATAACTCCGTTTGATTCTTCTTTGCAAGGATGTTTTCCAAGTTCACTTGTGGCAAAAGTTGTCATTTTCTTCTCCGTCCCTTTATCCCAACGATCTAACTTTCGTTACAGAGGCATTGTGATGTTGTGCTCTTCACCCATCACCTCGTTTTGTGAGGATCGTGTTCTTTTCTTGCTTATCCATTTAACCGGAGTGTTGTATCACCTCTTCAATATCTTTTCATCTCATCAAGTTTTCTTCTCTTTTCTACCGGAGTGCTGTCCAAATTCTGTCATTCTTGTTCCTTGGCTATCTCATTATACCCAGGTGGTCACATTCTTTTTGTTCGTGAAGCTCTTATTTCCATGTCTTTCAACCTTCAAGGTCTCGTAATACTCCTTGTTCCTCTTTTCTACCGGATTGTTTGCAATCCGTTCATCTCTGTGGTACTCTTTCTTTTAAATTGCTCAACCTCTCAAGGTTCGTGGTTTCACTCTTTTGTTAAAGAAGCAACTTTGTTTTACCTCTTCCTCTTCCGCTTTTATCCGGTGCTATCCTAGATCTCGGGACGAGATCCTCTTATAGTGGTGGAGTGTTGTAACGCCCCGAGACTGACGCTTCAGAAGACTTACATATTTTTGTGATCACCGTGTGTTTCTTTTGTGCTTGCTCTTTTATTTTTGCATTGCATCATGTCATCATGCTATCATGTCATTAATCTTTGCATCTCAACTCAACTAATAAATTGCATAGATCGTTGATCTATTTAACTCAAGGGATTCACATGGTGATTTCTCTTTATAACGTATCCTCTCAATATTTAGGGAGTTATAATAAATATTCCATTAGTTTGGAATTAACCGTAACACACTTGCAAAATTCCCATGCCTTTTCTACTTCAAGTTTGGTCCCCAAACTTTGCCAACAATTCTTACCTCTTTTATCGAGGCTCCTCCTGAATTCTTAACATTTTTGGACTCTTCCAAAATGTTATCCTAGTCCATACCATTCGAATTAAATTCAAATGGTTTTGGATTTAAATCTTTCAATCATGCCTCTTTTATTTTTCTGGATCGAGCTCATTTTTGCGAGTTCGGGTAATCTCCATGCGCAAAATCTTTCCCTAACCCTCTCTTTCTTTTCCTCTCTCTATTTCTTTTCTGCTAGAAAATTAGAGGGAGAGAGAAGAGAGCCAGCCCAGCCGGCCTCTTAGGCCCGACCAACTAAGTCGGCCCATAGGCCCAGCCGCGCCTCGCTGCTAACCCTAACCTCACCCCGATCCATCTCCACCTCCTCGTTCCACGCACGCCGCCATCCCTCTCTCGCTCACGCCCGATCCCCCTTCCCCATCGTCCTCCTCCTGTGTCGCGACACGTAGAGAGGAGCAGAGCCCCGCGCCATCTTGCCTCCTCCTCCAACCCCCAGGCTGAGCCCTTGCTTCCTTCTCCTTCCCTGCTCTCTCTTTCTCTCTGAATGCGCTCCCTCCCTGTCTTTCTTCCATAGGAAACCAATGTCGTCCCTGAGCTCCCCTCGCGCTGTTGTTGCCCGGATTCGGTGCCGGCCAGCCGGATCCGCCCCGCCTCCACCTCGTCGGGCCTTCTCTGCTGCCCTCCGCCTCGCCAAGTCCCATGCCAAGCCTCCGCGTCGCTGGAGCCATGTGCAGCTGCGCTGCTGCCTGCCTGCACCTCCTCGCCTCCATGTCGTCCCCGTCACCCTCCTTGCCCTGCTTCGGCCCCTCTTCTGCATGACCCGTTGGACCCCGCTGCCTCCCGCATCTCCTTGTCGCACGCTGCGACCACCAGGAGCTCCGCCGCGCCTCGAGCCTCCTCTGCTCGAGCTCCCCCTCCTACGCACCCCGATGGCACTACTGCCATCTCTGCTGCTTTGTGCCGTTGGTCACCTGCTTGCCTTGGGCCCCGGTGTAGCCTCCCCGTGTACCTGCAGTCACCGCTGACCTCCTGAAGATCAGGACCCGAGACCCGGGCACTACGCTGCTAGTTCCGTGGATGTCAAGTACATCTACGCTGACCCTGGATGTCTACGACCGTGTACCACTACCGTCGCAAGAAGCTTGACCGGCGAGTCCAAAGACCCCAAGTACCACAACACCGACGACTTGAACATCTACGGAAATGTGTACAACTACTTCCACTACGACCCACGAGTACCACTACTTCCGCTACGAACTCGATCCCCACCATCTCTAGCATGTTGCGCACATCCGCATGCCTCCTTTTGCACCGGTATCTCCATGAGTTACCGGGACCGGAATGTTGCCGTGGCACCATTTTGGTTTCACCGCCGTGGCACCCTTTTTGTTCCGCCATGGTGACCAATGCTTCATAACATGATCATGTCAACGTTTTTATAAAATTGCATAAAACTTGCATATGTCATCCGCATCATGATAACAACAATTAAAATGTTTAAAATTGTTGTTTGCGTTAAATTGCTAAATAACATATGGGGATTTTCGGAATTGTTGTTTGTTGTTTCCGGCCTCACTTAAACTTGCCTAGATAGGTAGTTTAATTATGTTTCACCTCTTGCCATGTTTATAACAACATGTAATATTGTTGTGTTCATAAACGAGAGTGAACTAAATAATGGATGTGGTGTTTCGTCAATATGCAACTCGTTGCATATTGAGATCCACTTAACTTGTAGTATTGTTTGTTGCACTTTGGCATGTCATGCCTCATTAAACCGTACATGCATCATACTTGTTTGTGCATCATGCCATGTTTATGCTTGTGCATTTACCATGTTGTTTGTTTCTTTCCGGTGTTGCTTCTTAGTTCCGGTAATGTTGCGATTGTGAGGATTCGTTGGACTACGTTGGTTCGTCTACTTCATCGACTCGTTCTTCTTCCTAGCGGGATTTCAGGCAAGATGACCGTCACCTTGGATCTCATTACTATCATTGCTATGCTAGTTGCTTCGTTCTATCGCTAGAATTTGGGAACGATCCAAGGAACATCGTGCTGGGCGCGAGCACCGATGGAGTCAATCCGTTTGGCAGCTAGAGAAGCACACATAGCACCTGGCCTGTGTTTGTGTGGATGTACAACCTTCACCCCTGGTTGTGCATGAAGAGGAAGTACATTCACATGAGTATGCTAACTGAAGGACCGAAACAACCAGGGAACGACATCAATCTGTATCTGGGGCTGCTGAAAGAGGAGCTTGACACGCTGTGGAAAACGCCAGCCAATACGTGGGACGCCGCAGAGAAAGAATATTTCCCTATGAGAGCCGCACTGCTCATGACGGTGCACGACTATCTCGGTTACGGATATCTCGCGGGGCAGGTAGTCCACGGATTTTCTGGATGCGTAAGGTGCATGGATGACACAACGTATCGCCAGCTAGATAGAGATCCCGGGTCTTTGAAAACCGTGTTCATGGGACATCGAAGGTGGCTTCGCGATGATGACCCGTGGAGGAAACGCAAGGATCTGCTCGATGGTGAAACCGAACCCCGAAAATGCCCGTGTACGAGGAGCGGCGAGGAAATAGACAAGCTGTTGAAAAATTGGAAAGACTGCCCACTGTCGGGAAAGAAGCAAAAGGCGCCAGAGCCGGGAAAGAAGCGAAAGGCGCCAGAGCCGCTGCTGAAGGTATGGAAAACGAGGTCTGTTTTCTGGGACTTGCCATACTGGAAGATCCACCGTGTGCCTCATAGCCTTGATGTCATGCATATCACGAAGAACGTGTGTGAGAGTCTGCTTGGTACCCTGCTCAACATGCGAGAGAGGACCAAAGATGGGCCGAAAGCAAGGGTAGACTTGAAATCAATGGGCATCAGGCAGGAGCTTCACGCTAATGATGATGATGATGATGATGATGATGAGGCGAAGCAGGACACATAAAGTCGTCGCAAAGGCAAAAAGGCCAAGAAGACCGGAAATAACTACCCTCCCGCGTGCTTCACTCTAAGTCAGGAGGAGATCGAGCAGTTTTTCACCTGCCTCTTAGGAGTAAAACTTCCTTACGGTTACGCGGGGAAGATAAGCAGATACCTAGACCCAGCGAAGCAGAAGTTCAGTGGGATGAAGTCTCACGACTGTCACGTGCTGATGACGCAGATACTTCCAGTTGCAATCCGTGGGATCATGGACACGCACGTCCGTGAAATGCTATTTGGCCTATGCAACTTTTTCGACGTCATCTCTCGGAAGTCGATTGGCGTGAGGCAACTCAGAAGGCTACAGGAAGAGATCATGGTGATCCTATGCGAGCTTGAGATGTACTTCCCGCCCGCATTCTTCGATGTTATGGTGCATCTGCTGGGCCATATAGTGGAGGATATCATCCAACTCGGGCCGACGTTCCTGCACAGCATGATGTCGTTCGAAAGGATGAATGGTGTCATCAAAGGATACATTCGCAACATGTCACGTCCAGAGGGAAGTATAGCCAGGGGCTTTCTGGCCGAAGAGTGCATCTCCTACTGCATGAATTATCTAGGCATCGAGAACCCCGTTGGTCTGCCCGTCAACAAGCACCTCGGCAGGCTCGCTGGATGGGGTCACCGTGAGGGTCGCCGCGAAATGCATGTCGACTTAGAGGGTCGACTCACCGACTTTGAAAGAGCAAACCTAGTCGCGCTACAACACATAGACGTGGTCGATCCTTGGGTGGCAGAGCACAAAACCTTTATTAAGAAGACGTACAATGACCGAGGCCAACAGAGGACGGACGAAGATATAATCAAAGAGCACAACTCATGTTTCACGTGTTGGTTCAAGCAGAAGCTCCTGTCGTACCCTTTACATGAGGATTCTTCTGCGGAAGAACAACTCATATTCGCCTTGTCACAGGGCGCCGAGCACAACCTGATGACCTATGAGGCGTACGATATCAACGGCTACACATTCTACACCGAGGCAAAGGACATGAAGAGCGATGGTTATCAAAACTCCGGGGTAACGATGGAATCCTACACCGGTAACGACAAGGACAGATACTACGGAAGGATCGGGGAGATCTGGGAGCTGAGCTATGCTGGAGAGAAGGTCCCGGTGTTCCGTGTCAGATGGGCGAAGAGCGTCCTAAAAGAAGACCGGTATTTCACCACCATGGTTATACCCGAAGCCAAATCCAAGACCGCGGGCGCAAACGTCAGCGCGAAAAATGAGCCATGGGTACTGGCTTCCCAAGTGGACCAATGCTTCTTCATTACCGACCCGTCAAAGCCCAGTCATGTTGTCGTGAGGAGAGGCAAAAGGAAGATCATCAGAATGGATGGAGTAGCCAGTGAGCAAGACTTCAAAAAGTACAGCGACCCGAGGATCGAACATGACGACGATGATGAAGTAGCAGCATACACCACAAGAAGAAGCAGGACCACCCTACCTAAAGGACGTCCGTTCCACAGAAGAACTCCATTTGTGAAAAAGAAGGGCAAGAAGATTGTGAACAGATAGCTAGCTAAGATCGATTGTAGTTAAATCGTAGCCTTCATTTCTTGATTGTATTTCATGGGCACCTTTTGAACTATCATGAATATTTTTAAATTTTATGGACACTCGATCTCGATCCCCCTCCATCTCGATCGCTATCCCACCTCGCCAGATCCGGTCCCCCTCGCCGCCGAGCACCCCCCGGTCCACCGGCCGCCGCCACCGACCCCCCGCACCCTCGATTCCCCTACTCAACCTCCGCCGCTGACCCCCCGCACCCCTCCCCTACTCAACCGCCGCCACCGACCCCCCGCACCCCGCGCACCCTCCCCTGCGCCACCGACATTACTGTTTGATGATATTTTTAAAAATATTATTACTGTCTTATAAAAAAAATATTACTGTTATGATTTAAACAAGTTTGCACATATTTAAACACAAATAAGTATCAAACAGCATTTTAAATGCATAAAAAAAATTGTGGAGCCTAGGAATCGAACCCAGGACCTCCTGGTGTGAGAACTGGCTGCTGACCAGTCGAGCTAGTAGAGGGAACTTGGTGTGGATCAGGTCAGGTGGAAGATAACCTATTGGCTCGAGCAGAAATAAAAAAAAAATACTAATGGCGCACCAGGGTGAGGTGCGCCATTAGTATGGATGTACTTATGGCGCACCGAGGGGTGGTGCGCCATTAGTATTGTGCCGCCCCCATCCATATTTCCTCCTCGGCCCAAACCTATCCCCTCTCTCTCCCTCGCCCTCGCCCTCGATCCCATTCCCCTCTCCTCTCCCGACGCCGCTGCCCCGCCGCCTCGATGCCGCCCCGACGCTGCGATGCCGCCCTGTCGTCCTCGTCTCCGCCCCGACGCCCCGACGCCACGATGCCGCCCTCTCCTCTCCCGACGCCGCCGCCCCGCCGCCCTGTCGTCCTCGTCTCCTCGGCGTTGCTCTCCCCGTCGCCCCACCTCGTTGGACTCCATCGCCCCGCCGCCCTCGTCGCCGGTGGCCCGGACGTCGCCCCGTCCACACCACCATCGCCGGAGCACCACCACCACCCGGACCTCGTCGCCTCCCGGACCTCGTCGCACCACCACCACCCGGACCTCGTTGCCCCACCTCGTCGCCCCGTCCACACCACCGCCCCCGTGAGCTCCCCCTCCTCCTCTTCCCCTCTCCCCCTCGCAAGCTGGATCTTCCTGCCGGTAGGAGGATTTCAACGGAGAGTGGTAGTAGATAGATCTAATCCCTGCAGTGCACATTCTGATTCAGTCATGTACTAAGCATTCAAATGTATATCTGTTCAAGTGACAAAATTTATTAGATCCCCTAGCTAGTAGATGGATCTAATCCCTGCAGATTCAGTCACATTCAGATTCAGTCATGTACTTGGCATTCAAATAGTATAAATCTGTTCAAATGGCATAATTTACTTGCTGATAGATAGTATAAATCTGTTCATTGTGAAGAAATGTGTGACAGTTTCACTAACTTAATTTCATTCTGAAGAAATTTGCGCCTAGAATTTCTTTTTGTTACAATGCTGCTTGCTGAATGGAGTGATGGCATCAAATTGAAACATGGATAGAAAAAAATTGGCAACGCCGTATGCAGAAATGTAAATTGTTGCTTCTGTTCTGCGTATTTATATTATGCTAGAATAACTGATTTGTGGTGACAGTGCTGCCTGCTGTATGGAATAATGACATTATACCGAAATATGGATAGTATAATTTGGCAGTGCCATATGTATTTTCATATTATCATGCGAGAATAACTGGTTTGAGGCTATTTTGTTTGTGTGATCACATTGTGGTGCCTGGCATATTTGCCACAACACTTTGTAGCCGGAAAATATGCCTGTCATATATATGCCTTTCATTCAGCTATTAGTTGGTGATCCTATTTCGCTTGCTGTACTTACCATATGGTCTTCATTTCTCTTTGAACCTACTTTGCATCTGTATCATGCACTAAGTTTCTGATTTTAGTGTTTTCAGTCTATTTTTCTATTTCTGCTTTAACATAACGGAATAACTAATGGTGGCTGCCTAATGATGACAGACTAAGTTTCTGATTTATTTTCTTATAGAAGTGTAGATTCATTGCTAGCAATTGTTTTCAGTGTCTCATGTTGCTTGTAGTGGTTTGTCCAAAATGTTGAATGATACTGCTTGGAGATGCATATATTGTTTCACCTCTTCAAATGCCAATGCATTTTCCATGTTGTGATGGAGGCCTTTTTTGCCTTGTCCACCCGAGAGGCCCTTGAGTTTGCTGGAATGTCGATTAACTTCCGTTCTAGCAAATTCGGGTACTCCATATGTCCTATTTTCAGCAAAGGTCATGCTGAAATTTTCCGTGAATTTTAGCATGACTTTGCTAAAAATAGGACATATGGGGTACTTGTGACTAATGCATGGGCCGGGGTACTTGTGACTAATGATGAAAGCATAGGCTTTTAGGGTGCCTCGGCATCGAAAAACCCTCAATGATAAAAGCTTAGCTTTTAGGATGCCTCGGTGTCGACAAACCGTAAATGATGAGACCATGATCTTGTTCCTTGACAATAACCAACTTTTTGACCAAACTTTGTTCCTATTTAGAGAGAAACATGGCCAACAACGATGAGGCCGGGGGTTCGGGCGGCAAGGCATTCTGGGAGCTGTCCCAGGAGATGGAGGAACAACCTCACTTGTATGAGGACGTCGCCTTCCCCACCGATCCTGAGACCATTGATGGTACCGCCGAGGATGACCCCACTGATGCCACCACTGATGGTGCCACCGAGGATGCCACCACTGATGAAGGCGGCGCATGCACAGATGGCAGCCAACTGAAGAGGCAATGGAAGGACCGGCGCCCGATCGTGCTCCTCACCCTCAAGGAGGAAGTTACTGAAGTGGACTCCGACGGGAATCCAACGGCGCCCGAATGAATAGTCAAGGGGTACTCGCTTCAACTTGGGTGCATTCTCTGGAGCACCGTCTCGATCAGCACCGAGAACCTGAGGCATCCTGACCGAGGGAATTTGCGCAACCTCCTCTTCACGAAGCTGCACGAACGATACAAGTTCCCCACTGAATTTGAAAACACAAGACTCAAAGGGAATAAAGTGAACAATGCTGCCCTCACGAAGATGAGCAAGGACCTGTCTACTTTGAAAAGCAATGTGAAGAGAATGATCGAGAAAGATGAGAGTTATGAGAAGATCAAGGAGAAAAATCCTTCGATCACCGAAGATGACTACAACAACTACAAGATCAATTGCTCGAGCACCGCAAACTCCCAATCAAGTCAGTGGGGGAAAGAAATGCGGGAGCTGAACTTAGGAGAACACAAACTCGGTCCCGGCGGTTACAGAGTGGCGGAGCCTATATGGGACAAGGAGGAGGCGGACCGTGCCGAGCAAGGCCTACCGCCCCTCTTCGATAAATATGGTGACAAGCAGACCAGGAACTTTGTCAGGGCCCAGTACAAGAAGGACCCAAAAACAAAGGAGCTTACCACGGATCCGAAGACCAGGGCGCTTGAGCTTGTTCTGGTAAGGAATACACCCCCGCGTAATTAGCTCCATATGGTTGCATTCTAATCAATGAAGCCAAATTTCTAAATGGTTCACATTCCTTCCGCTGGCGACTGAAAGCAGTAGCGCGGGGTCGACTAAGAGCAACCCTTGGGACACCACTCTGAATAGGGCATTGAATGTAATGAAGAACAAGGATAAGCTCAGTAAGCCGACGTCAGCTGGTCGTGTGGCCGGCAAAGGCTTGTCGACAAAATGGTCGTCATACTATAACAATGGTGGGCGAAAGGAGAAAAAGACCAGCTCGGAAAGCCAGGCGCGCGAGGTTCAAGAACTCAAGGCACAGGTGGCGCGGATTCCGGAGTTTGTCCAAGAGCAAGTGCAACAACAACTCGGAGTGACGATCACCGCCATTGTGCCTACCTTGATCGAGGGGTTGAGTGCGTGGATTGCGGGCGGCCTACAGGGGCCGCCCCCGATTCCTAGCTTCATGGCCAGCAACTCGCAGAATGCGATGGCGAGGCCATTGGTGTCTCCGGCGGAGGCGGCATTGGTGTCTCCGACGCCGGCACGGGAGCTTAATGCACCCGGGTGTACGCCGGCCGGCACCTCTGCAGCAAGCGGCCCCTCCGTCAACTGCACACCAGCCGTTGGTGGTGCCTCGACATTAGCCGAGCTCGACGCCATCATCACGGTAACTAATTAAGCCTCTCTCGGCCGAGGACTTCATCTCCTTGCCTTTGACTGGGCATCCGTGAAGCCCTACATGTTTTCGCAGGGCGCCGCCGACGTTCGTGAACAACGACTTGGTCGATGTCGCCAAGGGGAAAATCGTTCAACCGGGCAACCCCTTGTTCCACGGTACCCAGATGCCACCCAACTTGTTTAGGGTTCAACTGGTTCGGGTGCTGCCAGGCTGCGACGAGTTGTTACCTCCGATTTGACCCGTCGGGGCCGACGATGATGATGTGATGACCCTCAGCGCCTGCCTGAGCTGGCCCCTGCTTTGGCCGAAGATCCAGATTCGTTTGGGAGCGGGGGACACCACCCCAAAGACAACACCGCCAGTCGTGCCGGCACCAAGTCGGCCCCATGGCAGGACCGCCGCAACGGTGCCGGACATCCCTATGCCACTGGATCCAAACATGCATATGGCACAGGATCAGAAACGCCGCCGCCGACGATACATTTGCCAACGTCGATCAGTAGTTTGCCGATCATGGGTACAATGGCGACTTCATGGGGCCTCCTTCTCAAGAACCCAACCCAACAAAAGACGTGCGCGATCTAGCTGGTACCGCGGAGAAGCCAAGTTGCAACAGGCATCGTCTGCCGTTCAGCTCTCAGGAGACGCCTCCAGCTGCCGACTTCACCGAGCCTCAGATAGGCGAGGTGCAAAATATTATCAGCCCCAACACACTCAAGAAGGTGGTCTGTGAGCAGAACTCGGTCCCATTACAGGAGAAGAAGAAGGCACGCAAAAGAAAGACTAACAAGGGTGCGAGCCAGCCGGCACCGAGTACGATTTGTGCTCAGGACGGGCCACCTTCACCTAAGGATATCTCGAGGAGGGTGCATGTGGCAGGTAGGGTGATGCTACCGACAAATATGCTCAATGCTACAACCGGTGCTATGCGGAGTCTGCATGACAGTGTTCTTTCTTTGGAGAAGCGGCATCTCAGAGAGAAGGATGTGGCATACCCGGTTTTCGCGGCCAAGGTGCCAGAGGGCAAGGGCTTTGTGGATAACTCCATCGGGCGTACGATTGTCCTGCGGTTTGATGACATCCACGCTATGTTGAACCTTCATCCGCTGCACTACACCTTCGTTCGTCTATTTTCGCTGAGTATGGAGATGCGGATCATTCGCGACAAGACCCCGGACATCGTGATAGTCGACCCCTTCTACATGCGTGCCAAGATCTTGGGCAGCGCTGGGGACCGGCAAGTCGCGAGTTCTTACCTCGAAGGCGTCATTCTAGCAAACCAAGATAAGGATAACTTCCTTGTGCCTTACTTTCCCGAGTAAGTCCTCCCCTCAACTGGCCCGTAACATATGAATTCTTAGATTTTGATCGTTTTTCTTTTAACGTTCCGTGTTTTCTGCAGTGACACACATTGCACGCTCATCCTCCTAAGCCCCAAATATTCCATGGCCACGTATTTTGACCCGGACCGTCAGTCGAACGTAGACTACACAAATGTCAAGAAGGTTCTTGATGATGTTCTCCCCGGCTACGCCAAATCTGGAGGCACCTTCACCAGGCCTATTCGTAAGTACGGCAAGCACGTGTTCTCCCACAATACAACGTTCTGCTGCGTCAAGCAGCCGCCTGGCGGTCAGAAGGGTGCCTACTACGCCATCCATCACATGCGGGCGATCGTACGGGACCATCATCAACTTCTGCTACCGAGTAAACTCAAAGATTGGGCCGCGAGCGTGTCGGCAATCCAGGACACGGACATCAGACAAGAATTCTTTCGCATCCAGTCGGAGTTTGCGGAAATCATCCATCAAGATGTCCTTCGTACCTCGGGGCAGTTCTACCTCTGAAATCAACCGTCCAACAGTGACATCGACACAATGCTACAAATGCAGGCTGACAACGACCGTTATTTCATGACTCCCACGATAGACGGCGGCTTCATCCACGCTCAGGTCCCTTGAGTCGAGTCGAAAGCAGTGATGCTGTGTCTAGTTCTGAAACATCAATTGGCTCATGTTGTAATTAAACTTTAATGAACTTGTAGTATGTCTCTTTGGTTTCGAGAGTCGTTCAACTTAGATGTAATCGATGCTATTAATGTCTTGCTTTTCTCTTCCGATCGCTCTATTGCATACTTATATATTGCTTATGTATTGTCTGTGAATTGGTACTAACGTTTCGTTTGGCTAGTGCATAGCGATGCCGTCGTATGTCGTGTACAAGGGTAAGGTTCCCGGAGTCTACGACGACTGGGAGGAGTGTCGGAGACAGGTTCACCGATTCAGCGGTAACAGTTACAAAGGGTACACCACTAGGGCCGAGGCCGAATCTAGATACGCCCGCTATCTAGCGGGAGAGGGGAGGGAGCGTTGGAGGAACCGGATGAAGACGAGTTTCATCGTGATGATGCTCATCGTGATGACCACAGCTCTCTTCTATGTGATGGTAATTTAGATGATCGATATCGACTTGTAATGTGAAGACAAACTCGCTACTCACGGTCTCGAGACTTGTAATATAATGTTCTATCTTTGTTCGGTTGTTTCAATTCGGAGACTAATATGATGAATTGTATTCGGAGACTAATATGATGAATTGTATTCAAAGACTAATCTTCTATTGTATTCGATGAATCTGTTGTTGATGTGTGCTGTCTATATTTTGTCCAATTATACATTTTGTAACCTGTGCAAAAAACAGAAAATAAAAAAAATAAAAAAACCTAATATTCATACTAATGGCGCATCACATCACAGTGCACCATTAGTATGCCAAAGGATACTAATGACGCATCATTAAACAGTGCGCCATTAGTATGCCAAAGCACCTGGGTATACATGGCCCCCTGGGAGGCATACTAATGGCGCACTATTGTATATACTAATGGCGCATCTGAGGTCCGCCGTTACTATACCAGATACTAATGGCGCACCAGTGGTGCGCCATTAGTAAAATATACTAATGGCGTGGCACTAATGGCGCACCGTTAATGCGCCATTATTGGCCAAATTAGGTGCGCCATTAGTAGGCCTTTTCCTAGTAGTGGACCCACCCGACAGGCCACCGTATTTCGTGAAAAAAACGTTCCCCCTGCTGTCAGCTCGGACCCACCGGAAGTGCCTCCTTATTACGCACAAAAAAAATGAATACCCCCCTGCTAGCTGGGACCCACCTTGGTGGGAGGCTGACTTGTGGGCCTACTAAGTTGACCGGGACGGAGGGCTTTGTCAACTTAGTCAATATAAACGATTCTAGCTCCAGTGACCGTACGATGTCCATCCAACGGCCGTAGTGCTTCTTCAACCTCTGGTCTTCTTGCTCCAGCCGCCCAAAACAGCGCCGGTCGTGCCGCATGCTCCTGCTTCCCGTGGCCGGATGTGCTGCCGCGGAGGCCTCACCGCCCCCTACTATTCCCACCGCTGGCCAGGCCCTACGGCGACGGCAGCCTCACACCGCAGCCGAACCAGTGAACCCTCGTACTCCTCTCCGCGCGGGCTTCCACTCCCGCGTCTTCCCCGACTCGGTCAACCTGGCCAAGGAACGACTTCCATCGGACGTGGACAGTATGTGGAGAGGCTAACAACTGGGTCCACGACCGCAGCAAGGAAGTGCCTCCTGAAGGAAATATGCCCTAGAGGCAATAATAAAGTTATTATTTATTTCCTTATTTCATGATAAATGTTTATTATTCATGCTAGAATTGTATTAACCGGAAACATAATACATGTGAGAATACATAGACAAACATAGTGTCACTAGTATGCCTCTACTTGACTAGCTTGTTGATCAAAGATGGTTATGTTTCCTAACCATAGACATGTGTTGTCATTTGATTAATGGGATCACATCATTTGGATAATGATGTGATTGACATGACCCATTCCGTTAGCCTAGCACTTGATCGTTTAGTATGTTGCTATTGCTTTCTTCATGACTTATACATGTTCCTGTAACTATGAGATTATGCAACTCCCGTTTACCGGAGGAACACTTTGAGTGCTACCAAACGTCACAACGTAACTGGGTGATTATAAAGGAGTACTACAGGTGTCTCCAAAGGTACATGTTGGGTTGGCGTATTTCAAGATTAGGTTTTGTCACTCCGATTGTCGGAGAGGTATCTCTGGGCCCTCTCGGTAATGCACATCACTTAAGCCTTGCAAGAATTGTAAATAATGAGTTAGTTGCGGGATGATGTATTACGGAATGAGTAAAGAGACTTGCCGGTAACAAGATTGAACTAGGTATTGAGATACCGACGATCAAATCTCGGGCAAGTAACATACCGATGACAAAGGGAACAACGTATGTTGTTATGCGGTTTGACCGATAAAGATCTTCGTAGAATATGTGGGAGCCAATATGGGCATCCAGGTCCCGCTATTGGTTATTGACTGGAAACGTGTTTCGGTCATGTCTACATAGTTCTCGAACCTGTAGGGTCCGCACGCTTAAGGTTTCGATGATAGTTTTATTATGAGTTTATGAGTTTTGATGTACCGAAGGAGTTCGGACTCCCGGATGAGATCGGGGACATGACGAGGAGTCTCGAAATGGTCGAGACGTAAAGATCGATATATTGGACGACTATATTCGGGGTTCGGAAAGGTTCCGAGTGATTCGGGTATTTTTCGGAGTACCGGAGAGTTACGGGAATTCCTATTGGGCCTCAATGGCCATACGGGAAAGGAGAGAAAGGGCCAAAAGGGTGGCCGCACCCCTCCCCTTGGACTAGTCCGAATTGGACTAGGGAGGGGGGTCGCCCCCTTCCTTCCTTCTCCTTCTCTCTTCCCTTTCCTTCTCTCCTACTCCTACTACATGGAAGGGTTCCTAGTTCTACTAGGAAAGGGGGAATCCTACTCCCGGTGGGAGTAGGACTCCCCTAGGGCGCGCCATAGAGAGGGCCGGCCCTCCCCCTCCTCCACTCCTTTATATACGGGGGCAGGGGGCACCCCATAGACACACAAGTTGATCTACGGATCGTTCCTTAGCCGTGTGCGGTGCCCCCCTCCACCATATTCCACCTCGGTCATATCGTCGCGGAGTTTAGGCGAAGCCCTGTGCCGGTAGAACTCGTCAACACGCCGTCGTGCTGACGGAACTCATCCCCGAAGCTTTTCTGGATCGGAGCCCGGGGATCGTCATCGAGCTGAACGTGTGCTGAACTCGGAGGTGCCATACGTTTGGTGCTTGGATCGGTCGGATCGTGAAGACGTACGACTACATCAACCGCATTGTGCTAACGCTTCCGCTTACGGTCTACGAGGGTACGTGGACAACACTCTCCCCTCTCGTTGCTATGCCATCACCATGATCTTGCGTGTGCGTAGGAAAATTTTGAAATTACTACGTTCCCCAACAGTGGCATCCGAGCCTAGGTTTTATGCGTTGATGTTATATGCACGAGTAGAACGCAAGTGAGTTGTGGGCGATACAAGTCATACTGCTTACCAGCATGTCATACTTTGGTTCAGCGGTATTATTGGATGAAGCGGCCCAGACCGACATTACGCGTACGCTTACGCGAGACTGGTTTTACCGCCGTGCTTTGCACAGAGGTGACTAGCGGGTGTCTGTTTCTCCAACTTTAGTTGAACCGAGTGTGGCTACGCCCGGTCCTTGCGAAGGTTAAAACAGCACTAACTTGACAAACTATCATTGTTGTTTTGATGCGTAGGTAAGAACGGTTCTTGCTCAGCCCGTAGCAGCAACGTAAAATTTGCAACAACAAAGTAGAGGACGTCTAACTTGTTTTTGCAGGGCATGTTGTGATGTGATATGGTCAAGACGTGATGAGATATAAGTTGTTGTATGAGATGATCATGTTTTGTTGAAGTTATCGGAAACTGGCAGAAGCCCTATGGTTGTCTCTTTGTTGCATAAAGATGCAAGTGCCAAATATTTGCTTTACATTATCGCTATGCGATAGCAATTGTTGCAAGAGCAATAGTTGGCGAGACGACCATGTGACGACACATTGATATAGATCAAGATGATGAAGATCATGGTGTTGTGCCGGTGACGATAGAGATCATGACATTACTTTGGAGATGGAGATCAAAGGCGCAAGATGATCATGGACATATCATGTCACATATTTTGACTGCATATGATGTTTATCTGTTATACATCTTATTCTGTTTTGTTTGACGGTAGCATTTTAAGATGATCTCTCACTAATTATCAAGAAGTGTTCTCCCTAAGTATGCACCGTTGCGAAAGTTCTTCGTGCTGAGACACCACGTGATGATCGGGTGTGATAGGCTCTACGTTCAAATACAACGGGTGCAAAAACAGTTGCACACGCGGAATACTCAGGTTAAACTTGACGAGCCTAGTATATACAGATATGGACTCGGAACACGGAGACCGAAAGGTCGAGCGTGAATCATATAGTAGATATGATCAACATAGTGATGTTCACCATTGAAAACAACTCCATCTCACGTGATGATCGGACATGATTTAGTTGATTTGGATCACGTGATCACTTAGATGACTAGAGAGATGTCTGTCTAAGTGGAAGTTCTTAAGTAATATGATTAATTGAACTTAAATTTATCATGAACTTAGTCCTGGTAGTATTTTGCAAATTATGTTGTAGATCAATAGCTCGCGTTATTGCTTTCATATGTTTATTTTGATATGTTCCTAGAGAAAATTGTGTGGAAAAATGTTAGTAGCAATGATGCGGATTGGATCCGTGATCTGAGGTTTATCCTCATTGCTGCACAGAAGAATTATGTCCTTAATGCACCGCTAGGTGATAGACCTATTGCAGGAGCAGATGCAGACGTTATGAACGTTTGGCTAGCTCAATATGATGACTACTTGATAGTTTAGTGCACCATGCTTAACGGCTTAGAATCGGGACTTCAAGGACGTTTTGAACGTCATGGACCATAGGAGATGTTCCAGGAGTTGAAGTTAATATTTACAGCAAATACCCGAGTTGAGAGATATGAAGTCTCCAACAAGTTCTATAGCTAAAAGATGGAGGAGAATCGCTCAACTAGTGAGCATGTGCTCAGATTGTCTGGGTACTTCAATCGCTTGAATCAAGTGGGAGTTAATCTTCCAGATAAGATAGTGATTGACAGAATTCTCTAGTCACCATCATTAAGTTGCTAGAACTTCATGATGAACTATAGTATGCAAGGGATGACATAAATGATTCCCGAGCTCTTCGTGATGTTGAAATCGACGAAGGTAGAAATCAAGAAAGAGCATCAAGTGTTGATGATTGAGAAGACCACTAGTTTCAAGAAAAGGGCAAAGGGAAAGAAAGGGAAACTTCAAGTAGAATGGCAAACAAGTTGTCACTCCCGCGAAGAAGCTCAAAGCTGGACCAAAGACTGAAACTGAGTGCTTACACTGCAATGGAAATGGTCACTAGAAGCGGAAATGCCCTGAATATTTGGTGGATAAGAAGGATGGCAAAGTGAACAAGGGTATATTTGATATACAAGTGTTTGATGTGTGCCTTACTAGTGTTTATAGTAGCCCCTGAGTATTTGATACTTGTTCGGTTGCTAAGATTAGTAACTCGAAACAGGAGTTACATAATAAACAGAGACTAGCTAGTTGAGGGGAAGTGACGATGAGTGTTGGAAATAGTTCCAAGATTGATATGATCATCATCACACACTCCCTATATTTTCGAGATTAGTGTTAAAACTAAATAAATGTTATTTAGCGTTTGCGTTGAGCATGAATATGATTTGATCATGTTTATTGCGATACGGTTATTCATTTGAAGTTAAAGAATAATTGTTATTCTATTTACATGAATAAGACCTTCGATGGTTATACACCCAATGAAAATAGTTTGTTGGATCTCGATCATAGTGATACACATATTCATAATATTGATGCCAAAAGATGCAAAGTTAATAATGATAGTGCAACTTATTTGTGGCACTGCCGTTTCGGTCATATCGGTGCAAAGCGCATGAAGAAACTCCATAAAGATGGATTTTCGGAAAGGTTCCGTGTGATTCGGGTATTTTTTGGAGTACCGGAGAGTTACGGGAATTCGTATTGGGCCTCAATGGGCCATACGGGAAAGGAGAGAAAGGGCCAAAAGGGTGTCCGCACCCCTCCCCTTGGACTAGTCCGAATTGGACTAGGTAGGGGGGTGCCCCCTTCCTTCCTTCTCCTTCTCTTTTCCCTTTCCTTCTCTCCTACTCCTACTATATGGAAGGGTTCCTAGTTCTACTAGGAAAGGGGGAATCCTACTCCCGGTGGGAGTAGGACTCCCCTAGGGCGCGCCATAGAGAGGGCCGGCCCTACCCCTCCTCCACTCCTTTATATACGGGGGCAGGGGGCACCCCATAGACACACAAGTTGATCTACGGATCGTTCCCTAGCCGTGTGCGGTGCCCCCCTCCACCACATTCCACCTCGGTCGTATCGTCGCGGAGTTTAGGCGAAGCCCTGCGCCGATAGAACATCATCATCGTCACCCGCCCATCGTGCTGACGGAACTCATCCCTGAAGCTTTGCTGGATCGGAGCCCGGGGATCGTCATCGAGCTGAACGTGTGCTGAACTCGGAGGTGTCGTACGTTCGGTGCTTGGCTTGGTCGGATCGTGAAGACGTACGACTACATCAACCGCGTTGTGCTAACGCTTCCACTTACGGTCTACGAGGGTACGTGGACAACACTCTCCCCTCTCGTTGCTATGCCATCACCATGATCTTGCGTGTGCGTAGGAAAATTTTGAAATTACTACGTTCCCCAACACCTCCTTATTACGCGGAAAATAATTATTCCTGCACCTGACAGTGGGGACCCACCGGACGGGACACCATATTTTGCGAAAAAAACGTTTCCCCGTTGGCTACTGGGACCCACCAGCTGCACCTTCGCACACTAGGAAGTGCGTCCGGGCAAAAAAACAATTTGCCCCCCGGACTGCCGGGACCCACCAGCTACATCTTCGCATGCAAGGAAGTGTGTCCGGGCAAAAAAAACGTTTCGCCCCCCTGACTGTTGGGACCCACCAGCTACATCTTCGCATGCAAGGAAGTGTGTCCGGGCAAAAAAAACGATTTGCCCCCCTGACTGCTGGGACCCACCAGCTACATCTTCGCAGGCAAGGAAGTGCGTGGCAGTCGGGACCCACCTGGTCGAAGCGTACGTACCGTTGTCATTCTGGTCATGAACATGTACGTACATACTGGTCGATGTAGAGGCGCGCACGTGTCATAGTAGAGGCGCACACGTGTCATACTAGAGGCGCGCACGTAGCATGTACATGTACGTACAGCGGCGAGGGTGCAAGAAAGAAAATATGGCCACGTACGTACATACGGGCAGGGTCTCGAACGCCTACTCGCACATACGTACATGGCTGGGTCGGAACGGAGAAGCAACGTCATCGTCGTGTTCATGGGGAGGCAACGGAATGCGTCGTGTTCATGGGGAGGCAACGGAATGCGTGGTGTTCATCGGGAGGCAACGGAACGCGTGGGAGCCAACCGGCTTGGAAGAAACAGGCGATGGAAATGAGGCCTGGCGTACCGCACAACGGAGGAAACGGACCTCCTACGTTCGGAACGGTGTCCTGTTGATCGGGAGGGGTGTGGCATACCGCAAAACAGAGGAAACAGACCTCCTACGGTCGAAATGGGGGTCCTGTTGATCGGGAGGGGTGTGGCGTACCGCAAAACGGAGGAAACGGACCTCCTACGGTCCAAACAGGGGTCCTGTTGATCAGGAGGAGTGTAGCGTACCGCAAAACGGACGAAACGGACCTCCTACGGCCGAAACGGGGGTCCTGTTGATCGGGAGGGGTGTGGCGTACCGCAAAACGGACGAAACGGACTTGTGTTGGAGCGCTACGGTCGAAACGGGGGTCCTGTTCATCGGAAGGGTCTGGCGTACCGCAAAACGGGACTCCACGGGATACTGTTCATCTCCAACATCAACCTCCTCCAGCCTCCACGGGCTACCGTCGACCTCCTCCAACCTCCACGGGCTCCTGTTCATCCAGCCTCCACCGCGCGCTACTCCACCGGCTACTGTTCAACCACCCCTCCACAGGCAGCCCTCCACAGGCAGCCCTCCACCGTCTACTATTCATCCAGCCCTCCACACCATGGGGTCCTGTTCAACCACCCCTCCACGGCCACCCCTCCACCGTCTACTGTTCATCCAGCCCTCCACACAACGGGTTCCTGTTCATCCAGAGGCAACGCCACCGCTCACTGTTCATCCAACCCCCCCGCCCCCCCGCAACGCTCACTGTTCATCCAATCGATCGGCTTCAGTTAGCAGTAGTAGCAAAGGAATCGCTCCATCGGGTTCAGTTAACAGCCATCGATCGATCGCTCGGGTTCAGTAACGCGTAGCTTGTAGTGCAATCGCTCGGGTTCAGTTAGAGCCCAACGCCTCGCTCGGGTTCAGTTAGAGCCAACGCCTCGCACACACACGCGTACCTGTACAAGAGAAACGCGCATCGCTCGGCCCCCGACCTCCCACTGTAAACCGGCAACTCCCCGAAATTTTCCTTCCCCTCACTTCTACCATGGTTTTTTCGTCATGGACGGCCCAAAGAATGTCATGCAGCTGCGTCTCTGGCCCGCCTAGGACGAAAAGCCCATTTTCTGTCATATTTTTTGTCATAGAAGTAGGAGCACGTTCTCTGTACTTTTGCTACGACACTACACCACAACACTGATGTAAGGACAAATAAACTGCCGAGAAAAGGCTCTTTAAAGGGTAAATAAATTGCCGGGACAGTGGTTCTCCCGGCAGATAGAACCGCCACGAGAACGGCTGCCGGGGATTACTTGTCCCGGCAGAGAAACTTCTCCCGGCAGTTTTTCTGCCCTGGCCCATGCATTTGCCGGCAGTCTATTTTCTCCCGGCAGATTGGTCAGGGCAAGGGAAACTACAATTGCCGGCAGTTCAACTGCCTGCACAAGCACATTTACCCGGCAGATATTACGCCACCAAGTTGATTTCGCTAGCAAAATTTTCTAGGCATTCATATTATGTAATATCCATCCACTATATATGTCTAGACAACCAGGACATATCACACAATTTATACATGTATTCAATCAAAGTAACATACAGGCTTCATCGAAATCTTAAACTTCATTCCATAAACAAAACAACCATATATAAGGAGGTTGTTCACAAAAGGAGTACATATATGTTTGCCACAACCAGAATAAAGTACCGCCACAAGAGGAGATGTACATATGTTTCTAAATGTGTGCCAGAAAACCAAAATGAGCTTAACAAGCACCAAAATGGGCAGAGCAAATCTCTAGGTTCAACAAACAAGACATACAACATTATCACTCCATCTTAGTTGTAGATCTTCCAAATCTCCAGCAGCTTGAAGATCTTCCAAACCTTAGTGAACTTGTACCTTTGGGAAACCTGCAACAAATCGGAAGATGTTACATACAACAATTGTATTCAACACTTAAGGAAGAAGAGTTACAACAATCACATGCAACAGCTGCATAGTATTCTGAAATATAGAGCAACCAGTAACATCTCTAGAGTAATCTCTACATCTCAACTATAGTAGAGAACAAGTCCATTTTTATTATCTTAACAAGTAACAAGCTTATCTTCTCATCAAAATGTAGTGTGCAAAGTCTGTACAAATATTAACAGGAATATGTATATACAGCAGCCGCATGGCCACATACAACAGCTGAATATGTTCTGAAACATAGAGCAACTAGTAACATCTCTAGAGTAATCTCTACTTTAGTAGAGAACATGTCCATTTTTATCATACGGATAGTAGCAAGTTTATCTTAATTCTCATCCAAATAGTGTGCAAAGTACAAATATTAACAGTAAATAGTACGTGTACTTATCTTGTACAGCAGAAAGTGGTATAATCATGTTACATGCACAAAGTTACTGTACTAGCCTGCAAAAAAAGGAAAACTAATTTGAATCCTTATCATCTTGAGGATTATCACTGCAAGATGGCAGGAATTTTGAGAAAATAGTTTGACAGGCTTGCAAATATCTTAAGAATAATAATATAAAACTTCGCAATATGACGAAGGTGTTACCATCGAAAAAACTTGAATGCAAGTACGTTATCATCAAATGACACTCCTAATAAGGCAGAGACACTAAAGATGTCCACAATCAGCTTTAATTTAAGAAACTGAATCATATTAACAAATCTAAGCTTTCAAAAGTGTAGAAGCAGAGTAGTAGTTATATATAAGTTTTAGGCCAACAATAACAATGAATAAGCATGTGGTTCCAAGCTCTGATTCCTTGCTAGAAGTAATCCATAAACATCATATGGGAAACTTCTTTGTTACTCAAGCAAATTTCTTTCTCAAGATATACATTGGAGTCTGCAACATGCAGAGACAGATAATGCCTGCCAGACATCAATCTCAAAAGAACATCTTCCAAGAAGGAACTTACATTACAACTTGTCAGAGTTATTCGATATGGCTGTTGTAGTGTTCTCTTTTATCAGATTCGGCTAGAGTGTAATAGAAAAAATGCATAACTTAATTCAAAACCATTGAGTGATTACATATACTAACAATATAAGGTGTACTACTCGAAGCAGGATACAGGTTAACTACAATGTCAATATATATCAACAGTGAGAGGCTTTCGAGAAGAGCCTAGATTTAGTTATGTTTAAATTCTGGGACAAGATTGTTTGTAACAATTTCTAGGCAGAACCACCATAAGCCCTAGAGCTCCAGCCCTTTCCTAAAGCTTCTATTACTCCATATTCTATCCTTCAGCGAAGAAATGTGAGTGCTAAGCAGCAATATTGGAAAAAATTCGGAATTAGTGCTGATTTCTAACACTCTGCATGTAACCTACCCAGGTGGCCAAATTCAGAGCAACAAAGGTCAATGGGGAAAACCAAGGGCATGCATTTTACTGAAATAGTAAGGAGTTTTAACCCACATTGGAACAAATATAACTGAAATCCTAATAGAGTCAGAATAAATCCTAAACCCGAAGACTTAACAACCCAATCCACTGTCACTGCTTGGATAGCCATTGTATCCAAACAGGCCCTACATTCAGTGCTACCACTTCTGTATGGTTCTGAGCTTAAAAATAAGTTCTAGCTGGAGGAATGTAATCAACCAATAGAAAAATTAAGGCATGGGAAATAAGAAAACATAATCGAAACAACTGATGAAAATTTCCAATTCTCAAGATTTTGTTAGGAGAAGAACTTTGCATAAGTTTGAAGATTATAAACTGTTCATATTTGGGCGGTGATCTTGCTCGCAATATTTATCTTTGACAGATGGATAAGAAATGAAAGCGAAAGCCAGTAACATGCCCTTCTTTTTTTAAACAAAACATGGCCTACATTTTAAGAATCTTTTGTATGACATCGTATACCTGAGCCTTTACTTGTTTTGTTTTCTAAACTGACTCTTAGACCTGAAATAGGAAATGACTCTTACACCTGAAATAGGACCATATACTTTTGCTTTTACAGCTGTTAGGTACAAACTCAACTATATGGCTTCACAAGTTGGAGCGACAAACCTTCACAAAATGTACGCATAACTGAACTAATGCTCAAGGCATAAACCATCTGTGCTGTGGTGTACATTGGTTAATTAGGGCCCGCTTGGAATCGGTGTAAGATTTTACATCTGGATTTAGAATACACGTGTATTATACCGGCCACAGCGTAACTTCCGCCTGGAGAAAAAACGACGCCTAGAGGTCCGTATCGTTTTTACGGGGGTATTCAGAGGCCAAACGATAATCCAAGCGGAGCCTTAAAGGTAAAAGTTCCACTAGGCTATCAGAATACTAGAGAAGATTATAAAAGAAAATCACTTGAGAATTCTTTTACATTAATGGTTATTTGCTACAAAAGATTTAGTTGGTGCATTGTGACCGTGAGTGTCCTTGTTAAGGAGAGAAAAGACATATAGGGAAACAAACAAGTGATAGCATCTTGATCCATACATACAGGTGATGAGCTCGATGATGATAGAGGCGTTGTGGTGCTCACTAGTAGCGAGTGTAGAGGAAGTGGTAGTGCAGCGCGTGGTTGAACAACTAGTGGTTGAGCTCAACAGGGCCGACGTGGAGCAGCTCTACCAGCACCGCGCCATCTGTCTTCCACAACAGTAGGTGCTGCACGGCTGCACCCCGAGAAGGTGCAGGCCCGACGAAGAAGAGGAACGCTCGATGACGATACAGCTCGCGATTGACCCTGCTTGAACTCCATGCCACGAAGAAGAGCAGCGTGTTCTGAAGGTAGTGGCGTTGGGAGTGAGGAGGAGGGAGCCCTTGGAGAGGCCGTCGGGGACGAACTCCTCAGGAGACAGGCGGCTACTCTCCCGGTCTCACCCTATCAGCGGATCTGGGCGAGGCAAACAAGATGACGATGGGGGAAGTGGTGATGGCGAGGTGAACAACCGGGGCGGCGTTGATGAGGCACGGGCCAGATCCGGCAGCATCGACCATCGGTGCGGCCAGATCCGGCAGCATTGACCACCGGTGCGGCCAGACCGCCAGATCAAGCAATGACCAGGCCGGGCCGCTTCCATGGAAATGGCAGCTCAGCGGAGGAAGAGAGGTAGGGCGGCGGCGCACAGGGAAGGGGAGAACGGGCTGGCCAGAAGTAGGGTTAGGAAGGGGCGGCGGTGGAGTGGGTGGCGGCGGCGGCAGGTCTGTGATTTGGGGAAGTAGGGTTAGGAAGGGACGGGAGTGGCTGGGTCGATACAGAGGGATTTGGGGAAGAGAGGTTTTTTCTTTTTTTGAAGCAAAGGGGCGGACTTTTGGGTGTCTCCCGCGCTAGGCCCGATACTATTTCAGGTTGGCGCCAAATAAAGGGGCCCGGCAGAAAATGGGCCTTGGTTGTGTTGTCCCGGCAGAATATGCTCCTGAAAGGCGTACCGGCAGTGTAAATGCCCCTGCGGCTCAACTTCTACCGACAGTTTGCGTGCCCTGAAGTATATGTACCGATAGTAACGAATGTCCCGGCAGATAGTTTGCCCTTATTCAGCAACTTCTCCCGGCAGTTAACTGCCCCTAATTAAGTGTTGTGGTGTAGTGCGATTTTCCTACCCTATGAACCAAATGAGGCCTGAATGTATCCGTGTCGACTATTGTCTGATCGATTGCTAAGACTACAATTTTAGGAGCTAGGGCTATTGGTCGATCGACGAGGGATAAGTATAAGCGTACCACAAGCTCATTAGCCCCAACGTTTCTCTTCGGTGAGTGTTTTGCAAGTACTATAGCTCGCGCAGTAGCTAGGCTACTAACACCAAGAATCATCAAACAAGCCCTGCTAATATGATAAACAGTTCAAACTTACATCTAAGCATGCCATATATTACATCAAAATCTCGTGAGGATACATCTGTTTCCATAACTTGGAGAGGGTTCACATGATTCACTATCAAACAAAAGTAGCAAGTACCGCCCACACAAGACAGTGCACTAGCCCTAAGATGGTTTGATAACATGCATCGTTCTGGTAATTAAATACAGGGCAATGCAAACTACCCTGAAGGATTAGCGCGACCAACTATTTCTTGTCATCGATCTCTCGGGCAATGACCACAGCACAGACAGCGGCATGGGAATTGATTTCTGGGGCGATGTCCACAGGAATGACCGCGACGTCGGAATAGATCTCTGGGGCGATGTCCACAGGATGGGCAGTGGCATCGGAATCGATCTCTGGGGCGATGCCAACAGGACGGGCGCGACATCGGAATTATCAAGGACGTCCACTGGCACCTGCACAACCCTAACATATTAGCAAGCACATTGCAAATAATCAAAAACCACAACTATGGTAATAAGCCATTATTTTTTACCTTGTGCAGCTCACCGGGGGATCTCATCCCTTCGGGTGCCATCTCCTCGTCCTCGATGGGGGCCATCACCTTGCCAGGGGAATACTGCTTCTCAATGGCGACTATCTCCTCAAACTCGGCCTTGAGCCTCGCATAGGTGATCATCAGAGTTCCTGGGGTAGGCACGGTGGGGCCCTTGCTGTTCTTCCAACTTTCTTTGAGGATTTCGTCCGCCAACGTTGTCAACTCTTTGGCTAGTGCTTGTTTCTTGGAGTTCTTCGTCTACATGGGTTGGCCCGCCAACATGGTCAACTTGTTGGTCGGTGCTCGCTTCCTGGAGATCGATGTCTCCAGTGGGTTGTCTGCTGGCAACTCTTTGCCTAGTGCTCCAGGATCCATCAATGAACTGACAAACAAAAAGCAATCGAAAGGAAACCACAATCGCAATGAAAACAGGAAAAGAATGGGATGTGAGAATCGGTCGGTGCTTCGCAAAAAGAAGATTCTTGGAATGAAAATATAGCAGCATAACTGATTCGCCCACCTTTCCTTCGTCGTTACAGAAGAAAAATGGCAGAAGTGAGTAGCCCGGAATGAGGTTTTCTTCAAGAAATGGAAGAAAGGGCTTGAACGAGTGTTCCAGTGAAATGATGGTTGCTTCGTACAGTCCAACTTGGAGGCCACCTTACCACTCCTGGTAAAGGTGTGGGTTTTGTGATATGACAGGTCATGACGGCCACACTGGGGTGACAGGTGAGTCTCGACTGTAGCACCTCACTGTGATTTGGTGGATGGCACGCGGGCCCGGATGCTTTGAAATGTCCCGCATGTAGAAAGAGCGGCTAGTCATATAGGAGTGCTCAATATTGTGCACCGCGACCAAGGCGGAGAGGAAAACGAGAGAACTACGTAATTAATGCATGAGTTTAATTAGGGTAGTTTTGTAAAGTATTAGATACATTCCTCCAATTGCAAAATGCCTCGGTTCATGAGATTTGAGATTTGAGCCCTATAAACCGGAAGGGAGGGAGTACTGCACGCGGTGTAGTCTAGTCACTTGTTGAAATCTCTAGAAAGGCAAATACTCCTTTCCGGTTTACAGGTCTATACTACTCCCTCCGTCTAGGTGTGTAAGTCATCTTACGAAAACCAAATAGTCCCAAAACACTTAGCTGCGATGCATTAACTTCTACCTTGTTTCTTGTTTATTGACATATCAACCAATAAGAGATGAGAGGTGTGCATGCTTTTAATGACTTGTAATGGCTAGTTCATTGCATGCAGTGCTATTAATTAGCAAGTAAACATTGGTGACCCCAGGAGGAAACGGTGCTAAGCACGTGGACCTATGCAGAATGAGTATCAACCATGGATGATGGAGTTTAATTGTTAAACAATAGCAATTTTGTCTCATGCAAGAGCATGGCTAGTATATGCGTGCTCTAAGGAACCGCACCACGCGAGCGTTCACAGCTGCCACATTCAGGTTGCGCTTGGCTCTTCTCCTCTTCGAGAAGACGAACAATGATGTTACTCCTACTTCTACAATATCGAATCTACTGCTGCATGTCCATCCACCTCGTGCAGGAGGGATAGCCTGTGGCGAAAGCTTCTACTTACTGCTCCTGCCTTTGCGTCTATGACAGGTGGGCCCAACAGGTGGTTGGTGATGACCCACAAGTGTAGGGGATCTATCGTAGTCCTTTCAATAAGTAAGAGTGTCGAACCCAACGAGGAGTAGAAGGAAATGATAAGGGGTTTTCAGTAAGGTTTTCTCTGCAAGCACTGAAATTGTAGGTAATAGATAGTTTTGTGATAAGATAAATTGTAACGAGTAACAAGAAATGAAAGTAAATAAAGTGTAGCAAGGTGGCCCAATCCTTTTTGTAGTAAAGTATAAGCCTGGACAATTTCTAATAATGAGAAAAGAGATCCCAAGGACACATGGGAATTATCGTCAAGCTAGTTTTCATCACGCTCATATGTTTCGCGTTCGGTACTTTGATAATTTGATATGTGGGTGGACCAGTGTTTGGGTACTGCCCTTACTTGGACAAGCATCCCACTTATGATTAACCCCTATTGCAAGCATCCGCAACTACAAAAGAAGTATTAAGGTAAACCTAACCACAACATTAAACATATGGGTCCAAATCAGCCCCTAACGAAGCAAACAAAAACGCATAAACTAGGGTTTAAGCTTCTGTCACTCTAGCAACCCGTCATCTACTTATTACTTCCCAATGCCTTCCTCTAGGCCCAAACAATGGTGAAGTGTCATGTAGTCGACGTTCACATAACACCACTAGAGGAAAAGATAACATACATCTCATCAAAATATCAAACGAATACCAAATTCACATGACTACTAATAGCAAGACTTCACCCATGTCCTTAGGAACAAACGTAACTACTCACAAAGCATATTCAAGTTCATAATCAGAGGAGTAATACTATGCATTAAGGATCTGAACATATGATCTTCCATCAAGTAAACCAATTAGCATCAACTACAAGGAGTAATCAACACTACTAGCAACCCACAGGTACCAATTTGTGGTTTGGATACAGGAGATGAACTAGGGTTTTGAGAGGAGATGGTGCTGGTGAAAATGTTGATGAAGATTGACCCCCTCACGATGAGAGGATCGTTGGTGATGACGATGGTGATGATTTCCCCCTCCCAGAGGGAAGTGTCCCCAGTAGAACAGCTCAACCGGAGCTCTAGATTGGTTCCGCCAAGGTTCCGCCTCATGGCGGCGAAGTTTCGTCCCGTAAGCTTGCCCACGATTTTTTCTAGGGTAAAAGCCTTCATATAGCAGAAGATGGACATCGGAGGGCCACCAGGGGGCCCAGGATACAGGGGGCGTGCCCAGTAGGGGTGGGCACGCCCCCACCCTCCTGGCCAGGGTGTGGGCCCCCTGAGGTGTTTCTTCCGCTCAATAATTCTTATTAATTCCAAAAATTAGTTTCGTGGAGTTTCAGGATTTTTGGAGCAGTGGAGAATAGGTTTCCAATGTTTGCTCCTTTTCTAGCTAGAATTCCAGCTGCCGGCATTCCCCCTCTTCATGGTAAACCTTGTAAAATAAGAGAGAATAGCCATAAGTATTGAGATATAATGTGTAATAACAGCCCATAATGCAATAAATATTGATATAAAAGCATGATGCAAAATGGACGTATCAACTCCCCCAAGCTTAGACCTCGCTTGTCCTCAAGCGGAATCCAAAATCGAAAAATATGTCCACATGTTTAGAGATAGAGGTGTCGATAAAAAAATAAAATACGGACATGAGGGGATCATTATCATTCTTATAACAGCAACATATATAGATTTAATCATATGATTTCTTATGCTCAAGCAACGATCAATTCACAATGTCAAGTATGGTTCAGAAACTTCATGGGGAACTAACAAACTATAATCTCGGTCATTGAAGCAATTGCAATTTATCATAACATCAGAAAGAGTCAAGAATAGATCTTTTCAGCAAGTCCGTATACTCAACTATCATGTAATCTTCTACAATTGCTAACACTCACGCAATACTTGTGGTTATGGAGTTTCAGCTGGACACTGAGAAAGATAGGGGCTTATTGTGTTGCCTCCCAACGTATTCACCTGTAGGTGATGTCAACAATAATAATCCATGCTAACTTACACTCAATTGGATATATATATATATATCATGATCTTTCAAACACAAGGAGCATGCCGAAGGATAAAATGAAAACGGGAAAGGTGAGGATCACCTTGACTCAAGCATAAAGTAAAAGATAGGCCCTTCGCAGAGGGAAGCAGAGGTTGTCATGTGCTTTTAGGGTTGGATGCATAAAATCTTAATGCAAAAGAACGTCACTTTATATTGCCCCTTGTATGTGGACCTTTATTATGCAGTCCGTCACTTTTATTACTTCCACAACAAGATCATATAAAGCTTATTTTCTCTACACTAATAAGTCATACATATTTAGATAGCAATTTTTATTGCCTGCAACATAACAACTTACTTAAAGGATTTTACTCAATCCAGGTAGGCATGGTGGACTCTCATGGCAAAACTGGGTTTAAGGATATTTGGAAGCACAAGTAGTATCTCTACTTGGTGCAAGGAATTTGGCTAGCATGAGGGGGAAAGGCAAGCTCAACATGTTTGGAAGGTCATTGACAATATAGTTTAACTGAGATGTGAGAAAACATAAACCATTACATTGTCTTCCTTGTCCAACGTCAACTCTTTTAGGATGTGATACTTAATGAGTGCTCCCAGTCATAAAAGATGTCCAAGATAATATATTTCTATGTGAACCTCTCTTTCCTTATTACTTCCCATTAATTGCAATGATGACCAAAACTACGTTTATCAACTCTCAACAACTTTTATGCCTCATACTTTCTATGTGTGAATTCATCACTAAACATAAGATCAATATGAACTCTTTTATCCTTTCTACTTTCTCAAGATCATAGCAAGATGGCACAGTCCTTGACTCAACACTAATATTTATTATAGATAGCTCATGGACTCGATTACATAAAGAGATCACAAAGCAAAACTCAAAACTACTTGATACGAAAAAGTTTAATCTACTAGATCAAAATACTACTAAAAGGATCGAACTAAATAAAACAGTAAAGATAGGAGTGTGATGGTGATATGATACCGGGGCACCTCCCCCAAGCTTGGCAGTTGCCAAGGGGAGTGCCCATACCCATGTAATTATGTCTCCTTCACTGTTGGTGTTATGATCTTCTTGGCGATGATGCCCCTCAGGATACGGTTCTCCTCCTCGAGCTTATTTACTTGTTGTTTGAGGTCCATAATTTCTTTATGGAGCTTGCCCGTAACAGTTAAAGCTCCCTTTACCCAAGGATGCTACATAGCTTCTGGAGAACAAGTGACGCTCTTTTTCATATTTTCATAAGAAATAAATCTAAAGTTGGAAGGGATGACCGAATTTGGATTAGCCGAGCTATGTAGTTCCCCCATCATGAATTCTGCTTGGAGACGAGAGGTAACTTCTTGATCTTCCTCCATGGAATCTATCCTTTTTCAAGTTGGCCTCCTTCTCATCCTCCGTTGATGGTCCAAAGTGATAAGCATCGCTATTTGCTCCTGGTCCTGGTGTTGGGTGAGACACTCGGCTCTCCCCCACTGACTCTTGGGAAGACATCTTGCTCTTAAAATGCAACAGGAACAACTCGAAATGAAAATAGAGGATGTTTGTTCTATGTCTTGAGCTTGCGTTGGTTTTCCTCGAAGAGGAGAGGGTGATGCAGCAATAGTAGCGTAAGTATTTCCCTCAGTTTTCGAGAACTAAGGTATCAATCCAGTAGGAGGCTCCTCAAAAGTCCCACGCACCTACACAAACAACTGAGAACTCGCAACCAACGCAAATAAGGGGTTGTCAATCCCTTCACTGCCACTTGTGAAAGTGAGATCTAATAAAGATAGTAAGATAAGAGAAATATATTTTTGGTATTTTATAATATAGATGCAAAAAGTAAAGATGCAAATAAAAGTAGATTGGAAGCAAATATGATAAGAGATAGACCCAGGGGCCATAGGTTTCATTAGTGGCTTCTCTCAAGATAGCATAAGTATTAAGGTGGGTGAACAAATTACTGTCGAGCAATTGATAGAAAAGCGAATAATTATGAGATTATCTAGGCATGATTATGTATATAGGCATCATGTCCGCAACAAGTAGACCAACTCCTGCCTGCATCTACTACTATTACTCCACACATCGACCGACTCCTGCCTGCATTTAGAGTATTAAGTTCATAAGAACATAGTAACACATTAAGCAAGATGACATGATGTAGAGGGATAAACTCAAGCAATATGATATAAACCCCATCTTGTTATCCTCGATGGCAACAATACAATACGTGCCTTGCAACCCTTTCTGTCACAGGGTATGGACACTGCAAGATTGAACCCAAAGCTAAGCACTTCTCCCATGGAAAGAAAGATCAATCTAGTAGGCCAAACCAAACTGATAATTCGAAGAGACTTGCAAAGATAACACAATCATACATAAAAGAATTCAGAGAAGATTCAAATATTATTCATAGATAAACTTGATCATAAAACCACAATTCATCGGATCTCGACAAACACACCGCAAAAAGAGTTTACATCGAATAGATCTCCACAAGAGTGGGGGAGAACATTGTATTGAGATCCAAAAAGAGAGAAGAAGCCATCTAGCTAATAACTATGGACCCGTAGGTCTGTGGTAAACTACTCACAACTCATTGGAGGGGCAAGGATGTTGATGTAGAAGCCCTCCATGGTCGATTCCCCCTCCGGCAGAGTGCCGGCGAAGGCTCCAAGATGAGATCTCGTGGATACAGAAGGTTACGATGGTGGAAATTGTGTTTCGTCTGCTCCTTGGATGTTTTCGGGGTACGTAGGCTTATATAGGAGGAAGAAGTACATCGGTGGACGCACGAGGGCCTATGAGATAGGGGGGTGCACCCTATAGGGGGGCGCCCTCCTATCTCGTTGGAGCCACGGCTGCTTCTTGACTTGCACTCCAAGTCCTCTGGATCATGTTCGTTCCAAAAATCACGCTCCCAAATGTTTCATTCCGTTTGGACTCCGTTTGATATTCCTTTTCTTTGAAATACTGAAATAGGCAAAAAAACAGCAATATGGGCCGGGCCTCCGGTTAGTAGGTTAGTCCCAAAAATGATATAAATGTGTAAAATAAAGCCCATAAACATCCAAAAGGGGTAATATAATAGCATGGAACAATAAAAAATTATAGATACGTTGAAGACGTATCAAGCATCCCCAAGCTTAATTCCTGCTCGTCCTCGAGTAGGTAAATGATAAAAAGAGAATTTTTGATGTCGAATGCTACCTAGCATAATTCATGTAATTTTCTTTATTGTGGCATGAATGTTCAGATCCAAATGACTCAAAATAAAAGTTCATATTGATAAAATAAATAGCAACACTTCAAGCATACTAATCAAAGTAATCATGTCTTCTCAAAATAACATGGCAAAAGAAAGTTCATCCCTACAAAATCATATAGTTAGGCTATGCATCATTTTTGTCACACAAAGATGTTGCCAACTTCTATACCCCCGATGACAAGCCAAGCAATTGTTTCATCCTTAAATAATCTCAAACTTTTTCAACCTTCACGCAATACATGAGCGTGAGCCATGGATATAGCACTATGGGTGGAATAGAATATGATGATGGGGACTATGTGGAGAAGACAAAAAAGGAGAAAATCTCACATTGACGAGGATAATCAACGGGCTATGGAGATGCCCATCAATTGATGTCAACATGAGGAGTAGGGATTGCCATGCAACGGATGCACTAGAGCTATAAATGAATGCTCAACAAAAGAAAACTAGTGGGTGTCCATCCAACTTGCTTGCTCACAAAGACCTAGGGCATTTGAGGAAGCCCATCGTAGGAATATACAAGCCAAGTTCTATAATGAAAAATTCCCACTAGTATGAAAAAGACAACTTATGAGACTCACTATATGAAAAACATGGTGCTACTTTGAAGCACAATATATGAGACTCACTACATGAAGAACAAAGTGCTACTTTGAAGCACAAGTGTGGAAAAAGAGATAGTAACATTGCCCTTTTTCTTTATTTTCTTTATTTTCTTTTTTTTCTTTTGGCATTTCTTATTTTTTTCCTTTTTTCCTTTTTTTTCTTTGGGCAATGCTCTAATAATGATGATCATCACACTTCTATTGATTACAACATAAGAATTACAACTCGAAACTAGAACAAGATATGACTCTATATGAATGCCTCCGGCGGTGTACCGGGATGGTGCAATGAATCAAGAGTGACATGTATGAAAAATAATAACTACATGATCATGCAATGGCAATATGACAAAAGTAAAGTATGTCATGATGATGATGAACGGAACAGTGGAAAGTTGCATGGCAATATATCTCGGAATGGCTATGGAAATGCCATAATAGGTAGGTAAGGTGGCTGTTTTGAGGAAGATATAAGGAGGTTTATGTGTGATAGAGCGTATCGTATCACGGGGTTTGGATGCACCAGCTAAGTTTGCACCAACTCTCAAGGTGAGAAAGGGCAATGCACGGTACCAAAGAGGCTAGCAATGGCGGAAAGGTAAAAGTGCGTATAATCCATTGACTCAACATTAGTTAAAAGAACTCATATACTTATTGCAAAAATTTAGAAGTCATCAAAAATCAAGAACTATGCGCATGCTCCTAGGGGGATAGATTGGTAGGAAAAGACCATCGCTCGTCCCCGACCGCCACTCATAAGGATGCACAAGCCAGGTACACTTCATGTTGCAAATTTGTTACACAACTTTAACCATACGTGCATGCTACGGGACTTGCTAACTTCAACACAAGCATTCTTTAAATTCGTAATCACCCAACTAGCATGAATTTAATATCACTACCTCCATATCTCAAAACAATTATCAACTATCAAATTGATCATAGCATCCAATTCACTTCCTATGATAGTTTTTATTATACCCAACTTGGATGCCTACCATTCTAGGACCAATTTTATAACCATAGCAAATACCATGCTGTTCTAAAAGACTCTCAAAAAGATATAAGTGAAGCATGAGATACTAGTAATTTCTACAAAATTAAGACACCACCGTGCTCTAAAAGATATAAGTGAAGCACTAGAGCAAAAACTATCAAGCTCAAAAGATATAAGTGAAGCACATAGAGTATTCTAGCAAATTATAATCAAATAGGCTTCTCCAAAAAAGGTGTGTACAGCAAGGATGATTGTGGTAAAATAAAAATCAAAGACTAATATAATACATGATGCTCCAAGCAAAACACATATCATGTGGCGAATAAAAATATAGCTCCAAGTAAAGTTACCAATGAACGAAGACGAAAGAGGGGATGCCTTCCCGGGGCATCCCCAAGCTTAGGCTTTTGGCTATCCTTGAATATCTTGGGGTGCCTTGGGCATCCCCAAGCTTAGGCTCTTTCCACCCTTTATTCCATAGTCCATAAAAGCTTTACCCAATACTTGAAAACTTCACAATACAAAACTCAACAGGAAATCTTATAAGCTCTGCTAGTGAAAGAAAACAAAACCACCACATAAGGTACTGTAATGAACTCATTCTTTATTTATTTTGGTGTTAAACCTACTGTATTCCAACTTCTCTATGGTTTATAACCTAATTTACTAGCCATAGATGCATCAAAATAAGCAAACAACACACGAAAAACAGAATCTGTCAAAAACAGAACAGTCTGTAGCAATCTGTAACTAACGCAAACTTCTGGAACTCTAAAAATCCTACCAACATAGGAAGTCCTGGACAATTTGTTTATTGATCAGAATAAAAAAGAATCAACGCAAAATCACGTTCCTGTGATTTAACAAAATTATATTCGTGCGTGCAAACTTTCTGTTTTTCAGCAGAATCAAATCAACTATCATCATAGGTTATCCTATAGGTTCTACTTGGCACAAACACTAATTAAAAGATAAAAACACATCTAAAAAGAAGGTAGAAGCAATATTTATTACTAAACAGGATCAAAAAAAAACACAAAGAAAATTGGGTTGCCTCCCAACTAGCGCTATCGTTTAATGCCCCTAGCTAGGCATAAAAGCAAAGATAGATCTAACGGGTTCCATCTTTGGCACTAAATTCATCAATAGAGCACTTGTGATCTCTAGGGATTTCTCCCTTTTTAGAAATAGCTAAACCTTTAGGCAAAAATTCAAGAAATTCATTGGTAGCAAAAGGTTCCTTAACGATAGAGAGACAATTGGGATGAACACTTATGGATTTGAGATCCGCGTCTCCCTTACTAGAAGATTCACCCTTATTTTTAGGAACAAAAATAAACTTGGCAGTTTTAGTAGGGGTTTTTTGAGTGTTTTTCATGGAGGAAAACGCGGAACCTAATTTTGTCATGATATCCTCAAGTTTACCGATTCTAGCAGAGTCTAGATCTATTTTCTCATTAACTATATGTTCTTTTTCTTTAAGATTTTTCAAAGTAACTTTAACCCTAGATCCAAATTGGGTAATGTGATTATCAATCTTTTTATCCAAAATTTCAATCAACTCAACAGTGGCAATTTTATTTTCAATAATCTCAAGCCGTTGCATAACGTGTTCCAAAGTTAAAACAGTTCCATTGACCAAAAGAGGTGGTGGGCCAAACAAATCTAACATAGCATTATAAGCATCAAACGTATGGGTACTCATGAAATCACCTCCAGTAGCAATATCAAGAACACATCTATTCCAAGGCGTAATGCCTACATAAAAATTGTGGAGAAGAACGGAAGTGGAAATCTTCCTAGGAGATTTACATTGAGCATTGCAAATTCTATGCCAAGCATCTTTTAAATTTTCTCCCTCCCTTTGATTAAAATTGAGAATTTCTTGTTCGGGAGTGATAATAAGGATAGGAGGACTAGCCATGGTGACAAGGTAAACGAACTAACACACAGCAAATGGAAAAAGGCAAGCAAAAAGAGAGAGAGAGAGAGAGAGATTGGGAAAGAGAGGGCGAATAAAACGGCAAGGGTGAAGTGGGGGAGAGGAAAACGAGAGGCAAATGGCAAATAATGTAAATGCGAGGGAGATGGGTTTGTGATGGGTACTTGGTATGTCTTGACTTGAGCGAAGACTTCCCCAGCAACGGCGCCAGAAATCCTTCTTGCTACGTCTTGAGCTTGCGTTGGTTTTCCTCAAAGAGGAGAGGGTGATGCAGCAATAGTAGCGTAAGTATTTCCCTCAGTTTTTGAGAACCAAGGTATCAATACAGTAGGAGGTTCCTAAAAAGTCCCACGCACCTACACAAACAAACTGAGATCTCACAACCAACGCAATGAAGGGGTTGTCAATCCCTTCATGGCCACTTGCGAAAGTGAGATCTAATAAAGATAGTAAGATAATATAAATATATTTTTGGTATTTTACAATATAGATGCAAAAAGTAAAGATGCAAATAAAAGCAGATTGGAAGCAAATATGATAAGAGATAGACCTGGGGGCCATAGGTTTCACTAGTGGCTTCTCTCAAGATAGCATAAGTATTACGGTGGGTGAACAAATTACTGTCGAGCAATTGATAGAAAAGCGAATAATTGTGAGATTATCTAGGCATGATCATGTATATAGGCATCACGCCCGCAACAAGTAGACCGACTCCTGTCTGCATCTACTACTATTACTCCACACATCGACCGACTCCTGCCTGCATCTAGAGTATTAAGTTCATAAAAACAGAGTAACACATCAAGCAATATGACATGATGTAGATGGATAAACTCAAGAAATATGAGATAAACCCCATCTTGTTATCCTCGATGGCAACAATACAATACGTGCCTTGCAACCCTTTCTGTCACTGGGTAAGGACATCGCAAGACTGAACCCAAAGCTAAGCACTTCTCCCATGGCAAGAAAGATCAATCTAGTAGGCTAAACCAAACTGATAATTTGAAGAGACCTGCAAAGATAACTCAATCATACATAAAAGAATTCAGAGAAGATTTAAATATTATTCATAGATAAACTTGATCATAAACCCACAATTCATCGGGTCTCGACAAACACACCGCAAAAAGAGTTTACATCGAATAGATCTCCACAAGAGAGGGGGAGAACATTGTATTGAGATCCAAAAAGAGAGAAGAAGCCATCTAGCTAATAACTATGGACCCGTAGCTCTATGGTAAACTAGTCACAACTCATCGGAGGTGCAAGGATGTTGTTGTAGAAGCCCTCCGTGGTCGATTCCCCCTCTGGCAGAGTGCCGGCGAAGGCTCCAAGATGAGATCTCGCGGATACAGAAGGTTACGGTGGTGGAAACTGTGTTTCGTCTGCTCCCTGGATGTTTTCGGGGTACGTAGGCTTATATAGGAGGAAGAAGTACGTCGGTGGACACCTGAGGGGCCCACGAGATAGGGGGCGCGCCCTATGGAGGGGGGGCGCCCTCCTATCTCGTGGGAGCCACGGCTGCTTCTTGACTTGCACACCAAGTCCTCTGGATCATGTTCGTTCCAAAAATCACGCTCCCGAAGGTTTCATTCCGTTTGGACTCCGTTTGATATTCCTTTTCTTCGAAATACTAAAATAGGCAAAAAAACAGCAATATGGGCTGGGCCTCCGGTTAGTAGGTTAGTCCCAAAAATGATATAAATGTGTAAAATAAAGCCCATAAACATCCAAAAGGGGTAATATAATAGCATGGAACAATCAAAAATTATAGATGCGTTGGAGACATTTCAATTTGCGTGATACGGTGGTCAAAACCTTCGGAAGATTATATAATGATTTTTTACCGACCAAAATACGTAATGTGGAAGAAAACGGAGTCCGGGGGGCACACGAGGTGTCCATGAGACAGGGGGCGCGCCCAGTAGGGGTGGGCACGCCCCCACCCTCGTGGAGGCCTCGTGTCCTTCCCGGACTACTTATTTCTTCCTAAAATTCTTAAATATTCCAAAACTGATAAAAATTGCCATTAGAATTTTTTTGGAGTCGGTTTACTTACCGTACCACATACCTATTCCTTTTCGGAGTCTGGAACGCTCTGGAAAGTGTCCCTTATGTATTCCTCCGGGGTTATGGTTTCAATAATATTAGTTTCAACATTGATAGGATTACCTGAGATATAATGTTTAATTCTTTGACCGTTCACCACCCTCGGACTTGTGCCTTCGAAGTTTTTGATTTTTATGGCACCAGAATGATAGACCTCCCCGATAACGTAAGGACCTTCCCATTTAGAGAGAAGTTTTCCTGTAAAAAATCTTAAATGAGAGTTGAATAATAACACATAATCACCTACGTTAAACTCACGCTTTTGTATCCTTTTGTCATGCCAGCGTTTGACTTTTTCTTTGAATAGCTTGGCATTCTCATAGGCTTGGGTTCTCCATTCATCAAGTGAGCTAATATCAAACAACCTCTTCTCACCGGCAAGTTTGAAGTCATAATTGAGCTCTTTAATAGCCCAATATGCTTTATGTTCAAGTTCAAGAGGTAAATGACATGCTTTTCCATAAACCATCTTATATGGAGATATACCCATAGGATTTTTGTATGCAGTTCTATAGGCCGATAATGCATCATCAAGTTTCTTGGACTAATTCTTTCTAGATCTATTCACAGTCTTGTGCAAAATTAATTTGAGTTCTCTATTGCTCAACTCTACTTGACCACTAGACTGTGGGTGATAAGGAGATGTGATTCTATGATTACCATCATACTTAGCAAGCATTTTACGGAAAGCACCATGAATAAAATGTGAACCACCATCAGTCATAAGATATCTAGGGACTCCAAACCTCCGAAAAATAACTTCTTTAAGCATTTTAATAGAAGTGTTATGATCAGCACTACTAGTTGGAATAGCTTCTACCCACTTACACTACAAAAAAAGACACATCCGTGACATTTTGGGCCGAACGAATTTTTTTCTCTGTCATACATATGACACTTCTATGACAATAATTGTGACAAAACCCGGTATCATCGTAGATGTGGTGGGCTCCTACTTCTATGACAAAAAATCATGTCAAAAAATGGGCTTTTCGTCCTGGGCGGGCCGGAGACGCAGCTGCATGACATTCTTAAAAAACCGTGGTAGAAGCGAAGGGGAGGAAAATTTCGGGGAGTTCCCGGTTATGGTGGGAGGTCGGGGGCCGAGCGATGCGCGTTTCTCTCGTACATGTACGCGCGCGTGTGCAAGGCATTGGCTCTAACTGAACCCAAGCGAGGCGTTGGGCTCTAACTGAACCCGAGCGATTGCACTGCAGGCTACGCGTTACTGAACCCGAGCGATCGATCGATGGCTGTTAACTGAACCCGGTTGAGCTATTCCTTCGCTACTGCTGCTAACTGAAGTCGATCGATGCTGCCTCTGGGATGAACAGTGAGCGTTTGGGGGGTGGATGAACAGTGAGCGGTGGCTGTCGGTGTCAAAACCGGCGGATCTTGGGTAGGGGGTCCCGAACTGTGCGTCTAGGCGGATGGTAACAGGAGACAAGGGACACGATGTTTTTACCCAGGTTCGGGCCCTCTCGGTGGAGGTAAAACCCTACTCCTGCTTGATTAATATTGATGATATGGGTAGTACAAGAGTAGATCTACCACGAGATCAATGAGGCTAAACCCAAGAAGCTAGCCTATGGTATGATTGTTGTTCGTCCTACGGACTAAAACCCTCCGGTTTATTTAGACACCGGAGAGGGCTAGGGTTACACAGAGTCGGTTACAATGGTAGGAGATCTACATATCCGTCTTGCCAAGCTTGCCTTCCACGCCAAGGAAAGTCCCATCCGGACACTGGACGGAGTCTTCAATCTTGTATCTTCATAGTCTTGGAGTCCGTCCAACGATGATAGTTCGGCTATCCAGACACCCCCTAGTCCAGGACTCACTCAGTAGCCCCCGAACTAGGCTTCAATGACGATGAGTCCGGCGCATAGATTGTCTTCGGCATTGCGAGGCGGGTTCTTCTCCAAATTCCATGTACCTGTCGAATAGTGTCCAACTTCTTATAAATGTTGCGCTCCTTGGCTTCCACGCCCAATAATGGCCATCTTCCACGTGTCGAACGAATGCGAAAAGCCAGGGTATTTTTACACTTTCCCCCCTAGCTACGCAAATGAGCCACCTATAAAAGGGACGGGGATCTAGATCCGAATCACACCATCCTCCCTCCGCGAGCATTCATCGGAGCGCCTCTGACAAAAAAAATCCATTCCATCATGGACAGTCGACGCGGCTCCTCCTCTCGCGCTCCCAGCCCTCAGCATGGAGATTGGGAGAGATGCTCGGTCCCGCACAGCAATCTAGCAACGCTTCAAACCAAGGGATTTCTTCCCCCAGCCTTCATGGTGCCGGTTCGAGCCGGACTCGCCACCTACAAGGGCGGAAAGCAGGCGGAGAGCATCCCCAATCCCTCCAAAGGAGAGCGGGTATGCTTTGTCTCTTATCTAATAAGAGGACTTGGATTTCCAATACATCCGTTTCTCCGGGGGCTCCTGGAGTTCTACGGCCTCCAGCTGCACCACCTTACGCCTGCCTCCATTCTGCACATCGCGGGCTTCGTGGCCCTTTGCGAGTTGTTCTTGGGCGTCGAGGCTCATTTTGCGCTGTGAAAGAGATTATTCTGCCTTGTACCCCGTTCTCATGAGGGGTCAATATATCAAGTGGGCGGAGCCGAACTATGGCGCATCACCGGGACCGGATATCTATCCAGAACCCCGAAGAAGGCGTCCGAAGACTGGCCTTCGAAATGGTTTTATATAGAGGATGCCCCGCTACCAGACACAGTTCGGATCAGCCTCCCGGAGTTCAGTAATGCTCCTCTGAAGAAACGCCTAAGTTGGCGTCCGCGGGGCCCTCAACGGGAGAATGACAGTGACGTCCTTTACCTGATGGGCCGAATAAGATTATTGGCTCATTCCGGATTGACCATGATCGGAGTCATGGCCACATGCATTATGCGGGGGGTGCAGCCGCTCCAGTATAGGGGCCACCCCATGTGGGATTTCAACGGGGAGGATGATGCCACCCGCCACGGCCGTAAGGGGCCGGGATCGGTCGCCGATCTGGTGAAGAGTTTGTCCGGCCTGTATAAAGGAGAGAAGGAGGATTTTCTCCGTGTTAGTCCACTGAGCGGATTTTCTATGAACAATCCTCGAAGCTGGGTAAGCGGACATTTCTTTTTTGCCTATCCGATCCCCATTCCCATGGTTAAGTATCTCATTTTGTGATATCGACACAGGAACTGCGCCGGGCTATAGAGGACATACACAGCCCGCCTCCACAACCCGAGGATCCAGAACGGTCCCTCGATCCGGCCTCCGAAGAGGATCCGGATATAAAGGTGGAGCTGATCGACGGGGTGTTCCACCAACTTAGCATCGACAATGCTTTGGTCGCCATTACGGGATATTTCCAGTTTCCCAGGTAACTGTGACCGAAGTCTTGATACCATGATCCATCCGTGCTTATTTCTGATCACCGCATACGAATGGTGTTCCACAGGAGGTGCCTTTAAGGAGGGAAGCCGAGCCCGCGGCGGCTATCCAACAAGGGGCAGCTCGGCCGAGCAGGCGGAAAAAAAGTGCGGTGCGGATCGAGATGTCGCCGCAACGGTATGGCGCGCCACCGTGTTTCAAGGAAATATTCCAGGAAGGCATATTAACGTTCGTGACCTTTTCAGGAAGAAGAGCGCTCGCCAGACTGTGTCCGGAGAGGTTGCCAATCAAGCCTCCGCCAGCCAGGCTCCAACGCCGGGTCCAGAGGGGGAGGCTAACACAAGGCGCGCGTCGGATGCTCCTCCAACGGAGGATGCCGACAGGTTGTCCGCCACCCGATCTGAGGTGGAGAGCACCATGAATCACAGGCGCCGCCGGACAGTTTTCGTGACGCGTGTTTCTCCCTAGAGGCATTGAATGCCTTTAATTCGGGAGATGCGCACCTCCGTGCCACTCAAGATGGTCTAGCCAGAGCCACGGAGCAGTATGTGAAAGACATACGGGTGAGGAATTTCGACAGTTATATATGCCAGTAGCCCCCGAGACTTAAAGTAGTTAGAATAACTGATTTAAGGATCATTTGTTATGCAGGATCTTACAGAAAAGAATACCAACTGTCCCAGGAGCTGCAAGAGTGCAAGGCCCAACTTGAGGCCGCGCTAGCCGCAGCAGGGGAAGCCACAGAGACCCCCTCTGGTAATATATGCTTCTACAGAGAAGTAATTTGCTAAATGCGGCGTGTGTATAAGTCTGACAATAATTTTGCAGATGGTGCCGGACTAGATCCAGACAAGCAACAGCTCCTGCGCCGGCTAAAAGCCGGCGGGAAAGTGCATACAAGGGTGCGGCAAGAGAAAAATAATCTCCAAGATGCCAACACCCAGCTGGGCGAGGAACTAAAAGATGTTCGGGCCCAGCTGTCTGACTCCGTTAAGGAGAATCGGCGGCTTCGTCGCGGCATTTATAGTAAGTGCTTGAGCGAACCTCAAAAAAGAGTTTGGTGAGGAAGTCGACTAACAGAAATATGTCTGTAGGTATGCTCACAGGTCGTCCTGCAGAGGAAATGCCCGGTTCAACGGTGACCTTCTTCCCGAGCTGCTACAACTGCACGAACGAGTTCGGCAGGCGATGAGGGGCGTCGCCCAGGCCTTGTGTCCATCCATCTCCCTACCCGAAGGCCTTGGAGAGCTTGCAGAGAAGCTTCAGGGAGCACGGCGGCGCTTCCGGCTATGGAAGATATCGGCCTGCCGTCAAGGCGCCAGGGAGGCCTGGGCCATGGTGAAGACACGGTACACGAAGGCTGACCCAAACCACATGGCCGAGGTCAGACCTGTGGGGCCCGATGGGAAGGAGATCCCTGTAAGCTTAGTATACGGCCAAGTAGAGTTGGCCGCAAAGTATTCCCAGTGGGACTGTAAACTAGACAGCCTGTTAAATGGTATCGAAGAGGAATACGATCAGTCAATTTGACTATGTAATTTAAAATGACATGTAAAATGCCTTCTAGCCGGAGTGTAGATCGTTTGTCGTAGCGGACCTTTTCGCTTCGACCTCGGGACCCGACGGTCCGGAGTGTGTCCGAATACCCTCACGGCTATGTAAGAACCGGGGCATGCGTGGAGATCAGGCGTAGGGGTCATTAGTGCTTTATCAGACAAGTGTCCAACTAGTTATGTTATATTACAAGGTTAGTAAGAAACATCTTCTAGGGATAATAGTTCCATTAGGGGTTCCTTTCCCTGGGAGGCATGCCCTAAAGTGCATGTTCGGACTGTGAAAAAAGCAGAAAAGCATCTGGGGGCAGATAAATAAATAGGTAAGAAATCGTCTTTTAGTTCACCGGCCGAATATTCCCTTAAGAACGCTAGCTTTCGGCTTCACCCAGTCTGCGGTACACATCCGGCTGACCTGGTAGTAACAATCGCAGAGGTGCTCCCTTTACTACCTAGCCGAACAATCGGGAACGTAGGGGTAAGCACAGGAGCCAGGCAACTCAGCTTGGCCAAAACTTAAGTCATATCGATGCATATAATGGTGAATAAAAGGTACATGCAGAAGTTTGACGCATGTGTTGGGCATAAGGCTCGTATAAATAAGCTTCTGTTAAAGAAGCCCCCAGGTATAATGAGCGCGAGTAGCACGTCAAGTGTGTGCGAACAATGCGCAGACAAGCCTCCAAAGGCTTTAAGAAAAAGGAGGGGGAAGGGGAGAAATAAAAAGACAGCCAAAGCATAAAATGTAGACGGAGGAAGGAGACGAACTCAGAGTCCGGCGCTAGGCATAGAATCTTCGGAGACGGGCTGCATTCCATGGATTCGGCTCGAGTCGGTTATCCGATGCGTTTCGCAGACGGTACGCTCCGCCGGTCAGGAGTTGGTCGATGATGAAGGGACCTTCCCATTTGGGCTTGAGTTTGTCCTTTTTCTTGTCTGGCAGGCTTAGAACTAGTTCGCCAACATTGTAAGCTTTGGCCCGCACTTCTCTACATTGATATCTTCGAGCCTGCTGTTGATAGAATGCGGAACAAGCTTTTGCCACGTCGCGCTCCTCCTCTAAGGCGTCCAAACTGTCCTGCCGATCCAACTCGGCTTCTCTTTCTTCGTACATGCGCATGCGAGGTGAGTCATGAATTATGTCGCAGGGAAAAACTGCCTCTGCGTCGTATACCATAAAAAATGGTGTGAATCCGGTGGTGCGATTCGGCGTGGTCCGCAGCCCCCAGAGTACGGAGTCGAGCTCCTCTACCCAGTGCGTGTTAGATTCCTTGAGGGACCGCACTAGTCTGGGTTTAATGCCGCTCATGATTAGACCATTTGCTCGCTCGACTTGACTGTTAGTTTGAGGGTGATAGACTAAAGCGTAGTCGAGCTTGATGCCCATGTTTTGCACCAGAGTTTAACCTCGTCGGCCATGAAGTTTGTGCCGTTACGAGTGATGATGCTATGGGGGACGCCGTAACGGTGTACTACCCCTGATATGAAGTCTATCATGGGTCCGGATTCGGCCGTCTTAACTGGCTTGGCCTCTATCCATTTGGTGAATTTATCTACCATGACCAATAGGTATTTTTGCTTGTGGGTTCCTCCTTTAAGGGGTCCAACCATGTCAAGCCCCCAGACCACGAACGGCCAGGTGATGGGTATAGTTTTGAGGGCGGTGGGTGGCATGTGGCTTTGATTAGCAAAGAGCTGGCAACTGACGCATCGTTGGACTAAGTCCTGAGCATCTGCCCGGGCCGTCGGCCAATAAAATCCTGTACGGAAGGCCTTGCCTACAAGGGCCCGGGCTGCAGCGTGGTGCCCACCGAGTCCGGCATGAATTTCAGCCAGGAGATCTCGCCCTACCTCTTCGGAGATACACCTTTTTAGGACTCCGGTTGTGCTTTTTTATAAAGCTCTCCCTCATGGACCTTATAGGCTTTAGACCGCCGTACTATGCAGCGGGCCTCGTTTTGGTCCTCGGGAAGTTCCTGCCTAGTTAAGTAGGCTAGGAATGGTTCCGTCCACGGGGCAATGACTGCCATTATTTCGTGGGCTGAATGTGTTTTTTCATTGGCAGAACCACCGATTGTGTCAGAATGTTCGGTGTCGGGCGGTGCGGTTGGGTCCGGATTGTTGTTTCCGGACTCCCCTTCCCATAGTACGGATGGCTTGAAAAGCCGTTCCAGGAAGGTGTTGGGAGGGACGGCATCGCGCTTTGCGCCGATGCGTGCCAATACGTCCACCGCCTAGTTATTATCCCGGGCTATATGGTGAAATTCGAGCCCTTCAAACCGAGCTGACATTTTTAGGACGACGTTAAGCTGCCATTTTTGGATCCTTGGCGTCGAAGTCTCCATTTATTTGGGATATTGCGAGGTTCGAATCCCCGCGCACCTCTAAGCGTTTAATGCCCATGGAGACCGCCATCCGGAGGCCATGCAGAAGGGCCTCGTATTTAGCCACGTTGTTGGAGTCCGTGTACATTATCTGGAGTACGTATTGGACTGTGTCTCCGGTTGGGGATGTCAGGACGACGCCAGCCCCCAGGCCAGCTAACATTTTGGAGCCGTCGAAGTGCATGATCCAATTGGAATATGCGCCATACTCTTTAGGGAGTTCGGCTTCAGTCCATTCGGCGACGAAGTCAGCCAAAACTTGCGACTTGATAGCTCGCCGTGGTTTATAGGTTATGTCGAATCGGAGGAGCTCAATGGCCCATTTTGCAATCCGGCCAGTTGCATCGCGGTTGTTTATAATATCATTAAGAGGTACTTCGGATGCTACTGTTATCGAACACTCTTGAAAGTAGTGTCGCAGCTTCCAGGATGCCATGAACACCGTGTACGCTATCTTTTGATAATGTGGATACCGGGACTTGCATGGAGTTAGGACAGTGGACACATAGTAAACTGGTTTTTGAAGAGGGAACTTGTGTCCGTCCGTTTCTCGTTCGACGACGAGCACCGTGCTTACAACTTGATGTGTTGCTGCGATATATAATGACATTGGTTCGCCCATATTGGGCGCGGCCAGGACCAGATTTGTTGCCAATATGGCTTTTATTTCTTCGAGTCCGGCCGTGGGGGCATCCGTCCACTCGAAGTGTTCCGTGCGCCGGAGGAGGCGATAAAGGGGTAATGCCTTTTCACCCAAGCGGGAGATAAAGCGGCTTAGAGCCGCCACGCATCCTGTCAATTTTTGAATTTGTTTGAGGTCTTTTGGGATATCCAATTGTGACAAAGCTCGGGTCTTGGCTGGGTTTTCTTCAATTCCTCTACCGGATATAATGAAGCCCAAGAGCTTTCTGGCTGGTACGCCGAAGACGCATTTTTTCGGATTCAGCTTAATGTCGTATGTTCGGAGATTGTCGAATGTGAGTCTCAAGTCGTCTACTAGAGTTTCGACATGCTTTGATTTGACGACCACATCATCTATGTATGCCTCCACTGTTTTGCCGATCTGGTTTGCCAGACATGTCTGAATCATGCGCTGATATGTTGCGCCGGCGTTTTTGAGCCTGAAGGGCATTGTTTTGAAGCAGAATGGGCCGTATGGAGTGATGAATGCCGTTGCGGCTTGGTCTGGTTCCGCCATCTTGATTTGGTGGTAGCAGGAGTAAGCGTCGAGGAAGCACAATGAATCGTGCCCAGCGTTAGCGTCGATAATTTGATCAATGCGGGGGAGGGGGAAGGGATCCTTTGGGCAAGCCTTGTTAAGGTCCTTGAAGTCAACACATAGGCGCCGGGATTTATCTTTCTTTGGTACCATCACCAGGTTTGCTAGCCAATCCGGATGTTTTATATCTCTGATGAATCCGGCTTCCAATAGTTTGGCTAGCTGCTCTCCCATTGCCTGTCTCTTGGGTTGGGAAAATCGCCGAAGAGCCTGTTTGAGTGTCTTGAATCCTTTTAGGATGTTTAGGCTGTGCTCGGCCAGCCGTCGTGGGATTCCTGGCATGTCTGAAGGTTGCCAGGAAAAAATGTCCCAATTTTCCCGTAAGGATTCTTGTAGTGCAGCGTCTACATCGAGGTTTAACTGTGCCCCAATGGATGCCGTCTTTGTAGGGTCCATTGGATGGACTTGTAATTTGACTATTTCGTCCGCTGGCTTAAAAGAGGTGGACTTGGATCTCTTGTTGAGTATCACATCGTCCCTGTTCACCGTGGAGCGCAGCGCAGTGAGTTCCTCGGCCGCTAGGGCTTCGGATAGTGCCTCGAGGGCTAGTGCGGCTGTCTTATTTTCGGCACGGAGTGCTATGTCCGGATCACTGGCAAGAGTGATGATTCCGTTGGGACCGGGCATTTTGAGCTTCATGTACCCGTAATGGGGAATAGCTTGAAAAATTGTGAATGCCTCTCGCCCTAATAAAGAGTGATATCCGTTGCTGAACGAGGCCACTTGGAGCGTGACCTCCTCGGACCTGTAATTGTCCGGCGAGCCGAACACCACATCCAGTGTATTTTTTCCTGTGTAGCGTGCTTCCCGACTAGGGATTATTCCTCTAAAGGTTGTTCTGCTTCGCTCAATGCGGCTCCAGTCTATTTCCATTTTTCGAAGGGTTTCCTCGTAAATGAGGTTTAATCCGCTGCCACCTTCCATGAGTACCTTGGTAAGGCGAAAGCCATCCACTATTGGACTGAGGACCAATGCGGCTGGTCCTCGGGCTGTTCGGAATTTAGGTTCGTCACTGGCGTTAAAGGTAATAGCCGTGTCACTCCATGGATTTATTGTTGCTACTTGGTAGACTTCGGCAAAGCTGCATAGTGTTCGTTTCCGCATATTATTTGATGCGAAAGTCTCGAAGACTGTTAATACCGTACTGGTGTTGCTGGGCTGGCTCTCTAGGGCTAGAAGCTCTTCGCCACTTTTGGCCACCTGCCGTAGTATCCAACATGCTCGAAGGCTATGAGTTGGAGTGGCGTCCTCTGTACTATGAATTTTGCAGGGTCCATTGAGCCATCCCTCCAGTACGGTTCCGTGCCCTTTAGGGGTTTTTTGCTTTTTGGTATTTAACCCAGGGGTCTGGCGATGATGCACCCTTTGATTTCGGACTAGGGTTGTATTCGGGGCCGGATTATCCCAAAATTTGGTTTCGGTTTTCCAGGCGCTCTCCATCGCATAGTTCGTACTATGGACGCCAAGTCGGCAAAACGTGTAATTTCACGACGACTTATGGCGTTTTGGATTCCTTTGTCCGTGCAATTATTGCAGAAAAGTGAAATTGCGTCTTCCTCGCGGCAGTCCTTTATCCTGTCCATAACCAGGAGGAATCTGGCCCAGTAATGGTGTACTGTTTCGGCGGGCTCTTGCCGGATGAATCTGGCCCAATAAAACCAGGAGGAATCTGGCCCAGCTACACTCTGTTGCCTCGGGATGAACAGGACCCCGTGGTGTGGTGGAGGGCTGGATGAACAGTAGACGGTGGAGGGGTGCCCGTGGAGGGGTGGTTGAACAGGACCCTGTGGTGTGGAGGGATGGATGAACAGTAGATGGTGGAGGGGTGCCTATGGAGGGGTGGTTGAACAGTAGCCGGTGGAGTAGCGCATGGTGGAGGCTGGATGAACAGGAGCCCGTGGAGGCTGGAGGAGGTCGACGGTAGCCCGTGGAGGCTGGAGGAGGTCGACGGTGGAGATGAACAGTATCCCGTGGAGTCCCGTTTTGCGGTACGCCACACCCCTCCCGATGAACAGGACCCCCGTTTCGACCGTAGCGCTCCAACACAAGTCCGTTTCGTCCGTTTTGCGGTACGCCACACCCCTCCCGATCAACAGGACCCCTGTTTTGACCGTAGGAGGTCCGTTTCGTCCGTTTTGCGGTACGCCACACCCCTCCCGATCAACAGGACCCCCGTTTTGACCGTAGGAGGTCCATTTCCTCCGTTTTGCGGTATGCCACACCCCTCCCGATCAACAGGACCCCGTTCTGAATGTAGGATGTCCGTTTCCTCCGTTCTGCGGTACGCCAGGCCTCGTTTCCATCGCCTGCTCCGTCCAAGCCTCCCCGATGAACACGACCACGCATTCCGTTCCTACACAGCCGGTTGGCTCCCACACGTTCCGTTGCCTCCCGATGAACAGAACGCATTCCGTTGCTTCCCCATGAACACTGCCCTCGCCGTACGTATGCGTGAGTAGGCGTTCGAGACCCCGCCCGTATGTACACATACGTGGCCGTTTTTTCTTTCTTGCACCCTGGCCGCTGTACGTACATGTACATGCTACGTGCGCGCCTCTACATCCACCAATATATATGGACGTACACGTTTGCGACCAGAACGACAACGCTACGTATGCTTCGACCAGGTGGGTCCCGACTGTCAGGCACTTCCTTGCGTGCGAAGATGTAGCTGGTGGGTCCCAGTAGTCAGGGGGGTGAATCATTTTTTTTTGCCCGGACACACTTCCTTGTGTGCGAAGATGTAGCTGGTGGGTCCCAGCAGTCAGGGGAAACGTTTTTTTGTGAAATACGGTGGCCCGTCCGGCGGGTCCCCGCTGTCAGGTGGAGGAATAATTATTTTCTGCATAATAAGGAGGCACTTCCTTGCTGCGGCCGTGGACCCAGCTGTCAGCCTCTCCACGTACAGTCCACGTCTGATGAAAGTCGTTCCTTGACCATGTTGACCACGCCGCGCCGAGAGCACCAGGGCGGTGGACGACGGCGAGGCCTAGGAAGGGGACGACGGGGAGCCGGGGAAGACGCGGCAGTGGAAGCCCGCGCGGAGAGGAATACAAGGGTTCACTGGTTCGGCTGTGGTGTGAGGCTGCCATCGCTGCAGGGCCTGGCCAGCAATGGGAATAGTAGGGGCGGTGAGGCCTCCGCGGTAGCACATCCGGCCACGGTAGGCAGGAACATGCGGCACGACCGGCGCTGCTTTGGGCGGCTGGAGCAAGAAGACCAGAGGGTGAAGAAGCACTACGGCCGTTGGATGGACATCGTACGGTCACTGGAGCTAGAATCGTTTATATTGACTAAGTTGACAAAGCCCTCCATCCCCGTCAACTTAGTAGGCCCACAAGTCAGCCTCCCATCAAGGTGGGTCCCAGCTAGCAGGGGGTATTCATTTTTTTGTGCGTAATAAGGAGGCACTTCCGGTGGGTCCGAGCTGACAGCAGGGGAACGTTTTTTTGTGAAATATGGTGGCCCGTTGGGTGGGTCCCGGCAGTCAGGGGCAAACGTTTTTTTCACGAAATACTGGTGGCCCGTCCGGTGGGTCCCTGCTGTCAGGTGGAGGAATAATTATTTTCTGCGTAATAAGGAGGCACTTCCTTGCGTCTGCCGTGGATCCAGCTGTCAGCCTCTCCACGTACAGTATTCTTCCGATGGAATTCGGTTGTTGACCACATTGACCATGCCGCGCCGAGAGCACCACGGCGGTGGACGACAGCGAGGCCTAGGAAGGGGACGATGCGGAGCCGGAGAAGACGCGACAGTGGATGCCCACGCAAAGAGGAGTACGAGGGTTCACTGGTTCGGCTGCGCTGTCGTCGTCACAGAATAATAGGGGGTGTTAGTGAGTGGAGTGGAGGGATGGCCTGGCCAGCGGTGGGAGTAGTATGGGGGTGGTGAGGCCTCTGCGGCAGCACAGCCGGCCATGGGAGGCAGGAGCAGGCGGCACGACCGGTGCTGCTTTGGGCGGCTGGAGCAAGAAGACCAGAGGTTGAAGAAGCACTACGGCCGTTGGATGGACATCGTACTGTCAGTCGAGCTAGAATCATGCATATTGACTAAGTTGACAAAGCCCTTCGTCCCCGTCAACTTAGTAGGCCCACTATACTGGGTCCCAACTAGCAGGGGGAGTATTCATTTTTTTCTGCGTAATAAGGAGGCACTTCCTTGCGTGCGAAGATATAGCTGGTGGGTCCGAGCTGTCAGCGGCGGTAACATTTTTTTCGTGAAATACAGAGGCCCTTTCGGTGGGTCCCAGATGTCAGGCGAAGGAATCATTATTTTGTGCGTAATAAGGAGGCATTTCCTGGCGTGCGGCCGTGGACCCAGCTGTCGGCCTCTCCATGTACAATCCACTTCAGATGCATGTCGGTCGTTGACCACGTTGACCAGGCCGCGCCGAGAGCACCAGGGCGGTGGACGATGGCGAGGCCTGGGAAGGGAACGACACGGAGGCAGGGAAGACTCGGCAGTTGTTTCCCACGCAGAGGGGAGTACGATTGTACGAGGGTTTACTGGTTCGTCTGCCGTCGCCAGAGAATAACAGCAGGTGTGTGACTCTGGGTGAGTAGAGGGATAGCTAGGCCGGCGATGGGAGTATGGTGGGGCGGTGAGGCCTGCGTGGCAGCACAGCCAGCCGCGGGGAGGAGGGAGCAGGCAGTCCCGCCGGCGCTTGTTTGAGCGGATGGAGCAGGAAGAGCAGAGATTGAAGAAGCACGACGGCCCTTGGATGGACATCCAACAGTATACAATCCATCTGTGGAAAGCCTCAAATCTGTGGAAAACAACATACAACCCATCTGCCATTATTTCAAATAATTTACAACCCATTTGCTAATTCTTACAGGTTTTTTTGGAGCCCATATTCTTTTTGTTAGCATTACAACCCATATTGTGGCCCCGGTTAAAAAATTATACGAATTTTTGCATATGTCGGTGCGGTCTGAACTGTTTTTAATCCCGAAATTTCGAGTCACATTCAGACTGATTTTAATAATAAATGTATATCAATATAAAATCCAATAAATTGTCCATGCATAAAAATAAATGCAATTTAAAATCTCGAAATGAAAAAAAGATATTTGAAACTAATTGCCGGTTTGATGTGTTTTAAAAATGTACAGCCCATTTCTCATTACTGATAGGCCATTTTCTCGGTCAGCCAAATGAAGCTCTCCTCGTCTTGAAAGATTTTTAGCCCAACAGGCTTGATAAAGCGATTTACTGGACAAATCACAAAAAACTGGGCTAGCCATTTTTAGAAACAAAAAAAACTACTGGGCTGGTCTATGGTAAACATAAAAGAAAAGGCTGTCTAGACAGGCCAGAGTGTCCCGCACAGCCCAGTTGACACCCTGCTTCTGTCTCAAAAACAAATTAGATAAATGCCACTCCAATTATGGCGATTCATAAAAATGCCACTGCAATTTCCAAACTTCGAAAAATGCCACTGCAATTTTTGCAAACTTTGAAAAACGCCACTGCAGTTTGCAAACTTTGAAAAACGCCACTCCAGACTTCGAAAAATGCCACTAGAAATGGCATGAAATGGCATTTTTCAAAGTTTGGAAATTGCAGTGGCATTTCTCGGATACACCAGATTTGGAGTGGCATTTATCAAATTAACCCAAGACAAAAATAACTGGGCGAGCTGCTAGGTCCCTGGTGTCAGCCGCTCATTGTGCAATTCTCTCATTTATTGACTACGTTGACAATGTCATGGGACCCAGATGTCAGAAATCCACTAGGAGGAGCCATTTTTTTATTGGCTTGAAATAAGGAGGCACTTGCTTGCGTACTGCCATGACCTTGGCGGGTCCCTGCTGTCATCCTCTCCACGTACAATCATCTCCTGATTGTGTATGCGTCAACTTGCTAGGCCTACAAGTCAGCCTCTAAACCCGTGGAGGACAAATACAACCCATTTAAAAAAATAACATCCCATTCCATACGTTCAAATGGAAAGTTCAACATTCAGAGCAAAGTAACAGGTCTGATCCACATATAAAGTACTGAACTTCCACGTTGACAACCATCATAGCCAAGTTAACTATCTACTCCCACTAATACTCTAGTAGCGTACAAGTACTAACTTACTCTTAGCTAACTAGACGATGCCAGCCGCCATCTGTGGTACATGCTAAACACCGGCACCGGCGTCCTGTGCCTTGCCTCGGACTTGCAAGAGGTGCGATAGGGCTCGTTGCTCGCGCGCGTTGGCCCTTTCCATGTCGGCGTGGTCCACCGAAGCTTCGGCTTCCAAGCGGGAAACCCACTTGACGCGTTGGTAGTAAAAATCGGCATCGCGAACGTGTGCGTGCCCGACAGCCTCCAGGGCTATTTGTTGGGCGTCGGCCTCCATGTAGTCGGCCCAGTTGCAGGCGCTCTGCTCGCGACTCAGAGCATCGGTGCGCTACTACTCCATGTCCCGCTGGCGGCGCAAATCACCGATACTGTAACGCCCCGGATCCGATGCGCCAGGTGTCTGCCAGTTATTCGCCGTTGTTGCCATGTCATTTGCTTGCGTGTTGCACTTTGCCATGTCATCATCTGCATTTCATATCATGTCATGATGTGCATTTCATTTTGCATACGTGTTCGTTTCATGCACCCGAGTTTTTTCCCCGTTGTCCATTTTGCAATCCGGCACTCCTATGTCATCCGGCATCCCCTTTGGCCTCTCTTTTGTGTGCGGGTGTTAAACTTTCTCGGAATGGCATGAGGTTTGCCAACCGGCCTTGGTACATCACCAGTAGACCGCCTGTCAAGTTTCGTGCCATTTGGAGTCCGTTTGATACTCCAACGGTTAACCGGGTAACCGTAAAGCCTCTTTTGTTTGCAGCCCAACACCCCTTCCAAAGTGGCCCAAAGCCCATCTAACTCCCCTCCATGCTCTCGGTCGTTCGATCACGATCGCGTGGCCGAAAACCGTACCTCATTTGGAGTCTCCTAGCTCCCTCTACCTATATATATGCCCTCCCCCTCCAAATTCGCGGTCTAATCCCCCGAAACCCTAGATCCATCCCCTCCGCCTCGCCAGACACGTCCGCGTCGCGCCGGACATGTCCGCGCCGCCGCGCCCGTCCAATCGCGGCCTGCAGCATGGCATTCGCCGCCTCCCACCGCCGCCGGCCCGCGGGGCCTGAGCTGGGCCCGTGCGGCCCGCCCGCTGCCGCCTCCGCGCCCGAGGCGCCGCCGCCACCACCCCGACCGGCTCCCCGCGCCGGCGCCAGCCGGGCTCGCCCCGCTGCCGCCCCGTCCCCCGTCGTCCAGCCGCCGCCGCGCCTCGACTCCCGGCCGCGCCGCCGCCTGCCGCTGGAGGCCGGCGCCCCGCCTCTGCGCTCCTCCCTAGCCGGAGCCCGAGCTCCCGTCGCCGCCGCGTTGACCGCGACCCCCGCGCCCGAGGCCTCCTCTGCCGCGCCTCTCCGTCGCCCCTCCGCCTCGACCCGGACCGGATCCGGCGAGATCCGGCCGGAGGAGCCCCGGATCCGCCTCCCCGGCCCCGTCCCCGACAGCTCTGGCGACTTTTCCGGCGAGATCCACTGCCAGGTTGACTTTCCCGCGAGGTCCAAATTCCACTAAGTCCTCAGGATTTTTGCATAATCATGCCATGTTCATCATGTTGTATCTCTGCATCCGTAGCTCCGTTTCGTGCGTGTAAGACGTCAAATTGTTCGTCTCGACGAGTACTTAATTTCATTCCATTTCATCATTTCCATTTGAGCTCATCTTGATGCCCGAAATGCTGTTCGAAGAGTGCATGTTGCTGTTAACCTGCTGAAACTGTTATAACTTGCTCATTTGTCATTTTTGCCATGATTGATGTGTGCATCCTATGAGGTTGATGTCTATATGTGTTTTTGTGACTTGTGTAGTGAGTGCATCAAGCTTGTTAAGTAGGGCACTTGCTGTTGCTGTTTTGCTTGGCTGATTCTGTTATATTTTGTTGCTATGTTAACATGCTTCTACTAATCATTCTATGCATAATCTGGAGATGTTCTATAAACATGTTTTGATCTACATGTCTTTCTCTATCCATTCATGCCCTTGGTTGCATTTATAGACTATAGTAGCTTGTTGTAATCTTGCTCCAAAGTTGCTAAACGATGTTGCTGTCAGGCTGTTAACATTAAGTTCAATGTTTCCATGATTGTTTTCTAGTGATCCATGCACCCTATGAACTTGCTATTGCCATTCTTAGATTCATAAACATGTCTTCTTACTGTTGGTTGCCTTTCCATGTCATGCATTTCTCTGTGGTGAGTGGTTCAAGCTCACGAACATGCCTACTTATTATTGTTCCTGCCATGTTTGAATCTGTCATATAACTTGCCATGTTTACATGGGTGCCATCATATTTTCTATGCCTTTTTGGATCATGGTCAGTAAGGAACTTTTGATCTATGCTTTTAGTAGATTCATGCCATACCTTTGTTTGCCATGATATGTTCCTGTAATATGTTGTTTGATAGCTCTAAACATTGCAACCTGATGTTATTTCTGCAAAGTCTGAAATTGTTATTATTTGCAATCTTACCATGTGTGTTTGAGCATGTTCTAGTATTTTCTGGAGATAGCTCAGTGTTCATGTTTTGTTGTGCTTTACCTGTACTTAATGCTCATGCCTTTTGTTCTTATGTTGGGGTGCTGTAGCATGTTGTTTTGATGCTTGCAATATGCCTAGTTGCTGTTATGGACAGATTGTTGCTATGACTTGTATAGAGTGTGTTGAACCGTTGCTCCGTTTTGAGCGTGCTCTATATGAAACTTGCTTGATTTTTCATGTAGCTTCACATTATCATGTTGCATATTTGTTTTGAGGTGTTTGCTTGATGTTTGTATGCATTTTGCATCAATGCCATGTTTAACTTGTTTTGCTCATATCTTCTAGGCCGTTGCTCCGAATTAAATGAACTTTATATGTAAATTGACTAGAATTTCATGTAGATCATCTTGGTGCATCTTAACTTGCTGTTTGACAACTTGAACATAATGTTTATTCAGATCTGGACCAACTTTGAAATATGCATATGAGGACTTACCGGAATTGTTATATGTTGTTTCCGGCCTCATTTAAACTTGCCTTGATGTGTTGTTCTTGTTTGCATCATCTCTTGCCATGAGTAGCCTCATCTAGCTTTCTCATGCATCATGCTTGTTGTGCATCATGTCTTGCCTATGTGTGGTGTGTTTACCATGTTGTGTGCTTCTACTCGATAGTTCCCGTTTCGTTGCGATCGTGAGGATGTGTTCGTCTACGCTTGGTTCATCTTCGTGGCTTCATCTTCTTCATGCACTCGTTCTTCTTCCTTGCGGGATTTCAGGTAAGATGACCGCTACCCTGGATCTCACTACTATCATTGCTATACTAGTTGCTTCGTTCTATCGCTATGCTGCGTTACCTATCATTTGCTCTTCAAGCCTCCCAAATTGCCATGAACCTCTAACCTTTGACACCATTCCTAGCAAACCATTGCTTGGCTATGTTACCGCTTTGCTCAGCCTCTCTTATAGCGTTGCTAGTTGCAGGTGAAGTTGAAGATTTCTCCATGGTGGACAGGGTTATGTTGGGATATCACAATATCTCTTATATTATTAATGCATCTATATACTTGGTAAAGGGTGGAAGGCTTGGCCTTATGCCTCGTGTTTTGTTCCACTCTTGCCGCCCTAGTTTCCGTCATACCGGTGTTATGTTCCTGGATTTTGCGTTCCTTACGCGGTCGGGTGATTTATGGGACCCCCCTGACAGTTAGCTTTGAATAAAACTTGTCCAACAAGGCCCAACCTTGGTTTTACCATTTGCCTCACCACCACCTACACCTTTCCCTTGGGTCGGCCAACCCGAGGGTCATCTTTATTTTAGCCCCCCCCCCGGGCCAGTGCTTCTCTAAGTGCTGGTCCGAACCGAGCGATGTCCGGCGCCCCCTGGGCAACCAGGGTCTATGCCAACCCGACGTCTGGCTCATCCGGTGTGCCCTGAGAACGAGATATGTGCAGCTCCTATCGGGATTTGTCGGCACAGCGGGAGGTCTTGCTGGTCTTGTTTTACCATTGTCGAAATGTCTTGTAAACCGGGATTCCGAGACTGATCGGGTCTTCCTGGGAGAAGGAATATCCTTCGTTGATCGCGAGAGCTTATCATGGGCTAAGTTGGGACACCCCTGCAGGGTTATAAACTTTCGAGAGCCGTGCCCGCGGTTATGTGGCAGATGGGAATTTGTTAATGTCCGGTTGTAGATAACTTGACACCAGATCCGAATTAAAACGCATCAACCGCGTGTGTAGCCGTGATGGTCTCTTCTTGGCGGAGTCCGGGAAGTGAACACGGTTTCTGTGTTATGATTGATCTAAGTAGGTGTTTAGGATCACCTCTTGATCATTGCTAGCTTCACGACCGTTCCGCTTGCTCTCTTCTCGCTCTTATTTGCGTATGTTAGCCACCATATATGCTTAGTCGCTGCTGCAACCTCACCACTTTACCCCTTCCTTTCCCATTAAGCTTTGCTAGTCTTGATACCCATGGTAATGGGATTGCTGAGTCCTCGTGGCTCACAGATTACTACAACAACAGTTGCAGGTACAGGTTATGCGATGGTCTTGACGCGAGAGCGATGTTTGCTTGTTTGGAGTTCTTCTTCTGCTGCTTCTTCGATCAGGGGATAGGTTCCAGGTCGGCAGCCTGGGCTAGCAGGGTGGATATTGTTTGAGTTTCTGTTTATGAATCATCCGTAGTCAGATGTTGTTCTTGTATGTTGTATTGTTGTATTCATGTGGCATTGTATGCCTTTTGTATGTATCCCCATCTATTATGTAATGTTGATGTAATGATATCCACCTTGCAAAAGCATTCCAATATGCGGGTCTATCCTTGGTGGGACCTTCGAGTTCCTTTTGGATAGGGTCGCATATTGGGCGTGACAGATACGCTGCTCCTTCGCTAGGCGGTCGTGCTCCAACAACTCCTACTCCTCCGCCATGCGGTCGCGCTCCAACAACTCCTCGATCTCCGCATTGCCATCTAAAGACAGATAGAATTCCTCATCCCTCCGTCTGCCTTCCGGTGAAAAACCGAACACTAGTTTCGGCGGTGACCGCCTCCGGCGTCGCCTACCGCGGACGGGCGGGGGCATGGTGGACGTGGCGAGCGACGTCGGGCCGGTAGGGGCTTATGAGGATATGGCGAGTTGGGTCACGGTGGCACCGGAGAAGGCCGGGAAACAGTACTTACAAGGGGAAGGTAGCGCGATGGCCTTCAGAATTCAATGCATAATGGCTTAGCGCGCCAGCTTGCTATGGAAAACTAGAGAAACTGAAATTATGACTATGTCGTCCCGTCCCATCTGGGTCGCACGCCGGCATGGCGGTCAAACGAGTGCACTCCAATCATCTCCCTCCTTGTCAATAATGATTCCATGGATTTAATAAGCCAGCAACAATTCAAGCGTATCTTTTTTTGCATCAGTTAGCTGCCTTAATTATGGCCGGCTGCATGCATGCACTCAGAATCGCTCGCAGGCAGTACGCGAAGCAGCATGCAACGAGTCGCAGCCGAGGGCACGCATGCAGCCACTTAAATCACTGGAATTAATTAGGCTTAAACTTCCGCATGCCGTTAATTATTGCCATGCCTTGGTATTGCTACTTTGCTCACGGGACTAAGAGCTAGTACAATAGAGCTGAGTCAGCGGGCTATAAGGAATAAACTAGTATATTTCTGCTTAGTTGGAGGAAAGAGAAGAGAAGAGAGAAGGTAAGCGAGCTCTTCGTGAGGAGCCAGCTCTAGCACGTGCTCCTAGGCATTTTGTGAGAATGAAAGGTGGGCCACATAATAAATAGTACATTCTTTTGATCTACTATTGTACATGTTGACTATAAGATGGGCTGTAGATGACATGGCAGTGGCTTATAGCCAGCAGCTGGCTATACTATTAACCATGCTCCAATAAACCCGGACGGAGGGAGTACCTTGGTTGGTGAGAGGTTTGAATTAAGCCCTGCAAACCGGAAAGGAGGTACTAGTACATGCGTGATCCGCTATTTATTCGTGTAGGATCGAGTAGGTCGTTTCTTGAATTGAGCCCTACAAACCGGAAAGGAGGTAGCACATGCGTGATCCACTATATATCCGTGTAGGATCGATAGTGTAGCTTGTCAGTTTCTTCAGAGGTAGGCATTTTTATCCATGTAGGATCGATAGTGTAGCTTGTCAGTTTCTTCGTAAGTAGGCATTTTTATTCAAAAAACTGCCACTTCGCGTCTTGCGTCGCAAATAAAACTGCCAGGAGCGCATTTGTAGGCTAGCTAGTGATTGATCAGTAACTTGTAAACACTGAGCGAACGGAAATAAGTAACTGTTAATGCATCTCAATGATTCACAGATCATATACAAATATGTAGCTCCAAAAGCGAAGATCAGCCACTTCAGATCTTGCATCGCAACTAAAACTAACTAGTATGATTCCCATACATAAGATCAACATGTTAATGCATCTCAATGATTCACAGATCATATACAAATATGTAGCTCCAAAAGCAAAGATCTATAAAAAACAACTGTTCTTCCTACTAACATGGATGCTTCTCTTGGCTAACATTCAGTACAGACTGAAAGACAAATTTGTTTATGAAGTCTACAATTTCTCTTGCAAATGTAAGTGGTTTCACCAACAGCTGGAACCATGAGAATGAACCACACATGATGGAGGAACATCCACTGCAATATGATTTGGTCTTCTCTCGATCACACCGCGAGACTATTTTCGGAATACAAACTTTAACTTAGGGAAAATGATGCCCATTGTATAATCAGACCAAAGCAATGAAGCACCTAGTGTTGGCCAGTAAATAGTACAGTACTACTTTTCTGCAGTCCATGAAGTGACTATCCAATCTTTCTGTGTCTATTTTCAAACGGCACTGCATGCAGTGACTATACTATTCTCTTGTGCAGTTCAACCAAAATTGCGGACACTTTGTTTGTTTGCCAAATAGCAACGGGCAGACATCTCTGTCTGCACAAATATCAAGTAGCTAGTAAACATATACCACACCATGTTCGCAGTGATGGAAGAGGTGAAATCGATACAACCGAAATTGAGCATCCAATCATTGAATCCTGTCCCGCACCTCCAATGTAGGTCCACCCTGCCAATAAATTCACATGCAAACCACTAGTATTACTATCTAATGATAGTACAAAAGGAGTAGGAAGATAGTAGCAAACCATGTACCTTCGTAATGAACAACTCATAGTGCCACCAATTGGACATAAAGGTTTGGAAAAAAACATCTTATATTTACTAATTGGAGGCACCGTTCGAGTCTGCACGTTAATCCTATAAAATTTTCTATAATAACTGTTAGATTTTAATAAATGTCATCGTTCGAGCCTCCGTGTTAATCCTATAAAAATCCCTATAATAACCGTTAGATTTTAATAAATGTCTAAGATTAAAGGAAAGCACCGTACCTATATTTTCCACAAGCTCTAGAGTCCTGAATGGCTACAACTACCGAGTAATAATACAACCATTTAAAACAAGGTGATAGTACGACTTCCGAATCTCAAGGATAGGAAAGGTGGAGTCTTTTATTTCCACGTCATAGAGAATTAGCCATAGAGTCCACATATTATCATACATGGAAACGTGCAGCAAAAAAATCACCAAAAAACTAATGTCTTAGTGCATGTGTAAAGTAGCCAGCAACCATGAATCTATCAAAAAAAATCTATATACAGGCATATCAGTGTATTCGTTTCTAAAAAATCATGAACTACACAACAACCAATGCGTGAATGTATTCATACTTTAGCATGCTCCTTGATAAATCACATGTAGATATATACTCCCTCCGTTCCAAAATAGATGACCCAACTTTGTACTAAAGTTAGTACAAAGTTGAGTCATCTATTTGAAACGGAGGGAGTAGGTGATATGTATCTATTTATCTATACCTCTGTACATATACTAATTAGGCTCTCCCAAGAAATTCCCACACTAATTAGAAAATATGAGCCATTTATCTGATTTGACTTATTACGATGTAGATTAATCAATTTAATCCCCTCACGGTTTCTAAAGAAACAAAAAATAGGAAATCTCCCTATACAAAATGCTATAGTAGAATTGGTCATGATCGGATCAGTTTTCATAGTAACATAAGAAAAAAAAGACGATCTTACTCTACAAAAATAGAACTACTAGAATAAGACAATATCGCATCACTTTTTATAGTAACATGTTTCCACGAAACAAACGATCATTTTACAAAAAAAACAAGAAGAATAGATCATGATCTGGCCACGAAACAAATGACTGTTTTCCAAAACACTAGGAAAAATTGATCACAATCTAATAAAGAAAGGTCATGGTCCCAAACTCTTAACTTTCACAATTGTGTCCTAAAAGTAACTCTCCAACAAATAATTCAATTCCCATCTTTTTCTATCTAGCTCAACAACTCTACCCGACGTGGCTGCAACAGAGTGATTTTTTTGTTGGGTTAGCCTAAGGTCTATATGGAACTATTTTTTGAAGTAGCATAACATAACTGCATAGCCGTTCTTTTGCCCATCGATATGATAATTGTCTCAATGGGTTTTACAAAGTGAATTTGCAAGGATACAAGATTTTGAATCAAACTATTAATGAACGAAAACTATAGTAATATTTTCTAACAAAATAAATATAATATTTTTAGGTTAAGGTATGTTATCTAATAAATATTAATCCTTTTACAAATGGAAACAACAGTAATATTTCTCATGGAGACTCAACTACTAGATATACACAGAAGTATATTGGTGAAATCATCATCCTGTCGTGCACTACATTCTTCATAATATGCATTAATAACATATTGGTAGATCAATTGAAAAGAATGTATTCTTTCTGCCACACGGGTTGACGACTAGTGCTCCTAATGTTGAACCAGCTGGACTTTTTGTGCAGTTCCACTAAAATCAAGCGTCCCTGTTTGCATAGATATTGAAAGTGTGATTACTATCAAAGTGGCACTAGTTGAAGCATAGACTCACAAATATAAGCATTCCAATTTCTTAATGGGAAAAGGTAGCAAGACTATTTCTAACCACCTGTTTGAAGGAATAAATAAAGCAACAGTAGCTGATGTCAGGAAGGCATATATAGTTTTTTCTGAAAAATTGAGCCATTCCTGACCTTTCCCCTTCTTTTAAGAAAATTTTGTGCAGTTCTACTAAAATAAAATGCCATCACCGCCTTGACAATTTAGTGACATTGTACAAAAGGAAATGACTTAACATTACATCATGATGCCAGGTATGTAGTCGACAAGCATTAGAGACAAACATACAAACCTCCTCCGATAACATAATGAACATTAATTTTAACAAAGGTGTGACTAGCTTTACCGGGATAATTTGAGTGAACTCTACACCCTCTGTTCCTTAATATAAGACGTTTTCGTGATTCAATTTAAAGTACCCAAACGTCAAGTATTTAGAAAAACAGGTAGTAGTTTTCTTGAGCACATATCTGGGAAAGCTTGCCACACTTTATTTATGTCCATACGCTAATGCAACACCATTCGAATACTACAAATATACACTAATCCAGTGGCTAGTGCAACAGTAGAGTAGTTAGTTTATTACAGGGTACAGTACAATGGTTTTACTGAATAGATTTCAATAAACTCTAGCACTGAAAGGTTTCTATAAGAATTAACAAAACAAAATGTAAAGGTAACAAGTTTTAGCATTGGTATACTAGCTGTGCATGAGCATTAAACCAAATACAAAAGTCTGAAGGTAACTAGCACTATTAACTAATGACAGTATAAAAAATTTGCAAACCATGTCCTCCAAGGTAAATATCATTTCAAACTCGGGGGGGGGGGGGGACCTTAAAAATTGCTATCCCAATCTTGATAATCGATCAAACAGAAAAACTTGATCGAACGAATTAAGAGAACGGCCAGAGGAGGAGGTGCCCACTCTTGACCTTTCCTCTTGTCTTCATAATTGTCTGTGCAGTTTAACCACAATAAAATGACATCAACGCCTTGGCATTTTGGTGACACTGTACAAAAAATTAACTTATCTCATGATAGTGAGGTATGTAATCTATAAGCATTAACAGTGCAAAAATCTGAAGGTAGTAACAAGTTTCATCGTTGGTATACTGGCTGTACAACAGCATTAGAATGCCTTAGCAGAAAAATCTTTAATACATCCACAATCAACATCTAACCCTGAAATAATCCAGTGACATTAAATGGCATTGCTTAAATTTATCGGTGGTATTAGACTGAGAGCGGCATTAGTTAAATGTGGCATCACTTTAGCAGTAGCATTGCTTGACTTGACTGCTGGCGTTATACTAACAGCAAAAAAAGGTGGCAATAAGAGCATGGGAGGCCCATTCGGACAGTGGGCGCACCAGTACGATGTACCTCCACGGACGCAGAGTGGTGAGGGAGGTTTGGTTGCCCAGAGCAACAAATATCCATGAAGCATATGTGGATTACGTCCCATTTTTGTTCTCTTTAGCCACCTTTTTCCTATGTGAGGACAACAAACCGATCGACCTGGTCATTCTCTATTGCGTTGTTATGCCTTTCTACCCTTTTTCAACCAAGAGACACGAGACTCGTTCCTTAGCTACTGATTTTCCCCTTTTCAACCTAGATGCGGGTTCGATGCCTACTCTCTTGGACAATACAATCTCCCTTCCTTTCCTTATTCAACCCAGACATGGATTAGTTTGCATGAAGTAGGGTTTCCTTTAATAGTGCAAATTATGGTTTTCGTCTGCGTGGCCAGCAGAGCAGAGGATAGCAAATTGGGAAGATGGTGGAGTGGAAAAAGATCCACATGCAACGACGTGGCAGATGGGACAATAGAAAAAGGGTATGGTTTGAAAAGAGGTAGCATACCTGAGGGTCGGCAGGAAGTGGCTTCGCTAGTGGTCGTCGTCCTCTGCACACACTACGGCAACGAGCTTGGGGACGGAGGCTATCCCGCGCGGGTGCTAGGTCTGAGAGGACGGCCTTGTCGTTAGTGCGTGTCCTCGCTTGCCACCGACGAGTGTGTCAATGCTGCACGTCCTTTTCTTCCCCGGCGGATCTGTGACCACCGGTGAGGAGGGAGAGAGAGAGGCCGTCTTTTTTAGATCTGGAGACAGGGTGGTAGTGTGAGAAGCAAGTGGGCAGCCCTTAGCAAGAAAGCGCTGAAGCTCCAGCCTATATATCTTTTTTATACTACTAGTACTGGAGGTGGAGTAGTGGTAGAGTAGTTTATATTTTCTCTGTGTACAGTACCAGTTAGTCATGCTTCAAAACTGAACGGCACGCCATTAAAAAATAAAGGTCAATAACTAATGCGGCACCTTGGGCCAGCGCGGCCAGATCACATTTTGCACTAGAAATTACACACCATGTTTCATTGACATGTGGTCCCGTTCCAACATATCACTGAGACGACGACGAGTAGTAGTATTTTCGAACGGACGTGTAAGCCGGGGCGCCTCTTCGTGAACCGTGGCAAACTGGCAACCGTCTACCGACTCTTTGAAGGAAATATGCCCTAGAGGCAATAATAAAGTTATTATTTATTTCCTCATATCATGATAAATGTTTATTATTCATGCTAGAATTGTATCAACCGGAAACTTGATACATGTGTGAATACATAGACAAAACAATTGTCACTAGTATGCCTCTACTTGACTAGCTCGTTTATCAAAGATGGTTATGTTTCCTAGCCATGGACAAAAGAGTTGTTATTTGATTGACGGGATCACATCATTAGGAGAATGATGTGATTGACATGACCCATCCCGTTAGCCTAGCACTTGATCGTTTAGTATACTGCTATTGCTTTCTTCATGACTTATACATGTTCCTGTAACTATGAGAATTATGCAACTCCCGTTTACCGGAGGAACACTTTGGGTACTACCAAACGTCACAACGTAACTGGGTGATTATAAAGGAGTACTACAGGTGTCTCCGAAGGTACATGTTGAGTTGGCGTAATTCGAGATTAGGTTTTGTCACTCCGGTTGTTGGAGAGGTTGCAAGCAATGTAGCTAATGAGTTAGTTATGGAATGATGTATTACGTAATGAGTAAAGAGACTTGCCGGTAACGAGATTGAACTAGGTATTGGATACCGACGATCGAATCTCGGGCAAGTAACATACCGATGACAAAGGGAACAACGTATGTTGTTATGCGGTTTGACCGATAAAGATCTTCGTAGAATATGTAGGAACCAATATGGGCATCCAGGTCCCGCTATTGGTTATTGACCGAGAATGGTTCTAGGTCATGTCTACATAGTTCTCGAACCCGTAGGGTCCGCATGCTTAACGTTTCGATGACAGTTTTATTATGAGTTTATAAGTTTTGATGTACCGAAGTTTGTTCGGAGTCCCGGATGTGATCACGGACATGACGAGAAGTCTCTAAATGGTCGAGACATAAATATTGATATATTGGAAGCCTATGTTTGGACATCGGAATGGTTCCGGGTGAAATCGGTTTTTTACCAGGGTACCGGGAGGTTACCGGAACCCCTCGGGGGGTTATTGGGCCTACATGGGCCTCGAGGGAGAAGAGGTAAGGAGACAGGAGGGGGCCGCGCACCCCTCCCATTCCTAGTCCGAATAGGACAAGGGAAGGGGGTCGGCGCCCCCCCTTTCCTTCTCCTCTTCCTCCTCTTTCCCCCCTTCTCCTACTCCTACTTGGAAAGAGGGAGTCCTACTCCCGGTGGGAGTAGGACTCCCCCCTTGGCGCGCCCTCCTTGGCCGGCGGCCTCCTCCCCCTTGCTCCTTTATATACGGGGGCAGGGGGCACCCCATAGACACACAAGTTGATCTACGGATCGTTCCTTAGCCGTGTGCGATGCCCCCCTCCACCATATTCCACCTCGGTCATATCATCGCGGAGTTTAGGTGAAGCCCTGCGCCGGTAGAACATCATCATTGTCACCACGCCGTCGTGCTGACGGAACTCATCTCCGGAGCTCGGCTGGATCGGAGGCCAGAGATCGTCATCGAGCTGAACGTGTGCTGAACTCGGAGGCTCCGTACGTTTGGTGCTTGGATCGGTCGGATCGTGAAGACGTACGACTACATCAACCGCGTTGTGCTAACGCTTCCGCTTACAGTCTACGAGGGCACGTGGACATACACTCTCCCCTCTCGTTGCTATGCCATCACCATGATCCTGCGTGTGCGTAGGAATTTTTTTGAAATTACTATGTTCCCCAACACTCTTCGCCTTTCCCTCTCGATTTGGAACTGCTGTCGCACGCTCTTCCTCTCCCGCCTCCATTTTCCTTTAGCCCTTCACCCTTTCTTCTGCCATTGTTCGATCGTCTTCTCCATGGAGGGAACAGGCCGGAAACAACCCCATTATTCTTGCCCCGATTTGAAAGATGACGTGGTGGAGGAACTCATTGATCGGTGCGACGTGATCACCTCGGATAGCATGGCAGGTTCGTTCAAGCCCATTCTTGACTCAACTAATAACATCATTACAAGGAATCCAAGAGTCAAGGAGCGGTTTGATCTCCCCTATGTTCTTCGTCATGACCCTGATGACTAGCACCGGGACGACGGAGGCCTCGCCCTGTGCAGGTTGATGCCGCTTGATAATGATACGTATGATGTTAAGATGCCATCGCTTGAGGGCAAGGCTTGGGCAAGCGCAAATGGAGATTGGGTTGTTTACATTGGGTCCAACTGCGAGTGGGAACTTGTGAATGTGTACACTCGTGACCGGGTTCCACTTCGAAAAATCTCAGCAGACCGCCCAGAGGTTGAGCACACCAGTATTATATGCACGTTCAAATACGATCATGGTGATTGTCTTCTACGAAAGATAGCAATTTGTCGAGTTCCCAACCGCTCTTGGAATTACAACAACTATGACGTTGTTGCTATCTTTGACAAGCTTGTTGCCGTCCTTTGTGGTTTGGCTCGATGGATATTGCTCAAAAATCAGTTTCTATACACGGATGTGTACTGTGATGCAATTCAATATGAGGGCCTTGTGTTTGCTGCCACCGCTCATGGCACTGCTTTTACATGGGATCCTCGTAGTTTCAGTACGTTTGTCTTCCACCGTAATTATAATTGTTTCATCCACATGCATGCAGGTTAGCAAGTTTCCCTTTACTAATTAACCTTCTTCTTGTGTTTCCAAGGTCCTGTGAACATTCCACCACCCATACTTGAAAATTTTTATAACCAAGGGGGAGATGACGATGGTGATGATCACGAGCATGAGGATGAGCAACGCCCATATACTTTGTGGCGCCTGGAAACTAATTCCGATGGATCACCTCTTCTTGTGTGTATACAGCCCACTGATGATGTTACTACTAAGGAAGCAGGTGTAGTCTCCCATGGTCGCACTCTCCAGACCTATTCCAACACCCGTTGCATGGTATTCGGGATGGATACTAGTGTGCTAGTGCCAACTCCTTCTCCCTGGTACAGAATTGATAGTCTTGGAGAAAACTCGCTCTTCCTTGGACAAAACTATCCAATGATGGTGAATGGCGATCCAACTGTTGTTGACACAACGTTACTACCATTTATGAGAAGCAATTGTGTCTATACCTTGGACATTTGGGTGGTTCCCTACCCTGGTACTGATATAGTAGGCCGCTTCAGCCTGGATGATCAGTCCTGTGTTGGTCTCCAGATCGACAATGGATGGCCCATCCCAGAGAATCACTTGTGGTTCAAAGCAAGCGTTTCCAACACCAAGGAATGGTTGAGTTGAAGTTCATTTGATTGCTTTTTATTTGTTGTGTGGTGAAAACTTTAGTATTTATAATGTATCCTCGTTGTCGATGTGGGTTGATGACCTGTTGTATGTAATAAAATGATATGCCTATGATAAACTTACTAAATTCATGAATGGCTTTCGAGTCGCTTCTCTGAGTGAGTGGTGCGACGAGGCAAAAAATATATTTTCCGAATACATAATTGTACGTGCATTGCTACATGTTATCGGATGAGGCCAATCAACAATAGTAGTACACTATTTGTACTAGCTTCACACGCTTCGCGCGTCGGGTGGGTGTTTTTACTGTAGCCATATGTTAATATGTGTTCGCTGTACGTAACTAGCACCTCAAATCCTCGATACTAGTAGTATATAGTAAGTAGTAGGAGTAGTAGGGTGGCATGGGCCAGAACAAGAATTCATGTCCAGGAGTACGGCACACGCCACCACCACGACATCCATCTAACACCATATTATTTCTTGGAGTCCGTGCTAGAGCAATCTCTTCAACCTCGTCGTTTCTCTAACTTCAGCCATCGTGCGGCGAGCGAGGTGGGGGTTTGCTGATAGTCGGTTTCCTCAACTACGGTCCCACTTGTAAGCCAACTCCAACGCACGAACCCAAACGGACCTCCATTTTGCACGAACTCCAACGATAATTTCGACTAGACAAGCAAGACCAAAGAAAACAAGAACCACAAGAATACATTTTACTACTCCTGTAAGTTAAATTAGTGCCTTCTCGGTGCATTCATTGTTGATCTGCGGAGGCTCGATCTTGCATGATTCTTTCTTCTTCGAGTGTAAATAAGTAGACATTGCTTCCTCGCATCTAGTCTCATGTCTAGCCTCTATTCTAGTAGGAGTATCAACAAGTGCACTAGTCTCATCTCTAGCCTCTATGCTAGCTAAAAGTGCTAGAACATCTACTAAATTGCGCTCTATCAATATATGGATGTACTCTTCTTCCCAATACCAAGACTTGCATCCATTCTACTCCCTCTGCTGCACAATACATGCCTTCTATTTGTCAAAATATATATGTATCAAGACATGTTTTAGTATATAGGTACATCCATTTTTGGACAAATGGAAGTCAAGTATTTCGGAACGGAGGGAGTACATAATAAATTTTTTAAGTTAGCACAACTAGTCTAATCCGAGAGCACAACCAAAGATTTGGTCGGGTTCTTCCTCCTTTTGCCGACACGTGGGACATCCAGCATCCAGGTCATGTCATGAAAGAAAATAGAGTGGTAGTTGAAGCCATGAGATATGCATCTTGGGTTAAACTGTAAATAGAATCTTACTACTCTTGAGTAACTCCAAAAGCGGCCACCGAAGATCTTTATTGGATTTGTTTTTCATCACCAGCACGTCGAGGTGAAAGATGTGCAGGTTCAGTGGGTCCTCTTGCGTTTTCACTGACATGTGGGACCGCATGTGAGCAAACAGACGATGGGCTCCGTGCGTCCGCTGGCTGGCTGAGAAGAGAGATAGAGGAGGGCTGAGCATGGACTCCAGGAAATTTGTTCTACATACCTCGATATAGGCTAGATATAGTAGGGTGGCAAGGACCATAACTAGCATTCACGTCTAGCAGTATGGCACACGCCACCCACACAAGTCCCATCCGACACCAATCTTCTTAGAGTTCGTGCTACAACCATCTCTTCTCCCTCCTGTTTTCTCAGCCATCGCACGGCGTGCGGGGTGGGGGTTTGCCAATAGTCGGTTTGCTTAACTACGGTCCCACTTGTAAGTGAAAATGCAACACCGCACGAATTCCCGCTTGAGCGGCGTGCTGGACCAACCGTGTGGGGGTGCGACGTGAACACGGCAGGCTTTTCTTTTTGAACTCGTAACTTGTAAAATTTGGTTCTGCTCCATGGTGCGACCAAGAGATAGAAAATAACGCCATGGAAGGTAAGATAAAAATTATGAAGTTGATGCGAAAGGTAAGATAATCACTAGTAGTATCATATACTACTACAGGGATTTGAATGAAAGATAAAAATACATACTGATCCATCAACGACACCCTCACCACTACTAGAAAACATGCTATAGATAATATAGACAATAATGGCGCATTATACATGCGGTGCGCCACTACTATATAGTAATGGCGCACCTATACATAGTGCGCCATTAGTATCTAAAATAGTAATTGCGCACCTAGTAAAAAGTGCGCCACTACTATGTTTGACCAAGCTTTGACCCACTTCTGGACATAGTAATGGCGCACTTTTCCCCTGATGCGCCATTGCTATTTTTGATACTAATGGCGCACTTTTCCATGCGGTGCGCCATTGTGGTTTTGTAGGCAAGTGCCGCAGCCCGACCGCCCACCATCTCTCTCTCTCTCGCACGGAACCCTATCCTCTTCTCCCTCACCCCACGCACACACGTCTCTCGGCCTCGCCCCGGCCCCGATCCATGCTGCCTCCCAGTGCTCCCTCCTCTTCCTGCGCGGCGGCCCTTGCCCTCCTCTCTCTTCGGTCCCCTTCGCGCCTCCTCGCGGCAGTCGCAACCAAGGAGCCCGAGCTCGGCGGCGACGAATCGGAAGGCAGCGTCGGCACTGGATCTGGGAGTGGTGGAGCCACCGCCTTCCCCGCTCCACCCTCTCCCACGCCCCCCTCCTTCTCGCCCATCCGCAGATCGAGAACCTTCTCTCCCATCCGCGGATCGGGAAGGGAAGGTCCCAGATCCACATCGGGTGGGTGGGTGGGTCCTTGCGCTTCGGCGCGCCGCCGTCCACCTGGGCCGCGACCACCGAGGTCCTCGAGGCCGGCCATGGAAGTCTGACCTGCCAGCAGCCATGCCTCGCGCCCGAAACCCTAGCATGCATGCCGCAGGAACGAGGTACAGCACCGGACCCCTATGCTCCTCCTTCTTCCATGGACTTCTCACCATGAGAGGTCTCATCTCTGTAGGAATGAGGACAACGCCATGGAAGCTGCTCCTTCCCCTTCCCCACCAGGACCACGCACGCCATGGAAGGTATCCTCTCCTATTGCTGCTAGCTTAGCTCTTTTTCCATCTCCAGATCTGATTCCTGAGCATTTGTGTCTCTGACCTGATTTGGTCAAGGGGGAGAAAGAGAAGCTGCTCCCATCCGCCTGTGCCTTCAGATTTGGCCGCCCATACAGTACGCACACGGTTTAGGGTTGCTCAAATCCATTTACACTAGTTTGGATGAAACAGAGGCTGTCACAAATGCATCACCTCATGTAGCTTCTTGGTCCGCTAGCAAGTTAGTAACTTGCATGTATTTTTTGGTGACAAACAAGTCTGACTCCAATGGATTAACTCTGTCCGTATCGCAAATTTGTTGGATTAACCCAGCAACGCTTTAGTTTTACTTCCCCCTCCCCCCTAGCTAGCTAACTCAAATTCACCCCTTCAAACAATAATAAATAAGCTCAAAAGAATGATGAGGTGGTTACACAGCTGTTATGATTCTTGCTGCAGCCATTTAATGACTTTCCTGGTCTGAAGCACTCTCTGCTTCTTGGTCATCTTGGGTCCCACAAAAGAGATTCATGATTCTTGGATCTAGAACGATAGAACCTCACAAATCATATAACAGAGTAATGGATCCAGTTTTTCTTCCATCACATCTTCCTTATTGCTTCCTTGCTGGATTCCTTATCACTCCTGACACAAGGAGAAGACTGAAAACAGTACTTGTCATATTGTCCCCCTGCCACTTATTATGAAGTCCTACAAAAAAATGATATGGTCAAAATGTATTGTCTTGCTTTAGCCTTTTCTACAATGTGTTTATCCTTTAAATTTTCCATGAGCCTTGAGGATGCTGCTCTCATTTCACAGAGATATGGATTTTCATACTAACGGTTTTATTGCTTTGGCTTCCCATACACAATGACCGGTTCCTGGAAAAGCAGCTGATGTTCTTGCTGCTGTGTTTACAACAACACAAGTTATGTACGGATTATCACTTCTATTTCTGACTGGTTGCCCTTTCACAGTTATTTTGTTTCAGTTACTGCATGGCTGTCGATAATTCTCCCTGGATATACTAGTATTCTCCCTTCTCTTTGTAATAATGGTCTGCTGATTTTACTGGCTTTATCAGTAATCCCCTCTACCCTCTGCTGCCCAGATCGAAATCTTCTTCTCCAAAAATTCTTCTATTAGTAATGTCCTTGGCACATGCGTTTCAGTTTTCAACTTTAATAGTCTGATGTGCAAGTTTAACATCTTTACACGGGCATGATTAGTTCATAGTTGGGCTTACACCTTAAAGTATTGTAACACAAGTTTATTAGGTGTTGGAAGAAACAACCAAGTCGAAAGAAAAGTTCCCATGCTGAACTTTATTTTATATATGCTGCATCCTTTTGTTCTGATTATCTAAATCAATCAACAGATGTAGGAACATGTTTATTCAGTAGCTTCTCGTAGAGAGAGGGGAATTGATGAATTGTCCAGATCCACGCAGGCAAATCAGAGTGCCTCTCTGCTAGAATATATGTTTGTTGATAAAACTGAGTACACCATGACTACCCCAATTGATTAATATTTCTTGATTTTCCTTCTTTTATATGCATTTCTAATCTCTGATTTATCCATATATATGTTAGCCGACAGAAAACGGTCGAATCTTAGTGCTGCTGCCCCATGAACACATTTTTTTTAATTTGACTGTACATTCAAATGAAGCCAAGTGGAGTAGTATACTCGTAGTATAGTATAATAATATTATCAAAAGGTAAATGCCCTGATTATTTAGCTCTGTCAGATAAATACTCGTCGAAAGTGGGCTCCTATCAAAATTCATTTCCATTATAATCTTACTCATACAATATTCACACCATGTAATTCTGGAAATATATGTTCATATCTAGTTCTGCATAAAAAATGACAGTATTGACATGTTATAAATAGTTTGTTTGTGTTTATGTTTATTTTGTTACATTTTGCAGGGATAAAGTGAAGAAAAAGAAGAAAAGATTACTAGAAGATTAGTTTTAGGATTTTCTTTTATTTCCTTGCAATTTTCCTTTTATTGGAAACTTGTAAAGACATTGTACTATTCTTACTATAATAAAAATTATGATTCTGTTTCATTTTTTGTTTTTAAATTATTTTTCCTTATAGGTTGTTTTCTATAAATTTAGTTTTTTTGTTTTCCAAATACATTACTAGTGGCGCATTTAAGCCCTTATTAGTGGCGCACCTTCCTTTATTACTAGTGGCACACCTATAAGGTTATTAGTGGCGCACCTAGAGGGAATACTAGTGGAGCACCTAAGGGTTAGTAGTGGCGCACCAGAGGTGCGCCATTAGTATCTGGTATACTAATGGCGCACCTGTGGTGCGCCATTACTAAAAAATTCTAATGGCGTGATGCTAGTGGCGCACCTGTAGTGCGCCATTAGTAGCGAAAACAGGTGCGCCACTAGCAGGCCTTTTCCTAGTAGTGCACGCCCTAGTGCGCCGGGTCACCAACCGATGTGTGAGGAGCAGCGGCGTTGGCGGCGAGCTCAACGTGCTTCTGAACAATGCCGTCCAAGGTTGCCCTGCGGTCGAAGAAGGCCAGCGCCCAATCATCCTCCTCTTGCATGTAGTAGTCCTTGTGGACGATTTGCGCGTAGACGTGGGTGATTATGTCGATGGTGTCTTGCTGCGCCAGGCGCTGCGCGGCGAGCGCGGCCTCGAGGTGGACATTCTCCGGCGCGCGGCGGGCAGTCCCAGGGCCACCAGTGCGTCGAAGAGGTTGTCACCATAGTGTCCGTTGAGGGTGGCGGGCATCATAGAGCCTGGGCGCGTCGGCTGGAGGCGTACGTCAAAGTCGTCCGCGAGCTTCTTGACGACGTACGGTGAACTTGTCCAGGAAACCGACAAGGACCTCGTCGAACAAGGAGACGAAGCTGTCGTCCAAGCGGCCCCTCGCCCTGGCGGCCTCAAGCAATACTACCTGGAGACGTTCTTCGGTGTCGGGCTGCAGGGCAGCGTCGTGGACTATCTGGCACAGCCTGCTGATGCTCGCGCTCATCGCCTCCGTGGGTCTAGCTAAGCTTCTAGTCAACTGATCTTGCAATTCGAGTGATCACTCTTGCCCTTGGTTAGCATGCGTAGGTGCATAGGATTTTATACTACTCCTAGGCCCTCTACTGCACCTGCCTTTGGCTGTATGATAGGTGGGCCAGCCACCCCTTGGGCCCACGTGTCATTCACCCAAAGGCAGTTGCCGTAAGTCAATGAAGTTGCGTCCCCCTCCGTGCCGGTGCAGTATAGTCATCTCACCGGACCTCTAGTTGGGGCCAAACGAGAGAAGTTTGATGTTCACTAGTTAATTGGTCCCCTTTGCATTTTGCGCCATGTTTTGACCTTTGATTTAACTAATAAAATGTTAATGCATGTAAACAAAAATGTTGTGTAAGTCACCTTACGAAAACCAAATAATCCCAAAACACTTAGGCTAGCCATAGTGGGAGTAAAATAGGTAGTAACATAACACATCCCAAGAAACAATTGCTTATGTGGCATGGAGTTAATGAGGAAAGAGATGCTTGTGGTAACATAATATGTTACTGTAACATAACACACCCCAAGACAAAATGAGTCTATATCTCAATTAATGAAGGCTTGCATGTTACCATCCATATGTTACTACCCACTATGAAGGTAGTAACATAGACTAATAACATATGCATGTTACTAGTCTAAGTTACTCCCCACTATGACCAGCCTTAGCCACGGTGCATTAAGTCCCTCCTTTTTCTTATTTCGTGACATAACTACCAAACATGACATGTAGTGTTTAGTTCATTGCATGTAATCCTATTAGTACCCTAGTTAGCAAAAATACATTAAGTTCTCTCGCCGATAGGAATAAAACACCATGTATTTATTTACAGAGGGAGTAGTACATTTTTTGTGACATGCATTACTAGATATTGCTAGTCAAATACTAAAATCCAGATGGATGTGGTAGTACTCCTAAATCCAGACGGTGGTGCTACTAGTACTAGTAGTAGTACTACCAATGTAGTAGTAGGAGTACTAGCACTATTCTACCCGTTGGTCAAATTATAATGTGCTGCTCCTCACAGTGAAGTGACAAGACCCTGCGCTGGACATGACACCTGAGTATAGGCGCCGTGACCATAGTCAGCCTCACCGTCAGCAGTCACTATCATCATAGCTGTAGAGCTAGCCTGCTTACAACTAGCCCTGTTCGACATAATTTCCCATTCGTAGATGCCCGTGCATTGCATGGAACACCAAGATTGGGGGTGGACGGTGCCGGCAGCGGCCATCGCGCCAGATTTTTCCACGGCCTTCTAGATGTGGTGGGGAGGAGATAAGGCTGATTGTGAGAGACAAGGAGTTGTTTGTAAATAGGGAACAAGTGCGGGCATCTTTTTGCAAAAATGGAGAAGCTTGGTTTGTATGCGTCAGATCTAGATCCGACGGCTATTGGTGAAAGATGGGAGGCACAACATCATCACCAACTCAGGACCTATTGATTCACAGGATTTTGAAAACGCAGGAATAGGACACGTCAATATTACAAGTTTCAAACTGATATTACAAATGTTAGGAGTAATGCTGCACCTACGAAGAGGAAATTACTAGGAAGTTTATGTAAGAACTTTCGTTACTTTAGGTGGATGCAGCATTATCGTACAAACTAAAATCCACTGCCCTGACAAGTCACTAATGGGCAAATAAGTTTTCGAGTCTCTGGCCACTTGATGTTTCAAAAACAAATTCAGCTTCTGCGGAGACTTCGTCATTTAGGCTTAGACACTTGCGGTGATCAGCACGCCATTCATTGTTGCGCCGAAGAACGCCAAACCTCATTACCTTGAGCACACTTGCCTCCAGAACAAAGAACCTGGCCAATTTAATCTCAGATGTGCTGCCTCGGTAGTCGATCAAATCAATTTCTGTAAGATGGAGATCAAGGCATTCGATGATATTGTTATAGTGCAGCACATTTTTCACTTTCGGGGCTTTTTTATCTGCAAAAGAAGAGAACATTTTAGAGTAGCTGGCTGTATAAGATTGCCATGTCATCAAGAGGTACCAATATCATTTGCTCATACGATAGGGTTGGCTGGCTAGTGATATATTCTCTCTCTCTCTCTCTCTCTCTCTCTCTCTCTCTCTCTCTCTCTCTTTCTGTTTCCTCTCATTTAACTAGGAGCACGTGAAGAGCTTGGGCATTTGTTGTCTTCCACTATGTGGCCGATGCCATATTTCACAAAAGTGTGCCACATAATACGCATCGATGTCAAATCAAAAGATTTTGGCACCGCTCTCGCGATGTGAGAGAGTTGGCACCGCTGTGCACACAGACCCGCATGTATAAACAAATCAATCAAACCAACTACACCAGCCTCTCACTCTCCTAAACAAGTGTTTTTATTGCCTCAGTCCTCTCTCTCTCCCACGCTGTGTTTTTTCATTGCGTGAGTTAATTTGGCACCGGAGCAAAGTAGGTGATCCAGATTGGGGCACCAGGTGAGCAATGGAGGGGCATCGATGCCAAATGCATCACAAGTGAATTTGGCACATGTTTTGGCCTACATTGCCCACTTTTGTACTCCCTCCGTCCCAAAAATCTTGTCTTACATTTGTCTAAATACGGATGTATCTAGTTACATTTTAGTGTTAGATACATCCGTATCTAAACAAATGTAAGACAAGAATTTTGGGACGGAGGGAATACTACCTCGTATTTAGTATAAAATTTTGATCATAGATTTACCTAAGAAAACGCCAATGCATGTTACTAAACATTACACCATTTGAAATTATTTTCAAATATGAATCCAACGATATAGTTCTTAGTGACATGCATTAACATTTTGTCAGTTAAATCTATGGTCAAATTTTGATACTACAAAATTGGAAGAGTAAACCAGGACGGAGGTAGTACTTGCTCTTAGGGTAATCATAGAGTTACTGGAGTTGTCTAAGGCCCTGTTTGGATACTCTAACACAGTTAGAGTTAGAGTTATATTCTAACCCACTCTAACTCAAATAAGCACCTCTCCACGGGGATAGTTCGGTTAGATTGAACTAACCCACTCTAACCCTACCTATTTGGATACTTTTGGGTTATTTAAGCCCCCAACTAACCCAAACTAGCTCTAACCCCATGATCCCAACAGGGCCTAAGTTACTTTCCACTATGACTAGCCTAGGCTACAATAGTAGTACAGCATAAAAATGATGCAGGTGATCACGTGAGAAAAAAATACTAAAAACATTTCTTTAGGTGCAGTGCGTAGATGCATTTTTGAACACTACACTTGTCATCGTAATTTGGGAAAATTACAAAAAAATTGAGCTACATTGTGATTACCGTTTACTTATGGGAAAGAAGTTTCACCTCGATGAGTAGCTTCTCCGTGCACGGAAAGCATGTAAGGAATCCAACAACTTGATCCAGATTGGGGCCGATAGATTTTAGTGCAAAGATCTTCACTGTGCGCATGGACTGGGTCAAGCTTGTGGGAATCATTTTCTGGAAGACGGTCGTAAATACGTCAAGAAGAAATTTAAAAGTGTGAATTTCAAGAAGAAGGAGAAGAAGATGAGTGTTGTACCTGAACGATTATGGATCCAATAAAGAGTTCAGAGAATTTGGTAGAGGAGTACACCAACACTGTCAATTTCAGCGCGTCAATGACCCAGATTTTTGTTGGACCTTCTAGATCTGATACAAGCAATCTCTGAAGGAAAGGCGCATTCTCAATGACCATAACGTGGAACAGCTGGAGTGATCTCTTCCCAATTGATGTCTTGTTGCGGGGCCAGCAAGACACATAAATCCATCGAGGCAATGTGGAGGCTAATGAACCTGTGGATCTGCTCAAGACGAAGGTACTCGAGCGCAGTACAGCTGCGGAGTAGGTGCTCCATAGCCTTCTTGGAGATGACAACGTCGAAGAGGTCGAGGTGCTTGAGTTGAGCGAGAAGAAGGGCGGGCACGACATTAATCTGGGGAAGATAGCAGGAGTTGAAGCTGGCGCGACGCAGCGTTGGCGTGAGGTGGAGCGCGGACGGCAGCAGAGAGCGACATCATCCAGCTTCAAAGCTCAGCTCCTCGAGCTGATCTAGGGCGGGGGATAAGAACCACTCGTAGAAATTGGGTTGGACCTTGCAGTTGGTACTGAACATGCGGATGTCAAGGCGTCTAGCTGGCCCAGGGTGTGATGAAAGGATCTTGGAGACTGCGGTCATGCGTTTGCAATCCCCGTCACAGAGGCAGCTATCGACGGTGAGGTTAAGGGGGACGCGGCGGCAGAGGGGGCGCCACCACCGGGAGAGCAGGGCGGTCCGCATGGCAGATTTGGTGGGGAGGAGGCCGATGATGATAGGCAGCATGTCGTCGGGGAGGCTGCTAATGAAGTCCAGGCTCGCCGGATGCGGTTTTGGCTCGAGCCGCCTCCGCTTGTTGGCTGCCTCACCGTCCATCTCAACCGGCGGTGACGCCGGTGTACACGTGTGCTGGTGTGTGTTGTGTGCTGGGTGTGCGCGAGTGCGTTCTTCTGTGCATGTCGCCGCGCAGTGGGGAATTGTGTGCGAGTGTGTCCTTCGCAAGGAAGAAGTGTGTCCTTAATGCACCCTCAATTTACTAGGGTGCGGGGTGCTACACCGAGTGGTTTCAACTTTGTTTACTTCACCGCATGTCATATGGGCCTCTAGTTTACTTATTTTCACCCACTGCCACACGGGACAGCACACGAAGATACAACGAGCTGACAAGGCAGCATGTGGATTGGTTGACCTGTCAACTAAACAATATACACAGCTATACGCTGACACAGTGAGCGTATAATCCGTCGGTATAGAGAGTTCGAGTGAGAGGGGAGGCCCATGAGAGATAGCAGAGAGAGAGAAAGAGCTACTCCCTCCGTTCGATAATGTAGTTCCAACACTTTTTTAAGTCAAACTTTTGAAACTTTGACCAAGTTTATAAAGAAATTACTTATATCTACAATAGCAAGGATAAATGATAGTATGAAGTAAGTACATGTTGTGATGAATCTAATGATCGTTCCAGATGTAAATGTTTTTCTTCACATATACTTGGTCAAACTTTTCCGAGAATTGACTTTTCAAAACATCCATATGCTTATGGACGTGACAGAGTCCCTAACTAGGGAGAGAGAGACAGAGAGAGTGAAAAAAGTGTGTGTGCGTGTGTGAAAGAGACAAGGACAACACACGATAAAAGTAGAGAAAAAGCATGCGTGTCTTATGCAAACATATCACACATGCATCTTCGACAACGGAGGCAAGGTGAGGAGATAGTGTGTGGTTGTTTGGAACCGAGAGAGCAAGACCCCTAGCACGTGGCGAAGAGGGGTCTGACAAACAAGCGAGAGAGGTCGAGAGAGACGTACAGAGAAAATGCACACATGGGGAGGAGAGAGTGTATGTTTGTCATAGGGAGATCCCTGGAGATCGTGACGGGACTACATGGGTGGGAGATCGAGTGACAAGGTGTGTGCGTGATAGAAGATGCCCCGAGAGATATAGAGATAGATGTATGGATGGAAGGACACAATACGTGTGTTCCTGATGGCTAGTAAGAGATAATCATACTTAGGAGGGGGGAGTGCTTGCGCCTATGATGGAGTGAGGATTATGGTACTTAGGGGGTGCGTGTCACATGGAGAGAGAACAAGGGCGGAGAGTGTTGGATGGGGCTATATGTATAGTGCAAGCGAGACATGCGTATGGGTGAACCAGGGAGATATAAGGTCAGTTTGGCTTGCGTCCTGAGCATCTTTTGCCTGGCCTGGGGTTGTGGCTGGATTTCATGCACGCTTGTTTGGTTGCTACCCTGTGAAAAAGAAAGCCCGCCTGGCTTGGGTTCCCTTGCACTTTAATTAGCCTGGCTAGACTCCAGACACTGCAAGTAGCCTGGCCCAGGCGACCAATTTCAAAGGCCTGGCCGTGCCTGGTCGTGCGGCCACGAGGCTAACAGCAACATGGATGGATATTAGCATTAAACAATTGCTGCATGGATTGATTGATGGGTCGTTGATGCTTTGCCTGGCCTAGGCATGAACCAAACGCTTCAGCACCACACAAGCCTGGCCAGGCAGAAATATTTTACATCTCACGTCCACACCAGGCAGTACTGGCCATCAAGGCATGAGGGTCAGGTCACGAACCAAACTGACCAATAAAGTTTGAGAGAGATTGAGGAGCCCCGATAAGGCAGAGTGGTGCGTCAGATAGCTGAGAGGGGGAAGAGATATTCCATCCGCTCGATAATGCAGTGCATGCAAATTTTTTAGAAGTCAAACTTCGGAAACTTTGATCAGGTTTACGCAAATGTTATTTATATCTACAATACCAAAGATACATCATACAAAACTACATCTCATGGTGAATCTAATGGTATATGTTTGCCATACTAGATGTAATTGTTTTTCTCTGCGTACATGGTCAAACTTTGTGATGTTTGACTTTGCAATATATCTATATGCTATGGACCGAGGAGAGTGCCTAAGTCGAGACAGATCAAGTGCGTGTGAAGGAGAATGAGTAAGTGTGCAAAAAGAGTATGTGTGTGAAAGAGAAAGTGACAACAAACTATAAATTAGAGAGAGTGTGTGGTTTTTCTTTTCTTATGTGAACATATCACGCATGCATCTCCGAGATGGGAAAGCAAGGCGAGGAGATACACGAAGATAGCTAGTGTGTGATTGTTTGCAACAGAGAGAGACACCCCTAGCACATGTCCAATAGAGGTCTGGCCAACAAGGAACAAAGGTCGAGAGGGACACATGGATGGCATGGACGCATGGGGAGGGAGAGAGGGTGTGTTTGTGATAGAGAGATCCCCTCGAGATCGTTAGGGGATTATATGGTTGGGAGATCGAGGGAGTGCGTGCGCGATAGAAAGATGCCCCGAGAGAAATCAAGATAGACCATGCACATGTTTGTGATGGAGACTAAGATTAGCTAGTCATATACATATAGGGGGGACTGTGTGTGCCTACAATTGAGTGAGAGACCATCGTACTTGGCTAGCTAGGCATGAGATTGTGTGTGTGTGTGTGTGCATGTGAGATGGAGAGAGAATGAGGGAGAGAGATAGAGTTTTAGATGGGCCTATCGAGTGCGAATGAGATATGCATGTGTATGTGTGACCCAGGTGGATGGAGAGTTTGAGACAGGGGGAAGAGCTCCGAGATGATAGAGTGTAGTGTGAGAGAGTTACGGGCAAAGAGCCAAGGAATTTGTGTGCGTACGATGAGTGCACCCAAGATATCTAGCTTGGACTAGCTAGAGTATCATACATAGTGTGCGAGAGAGACCTATAGATGGTGCATATATGCATGCGAACTATAAAGACCCCCCCACACACACACAAAGAGAGATAGATAAATAGAGAGAGAGAGAGAGAGAGAGAGAGAGAGAGAGATGGAGAGAAAGGGAGAGGGACCAACAAGGTTTTTGTGTCGGATGCGTGCGACAGAATTGAAGATTGTCGGCAAGAGAGAGAGAGAAAGAGAGAGAGAGAGGGAGAGAACGGGAGTCCGGGAGAGGGGGAGGTCGCGTTTTATGCATCAAAGACTGATATAAACCATGTTTCGATATAAACTTGCATTCAAATATTTAAATTGGAGAACATGTTGTCTGCAATCCACACATGAACGGATATATGCGTATATCAAACAAGTTCATTAATTTGACTTTCAACATGTTCATGGAGTAGTATAATACTGTACAACATGCTACTCGATTGAGGTGTTCAATTTTGGATTTAGTTCACTATTTTGACCTACTAAACGAGCTATTTCATTGAATCAAGATATTTCATTGTGGGTTTGATTATTGGTTTTGAGTGGGTGAACTATTTGTCATATAGTAAATCGCTAGCAACAAGCATGTAAAAATACATTACTCCCAAGCATCATCTCTCCATCTAAAAAAGAAGTGGCAAGCTAATATTTCAATATTTGATTCGAATCGACTTGGTAAGGTAGACGTGGATGCTCGTTCTCCCAAAATTTGAACGAACTGTTAAACATCCTCTCTGCTCGGTGGAATTCGCGCTAGCAAATAAATGGGAGATGCGACATTACCGTCCTATGTGGGACACACATCAATTGGCCCGTTGTACATCGAGGGTAGGTTCGTAACTTCATCCAAGCGCGCCTTCTCCTCGGCCGAAATGACATGTGCCAAATAATTCATAAACCATGGTCGGCAAAACACGCTCTCCTCGCCCGAAATAGCTCGCACCCACTATTTCAAAACACGCTCTCCTTGCCCGAAATCGCTCGCGCCCACTATAGTTCAAAACACGCCCTCCTCGCCCAAAATCGCTCCCTCCCACTATTTGGGGAGAAGCAAAGTTACTCTAGTATCCCCGACCCTCAGTACACAGACCCAAGCCGAGAAGCGTATAGGCAAGGGTAGAACTGTAACTCCCCCTCACATTTCAGACAAATGCGTCTGTAAGACATGGTTCCACTCCCCTCCCAATTCCCTTCCCCCCCCCCGCCATCCCCCATTCATACCTCGTGGGCACCAAATCACCTTCTCCCCAAGAAGCTTCCTTCTCCCGAGCCGCGAAACCTCAGCCCCACCTCCATGGCGCCCCCACCGCACCAATTTCGCAGCCGCCCTCCTCCCTAATGCCGGAGACGCTGTCCATTTGCCATCATGCACTGGGCCGTGTGCCTCATACTCCGTGCCGCTGGTGCTGCCTCGACGACGACCGCATGAACCATACCGGAGCCGATTCACCCCTGCCGTTGTTCACGGCGCCGGAGCGGCTCCAACTTCGGATCCGTCCAGAGTCCTGGCCCTGCTTCCCCATAGCCGTCAACTGTCGCGACATCGCTCTTTCCCTGCCGCCGGTCGCCACCGCAACTGTGCCGGCCTCACCGACTCGGCAGCTGGACCTGCCTACTTCACCATGCCGCCAGATAGGTCGCACCCTCATCTCAAATCACTTTATTTAGGCGTCAGTTGTCTGAATTTTTATTCTGGGCCAATCAATTCCCAATGGGAAGCAGCACCCCTCGAGGCGGCGGAGCTCCTAGGCTGTCGGTTGGCTGGTGTCTAATGTAAGGGTGTGGGGCCGCAAGTTCGCCGTGGAAGCAGCGGTTACATAGCTATCTTTTAGAGTTGCGTGGGTTGAAGGTACTACCGCCGCCGGATCTGGATGACGCGGAGTCTGTGGATTGGCCCGGAGGCGGCGCAACCACGGCAGCGCGGTGGGGTGGGGAGCAGGTTTTGGCCGGGGCCACGGATGGCGGAGGCAGGCTGCTCTGCCATTGATCGCTGGCTCTTCAGGGAAGATTCTGAACAGTGTCAGCCGGGAGGCACAAGACGGCCATCAAGCCATCCGGCGTAGATCGGACAGTACCAAAATAAAATAAAATCGTGTGACCCCAATTTAGTCTTCAGTCAACAGACGTGTGACCACTCTCGTACCTTGCTATTGATCTCTTAGTGTATTTCTTCAGATCAAAGAGATATGTCGTTCTTAACATTATGCATTATCTGCATCTTCAGACACACCGCAGCTGCTCCAACAAGGGAAGCATACACCAGAAGGGATCTATAGTCCCCACTCAACAGTTCCCTGCATCGAATGCGCGTGCCCGACATGGACATCCACAACAACTGCTGGGCCATTGACAAGTCAGCACATGATGCTCACTCCTATGGATGGTAGCCAGATAGGTTGTACCGTCATCTTACTTGTGTGCAACATTTATGGCTTTGTTATTCATCTAAGCATGGAAAATAGATCATCACATTTCACTGTATATTCTTGTTGATCTCTTACGGGTCTTGTTCTGGAGTTAACGTTGTTCCATGGTTCAGCTAAGATACTTGTTTTTTAGGTAATGTTGTTCCATAGTTATCATCCATCAGCCAATGCTATCCCACAGGCTGGTGATTATAGTATTATACCACTTCTAGTATTACCTATGTTGTTCTTTAATACTTTTATGTGCCATCTAGTTAATCTCGAGCACAAACGATACATATTTTGTAGCTTTCATATGTGTTCTCCCTTTAGTTTATGAGACCTGTTGCTGCTAGTTAACCCTAGTCCTACTATTTATGTCGTCTCCTACAGGCATTCATTACATAAATCTAACTACTAGTTGTCTTCCATGCATGTCAGATATAATTGCACACACTGATATATCCACAAGAACCTCACGGAGCAATGTAAAGGCCAATAAACTTGATGTCAATGATACCCAATATGATGGAACATGTAAAGGCAGTTCTTCAAAAGACTTGCAGAAAGATGATGAATCCTCTTCACCCCACAAGGTCCTTGCTCTAACTTGGCCTGTGGTATGGGTACAACATGCATATAATGTCCTGGACTGTATCTACTCTGTTGCAATGCCATGTGCTTAGCATGCTGATCATGCATGTAAATATGTCATGCCTTCCTGTTTTTCAGTACCTATTCCATTCATGATAACATGTTTTCAAATTCAAGTACTGTCATTCTACTCTATCGCAAAGCCATCTGCTTAATTTGGACATCATGCTTCTGAATATCTTATGCATTGTTATTCATCAGTATGTACTTCATCTGTCTACCATACCACGTTTTTTTACATTGAAGTGTTGTTCTAGTGCTCTATTGCAATGCCATCTTAGTTTCCCAATCATACACGTGTATATTGCCTTAGTTATTTCTGTATGTATTCCGCTAGCATACAGTTTTACATTCAACTAGTGTCTTTTTTTGCTATGTTGTCCTGTCGTAAACCTAGCTCTTACACCATACTCCCTCTGTCTGGATTACATGTTGCCGAAATGGATAAAAAGGATGTATCTAGAACTGAAATATGCCTAGACCCATCCATTTTTTCCGGATGGAGGGAATACATGTCAATATGTCATGCCTTTCTATTCTTCAGTACCTATTCCATCTCTCTGTTGTCGCATGTTTTATAATTAAAGCACCATTCTTCCATACAAGGCATGCAAGGGAAGATGACTATGTTAGAATCTGAAGGGTTACAAACAAGGCCGTTGCAAAAGATCCAAGCGCCAGGAGATAATAAACCAACTCCAGTTTTTATAGATACTGCTCCAGCTTAGAGAAACCCAACTCCCACTGATAATAAACAGATTCCAGTGGCCAAAGAACTAGTCCGCTCCAGTCCAGCAAAAATATGTCAACTCCATTCTAAGAAGCGTGTGCATATCCTTGCATCATGAAATTTTATAGCATGCTGATCATATTTTCTACATGTTTCTTACCCATCTCTCTTTTAGAAAATAAGCTTAACAGATAGAAGAATTTCTGCAATGGTATCGTTTATGTGGAAAGATTCTTGCAGGAATTCTCTATGCTCTAATGTAGATGTAAGTACTTGTTGTATATCACTATATTTTTACATCAGCATGTATTTTGTTAATCGGCATGAATCCAACCTTTATTTGATCTAAATTTAGTTGTAGCAAAATGTATGATTAAAGGCCACAATGTTGATTTTTGTAAGGAAAACTGCCTGGTAGTTTTGCATCCTGAGCTGCATGAGTGTACTATCTCATATCAGTGGGTTTGAATACTTTGGTTCTGCAGTGGGGTTTTCAGTGTTTTTTTACTGTGTTGTCCTGTTGTATCCCTAGCTCTTACATCATACTCCCTCCGTCCAGATTACATGTCGCAGAAATGGATAAAACTGGATGTATGTAGACCTGAAATACGCCTAGACCCATCCATTTATTTCCGGATGGAGGGAATACATGTCAATATGTCATGCCTTTCTATTCTTCAGTACCTATTCCATCTCTGTTATAGCATGTTTTATAACTGAATCACCATTCTTTTATATATGGCATGCAAGGGGAAGACGGCTATGTTAGAATCTAAAGGGTTACAAACCAGTCCTTTGCAAAAGATACAAATGCCAGGAGATAATAAGCCAACTCCATTTTTCATAGATACTGCTCCAGCACAGAGAAACCCAACTCCCACTGATAATAAGCAGATTCCAATGGCCAAAGGACTAGTCCTCTCCAGTCCAGCAAAACAATGTCAATTCCATTCTAAGAAGCATGTGCGTATTCTCGCATCATGAAATTTTAAAGCATTCTGATCATATTTTCTACATGTTTCCTAACCATTTCTCTTTTAGAAAATAAGGTTAAATGATAGAAGACTTCCTCCATTGGGATCGTATTTGAGGAAAATATCTTGCGGGAATTCTCTGTGCTCCAATGCTGATGTAAGTACCTGTTGTATATCACTATATTTTTACATCAGCATGTATTTTGTTAATCGGCGTGAATCTAACCTTTATCTGATCTAAAATTAGATGTAGCAAAATGTTAAAGGCACCAATGTTGATTTTTGTAAGGAAAATTGCCTGGTAGTTTTGCATACTGAGCTGCATGAATGTACTATCTCATATCACGCACATTACTGAATTGTAGTGCTTCTCTGGTTGCCCATTCATTCATTGTGTCAATGTTGCTTTCGTATTACCTTACCTGGCTGATGATAGCTGTGCCATATTGTGTTAATTTGGTGTAGGCTAGTTGCCCAAACGTTCGTTGTATCAATGTTGCTTTCCTATTACCTGGCTTGGCCAATGATAGCAATTGTAGTGTGTTAATTTTGTGCAGGCTGATGAAGATAAGAAGACAAACTCTGGAAACAACAAGGCAACCCCATTGTTTCTTTCCAATAAATCTAGGCCGGGTAATATGGCAATAACTCATGATTAATCTGTTTGGTTCCTGTTGGTGTCAAAACCGGCGGATCTCGGGTAGGGGGTCCTGAACTGTGCGTCTAGATGGATGGTAATAGGAGACAAGGGACATGATGTTTTTACCCAGGTTTGGGCCCTCTCGATGGAGGTAAAACCCTACTCCTGCTTGATTGATATTGATGATATGGGTAGTACAAGAGTTGATCTACCACGAGATCAGAGAGGCTAAACCCTAGAAGCTAGCCTATGGTATGATTGTTGTTCGTCCTACGGACTAAAACCCTCCGGTTTATATAGGCACCGAAGAGGGTTAGGGTTACACAGAGTCGGTTACAATGGTCGGAGATCTACATATCCTTATCACCAAGCTTGCCTTCCACGCCAAGGAAAGTCCCATCCGGACACGGGGCAAAGTCTTCAATCTTGTATCTTCATAGTCCAGGAGTCCGGCTAAAGGTGATCGTTCGGCTATCCGGACACCCCCTAATCCAGGACTCCCTCAGTAGCCCCCGAACCAGGCTTCAATGCCGACGAGTCCGACGCGCATATTGTCTTCGGCATTGCAAGGCGAGTTCTTCTCTAAATCCTGTGTACCTGCTGAATAGCATCCGGCTTCCCGTGAATATTGCGCTCCTCGGCTCCCACACCCAAATATGGCCGTCTTCCATGTGTTGAACGAATGCGAAAAGTTAGGGCATTTTTACATTTAACCCCCTAGCTGCGCGAATGAGCTACCTATAAAAGAGACGAGGATCTAGATCCGAATCGCACCATCCTCCCTTCGCGAGCATTCATCAGAGCGCATCTGACAGAAATCCACTCCATCATGGACAGTCCACACGTCTCCTCCTCTCGCCCTCCCAGCCCTCGGCCTGGAGATTGGGAGAGATGCTTCGTCCCGTACAGCGAGTTGGTGACGCTCCAAACCAAGGGATTTCTTCTCCCAACCTTTATGGTTCCGGTTTGAGCCGGACTTGCCACCTATAAGGGCGGAAAGCAAGCGGAGTGCGTCCCCAGCCCCTCCAAAGGAGAGCAGGTATGCCTCGTATCTTATTTGATAAGAGGGCTCAGATTTCCAATTCATCCGTTTCTCCGGGGGCTCCTGGAGTTCTACGGCCTCCAGTTGCACAACCTTACGCCTGCCTCCATTTTGCATATTGCGGGCTTCGTGGCCCTTTGCGAGCTGTTTTTGGGCATCAAGGCTCATTTTGCGCTGTGGAAGAAGCTGTTCTGCCTTGTGCCCCATTCTCAAGAGGGGGCGATATATCAAGTGGGCGGAGCCGAACTATGGCGCATTGCCGGGACCGGATATCTATCCGGAACCTTGAAGAAGGCATCCAAAGACTAACCTTCAGAATGGTTTTATATAGAAGATGTCCCCCTGCCGGACCCTATTCGGATCGGCTTCCCTGAGTTTAATAATGATCCTTTGAAGAAACGCCTAAGCTGGCGTCCACGGAGCCCTCAGAAGGAAAATGACAGGGACGTCCTTTACCTGATGAGCCGAATTAGGCTGCTAGCTCATTCCGGACTGACCATGATCGGAGTCATGGCCACATGCATTATGCGGGGGGTGCAGCCGCTCCAGTATAGAGGCCACCCCATGTGGGATTTCAACGGGGAGGATGATGCCACCCGCTGCAGCCGTAAGGGGCCGGGATCGGTCGCCGATCTGGTGAAGATCTTGTCCTCATTGTACAAGGGAGAAGAGGAGGAATTTCTCCGCGTCAATCCGCAGGGCGGATTTTCTATGACCAATCCTCCAAGATGGGTAAGCGGACATTTATTTTTTCCTATCGGATCCATACTCCCATAGTCAAGTATCTCATTTTGTGGTTTCGGCGCAGGAACTGCGCCGGGCCGTAAAGGATATAAAAGCCCGCCTCCACAACCTGAGGATCCGGAACGGTTCCTCGATCCGACCTACCAAGAGGATCCGGACATATCGGTGGAGCTGATCGACGGGGTATTCCACCAACTGAGCATCGATAATGCCTTGGTCGCCATTACGGCCGATTACCCCGGAATACTTCCTGCCTCGCAGGTAACTAAGACCGAAGTCCCAATACTTTGAAAATGACCCATCCGTGCGCGTTTTTTATCACCGTATACAAATGGTGTTTCGCAGGGGAAATCCTTGAGGCGGAAGGCCGAGCCTGCGATGGTCAGTCAACAAGGGACAGCAAGGCCCAACAGGCCGAAAAGAAGTGCAGTCCAGATTGAAACGCCGATGCAACGGTATGGCGTGTCATCTCGCTCCCAGGTTTTATTCCCGGGTGGCATACTAACGCTCGTGCTTTTTCAGGAAGAAGAGCGCTCGCCGGACTATATCCGGAGAGGTTGCCAATCAATCCTCCGCTCGCCAGGCTCCAAAGCCAGGTCCAGAAGCGGAGGCGAACACGAGGCGTGCGTCGGATGCTCCTCCGACAAAGGATGCCGACAGGTTATCTGCCACCAATTCCGAGGTGGAGAGTGCCATGAATCACAGGCGTCGCCAGACAGTTCTTCGTGACGCATGTTTCTCCCCAGAGGCATTGGATGCCTTCAATTCGGGAGATGCGCACCTCCGTGCCGCTCAAAATGGTCTAGCCAGAGCCACGGAGCAGTATGTAAAAGACATACGGGTGAGAAAATTTGACAGTTATATATGCTAGTAGCCCCCTAGACTTGAAATAGTTAGAATAACTGATTTAAGGATCATTTATTGTGCAGGATCTTACGGAAAAGAATACCCAACTGTCCCAGGAGCTGGAGGAGTGCAAAGCCCAACTTGAGGCCGCACTAGCCGCAGCGGGGGAAACCAAAGAGACTCGCTCTGGTAATATATGCTTCAAAAGATGAGTAATTTGTGAAGTGCGGCGTGTGTATAAGTCTGACAATAATATTGCAGATGGTGCCGGGATAGATCCGGACAAGCAACAGCTCATGCGCCGGTTAAAGGCCGGCGAGAATGTGCTTACAAGGGTGAGGCAAGAGAAAAATAATCTCCAAGATGCCAACACCCACCTGGGTGAGGAACTAAAGGATGTTCGTGCCCAGCTGTCTGACTCCGTCAAGGAGAATCGGCGGCTTCGACGCGGCATTTTTAGTAAGTGCTTGAACGAACTTTGAAAAAAGAGTTCGGCGAGGAAGTCGACTAACAGAGTTATGTCTGTAGGTATGCTCACAGGCCATCCTGCAGAGGAAATGCCCGGTTCTACGGGTGACCTTCTTCACGAGCTCTTGCAACTGCACGAACGAGTTCGGCAGGTGATGAAAGGAGTCGCCCAGGCCTTGTGGCCGTCTGTCTCCCTGCCCGAAGGCCTTGGAGAGCTTGCGGAGAGGCTTCAGGGAGCGCGGCAGCGCTTCCGCTTATGGAAGATATCGGCATGCCGTCAAGGCGCCAGGGAGGCCTAGGCCATGGTGAAGACGCGGCATACGAAGGCTGACCCAAACCACATGGCCGAGGTCGGACTTGCGGGGCCCGATGGGAAGGAGATCCCTGTGAGCTTAGTGTACGACCAAGTAGAATTGGCCGCAAAGTATTCCCAATAGGACTGTAAACTAGACAGCCTGCTGGATGGCATTGAAGAGGAATATGCCCAGTCAAGTTGACTATGTATTTTAAGATGACATGTAAAATGCCTTCTAGCGGGATTGTTGATCGTTTGTCATAGCGGACCCTTTCGCTTCAACCTCGGGACCCAATAGTCCGGAGTGTGTCCGAATACCCTTGCGGTTATATAAGAACCGGGGCATGCGTGGAGAACAGGTGTAGGGGTCATTAGTGCTTTATCAGACAAGTGCCCAACTAGTTATGTTATATTACATGGTTAGTAAGCAACATCTTCCAGGGAGAATAGTTCCGTTAGGGGTTCCTTTCCCTGGGAGGCATGCCCTAAAGTGCATGTCCGGACTGTGAAAAAAACAGAAAAACATCATGGGGCAGATAAATAAATAGGTAGGAAATCGTCTTTTAGTTCACCGACCGAATATTCCCTTAAGAACGCTAGCTTTCGGCTTCACCCAGTCTGAGGTACACATCCGGCTGACCCGGCAGTAACAATCGCAGAGATGCTCCCTTTACCGCCTAGCCGAACAATCGGGAATGTAGGGGTAAGCACAGGAGCCAGGCAAACCAGCTTGGCCAAAACTTAAGTCATATCGATGCATATAATGGTGAATAAAAGGTACATTCGGAAGTGTGACACATGTGTTGGGCATGAAGCCCGTATAAATAAGCTTCTGTTAAAGAAGCCCCCAGGTATAATGAGCGCGGGTAGCGCGTCAAGTGTGTGCGAACAATGTGCAGACAAGCTTTCAAAGGTTGTAGTAGGGAAGGAGGGAGAAGGAGAGAAACAGAAGACAACCAATATGTAAAATATAGACAGAGGAAGGAGACGAACTCAAAATCCAGCGCTAGGCGTAGAATCTTCGGATACGGGCTGCGTTCCATGGGTTCGTCTTGAGTCGGTTATCCGATGCATCTCGCAGACGGTACGCTCCACCGGTCAGGACTTGGTCGATGATAAAGGGACCTTCCCATTTGGGCTTGAGTTTGTCCTTTTTCTTGTCCGGCACGCGTAGAACTAACTCGCCAATGTTGTAAGTTTTGGCCCGTACTTCTCTGCTTTGATATCTTCGAGCTTGCTGTTGATAGAATGCGGAACAGGCTTTTGCCACGTCATGCTCCTCCTCCAATGCGTCCAAACTGCCTTGCTGATCGAGCTCGGCTTCTCTTTCTTCGTACATGCGCACGCGAGGTGAGTCATGAATTATGTCTGAGGGCAGAATTGCCTCTGCGCCGTATACCATAAAGAATGGTGTAAATCCAGTGGTGCGATTCAGAGTGGTCTGCAGCCCCCAGAGTACGGAGTCGAGCTCCTCTACCCAGTGCGTTTTAGATTCCTTGAGGGACCGCACTAATCTGGGTTTGATGCCGCTCATGATTAGACCATTTGCTCGCTCGACCTGACCGTTAGTTTGAGGGTGATAGACTGAAGCATAGTCGAGCTTGATGCCCATGTTTTTGTACCAGAGTTTAACCTCATCGGCCGTAAAGTTCGTGCTGTTGTCAGTGATGATGCTATGGGGGACGCCGTAACGGTGTACGACCCCTGATATAAAGTCTATCACCGGTCCGGATTCGACCGTCTTAACAGGTTTGGCCTCTATCCATTTGGTGAATTTATCCACCATGACCAATAGGTATTTTTGCTTGTGGGTTCCTCCTTTAAAGGGTCCAACCATGTCAAGCCCCCAGACCGTGAAGGGCCAGGTTATGGATATAGTTTTGAGGGCGGTGGGTGGCATGTGGCTTTGATTAGCAAAGAGCTGGCAACCGACGCATCGTTGGACTAAGCCCTGAGCATCTGCCCGGGCCGTCGGCCAATAAAATCCTGTACGGAAGGCCTTGCCTACAAGGGCCCGGGCTGCGGCATGGTGCCCGCCGAGTCCGGCATGAATTTCAGCCAGACGGTTCCACCCTTCCTCTTCGGAGATACACCTTTGAAGGACTCCGGTTGTGCTTTTCTTGTAAAGCTCTCCCTCATGGACCTTATAGGCTTTAGATCGCCGCACTATGCAGCGGGCCTCGTTTTGGTCCTCGGGAAGTTCCTGCCTGGTTAGGTAGGCTAGGAATGGTTCCGTCCACGGGGCAATTACTGCCATTATTACATGGGCTGAGGGTGTTACTTCGTTGGCAGAACCACCAATTGTGTCAGAATGTTCGGTGTCGGGTAGTGCGGTTGGATCCGGGTTGGTATTCCCGGATTCCCCCTCCCATAGTACGGATGGCTTGAACAGCCTCTCTAGGAAGATGTTGGGAGGGACGGCATCGCACTTTGCGCCAATGCGTGCCAATACGTCTGCTGCCTGGTTGTTATCCCGGGCTATATGGTGAAATTCGAGCCCCTCGAACCGAGTTGACATTTTTAGGACGGCGTTGCGAAGAGCTGCCAATTTCGGATCCTTGGCATCGAAGTCTCCATTTATTTGGGATATCGCTAGGTTCGAATCCCCATGCACCTCTATGCATTGAATGCCCATGGAGACTGCCATCCGGAGGCCATGTAGAAGGGCCTCGTATTCGGCTGTGTTGCTGGAGTCCGTATACATTATCTGGAGTACGTATTGAACCGTATCTCCGGTTGGGGACATCAGAACGACGCCAGCCCCTAGACCAGACAACATTTTGGAGCCGTCGAAGTGCATGATCCAGTTGGAATATGCGCCGTACTCTTTAGGGAGTTCGGCTTTAGTCCATTCGACGACGAAGTCGGCCAAAACTTGCGACTTAATAGCTCGCCATGGTTTATAGGTTATGTCGAATGGGAGGAGCTCAATGGCCCATTTGGCAATCCGGCCTGTCGCGTCGCAGTTGTTTATAATGTCAATAAGAGGTACTTGGGAGGCTACTGTTATCGAACATTCTTGAAAGTAGTGTCGTAGCTTCCGGGATGCCATGAACACCGCGTACGCTATCTTTTGATAATGCGGGTACCGTGACTTGCATGGAGTCAGGACAATGGACACATAGTAAACTGGTTTTTGAAAGGGGAACTTGCGTCCGTCATTTTCTCGTTCGACAACGAGGACTGTGCTCACCACTTGATAAGTTGCCGCGATATATAATAGCATTGGTTCGCCCATGTTGGGCGCGGCCAGGACTGGGTTTGTTGCCAATATGGCTTTTATTTCTTCGAGTCCGGCCGTGGCGGCATCCGTCCACTTGAAGTGTTTGGTGCGTCGGAGGAGGCGATAAAGGGGTAATGCCTTTTCTCCTAAACGGGAGATAAAGCGGCTTAAAGCCGCCATGCATCCCGTCAATTTTTGTATTTATTTGAGGTCCTTTGGCTTATCCAATTGTGACAGAGCTCGGATCTTGCCTGGGTTTGCTTCGTTTCCTCTACCGGATACAATGAAGACCAAGAGCTTTCCGGCTGGTACGCCGAAAACACATTTTTCTGGGTTAAGCTTAATGTCATATGTTCGGAGATTATCGAGCGTGAGCCTCAAATCGTCTACTAGAGTTTCGACGTGCTTGGTTTTGACGACCACATCGTCTACATATGCCTCCACTGTTTTGCCGATCTGGTTTGCCAGACATGTCTGAATCATGCGCTGATCTGTTGCGCCGGCGTTTTTGAGCCCAAATGAATCAGAATGGGTTGTATGGGGTGATGAATGCCGTTGCGGCCTGGTCGGGCTCTGCCATCTTAATTTGGTGGTAGCCGGAATATGCGTCGAGGAAACACAATGAATCGTGTCCAGCGGTAGTGTCGATAATTTGATCGATGCGGGGGAGGGGGAAGGGATCCTTTGGGCAAGCCTTGTTGAGGTCCTTAAAGTCGACGCATAGGCGCCAAGATTTGTCCTTCTTTGGTACCATCACCAGGTTTGCTAGCCAGTCTGGATGTTTTATATCTCTGATGAATCCGACCTCCAATAATTTGGCTAGCTCCTCTCCCATGGCCTGTCTCTTGGGTTCGGAGAAACGCCGAAGAGCCTGTTTGACCGGCTTGAATCCTTTTAGGATGTTTAGGTTGTGCTTGGCCAGCCGGCGTGGGATTCCTGGCATGTCTGAAGGGTGCCAGGCAAAAATGTCCCAATTTTTGTGTAGGAATTCTCGTAGTGCAGCGTCTACATCAGGGTTTAATTGTGCCCCGATGGAGGCCGTTTTTGTAGGGTCCGTTGGATGGACTTTGAATTTGACTATTTCATCCACTGGTTTAAAGGAGGTGGACTTGGATCTCTTATCGAGTATCACATCGTCCCTATTCACCGTGGAGCGCAGCGCAGAGAGTTCCTCGGCTGCTAGGGCTTCGGATAGTGCCTCAAGGGCTAGTGCGGCTGTCTTATTTTCGGCGCGGAGTGCTATGTCTGGGTCACTAGCAAGAGTGATGATCCCGTTGGGCCCGGGCATTTTGAGCTTCATGTACCCGTAATGGGGTATAGCTTGGAAAATTATGAATGCCTCTCGCCCTAATAGAGCGTGATATCCGCTGCTGAACAAGGCCACTTGGAACGTGACCTCCTCGGACCTGTAATTATCCGGCGTGCCAAACACCACATCCAGGGTGATTTTTTCAGTACAGCATGCTTCCCGACTGGGGATTATTCCTCTAAAGGTTGTGCTGCTTCGCTCAATGCGGCTCCAGTCTATTTCCATTTTTCGGAGGGTTTCCTCGTAAATGAGGTTCAATCCGCTGCCACCGTCCAGGAGTACCTTGGTAAGACGAAAGTCGTCCACTATTGGACTCAGGACCAATGCGGCTGGTGCTCAATCTGTTCGGAATTTAGGTTCGTCACTTGCATTAAAGGTAATAGCCATGTCACTCCATGGGTTTATTGTTGCTACTTGGTAGACTTCGGCAAGGCTGCGGAGTGTTCGTTTCCGCATATTATTTGATGCAAAAGTCTCGAAGACTGTTAATACCGTACTGGTATCTTTGGGCTGGTGCTCTTGAGTTAGAAGCTCTTCGCCACTTTTGGCCACCTGCTGTAGTATCCAACATGCTCTAAGGCTATGAGTTGGAGTGGCACCCTCTGTACTATGAATTTTGTAGGGTCCACTGAGCCATCCTTCCAGTACGGTTCCATGCCCTATAGAGCGTTTTTGCTTTTTGGTGTTTAACCCAGGTGCCTGGCGATAATGCACCCTTTTATTTCGGACTGGGGTTGTATTCAGGGCTGGATTGTCCCAAAATTTGATTTCGGTTTTCCAGGCACTTTCCATCACACAGTACTTTCGTACTATGGACGCCAAGTCAGCGAAGCGTGTAATTTCACGATGACTTACGGCGTTGAGGATTCCCTTGTCCGTGCAATTATTTGAGAAGAATAAAATTGCGTCCTCCTCGCGGCAGTCCCTTATCCTGTTCATAACCAGGACGAATCTGGCCCAGTAATGGTGTACTGGCCCAGATTTGGGATAGATCACTTATGTTTGGGTGGGCGGGTGGAATTAAATTCGGAACCCCGTCCACTTTAAGACTCAGGGGCCAAGTAGTTTCCGAACTTGGAAGCTTGGGTTCTTGGATGTTGTCCAATGAATCTAGCCTGCTGCCTGATTTTAGGTTCAGGGCTTGAGTAACATCCTCCCCACCGCGGAAATCCGGCATGGAGGGATCGGGAATCCGGACATAGCTAGTCCTTAAGATAGAAGAAGGGTCGCCGTATTGTTCCTCTACCACAGCAACGTGGTGGGTAATCTGATCGTAGTCTGTAGCGACTCCCAGGGCGGCGATGCGATCCAAGAGCTCGTTTAAGGAACAGAGCTCCATCGGATCTAACTGCTCGGCGAGTTCCGAGCTAACATGAATATTGCTTTCGATCACCCGAGAAGTCATCGTCGGCGCGGCGGCTGGACTGGCGGTCATGAGGAAACTGCCTAGCCGGAGAGTTTGGCCGATAGCCAAATCTCCTTTAGCAACAGTGCCGTCTTTAAAGACGGGATGAGGCATCCTTCCTGGCGGCGATGGCACAGCGGAACTCTCAATGAAAGCACCAATGTCGGTGTCGAAACCGGCGGATCTTGGGTAGGGGATCCCGAACTGTGCGTCTTGGCGGATGGTAACAGGAGACAAGGGACACGATGTTTTTACCCAGGTTCGGGCCCTCTCGATGGAGGAAAAACCCTACTCCTGCTTGATTGATATTGATGATATGGGTAGTACAAGAGTTGATCTACCACGAGATCAGAGAGGCTAAACCCTAGCAGCTAGCCTATGGTATGATTGTTGTTCGTCCTGCGGACTAAAACCCTCCCGTTTATATAGGCACCGAAGAGGGTTAGGGTTACACAGAGTCGGTTACAATGGTAGGAGATCTACATATCCTTATCACCAAGATTGCCTTCCACGCCAGGGAAAGTCCCATCCGTACAAGGGACGAAGTCTTCAATCTTGTATCTTCATAATCCAGGTGTCGGTGTCAAAACCGACGGATCTCGGGTAGGGGGTCCCGAACTGTGCGTCTAGGCGGATGGTAACAAGAGACAAGGGACACAATGTTTTTACCCAGGTTCGGGCCCTCTCGATGGAGGTAAAACCCTACGTCCTGCTTGATTAATATTGATGATATGGGTAGTACAAGAGTAGATCTACCACGAGATCAAGGAGGCTAAACCCTAGAAGCTAGCCTATGGTATGATTGTTGAGATGTATGTTGTCCTACGGACTAAAGCCCTCCGGTTTATATAGACACCGGAGGAGGCTAGGGTTACACAGAGTCTGTTACAATGGTAGGAGATCTACATATCCGTATTGCCAAGCTTGCCTTCCACGCCAAGGAAAGTACCATCCGGACACGAGCCGGAGTCTTCAATCTTGTATCTTCGTAGTCTTGGAGTCCGGCGGATATTGATAGTCCGGCTATCCGGACACCCCGTAGTCCAGGACTCCCTCAGTAGCCCCTGAACCAGTCTTCAATGACGATAAGTCAGGCGTGCACAATGTTCGGCATTGCAAGGCGGGTTCCTCCCTTGAATAATCCAGAGGAGATCATGAACACCAGGATAGTGTCCGGCTCTGCAAAATAAATTCCACATTCCACCGTAGAGAGAATAAAATACACACTTAACTCGATCTGCTGACGTATTATGCGGCGCGACATCACACCGCAACCAAGCCTTTGTTTGAATCATTTTTTACTATACCACCTCAGCACGTTTAGCGAAGCGGTTTCCTTGGCACGTCCTGTCGAAGCAGAGATCGTGTTCCCCTTATTCCAGGATTCTCATCAATACGTGCGTGGGTAACCCAACCGTTCCCATCGCCACGCCTCCTCTATTGAAGGGGAATCTCAAACGGTCACGGAGACGACCCTTGGTATTTCTCCCCCTTTATAAGAGGACCAAGGCTCGCCCTTGTTCTTCAATCTCGCATCGAATCCTTTCCCTGCTCCCAGTTCCAACACCCAGAGCCCCAGATTCGAGCGCTTCGGATCCTTAATCATGTCCGGCTCCGACCTCAAGGGCCGGTGGATGCCTTCCTCCGTCACGGAGGAGGACATATTGAAGTTGCGTGAGGCCAAATACCTGGCCTATGAAGTTTCGCATAGGTTGCCTGCCCAGGGGCAGGCTGTGCCAGCCCCCGAGCCCGGTGAATACGTCGTTTTCGTATCCCACCACTGCCGGGGTTTAGGCTTCCCGACGGATCCCTTCGTGCGAGGGCTCCTGTTTTACTATGGGCTGGACTTTCACGACTTAGCCCCGGAGTCTATCCTCCAAATCTCCGCATTCATTATCGTCTGCGAAGCTTCCCTCTGCGTCATCCCCCACTTCGGCCTATGGCTGAAGACCTTCAAGGTGGAGCCGAAGATGATCGGGGGGCGTCAAGCGGAGTGCGGCGGGGCGACCATAAACAAGAAGGTCGATGCCCCGTGGTCCGAAGGTTCCTTCCAAGAGGAACTTGGACTGTGGCAGCAGGAGTGGTTCTACATCACTGCTCCGAGGGGCAGCAAGCAAAAGCCGCCGCCCTCATTCCGCCCGGGACCTCCACACCAACTAATGTCGTGGGTCAACCAAGGGCTCAATTGGGGGCCATCCGAAGACGTGCCCTCACTGCAGGGCCGGATTTGAGATCTCCAAGCGAGGCAGATCGACCTGATCAAGGTGATGCAGGTTATGCTAATCAGGCATCTCCTGCCCTGCAAACGCCGTCCTCTCCGTCTATGGGAGTTTAACCCGGAGGGACCTCGGATTCTCCAACACTTCATGGGTGCGACACCCGTGGAGATGTACAAGTTGTTCTTCGGACCGCAGGTGGCGTGTCCGGATTTGGCCGAGGATGCAGGCCTAAGCCGCGATCACCCGGATACTCAGGTGAGTAGCTCAGAGTCCGGACATTCTGTGTATGTGCCTTTCTAGAGTTCGCCTCCTGACCCTTTGTTCTTTACAGGAATGGGTGGCGCGATCAAGGCTGATAAGGTGTCTGGCCCCCCTCCCAGAGACCGCACTGGAGCCCGTGCTGGTTAGAATGTTGGAGGTTGCGCCCGTAGAAGGGGGCGACGGGGAAGATAAAGGAGCTAACATTTCGCCCAAAGGGGCAACTGAAGAGGGAGGAACCAAGAGCCCCTCCTTTCAGGGGGAGAAGAGGACCGCCTCCGAAGATCCGGAGGCCAAAGCCCCTAAGCGGGGGAAGAGATCCTCCCTGGGGGGTCCGGCGCCCGGAAAGAATCCGGACGCACAATCATCACCAAAGGATCAGCCCTCCAGCGAGCCGTGAGTATAAAAGAGGGAGTTAATTAGTAAGGAAATACCTTCATTTGTGCTTACGTAGGTAACCGAAATATATTGCAGTTCGGATCTGCAGCCTTCTCAGATGAGTTCATCTTCGGGGGACCTTCTTCCGGAGATGATGGAGAGTGATACGCCTCCATCCGCAGCACCGCCAAATGAGGCAGGCGAACCCGAAGTGTCATCACGGAGGGTATCCCCGAGTCCGGAGGGGCCGGAGAGTTCGACACCTACTAGTGTCCGGCCGGGAGAACTGAAGAATCTGCTTGAGAGGGCGTCCATTTCAGAAGATCACCGTGCGTTAATGCGTATGGGGATTGGAAGGATTTCGTCCGCCGAGAGCGGATTGCGTAATGCCGCCTTGGTTTTGCTGGCGGGATTTGAGGTATGCAAAAATGACGCACCCCTTCGTTTTTTAATAGTTTTGCATATAAAAATGCGCCCTGTATAGATAGTAGCCCCTGAGACTCGGTAGGTTGTAGGAAACGACAGTGTACCGAGGATCGAAATCTAAAGTAATGAATTCCGCCGTTCCTATGTAGGTGGCGGATAGTCCGGGGGCTAACCGGACTAGTGGTTTTGCCGAAGTAAATCGGCAACTTGACATGGCAGATGCTGACATCGCACTTGTCAACCGGCGACTTGACGAGTCGCAAGGTAAATAAATTCTCCGCAGTCGCTTTATTTGAGGGGGTCGAATCCCTCCTCTGATAAATTGTATTCTGTTGTACAGACGGTGCTGCTGCTGTGGAGAGCCTTCGGGCCGAACTTGCTCGAGCTAAGGAGCAAGCCCGAAAGAGTGATGCGGCTGCCTCGAAGGCGGCCGAAGAGTTGAAAGCCGAAAAGGCTGCGCACTGCCAAAGCAGGGCGGAGGTGGCCGAATTGGCCATGAAGGTAAAGGATGCTGCCGGCCGCTATGAGGCTCTTGAAAAGGAGCGCCTATCGGAGCGGGAAAACCTGAAGAAGGCCACCGCCGAAGCCAAGGATGCCCGCTCTGCAATGCGGGCTATGAAGGAGGAACTGCGCCAGGCCGGAGAGATCGTGGCTGGCAAGCCTATTCTGCTGCGTCGCCGGTTTATGGATGCAAAGTATGCTCAATTTGAGCGGTTGTGGAGTCCGGAAGATCCGTATATGGATTTGGCTGCAAGCGCAGCTGATGCCGTTAAGCACTTCCGGAGCCAGGAGGATCACGAGACAAAAGAGTTATATTGGTCTCAATTCCACAGTTCGGATCGCTCACTTCCGTTGATGGACCGGTTGGCCGAATGGGCTGAGTTAAATAGATTGTCCGGACTTGCCATGACTGACATCATGGCTCATGTCTGGCCAGAGAGGTCCAAGGCGACGAGCTACTTCGGCTTACTGCAGCAATTCCTTGGAGCGGTGCCGCATATAAAGGACATGAAGCAGTCGGCTTGCATCAAGGGCGCGCGGATGGCTCTTGCCCGTGTGAAGGCGCATTGTCCAGAGATGGATGCCATCGCTGTTGCCGCCCAGGGTCCGGATGAAAGCCGGCTCCCTGCCGAGCACTACTTCGGAGAAGTCATGCGCGGCGCTCGTATAATAGAGTCGCAGTGCTCGAAGAATGTAACGTTCAAATGAACGCATTAGCTTGTAAATCGATGATTATGTTATAACTGCTTTTTATACTTGTGCGTCCCAAGTAGTAAAACTTCTCCTGTGCGGCCGTTTACGTATACTTTTGTATAACTTGAAAGATTGCAGTCTTCGGCTTCAGCCCCCACGCATAGGGTGCGGGGGTGTTCGCAAAAATAGCGCGTTTTCACACTTCATCCGACGTCTCGGTCCTGTTTAAGGAGGTGGTAGCGTAGCGAACTAGGCAATCCGGACTATAATGCTTTATCACTTTCAATTAGCCAGTGGAGCTCGAGGGTGGGGCTACGATATAGCCCCTGGTGGCACCGCACATCTCCGGACTCGGGGTGTGTCTGTGCCTGACCGGGAAACGGTCCTTCGTCAAAGCGGGGAATTCTAAACATTCCAATAGTCGATCGAGTGGTTGACCAGACTCTCGCTGTATCATGACAGTCAGTTTTCGGCTTTCTCTACTGAGGTGCTCGCCCAGCCGAACTGGGGCACAATCGCAGTAGTTCTCTTGGTGCCGCGTTAGCCGATGATACGGAACGTAAGGCAGCAAAACACAGGAGCCGGGCAAACCCAACATTTGACCAAAGACATGATTCGGAGCTGATGCATATAATGCCAAACTCGAGACGCTGAACACTCCCTAAGGTGTTCGGTCTTTATAATAATGGGCAGAACGATGCCCTAAGCCCCTAGTGTCCAGGTACGGGCATGGTCTTCTGACGCGGCCGATGCCAAAGCGTCAGGCTCCGCTTTGGCTATAGGAAGAAACCAAGGGAGAGTAACAACAAGAGACAGTAAAAAAGGTCTACGCAGGGTCTTAATCTGAAAAGAATCCTTGCAACGGGTCCCTACTGCACATCTGCGCCTGTGTCTCCGTTGCGCCGTTATCCTGGACGGGTACGCACGTTGTTCATCTGTAGAAAGAGAGGAACGTTTAGTTTTAGAAACAATTCGTGCGAAAAAAATATGTAAAATAATAAATATAAATTATTAAGGCGAGGTTTATATGAAACCGCGATTGTTTATGCGCGCAGCCCCCCTGGGAAGGGGTATGCGGCTTGGGAGCCCCTAGCCTGCTGAGGCCGGATTAGTCTATCCGAGTCCGGGGGCCTTAAGTGACCCTTGCACTGAAATGGCGCCATGCGGACCGGGCATCTTGAGTGTAAGAGACGCGTAATGCGGTATGGCGTTGAAGTGGACAAAAGCCTTTCGTCCCAAGAGTGCTTGATATTCACTTTCAAATGGGACGATATGAAAAATTAATTTTTCGCGTCGAAAATTGTTCGGCGATCCGAACACGACCTCTAGTAATATAGAGCCTATGCACTTGGCGTAAGGGCCTGGCGTCACTCCTTTGAAGGAAGTGCGGCTGTGTCGAATTTTTGTAGGGTCTATCCCCATCCTACGGATTGTGTTTGAATATAGCAGGTTTAAGTCACTGCCTCCGTCCATTAAGACGTTAGTAAATTGTAATCCGTCTATTATGGGTTTCAATATCAGGGGAGTCCGTCCCGCATTTCGAACTCTTCTGGAATAGTCCAGATGGTAGAAAGTGATTGGTTTTGATATCCAATCTCTACGGTCTGCTGGGTTGGACCGTGCGAAGCTCCTTTTAGAAAGTGCCGCACTGTTTTTCCGTGTTATCACATGAAGTGAGTTTACTGCTTTGACCCCTTGCGGGAAAGTCTTTTGTTTTCCGGTGCCCTGCTGGCGGGGTTTATCTTCTTCGCTTGACGCGTCGAGCCCCTTGTGTTCGGCGTTTAGTCGGCCGGACTGTTTAAAAATCCAACAATCCCTGTGGGTATGATTTGCAGGCCTTTCGGGAGTACTGTGGATTTGACATATCCGACCCAAAATTTTGTGTAAGTTGGACAATTCGTCGCTGTCATCATTGAGAGGCTGTGTTTTGTTATTGGGCCGCGAGCTTTTGAATCCGGCATTGACTGCCGTGCTCTTTGGGCTTTTCTCTTTGTTCCGGCGCTACTCTTTTCTGCGCCGTGATTTTCCGTTTCCATCTCTTATCTCGGATGTACTTGGGTCGCTGGTGCTGCTTCTTGCTAGCCAGCTATCCTCTCCCACACAGAAGCGGGTCATAAGGCTTGTTAGTGTGGACATTGTCCTCGGTTTCTCTTGATCGAGGTGCCTGGCGAGCCATTCGTCTCGAACATTGTGCTTGAAAGCTGCTAAGGCTTCGGCGTCCAGACAGTCAACTATTTGGTTCTTTTTAGTAAGAAACCTATTCCAGAATTTCCGCGCTGACTCTCTGGGCTGTTGAGTTATATGACTTAAATCATCTGCATCCGGAGGACGGACATAAGTCCCTTGAAAATTCGCTCTAAACGCGTCCTCGAGCTCTTCCCAACTTCCAACAGTGTTTTCTAGGAGGCTTTTGAGCCAATGACGGGCTGGCCCTTTGAGCTTGAGGGGTAGATATTTTATGGCGTGGAGATCGTCTCCTCGGGCCATGTGTATATGCAGTATATAATCTTCTATCCAGACTCAAGGGTCTGTTGTTCCATCGTAGGCTTCTATGTTTATGGGTTTAAACCCTGCTGGGAATTCATGGTCCAGCACCTCATCGGTGAAACATAGTGGGTGTGCGGCGCCCCTGTACTTGTATGTGCCGCTATCATCGGACACTTGACGTGTTACTTTGCTTCCTGGGGCCTTCTTTTTTATTCCGTAGATGGACCTGGCCGGGCCATTGGACGGTGGAGGCTCTATGGCCTCCTCGTCGAATTCTGGTAGCAGCTTACGCTTCGGGTAGCTTTTCGATTGGTGGCTATTGCCGCATTTATCTGCGGTTTTGAGCACTTTGCTCCATCTCATTATGAGCGTGTCTTCCGCTGTTGTGAGCTTCCGCTTCTCCTTCTTCAGGCTTCTTGCTGTGGCGATGAGCCTGCGCTTAAAAAGCTCTTGTTCGACGGGGTCCTTGGGCATGACGAGTTCGTCGTCATTGAGGCTTGCTTCGTCTTTCGAGGGAGGCATATGGTTATGATCCTCAACCTCTTCGTCTGCCGCCCTCTTGTGAGGGCTTGCTTCTGCATCCTCCTGCGCTGAGTCTTGCTGTAGGGGATTGTCTTCCGCACTCTCTGGGGTATTGTTTTCTCCTGTGCTGAATCTCTATTCTTGTTGTGGCGGGATTTGTAGCGGCGCCGCTGATGCCGGCGCTTGGGCTGTTTCCTTAAGGGGTCTGCCTCCGCTGTTTCTTCGCCGTCCCCATCTTTTGGGGTATCCACCATGTATACGTCGTATGACGAGGTGGCCTTCCAGTGCCCTGTGGGCGCTGGTTCCTGTTAGTCTCCGGCATCGTTGTCCATAGCGCGATGTCTTCGGAGTCGTAGTCTAGCATGTCGGTTAGATCGTCGACATTCTTCTGAATTTCTTCGTCGTCCGTACTCCAACCATCCAGGCCATAGTCCGGCCAGGACTCTCCCGACAACGAGAGATGCTTTAATGAATTCAGGATATCGCCAAAAGGCGAGTGCTGGAATATGTCCTCGGCGGTGAATTCCATAACCGGCACCCAATCCTGATCGATTGGTAGGGGCGCGGGAGGTTCAGAGTCCGGCAAGGAGTCCGGCGCCTCGGAATCACAAGTTTCGCGGGAGACAAGATTGGCGTTCGGTTCCATCGCCGTGGATGTTGAAGCCCCCAGGGCGGCGTCTATCCACCGGCCCTTGATTTGGGCGATCGGCTCCGGGCTAATGGCCGAAGCTGATCCATGTGCGGCCACCAAGGCACTGTTCGGCGGCAGAGCTAGATCATGCCCAGCGTCGCAGTGCGGCACGCTCGGCTGTGGCCCGAGTCCGTCGAAGATCAAGTCTCCGCGGACATCGGTCGTGAAGTTCAAGCTTCCAAATCTGACATGACGGCCAGGGGCGTAGCTTCCGATCTGCTCCAGATGGCCAAGAGAATTGGCCCGCAGGGCGAAGCCGCCGAATACGAGGATCTGTCCGGGGAGAAAAGTCTCACCCTGGACAACGTTGTTGGTTGAAGATGCCATCAAGCCTATCAGTGACGACACAGAGGAACTCTCAATGAAAGCACCAATGTCGGTGTCAAAATCGGCGGATCTCGGGTAGGGGGTCCCGAACTGTGCGTCTAGGCGGATGGTAATAGGAGACAAGGGACACAATGTTTTTACCCAGGTTCGGGCCCTCTCGATGGAGGTAAAACCCTACGTCCTGCTTGATTAATATTGATGATATGGGTAGTACAAGAGTAGATCTACCACGAGATCAAGGAGGCTAAACCCTAGAAGCTAGCCTATGGTATGATTGTTGAGATGTATGTTGTCCTACGGACTAAAGCCCTCCGGTTTATATAGACACCGGAGGAGGCTAGGGTTACACAGAGTCGGTTACAATGGTAGGAGATCTACATATCCGTATTGCCAAGCTTGCCTTCCACGCCAAGGAAAGTACCATCCGGACACGAGCCGGAGTCTTCAATCTTGTATCTTCGTAGTCTTGGAGTCCGGCGGATATTGATAGTCCGGCTATCCGGACACCCCCTAGTCCAGGACTCCCTCACCAGGAGTCCGGCCAAAGGTGATAGTTCGGCTATCCGAACACCCCCTAATCCAGGACTCCCTCAATCGTCGTCGTTCCACTGCTAGCGTTATTCCGCTGCTTTGATTTGTACTGCTGCTTGCGTAGAGCAACTGAGGATGGCGTAGTGTCGCCGTGACGATGTTATTCATTGTAATATCGCAGACCTTGTATTCATATTCGTGTAATAATAGAAAGTTGGTTTGTTCTATGCTAAGCAGTGCCATATTCCAGAAGACTTCTCCTCGATCTTTGGGTTGGAATACGGGGCGTTCCGGTTTCTCTGAGCTGGGGTGCCACATCTTGCAAGTCTATAGTCACCTATTATGTGTTATGATCCGACAACCCCGAAGTGACAATAATCGGGATACTTCTCGGTGATGACCGTACTTTGAGGAGTTCATGTATTCACTATGTGTTAATGCTTTGGTCCGGTACTCTATTAAAAGGAGGCCTTAATATCCCTTAGTTTCCAGTAGGACCTCGCTACCACGGGAGGGCAGGTCAAAAGATGTCATGCAAGTTCTTTTCCATAAGCACGTATGACTATATTCGGAATACATGCCTACATTACATTGATGAACTGGAGCTAGTTCTGTGTCTCCCTATGTTATAACTATTACATGAGGAATCGCATGCTACGTCTTGAGCTTGTGTTGGTTTTCCTTGAAGAGGAAAGGGTGATGCAGCAATAGCAGCATAAGTATTTCCCTCAGTTTTTGAGAACCAAGGTATCAATCCAGTAGGAGGCTCCTCAAAAGTCCCACGCACCTACACAAACAAACAAAGAACTCGCAACCAATGCAATAAAGGGGTTGTCAATCCCTTCACGGCCACTTGCGAAAGGGAGATCTGATAGAGATGATATGATAAGATAAATATATTTTTGGTATTTTTTAATATAGATTGGAAAAGTAAAGATGCAAATAAAAGTAGATTGAAAGCTTATATGATAAAAGATAGATCCGGGGGCCATAGGTTTCACTAGTGGCCTCTCTCAAGAGAGCATAAGTATTACGGTGGGTGAACAAATTACTGTCGAGCAATTGATAGAAAAGAGAATAATTAAGAGATTATCTAGGCATGATCATGTATATAGGCATCACGTCCGCGACAAGTAGACCGACTCCTGCCTACATCTACTACGATTACTCCACACATGGACCGCTATCCAGCATGCATCTAGAGTATTAAGTTCATAAGAACAGAGTAACGCATTAGGAAAGATGACATGATGTAGAGGCATAAACTCATGCAATATGAGATAAACCCCATCTTTTAATCCTCGATGGCAACAACACAATACGTGCCTTGTAACCCCTATTATCACTAGGTAAGGACACCGCAAGATTGAACCAAAGTTAAGCACTTCTCCCATGGCAAGAAAGATCAATCTAGTAGGCCAAACCAAACTGATAATTCAAAGAGACTTGCAAAGATAACTCAATCATACATAAAAGAATTCAGAGGAGATTCATATATTTCTCATAGATAAACTTGATCATAAACCCACAATTCATCGGATCTCGACAAACACACCGCAAAAAGAGTTACATCAAATAGATCTCCACAAGAGAGGGGGAGAACATGGTATTGAGATCCAAAAAGAGAGAAGAAGCCATCTAACTAATAACTATGGACCCGAAGGTCTATGGTAAACTACTCACAACTCATCGGAGGGGCTATGGTGTTGATCTAGAAGCCCTCCATGGTCGATTCCCCCTCCGGCGGAGCGCCGGCGAAGGCTCCAAGATGGGATCTCGCGGATACAGAAGGTTACGGCAGTGGATTTTTTTTCATTGGCTCCCTGGATGTTTTCGGGGTACATGGGTATATATAGGAGGAAGAAGTAGGTTGGTTGCCACCTGAGGGGCCCACGAGATAGGGGACGCGCCCTGTAGGGGTGGGGGTGCCCTCCACCCTCGTTGCCGCCTCGGCTGCTTCTTGGCTTGCACTCCAAGTCCTGTGGATCACGTTCATTCCAGAAATCACGCTCCCAAAGGTTTCATTCCGTTTGGACTCCGTTTGATATTCCTTTTCATTGAAATACTGAAATAGGCAAAAAAACAGCAATACGGGATGGGCCTTTGGTTAGTAGGTTAGTCCCAAAAATGATATAAATGTGTAAATTAAAGCCCATAAACATCCAAAAGGGGTAATATAATGCTATGGAACAATCAAAAATTATAGATACGTTGGAGACGTATCAAGCATCCCCAAGCTTAATTCCTGCTCGTCCTCGAGTAGGTAAATGATAAAAACAGAATTTTTGATGTGGAATGCTACCTAGCATATTTATCAATGTAATTTTCTTTATTGTGGCATGATTGTTCAGATCCAATGATTCAAGATAAAATCTTATAATACATAAAAAATAATAATGCTTCGAAGCATACTAAGAAATAATCATGTCCTATCAAAATAGCATAGCCAAAGAAAGCTTATCCCTACAAAATCATATAGTTAGGCTATGTTTCATTTTCATTACACAAAATACTCCCATCATGCACAACCCCGGTTTCAACAAAGCAATTGGTTCATACTTTTTAATGCGCTTGAGCTTTTTCAACTCTTACGCAATACATGAGCGCAAGCCATGGACATAGCACTATGGTGGTATATGGTGGTGGTTGTGATGATAAAAAAAGGGAGAAGATAGTCTCACATCAACTAGGCGTATCAACGGGCTATGGATATGCCCATCAATAGATATCAATGTGAGTGAGTAGGGATTGCCATGCAACGGATGCGCTAGAGCTATAAATATATGAAAGCTCAACAAAAGTAACTAAGAGGGTGTGCATCCAACTTGCTTGCTCACGAAGACCTAGGGCATTTTAAGGAAGCCCATCATTGGAATATACAAGCCAAGTTCTATAATGAAAAAATCCCACTTAGTATGTGAAAGTGACAACATAGGAGACTCTCTATCATGAAGATCATGGTGCTACTTTGAAGCACAAGTGTGGTAAAAAGGATAGTAGCATTGTCCCTTCTCTCTTTTTCTCTCATTTTATTTATTTTTTCTTTTCTTTTTTTCTTCCTTTTTCTTCTTTTTTTCTTTGGCCTTTCTCTTTTTTATTTGGCCTTTCTCTTCTTTTTTCCTTTTTTTTGTAAAGTCCGAAGTCTCATCCCGACTTGTGGGGGAATCATAGTCTTCATCATCCTTTGCTCACGGGGGACAACACTCTAATAATGAAGATCATCACACTTTTATTGATTTACAACTCAAGAATTACAACTCAAAACTAGAACAAGATATGACTCTATATGAATGCCTCCGGCGATGTACCGGGATGAATCAAGAGAGACATGTATGAAAATTATGAAGGTGGCTTTGCCACAAATACTATGTCAACTACATGATCATGCAAAGAGCAATATGACAATGATGGAGCGTGTCATAATAACGGAACGGTGGAAAGTTGCATGGCAATATATCTCGGAATGGCTATGGAAATGCTATAATAGGTAGGTATGGTGGCTGTTTTGAGGAAGGTAAATAATGGGTGCATGATACCGGCGAAAGTTGTGCGGTATAATAGAGGCTAGCAAAGTGGAAGAGTGAGTGTGCGTATATCCATGGACTCACATTAGTCATAAAGAACTCATATACTTATTGCAAAAGTCTACTTGCCCTCGAAGCAAAGTACTACTAGGCATGCTCCTAGGGGAAGGGTTGGTAGGAGTTAACCATCACGCGATCCCGACCTCCACTCATAAGGAAGACAATTAAAAGAGCACCTCATGCAACAAATTTGTCACACAACTTTTACCATATGTGCATGCTACGGGACTTGCCAACTTCAACACAAGTATTTCTCAATTTCATAATTACCCACTAGCATGACTCTAACATTACCACCTCTATATCTCAAAACAATTATCAAGCATCAAATTGATCCTATTGTTGTATGCACTTTCTACGATATTTTTTTTATACCCAACTTGGATGTTCATCATTCTAGGACCAAATTTATAACCATAGCAAATATCATGCTGTTCTAAAAGACTCTCAAAATAATATAAGTGAAGCATGAGATATCAACAATTTCTTCAAAATTAAGCCACCGCCATGCTCTAAAAGATCTAAGTGAAGCACTAGAATAAATACTATCTAGCTCAAAAGATATAAGTGAAGCACATAGAGTATTCTAGAAAATTCTAATAAAGTGGGCTTCTCCCAAAAGGTGTGTAGAGCAAGGATGATTTTGGTAAACTAAAAAGCAAAGACTAATATCATACAAGACGCTCCAAGCAAAACACATATCATGTGGCAAATAAACATATAGCTCCAAGTAAAGTTACCGATGAACAAAGACGAAAGAGGGGATGCCTTCCGGGGGCATCCCCAAGCTTAAGCTTTTGGCTACTCTTGAATATCCTGGGGTGCCATGGGCATCCCCAAGCTTAGGGTTTTAGCACTCCTTATTCCATAGTCCATCAAATCTTTACCCAAAACATGAAAACTTCACAACACAAAACTCAACAGGAAATATCATAAGCTCCGTTAGTGAAAGAAAACAAAACCACCACATAAGGTACTGTAATGAACTCATTCTTTATTTATATTGGTGTTAAACCTACTGTATTACAAGTTCTCTATGGTTCATACCACTTAATACTAGCCATAGATGCATTAAAATAAGCAAACAACACACGAAAGGCAGAATCTGTCAAAAATAGAACAGTCTGTAGAAATCTGTAACTAACGCAAACTTCTGGAACTCTAAAAATCCTACCAAAATAGGAAGTCCTGGGCAATTTGTCTATTGATCAGCCACAAAAAGAATCAACGCAAAAAATCACGTTTCTGTGATTTAACAAAACTAATTTCATGCGCGCAAAGTTTCTATTTTTCAGCAGAATCAAATTAACTATCACCATAGGTTATCCGATAGGTTCTACTTGGCACAAACATTAATTAAAACATAAAAACACATCTAAACAGATGGTAGATGCAAAATTTATTACAGAAACAAAAACAAGAAACACAAATAAAATTGGGGTTGCCTCCCAACTAGCGCTATCATTTAACGCCCCTAGCTAGGCATAAAACCGAAGATAGATCTAAGTAGTGCCATCTTTGGCACTCGATTCATAAGTAGCCCGCATGATAGATTCATAAGGTAATTTAACTTTCTTTCTTGGAAAGTGCTCCATGCCTTTCCTTAATGGAAATTGGAATCTAATATTCCCTTCCTTCATATCAATAATCGCGCCAATCGTTCTAAGGAAAGGTCTACCAAGAATAATAGGGCAAGAAAGATTGCAATTTATATCAAGAATGATAAAATCTACGGGCACCAAATTTTTATTTGCAACAATGAGAACATCATTGATCCTTCCCATTGGCTTTTTAATGGTGGAATTCGCAAGATGCAAATTTAAAGAGCAATCATCAAGATCATGGAAACCTAGAATATCACATAAAATTTTCGGAATCGTGAAAACACTAGCACCCAAATCACACAAAGCAAAACACTCATGATCTTTGATTTTAATGTTTATAGTATGTTGCCACTCATCATTAAGTTTTCTAGGTACAGAAACTTCCAAATTAAGTTTTTCATCATAAGATTGCATCAAGGAAATACAACCTTCTAAAGAACAATTATCATAATCAAAATCCTTGAAATCCAAGATAGTGGATTCAATGCTATTTAAAGTCATGACCTCTCCAATCCCACTTTTACCAAATTTAGCATCAAGATCTAGAAACTCTGAATTATTGGGACGCCTTCTAACTAAAGTTGACTCATCTCTAGTCCCATTATTATTAAGATTCATATTGCAAAAAAAAGATCTAATAGGGGACACATCAATAACTTTAAGATATTCATCATTATTTTCATTGAAACTAGAAGAACACGCCTTTATAAAGCAATCTTTCTTAGCACGCATCGCGTTTCTTTCTTTGCACTCATCAACGGAAATTCTCATAGCTTTGAGAGACTCATTGATATCATGCTTAGGAGGAGTAGATCTAAGTTTCATAGAATCAACATCAAGCGAAAGTCTATCAACGTTCCTAGCCAAATCATCAACTTTGAGCAATTTTTCTTCAAGCAAGGAATTAAAATTCTTTTGAGAGATCATAAATTCTTTAACACTATTCTCGAAATCAGAGGGCATCTTATTAAAATTACCATAAGAATTATTGTAGTAATTTCCATAATTATTAGAGGAATTACTAGGGAACGGTCTAGGATTAAAGTTTCCTCTATAAGCATTGTTTCCAAAACTATTCCTACCAACAAAATTCACATCCATAGATTCATTATTATTCTCAATCAAAGTAGACAAAGTCATATCATTGGGATCAATAGAAGCACTCTTAGTAGCAAACAATTTCATAAGTTCATCCATCTTTCCACTCAAAACATTAATTTCTTCTATAGCATGCACTTTTTTACTAGAAGATCTTTTGGTGTGCCATTGAGAATAATTAGCCATAATATTATTTAGGAGTTTTGTAGCATCTCCTAAAGTGATTGCCATAAACGTGCCTCTTGTGGCGGAATCTAGAAGATTTCTAGAAGCAAAGTTCAAACCGGCATAATTTTTTTTATGATCATCCATAAATTGAAACCATGAGTAGGGCAATTGCGAATCATCAATTTCATTCTTTCCCAAGATTGGGCAACATGCTCATGATCAAGTTGTTTAAAATTCATAATATCATTCCTAAGGGTGATGATCTTAGCGGGAGGAAAATATTTAGAGATAAAAGCATCTTTGCACTTGTTCCAAGAATCAATACTATTTTTAGGCAAAGACGAAACCAAACTTTAGCACAATCTCTAAGTGAAAACAGAAATAACTTCAATTTAACAATATCATTATCCGTATCTTTCTTCTTTTGAATATCACACAAATCAACAAAGTTGTTTAGATGGGTAGCGGCATCTTCACTAGGAAGGTTGGCGAATTGATCTTTCATAACAAGATTCAACAAAGCAGTATTGATTTCACAAGACTCAACATCATTAAGAGGAGCAACCAGAGTACTAAGGAAATCATTATTATTGGTATTGAAGAAATCACACAATTTGGTATTATCTTGTGCCATGGCAACAAGTAATCCAACACACAAGCAAACAGAAAAAGGCAAGCAAAAGAGAGAGGAGAAGATTGGGAAAGAGAGGGAAAATAAAACGGCAAGGGTGAAGTGGGGTAGGGGAAAACGAGAGGCAAATGGCAAATAATGTAAATGCGAGGGAGATGAGTTTGTGATGGGTACTTGGTATGTCTTGACTTGAGAGAAGAACTTCCCGGCAACGGCGCCAGAAATCCTTCTTGCTAAGTCTTGAGCTTGCGTTGGTTTTCCTTGAAGAGGAAAGGGTGATGCAGCAATAGTAGCGTAAGTATTTCCCTCAGTTTTTGAGAACCAAGGTATCAATCAAGTAGGAGGCTCCTCAAAAGTCCCACACACCTACACAAACAAACAAAGAACTTGCAACCAACGCATAAAGGGGTTGTCAATCCCTTCACGCCCACTCGCAAAAGTGAGATCTGATAGAGATGATATGATAAGATAAATATATTTTTGGTATTTTTAATATAGATTGGGAAAGTAAAGATGCAAATAAAAGTAGATTGAAAGCTTATATGATAAAAGATAGATCCGGGGGCCATAGGTTTCACTAGTGGCTTCTCTCAAGATAGCATAAGTATTACGGTGGGTGAACAAATTACTATCGAGCAATTGATAGAAAAGAGAATAATTATGAGATTATCTAGTCATGATCATGTATATAGGTATCACGTCCGCGACAAGTAGACTAACTCCTGCCTGCATCTACTACTATTACTCCACACATCGACCGCTATCCAGCATGCATCTAGAGTATTAAGTTCATAAGAACAGAGTAACGCATTAAGAAAGATGACATGATGTAGAGGGATAAACTCATGCAATATGATATAGACCCCATATTTTTATCCTCGATGGCAACAATACAATACGTGCCTTGCAACCCCTATTGTCACTGGGTAAGAACGCCGCAAGATTGAACCCAAAGCTAAGCACTTCTCCCATGGCAAGAAAGATCAATCTAGTAGGCTAAACCATACTGATAATTCGAAGAGACTTGCAAAGATAACTCTATCATACTTAAAAGAATTCAGAGGAGATTCGAATATTTCTCATAGATAAACTTGATCATAAACCCACAATTCTTCGGATCTCGACAAACACACCGCAAAAAGAGTTACATCAAATAGATCTCCACAAGAGAGGGGGCGAACATGGTATTGAGATCCAAAAAGAGAGAAGAAGCCATCTAGCTAATAACTATGGACCCGAAGGTCTATGGTAAACTACTCACAACTCATCGGAGGAGCTATGGTGTTGATGAAGAAGCCCTCCGTGGTCGATTCCCCCTCCTGCGGAGCGCCGACGAAGGCTCCAAGATGGGATCTCGCGGATACAGAAGGTTACGGTGGTGGAAATTGTTTTTCATTGGCTCCCTGGATGTTTTCGGGGTACGTGGGTATATATAGGAGGAAGAAGTAGGTCGGTGGCCACCTGAGGGGCCCACATGATAGGGGGCATGCCCTATAGGGGTGGGCGCAGCCTCCACCCTCGTGGCCGCCTCGGCTGCTTCTTGGCTTGCACTCCAAGTCCTCTGGATCACGTTCGTTCCAAAAATCACGCTCCCGAAGGTTTCATTCCATTTGGACTCCGTTTGATATTCCTTTTCTTCAAAATACTAAAATAGGCAAAAAAACAGCAATACGGGCTGAGCCTCCAGTTTGTAGGTTAGTACCAAAAATGATATAAATGTGTAAAATAAAGCCCATAAACATCCAAAAGGGGTAATATAATAGCATGGAACAATCAAAAATAATAGATTCGTTGGAGACGTATCATCGCATCCAACATAATTATCCATCACTGATCGAATCCCTACGAGCTTTTCACCTATTGTGGTTTGCTTATTTACTTTACCGTTGCCACTGTTACAATTGCTACAAAACTGCTATCATTACTTTTGCCACTGTTACCGTTAATTCCATACTACTTTGCTACTAAATACTTGCTGCAGATACTAAGTTATCCAGGTGTGGTTGAATTGACAACTCAACTGCTAATACTTGAGAATATTCTTTGGCTCCCCTTGTGTCGAATCAATAAATTTAGGTTGAATACTCTACCCTCAAAAACTATTGCGATCCGCTATACTTGTGGGCTATCAAGACTATTTTCTGGCGCCGTTGCCGGGGAGCATAGCTCTATTCTTTGAGTCACTTGGGATTTATATCTGCTGGTCACTATGAGGAACTTGAAAGACGAAAGAACTAAGATTTATCCCTCAACTACGAGGGGAGGTAAGGAACTGCCATCTAGCTCTGCACTAGATTCTCCTTCTATTATGAGTAAGCTTGCGACACCTAAACCTGCTTCTGCTATTAATTCTGATATGTCGCATGTTATTGATGATGCCACTTCTACTATGCATGATACTTATGATGAAACTACTTCTGTCCTTGATACTACTATGCTATTAGGTGAATATCTTGATGAACAACTTGCTAGGGTTAGAGAGAATGAAATTATTGAAAATGATATTATTGAAGATAGTGATGATGAAGGTTCTCCCCCTAAATATGAATTGCATGTTGTTCCATAGGGTTATGTTATGGATGAAGAAACTGCTAGAGATTTTCTTGCTTGCAATGATAGATCTGATCTTAAGAAGTTATTAGCTAAACTGAAACAGAAAACTCTGAATGCTAGAATGAAATATGACCCTGCTTTTGCCACTTCACCTATCTTTGTTACTGATAAGGATTATGAATTCTCTGTCGATCCTGAGATAATTACTTTGGTTGAATCTGATCCTTTTTATGGTTATGAATCTGAAACTGTTGTGGCACATCTTACTAAATTGAATGATATAGCCACCATGTTCAGTAATGATGAGAAATCTCGCTACTATTATATCCTTAAGATATTTCCATTCTCGTTAAAGGGTGATGCTAAAACTTGGTTTAATTCTTTTGATCCTAGTTGTTTGCGTAGTCCCTAGGATATGATTTATTACTTCTCTGCTAAATATTTCCCTGCTCATAAGAAACAAGCTGCCTTGAGGGAAATATATAATTTTGTGCAAATTGAAGAAGAGAGTCTCCCACAAGCTTGGGGGAGGCTTCTCCGATTACTTGATGCTTTGCCTGATCATCCTCTTAAGAAAAATGAAATACTTGATATCTTCTAAAAAGAACAGTCGATCAAGCTGAATTGCTATTGGATAATATGTTGACTAATGAAAATAATTGGACTCTTCCTGAGCCAACTCCGAAGAAGAGGGCTGTTCTATTTCTCAGTCCTGAAGATATGCAAGAGTCAAAGAAATCTATGAAAGAAAAAGGTATTAAAGCTGAAGATGTTAAGAATTTACCTCCTGTAGAAGAAATACATGGTTTTGATAACCCGACACAGGTAGTAAAGGTAAATTCTCTCTATAGATATGATAAAGTTGAAATCCCGTCTACTAAGTTTTCTACCCAATGCTTGGATGAATTTCATGACTTTATGGCTAGACAAGAAAATTTCAATGCTTATGTTGGTAGAAAATTAAAGAGTAATTCTTACATGATTGGACGCTTGAGTGATTATATGGCTAGAGTTAAAGGTGAACTTAAACTCAGTAAATATGCTTCTATGGTTACCACTCAAGCAGAACAAGTACTTAAAGCTCAAAATGATTTTCTCGATGAATTAAATAATAAACATGATTTTGCTTTTAGAGTGGCTACTAGAACTGGTAAAATGACTCAGGAACCTTTGTATCCTGAAGGCCACCCTAAGAGAATTGAGCAAGATTCTCAGAGAAATAATGTAGATGCACCTAGTCCTTCTAAAAAGAAGAAAAATAAAAATGATAGGACTTTGCATGCTTCTAGTGAACCTGTTGTAGACACACCTGAGAATCCCAATGATATTTCTATTTCTGATGCTGAAACACAATCTGGTGATGAACATGAACCTAGTGATAATGTTAATGATAATTTTCATGTTGATGCTCAACCTATCAATAATAATGATGTAGAAATTGAACCTATTGTTGATCTTGATAACCCACAATCAATGAATCAACGTTATGATAAGAGAGACTTTGTTGCTAGAAAGCACGGTAAAGAAAGAGAACCATGGGTTCAGAAACCCATGCCTTTTCCTCCTAAGCCATCCAAGAAAAAGGATGATGAGGATTTTGAGCGCTTTGCTGAAATGATTAGACCTATCTTCTTACGTGTGTGCTTAACAGATATGCTTAAAGTGAATCCTTATGCTAAATACATGAAAGATATTATTAAAAATAAAAGAAAGATACCAGAAGCTGAAATTTCAACCATGCTTGCTAATTACACTTTTAAAGGTGGAATACCTAAGAAACTTGGAGATCCAGGAGTACCAACTATACCATGCTCCATTAAAATAAACTATGTTAAAACTGCTTTATGTGATCTTAGAGCCGGTGTTAGTGTTATGTCTCTCTCTTTATATCATAGACTTGAATTGAATAAGTTGACACCTACTGAAATATCTTTGCAAATGGCTGATAAATCAACTGCTATACCTGTCGGTATTTGTGAGGATGTGCCTGTTGTGCTTGCAAACCACTAAAAAAAGTACACTTCCGTGATGGTACGTGTTTGTCACAGTAGGTTGCGTTTTTTGTCATGCATGTACATCCATGATGATTTTATGATAGAATCAAGATAGTCATACCTGTGCTGTCGTAGAAGTGTTCCATGACATTCCCAAAATTAATATCACTGAAGTGTCCACTTCCATGACGATAAATCGCGCGTCACAGAAGTGCTTTCGTCAAGGGTGACCGACACGTGGCATCCACCGTAACGGAACGCCGTTAAGCTATCGGGTCTGGTTTTGGATCCGATAACCCGTTAACAGCTCGGACCAATGGGGATTTTCCACGTGTAAAATCATCATTGGCCGAAGGAAACATGTGTTGCCTCACCGTTGGGACAGATGTCATCCACTCATTGGATAGGAGGCGCCTATGATAGGTCGACACGTGGCACGGCCCAACAGTGGCCCATTTTGGTGAAAAAGGCCGGCCCAGTAAAAATTAGCAGGCCGGCCCATATAAGGCCTACTTGTGTCAGGTCCATTTAAGCCCACGGCCCATACGAGATGTGCCAATTCGTCCCATGAACGGCCCATTAAAGATTTGACACCATTGCAGCCCATCGTCAGTTTGAGCCCATTAATAGCCCGCTGTATATTTGGGCTCAATATCGGCCCGATGTGATTTCGGCCTGTTAATGGTCCATTCAATGGATGGGCCAATTTTCAGGATGTACATGTTTCGGCCTTTTAGCGACCCATTTAAATGTTGGGCTAATTTCCGGCCCGGTGTGTCTTTCAGCCTGTTGATGGCCCATAAATCTGATGGGCCATTTGTAGTCGGACCTGAGTTTTGGCTTTTTAGCGGCCCATTTATGTGTTGGGCCAATTTCCGGCCCGGTGTCACTTTCAGCCTGTTGACGACCCATAAATCAGTTGGGCCATTTGTAGTCGGACCTGAGTTTTGGGCTTTTAGTGACCCATTTAAGTGTTGCGCCAATTCCCGGCCCTGTGTGCCTTTCGGCCTGGTAACGTACCATAAATGAGTTGGGCCATTTGTAGTCAGACCTTAGTTTTGGCCTTTTAATGGCCCATGCCCTTCATGGTCCAATACCAGCCCGGTTTCTCTTTCGGCTTGCTAAAGGCCCACAACACAGTTGGGACATTTACAATACGACCTGACTTTCGGCCACTTAGCGGCCCATGCTCTTCATGGTCCAGTACAAGCCCGCTGTCTCTTTGGGCCTGCTAAAGGCCTACAGTATAGTTGGGCCATATGTAGCCCAAACTTAGTAATGGCCTGTTAACGGCACGTGAAATAAATTGGGCCCACCTATTGCCCGCTTCGATGTCAGCCTGTTAACGACCCGGTGTCACGACCGGTTTTCTGGGAATTAATTTCCAGAAAATGGCCGTTGTGCTCACCAGCCCCAGGATTTACTGTTAGCTGATGAGGCACCAAATTGATACAGAAATTCCAAGCAGAAATACAAAATATGTAGTACAAGACCATTCTGGCATGTGAGTACAACAAATGGTTTCTAGTGGTTGAGGGCGGAAGCGGTTTGTGGATCATCAGTGTCTATGGGACTCCATTTCCCAACAGGAACAGCTGACCAGGTTAACTCCTATCTTCACAAGGCTGCTATCACCGTTGCTTAGGTTCCAGGGCTGTCATCGCGTCGCTCTTCTCCAAGCAAGAAATCTGGCTAAGACAATAGCCAGGGTCAAGCCAGTGAGTACTTTGAATGTACTCGCAAACATTATGAACACGGGTATAATATAAATGATAATCATGCACTGAAATATTCTATGATCACATCGTCAGCCATAAATAAAAAAAATTGTGCATGCAAGCAGGTTATTTATATGCAACACGAATAAGCAATAATGGAGTGGAAATAAAATGCCGCAGTCGGGACACCACATAAAGGGCTTATAAAGTAAATAATAACAAGCAATGCCATAGTCGGTTGTCTCAGCGACACCACATAAAGGGTTTATAAAGTAAATAATAACAAGCAATGCCACAGTCGGGCGTCTCAGCGACACCACATAAAGGGCTTATAAAGTAAATAATAACAAGCAATGCCACAGTAGGGCGTCTCAGCGACACCACATAAAGGGCTTATAAAGTAAATAATAACAAGCAATGCCACAGTCGGGCGTCTCAGCGACACCACATAAAGAGCTTATAAAACAAATAAATAACAAGCATGCCACAGTCGGGCGTCTGTGCGACGCCACATAAAGGGCTTATAAGTAAATAAATAACAAGCATGCCATAGTCGGGCATCTGTGTGACGCCACATAAAGGGCTTATAAAGTAAATAATCACAATGAATATCCATGAGGTAGAACCGTCCCAGGGATACTCAATAATTCAAATAATATAATGGGTTAGTCCATAATAAACATAGCATAATAATCACAAGTCATCAGCCATGATCCACGTTCTGGTTTAGTAGTTTCTCCTCCGAAGACCGACACTAAGACCGACACTTGACCCATCCCAGACTGTAGTCCTTAACCATGGACACGGCTATTCAAATAGATTTAATCTCTGTAGAGGGTGTACTCTTTACCCACGAGCAACAGATTCCATTAGTCCATCGGGACTAATTCCGTCTATGGCCTTTTAGTTGAAAACACACCTAACTTGCACACACCAGCTTAACTCACCGGTGTCTGGAATCACCCACGACACCTGTCAAGCAAAACTCTAAGTTGGGAGGCTACAACCTCGCGCAGCATGGGATCAAATTTATATCGCGCGCTCTAAGGGGTGGCCTCCCCTCTCGGTCCCAACCGGAAACACCCATGCCCTCGGACCAGGTGGCCTGCCTACCGGCTACAACCGATATCTTCCACCACGGCCTCTCTGTATGGTGTGTGCTAGAAAGGGGTTAACGACTTACTGAACTGTACCCTACCCGCGGTAGGGACAAGCGTAGTACGAGACAAGTATGGGGGTTACTGGAACAAGACTCGATCTATGGTCTACTCAGGAGGTTTATGAATTTCCTGCATGACATGTATAACAAATATATTTCAACCAACAGAATCACCGCTCATTATACCTTACTATGCCATACCGGACATAACCGTCCCGACGGAGACCGGCGACAAGCTCACGCCTACCCAAGGCAGAGGCTTTCTCGGATTCCTTTTCGGCATGCATGCAAGGCACATGAGGATGATTACCATCACAAGGATATTCATTTCCAACAGCAAGGAAATCACCAATATGCATCCATGCAAATGATCATATCACATGAAATAACAAGTTCCCGAAATGAGGTGGTGTTATAAACGTGTCAACGAACACACCAAAAATATTATGCCGGGGTTCAAAATGTTTGCCTTCAAGTTGTGGAGGGGCAGTGTGCATCCTAAAACTTTTGAAAGTTTGCTTCTCTCTCTCCAAGGTCCTATTTTAAATAAATTTGAATCAACACACAAATTTCAAAACAGCACCAAAAGTTGTCTGAAATTTTTTCAAATAAATTTTAAAATAAACTAGACAATATATGTGAGGTGTAGGAAAAAGAATCAATCCATTTGGAGTTATATTTAAAAAGTTATAGGCAGTCAAAGTTTAGTCAAAATCTGGTTTTAAAATAAAACAGAAAAGAAAACGATTTGAATATTCACGCACACGTCAAAAACGTACTTTGAGAATGCGCCTCCACTTAATACACGTGGTGGCGGGGCTGGGTCACTGACAGTGGGCCTGCCTGGCCCACTGGTCAGGTTTGACCAGTCGCCCTCCCTCCTCTTCCTCTGTCCGAGCGGGGGGCGGGACTCCGGCGCTCGTCGCTGGCGAACGGCGGGTCCTTGTAGGGAGCTGAGGGCGGGGATGGATCCGCGGATCAAGGGCGGTCCTTCCGGTGGTTGCAGTGTCGTCGGGGGTGGAGGGAATCGCCGTCGACGAGCTTCGCGGCGGCCGGTGGCTTTGGGTGTGAAGTGGATTTGTGGCTTCGGTGGCTCTGCGTCGCAGCTGGGCGTCTGGGCCGCTCCGCAAGATGGAGTGGAGTCTGTTGGTGGTGTTAGGAGGGCCGGGGAGGCTTTAGTTGTGAAGAACGGAGCCGGGAGGCGGCGGTGGCCGAACTGGCCGGAGTCGGGGAAGACGGCCTTCCCGGTTCGATTGCTGGCCAAGGGGGGTCCTAGGGAGATGGCTTGAGACTGCATGTGTGCGGGCATGAGCTCGGGGCTCCTTAAATAGGCGCTCGGGGTCGGTTCCGATGGTGGCTGCGGATAAGGTCGCCGGCGACCGTCTTTCTATAGCTACGGCGACGTGGCGGCGACGTGTGCTAGAGGACGAGGCTGCGGATGTGCTTGAGCCGCTCAAGGGGGCAGCTGGCGTGCGCTGACGGCTTGGGCGGCACCGACCGAGGTAGGGGCGCGCTGCGGACGCCGGCGTGCCGCCAAAGGGCTCTGGCGGCGGTGCTGTAGGGCACATGGCTGCTTGGCGTGATGCGGCGAGAAGGGGAGCGCGTGGCGCGGCTCTGCAGAGCGGTGGCAAACCAGGGGCGCGAAGCGTCGGCTCGGGCACGGCACGTGCAAAGTGCGTGCTCTGCTCGTGCCCAGAGCACGCACGGTACGTGCTCGACGAAATGCTAATGCATGTAAGGGGCTCGAAACCACGAGAGAGTTAGCAGGGTGGGGTTGTAGGTTAGGGCAAAACCATGGGACATGTTGGTTTGGTCAGGTAATCAAGTTCATAATGCAAACGAAAACTCATGCCAAATCAGTCCATGCACTCCACGTGTTTGACAAAATGCCACGGGCACCTAGGCTTTTCTTGGAGTGGCCAAAACTTCCAGAGTGGGGTCTCTTTAGATGAAAAGGAGGGTGGTGAGGTTAGTTTGTCCAAAGCACAAACTTGCTAGTGCAAGTTTTGCAGAACTTCAATTTTGGACAGAAAGAAAATGGCATTGTTGCAAGCACTTAGAATCATCCAATGGGTCCACTCTCCTGGACTTAAGGGTTTGGCAAGGAGGACTACAAGTAGGAAAAAGAATCATGGATCAAGGAGCAACTAAAAAGGTGGTTGCTGTACAAAACCTCAAGTTGGACCAGAATGGAAAAGAGGATGATTCACTCTCTTTTCCAAAGAACATCACTAGGTTATTGCATAAAGTTGAATACTATGCTACTACTGACATCCCAAAATTTTGGTGGAAGCTTTAAAGAAATAAATAAATAGGTTGTAGTACAAATCTGCCCACTGGACGAGATTTTCAAATAAGGTGTAGAGCTCAAAATATTCAATGGGCAGAAGGTATTTTTGCACAAAAGTGGTTTAAATACTCCATATGTCATCTCCAAATTTTGGTGGGATTTTTGAATGAATTTATACAAGGGTTGCATTTCAAATGGGATCATAAACCATGGAAAACCATTTTTCAAGACAATAAAGATCAGGAATAATATTATATAATTAATTCCTCTGATAAAAGAAAATATTTCCTTGAGAGGGTAAACAAGTCCAATATCATAATAGAAAAGTTCTCATTGAAGGAAACAACTCCAAGGTAAAAAGGAAATGTTTCAAAAAAAATCAAAAGGGAGCCCAGAAAATAAAAGTTTTAATTTCCTGGCAAAGTTTTTATTAACAAAACAAGGCTAAAATTTTGGGGTGTCACAACACTACCCCCCTTAAGAAACATCTCGTCCTCGAGATTTGCTAAAAGCTGTTTTAATAAAATAAAAAAGTATATGCATTAAAAAAAATGGCTACAGTGATAGGGCAATCTGTGGTGCAAAAATACAGTGTGGGGCACTGGCGCTGCGTGGAAAAATCTATGGTTTTGGGAAGAAAACGAGGGATTTCTACACTGGATATAACTTTAGAGTAAATTCTAAATTTAATAATACGCTGGTCGTACCCGAGAGCACAGTGCTCTCTCTGGCTGACAGGTGGACCCGGGTCCACTATCAGTCTCTTCTTCTTCCTCTGGCTCTTTCTTCTCCCTCTCTCCCGCGATCTTTCCCGCGCTTTCTCACCGGCGACGCCTAGCGCGTAGGGCATCTAGGCCGTACCGCGGTAGTGCGCGGCGTGCTAGCTGCCGGTGCAGCGTGCACTCACCTCGCGGGCAAGTGTGCTGTCGGCACTGCTCGAGGATTCGCCTCCGAACACCGGCGATCGGGCGACGAGCGGCGCTGGTGGACCTCGCCCGCCGTACACCGGGCTCGAGCTATAAAACGGCCGAGGTGTTCTTATCTTCTCCTCACACCTAGCCTCGCTTCTCCTCCTCCTTCCCTCTCCCCTGTCTCCGTTTGTCGAAGCTCGAGGCGAGGCTCTAATGGCGGCGGTGGTGCCGGACTGGTACGTGATCCTGTTGTGCGGAAGGCTGGCAGCGGTGCTGGGGCTCTCCGTGCTCCTGTGCGCGATGATCCTTGATTATCGTCGCGATGCTGCTGCTCGGGTGTTGGCTCTCCACGGTGGTGGTGATCATGAGGAGTAGGTGGGGTGTGTCGGGTGCTGACTGTTGTCGGGAGGTGTTCAGTTAAATGTAACACCGTTGCAAGGTTTTGCAAGCAGTGTATGTGCTCGGATGATTATGGTTGTGAGTCTGCTGCCGGGGTGCTGCGGGAAATAAAAATAATCCATGTCGTGAGAAGATGTATGATGCAGCAATTCAGGGAAGAAAAAATCTCACTCCAGGATTTTTCGCGAGAGAAAACAGTAATACATTAGAGTCAAACCGCAACAGAGCTTCTCACATTAATAGAAACTAAATGATTTACTTGCCGCACAAACTCGGGGTACCACGCATAAGTTACAACACATAAATAAAAGTTGCGATAACAAATACAACAGTGACGTCTAAATTGAAAACGGTAACTGGACGGGGTCCTGAGAAAATGTCTCTGGCACTGGGATACACTCCTCTTCTATCGGGGAAAGTGGATTGACCAGACGATGAATGTGTCTCTCCTGGTCGGGCCTCAGTGATCTGCCGATGGGGATCTGAGGATTTAAATCCGCGAGACTCTGGAGATAACCTATCACGTGCTGGGTTAAACGCTCTTGAGCGATGACGTACTGGACAAGGTTGGCCAGGACTGGGTCTCTCTCAATTCGTCCACCGGGAAAAGATGTTACTCCTCCGGGTGCTGCATGGCTCGGAAAGTAATAATACCCTTGTTCGCTGGCATAGGGTACCGCGAGTCGAAGGCGAGAAAGCGCTTCGTTCGCAGCAGCTTCTATGGCCATATGTGGGGTTGGCATAGATTTCCCCACGAAGGAGACCTCCGTTGGGTCTTGGTTTGGGTTTACAGGAGGGATGTGCACTGCTGCCCAGTATCTCGAGGTGGAAGGGCTGATTCTCGATTTGAACAGCTCGTACTGGGGTGGCTGGGTAGCGCCCATGGTACTGCAGGTAAAATCCCACAATATTTTGACAAAACTACCCGGGGTTGCATCTGGGGTTCTCAGATAAATACTAGGGCTCGGCATGGCAGGAAATGGCGCACAAGGTGAGGGGTGCTTGGAAAGGTCACGAGGTGGCCTTTTTATAGCACTGGAGCTGGGTCGTTTTACCGTGGTGAAAGGTAATGAATTTGCCAGTTCAGCTCCAAGGGTCGGGGTCAAAGCCACAGATACACACATTTCACTAAAGTGACGTATCACTGTGGGGGTCATCGAGGTGGTTTTGGTAGATGTGCCCGGAATAAAATGTAACTGCAGGTTGAATATCCTTGCAAGGTTACGGTGGCACAACGACAGGCGGCATTTATTTACAAGGTCACACGATTACAAAGCGAGGATACGCTGGGACTCGACACTACTTGATTGACTTAGTCTACCTCGTTTATATCAGAGCGGGCGTGCCTTGTGGATGTCGAGGCTTCTCCACGGGTCTCACCATCGGAATTAGCTGGAGAGGGTTGAGGGGCTGCAGGCTCGGGGTAGCGATGATGACCATCGCGGGGATTGTTGGCCACAATCCCGTTGGAGTGTGCTCCCAAAAGACGACGAAGTACTTCTGGGGTCATCAAAGCACCTTGGTTAACGGATGGGGCTGACCTCAGGGTCTCGATCGGGTGTCTGAACAGCATGACTGGGTTGTCGGTGTCGGGCTCGTCTTCTCCTCTCGCCGGGGCCCGACGAACCAGCTCTCCACGAGCAGCGATCAGATCAATGGTGATTTGATCGAATAGTTCCTCTAGTGCACCTACATAGCGTACTAGGTGCAATAATGCAGGATCCGTCTCGTGATCTCCATTGGCAACTTGGGGTGGTCTACCATACCCTTCACGTCTGGGGTAGTAGTGGAACGAGCGACAGTTAACTCTGGGCGACAAGTGCCGGAGTTGAACTATAGCCTCTTGCGCCGCTAGCTGGACGGCTTGTGGCTCAAAGGAAGTTGTCCTTCCGGTGAACCTGTAGGGGCGTTCGGGCGCTACACCCCTACCGTAGATGTGTACAGTGGCCCGGAATTGACGGCTCTCACCGCTCATGGGTCCTTGGTACACAACATATTCTGGTGGCTCTTCTAACGCATAGGCACGATGGGTGAGGTTTGCGAGTATGGTCACAAAGCCTCCAAGGTTGGTTGTTGTGGCCTCGTTGTGCACGACAGGACCAGGCATTGCGACTCGGTTTGGGGTAGAGGCTGTGCTGTGCTGGTTTGGGGCTAGCGTGCCCTTTTTATGGTAAAAGGGGACGGAGTCTTCCTTCGCACGCTTGCGAATGAGACACCTTGGGTGCTGGTCACTGGTGCGTGATCGACAGGCTAGGTTGATAGGTTGGGCACCGACTGCCAAAAGTGTCGGGGTCACTGTGTGGCTATCTTGCACAAGAAGCTTGGCTGGGGTTTGGTTATGGTCTCGTGGGTTGGTTTGCCTAAGTTTATTGACTTGGCTAAGATAGGATTAGCCAATGGTCAGCCTGGCTCTGATACCAAGTCTATCACGACCGGTTTTCTAGGTATTAATTTCCAGAAAATGGCCGTTGTGCTCACCAGCCCCAGGATTTACTGTTAGCTGATGAGGCACCAAATTGATACAGAAATTCCAAGAAAAAATACAAAATATGTAGTACGAGACCATTCTGGCCTGTGAGTACAACAAATGGTTTCTAGTGGTTGAGGGCGGAAGCGGTTTGTGGATCATCAGTATCTATGGGACTCCATTTCCCAACAGGAACAGCTGACCAGGTTAACTCCTATCTTCACGAGGTTGCTATCACCGTTGCTTAGGTTCCGGGGCTGTCATCGCGTCGCTCTTCTCCAAGCAAGAAATCTGGCTAAGACAATAGCCAGGGACAAGCCAGTGAGTACTTTGAATGTACTCGCAAACATTATGAACACGGGTATAATATAAATGATAATCATGCACTGAAATATTCTATGATCACATCGTCAGTCATAAATAAAAATCTTTTGTGCATGCAAGCAGGTTATTTATATGCAACGCGAATAAGCAATAATGGAGTGGAAATAAAATGCCGCAGTCGGGCTCTGTGCGACACCACATAAAGGGCTTATAAAGTAAATAATAACAAGCAATGCCACAGTCGGGTGTCTCAGTGACACCACATAAAGGGCTTATAAAGTAAATAATAACAAGCAATGCCACAGTCGGGCGTCTCAGCGACACCACATAAAGGGCTTATAAAGTAAATAATAACAAGCAATGCCACAGTCGGGCGTCTCAGCGACACCACATAAAGGGCTTATAAAGTAAATAATAACAAGCAATGCCACAGTCGGGCATCTCAGCGACACCACATTAAGGGCTTATAAAATAAATAAATAACAAGCATGCCACAGCCGGGCGTCTGTGCGACGCCACATAAAGGGCTTATAAGTAAATAAATAAGAAGCATGCCACAGTCGGGCGTCTGTGCGACGCCACATAAAGGGCTTATAAAGTAAATAATCACAATGAATATCCAAGAGGTAGAACCGTCCCAGGGATACTCAATAATTCAAATAATATAATGGGTTAGTCCATAATAAACATAGCATAATTATCACAAGTCATCAGCCATGATCCACGTTCTGGTTTAGTAGTTTCTCCTCCGAAGACCGACACTAAGACCGACACTTGACCCATCCTAGACTGTAGTCCTTAACCATGGACACGGCTATTCGAAGAGATTTAATCCCTGCAGAGGGTGTACTCTTTACCCACGAGAAACGGATTCCATTAGTCCATCGGGACTAATTCCGTCTATGGCCTTTTAGTTGAAAACACACCTAACTTGCACACACCAGCTTAACTCACCGGTGTCTGGAATCACCCACGACACCTGTCAGACAAAACTCTAATTGTGGAGGCTACAACCTCGCGTAGCATGGGATCAAATTTATATCGCGCGCTCTAAGGGGTGGCCTCCCCTCTCGGTCCCAACCGGAAACACCCATGCCCTCGGACCAGGTGGCCTGCCTACCGGCAACAACTGATATCTTCCACCATGGCCTCTGTGTACGGTGTGTGCTAGAAAGGGGTTAACGACTTACTGAAACATACCCTACCTGCGGTAGGGACAAGTGGTAGTACGAGACAAGTATGGGGGTTACTGGAACAAGACTCAATCTATGGTCGACTCAGGAGGTTTATGAATTTCCTACATGACATGTATAACAAATATATTTCAACCAACAGAATCACCGCTCATTATACCTTATTATGCCATACCGGACATAACCGTCCCGACGGAGACCGGCGACAAGCTCACGCCTACCCAAGGCAGAGGATTTCCCGGATTCCTTTCCGGCATGCATGCAAGGCACATGAGGATGATTACCATCACAAGTATATTCATTTCCAACAGCAAGGAAATCACCAATACGCATCCATGCAAATGATCATATCACATGAAATAACAACTTCCCGAATTGAGGTGGTGTTATCAACATGTCAATGAACACACCGAAAATATTATGTCGGGGTTCAGAATGCTTGCCTTCAAGTTGTGCAGGGGCATTGTGCATCCTAAAAATTTTGTAAGTTTGCTTCTCTCTCTCCTAGGTCCTATTTTAAATAAATTTGAATCAACACACAAATTTCAAAACAGCACAAAAAGTTGTCTGAAATTTTTTAAAATAAATTATAAAATAAACTAGACAATATTTGAGAGGTGTAGGAAAAAGAATCAATCCATTTGGAGCTATATTTCAAAAGTTATAGGCAGTCAAAGTTTAGTCAAAATCTGGTTTTAAAATTAAATAGAAAAGAAAACGATTTGAATATTCACGTACACATCGAAAACGTACTTTGAGAATGCGCCTCCACTTAATACACGTGGTGGCGGGGCTGGGTCACTGACAGTGGGCCTGCCTGGCCCACTGGTCAGGTTTGACCAGTCGCCCTCCCTCCTCTTCCTCTGTCCGAGCGGGGGGGGGGGTGCGAGACTCCGGCGATCGTCGCCGGCGAACGGCGGGTCCTTGCAGGGAGCTAAGGGCAGGGATGGATCCGCGGATCACGGGCGGTCCTTCCGGTGGTTGCAGTGTCGTCGGGGGTGGAGGGAATCACCGTCGACGAGCTTCGCGACGGCCGGTGGCTTCGGGTGTGAAGTGGATTTATGGCTTCGGTGGCTCTCCGTCGCAGCTGGGGGTCTAGGTGGCTCCGCAAGATGGAGTGGAGTCTGTTGGTGGTGTTAGGAGGGCCGGGGAGGCTTTAGTTGTGAAGAACGGAGCCGGGAGGCGGCGGTGGCCGAACTGGCCGGAGTCAGGGAAGACGGCCTTCCCGGTTCGATTGCTGGCCAAGGGGGGTCCTAGGGAGATGGCTTGAGACTGCCTGCATGCGGGGATGAGCTCGGGGCTCCTTAAATAGGCGCTCGGGGTCGGTTCCGACGGTGGCCGCGGATAAGGTCGCCGGCGACCCTCTTTCTATAGCTAGGGCGACGTGGCGGCGACGTGTGCTAGAGGACGAGGTTGCGGATGAGCTTGAGCCGCTCAAGGGGGCAGCTGGCGTGCGCTGACGGCTTGGGCGGCACCGACCGAGGCAGGGGCGCGCTGCGGACGCAGGCGTGCCGCCAAAGGGCTCTGACGGCGGTGCTGTAGGGCACCAGGCTGCTTGGCGTGATGCGGCGAGAAGGGGAGCGCGTGGCGCGGCTCTGAAGAGCGGTGGCAAACCAGGGGCGCGATGCGTCGGCTTGGGCGCGGCACATGCAAAACGCGTGCTCTGCTTGCGCCTAGAGCAAGCACGGTACGTGCTCGACGAAATGCTAATGCAGGTAAGGGGGCTCGAAACCACGAGAGAGTTAGCAGGGTGGGGTTGTAGGTTAGGGCAAAACCATGGGACATGTTGGTTTGGTCAGGTAATCAAGTTCATAATGCAAATTAAAACTCATGCCAAATCAGCCCATGCACTCCACGTGTTTGACAAAATGCCACGGGCACCTAGGCTTTTCTTGGAGTGGCCAAAACTTCCAGAGTGGGGTCTCTTTAGATGAAAAGGACGGTGGTGAGGTTAGTTTGTCCAAAGCACAAACTTGCTAGTGCAAGTTTTGCAGAACTTCAATTTTGGACAGAAAGAAAATGGCATTGTTGCAAGCACTTAGAATCATCCAATGGGTCCACTCTCCTGGACTTATGGGTTTGGCAAGGAGGACTACAAGTAGGAAAAAGAATCATGGATCAAGGAGCAACTAAAAAGGTGGTTGCTGTACAAAACCTCAAGTTGGACCAGAATGGAAAAGAGGATGATTCACTCTCTTTTTCCAAAGAACATCACTAGGTTATTGCATAAAGTTGAATACTATGCTACTACTGACATCCCAAAATTTTGGTGGAAGCTTTAAAGAAATAAATAAATAGGTTGTAGTACAAATCTGCCCACTGGACCAGATTTTCAAATAAGGTGTAGAGCTCAAAATATTCAATGGGCAGAAGGTATTTTTGCACAAAAGTGGTTTAAATACTCCATATGACATCTCCAAATTTTGGTGGGATTTTTGAATGAATTTATAAAAGGGTTGCATTTCAAATGGGATCATAAACCATGGAAAACCATTTTTCAAGACAATAAAGATCAGGAATAATAATATATAATTAATTCCTCTGATAAAAGAAAATATTTTCTTGAGAGGGTAAACATGTCCAATATCATAATAGAAAAGTTCTCACTGAAGGAAACAACTCCAAGGTAAAAAGGAAATGTTTCAAAAAAAATCAAAAGGGAGCCCAGGAAATAAAAGTTTTAATTTCCTGGCAAAGTTTTTATTAACAAAGCAAGGCTAAAATTTTGGGGTGTCACAACACTACCCCCCTTAAGAAAAATCTCGTCCTCAAGATTTGCTAAAAGCTGTTTTAATAAAATAAAAAAATATATGCATTGAAACAAAAATGGCTACAGTGCTAGGGCAATCAGTGGTGCAAAAATACAGTGTGGGGCACTGGCGCTGCATGGAAAAATCTATGGTTTTGGGAAAGAAAACGAGGGATTTCTACACTGGATATAACTTTAGAGTAAATTCTAAATTTAATATTACGCCGGTCGTACCCGAGAGCACAGTGCTCTCTCTGGCTGATAGGTGGACCCGGGTCCACTATCAGCCTCTTCTTCTTCCTCTGGCTCTTTCTTCTCCCTCTCTCTCGCTGCTTTCCCGCGCTTTCTCACCGGCGACGCCTAGCGCGTAGGGCATCTAGGCTGTACCGCGGTAGTGCACGGCGTGCTAGCTGCCGGTGCAGCGTGCACTCACCTTACGGGCCAGTGCGCTGTCAGCACTGCTCGAGGATTCGCCTCCGAACACCGGCGATCAGGCGACGAGCGGCGCGGGTGGACCTCGCCCACCGTACACCGAGCTCGAGCTATAAAATGGCCGAGGTGTTCTTCTCTTCTCCTCACACCTGGCCTTGCTTCTCCTCCTCCTTCCCTCTCCTTTGTCTCCGTTTGTCGAAGCTCAAGGCGAGGCTCTAATGGCGGCGGTGGTGCTGGACTGGTACGTGATCCTATTGTGCGGAAGGCTGGCAGCGGTGCTAGGGCTCTCTGTGCTCCTGTGCGCGATGATCCTCGATGATCGTCGCGATGCTGCTGCTTGGGTGTTGGCTCTCCGTGGTGGTGGTGATCATGAGGAGTAGGTGGGGTGTGTCGGGCGCTGACTGTTGTCGGGAGGTGTTCAGTTAAATGTAACACCGTTGCAAGGTTTTGCAAGCGGTGTATGTGCTTGGATGATTATGGTTACGAGTCTGCTGCCGGGGTGCTGCGGGAAATAAAAATAATCCATGTCGTGAGAAGATGTATGATGCAGCAATTCAGGGAAGAAAAAATCTCACTCCAGGATTTTTCGCGAGAGAAAACAGTAATACATTAGAGTCAAACCGCAGCAGAGCTTCTCACATTAAGAGAAACTAAATGATTTACTTGTCGCGCAAACTCGGGGTACCACGCATAAGTTACAATACATAAATAAAAGTTGCGATAACAAATACAACAGTGACGTCTAATTTGAAAACGGTAACTAGACGGGGTCCTGAGAAAATGTCTCTGGCACTGGGATACACTCCTCTTCTATCGGGGAAAGTGGATTGACCAGACGATGAATGTGTCTCTCCTGGTCGGGCCTCACTGATCTGCCGATGGCGATCTGAGGATTTAAATCCGCGAGACTTTGGAGATAACCCATCACGTGCTGGGTTAAACGCTCTTGAGAGATGACGTACTGGACAAGGTTGGCCAGGACTGGGTCTCTCTCAATTCGTCCACCGGGAAAAGATGTTACTCCTCCGGGTGCTGCACGGCTCGGAAAGTAATAATACCCTCGTTCGTTGGCATAGGGTACCGCGAATCGAAGGCGAGCAAGCGCTTCATACGCAGCAACTTCTATGGCCATATGTGGGGTTGGCATAGATTTCCCCACGAAGGAGACCTCCGTTGGGTCTTGGTTTGGGTTTACAGGAGGGATGTGCACTGTTGCCCGGTATCTTGAGGTGGAAGGGGTGATTCTCGATTTGAACAGCTCGTACTGGGGTGGCTGGGTAGCGCCCATGGTACTGCAGGTAAAATCCCACAATATTTTAACAAAACTACCCGGGGTTGCATCTGGGGTTCTCAGATAAATACTAGGGCTCGGCATGGCAGGAAATGGCGCACAAGGTGAGGGGTGCTTGGAAAGGTCACGAGGTGGCCTTTTTATAGCACTGGAGCTGGGTCATTTTACCGTGGTGAAAGGTAATGAATTTGCCAGTTCAGCTCCAAGGGTCGGGGTCAAAGCCACAAATACACACATTTCACTAAAGTGACGTATCACTGTGGGGGTCATCGAGGTGGTGTTGGTAGATGTGCCCGGAATAAAATGTAACTGCAGGTTGAATATCCTTGCAAGGTTACAGTGGCACAACGACAAGCGGCGTTTATTTACAAGGTCACATGATTACAAAGCGAGGATACGCTGGGACTCGACACTACTTGAGTGACTTGGTCTACCTCGTTTATATCCAAGCGGGCCTGCCTTGTGGATGTCGAGGCTTCTCCACGGGTCTCACCGTCGGAATTAGCTGGAGAGGGTTGAGGGGTTGCAGGCTCGGGCTAGCGATGATGACCATCGCGGGGATTGTTAGCCACAATCCCGTTGCAGTGTGCTCCCAAAAGACGATGAAGTACTTCTGGGGTCATCAAAGCACCTTGGTTGATGGATGGGGCTGACCTCAGGGTCTCGATCGGGTGTCTGAACAGTACGACTGGGTTGTCGGTGTCGGGCTCGTCTTCTCCTCTCACCGGGGCTTGATGAACCAGCTCTCCACGAGCAGCGATCAGATCAATGGTGATTTGATCGAATAGTTCCTCTAGTGCACCTACATAGCGTACTAGGTGCAACAATGCAGGATCCGTCTCGTGGTCTCCATTGGCAACTTGGGGTCGTCTACAATACCCTTCACGTCTGGGGTAGTAGTGGAACGAGCGACAGTTAACTCTGGGCGACAAGTGTCGGAGTTGAACTATAGCCTCTTGCGCCGCTAGCTGGACGGCTTGTGGCTCAAAGGAAGTTGTCCTTCCGGTGAACCTGTAGGGGCGTTCGGGCGCTAGACCCCTACCGTAGATGTGTACAGTGGCCCAGAATTGACGGCTCTCACCGCTCATGGGTCCTTGGTACACAACATATTCTGGTGGCTCTTCTAACGCATAGGCACGACGGGTGAGGTTTGCGAGTATGGTCACAAAGCCTCCAAGGTTGGTTGCTGTGGTCTCGTTGTGCACGAAAGGACCAGGCATTGCGGCTCGGTTTGGGGTAGAGGCTGTGCTGTGCTGGTTTGGGGCTAGCGTGCCCTTTTATAGTAAAAGAGGACGGAGTCTTCCTTCGCACGCTTGCGAATGAGACACCTTGGGTGCTGGTCACTGGTGCATGATCGACAGGCTAGGTTGATAGGTTGGCACCGACTGCCAAAAGTGTTGGGGTCACTGTGTGGCTATCTTGCACAAGAAGCTTGGCTGGGGTTTGGTTATGGTCTGGTGGGTTGGTTTGCCTAAGTTTATTGACTTGGCTAAGATAGGATTAGCCAATGGTCAGCCTGGCTCTGATACCAAGTCTATCACGACCGGTTTTCTGGGTATTAATTTCCAGAAAATGGCCGTTGTGCTCACCAGCCCCAGGATTTACTATTAGCTGATGAGGCACCAAATTGATACAGAAATTCCAAAAAAAATACAAAATATGTAGTACAAGACCATTCTGGCATGTGAGTACAACAAATGGTTTCTAGTGGTTGAGGGCAGAAGCGGTTTGTGGATCATCAGTGTCTATGGGACTCCATTTTCCCAACAGGAACAGCTGACCAGGTTAACTCCTATCTTCACGAGGCTGCTATCAACGTTGCTTAGGTTCCGGGGCTGTCATCGCGTCGCTCTTCTCCAAGCAAGAAATCTGGCCAAGACAATAGCCAGGGACAAGCCAGTGAGTACTTTGAATGTACTCGCAAACATTATGAACACGGGTATAATATAAATGATAATCATGCACTGAAATATTCTATGATCACATCGTCAGTCATAAATAAAAATCTTTTGTGCATGCAAGCAGGTTATTTATATGCAACACGAATAAGCAATAATGGAGTGGAAATAAAATGCCGCAGTTGGGCGTCTGTGCGACACCACATAAAGGGCTTATAAAGTAAATAATAACAAGCAATGCCACAGTCGGGTGTCTCAGCGACACCACATAAAGGGCTTATAAAGTAAATAATAACAATCAATGCCACAGTCGGGCGTCTCAGCGACACCACATAAAGGGTTTATAAAGTAAATAATAACAAGCAATGCCACAGTCGGGTGTCTCAGCGACACCACATTAAGGGCTTATAAAATAAATAAATAACAAGCATGCCACAGTGGGGCGTCTGTGCGACGCCACATAAAGGGCTTATAAGTAAATAAATAACAAGCATGCCACAGTCGAGCGTCTGTGCGACGCCACATAAAGGACTTATAAAGTAAATAATCATAATGAATATCCAGGAGGTAGAACCGTCCCAGGGATACTCAATAATTCAAATAATATAATGGGTTAGTCCATAATAAACATAGCATAATTATCACAAGTCATCAGCCATGATCCACGTTCTGGTTTAGTAGTTTCTCCTCCGAAGACCGACACTAAGACCGACACTTGACCCATCCCAGACTGTAGTCCTTGACCATGGACATGGCTATTCGAATAGATTTAATCTCTTCAGACGGTGTACTCTTTACCCACGAGCAACGGATTCCATTAGTCCATCGGGACTAATTCCGTCTATAGCCTTTTAGTTGAAAATACACCAAACTTGCACACACCAGCTTAACTCACCGGTGTCTGGAATCACCCACGACACCTATCAAGCAAAACTCTAAGTGGAGAGGCTACAACCTCGCGTAGCATGGGATCAAATTTATATCACGCGCTCTAAGGGGTGGCCTCCCCTCTCGGTCCCAACCGGAAACACCCATGCCCTCGGACCAGGTGGCCTGCCTACCGGCTACAACCGATATCTTCCACCATGGCCTCTCTGTACGGTGTGTGCTAGAAAGGGGTTAACGACTTACTGAAACGTACCCTACCTGCGGTAGGGACAAGTGGTAGTATGAGACAAGTATGGGGGTTACTGGAACAAGACTCGATCTATGGTCAACTCAGGAGGTTTATGAATTTCCTGCATGACATGTATAACAAATATATTTCAACCAACAGAATCACCGCTCATTATACCTTACTATGTCATACCGGACATAACCGTCCCGACGGAGACCGGCGACAAGCTCACGCCTACCCAAGGCAGAGGCTTTCCCGGATTCCTTTCCGGCATGCATGCAAGGCACATGAGGATGATTACCATCACAAGGATATTCATTTCCAACAGCAAGGAAATCACCAATATGCATCCATGCAAATGATCATATCACATGAAATAACAAGTTCCCGAATTGAGGTGGTGTTATCAACGTGTCAACGAACACACCAAAAATATTATGCCGGGGTTCAGAATGCTTGCCTTCAAGTTCTGGAGGGGCAGTGTGCATCCTAGAACTTTTGAAAGTTTGCTTCTCTCTCTCCAAGGTCATATTTTAAATAAATTTGAATCAACACACAAATTTCAAAACAGCACAAAAAGTTGTCTGAAATTTTTTCAAATAAATTATAAAGTAAACTAGACAATATTTGAGAGGTGTAGGAAAAAGAATCAATCCATTTGGAGTTATATTTAAAAAGTTATAGGCAGTCAAAGTTTAGTCAAAATCTGGTTTTAAAATAAAACAGAAAAGAAAACGATTTGAATATTCACGTACACATCGAAAACGTACTTTGAGAATGCGCCTCCACTTAATACACGTGGTGGCGGGGCTGGGTCACTTACAATGGGCCTGCCTGGCCCACTGGTCAGGTTTGACCAGTCGCCCTCCCTCCTCTTCCTCTGTCCCAGCGGGGGCGGGACTCCGGCGATTGTCGCCGGCGAACGGCGGGTCCTTGCAGGGAGCTGAGGGCGGGGATGGATCCGCAGATCAAGGGCGGTCCTTCCGGTGGTTGCAGTGTCGTCGGGGGTGGAGGGAATCACCATAGACGAGCTTCGCGATGGCCGGTGGCTTCGGGTGTGAAGTGGATTTGTGGCTTCGGTGGCTCTCCGTCGCAGCTGGGGGTCTGGGCGGCTCCGCAAGATGGAGTGGAGTCTATTGGTGGTGTTAGGAGGGCCGGGGAGGCTTTAGTTGTGAAGAACGGAGCCGGGGGCGGCGGTGGCCGAACTGGCCGGAGTCGGGGAAGACGGCCTTCCCTGTTCGATTGCTGGCCAAGGGGGGTACTAGGGAGATGGCTTGAGACTGCCTGCATGCGGGGATGAGCTCGGGGCTCCTTAAATAGGCGCTCGGGGTCGGTTCCGACGGTGGCCGCGGATAAGGTCGCCGGCGACCGTCTTTCTATAGCTAGGGTGACGTGGCGGCGACGTGTGCTAGAGGACGAGGCTGCGGATGAGCTTGAGCCGCTCAAGGGGGCAGCTGGCGTGCGCTGACGGCTTGGGCGGCACCGACCGAGGCAGGGGCGCGCTGCGGACGCCGGCGTGCCGCCAAAGGGCTCTGACGGCGGTGCTGTAGGGCACCAGGCTGCTTGGCGTGATGTGGCGAGATGGGGAGCGCGTGGCGCGCCTCTGCAGAGCGGTGGCTAACCAGGGGCGCGATGCGTCTGCTCGGGCGCGGCACGTGCAAAACGCGTGCTCTGCTCGCGCCCAGAGCACACACGGTACGTGCTCGACGAAATGCTAATGCATGTAAGGGGGCTCCAAACCACGAGAGAGTTAGCAGGGTGGGGTTGTAGGTTAGGGCAAAACCATGGGACATGTTGGTTTGGTCAGGTAATCAAGTTCATAATGCAAACGAAAACTCATGCCAAATCAGTCCATGCACTCCAGGTGTTTGACAAAATGCCACGGGCACCTAGGCTTTTCTTGGAGTGACCAAAACTTCCAGAGTGGGGTCTCTTTAGATGAAAAGGAGGGTGGTGAGGTAGTTTGTCCAAAGCACAAACTTGCTAGTGCAAGTTTTACAGAACTTCAATTTTGGATAGAAAGAAAATGGCATTGTTGCAAGCACTTAGAATAATCCAATGGGTCCACTCTCCTGGACTTAAGGGTTTGGCAAGGAGGACTACAAGAAGGAAAAAGAATCATGGATCAAGGAGCAACTAAGAAGGTGGTTGTTGTACAAAACCTCAAGTTGGACCAGAATGGAAAAGAGGATGATTCACTCTCTTTTTCCAAAGAACATCACTAGGTTATTGCATAAAGTTGAATACTATGCTACTACTGACATCCCAAAATTTTGGTGGAAGCTTTAAAGAAATAAATAAATAGGTTGTAGTACAAATCTGCCCACTGGACGAGATTTTCAAATAAGGTGTAGAGCTCAAAATATTCAATGGGCAGAAGGTATTTTTGCACAAAAGTGGTTTAAATACTCCATATGACATCTCCAAATTTTGGTGGGATTTTTGAATGAATTTATAAAAGGGTTGCGGTTCAAATGGGATCATAAACCATGGAAAACCATTTTTCAAGACAATAAAGATCAGGAATAATATTATATAATTAATTCCTCTGATAAAAGAAAATATTTTCTTGAGAGGGTAAACAAGTCCAATATCATAATAGAAAAGTTCTCACTGAAGGAAACAACTCCAAGGTAAAAAGGAAATGTTTAAAAAAAATCAAAAGGGAGCCCAGAAAATAAAAGTTTTAATTTCTTGGCAAAGTTTTTATTAACAAAACAAGGCTAAAATTTTGGGGTGTCACACCTGGGAGGTAAGAGGGCCGACTATTAACTTCCGTCCTAGTAACGACCCATTAACTTAATGGGCCCACTAAAGTTCGTACATGTCTTTACGCCAAATTAGATAATTTGAGCCCATTACGATGAACAATTACGCACAGGACCAAAACCGATCAAGCAAAGGTACGACATACAGGGAATAACGTTGCACATCCAGCATATATTACAGGAAATTAAATCCATTGGGCAATCAAAGATTGATGCCAGTGCAAATAAATGAGCAGAACCTAATCATCTACAACGTCACAATCTGCAACCTCAGCACAGATGACGCCCATAAGCATGTGGGGCAAGTTCTTGTTGCTTTGCTACACTGTCTCTCAAAACAATTATCATCTGTTGTGTCGCACGACTCTGCACCTCTGATTCATCCACCATTTCCATCATTGCTTCAGCCATTAATTGGTTCACAAACATAAATTTATTCCGTTGCATTCGAGATAGAGGATACTGAACAGCTTCAGATGGCGATTTTGGCAGGCTTGTATTATTGATAGTGGAGAGTGTCTCGACCACTTCATCATAACATAAATTAGGACGGGAACTGAGGGAGTCCTGGATTAGGGAGTGTCCGGATAGCCGGACTATCACCTTTGGCCAGACTCCTGGACTATGAAGATACAAGATTGAAGACTTCGTCCCGTGTCCGGATGGGACTTTCCTTGGCGTGGAAGGCAAGCTTGGTGATACGGATATGTAGATCTCCTACCATTGTAACCGACTCTTTGTAACCCTAACCCTCTTCGGTGCCTATATAAACCGGAGGGTTTTAGTCCGTAGTACGAACAACAATCATACCATAGGCTAGCTTCTAGGGTTTAGCCTCTTTGATCTCGTGGTAGATCAACTCTTGTACTACCCATATCATCAATATCAAGCAAGCAGGAGTAGGGTTTTACCTCCATCAAGAGGGATCGAACCTGGGTAAAAACATCATGTCCCTTGTCTCCTGTTACCATTCCGCCTAGACGCACAGTTTGGGACCCCCTACTCGAGATCCGCCGGTTTTGACACTGACATTGGTGCTTTCATTGAGAGTTCCACTGTGCCGTTGCCACCAGGAAGGATGCCTCATCCCGTCTTTAAAGACGGCTGTCGGTGTCAAAACCGGCAGATCTCGGGTAGGGGGTCACTACTCGGGAAAAGCCTAGCAGCAGCGCGGGTTTTGGGCCTATTAGTAGCGCGGGGACCGGCGCTACAGCTAACGTATAGCAGTAGCGTGGGTAAAAACCCATGCTACTACTAATTTGTAATCTCAAATTTTTGAATTTTTTCCCTAATTTTCAAATTTCTGAATTATTTTAACCTCAAATCTCTAATACCCCTCATCGCTGCTCAATTTAATCTCTAATCACCCCTCATCATTCCAAATCATCTAACTTCCCGGACGGTCACCCATCCTCTCACTACTCCAGCCTGAGCACGCTTAACTTCCGGGTTCTATTCTCCCTCGTTTCCAAGTATGCACTTCTTGTTTTCCTGACAATAGTAAGATGTCAATCCTATTAACCTCAGGAATTTAGCTTGAGCATGAAGTCACACATTTCACTGTTTGAGTTTGAAACTATTGTTCTAAAAAATTAGTAACACTAATATTTCTTGAATAATTAGTTTGACCATAGTTTGACCACAGTTTGACCACAGTTTGACCAGATTTGACCAAAATTCAAAAAAACTAAAATAATTATTTAGTAACACTAATATTCTTGAATAATTAGTTTGACCATAATTTGACCAGATTTAACAAAAATTTAAAAAAACTGATTTTTTTTTGAATTTTTTGCCTCCAGATCTTAAAAGCCCCATAACTTTTCGAGTAGATGATTTTTCATATAAAAAACTTTTTCATCCGAGTTCGTATGCAAAAGTTATGGCCATTTTACAAATTTCCAGAGAGATATTGCAAATAAAGTTGAAATTCATATTTGTAAATTTTCCCAACAACTAGACCACATATTTGTAAAATTTTTAAACTGAAAAGGCGGTCCACGGGGTGGGGGTAGACTTTGACAAATAGGCCATACCCCGCGCTACTACTATGACAGGCGATTAGCAGTAGCGCGGGCTTTTAACCCTCGCTACTACTAAGTTGATAGTAGTAGCGCAGGTTTATAACCATCGCTACTACTATGGCATGGTTTAGGGGCCACTTAGTAGTAGCGAGGGTTAAAAACCCGCGCTACTGCTATCAACTTAGTAGTAGCGAGGGTTAAAAACCCGCGCTACTACTATGGCATATCCCGGGGGGCACGGTAGAGACCGCTTAGTAGTAGCAAGGGTTACATACCCGCGCTGCTGCTATCAACTTAGTAGTAGCGAGGTTTAAAAACCTGCACTGCTAGTAAGTAGCAGTAGCGAGGGTTAAAAACCCTCGCTGCTGCTAAGATTCTGTGTATAGCCTTTTCCCTAGTAGTGGGTCTAGAACTGTGCGTCTAGGCGGATGGTGATAGGAGACAAGGGACACGATGTTTTTACCCAGGTTCAAGCCCTCTCGGTGGAGGTAAACCCCTACTCCTGCTTGATTAATATTGATGATATGGGTAGTACAAGAGTAGATCTACCACGAGATCAGAGAGGCTAAACCCTAGGAGCTAGCCTATGGTATGATTGTTGTTCGTCCTACGGACTAAAACCCTCCGGTTTATATAGACACCGGAGAGGGCTAGGGTTACACAGAGTCGGTTACAATGGTAGGAGATCTATATATTGGTATCGCTAAGCTTGCCTTGCACGCCAAGGAAAGTCCCATCCGGACACGGGACGAAGTCTTCAATCTTGTATCTTCATAGTCTTGGAGTCCAGCCAAAGATGATAGTTCGGCTATCCGGAGACCCCCTAGTCCAGGACTCCCTCAGTAGCCCCCGAACCAGGCTTCAATGACGATGAGTCCGGCGCGTAGATTGTCTTCGGCATTGCGAGGCCGGTTCTTCTCCAAATTCCAGGTACTTGTCGAATAGTGTCCGGCTTCTTATAAATGCTGTGCTCCTTGGCTTCCACGCCCAATAATGGCCATCTTCCACGTGTCGAACAAATGCGAAAAGCCAGGGTATATTTACACTTTCCCCCTAGCTGCGCAAATGAGCTGCCTATAAAAAGAGACGAGGATCTAGATCGGAATCACACCATCCTCCCTCCGCGAGCATTCATCGGAGCGCCTCTGACAAAAATCCATTCCATCATGGACAGTCAACGCGGCTCCTCCTCTCGTGCTCCCAGCCCTCAGCCAGGAGATTGGGAGAGATGCTCAGTCCAGCACAGTGAGTTAGTGACGCTCCAAGCCAAGGGATTTCTTCCCCCAGCCTTTATGGTTCTGGTTCGAGCCGGACTCGCCACCTACAAGGGTGAAAAGCAGGCGGAGAGCATCCCCAGCCGCTCCAAAGGAGAGCGGGTATGCTTTGTCTCTTATCTAGTAAGAGGACTCGGATTTCCAATACATCTGTTTCTCCGGGGGCTCCTGGAGTTCTACGGCCTCCAGCTGCACCACCTTATGCCTGCCTCCATTCTGCACATTGCGGGCTTCGTGGCCCTTTGCAAATTGTTCTTGGGCGTTGAGGCTCATTTTGCGCTGTGGAAGAGATTATTCTACCTCATACCCCGTTCTCATGAGGGGTCAATATATCAAGTGGGCGGAGCCGAACTATGGCGCATCACCGGGACTGGATATCTATCCGTAACCCCGAAGAAGGCGTCCGTAGACTGGCCTTCGGAATGGTTTTATGTAGAAGACGACCCGCTACCGGATCCCATTTGGACCGGCCTCCTGGAGTTCAGCAATGCTCCCTTGAAGAAACGCCTAAGCTGGCACCCGCGGAGCGCCCAAAGGGAGAATGACAGGGACGTCCTCTATCTGATGAGCCGAATAAGGTTATTAGCTCATTCTGGCCTGACTATGATCGGAGTCATGGCCACGTGCATTATGCGGGGGGTGCAGCCGCTCCAGTACAGGGGCCACCCCATGTGGGATTTCAACGGGGAGGATGATGCCACCTGCCATGGCCATAAGGGGCCGGGATCGGTCGCCGATCTGGTGAAGATCTTGTCCGGCCTGTACAAAGGGGAAAACAAAGATTTTCTCCGTGTTAGTCCACTGAACCGATTTTCTATGAACAATCCTCGAAGCTGGGTAAGCGGACATTTCTTTTTGCCTATCCGATCCCCATTCCCATGGTTTAAGTATCTCATTTTGTGATTTCGATGCAGGAACTGCGCCGGGCCGTAGAGGATATACACAGCCCGGCTCCACAACCCGAGGATCCGGAACGGTCCCTCGATCCGGCCTCCGAAGAGGATCCGGAACGGTCCCTCGATCCGGCCTCCGAAGAGGATCCGGACATAAAGGTGGAGCTGATCGATGGGGTGTTCCACCAACTTAGCATCGACAATGCTTTGGTCGCCATTACGGCCGACTACCCCGGAATATTTCCAGCTTCCCAGGTAACTGTGACTGAAGTCCTGATACCATGACCCATCCGTGCTTATTTATGATCACCGCATACCAATGATGTTCCGCAGGAGGTGCCTTTGAGGCGGGAAGCCGAGCCCTCGGCGGCTGGCCAATAAGGGGCAACTCGGCCTAGCAGGATGAAAAGAAGTGTGGTGCGGATCAAGACGTCGCCGCAACGGTATGGTGCGCCATCGTCTTTCAAGGAAAGATTCCTGGATGGCGTACTAACGCTCGTGAACTTTTCAGGAAAAAGAGCGCTCGCCGGACTGTGTCTGGAGAGGTTGCCAATCGAGCCTCCGCCAGCCAGGCTTCAAAGCCAGGTCCGGAAGGGGAGGCGAACACAAGGCGCGCGTCCGATGCTCCTCCAACAGAGGATGCTGACAGATTGTCCGCCACCAAATCTGAGGTGGAGAGTGCCATGAATCACAGGCGCCGCCGGACAATTCTTCGTGACGCATGTTTCTCCCAAGAGGCATTGAATGCCTTTAATTCGGGAGATGCGCACCTCCGTGCCGCTCAAGATGGTCTAGCCAGAGCCATGGAGCAGTATGTGAAAGACATACGGGTGAGGGATTTTGACAGTTATATATGCCAGTAGCCCCCGAGACTTAAAATAGTTAGAATAGCTGATTTAAGGATCATTTGTTATGCAGGATCTTACAGAAAAGAATACCCAACTGTCCCAGGAGCTTCAAGAGTGCAAGGCCCAACTTGAGGCCGCACTAGCCGCGACAGGAGAAGCCACAGAGACCCCCTCTGGTAATATATGCTTTAAAAGAGAAGTAGTTTGCGAAGCGTGGCATGTGTGTAAGTCTGACAATAACATTGCAGATGGCGCCGGGGTAGATCCGGACAAGCAACAACACCTCCGCCGGTTGAAAGCCGGCGAGAATGTGCTTACAAGGGTGCGGCAAGAGAAAAATAACCTCCAAGATGCCAACACCCAGCTAGGCGAGGAACTAAAAGATGTTCGGGCCCAGCTGTCAGACTCCATGAAGGAGAATCGGTGGCTTCGTCGCGGCATTTATAGTAAGTGCTTGAGCGAACTTTTGAAAAGAAGAGTTCGGCGAGGAAGACGATTAACAGAAATATGTCTGTAGGTATGCTCACAGGTCGTCCTGCAGAGGAAATGCCCGGTTCAACGGGTGACCTACTTCCCGAGCTGCTGCAACTGCACGAACGAGTTCGGCAGGTGATGAGCGGCGTCGCCCAGGCCTTGTGGCCATCCATCTCCCTACCCGAAGGTCTTGGAGAGCTTGCAGAGAAGCTTCAGGGAGCACGGCGGCGCTTTCGGCTATGGAAGATATCGGCCTGCCGTCAAGGCGCCAGGGAGGCCTGGGCCATGGTGAAGACGTGGTACACGAAGGCTAACCCAAACCACATGGCCGAGGTTGGACCTGTGGGGCCTGATGGGAAGGAGATCCTTGTGAGCTTAGTGTACGGCCAAGTAGAGTTGGCCGCAAAGTATTCCCAGCGGGACTGTAAACTAGACAGCCTATTAGATGGTATTGAAGAGGAATACAATCAATCAATTTGACTATGTAATTTAAAATGACATGTAAAATGCCTTCTAGTCGGATTGTAGATCGTTTGTCGTAGCAGACCTTTTCGCTTCAACCTCGGGACCCGACAGTCCGGAGTGTGTCCGAATGCCCTCGCGGTTATATAAAAAAACCGGGGCATGCGTGGAGACCAAGCGTAGGGGTCATTAGTGCTTTATCAGAAAAGTGTCCAACTAGTTATGTTATATTACATGGTTAGTAAGAAACATCTTCCAGGGAGAATAGTTCTGTTAGGGGTTCCTTTCCCTGGGAGGCATGCCCTAAAGTGCATGTCCGGACTACGAAAAAAGCAGGAAAGCATCTGGGGGCAGATAAATAAATAGGTAAGAAATCATCTTTTAATTCACCGACCAAATATTCCCTTAAGAACGCTAGCTTTCGGCTTCACCCAGTCTGAGGTACACATCCGGCTGACCCGGCAGTAACAATCGCAGAGGTGCTCCCTTTACCTCCTGGCCGAACAATCGGGAACGTAGGGGTAAGCACAGGAGCCAGGCAACCCAGCTTGGCCAAAACTTAAGTCATATCGATGCATATAATGGTGAATAAAAGGTACATGCGGAAGTGTGACACATGTGTTGGGCATAAAGCCCGTATGAATAAGCTTCTGTTAAAGAAACCCCCAGGTATAATGAGTGCGAGTAGCACGTCAAGTGTGTGCGAACAATGCACAGGCAAGCCTCCAAAGGCTTTGAGAAAAAGGGAGGGAGAAGGAGAGAAATAAAAGACAGCTAAAGTATAAAATGTAGAAGGAGGAAGGAGACGAACTCAGAGTCCGGCGCTAGGCGTAGAATCTTCGGAGACGGGCTGCTTTCCATGGGTTCGGCTCGAGTCGGTTATCCGATGCATTTCGCAGACGGTACGCTCCGCCGGTCAGGACTTGGTCGATGATGAAGGGACCTTCCCATTTGGGCTTGAGTTTGTCCTTTTTCTTGTCCGACGGGCGTAGAACTAGTTTGCCAACATTGTAAGTGTTGGCCCGAACTTCTCTGCTTTGATATCTTTGAGCCTGCTGTTGATAGAATGCGGAACGAGATTTTGCCACGTCGCGCTCCTCCGGTAAGGCGTCCAAACTGTCGTGCCGATCCAGCTCGGCTTCTCTTTCTTCGTACATGCGCGCGCGAGGTGAGTCATGAATTAAGTCGCCGGGCAAAACTGCCTTTGCACCGTATACCATAAAAAATGGTGTGAATCCGGTAGTGCGATTCGGCGTGGTCCACAACCCCCAGAGTACAAAGTCGAGCTCCTCTACCCAGTGCGTGTTAGATTCCTTAAGGGACCGCACTAGTCTGGGTTTGATGCCGCTCATGATTAGACCATTTGCTCGCTCGACTTGACCGTTGGTTTGAGGGTGATAGACTGAAGCGTAGTCGAGCTTGATGCCCATGTTTTTGCACCAGAGTTTAACCTCGTCGGCCGTGAAGTTTGTGCCGTTATCAGTGATGATGCCATGGGGGACACCGTAACGGTGTACTACCCCTGATATAAAGTCTATCACGGGTTCGGATTCGGCCGTCTTAACTGGCTTGGCCTCTATCCATTTGGTGAATTTATCCACCATGACCAATAGGTATTTTTGCTTGTGGGTTCCTCCTTTAAGGGGTCCAACCATGTCAAGCCCCCAGACCGCAAACGGCCAGGTGATGGGTATAGTTTTGAGGGGGTGGGTGGCATGTGGCTTTGATTAGCAAAGAGCTGGCAACCGACGCATCGTTGGACTAAGTCCTGAGCATCTGCTCTGGCCGTCGGCCTATAAAATCCTGTACGGAAGGCCTTGCCTACAAGGGCCCGGGCTGCGGCGTGGTGACCACCAAGTACGGCGTGAATTTCAGCCAGAAGATGTCGCCCTTCCTCTTCGGAGATACACCTTTGAAGGACTCCTGTTGTGCTTTTCTTATAAAGCTCTCCCTCATGGACCTTATAGGCTTTAGATCGTCGTACTATGCAGCGGGCCTCGTTTTGGTCCTCGGGAAGTTCCTGCCTAGTTAAGTAGGCTAGGAATGGCTCGGTCCATGGGGAAATGACTGCCATTATTTCGTGGGTTGAAGGTGTTATTTCATTGGCAGAACCACTGATTGTGTCAGAATGTTCGGTGTCGGGCGGTGCGGTAGGGTCCGGATTGTTGTTTCCGGACTCCCCTTCCCATAGTACGGATGGCTTGAGAAGCCGTTCCAGGAAGATGTTGGGAGGGACGGCATCGCGCTTTGCGCTGATGCGTGCCGATACGTCCGCTGCTTGATTATTATCCCGGGCTATAAGGTGAAATTCGAGCCCTTCAAACCGAGCTGACATTTTCAGGACGGCGTTACGGTAAGCTGCCATTTTCGGATCCTTGGCGTCGAAGTCTCCGTTTATTTGGGATATCGCGAGGTTCGAATCCCCGCGCACCTCTAGGCGTTTAATGCCCATGGAGCCCGCCATCCGGAGGCCATGTAGAAGGGCCTCATATTCAGCTGCGTTGTTGGAGTCCGTGTACATTATCTGGAGTACGTATTGGACTGTGTCTCCAGTTGGGGACGTCAGGACAACACCAGCCCCCAGGCCGGCCAACATTTTGGAGCCGTCGAAGTGCATAATACAATTGGAGTATGCGTCGTACTCTTTAGGGAGTTCGGCTTCAGTTCATTCGGCGACGAAGTCAGCCAAAACTTGCGACTTGATAGCTCGCCGTGGTTTATAGGTTATGTCAAATGGGAGTAGCTCGATGGCCCATTTGGCAATCCAGCCTGTTGCATCGCGGTTGTTTATAATGTCATTAAGAGGTACTTCGGAGGCTACTGTTATCGAACACTCTTGGAAGTAGTGTCGTAGCTTCTAGGATGCCATGAACACCGCGTACGCTATCTTTTGATAATGTGGATACCGGGACTTGCATGGAGTTAGGACAGTGGACACGTAGTAAACTTGTTTTTGAAGAGGGAACTTGTGTCCGTCCGTTTCTCGTTCGACGACGAGCATCGCACTTACAACTTGATGTGTTGCCGCGATATATAATAACATTGGTTCGCCCAAGTTGGGCGCGGCCAGGACCGGATTTTTTGCCAATATGGCTTTGATTTCTTCGAGTTCGGCCATGGCGGCATCCGTCCACTCGAAGTGTTCGGTGCGCCGGAGGAGGCGATAAAGGGGTAATGCCTTTTCTCCTAAGCGGGAGATAAAGCGGCTTAGAGCCGCCACGCATCCAGTCAATTTTTGTATTTGCTTGAGGTCTTTTGGGATATCCAATTGTGACAGAGCTTGGATCTTGGCTGGGTTTGCTTCAATTCCTCTACCGGATACAATGAAGTCCAATAGCTTTCTGGCTGGTACGCCGAAAACGCATTTTTCCGGATTGAGCTTAATGTCATATGCTCGGAGATTGTCGAATGTGAGCCTCAAGTCGTCTACTAGAGTTTCGACATGCTTGGATTTGACGACCACATCGTCTACGTATGCCTCCACTGTTTTGTCGATCTGGTTTGCCAGACATGTCTGAATCATGCGCTGATATGTTGCACCGGCGTTTTTGAGCCCGAAGGGCATTGTGTTGAAGCAGAATGGTCCGTATGGAGTGATGAATGCCGTTGCGGCTTGGTCTGGCTCCGCCATCTTGATTTGGTGGTAGACGGAGTATGCGTCGAGGAAGCACAATGAATCGTGCCCTGCGGTAGCGTCGATGATTTGATCGATGCGGGGGAGGGGGAATGGATCCTTTGGGAAAGCCTTGTTAAGGTCCTTGAAGTCGACACATAGGCGCCGGGATTTATCCTTCTTTGGTACCATCACCAGGTTTGCTAGCCAGTCCGGATGTTTTATATCTCTGATGAATCCGGCTTCCAAAAGTTTGTCTAGCTCCTCTCCCATTGCATGTCTCTTGGATTCGGAAAAACGCCGAAGAGCCTGTTTGACTGGCTTGAATCCTTTTAGGATATTTAGGCTATGCTCGGCCAGTCGGCGTGGGATTCCTGGCATGTCTGAGGGGTGCCAGGCAAAGATGTCACAATTTTTGCGTAGGAATTCTCGTAGTGCGGCGTCGACATCAGGGTTTAACTGTGCCCCAATGCAGGCCGTCTTTTTAGGGTCCGCTGGATGGACTTGGAATTTGACTATTTCGTCCGCTGGTTTGAAAGAGGTGGACTTGGATCTCTTATCGAGTATCATGTCGTCCCTGTTCACCGTGGAGCGCAGCGCAGTGAGTTCTTCGACCGCTAGGGCTTCGTATAGTGCCTCGAGGGCTAGTGCGGCTGTCTTATTTTCGGCGCGGAGTGCTATGTCCGGATCACTGGCAAGAGTGATGATTCCGTTGGGCCCGGGCATTCTGAGCTTCATGTACCCGTAATGGGGTATAGCTTGGAAAATTGTGAATGCCTCTCGCCCTAATAAAGCGTGATATCCGCTGCTGAACTGGGTCACTTGGAACGTGACCTCCTCGGACCTGTAATTGTCTGGCGAGCCGAACACGATATCCAGTGTAATTTTTCCTGTGCAGCATGCTTCCCGACTAGGGATTATTCCTCTGAAGGTTGTGCTACTTCGCTCAATGCGGCTCTAGTCTATTTCCATTTTTCGAAGGGTTTCCTCGTAAATGAGGTATAATCCGCTGCCGCCATCCATGAGTACATTGGTAAGGCGAAAGCCGTCCACTATTGGACTGAGGACCAATGCGGCTGGTGCTCGGGCTGTTCGGAATTTAGGTTCGCCACTGGTGTTAAAGGTAATAGCTGTGTCACTCCATGGATTTATTGTTGCTATTTGGTAGACTTCGGCAAGGCTGCGGAGTGTTCGTTTCCGCATATTATTTGATGCAAAAGTCTCGAAGACTGTTAATACCGTACTGGTATTGCTTGGCTGGTTCTCTGGAGCTAGAAGCTCTTCGCCACTTTTGGCCACCTGCCGTAGTATCCAACATGCTCGAAGGCTATGAGTTGGGGTGGCGCCCTCTGTACTATGAATTTTGCAGGGTCCATTGAGCCATCCCTCCAGTAAGGTTCCGTGCCCTTTAGGGGTATTTGCTTTTTTGGTATTTAACCCAGGTGCCTAGCAATGATGCACCCTTTTATTTTGGACTCTGGTTGTATTCGGGCCCAGATTGTCCCAAAATTTGGTTTCGGTTTTCCAGGCGCTCTCCATCGCACAGTACTTTCGTACTATGGACGCCAAGTCGGCAAAGCGTGTAATTTTACGACGACTTATGGCGTTTAGGATTCCCTTGTTCGTGCAATTATTATAGAAAAGTGAAATTGCGTCTTCCTCGCGCCAGTCCTTTATCCTGTCCATAACCAGGAGGAATCTGGCCCATTAATGGTGTATTGTTTCAGCGGGCTCTTGCCGGATTCAGGATAGATCGCTCATGTTTGGGTGGGCGGGTGGAATTAAATTCGGAACCCCGTCCAATCTAAGAATCAAGGGCCAAAAAGTTTCCGAACTTGGAAGCTTGGGTTTTTGGATATTGTCCAATGAATCCAGCCCGCTGCCTGACTTTAGATTCAGGACTTGATCGACGTCCGTCCCTCCGCGGGAATCTGGCATGGAGTGGTCAGGAATCCGGACATAGCTAGTCCTTAATATAGAAGAAGGGTCGTCGTGCTGTTCCTCCACCACAGCAACGTGGTGGGTAGCCTGGGGAGAGTTGATCTCTCTCAGATCGGTTTTAGGACCAATCTGATCGTAGTCTGTAGCGAATCCCAGGGCGGCGATGCGATCCAAGAGCTCGTTTAAGGAGGAGAGCTCCATCGGATCTAGCTGCTTGGCAAGTTCCGAGTTAACGTGAAGATTGCTTTTGATGACCCGAGAAGTCATCATCGGCGTGGCGGCCAAACAAGCGGTCATAAGAAAACCGCCTAGTCGGAGAGTTTCGCCGATGGCCAAAGCTCCTTTAGCAACGGTGCCGCCTTTAAAGACAGGATGAGGCATCCTTCCTGATGGCGACAACACAGAGGAACTCTCAATGAAAGCACCAATGTCGGTGTCAAAACCGGCGAATCTCAGGTAGGGGTCCTGAACTGTGCGTCTAGGCGAATGGTGACAGGAGACAAGGGACACGATGTTTTTACCCAGGTTCGGGCCCTCTCGGTGGAGGTAAAACCCTATTCATGCTTGATTAATATTGATGGTATGGGTAGTACAAGAGTAGATCTACCACGAGATCAGAGAGGCTAAACCCTAGAAGCTAGCCTATGGTATGATTGTTGTTCGTCCTATGGACTAAAACCCTCCGGTTTATATAGACACCGGAGAGGGCTAGGGTTACATAGAGTCGGTTACAATGGTAGGAGATCTACATATCCGTATCGCTAAGCTTGCGTTCCACGCCAAGGAAAGTCCCATCCGGACATGGGACGAAGTCTTCAATCATGTATCTTCATAGTCTTGGAGTCCGGCCAAAGATGATAGTTCAGCTATCCGGACACCCCCTAGTCCAGGACTCCCTCAACGGCACTGTTGCTAAAGGAGCTTTGGCTATCGGCCAATTTCTCCGGCTAGGCGGTTTCCTCATGACCGCCAGCCCAGCCGCCGCGCTGACGATGACTTCTCGGGTCATCGAAAGCAGTCTTCACGTTAGCTCGGAACTCGCCGAGCAGTTACATCCGATGGAGCTCTCTTCCTTAAACCAGCTCTTGGATCGCATCGCCGCCTTGGGAGTCGCAACAGACTACGATCAGATTGGGCCTAAACCCGATCTGAGAGAGATTAACTCTCCCCAGGTTACCTACCACGTTGTTGTGGTAGAGGAACAATACGGCGACCCTTCTTCTATCTTAAGGACTAGCTATGTCCGGATTCCCGATCCCTCCATGCTGGATTTCCGCGGAGGGAGGATGTTACTCAAGCCCTAAACCTAAATTCAGGCAGCGGGCTAGATTCATTGGACAACATCCAAGAACCCAAGCTTCCAAGTTCGGAAACTACTTGGCCCTTGAGTCTTAAAGTGGACGGGGTTCCGAATTTAATTCCACCCGCCCACCCAAACATAAGCGATCTATCCCAAATCCGGCAAGAGCCCGCAAAAACAGTACAGCAATACTGGGCCAGATTCCTCCTGGTTATGAACAGGATAAAGGACTGCCGCGAGGAGGACGCAATTTCATTCTTATGCAATAATTGCACGGACAAGGGAATCCTCAACGCCGTAAGTCATCGTGAAATTACATGCTTCGCTGACATGGCGTCCATAGTACGAAAGTACTGTGTGATGGAAAGCGCCTGGAAAACCGAAATCAAATTTTGGGACAATCTGGCCCTAAATACAACCCCAGCCCAAAATAAAAGGGTGCATTATCGCCAGCCACCTGGGTTAAACACCAAAAAGCAAAAACCCTCTATAGGGCATGGAACCGTACTGGAAGGATGGCTCAATGGACCCTGCAAAATTCATAGTACAGAGGGTGCCACTCCAACTCATAGCCTTAGAGCATGTTGGATATTACGGCAGGTTGCCAAAAGTGGCGAAGAGCTTCTAACTCCAGAGCACCAGCCCAAGGATACCAGTACGGTATTAACAGTCTTCGAGAATTTCGCATCAAATAATATGCAGAAACGAACACTTCGCAGCCTTGCTGAAGTCTACCAAGTAGCAACAATAAACCCATGGAGTGACACGGCTATTACCTTTAATGCCAGTGATGAACCTAAATTCTGAACAGCCCGAGCAGCAGCCGCATTGGTCCTTAGTCCAATAGTGGACGGCTTTCGCCTTACCAAGGTACTCATGGACGGTGGCAGCGGATTAAACATCATTTATGAGGAAACCCTCCAAAAAAGGGAAATAGACTGGAGCCGCATTGAGCGAAGCAGCACAACCTTTAGAGGAATAATCCCCAGCCGGGAAGCATGTTGTACTGGAAAAATCACACTAGATGTGGTGTTCGGCACGCCGGATAATTACAGGTCCGAGGAGGTCACGTTCGAAGTGGCCCCGTTCAGCAGCGGATATCACGCTCTATTAGGGCGAGAGGCATTCACAATTTTCCAAGCTATACCCCATTACGGGTACATGAAGCTCAAAATGCCCGGGCCCAAGGGAATCATTACTCTTGCTAGTGACTCGGACATAGCAATCCGCGCCGAAAACAAGACAGCCGCACTGGCCCTTGAGGCACTATCCGAAGCCCTAGCAGCCGAGGAACTCTTTGCGCTGTGCTCCACGGTGAATAGGGACGATGTGATACTCGATAAGAGATCGAAGTCCACCTCCTTTAAACCAGCGGACGAAATAGTCAAATTCCAAGTCCATCCAACGGAGCCTACAAAAACGGCCTCCATCGGGGCACAATTAAACCCTGATGTGGACGCCGCACTACGAGAATTCCTACGCGAAAATTGGGACATTTTTGCCTGGCACCCTTCAGACATGCCAGGAATCCCACGCCGGCTGGCCGAGCACAGCCTAAACATCCTAAAAGGATTCAAGCCGGTCAAACAGGCTCTTCGACGTTTCTCCGAACCCAAGAGACAGGCCATGGGAGAGGAGCTAGCCAAATTATTGGAGGCTGGATTCATCAGAGATATAAAACATCCGAACTGGCTAGCAAACCTGGTGATGGTACCAAAGGAGGACAAATCCTTACGCCTATGCGTCGACTTTAAGGACATCAACAAGGCTTGCCCAAAGGATCCCTTCCCCCTCCCCCGCATCGATCAAATTATCGACGCTACCGTAGGACACGGTTCATTGTGTTTCCTCGATGCATATTCCGGCTACCACCAAATTAAGATGGCAGAGCCCGACCAGGCCGCAACGGCATTCATCACCCCATACGGCCCATTCTGCTTCAACACAATGCCCTTTGGGCTCAAAAACGCAGGCGCAACATATCAGCGCATGATTCAGACATGTCTGGCAAACCAGATCGGCAAAACAGTGGAGGCATACGTAGACGATGTGGTCGTCAAAACCAAGCACGTCGAAACTCTAGTAGACGATTTGAGGCTCACGTTCGATAATCTCCGAACATATGACATTAACCTTAAACCGGAAAAATGTGTTTTCGGCGTACTAGCCGGAAAGCTCTTGGGCTTCATTGTATCCGGTAGAGGAATCGAAGCAAACCCAGCCAAGATCCGAGCTATGTCACAATTGGATATCCCAAAGGACCTCAAACAAATACAAAAATTGACGGGATGCGTGGCGGCTTTAAGTCGCTTTATCTCCCGTTTAGGAGAGAAGGCATTACCCCTTTATCGCCTCCTCCGACGCACCGAACACTTCGAGTGGACGGATGCCACCACGGCCGGACTCGAAGAAATAAAATCCATATTGGCAAAAAACCCGGTCCTGGCCGTGCCCAACATGGGCGAACCAATGCTATTATATATCATGGCAACTCATCAAGTGGTGAGCGCGGTGCTCATTGTCGAACGAGAAACGGACGGATACAAGTTCCCTCTTCAAAAACCAGTTTACTACGTGTCCACTGTCCTGACTCCATGCAAGTCACGGTACCCGCATTATCAAAAGATAGTGTACGCGGTGTTCATGGCATCCCGGAAGCTACGACACTACTTTCAAGAGTGTTCGATAACAGTAGCCTCCGAAGTACCTCTTGATGACATTATAAACAACCGCAACGCGACGGGCCGGATTGCCAAATATGCCATTGAGCTCCTCCCGTTCGACATAACCTATAAACCACGGCGAGCTATTAAGTTGCAAGTTTTGGCCGACTTCGTCGCCGAATGGACTGAAGCCGAACTCCCTAAAGAGTACGGCGCATATTCGAACTGGATCATGCACTTCGACGGCTCCAAAATTTTGTCTGGTCTGGGGGCTGGCGTCGTTCTGACGTCCCGAACCGGAGATATGGTTCAATACGTACTCCAGATAATGTATATGGACTCCAACAACGCAGCCGAATACGAGGCCCTTCTACATGGCCTCCGGATGGCAGTCTCCATGGGCATTCAGCGCCTAGAGGTGCGCGGGGATTCGAACCTCGCGGTATCCCAAATAAATGGAGACTTCGATGCCAAGGATCCGAAAATGGCTGCTTATCGCAACGTCGTCCTAAAAATGTCAGCTCGGTTCGAGGGGCTCGAATTTCACCATATAACCTGGGATAACAACCAGGCAACAGACGTATTGGCACGCATTGGCGCAAAGCGCGATGCCGTCCCTCCCAACATCTTCCTAGAGAGGTTGTTCAAGCCATCCGTACTATGGGAGGGGGAATCCAGAAATACCAACCCGGAGCCAACCGCACTGCCCGACACCGATCATTCTGACACAATTGGTGGTTCTGCCAACGAAGTAACACCCTCAGCCCATGTAATAATGGCAGTAATTGCCCCGTGGACGGAACCTTTCCTAGCCTACCTAACTAGGTAGGAACTTCCCGAGGACCAAAAAGAGGCCCGCTGCGTAGTGCGGCAATCTAAAGCCTATAAGGTCCATGAGGGAGAGCTTTACAAGAAAAGCACAACCGGAGTCCTTCAAAGGTGTATCTCCGAAGAGGAAGGGCGGAACCTTCTAGCTGAAATTCATGCCGGACTCGGCGGGCACCACGCCGCAGCCTGGGTGTCACAGCCCTAGAGTTTGTTTGCAAGTAGTTGCATAATCATCCATGCATCATGTCTAAATTTATTGGAAACTTGAAATGGGGATGCTTAAACCCTAGCACTAAATGAATTCAACTAGGGTCAAAATAAAATCTTTTTCATTGAACTCAAAATGCCCTCTAAAAATGTTCAACATTTCTGGTTTGAGGTGAAAGCATCTACCAAAAATGGTTTATATTTTTGCAGGACATATTGAGCTCTGAATTAAATCATACTCTATTTGCATTTGGGCATTTAAATACTATAAAATATTTTAAATGCTCAAATAATCATAAACTAAAATGTTTACTGTTGGATATATTCTAAACAGTAGCCATGATTAGCTTCATGATTTTTGGATCTGTTTAAGTATTTTAAATAAAGCCCTAAAGATTACAGAAAATAGAAAACATTAACAAAAGAGAGAGAGGGAGAATACCTGGCGCTTACCTGGCCGGCCTGGCACTGTAGCAGCCCACCAGGCCCATCTGCCAGTCGTCCCCCACCTCGTGCCAGGGCGCGTGTTCGCCGCACGCCGGCACGCGCCCGTGCCACCTCCTGCTTCCTGTCGCTTCCCCCTCGTTGCCCTGGGCCTCCCTCGCGACGCCACCCAGCCCCGACCGCTCTCTCACTCTCTCCCGTGCTTCCCCCCCCCCCCCTCTGTTTTTGTCGCGCACAGCCACCCGAACGAGCCGTCGTGCCGCTCGCCGTTCCCGCGGCCACAGCCACCGCCTCGCCTCGCCAAAGCGCTCAGAAGCTCCGCCTCGACCCCCTCTTCCTCCCCACCGAGCCACGCCCTGCCGGAAGCCCTGCAACGCCGTCCTCGACGCCATCTTCGTCCTCTGCACCGACGGCCGCCGTTGCTCGATTCGCCGCCCACAGGGCGTCCCCGGCCTCGCCCTCGTGCTCGTTGGACTCGCGGTGAGCCACTGACCCGTTCCCCTCTTCTTCCCATGCCGTTTGGCCGCTCTAGCCACTGTTTCCGCCGAGCCCGAGAGCTCTTCGCCGCCGGCCATGTCGCCACCGTGGCTACGGCTGCTGAAGCTCACAGTAGATCACACCGCTGCACTCAGTGCCTCACCACGAGCCCGTAGCACGCCCTAGCTCGCCTTCCCATGCTCCCTAGCTCTCGCTCGCGTCTCACCCGAACTCCGGTCGCCGCCGAGGTCGATGCCGCGCTCAACTCCGGCCACCCCTGCCGCTAACTCCGGTCCAGTTGGATGCTGAAGAGCACCAGCAATGCGTAGAGTCACTCAGTCGCCGATTTGGTCGGGGAGGAGCGTTTCCGACGTCCTCCGCCGTCGCTGGCATCGCCGGCGACAAGCCGCGGGTCAACTCCGGCGAGTATGACCCGGGTTTGACTGCACTTTGACCCGCTCTGGCTCACTAACGTGTGGGCTAGGCACTGCTTATTTAGGTGTTAGATTAGTTAACACGAATTAATTTAGTTAACTAATTAAGCCACTGACATGTGGGCTCAGCCCAGCTGACATTTAGCTAGGATTAGCTTAACTCTAATTAACTCAGTTAACTAACTAAGTAACTGAACAGTGGGTCCCACTGGTCAGGTTTGACCTGAGTCAACCCTGTTGACTGCTGACATCACAGTGACGTCACCCTGACGCAATAAAGTACTTTCTGGATTTAAGTTTATTCAGGAAATTCTAGAAACTGTTATATACTTCAAAAATTCATATAAAATCAACCGTAACTCAGAATGAAATAATTTATATATGAAAAATGATCAGAAAAATCTAATATATCCATCTGTACTCTTTTCATGCATGTTAGAACAACTTATGGCTGCTGTTTAGGCCAAATCATATAAATGGCATTTAAAGCTTCACATATGAAGTTTGAATTTGAACCTAGGGTTCAAACCAACTTCATTTAATCTGGTTGCTAGTTGCATTAGCTCAAACCACAGCATATTGCCATGTCACACTCATGCATCATATTGTTGCATTGCATTGATTGTGTTCTTTCTCTGTTGCCGGTATTGTCCCCTCTCAGTAGACGATGTTCGACGATGTGATCGATGACACCGATGAAGAGCTATACTATCTTCGGAAGTGTCAGGCAAGCAAAACCCCCTTGTTCATTCCGATACAAACCCACTCTCTCGCTCCTGCTCTCTTTTACTCCATTAGGACAACATCGATTCAACTGTTACTTGCTGCGGTAGTTGAACCCCTTTATCCTCTGCATGACCTGTCATTGCCACAGTAAATAGATGAAACCCAGTAGCATGAGTAGGAGTTGTTTGAGCCCTGATGTGCCTACTCATTCATGCTTGTTTGTCATGCCTGCTATTGCTTAGAGTTGTGTCAGGTCTGATTCATCGGGAATGAATCAGAGGTGTGTGAACATGTCCTATGGTGTGCGAGATAAGTGTGTGAACACGATTTGGTAAAGGTAGCGGTGAGAGGCCATGTAGGAGCACATGGTGGGTTGTCTCATTGGAGCCCTCCTTAGGAACTGAGTTCTGTGTTTGTGATCCATGATTCAGCTACTACCATGCATTGGGCCCAGAAATATGACCCCGCTCGACTTCTTAATCACCCTTGTCCTCTGTCCAGGAGTTGCAAGTAGTTTCTGGTGTTTGTAGTATGCTGGAGGCCGTGCGCAGCGCTGACCGAAGGGGTGGGCTATGATGCCGTAGGCACGTGGCATGGTGTACCGGGCGCCCGTTTGGTGTCTCGGGAACCCTGCACACATCGTTTGGGGCTGTGAGCGAAACTCCGGCCGGATCTCCTCGCGGATGGAACCCGAATAGGCGATAAACCTGGACTAGAGACTTGAGTGTTTAGGTAGGTCGTGGTCTACACCCACGTCGGCTTTCGCTTGAAGTCTGCCGAGCACATGTCGTGTGCAGACGCTAAGTGGTGGAAACATGTACAAAGAAGTACACCCCTGCAAGCTTAACATCAACTATTCGAATAGCCGTGTCCGCGGTAAAGGACTTCTGGGTTGCCCACAACAGTTCATAGACAAGCGAAAGTGGATACTCTAAAATATGCAAGATAAGTGTGAGTTCTATGGATGGCGTTCTCGTAGGGAGACGGGAGCGGATCCATAGTGGTGTATTGATATGGTGAATATGTGGACTCGTGTGCGCCACCTCAAAAGAGTTACTTGCAGTAGTAGTTCAGGATAGCCACCGAGTCAAAGCTGGCTTGCTGAAGTTAAACCCCACCATCCCCTTTGTTGATAATGATGCATATGTTGTTAGTTCTGATGTAAGTCTTGCTGGGTACATTTGTACTCACGTTTGCCTATTTTATGTTTTTGCAGAGAGACTTCGGTCTCGATAGTAGTTCCACGTGGACTTCGACGTTTAGCTTGATACCTCAGCTACGATCTTGTGCCCTCGGCAGGATCTGGTAGATAGTCAGGCATTTCAGCCTTTTTCATTTGTAGATGTCTGTACTCAGACATGATAAGCTTCCGCATGTGCTTTGATTTGTATGCTCTGAACGTTGGGTCATTAGACCTATGTTTGTAATATCTCGCTCCTCGGAGCCTATTGAATAAATACTTGAGTCGTAGAGTCATGTTGTGATGTCATGTTGTATTTGCACATATCGAGCATATTGTGTGTATGTTATTGAAATGCTTGGTATGTGTGGGATCTGACTATCTAGTTGTTTATCCTTAGTAGCCTCTCTTACCGGGAAATGTCTCCTAGTGCTTCCACTGAGCCATGGTAGCTTGCTACTACTTCGGAACACTTAGGCTGGCCGTCATGTGTCCTTCTTCGTTCCTGTGTCTGTCCCTTCGGGGAAATTTCACGCGATGAACACTGGAGTCCTGTTATCCTGCTACAGCCCGTTTCACCAGAGTCCTGCTAGCCCAGTGCTACAGCCTGGATTCACTCGCTGATGACCGACACGTTCGATGTTGGGTCATGGATGCCTGTCCCTGTAAGTTTGTGCCACTTTGGGTTTACGACTAGCCATGTCAGACCGAGCTCCTTATCATATGGATGCTAGCGACACTATCATATACGTGTGCCAAAAGGCGCAAACGGTCCCGGGCAAAGGTAAGGCGACACCCGTGGGAATACCGTGCGTGAGGCCGCAAAGTGATATGAGGTGTTACATGCTAGATGGATGTGGCATTGAGTCGGGGTCTTGACAGCTTTGGTATCAGAGCCTGACTGCCTGTAGGATTACCAGCCAAACTGGTCGAAGTTGTGTCTAGAAATGCTTTAGTTATATAAGGGAATTGATTGTGGGATGGAACGTAAGGCTCTTTTTACTCCTTATACCTCATGGCCTTCTGATCTGAGTCATCCTCTTCTTTTCTACAGGGTTTAAGAACTAGGCCTTCTCATCTATCTATCAGGATGATGTGTTACTAATCCATGGACTTATGAGGTTGTTGGTTTTACGCCCCAGTTCAGTTTATACTACTTCCATATGTTCATAGTTGGTCTCGGAACCTTGATTTTGTGCTTCTGAGTGGTTATGCCACCATTTTTGCTGGATGTCTCAAATCTTTTTGAGCATTTACAGTTGTTATGCCGTCCGAGTCATCCCAGGTTTCTAAATAGTCTGATGCATTTGCAAATCCTTTCTTTCCGTTCCCGGTGTCCTTTATGGTCAGAATAAGCACACTAACTGGTGCGTTGAGGTAATTTATTGCCTTGACATATATGTTGGAGCTATTATTATGACCCTAGGTGTCTTACGAAACCATCTAGTAATCTAGCCATGTATTGTGTTCGCAGTGTGTTGATTCTGGCCTTTATTCTCGAAAGCATCCCGTGATGCCATTTAGTAGTAGGTATTCTATCCCTGGGTTTTGAACCCAAGACTCACTCTACTTACCTCATGTTGATAGTGTTTCCTAGTTCCTTTAGGATATTAGTAACCTTTGCATTAGTCCTTGAGGTCAGTGGTATTTCCTTCTTTCAAATACTATGAACTGCTTATGGCAGAAGTTTGTTGGATCAAAAGATCACACCAGAAGTGCTCTTGATGAGTTCTCCATTTTATATTGTGACTCTGCCAGTTCTACCTTTCTGCATGGGTTATCTGGAAGAAATGTTGAGCTTGCTCGACATACTAATCTATGCATCCACAACTCGGAAAATCAGATGTTCTTTTGAGTTGTCCCTCTTTTGTTGTATCCTGACCTCCGTCTATCAAGTGATAGTCAGGACTAGTTGTGCATTCGTGTTATCGATGCCTATTATTCTTGTGGTTCATCAAGCCATTCTATTCCGGAATGACTAGGAGAAACAAACTCCAGCACCTCATCCATCTCTTGGAGTGATCAAAGTAGTCGTGTTCTACAGATCAAATGCCAATCCATCTTTTGCTCTATTCTACCCTGGAGTATTACCCCCTTTATGTAAGGATTGTCATGAGAATTGCACCATCTCTTATGAATTCTTGATGTAGTGATACTTCTCACCATCATCATTCATTCCTCGGTCCTTGTGCTGTTGTAACCGGAATGTCGACAAGTGAATTGTGATGTGTGAAATCAATACTCCGAGCAACTCGTTGCTTGGTAGTAAATGGACAATAACCTCATTCTTAACATGTTGGTTATTGAATCATCATTCTAAGATAGATTGCGCTACCTAGTCCTTATTTCCGGTGCACTCCTCGATCAATGAGTTAGGATTGTGCCAATCCCTCGCTCTTGTGATCATATCGTCTTACTCTGAAAAACAAGATTGTTCACGAGTTTAGTAACATATCGGTGGGTCATGATGTTCCGAATATCTTCTCGGAAGTATTACCAGGTTGTCACCTGACCGCTATGTTGAGTTCGTGAACATGTTGGTTTTCCTCCATACCACCCATTCTCCAAGAATCTATGTTGGATACCCTGAGCTAGTTGGTTAAGCTAAACAACAACTTGGAGAGTTGGAAGATGAAAGCTTGTCCGACTTAGATTATCACTAAGGGATATCCTTGTGTGTGTGTGCGTGTGTGTGTGTGTGTTGGATAAAGATGATATCTCCATCGATTGGTCCTCGTGATCAGTTGTTGGATCTATTGCGTTGTCAAAACTTTGACTTGAGTATGGGCTATTGTCAAGTCATATCAGAACCAATGATGTGCGTAATGTTGTCTTACTCGTGGTTGATCCCTCGTGCATACACCATTATATCCTTTGGTCTGACCAATGCTATCACCGTGTTCACCTAATTATGGAATTCCATTTATATGGAAACCAGGATGAACTGTTGTTGAGCCCATCGACAACATCCTTATCTTCTCCATAATCTTGTTGAACATTAAACTAGTATTGGAAAATTTTGAAAGCATTTCTTCATGCTAGCTCATGAAGCATATGTTCGGATGAAAGAAGTGACTCTCTATCTAACTCATGTGCATTTGATGCAAGTTGCCGCCGTGGGTTCGAGAAAGTTAGTTTTGCTTCCTCTGGAATTGTCCCAAGTTAGTCAGGCATGTGCGAGGTACTCTATGGTTTCATAGGTTGGCCGCCTCCATTCTATATGTGTTTCCTAGCACACCAAGCCACTGATTGACTTGTTCAAGGAGAAGAAGTTCCTTCTTAAGAATCATGACTTATGATAGGACCTCGTTATCCTCGATGATGGTTCCCCAACCTGAACTTGGTAGTATTTTATTATAAGACTACCACGTGGTCACGCTTGTCTTGGACAACGTGTTCACATGTTTGTAGCAGAACTAGCTCATGCTTTGGAGCTTACTACCGTAGTTCATTCCCCGGGAATCTCGCAACGTCATCTCGTCGACTTGTGTTGCAAACTTTCATTTTACTTTCTAGACTCGATGAGTCTAGATTATTCTGACACCAACCAGATCTGAATCTCAGGCAGATATGATGGTTGGAACATTTCCCAAGAATTATATTACTGGTCTCTCTGTAACCCGGTAAAGTGGATGTCGTGGCCAACACACCCAGCCAGAAGACCTATTATTGTAATATCTTGATTGAAGAAGTTGGCCACCTCTCCATAAGGACTTCGTAGGAATTATTCACTATTTGTGTGCCTTATGATTTTTGTGCTCCCGAAGTCCGACATGTTACTTGATGTTCTAGATATCAAACCATATCTATTAATGGGATACGCTATTACATCAAGGAGAACATTAGAAGCGGAGTGCTAAATGTCTCTCAGTCGATCATCCAGATTTTGTCCCCTTGGTCTCGCTAAGGTGAAATCTAAGAAAGTGTTATCTTCCTTTGCATCTGCATCGTCCATCGCTACTCATCATGGTAGTATGTTGTGTTGTCAGCACCCTTGACATGGATGTTGATAAAACCTTGATGATTATGGAAATGCTCAAGTTCTTGAGAGCACGCGCAAGCTCTAGGTTTTATTGACGGCATTAATTGCATAGTGCTCTCAGTTTCCTCAGTTATGCTATAACCCTTTCAACAGTGGACTCACTCTCTACTGTTGAGCTTTTCCCCAGTTACTAAAATCATCCCTTGTGTTGTTTTCAACAAGGTAATCCACATCATCCATTCTAATCCGGGTATGCCATTCTACCGAACCCCTCTAAACGATCGCTCGAGAATTGCCTTAGGCTGGTAAAAAGAGTTTCAATGATCTTTGAATCAAAGGTAACTCTTTTTGCCACTTAAGGGGATATTTCTAAGAGTCACCTTCCCTAAAGTGCATCGTTATGGTATCATGGCAACTCAACTGCTCGCTACGTTGACAACCATTCACCACCCTCTTAAGTGTGAAATTGTTGTCTACCTAGTGAACCTTCGCCATCCGTTCCACTCCATCCCCTTTGGATGAATGCTTCGTATCTCAGCTCGAGAGATGTTCTTACCTCTCACCCCATGAGTTGATCTTGAATACTCGATCTTCAAGGAGATCGTCTTCTGTAGAGTGTCCTTCTGTCATCATCGTGTTGGATGAAGACCACGCAAGCAAAGACGTCAAGATTGTTTTGAGTCAACAGATCAACAAATCGAGAAGACAGTTGGATCTTGGAGCCCATGTTATTAGTTTGTGTCCCCTTTGTCTTCTTACCTCACGCCTTGAATCTCGGGGCGAGATTCTTGTTTAGTGGGGGTGAGTTGTCACAGCCCTAGAGTTTGTTTGAAAGTAGTTGCATAATCATCCATCCATCATGTCTAAATTTATTGGAAACTTGAAATGGGGATGCTTAAACCCTAGCACTAAATGAATTCTACTAGGGTCAAAATAAAATCTTTTTCATTGAACTCAAAATGCCCTCTAAAAATGTTCAACATTTCTGGTTTGAGGTGAAAGCATCTACCAAAATTGGTTTATATTTTTGCAGGACATATTGGGCTCTGAATTAAATCATACTCTATTTGCATTTGGGCATTTAAATACTATAAATATTTTAAATGTTCAAATAATCATAAACTAAAATGTTTACTGTTGGATATATTCTAAACAGTAGCCATGATTAGCTTCATGATTTTTGGATCTGTTTAAGTATTTTAAATAAAGCCCTAAAGATTACAGAAAATAGAAAACATTAACAAAAGAGAGACAGAGAGAGAGAGAGAATACCTGGCGCTTACCTGGCCGGCCTGGCACTGTAGCAGCCCACCAGGCCCATCTGCCAGTCGTCCCCCACCTCATGCCAGAAGGACGCAAGGCGTGTGTTCGCCGCTGACCCGTTCCCCTCTTCTTCCCATGCCGTTTGGCCGCTCTAGCCGCTGTTTCCGCCGAGCCCGAGAGCTCTTCGCCGCCGGCCATGTTGCCACTGTGGCTACGGCTGCTGAAGCTCGCAGTAGATCACACCACTGCACTCAGTGCCTCACCACGAGCCCGTAGCACGCCCCAGCTCGCCTTCCCATGCTCCCTAGCTCTCGCTCGCGTCTCGCCCGAACTCCGGTCGCCGCCGAGGTCGATGCCGCGCTCAACTCCGGCCACCCTTGCAGCTAACTCCGGTCCAGTTGGATGCGGAAGAGCACCAGCAACGCGTAGAGTCCCTCACTCGCCGATTTGTTTGCCGGAGGAGCGTTTCCGACGCCCTCCGCCGTCGCTGGCGTCGCCGGCGACGAGCCGCGGGTCAACTCCGGCGTGTTTGACCCGGGTTTGACTGCACTTTGACCCGCTCTGGCTCACTGACGTGTGGGCCAGGCACTGCTTATTTAGGTGTTAGATTAGTTAACACGAATTAATTTAGTTAACTAATTAAGCCACTGACATGTGGGCCCAGCCCTGCTGACATTTAGCTAGGATTAGCTTAACTCTAATTAACTCAGTTAACTAACTAAGTAACTGACCAGTGGGTCCCACTGGTCAGGTTTGACCTGAGTCAACCCTGTTGACTGCTGACATCACAGTGACGTCACCCTGACGCAATAAAGTACTTTCTGGATTTAAGTTTATTCAGGAAATTCTAGAAACTGTTATATACTTCAAAAATTCATATAAAATCAACCGTAACTCAGAATGAAATAATTTATATATGAAAAATGATTAGAAAAATCTAATCTATCCATCTGTACACTTTTCATGCATGTTAGAACAACTTATGGCTTCTGTTTAGGCCAAATCATATAAATGGCATTTAAAGCTTCACATATGAAGTTTGAATTTGAACCTAGGGTTCAAACCAACTTCATTTAATCTAGTTGCTAGTTGCATTAGCTCAAACCACAACATATTGCCATGTCACACTCATGCATCATATTGTTGCATTGCATTGATTGTGTTCTTTCTCTGTTGCCGGTGTTGTCCCCTCTCAGTAGACGATGTTCGACGATGTGATCGATGACACCGATGAAGAGCTATACTATCTTTGGAAGTGTCAGGCAAGCAAAACCCCCTTGTTCATTCCGATAGAAACCCACTCTCTCGCTCCTGTTCTCTTTTACTGCATTAGGACAACATCGATTCAACTGTTACTTGCTGCGGTAGTTGAACCCCTTTATCCTCTGCATGACCTGTCATTGCCAAAGTAAATAGATGAAACCCAGTAGCATGAGTAGGAGTTGCTTGAGCCCTGATGTGCCTACTCATTCATGCTTGTTTGTCATGCCTGCTATTGCTTAGAGTTGAGTCAGGTCTGATTCATTGGGAATGAATCAGAGGTGTGTGAACATGTCCTATGGTGTGCGAGATAAGTGTGTGAACACGATTTGGTAAAGGTAGCGGTGAGAGGCCATGTAGGAGTACATGGTGGGTTGTCTCATTGGAGTCGTCCTTAGGAACTGAGTTCTGCGTTTGTGATCCATGATTCAGCTACTACCATGCATTGGGCCCTGAAATATGACCCCGCTCGACTTCTTAATCACCCTCGTCCTCTGTCCAGGAGTTGCAAGTAGTTTCTAGTGTTTGTAGTATGCTGGAGGCCGTGCACAGCGCTGACCGAAGGGGTGGGCTATGATGCGGTAGGCACGTGGCACGGTGTACCGGGCGCCCGTTTGGTGTCTCGGGAACCCTGCACACTTCGTTTGGGGCTGTGAGTGAAACTCCGGCCGGATCTCCTCGCGGATGGAACCCGAATACGCGATAAACCTGGACTAGAGACTTGAGTGCTTAGGTAGGTCGTGGTCTACACCCACGTCGGCATTCGCTTGAAGTCTGCCGAGCACATGTCGTGTGCAGACGCTAAGTGGTGGAAACATGTATGAAGAAGTACACCCCTGCAAGGTTAACATCATCTATTCGAATAGCCGTGTCCGCGGTAAAGGACTTCTGGGTTGCCTACAACAGTTCATAGACAAGTGAAAGTGGATACTCTAAAATACGCAAGATAAGTGTGAGTGCTATGGATGGCGTTCTCGTAGGGAGACGGGAGCGGATCCATAGTGGTGTATTGATATGGTGAATATGTGGACTCGTGTGCGCCACCTCAAAAGAGTTACTTGCAGTAGTAGTTCAGGATAGCCACCGAGTGAAAGCTCGCTTGCTGCAGTTAAACCCCACCATCCCCTTTGTTGATAATGATGCATATGTAGTTAGTTCTGATGTAAGTCTTGTTGGGTACATTTGTACTCACGTTTGCCTATTTTATGTCTTTGCAGAGAGACTTCGGTCTCGATAGTAGTTCCGCGTGGACTTCGACGTTTAGCTTGATACCTCAGCTACGATCTTGTGCCCTCGGCAGGACCTGGTAGATAGTCAGGCTTTTCGGCCTTTTTCATTTGTAGATGTATGTACTCAGACATGATAAGCTTCCGCATGTGCTTTGATTTGTATGCTCTGAATGTTGGGTCATGAGACCTATGTTTGTAATATCTCGCTCCTCGGAGCCTATTGAATAAATACTTGAGTCGTAGAGTCATGTTGTGATGCCATGTTGTATTTGCACATATCGAGCATATTGTGTGTATGTTATTGAAATGCTTGGTATGTGTGGGATCTGACTATCTAGTTGTTTATCCTTAGTAGCCTCTCTTACCAGGAAATGTCTCCTAGTGCTTCCACTGAGCCATGGTAGCTTGCTACTGCTCCGGAACAATTAGGCTCGCCGGCATGTGTCCTTCTTCGTTCTTGTGTCTGTCCCTTCGGGGAAATGTCACGCGATGAACACCGGAGTCCTGTTAGCCTGCTACAGCCCGGTTCACCGGAGTCCTGCTAGCCCAGTGCTACAGCCTGGATTCACTCGCTGATGACCGACACGTTCGATGTTGGGTCATGGATGCCTGTCCCTGTAAGTTTGTGCCACTTTGGGTTTACGACTAGCCATGTCAGCCCGGGATCCTTATCATATGGATGCTAGCGACACTATCATATACGTGTGCCAAAAGGCGCAAACGGTCCCGGGCAAAGGTAAGGCGACACCCGTGGGAATACCGTGCGTGAGGCCGCAAAGTGATATGAGGTGTTACATGCAAAATCGATGTGGCATTGAGTCGGGGTCCTGACACTGGGCCCTTGTAGGCAAGGCCTTCCGTATAAGATTTTATTGGCCGACGGCCCGGGCAGATGCTCAGGGCTTAGTCCAACAATGCGTCGGTTGCCAGCTCTTTGCTAATCAAAGCCACATGTCACCCACCGCCCTCAAAACTGTACCCATAACCTGGCCCTTCGCGGTCTGGGGGCCTGACATGGTTGGACCCGTTAAAGGAGGAACCCACAAGCAAAAATACCTACTGGTCATGGTGGATAAATTCACCAAATGGATAGAGGCCAAACCTGTTAAGACGGCCGAATCCGGACCGGTGATAGACTTTATATCAGAGGTCGTACACCATTACGGCGTGCCCCATAGCATCATCACTGACAACAGCACAAACTTTACGGCCGATGAGGTTAAACTCTGGTGCAAAAACATGGGCATCAAGCTCGACTATGCTTCAGTCTATCACCCTCAAACTAGCGGTCAAGTCGAGCAAGCAAATGGTCTAATCATGAGCAGCATCAAACCCAAATTAGTGCGGTCCCTCAAGGAATCTAACACGCACTGGGTAGAGGAGCTCGACTCCGTACTCTGGGGGCTGCAGACCACTCCGAATCGCACCACCGGATTTACACCATTCTTTATGGTATACGGCGCAGAGGCAGTTCTGCCTTGTGACATAATTCATGACTCACCTCGCGTGCGCATGTACGAAGAAAGAGAAGCCGAGCTCGATCGGCAGGACAGTTTGGACGCATTGGAGGAGGAGCGTGACGTGGCAAAAGCCCATTCCGCATTCTATCAACAGCAAGCTCGAAGATATCAAAGCAGAGAAGTACGGGCCAAAACTTACAACGCTGGCGAGTTAGTTCTACGCCTGCCGGACAAGAAAAAGGACAAACTCAAGCCCAAATGGGAAGGTCCCTTTATCATCGACCAAGTCCTGACCGGTAGAGCGTACCGTCTGCGAGACGCATCGGATAACCAACTCGATCCGAACCCATGCAACGCAGCCCATCTCCGAAGATTCTATGCCTAGCGCCGGATTCTGAGTTCGTCTCCTTCCTCCGTCTAAATTTTACATATTAGATGTCTTCTGTTTCTGTCCTTCTCCCTCCTTTCCTACTACAGCCTTTGAAAGCTTGTCTGCACATTGTTCGCACACACTTGACGCACTACCCGCGCTCATTATACCTGGGGGCTTCTTTAACAGAAGCTTATTTATACGGGCTTCATGCCCAACACATGTGTCACACTTCTGCATGTACCTTTTATTCACCATCATATGCATCGATATGACTTAAGTTTTGGCCAAGCTGGGTTGCCTGGCTCCTGTGCTTACCCCTATGTTCCCGATTGTTCGGCTAGGCGGTAAAGGGAGCACCTCTGCGATTGTTACTGCTGGGTCAGCCGGATGTGTACCTCAGACTGGCTGAAGCCGAAAGCTAGCATTCTTAAGGGAATATTCGGTTGGTGAACTAAAAGACGATTTCTTACCTATTTATTTATCTGCCCCCAGATGTTTTCTGCTTTTTTCGCAGTCCGGACATGCACTTTAGGGCATGCCTCCCAGGGAAAGGAACCCCTAACGGGACAATTCTCCCTGGAAGATGTTTCTTACTAACCATGTAATATAACATAACTAGTTGGGCACTTGTCTGATAAAGCACTAATGACCCCTATGCCTGGTCTCCACGCATGCCCCGGTTCTTATATAACCGCGAGGGTATTCGGACACACTCCGGACTATTGGGTCCCGAGGTTGAAGCGAAAGGGTCCGCTATGACAAACGATCTACAATCCGGCTAGAATGCATTTTACATGTCATCTTAAAATACATAGTCAACTTGAGTGGGCATATTCCTCTTCAATGCCATCCAGCAGGCTGTCTAGTTTACAGTCTTGTTGGGAATACTTTGCGGCCAATTCTACTCGGCCGTACACCAAGCTCACAGGGATCTCCTTCCCATCGGGCCCCGCAGGTCCGACCTCGGCCATGTGGTTTGGGTCAGCCTTCGTATACCGCGTCTTCACCATGGCCCAGGCCTCCCTGGCGCCTTGACGGTAGGCCGATATCTTCCATAAGCGGAAGCGCTTCCGCGCTCCCTGAAGCCTTTCCGCAAGCTCTCCAAGGCCTTCGGGCAGGGAGACAGACGCCCACAAGGCCTGGGCAACGCCTTTCACCACCTGCCGAACTCGTTCATGCAGTTGCAAGAGCTCGGGAAGAAGGTCACCCGTAGAACCGGGCATTTCCTCTGCAGGACGGCCTGTGAGCATACCTACAGACATAACTCTGTTAGTCGACTTCCTCGCCAAACTCTTTTTTCAAAGTTCGTTCAAGCACTTACTAAAAACGCCGTGTCGAAGCCGCCGATTCTCCTTGACGGAGTCAGACAGCTGGGCACGAACATCCTTTAGTTCCTCACCCAGCTGGGTGTTGGCATCTTGGAGATTATTTTTATCTTGCCTCGCCCTTGTAAACACATTCTTGCCGGCCTTTAACCGGCGCATGAGCTGTTGCTTGTCCGGATCTATCCCGGCGCCTTCTGCAATATTGTTGTCAGACTTATACACACGCCGCACTTCACAAATTACTCATCTTTTGAAGCATATATTACCGAAGGGAGTCTCTTTGGCTTCCCCTGCTCGGCTAGTGCGGCCTCAAGTTGGGCTTTGCACTCCTCCAGCTCCTGGGACAGTTGGGTATTCTTTCCCGTAAGATCCTGCACAATAAATGATCCTTAAATCAGTTATTCTAACTATTTCAAGTCTCGGGGGCTACTGGCATATATAACTGTCAAATTTTCTCACCCGTATGTCTTTTACATACTGCTCTATGGCTCTGGCTAGATCATTTTGAGTGGCACGGAGGTGCGCATCTCCCGAATTGAAGGCATCCAATGCCTCTGGGGAGAAACATGCGTCACGAAGAACTGTTCGGCGACGCCTGTGATTCATGGCACTCTCCACCTCGGAATTGGTGGCAGATAACCTGTCGGCATCCTCTGTCGGAGGAGCATCCGACGCACGCCTCGTGTTCACCTCCGCTTCTGGACCTGGCTTTGGAGCCTGGCGAGCGGAGGATTGATTGGCAACCTCTACGGATATAGTCCGGTGAGCGCTCTTCTTCCTGAAAAAGCACAAGCGTTAGTATGCCCCCCGGGAATAAAACCTAGGAGCGAGATGACACGCCATACCATTGCATCGGCGTTTCAATCTGGACTGCACTTCTTTTCGGCCTGTTGGGCCTTGTTGTCCCTTGTTGACTGGCTGTCGCAGGCTCGGCCTTCCGCCTCAAGGACTTGCCCTACGAAACACCATTGGTATACGATGATCAAAAACACGCACAGATGGGTCATTTTCAAAGTATTGGGACTTCGGTCTCGGTTACCTGCGAGGCGGGAAGTATTCCGGGGTAATCGGCCGTAATGGCGACCAAGGCATTATCGATGCTCAGTTGGTGGAATACCCAGTCGATCAGCTCCACCGATATGTCCGGATCCTCTTGGGATGTCGGATCGAGGAACCGTTCCGGATCCTCGAGTTGTGGAGGCAGGCTGTTTATATCCTTTACGGCCCGGCGCAGTTCCTGCGCCGAAACCACAAAATGAGATACTTTACTATGGGAGTATGGATCGGATAGGCAAAAATAAATGTTCGCTTACCCAGCTTGGAGGATTGGTCATAGAAAATCCGCCCTGCGGATTGACGCAGAGAAATTCCTCCTCTTCTCCCTTGTACAATGCGGACAAGATCTTCACCCGATCGGCGACCGATCCCGGCCCCTTACGGCCGCAGCGGGTGGCATCATCCTCCCTGTTGAAATCCCACATGGGATGGCCTCTAGACTAGAGAGGCTGCACCCCCCGCATAATGCATGTGGCCATGACTCCGATCATGGTCAGTCCGGAGTGAGCTAGCAGCCTAATTCGGCTCATCAGGTAAAGGACGTCCCTGTCATTTTCCTTCTAAGGGCTCCGTGGACGCCAGCTTAGGCGTTTCTTCAAAGGAGCATTATTAAACTCAGGGAGGCTGATCCGAATAGGGTCCGGCAGGGGGACATCTTCTATATAAAACCATTACGAAGGCCAGTCTTCGGACGCCTTCTTCGGGGTTCCGGATAGATATCCGGTCCCGGCGATGCGCCATAGTTTGGCTCCGCCCACTTGATATATCGACCCCTCTTGAGAACGGGGCACAAGGCAGAACAGCTTCTTCCACAGCGCAAAATGAGCCTCGATGCCCAAAAACAACTCGCAAAGGGCCACGAAGCCCGCAATATGCAAAATGGAGGCAGTCGTAAGGTTGTGCAACTGGAGGTCGTAGAACTCCAGGAGCCCCCGGAGAAACGGATGAATTGGAATTCCGAGCCCTCTTATCAAATGAGATACGAGGCATACCCGCTCTCCTTTGGAGGGGCTGGGGACACTCTCCGCTTGCTTTCCGCCCTTATAGGTGGCGAGTCCGGCTCGAACCGGAACCATAAAGGCTGGGGGAATAAATCCCTAGGTTTGGAGCGTCACCAACTCGCAGTACGGGCCGGAGCATCTCTCCCAATCTCCAGGCCGAGGGCTGGGAGGGCGAGAGGAGGAGCCGAGTCGACTGTCCATGATGGAGTGGATTTCTGTCAGATGCGCTCTAGTGAATGCTCGCGAAGGGAGGATTGTGCGATTTGGATCTAGATCCTCGTCTCTTTTATAGGCAGCTCATTCACGCAGCTAGCGGGTAAATGTAAAAATGCCTTGACTTTTCGCATTCGTTCAACACGTGGAAGACGGCCATTATTGGGCGTGGGAGCCGAGGAGCGCAATATTCACAGGAAGCCGGATGCTATTCAGCAGGTACACAGGATTTGGAGAAGAACTCGCCTTGCAATGCCGAAGACAATATGCGTGCCGGACTCGTCATCATTGAAGCCTGGTTCGGGGGCTACTGAGGGAGTCCCGGATTAGGGGGTGTCCGGATAGCCGAACTATCACCTTTGGCCGGACTCCTGGACTATGAAGATACAAGATTGAAGACTTCGTCCCGTGTCCGGATGGGACTTTCCTTGGCGTGGAAGGCAAGCTTGGTGATACGGATATGTAGATCTCCTACCATTGTAACCGACTCTGTGTAACCCTAACCCTCTTCGGTGCCTATATAAACCAGAGGGTTTTAGTCCGTAGGCAAAAAGAAATGGGGATCGGATAGGCAAAAAGAAATGTCCGCTTACCCAGCTTCGAGGATTGTTCATAGAAAATCGGTTCAGTGGACTAACACGGAGAAAATCTTTGTTTTCCCCTTTGTACAGGCCGGACAAGATCTTCACCAGATCGGCGACCGATCCCGGCCCCTTATGGCCATGGCAGGTGGCATCATCCTCCCCGTTGAAATCCCACATGGGGTGGCCCCTGTACTGGAGCGGCTGCACCCCCCGCATAATGCACGTGGCCATGACTCCGATCATAGTCAGGCCAGAATGAGCTAATAACCTTATTCGGCTCATCAGATAGAGGACGTCCCTGTCATTCTCCCTTTGGGCGCTCCGCGGGTGCCAGCTTAGGCGTTTCTTCAAGGGAGCATTGCTGAACTCCAGGAGGCCGGTCCAAATGGGATCCGGTAGCGGGTCGTCTTCTACATAAAACCATTCCGAAGGCCAGTCTTCGGACGCCTTCTTCGGGGTTCCGGATAGATATCCAGTCCCGGTGATGCGCCATAGTTCGGCTCCGCCCACTTGATATATTGACCCCTCATGAGAACGGGGTATGAGGTAGAATAATCTCTTCCACAGCGCAAAATGAGCCTCGACGCCCAAGAACAATTTGCAAAGGGCCACGAAGCCCGCAATGTGCAGAATGGAGGCAGGCATAAGGTGGTGCAGCTGGAGGCCGTAGAACTCCAGGAGCCCCCGGAGAAACAGATGTATTGGAAATCCGAGTCCTCTTACTAGATAAGAGACAAAGCATACCCGCTCTCCTTTGGAGCGGTTGGGGATGCTCTCCGCCTGCTTTTCACCCTTGTAGGTGGCGAGTCCGGCTCGAACCAGAACCATAAAGGCTGGGGGAAGAAATCCCTTGGCTTGGAGCGTCACTAACTCACTGTGCGGGACTGAGCATCTCTCCCAATCTCCTGGCTGAGGGCTGGGAGCACGAGAGGAGGAGCCGCGTTGACTGTCCATGATGGAAAGGATTTTTGTCAGAGGCGCTCCGATGAATGCTCGCGGAGGGAGGATGGTGTGATTCGGATCTAGATCCTCGTCTCTTTTTATAGGCAGCTCATTTGCGCAGCTAGGGGGGAAAGTGTAAATATACCCTGGCTTTTTGCATTTGTTCGACACGTGGAAGATGGCCATTATTGGGCGTGGAAGCCAAGGAGCACAGCATTTATAAGAAGCCGGACACTATTCGACAAGTACCTGGAATTTGGAGAAGAACCGGCCTCGCAATGCCGAAGACAATCTACGCGCCGGACTCATCGTCATTGAAGCCTGGTTCGGGGGCTACTGAGGGAGTCCTGGACTAGGGGGTCTCCGGATAGCCGAACTGTCATCTTTGGCTGGACTCCAAGACTATGAAGATACAAGATTGAAGACTTCGTCCCGTGTCCGGATGGGACTTTCCTTGGCGTGGAAGGCAAGCTTAGCGATACCAATATATAGATCTCCTACCATTGTAACCGACTCTGTGTAACCCTAACCCTCTTCGGTGCCTATATAAACCAGAGGGTTTTAGTCCGTAGGACGAACAACATTCATACCATAGGCTAGCTTCTAGGGTTTAGCCTCTCTGATCTCGTGGTAGATCAACTCTTGTACTACCCATATCATCAATATCAATCAAGGAGGAGTAGGGTTTTACCTCCATCGAGAGGACCCGAACCTGGGTAAAAACATCGTGTCCCTTGTCTCCTGTTACCATCCGCCTAGACGCACAGTTCGGGACCCCCTACCCGAGATCGACCGGTTTTGACACCGACAACGATGGTGGTGAACTCCACTCCTTAGGGACTCTGGCTGGAACGCTTATCCTAGCTCGCACGTACGGAAATCATGACGAGCAAGCAATCAAATCTGGCATGACCTGCAAACTGGCATGACACGCCAGGTTATACATTGAATGTACTTGCAAGCTCACAATAACCAGAAGCATTCAAGACAGACAACAGCATGGCAATTACAGGTTAAACAGGAATTATCATGAGGTCATCAGAATAACATGGCATGACCAACATAAACATGATACAGCTAGAACAATATGAGCATGGCATGATGATACTAACATGCAACATGATGACTGAGGGAGTCCTGGACTAGGGGGTGTCCGGATAGCCGGACTATCATCATCGGCCGGACTCCAAGACTATGAAGATACAACATTGAAGACTTCGTCCCGTGTCCGGATGGGACTTTCCTTGGCGTGGAAGGCAAGCTTGGCGATACGGATATGTAGATCTCCTACCACTGTAACCGACTCTGTGTAACCCTAGCCCTCTCCGGTGTCTATATAAACCGGAGGGTTTTAGTCCGTAGGACAAACAACCATTACAACAATCATACCATAGGCTAGCTTCTAGGGTTTAGCCTCCTTGATCTCGTGGTAGATCCACTCTTGTACTACCCATATCATCAGTATCAATCAAACAGGAGAAGGGTTTTACCTCCATCGAGAGGGCCCGAACCTGGGTAAAAACATCGTGTCCCTTGTCTCCTGTTACCATCCGCCTAGACGCACAGTTCGGACCCCCTACCCGAGATCTGCCGGTTTTGACACCGACATTGGTGCTTTCATTGAGAGTTCCTCTGTGTCGTCACCGATAGGCCTGATGGCTCCTTTGATCATCAACAACAATGGTGCAGTCCAGGGTGAGACTTTTCTCCCCGGACAGATCTTCGTATTCGGCGGCTTTGCACTGTGGGCCAATTCGCTTGGCCATCTGGAGCAGATCGAAAGCTACCCCCTGGCCGTCATGTCAGATTTGGAAGCCTAAACTTCACGGCCGACATCCGCGGAGACTTGATCTTCGATGGATTCGAGCCACAGCCGAGCGCGCCGCACTGTCACGATGGGCATGATTTAGCTCTGCCGCCGGACAGCGCCCTAGAGGCCGCACATGAGTCCGCTCCGACCCCTAGTTCGGAGCCGACCGCGCAGACCGAGGATAGGTGGCTGGACACCGCCTCGGGGGCTGCAATCTCTACGGCGATGGAGCCGAACACTGACCCTGTCCCTCGTAAAGCTCGTGGCTCCGAGGTGCCGGACTCCGAACCTCCTGCGCCCCTGCCAATCGAATCCGAATGGGCGCCGATCATGGAGTTCACCGCTGCGGACATCTTTCAGCACTCACTCTTTGGCGACATCCTGAATTCGCTAAAGTATCTCTCATTATCAGGAGAGCCCTGGCCGGACTGCGGTCAGGATGGTTGGGATGCGGACGACAAAGAAATTCAAAACCCGCCCACCACCCACTTTGTAGCCACTGTCGACGACCTAACTGACATGCTAGACTACGACTCCGAAGACATCGACGATATGGACGACGATGCCGGAGACGATCAAGAACCAGCGCCTACGAGGCACTGGAAGACCACCTCGTCATACGACATATACATGGTGGACATCCGAAAGGATGGGGACGGCGAAGAAGCAGCGGAGGCAGATTCCTCTAAGAAACAGCCCAAGCGCCGACGTCAGCGGCACCGCTCTAAATCCCGCCACAACAAGAATGGAGATTCCGGCACCAGAGATAATAACACCCCAGAGAGTGCCGAAGACAACCCCCTCCAGCAAGATTCAGCACAGGAGGACGGAGAAGCCAGCCCTCAAGAGAGAGCGGCAAACGAGGAGATAGAGGATGACAATTACATGCCTCCCTCCGGAGACGAGGCAAGCCTCAACGACGATGAATTCGTCGTGCCAGAGGATCCCGTCGAACAAGAGCGTTTTAAACGCAGGATAATGGCCACGGCAAACAGCCTAAAGAAAAAGCAGCAACAGCTTCGAGCTGATCAAGACCTGCTGGCCGACAGATGGACCAAGGTCCTCGCGGCCGAAGAGCATGAACCTGAACGCCCCTCCAAAAGCTACCCAAAACGCAAGTTGCTCCCCCGATTAGAGGAGGAAGCATATAGACCTTCATCACCAACGCACTATACGGCAGACCGACCACCTTGTGGCCGCGATAGAGAGGCATCTAGGCCCTCTATCAGGACCGTACCCCGGCATCGCTCGAAAAGTACGAAGCCACGGGGGAATGCGCCGGACTTGTGAGACATATTGGAGGACAAGGCAAGACAATCAAGATCTATCTACGGATCACGTGGGCGCCCCACGATCCACGACGACTACCGTCGCGCCGGATACAGCAACTACGGCCGGGCCGAACACAGCAGACAAAGCTCTCTTGAGCTACGTCGTGATATTGCCCAGTATAGAGGCGCCGCACACGCACTATGCTTCACAGATGAAGTAATGGATCATCAAATCCTCGAAGGGTTTAAACCCGTGAACATTGAATCCTACGATGGCACAACAAACCCCGCGGTTTGGATCAAAGATTATCTCCTTCATATCCATATGGCCCGCGGTGACGATCTCCACGCCATCAAGTATCTCCCGCTCAAGCTTAAAGGACCAGCTCGGCATTGGCTTAACAGCTTGCCAGCAGAGACAATTGGGTGTTGGGAGGACCTGGAAGCCGCATTTCTCGACAGCTTCCAGGGCACATATGTGCGACCACCAGACGCCGATGACCTAAGCCACATAATTCAGCAGCCAGACGAATCGGCCAGACAGTTCTGGACACGGTTCTTAACAAAGAAAAATCAAATCGTCGACTGTCCGGATGCAGAGGCCCTCGCAGCCTTCAAACATAACATCCGCGACGAGTGGCTGGCCCGGCACCTAGGACAGGAAAAGCCGAAATCCATGGCAGCCCTCACATCACTCATGACCCTCTTCTGTACGGGGGAGGACAGCTGGCTAGCCTGCAGTAACAACCTCAGCAAAAATTCTGGCAGTCCGGATACTAAGGACCGCAGTGGCAGGTCGCGTCGAAACAAAAACAAATGTCGCGTTGACGGCGATAACACTGAGGATACTGCAGTCAACGCCGGATTCAGAGGCTCTAAACCCGGTCAGCGGAAGAAGCCATTCAAAAGAACCACTCCGGGTCCGTCCAATTTGGACCGAATACTCGACCGCTCTTGCCAGATACATGGCACCCCTGAAAAGCCAGCTAATCACACTAACAGGGACTGTTGGGTATTCAAGCAGGCAGGCAAGTTAATTGCCGAAAGGAACGACAAGGGGCTGCATAGCGATGACGAGGAAGAGACTCGGCCGCCGAACAGTAGAGGACAGAAGGGTTTCCCCCCCACAAGTGCGGACGGTAAACATGATATACGTAACCCACATACCCAAGAGGGAGCGAAAGCGTGCACTTAGGGACGTATATGCGATGGAGCCAGTCGCCCCGAAGTTCAATCCATGGTCCTCTTGCCCGATCACTTTCGATCGAAGGGGCCACCCAACCAGTATCAGCCATGGCGGATTCGCCGCATTGGTTTTAGACCCAATCGTCAATGGATTTCACCTCACTAGAGTCCTAATGGACGGCGGCAGCAGCCTGAACCTGCTTTATCAGGATACAGTGCGCAAGATGGGCATAGACCCCTCAAGGACTAAACCTACAAAGACGACCTTCAAAGGCATCATACCAGGTGTTGAGGCCAATTGTACAGGCTCAGTCACACTGGAAGTGGTCTTCGGATCCCCGGATAATTTCCGAAGCGAGGAGTTAATCTTCGACATAGTCCCATTCCGCAGTGGCTATCACGCTCTGCTCGGACGAACCGCGTTTGCAAAGTTCAATGCGGTGCCGCATTATGCATACCTTAAGCTCAAGATGCCAGGCCCTCGTGGAGTCATCACGGTCAACGGAAACATTGAACGCTCCCTCCGAACGGAGGAACACACAGCGGCTCTCGCAGCAGAAGTACAGAGCAGCCTCTTAAGGCAATTTTCGAGTCCGGCCGTTAAACGACCGGACATGGCCAAACGCGCCCGGAGTAACATACATCAAGACCACCTGGCACTTTTCGAGCACGCGTAGCAATGCGGGCCCAACCCCAGCCCGTGCATGATTGCAAGACCAGCTCTTCACGTACATCATTACGCTCTTGAGATACCATGGGCATAGGGGGAGGGGCAAGACCACGACAGACCCAGAGTGCGGCTCAACCACACCAGGGTCTCCCAAGTGTGTCGCTCTTTTTCTTTTCCTTTTTTTCTATTTTATCCACAGGACTCCGTTCACTAGAGACCCTGTCCAGCGGTGAATCTGCCGAACTCACGATGCAACAGCCAGGGAAGGACAAAGGCTACGACGAACACTCAGGTGGTCTCCATTATGAGCATTAAATTTGTTAAATACACCATTCCGCAGCCTACCCCTGGAGGGGGACATGTCTAATAGTCCAATCCCTTGCTTACCGCACTATTTGTATCGTTCTGCACTCATGGCAGAATTCCTTGAATAAACAATGCATCACTTTTCGCTTATAATTGCATTCTTTTTTTGCATATATGTTCATTTATGACATTTTGCATCCGTACACTCTGGTACGGCTGAATACACCAGGGGCTTATGTTCCCCGCATTATGGTGTGATAAGTCCAAACACTTTCACAAGTGCGGCACCCCGAACTTATAGCACTATATGCATCGGCTACGAATCATGTCTTGGGTCAATAGTTGGGTTTGCCCGGCTCCCATGTTTTGGTACCTTATGTTCCGCTCTATCGGATAAGGTAGCATTGGGAGAACCACTGCGATTGCGCCCCGGTTGAGCTGGGCGAGCGCCTCAGTGGAGAAAGCTAAAACTGACCGTCATGATAAGGCGAGAGCTGGTCGTTGTTCGAGAGGTCTTTTCGAGTCCCTAAAGACTTATGCCGCTTAGAGCGAGGAACCGGCTTCGTCCGGCCCAGGCGTGGATAGCGCCCCGAACTCGGTCTTCCGAACACTAAGGGCTTCGCCAAAATTTAAAATTATAGAATTCTATGGCTAAGTGAGAGTGTTCAAGCATTATAAGTCCGGTTGCCTTGTTCGTTGTGTTGAGCGCCTCCCTAGATGGACCCAAAAATGGGAACAAGAGCGCTCAAGTTTATCCCGAACACCCCAGCACTCGTGGCATGGGAGTTGAAGCCGACGACTTGCCATCTCTCAGATTTGACAAACAGCCGCACAGAAGGTAATATTTTAAATTAATAAGCGTTGCTTAGCGCATATGAACAAAGTTTTCAGCGCACAGGATAACACATTGCGAGTCTACTCAAATATTACATCTTTGGGGCACTCATCCGCAATCTTGCGGGCACCCTTCAGGACACTCTTATAATACATTTCGGGCATACGATACTCCTTGCCTGCTGGCGGCGCGTCTGTCAGAAGCCTCTCAGCATCCAGCCTGCCCCAGTGCACCTTTGCGCGGCCAAGGGCCCGACGGGCACCTTCAATGCAGGCGGAGCGCCTGATGACTTCCACCCAAGGGCACGCATCCACCAGCCGCCACACGAGGCCGAAGTAGCTCCCAGGCATGGCCTCTTCAGGCAATAGCTGGACTATGAGGCCATTCATGGCCTGCTCGGCTACCTTGTGGAGCTCGACCAGCTGCTTCAGCTGGTCGCTAAGGGGCTCCGGATGTCCGGCCTCAGCATAGTGAGACCAGAAGACCTTCTCCGTTGAGCTCCCCTCCTCGGCTCGGTAAAATGCGGCGGCATCGGACACGCTGCGAGGCAGATCTGCAAACGCTCCTGGAGAGCTCCGAATTCGGGTAAGTAACAGGTAATTCACATTCACATGCTTGCTTTGCATGAAAAATGCCTTACCCGCCGCTATTTTCTTCACCGCCTCAATCTCCTGGAGGGCCTTATGGGCCTCGTCCTTAGCGGCTTTGGCACTCTTAAGAGCCGAGGCAAGCTCGGGCTCTCGAGTCTTCGAGTCGCGCTCCAAACCCTCATGCTTTTCCATGAGAGCCTGGAGCTCTTGCCGCACCTCCGCCACCCGCGCCTCCTGCTTCTCTCGCTCCGCTCGTTCCGCGGCCGCATTACGTTCGGCCGCGGACACGGCCTCCATAAGGGTCGCCACCTCGTTCGTGGCCCCTGCAGTACCCATGTTATTCTTGTTATTTCTATTGCAACCGAAACCCTTTTCTGTAAGGTACAAATTTAATACGGTGTTACTCACCTTCTTTGTCCTCGAGCTGCTTCTTGGCAAGGCCGAGCTCGTTCTCGGACCGCTCGAGGTCCTGCTTCAAAGCACCGACCTCCGCAGTCAATGCGGCAGAGGTCAGCAGCGCAGTCTGCAATCCGATATTGACATAATTTTTAGAACTCCTGCGTATATCTTTTTAGATCCTCAGTCCGGCTTTTCTTTCCGAACACCGAACTGAGCATCAGGGGATACTGTCTATGCGGTATTACATTACATATTTTAAAACTTCTTACCTCAAAGCCTGTTAGAAGGCTGCTGCAGGCTTTGGTCAGCCCGCTCTTGGCGAGCTGAACCTTCTGAATCACCGCACTCATGATAGTGCGGTGTTCTTCCTCGATGGAAGCGCCGCTGAGCGCCTCTAACAAGTTGTCCGGCGCCTCCGGTTGGACGGAGGCTGCCGGTGTCATGGTCTTGCCCTTCTTACAAAGGGGCCGCCTGCCGGACTCCAGAACCACTGCGGGTTCCGGCGCGGAGTCCGGCACGAAGTCCGGGGGGTTGCCATGTGGCACCTCCGGAGCCTCCCCCTCCTGGCGGGTCCCCTCCTGGGATCCCACCTCGGCGTCCTCTGCATCACGAGGGGTGGAGACGGTCGAAATGGAATCCACATCAGACGGAGCCAAGGACCCGCTCAAAGAAGCAGGAAAATCATCCTCGGCCGGACTACAGGTTGTATGCGGCATTAGAAGGACACTGTGTGGCGAAAAAGAGAAATTATAAATCATTCAGGAATCCGGATACTTACGATCTTGCCGGGGGCTTGGCCCTTGAGGGCCACCCTTCATCGCCGTCGCCGGCGTTGGCGGAGCTGTCCGGAGGAAGGGTCCTTTCCCTCTTGGACCCTTCGGCCTCCCCCGTTGGGGAAGCCTTCCTCTTCCTCTCTCCCCCCTCCTGGGGAGAGTCCTCTTTCTCCTCCTCGTCTTCGGGGGAGGAGTCCGCCTCGGAGCCATCGGACGATGAGTCCGATACCACCTGGCGCCGGGAACTCCTTCGGGTTCCCGTGGCCTTGTTCTTGGCCTTCTTCTCCGGCACCACATAAAGTGTCGGGACTAGCAACCCCATTAAACGGGTATCCGCTGGGTCTTCGGGGAGGGGAGCCGGACAGTTAACCTGTCCGGACGTCCTCTGCCAGTCCTGTTAAAGGCATTGGGAATTTTAAATCCCGCATAGAGTCAAACTATGAAAGAAATGGATGTCCCATAAAGGATAGCATAGCTTACCGCGCCGGCCGGGTGTTGTGTGCTGAATCCGCGATCTTCAATCGCGGATGCGGGGGCTTCTCCGCCCTTGAACAGCACCCTCCAGGCAGCTTTGTACGTTGTGTCGAAGAGCCCGCTAAGGGTCCGGTGCTGTGCCGGATCAAACTCCCACAAATTGAAGGCCCGTTGTTGGCAGGGGAGAATCCGGCGGACGAGCATGACCTGGATCACGTTGACAAGCTTAAGCTTCTTGTTCACCAAGATCTGAAGACAGGACTGGAATCCGGTCAGCTCCTCCGAACTGCCCCATAGCAAGCCCTTCTTTTTCCAGGAGGTGAGCTGCATGGGGGAACCAGATCTGAACTCGGGGGCCGCTGCCCATTTAGGGTCACGCGGCTCGGTGATGTAGAACCACCCCGATTGCCACCCTTTGATGGTTTCCACGAAGGCGCCCTCGAGCCAAGTGACGTGGGGCATTTTGCCCACCGTGGCGCCTCTGCACTCTGCTTGGCTTCCCTTCACGACCTTCGGCTTGACATTGAAGGTCTTTAGCCACAAGCCGAAGTGGGGCTGGATGCAGAGGAAGGCCTCGCACACGACGATAAATGCCGAGATGTTGAGGATGAAGTTTGGCGCCAGATCGTGGAAGTCCAGGCCGTAGTAGTACATGAGCCCCCGGACGAAGGGATGAAGTGGGAAGCCCAGTCCGCGGAGGAAGTGGGGAAGGAATACGACCCTCTCATGACGCCTGGGGGTGGGGATGATCTGCCCCTCGTCGGGAAGCCGGTGCGCGATGTCGCTGGAGAGGTATCCGGCGCCGCGCAACTTCTCGATGTGCCCCTCCGTAATGGAGGAGGCCATCCACTTGCCTCTCGCTCCGGATATGGCTGGAGAAGGTTGAGGCGAGGTGTGCGGACTTGGGCGCTGGAGCTCGAGTGCGCGGAGATGGATAGGCAAAGGAGGAAGAAGGCATAGGTGAAAAGGGTGGATCCTTATCCCCTTATGTATGGGCGGACGAAGACTATGCGTCCCCACCAGCCTGGTAAAACTCGCCTATCTCCCAAGCGCCACAATCAATGGCGTGGTTGGGTTACCCACGTCCGTATTGATGGGAATCCCAAAATAAGGGGAACACGATCTCTGCTTCGACAAGACGTGCCAAGGAAACTGCTTCGCTAAACGCGCTGAGGTGGTATAATAAAAAACGATTCAAGTAAAGGCTTGGTGGTGGTGTGACATCATGCCACGAAATATGTCAGCAGATTGAACTTGTGTACATATTATTCTCTCTACGATGGAATGTGGAATTTATTTTGCAGAGCCGGAAACTATCCTGGTGTTCGCAATCTTCTATGAATTATTCGGAGGAGGAACCCTCCTTGCAATGCCGAACAATATGCGCGCCGGACTCATCGTCATTGAAGCCTGGTTCAGGGGCTACTGAGGGAGTCCTGGACTAGGGGGTGTCCGGATAGCCGGACTATCATCATCGGCCGGCCTCCAAGACTATGAAGATACAAGATTGAAGACTTCGTCCCGTGTCCGGATGGGACTTTCCTTAGCATGGAAGGCAAGCTTGGCGATACGAATATGTACATCTCCTACCATTGTAACCGACTCTGGGTAACCCTAGCCCTCTCCGGTGTCTATATAAACCGGAGGGTTTTAGTCCGTAGGACGAACAACCATTACAACAATCATACCATAGGCTAGCTTCTAGGGTTTAGCCTCCTTGATCTCGTGGTAGATCCACTCTTGTACTACCCATATCATCAATATCAATCAAGCAGGAGTACGGTTTTACCTCCATCGAGAGGGCCCGAACCTGGGTAAAAACATCATGTCCCTTGTCTCCTGTTACCATCCGCCTAGACGCACAGTTCGGGACCCCCTACCCGAGATCCGCCGGTTTTGACACCGACAATGACACTATATGCATGACTTATTCTGCTCGGACTACCTCGTAACCAACGCATGCATCACTTACCAACCTCAGACATCACATGATCATCTCATGATCAAATCAAGCTTGGTATAAACAATACCAAAGTAATCATTAAATGACCACAAGGAGCTCAATTTTTACCCACGATTCTCGCACAACATCACGAATATACAACATCTCGGTATCCTCGATACCAAAGTTATCATTACGGCGATCACAACCATGACCAACCCTTGGTCCCAAACCGTGATCCTTACGGCGATCACAACCACGACCAATATTTGGCCCGTGATCCTTACGGCGATCACAACCACGACCAATATTTTAGCCCGTGATCCTTACAGCGATCACAACCACGACCAATACTTGGCCCATGATCCTTACGGCGATCACAATCACGACCAATATTTGGCCCGTGATCCTTACGGCGATCACAACCACGACCAATACTTGGCCCATGATCCTTACGGCGATCACAACCACGGGTTTTCATTAATCAAGTTATTCTTATTACTGTTGACTCGCGGTGTGACCTACTTTCGAACTGGGCCCTTATCCGCAGGCGCGGCTATCAATAGATTTAATATACAGTCTGCAGAGGTTAGTACACTGTACCCACACTATGGAACCCATGGCCTCGCACTCCCATTTGGGTGGACCAACGACGTTCCGACAAAACCGATCTAATGCCATGACACTCTCCTGGCCACTCCGACCCACTCCCCTTTGGGCTAAGTCATGGGTGGCCCCGTGTCTACCACAAGACACAACGACCACCGTCGTGGCCCGATCCACACTGGGACCCGCCGGCTATAACAAATACGGGCACACAAGGCTTATCTCCGCCTACCTGATCAGGGTAGCGTGCGCCCATAACCTTCACTAGTTGGAGGCACCGGCGGGAGGCACAACAATAGACCCAGTTAGGGCCGTCCCATACCGGCAAGCGTGGTTGCACTGGTCAGCTCGATTCAGCGACACCATGACTTAGCCAATAGTTGTTCAAATTCAATTTAATATGGTTAAACTTGAGTGCAAATATGCTGAGCCATGATAAAATAACATGATGCCAATTACAATGCATGAACATGATATCAACATAATCATGACGGTATCACATAACTATCCACCATATCAACAATGAATCATATCCACTAGCATGGCATACTAACTAGCATGAACATCACCAGTACATCAACATGTACTACTAGCAAGCATAAATATATGAAAGTAAATACTAGCAGGTAGAACATGATAACAAAGTACAAGACAATATAGCACAAAAGTGAACATGCGACTTTAAACATCACCGGAACAACGATAACCATCTTTTCAACAAGCAAAAATTTAATAAAGATTCAAGTTTAAAACCATGGCTACTGCATGACTATCATGCAAGTGGGTATTGTGGCTTGCCTGGGGTGGAAGAAATCACCGGGAGAAAGTGCGAGAAACTCGCGGAATGAATCGCCGGAAAACGTTCTCTCTCGGAGGGGGCTGAATAAGGGCAAGGGCATAATGGTCATTTTCATAGTGTCAAACCATAGTAAAAGTGACGACAACAGAACGGGCTCGACGAAACAAAGAAGTGGGCTTTGGATTCACCTCATTTGGAGTTACGGATAAAAAGTTATGGAGGGTTGAAGTTCGGGGACTTTTCTGTAAAATTTTCATCACAAACAAGTCCCTGAGTCGATAAGGCAGAAACGCAAAGTTAGAAATACGCTTTCGGTCAGCGAAAACATAAAAAGAAATTACGCTTTCACTTATCTGACGTGGTGGGGATAGTCAACGCGGGGCCGGCTCCGTCTCGTTACCAGGTAGGGTCGTGGTTGGGCGGGTCCCGCGAGGCGGGGCCCGTCACTTAACCACGTGGCCACCGGGGTCAACGCCCTGTGTGGCTGACGAGCGGGGCCCGCGGCCAACTGGCAGGGCGTCTGGGTCGTCTTCTTCTCCATCTCGCTCGCCCGCGAGGCAGAGGGAGGCCGCCGGCGTCGGGCGGCGATTGCCGACGCCAAAGAGGGCCTCCCGCGATGCTCCGCCTACCGACAAGCTCAGCGCGGAGAGCTGCGTCGGTCTGAGCCAGTCACGCACGCCAAGGAGGATGAGGTCGGGCAGGGCTTGCGCGATGGCGGACGACGGATATGGGAGGAGTCGGGGACGAGGCCACTAATGGTCTCGCGGGGAGAAAAGAGGGCTAGGAGGCTCGCCGGACTACGGGGGATCTCCTGGGGGTGGTAGAACGGAGGGGAACGGCTTAGCTTGCCTGAATCGAGGAGGGGCATAGGCGGCGGCCATGGCGGCAATTGCGGGCTCGGGAGCTCTTGGAGCTCGAGCGAGTGGACGGGGAGGGAGCTGGGAGTGAGGCGAGGCTCGTGGTGAGCTCGAACGAGGCCGGGGATGGCTATATATAGCCAGGCGAGAGGGAGGGGCACGGGTGCCGCCATGCGCATCCGGCCGATGCTCTAGCGAGGCCAGCGAGCACGGGAGGGCACGGGGAAGGCGACGAGCGAGAGAGCAGACGAGCCGCAGAGGTCACGGAGTCGAGGGGAGCAGAGGAAGAGGCCAAAACGAGCTCAGAGCCAAACAGAGCATGGTGCACCCGTGGGCCTTCGGCGGCGAGCGTCGGTGAGCATCAGTGAGGAAACAAATGGAGGGGGTGAGAGGTCCAGGAGGACGGCGACGACGCGGGCTATCTACTGGACATCTTCACAAGCGCGAAGCCAACGAGAGAGGGAGGGGCCCGAGCAAGAAACCATTCTGGGCGTGCTCATGGCATGCCAAAATGATGGTCACCACCAGTGTTGGCATGTGTGGGAGGCAAATAGCTGGCAAATGTTGTCTAGGGCGTATTCCATCCAGGGGAGGTCACAACTACGGTGGTAACTTGGTTAAACAGGCTCTGGTTAAATAGAAATCACCCTCTAAAGTTTACTGCAGTAAACTTGGGTGAGCACTGGTGATCAACAGGAAGGGTTTTGGGAGCAATGGAGTTGTTTGCGAGGTTGAGGTAAAGAAGGACTTTCATCCTGGTAAGTTTGAGGAGATTTGGATAAAGATTTAATGTAGTTGCTTCACAACTGCATATTTGGTCCAAAAACTAGATCATGATGGTGCACTCACATGGAGTGTCAACTAGGGCTAATATTGGGCAAAGCTTGATCATTTGGACATATAAAGATGCTGTATAAAGCTCATGCCAAATGGACAAGCCAAAATGGCACTTGCTTCACAAACATCATTTCTGTCCAGAAACTTGAAATAATTTTGGTGATCAAATGGATCAATCAAATGATGCCAAAATGGGTGGAGAGATGTTTATGAGTATAAGAATGATCTGGTAATTTAGCAGGATTTTTGAAGCAATATAAAATGCACTTGCTTCACAACCTGAAAATATTAACAGAATCAAATATTTGCTCCTGTGCTCACATATATAATTGGATGGGGCTGCAAATGGGTGGAGGGGGTTAATATGAGCACACTAATGAGTGTGCAAAGGGTCAACTTATTTGGATACTCCTAGCTAGTACTTCCTTCACAAAGCCTTCTGTCTGACGAAACTTTGAAAATTCACCGAGGAAGATTGGCTAGGCAAACAAATTTGAACTTTTGCATGAGGCAATTATTTGTACATATAAACATGCCCAAAAAGGTTGGGAGCCACTAGGAGAAATATAAATGACACTTCCTTCACAAAGTGCCATTCAGGGCAGAATAGAAAAAGGAATATTGGAGAATTATTTTTGAACTGGCCAAGGCAATGTTTAGGCATATTTGACCTATATATGACCCAAAGGAATTATGAGAATTATTTGGGAGTTTTTGGATGGACAGAAATATAGGTTGCTTCACAACCTAGGGCAGATAGGGTTATTCCTTGAATGAAAATGGAATTTTCCCTAGAAAAAGAAATTAGGGTTTGGTCAATTAGTGAAGGGACATGATCTTGGCAAGGTTTTGAGAATGATGAGCCACTTGGGAGGGGGAATGAGGATGATTTCCCAGGTGGCAAGGCCACAGAACCACTCCAAAAAGAAAAACAGAGCAAAAACCAAATAAATCAAAAGAAAAATAAAAGGGCCAAAATCCTGGCTGTTACACAAGATAGAATCAAGAACTAAGATATATTCATGAAAACATAATAGGTTCAGATCTGAAATCATGGCACTCGGGCCCTAGTGACAAGCATTAAGCATAGCAAAGTCATAGCAACATCAATCTCAGAACATAGTGGATACTAGGGATCAAACCCTAACAAAACTAACTTGATTACATGGTAAATCTCATCCAACCCATCACCGTCCAGCAAGCCTACGATGGAATTACTCACGCACGACGGTGAGCATCATGAAATTGGTGATGGAGGATGGTTGATGATGACGACGACGACGAATCCCCCTCTCCGGAGCCCTGAACGGACTCCAGATCAGCCCTCTCGAGAGAGATTAGGGCTTGGCGGTGGCTCCAAATCATAAAACGCGTTGAAACATTCTCCCTGATTTTTTTCTCCGCGAAAGAAAATATATGGAGTTGGAGTTGAGGTCGGTGGATGTCCAGGAGGCCCACGAGGTAGGGACGCGCCCTAGGGGAGGGGGCGCGCCCCCACCCTCGTGGACAGGGTGTTGGCCCCCTGACGCTGATTCTTTCACCAGTATTTTTTATTAATTCTGAAAAGTTGCTCCGTGGATTTTCAGGTCATTCCGAGAACTTTTATATCTGCACAAAAATAACACCATGGCAGTTCTGCTGAAAACAGTGTCAGTCCGGGTTAGTTCCATTCAAATTATGCAAGTTAGAGTTCAAAATAAGGGCAAATGTGTTTGGAAAAGTAGATACGACGGAGACGTATCACACGACGACGAACTCTGGGTTGTCGGCAACCTCCGGCAGCTTATCCACATCAATTGGGCGGTTCTTCTCCCCCTCCACGGCATCGAGGACGGGCACCAGGAGATTCACATCAGGCTCGTCGTTGGAGGAGTCGTCACAGAGTACGACGACCTCCTCCACCTCGTCGTCAGAGGAGTAGCCGTCAGATTCCTCAAAGTAGTAGTCGTCAATGGACTCAGACTCGGTGTCAGAGTCGTTGTCTGGCCCGAGCACCCATGGATTGCGCCTCTCCCAGTAGGCGTTGTTGATGGGGGCTAGGAGAGCAAGGACGGTGTCTGTGACGTCATCCGCGGCGGCCGGTGGCGTGATGGATGAGCGGCACATCCACCAACGGGCGTGCTGCCTGGGGTCGGGGGAGCGCTGCACCTCGCGCATCGCCCACAGGGGAATGGTCGCCGGTGGGACGGTGCGCCCGGCATGGAAGGCATGCTGCCTTTCAGCAGCTGTCATCACCTTCACCAGCGCGCGATCTCCCTGTACTGCACGTGCAGCTCCTGGTTTTTGCCGGCGAGCTCTTTGATGGCTAGCTGCCAGTCCATGGTGACGGCGGTGGGTGTGGCTGTCGGCGGTGATTTGGACAGGAAAGAGGGGGAAGTGGAGTGGGAGGTGCGGGCGGTGAGTGGGAGAGTGAGCAGAGAGAGCGGTTGGTGGACACGTATTAAAGGCTGAGAAACCGAAACGACTCATGCCTAACTAAACGCACGTTCACCACGCTGCCGGCCGCAACACACACTCAAGACTGTACGTGCCTAACTAAATATAACTAAAGTTGTAGAACACAAACTTAGTAGCATACAATCCAAATAAAGTTGTAGAACACAAACTTAGAGGTGCACACAAACTTCAAGTAGCAGCACTGAGTTTCAATAGTTTCCACTAGCATTGAAATAAGCTGCAAACTTCCCAGGAGGTTTCCTCTTCCTCTTGCCTGTTAATATCCCAGGTTCTGTAGTGGATGTTCTTGGTGCATTGAATGATCTTGGAGCTCTTGTTGATGCTGATCCTCTTGGAGGTGCTGGTGAAAACCTAGTTGCTCCTGCTGAAACTATTGATGCTGAACCTCTTGGGGGTGCTGGTGAAGACTTGGCTGCTACTTCTGAAACTGTTGATGATGAACCTCTCTTAGTTGCTGCTGTTTTTCTGTTCCTCATTGCTTTAGGAGGTGGAGTAGATGAGGCTGGCATCTGTGAAGTTTGGTGTTGATGTGGTGGTTGTGGAGGCAGATGTGTAGCACTAGAGGAACCCCTAAAATTTTCTCTATTCTCCTGCATGACAGAATTCAACCAATTAATAAATAGACCACACCTAAAATAATTAAACAAATAATGCAACATTTTAAAATGACCTGGTGTAAGTTCTTTCTCATCTCAAGACTAGCTTTTAGAGCTTTCCCACAGTTTGTATATCTGTGGCGTTGTAGACCACAATTGCTGCATGTAATTGTACCCATCCTGCTTGTGTCCTTTGGTGCAGGCACCTCAAACTGTCCCTTTCTCCTAGCTGACTGTTTCTTGCCTGGTTTTTCTTTGAACACTGGGGGATCAATATCCTGAGTATGGGTGTCAGGCCAGAATTCAAGACCAGGGACAGGGTACACTATGTCTTTGTATGCTTCAATATATAGTGGTTTTTTGAAAAAATCATGCACATAGTCCTCTTGGTGCATGTGAAGCTTGCTCATTGCTGCTATTGCATGACTGCATGTCACACCTGTCATGTCCCACCTCCTGCAGTCACATGAGTTAGTAGCTATGTTCACACAATACTGATTTTCACCACTAGACACTTGCCAAATGTCAGGACCAGCCCTATGTGCCTCACAAAATTTGGCATACTTCTTATTCTCCTCTAGTTTCTCTGAATAGTTGGGTGTGATCATCCACCTGCTGGTCTCTGTCTTTTCCCTAGTCTTCTGCCTTTTGATCATCTGCTTAGTCCTCATTCCTTTAAACATTGTCCTAATTGGTTTGGCCCTAACATCAAGGATCATCTTGTTGAAAACCTCACTAAGGTTGTTCACAACAAGATCAGCTTTGCAATTATAATCCATTGCAGACCTACACCAAGTCTACTTTGGAATTTTCTTAATCCACTTCCAGACATCCTCACACTCTGCTTTAAGCTCTGCCATTGCTAATTCATGGCCATGTTTGGTGAATGAGTAGCTAGCCTAATCTACTAGCTTCTTTAGTTCTGCTCCTATGAAGCCAGCTGATTGAAAATTTGCATATATGTGCCTCAGGCAGTATCTCCGAGGGGAATCAAGGAACACCTCATTTATGGCCTTAAGAAGACCCTGATTATAAATTTATAACAATGGTCATGAACAAAAAGAAATAAAGCCATTAATAGCAATATTTCTGAACTACTGGCAGAGATAGGGTGCATACCTTTTGCCTGTCAAAAATAATGGTGTACGTTCCAAATTTGCTTCCACTTCCAATGCAACATCTTAGCTGGGTTAGGAACCATGTCCAACTATCAGAATCTTCCTTATCAACAGCAACAAAGGCTATGGGGTAGATGTGGTTGTTGCCATCTCTTCCTGTGGCTGCAAGAATTTGCTGCCCAGTGGTTAGCTTGATGAAGCAACCATCAAGCCCTGCATCCATACCCAAATTAGCTACCATAAATTTCTCAACAAGATATTTTGAACAAAATGCAGTTGTAGATTTACCTATAAAGGGCCTACAACCATTAAGAAATCCTTGCCTTGATGCATGCAAGCAGTAGAACATGTACTTAAATCTAGGAGTTGGTGCAGGGTTTTCTGGGTTCTCAAATGTTGTAACTATACACCTACTACCAGGGTTTGTATCAATAACTGCTTGCAGGTAATCCCTCAGTCTATAGTACTGCTCCTTATGGTCACCTTGTACAACCTTAATAGCCTTCCTCCTTGCCCTATAGGCCACACTCTTTGATACATCAACTGAAAACTTGACTTTGTGTTTTTAATAAGTGCATCCACAGGTGCTCTAGGATCTGATCTAAGAGAAGGCTCAACTGCTTTGGAAAGCCACTTAGTAGTAACCTTTGTGTTCTCTGCTGATGTTGGACATGTGTGCTCCATGTTACACTTCTTAATGCAAAAATTTCTTTCATGAGCTATCCTGGAGGCACACATGTAAAATTTACATCCATGCTCTCTCTGAACACCAAACAATAATTCTTGTTGGAGTGTTCCTGTGGTAGTGAAAAGACCTCGAAGTCCTTATATGAAAATATCTTAATGCTTCTTTGAACTGGTAAACACTATCAAAACACAAGCTCTTGCACAAGAGTAAATGTGAATTGGGAATTGAGGGGTCAAAATATACCATTTCCTTCATCTTTTTCTTACTACTCTTTGTCTTTGGCTTATTCATGAGGTATGGTAGTTCAACTTCATCTTCTTCTTCCTCATCACTTATGCTTGCATCACCAGCAGAACAAAACTCATCTGCTTCAGGAAACCAATCTTCAAAATGTTTTTTCTCTACCTCATTGTGACATCTGCTAGTTGGACCAGGATTCTTCACATGTTTCACAATAGCAGTAGTTTGCAATGCTCTATCCTCTTCAGAGGCACACTCTATTTCCATTTGTTGAACAGCTTCAGCACTCCCATCTGAATGAACTGAATCATTAGAGCAAAATTTAGACACTTCAGTGTCTCCTTCGAAGTGGTTCAAATCTGCCTCTCTTTGAATCCTGCTCCTCTCAAGCTGAGCCTTTCTATCATCTATCTGATTTTGAAGCTCAGATTGCTCCACAACCTTTTTCACACAGCAACTCTCTTGAGTGTTCATGTAATTCTAATTAGCCTGTGTATTAATTCCAGGTTCAACATCTCTCACAACCCTTATGTTCACAACCTTGACATGATGAAAAAACTCCAACATTTCATGAACACTAGCTTCATTACCTAAATACTTTACTCTTTCAGATCCAATTTCCTCTTCCTTCACATAGTACATGTAATCACTCTCCCCATACCCTTCACTTGCAATGAGTGATTGTAGAGTAAGAAAAGAAATGGCTGTCTCATATATAACCCTTTTCAGAGGGTTTCTTCCTTCTAATGAAACCATATCTCCCACTTCTGCTCAGCCAAACTGCACAAATATGTGATAATCAATTGAATTGAAATTGACACAACTAGAGGTGCAACAAAGTTTACTATACATGTTCAACTAACAGAAACATACTCTCACTAATTTGCCAAATTGAAGAAAACATGTGCATTTAAGCAAGCGATTCTCCATACCTGCCACCCAGAGAACATCCAGGCGCCGGCGATGACTGGGCGACCGGTGCCTTTGGCTGCTGCAACCCTTCCTGCGTCGCGTAGCTGCTGCTCCCCAAACAGTTATCCACTTCAGAGAATGAGCCAACATCGTCCAAACTTGTGCCACCACCGCCGCCGTCGCCGCCGCCCGCGACGCCACCCATATCGGCGCCGCCCCCGTCCGAAATCACCGACGCCATGGCGGCCGCAACCTAGGTCAGACAGAGGACAAAGGGAGAGGAGGGAGAGAGTGAAGCGCGAGAGGGGAATGGATTGGATCTGATCTTTGACCGTTCTGACCGACAGCTGCCGTTTCCGACTGCGGACGCGCCGTTAACAGCCGTTAATGCGCGGCGGGCGTCGGTTGGCCAGCGTGGCACCTGAAACATGGGCCGGGCCAGTCAGTTTGGTGCTTAGCGCGGGCGAAGCGACCGGTTTCGACACTTGGTAGTTTTTTGCCACGGATTAGGCCATAAGTGGTAGTTTTCCGCACAAAATCGTAGAGTGGTAGTTTTCTGTCACGTTTCCGTGAAATGTGGTGGTTTTTGGTTAAAACGGGAGGAATCAAGGGCACGCATCTTGACCTTTGGAAAACGAACAAGCACGCCCAGCTAGCAGCAGATTCCTGACTGTGTGGGATAGGATCATAGGACTAGGAGGCATCCATGGGATAGGACAAATGGTAGCTCAGCCTCACGGCCGAAGTCAAATGCCCACTGGAACATGCCACTATTTTGCATCACGCTCGCCATGATGCCGCCACGGTGGTGCATGCCCCTTTCGTTTCTCACCATGTCCACGCATCTAAAAAGAAGAGCAGATCAGGCGATGAGCAGGTGGACAAACATGCGTAGTTTAACTGCGGCACGCTTTGCATCATGGTGCATGCACAAGATAGAAGTGGGTTGAAATTTGAACACTAGCTTTCAGCTTTGGATAGTGAGATGTAGCCAGTGGCATGCAGAACAAAGCTCTAGGGCATGCCCTACCCAGGTCCAGCATTGACCTATCAATCTAGGGTTAGGATCGATGGGGATGTTGTTGTTTCCCGCGATGTCAAAAGGAATTAGAGCCTGTTTGGTTCCAATAAGTCACCTGACTTATAATCAGGTGACTTAAAACCAGTGACTTATAAGTCACGCCTATTTGGTTGTCACCTGACTTATAAGTTACCTGACCACACCTTCCCACACCAATCACATCATGCAGGTGGTGGGACCCAAGCAAAAGGGAATGACTTATAAGTTTTAAGTTGGGGTGGAGCAACTTATGACTTACTAGTAAAATGCATGTGCGTTGCTACGGCCTACATTGCTACTAAATGAACCAATCAAATAATTAAGGTCGTCATCAAAGTTGAAACTTATTTCTTTCTCATATGTCCGGATGTGTCCGGACATCAAACACGCGTCCAACGGGACTTCTTAAAATTCAATTGTGTGACAGTCAAGACTCTTCTAAATATAGCCCATATATGATTGAGAAATGTAGTTATCCCGACTATCCATCTTGTTATCTTGAACATGAGGTCCAACCACTACAAGAAATATGTCAACTTATGACCTTCTGTCAGTGACCCTAGAAGAATTGGTCATAGATTTATGACCATTTGAGACCAATTGGTCAAAAGCTGTTCGAGGGGCTCCAAACCCTAAACCATTGCGACCATTTTGGTCAGAAAGGTCGTAATTTCCTCACACGAAAAGGTCATAAAGCAAACATCGCTAGTCCGCTGCCTTATTTCTAGTTGTTAACGACCAATATAGATGGTCATAGCCTTGTAAATTGTGGTGGGTTGCTATGACTAGGCGCCACCTCATCAGTTTTGCCTATGTGTCATGTCCATGTGGTAGTTTTTGCCCTAGGTTGTGAAGCAACCTATATTTTTGTCATTCCTAAAATTCCCAAAAAAATCTCATAAATTCTTTGGGTCATATCTTCGTCAAATATGTAAAAACCTTCCTTGCCTAGTTCAAAAATAATTCAAAAATATTCATTTTCCTATTCTGCTAAGAACAACAGTTTGTGAAGGAAGTACCACTTTGGCATGTCCAAATAGTATCCATTTTCTACAGTGCTTTCCTATGCCCAAATAACCATCCTCCACCAAATGCCAGCTCAATCCATTCATTATTTTGAGCCGAGCTTCAACATTCGTAGTTATGTCCAGTGTCGTGGTTTGCAAAGCAAGTACCACCTAGGCTCCTCCTTTTGAGCTGAAAATTTGTGAAAACAGTCTTCTTAGTAACTGATCATCCTCAGCCAAAACTCACGCCCATTAGCCATGTACATTTCCCATACCGCTAATCAAACACTTGGCTGCTAATTCATGTTTGAGCATCGATTGGTCTCCTCGTGAGAATCTTATGTTGTAATTTTCTTCCTAGCACTAACCTGGGGAGTGCCCAACCCACTAGACATGCCTAGGCCGCCCAGAACACATGGCAACACCACGGTCACGCGGTGACCACGCGGCGGACATGCGAGTTTACGCGCTCTAGAGTTGGGGCCCTCGGCCACCGCCCAAACCTCGACGTATTGCCACCAAACCATGTATTTATGATTAAATAGGTCCTTATGTAACTAGAAATGATTTTTGGAAAAAATAAATAGCAAACTATGAGGCAGCTGCAGTTCAAATTTGACCCGCTTCCAACTGAATCGGCAGAAATTTGTCTTTTTCACGAGAGGTGGATCAAAAAATTTTACACCAGACCATTTTGTCAATTGTGCATTAAATAGGGCCTAGTATTTTATAAAAATGATTTGGTCCAATTTTGCAACAATTATTTGGTAGTTCCTTCACAAAAAAACCTCCTTTTGGGCACTCGGAAAATGAAAAATGTTTTTTTCATCCAAAGAAAATGAAAACTTCCTTAGGCAAATTGTTTGCCATTCCAATATGCACCCTTGTGCACAATATGAGATCATTTGAACAAACTATGCCACGAATGTGGCCATAAGATTGATCATTTGGCTTGAAAGCCATGAATCTTCAGAGATGATAGCTCATTTCCGAGAACACTTTTTTAAAATAATTACCATATTGCAAGTTTGTTATTTTTCCTGGGAACTTGGTCACATATAATGACACAATGCGAAGGTTTCCAATTTTTTGATTTTTTTGAATTTTTTATGCCTGTTTCAAAATGCGGTCAAAACGGCGGGCTTGACCGTTCCTAGCTAGTGGTTGAATCTTGGAATTTTTTTGGTGTTTCTCTGATTAGATAGATACTTATGTATCTAAAAATGATTTTTGGAAAAAATAAATAGCAAACTATGAGGCAGCTGCAGTTCAAATTTGACCCGCTTTCAACTGAATCGGCAGAAATTTGTCTTTTTCACCAGAGGTGGATCAAATCTTTTGACACCCAACCATTTTGTCAATTGTGCATTAAATATGGCCTAGTATTTTATAAAAATGATTTGGTCCAATTTTTCAACAATTATTTGGTAGTTCCTTCACAAAAAAACCTCATTTGGGGCAATCGAAAAATGGAAAATGGTTTTTCCATGCAAAGAAAATGAAAACTCCTTTAGGCAACATTGTTTGGAATTCCAAGATGCACCATTGTGCACAATATGAGATCATTTGAACAAACTATGCCACGAATGTGGCCATAAGATTGATCATTTGGCTTGAAAGCCATGAATCTTCACGCATGATAGCTCATTTCTGAGAACACTTTTTTAAAATAATTACTGTATTACAAGTTTATTATTTTTCCTGGAAACTTGGTCACATATAATGACACAATGCGAAGGTTTTCCAATTTGTTGATTTTTTTTGAATTTTTTATGCCCGTTTCAAAATGCGGTCAAAACGACGGGCTTGACCGTTCCTAGCTAGTGGTTGAATCTTGGAAAACTTTTGGTGTTTCTATGATAAAATAGATACTTATGTACCTAGAAATGATTTTTGTAAAAAATAAATAACAAACTATGAGGCAGCTGCAGTTCAAATTTGACCCGCTTCCAAATGAATCGGCGGAAATTTGTCTTTTTCACGAGAGGTGGATCAAAACTTTTTACACCCAAACATTTGGTTAATTGTGCATTAAATATGGCCTAGTATTTTAGAAAAATGATTTGGTCCAATTTTGCAACAATTATTTGGGAGGTCCTTCACAAAAAAGCCTCATGTTGGGCACTCGAAAAATGGAAAATGGTTTTTTCGTCCAAAGAAAATGAAAACTTCCTTAGGCAACATTGTTTGTCATTCCAATATGCACCCTTGTGCATAATATGAAACCATTTGAACAAACTATGCCGTGAATGTGGCCATAAGATTGATCATTTGACTTGAAAGCCATGAATCTTCACACATGATAGCTCATTTCTGAGAACACTTTTTTAAAATAATTACCGTATTACAAGTTTATTATTTTTCCTGGAAACTTGGTCACATATAATGACACAATGCGAAGGTTTTCCAATTTTTTGATTTTTTTTGAATTTTTTATGCCCGTTTCAAAATGCGGTCAAAACGACAGGCTTGACCGTTCCTAGCTAGTTGTTGAATCTTGGAAAACTTTTGGTGTTTCTATGATAAAATAGATACTTATGTACCTAGAAATGATTTTTGTAAAAAATAAATAGCAAACTATGAGGCAGCTGCAGTTCAAATTTGACCCGCTTCCAGCTGAATCGGTGGAAATTTGTCTTTTTCACGAGAGGTGGATCAAAACTTTTTACACCCAAACATTTGGTTAATTGTGCATTAAATATGGCCTAGTATTTTAGAAAAATGATTTGGTCCAATTTTGCAACAATTATTTGGGAGGTCCTTCACAAAAAAAACCTCCTGTTGGGCACTCGAAAAATGGAAAATGGTTTTTTCGTCCAAAGAAAATGAAAACTTCCTTAGGCAACATTGTTTGTCATTCCAATATGAACCCTTGTGCACAATATGAAACCATTTGAACAAACTATGCAGTGAATGTGGCCATAAGATTGATCATTTGACTTGAAAGCTATGAATCTTCACACATGATAGCTCATTTCTGAGAACATTATTTTAAAACAATTGCCATATTACAAGTTTGTTATTTTTCCTGTGAACTTGGCCACATATAATGACATAATGCGAAGGTTTCCAAATTTTTTGATTTTTTTTGAATTTTTTATGCGCGTTTCAAAATGCAGTCAAAACAACGGGAATGACCGTTCCTAGCTAGTGGTTGACTCTTGGAATCTTTTTGGTGTTTCTCTGATTAAATAGCTACTTTTATACCTAGAAATGATTTTTGGAAAAAATAAATAGCAAACTATGAGGCAGCCGCAGTTCAAATTTGACCCGCTTCCAGCTGAATCGGCGAAAATTTGTCTTTTTCACCAGAGGTGGATCAAAACTTTTTACACCCAACCATTTGGTCAATTGTGCATTAAATATGGCCTAGTATTTTATAAAATGGATTTGGTCCAATTTTGCAACAATTATTTGGTAGGTCCTTCACAAAAAAACTCATTTTGGGCACTTGGAAAATTGAAAATGATTTTTTCATCCAAAGAAAATGAAAATTTCCTTAGGCAACATTGTTTGCCATTCCAATATACACCCTTGTGCATAATATGAGATCATTTGAACAAACTATGCATCTTCCTATATGATAACTCGGTTCCGAGAACACTTGGCTTAAAAGTCATTGATCTTCATACATGATAACTCGGTTCCGAGAACAGTTTTTAAGACATTTACTATAGTCAATGTTTATTATTTTTCGTGTAAACTAGGTCAGATATAATCCCACATTGCGAAAGCTTTTTTTTGTTTTTTTGAATTTCTTTCAAAATGTTGACAAAACGGCGGGTATGACTACGAGTCTTCGGTCACCAGGAAGGTGACGACGACGAACTCCTCGCTCACGACCACCTCCTCGATACCCTGCTCTTCTACGTGCCGAGGTCCTTGCTGGCAGCCTTGCAGGATAAAAATCCAGAGCTTCTTTATTTAGTATTGCCGCCCCCGCCCCCGCCCCCGATCGCCACCTAAAGCTAAAATGATCCACACACGCGGGATCCGACAACCCTCCTCACCGCCGACGACCAAGAGGTCACCGGCGGAGGGGAACCGCCGAAAGACGGCGCCAAAAGAGTCGGTTCTCTTAGCCAAAGAGATCTGCACTTTATTTTCAGCCGGTTACGACCTACTTAGATGGTCATGGACGTCGCACACATGTACTCTATTTTGATTGGTTCAGAGGCATGTCACGCGGATCATGGATCGAGCACCGTCCGATCCACCCGGATCCAATGGCAGCGCTCCCTCCTCACCTTCTCACCCCACCTAGCCCAACAACCCATAGGCCACACAGCCCGCACTCCTCCCTCGTCCCCCGCGAACCCTAGCGCTCCCCGATCTCAACCTCCCCTCCCCTCGCCGCCACCCCTCGCTCCCCTCGCTCTCCTCCCTCCCTCCCTCCTCTCCGGCAAGATCCAGCCCGCTCCAAGATCCCCATGCTCTGCTCCTCCCTCCCTTCCCTCCGGCAAGATCCAGCGCGCGGCCTCCCTCTCCTCGATCCAGATCGAGGCAGATGCTCCCCATATCCGTCTCGATCCACCTCCCCATCGACTCTAGCCGCCTCCCTCGGTGCCACCCTCCCCGCCACCGCCGCCGCATCCGCCAAGCCCAAGCCCGCGCCCAAGGTGCCGATCCGACGTCCCTTCTCCTCCCCCGGCACCGATCTTCAAATTACTTGCTTGTATGATCCACTTTTTTTGGGTTGGATTTGCACCGACAGGCGAGGTCCATGGACGACATCGACGACGACGAGGAGGAGGAGGAGGAGGAGGACGACCAGGACATGTGCGACCCCACCCCGAGCCTGACGAGCTGGACGAGGAGATCGTCGAGTCCGACCTCGAGCTCGACAACGACGGCGTCGTCCACCCTGACCACGACGACGTGCCACAGAAGGTCCTTCCCCTGCTCACCCGCATCTCTGTTACCTTGTTTCCATCGCCGCTCCGCTCTGCTCTGCTAGTGTAGATCCGCAGCCAAACTCCCATCGTAGCAAGCGGCCCCATCGCGGGATCACAGTGGCCTGACCGGATGCAGGAAATGTGCCAATTTCTGTTGGACCTTATATAGCACATGATGCTCTTTTCTTTTTTCCTTTATTAGTTCCTCAAGCTTAACTGCCTTGTTACTGTTCTAGGAGTAGTCTTAGTTGATGCTCAAAATTTAGTTGATGCTCAAAATTCTTCACGGTACTATATGTGCGCGCATGCGCCTCTCACTTTGACCGGCGCGCCAGGGCATGGCGCCGCTGCATGGCATGGCAGCATGGCTGTTTTTGTTTCTTTGCATTTGTAGTACCACGACCACAACAATGGCCCTTTTATTACGTTGGCCAGCACCCAGTAGATAGTAGAATATATATATAAAAAGCAGCTTGCGCCCGTCAAGATTTGCACTTGTTTTTTACACTCCTATAACCTATTGCATGAGGGGTAGATTTATATGCAAGTGGGAACTGCACCGCATGCTAGTTATCAATAAAATGTTGAGATGCATGCGCGTCGAGATCGTGTGGCTGATGGCGAGATCCATGACACATATGTATGATGTATTATCATTTGTTGCCTGACATGACAATGACAATGACACTGGATTGGAATGGATGCAGGTGGGTGGCTGAGGAGGAACACATTGTCAACTTCCCCACCGTGCGCCTCAAGGGAGGCATGCCCATCAGGGTCACTGCCAAAGACTAGCTGTCTGTCAATCGGACCACCGTCCTTGATCAACTTCCCGCGGCAGTCAAGCCAGCCATGCATATACATGATGCTGCTGCTACAAGTATGGTATCTTCCATAGCAAGGTTGAAAGGATCCTTAAAACAAGCTAGCTAGGCAACATCTGATCTAAGAGTACATAGTTATGGGCATGCATGTATAAGTGCTGTAGGGAAGGGTTAATTAGCCATGGAGTAGTTGCCAGTAACCTCTTTCTGTTTATGGAGTGTAAACAAAATAAGAGCCCACATACACTTGCATCTTTTCTGAACATTCAGCCCGTCCTGTTTAGTCGAACGAAGAAAAAATGCAAGGACACCAAAAGGTGTGTAGATACACAGATAACAAATATGTGGTTCCATACTAGTTGGAACACTTTTCGCTTAAATGATGTGCATGACAGATTTATCCAGCCGCTGCACTTTACTGAACAGTTGTTTCCTAGACATGTTGGGTTTTTCAAACCTTCTCTTGGGAGTAATTATACTTGTTAACTTCTGTCCTTTTGCAAGAAAAAGAAAAGCTGCTGTCCTGAATGAATGTAAAAGTACTTTAACAAGCCCTTCTTTGTGGCATTTAGGGGCATTGCAAGGCACTGCAATTACCTCGAAGATCTACTCTTGGCGCTGATTAGCTACAGAAGCAGAAGGCCATGCTGTATTGTTATTGTAGACCGTGATGATCATGCAGAACTAAATGGCAAGTTCTTCTGTACATATTTCTTTGATATCCAGTTTTGAATTGAAGTTGCATCGATCTCTAGCTTTGACGCCGCGTTGTGATCTAATCTGGTGCGTGCAGGCGCTGCGGGCCAAGGACCTGAACGAGATGTTCCCGGTGGTGGACGCAGAGGCGGCGCCCATGGAGGACGCCCCTCCACCACTGCTCCGACGCCATCCAGGTCTTCATACCTTCAGTTTCTTCTTCTTCCCTTACCCTCCATTCCTTTGACTGAGATGTGATGTGGTTTCCTGCCATGAATGAACAGTTGTCGCCGGATGGATGTAGGACGACCGACCATGGATGAGCAGCAGCAGCACCCCCATGGTGAGCCCCTCCACCCCTTTGTTCCCCTTTGCTTTCTGTGATGCTATAGTTTGGCCTCGGTTCCATGGCTTATTACTTGCTGTACGCCACGTCGAGGACCGAGTGTTTGAGCTGATTTGTGTTGTTGGTGGTCATCTAGCTACTGATTTTCTGCTGCAAGTTAGAATGCCTACTGTTCTTGCTGTACAAGAGTACTAAATTATCTAGTTTGCATCCCTTTGATGTCATGTATGCTACTGATTAGTTGCAGGTAATTAGAATGTTGTAGGTTCAGTACTAACATGGCATAGTCCATTGGAATAAATTAGATGGGAATATATCTAGTTTGTTAATATAAATCTGATTAGTATGTTTGCTGCCGTTTTGTATAAATTAGATGTCAATAAATTAGATGGGCATAATCTATAACAAGCCCTAATTGAACGAATCAATCTGATTAGTATGTTTGCTGCCATTTTGTTAGTCTGCAGAAGCATATCTAGTTTGTTAGTCAGCCACTTTTTTGCTAGAACCATAAATCCTGATGCATGCTGATTATGGTCTGGTCTGTTAGATCTGTTCTGCTGTTGCTTAAAATTTGACTGGATTCTGAATGTGTATCTGCTGGTGTGTATCTGTTGTTGCCTGGATTCTGAATGAACATGTCAGTATACTATATACCCAAAAAACATGCTTGCAGTTCTTTTCATTTCTATGATCAATTTAGTTAGAGTTGCACATGTCAGTATACTATATACCAAAAAAAATCCTAGCTAGTGAGAACATTTGTCACTCCATGAACACGTACTGGTTAGTGTTAGTCATACTATTTATCTACATGGCATTTGATGTCAATTCTTGCTTATAAGTTATTGGATCACTCCATGAACACATTCTTATTCTTATATTTTCATCCTTATTCTTTGCACAGGTGACGTGTGAATCCAAGGCCAAAGCTGTGAATCATATCAACAAAGAGGAGCATATTATGTGTTGTAATTGTACGCATATCTGGGTTGTAGTATACTGAATTGTAATAGACTAATGTAGTCTTGTTTTGGACGAATTTCATTTGCTCTCTAGTTTGTTCAAAACAATGATTGTGTATGTGATTTGAATACCCGTGAAATGGAAACATGACAAGAGGGTCCAAGTTATAATGGTTGTTTGACAAATTTCGAAATTTCTGACATGTGGGACATATTTATGAAAATTGTTTGACAAATTTTGAAATTTCTGATGTGTGTGTCCAATTGTGATATCAGCATGACAAGTGGGACCAATTTGACGTGTGGGGCCAGCACAAAAATAATATGGTTGAAAATAGAAAATTAATAGTAATGGCCCAGAAAATAAAAATGTTGAATTCTTGGGCCAGGCCCATGTATCTGACCAGAATTAAAAAGAAAAATAACATTAAATGGGCTGAATTCTTGGGCTAGGCCCATGTAGAAAACCGAATTGGACCGGGCTGAATCTTGTGCCACATCAGCTTGCCACGCTGGATGCCTACGTGGCCTGGGGAGGTTGCTAGTGACCAAAACGCCACAGTAGGAATATTTTGGTCGTAAACGTCCACGACCTTCTCACAGAGAAGGTCGCTATAGTCAGTTTACGACGGCCAGCTTTTGACCTTCTGTTTTTGGTCACAAAAAGGTCGTAAATGGAAATTTGTGACCTTTCAGTGACCAATAGTGGTGGTCACAAGTTGACATATTTCTTGTAGTGAACACAAAAATCTACCACCATGTTACCTTCACCACGCTGTCCAACAAAAAACCCTACCCCATGGCGCACTGTCGTGGAATTAACACGTCAGATGTCCTTAGTGTGAGGACTTAGTCACGAGGCCAACGCATCTATGTGGTAGCTTGAGAGGGGTTGAGCGGAATCAAGAGACGCAACACAAGACAAGGGTTTAGACAGCTTTGGGCCCCGGGAAACATCATCCGGTAAAAACCCTACATGTTGTTTGAGGCTAGATCTCATTATCATCCCGAGGGAGTCGCCGTAAACCGGCTCTCCTCTAGTTGTGTCTAGCCCTAGAGATTGTTGTTTTCTTCTTGTCCCTCTCTGGGGAGCCCTGCCCCTCCTTATATAAGTTGAAGGGGCGGGTTACATGACTAGTCCTAGTTGGATTAGGATTACTCTATTACAAGTGGAGTCCTAGTCTTGCTTCCTTTGTAGAAAAATATTCCTTGTGCTTTCCTCATAAACCGGCCCACCATAGCATGATCTCGCCTTCCATAAACCGCCCGTTGGGCCACTGGGTCTTGTCGCTCCTCTGACCCGCCTGCCGGATTACCAATGAATCTTAAACCGCCAGGTCCAAGTGGGTCGTCGGTGAATCGCCAAACTCTAGTTGGGTCATACATCCGGCGGTTTATACCGCGGGGTATATCCCCGACATTAGCCCCCAGTTTAATTTGGATTCATCCATGTTAAACTGATCTGCAACACAAGAACAAATTTGTCGGGTTGTGCTCCAGTTTAAATATTCTTGTAAACCGACACTTGATCATCCTTAAATCCTTGTCATTTCTTCCTTCTAAAAAATCCGAGTCAATAGACCAGTTTCATAATCGATTTGCTTGCGGAAGATATTTTGTAAATAAAGAATCCATTTGAATTGGCCTTCAATGCTCTGACTTGACAAAAATATTAGTCTCTGAAATATTCAACTGATATCCAGCCGGCTTGAAGATGTAAAACTTGCCGGTTTATGATTACCTCCATTGTCGGGTTATAAATATGGATGGCACCGAGTCATAATTGTTACCGACACCGGGTCATAACATCGGGTCAATCTGGTTTGCTCAGAACTGAGAATTTGAAGATTTTTTCTCCCTTATATCCATATTACCTGTAGCCCCCAAGTCTTGAGCAGAACAAAGTGATGGCTTAAGACTTGTTTCCATATATTTACTGCCATTTTGAAGAAATCCATGTTGTTCATCTCAGTCACTAGTAAAAACTGAATACTCCATATAGGTAGCCCCCAAGTGTCGAGTCATTATGCAATAATGAGCAGGGACTTTATAAATATGATCATGTAGATTTGAACAATATGTATCCCCCAAGGGCTGGCTCAGTAAGATAATATTGAGCTGGACTTGATATATACTTCAATGAAAATAACATCATATGATGTAACCCCCCTCATGGGGCTTGAATCCATGTCCACAAGGTTAAGAGCCTTGTGCTTTACCAACTGAGCAATGGACCCTTCAATACAATGGATAGAAAAGCTTTGTACCTTGAACTATTGACAGGAGCAATTGGTAGCCCCCAAGGGCCGGCTCATTACAATGTGATGAGTCAGGTCTTCAATAAGATGAGCAAAGAATGACTTTGCATTAGCCCCCAAGTGTCATGGTGCATGCTTGCAGCGACATGAGACTTGCATATTTGATGTAATCTCAACTTAAATAATGTAGCCCCCAAGTGCCGGGTTGTAAGCCTGCAGCAACTCGGGACTATTCCTTCAATTGTAGAATAAATCATGTCCATTGATAATATGATAGCCATTGCGCTAAAGCAACTTTGAAAACCTTAATCATAATACTGGTTATTGATAACCATAATAAAATCCAGCCATGTTGGCTATTTGAAGATTTGAATAATATAATCCAATAATTTATGAGCGCATGATTCCAATGGCGCAATCCAAATATATACTGGCGACTTATAGTCCAAAGCCAGGTCGGGTTAACAAACGCCGGTGATTTATAATTATGCTTTATTCAACCTGTTTCTGCATACAACAAGTTTAAAGTGTCCTGGCGGTTTACCGCCGGACGGGTCATAATGCCCAACATATAACCCGGGTTTATAACCAAGGCTGCACTTAAGAATAATCAAATATGAAATATATCATACCTGTGACATTGAATCACATCGTTGGTTTACCAACTTTTTGTAGTAAGGGTGATAACCCAAATCTTGAGTATGATAACTCCCCTCATATTTTGTCGGTTTGTAAGAAAACCGTGCCGGGTTGTAATAAACACCGGATAATCATCCTGGCGACTTATAGTCAACGCCAGACCGGGCTAAGAAAACTTCGGTTTACAATTGAGTTTGTACTAACAACTGATTTTAAAGCTTGTGCCGGGTTAAGAAACGCTGGACTGATGAAATGACTTATAGTCAGGCCGGGTCAATGGACGCCGGTTTACCTTAAAATCTTATCAAAGGAGAAAAGACTTTGACAAATAAAAGCAAATGAAAACTTGTAGTCGAGGCTTTTCAAGGGCTGCCAGGCCCAAATTCGAGGCTTTTCATGGGCTGCCAGGCCGCTGAGTTTAACCATTTGACAAAGCCTTTTAAGATGTGCCTCCAATTAACCAATCGTCAATTTAACTTTGACAAGTTCAGGGTCTGTATAAGATTGACTTGTCAAACGTTCGGCGGGTCATACCAGGATTACCTGGACAGGAATGGCTTACTTGATGAAGGCAGGTTAACCCGGGGTTTTAGGTGAATACACCAGGCTTCCAAGCCGTGGGTCGATACCCAATTACAAGGGTCCTTTCAAACTCTTTGTTGCTTTACACAAAGAGCCCCCAAGTAACTTTGTGAGCTGTGTTCAATGGGTGCCTATGTTTGAGTTGTGCTTTTAGCAATAATACTCTCTTTGGCCCCTTGGGTGTGAAGCTCCCAAGCTGTATTGTGGCATGATAGCCGGTTTAATGGACAAAACAGGATGTCGCTTTGTAAGCAGAAACCCCCACATGATAAATAATATGATAAGCCAATAAGGCAGGATACCCATGTTTGAACCGTGCATCATGGCAGCAGGTCCTCTTTGGCAACCTTTAACTTTTTGCAAGAGATAAATTCTTCTTGAACCGGAATTTTGAACCGGATATTGAGAGCTTCAAAGCTTTGTGGGAGACATCTTTCCCTTGAACCGGATTTTAAACCGGAATCTTCATTTTCAGCCGGAAATTTCCTGACGGCCTTTAAACTCAAACTTGCGAGAAGTTAATTCCTTTTTGAACCGGACATTTTTAAACCAGATTTGAGAGCTTCAGAGCTTTGTGGGAGAACGGATTTCTCTGCAGGACATTTCTCGCTGAAGCCCTCTCCTTTAAAACCAGATGAGGCTCACATCACATTCGTCAGAGTGCCATCTCTCCTTCACACTATACCTCCCTACGGACCACTAAGGATGAGTCCCCCCAACCAACCCGTTCTCTGCTCTAATCCCCGTGTTCGTGCTGATCCGCCACCGTCATCAAGGAGGAGAAGGCGTGCACTGCTCATGACGCCCCTGATCCAAGAAAGCACAATCGTTGTTTCCTGACAATTGCCACGTTGTAGCATACAATTGAACGTCATGCATTACCATGATATGCCAGTGAGTCCATTATTAACTCTTGAAAAAACAACTGATGCATTTACCCTTCTATCCATACCAAAAATTGTATTACTCGATGAAAAAAATGAACAGCACACTCATGCAATTTTCTATGAAGCCATTTCTAATGAAATGCAATTGGCCACATTTTCTAAAGTAGAAAAATTATTCCGGTCATATAGCGTTAGACCAACCCCAACCCCCATCCTGCTCACTCTCAACCCTCAACGCAATTACAATATCCATTAACTTGTGTTCTAAGTGGGCCAATGCACGCCAACAGCAAGGGAAAATGGCGACAACCTATTGGGGAACGTAGTAATTTCCAAACAAATTCCTACGCACATGCAAGATCATGGTGATGCATAGCAACGAGAGGGAAGAGTGTTGTCCACGTACCCTCGTAGACCGAAAGCGGAAGCGTTAGAACAACGCGGTTGTTGTAGTCGTACGTCTTCACGGCCCGACCGATCAAGCACCGAAACTACGACACCTCCGAGTTCTAGCACACGTTCAGCTCAATGACGATCCCCAGACTCCGATCCAGCAGAATGTCGGGGAAGAGTTCCGTCAGCACGACGGCGTGGTGACGATCTTGATGTTCTAGCAGGGCTTCGCCTAAGCACCGCTACAATATTATCGAGGACTATGGTGGAGGGGGGCACCGCACACGGCTAAGAGATCAAGAGATCAATTGTTGTGTGTAGAGGTGCCCCCTGCCCCCGTATATAAAGGAGCCAAGGGGGAGGGGGCGGCCGGCCAAGGAGGGCGCGCCAAGGGGGAGTCCTACTCCCACCGGGAGTAGGACTCCCTTCTTTCCTAGTTGGAATAGGAGAAGGGGGAAGGAGGAGGGAGAGAGGAAGGAAAGGGGGGCGCCGCCCCCCCTCTCCTTGTCCTATTCGTACTAGGGGGGAGGGGCGCGCGGCCCAGCCCTTGCCACCTCTCCTCCTCTCCACTAGGGCTCATGTAGGCCCATCAAGCCCCCGGGGGGTTCCGGTAACCTCCCGGTACTCCGGTAAAATCCCGATTTCACCCGGAACACTTCCGATATGTAAATATAGGCTTCCAATATATTAATCTTCATGTCTTGACCATTTCGAGACTCCTCGTCATGTCCGTAATCTCATCCGGGAGTCCGAACAAACTTTGGTACATCAAAACTCATAAACTCATAATATAATTATCATCGAAACCTTAAGCGTGCGGACCCTACGGGTTCGAGAACTATGTAGACATGACCTAGAACTGTTTCCGGTCAATAACCAATAGCGGAACCTGGATGCTCATATTGGCTCCTACATATTCTACGAAGATCTTTATCAGTCAAACCGCATAACAACATATGTTGTTCCCTTTGTCATTGGTATGTTACTTGCCCGAGATTTGATCGTCGGTATCTCAATACCTAGTTCAATCTTGTTACCGGCAAGTCTCTTTACTCGTTACGTAATGCATCATTTCGTAACTAACTCATTAGCTACATTGCTTGCAAGGCTTATAGTGATGTGCATTACCGAGAGGGCCCAGAGATACCTCTCCGACAATTGGAGTGACAAAACCTAATCTCGAAATACGCCAACTCAACATGTACCTTTGGAGACACCTGTAGAGCTCCTTTATAATCACCCAGTTACGTTGTGATGTTTGGTAGCACACAAAGTGTTCCTACGATAAACGGGAGTTGCATAATCTCATAGTTATAGGAACTTTGTATAAGTCATGAAGAAAGCAATAGCAACATACTAAACGATCAAGTGCTAAGCTAACAGAATGGGTCAAGTCAATCACATCATTCTCCTAATGATGTGATCCCGTTAATCAAAAGACAACACATGTCTATGGTTAGGAAACCTAACCATCTTTGATTAATGAGCTAGTCAAGTAGAGGCATACTAGTGACATTAAGTTTGTCTATGTATTCACACATGTATCATGTTTCCGGTTAATACAATTATAGCATGAATAATAAACATTTATCATGATATGAGGAAATAAATAATAACTTTATTATTGCCTCTAGGGCATATTTCCTTCACAACCGCCTTCAGATGTTATTCGCTATAGGCCTATAGCAAATTTTCTAGACAAAAAAGATAATGCTAGATCAACATGCATTTAATAAAAAAATGAATTACAAATCACAATGAAAAAGTATTTGACGACTTAAAGCAAACAAATACTAATCTTTGTTGTTTTGTTTTTCATTTCAGTAAGAAACAAAATGAGTACATGAGTCATCCCCATGAAATGCATCAACAAAGCACGCAGGAGCAACAAAAATAAAAGCAAACTTCTTAGAAATACATGGATGAAAGGGAGTAGCACAAGGTAGAACAGTATATGAAAGATCTTGAATTAAAAAAAGTAGCACCTGTTGTGTGCTTCAAGAATGAATAAATTTCTTCTATGAATGTTGCAGCTCTTATGTACCCCTAATGAGATACATTATAATTATCCCTATGATTCTCCAAACAGATTACAAAATCTTTGGAATTCTTGAACAAGCCCCAACAAACAAATCATCAAAAAATAGACCTACAGTGATATAAAAGGGAGCAGACATTAACTTAAGAGTTCAATATATACCATATATGAAGGAGACAATAATCCTAGACGCATGGACCCTTACGGGAGTTTTAGAAAATCTCCTTCTAACTAATCTTTCTCCCCCTGATTTTCAGCTGGGGTTGGTCCCATCCTTCCCTGATCTCAAATCCTGTTGGTCCACAGTCGATAGTCCGTTGAACCCGTAAAAGAACTTCCCGTAGATGTAGCATTAATCTGGAGAAGAAATATGGACTATCCGACTGTTATCACCAACATGTGGTCTCAACACAAAAAACCCCACCACACGACGCACTCTCTTTTTTCTACCGGACCCTCCCGTTACTACTCGTTTTCCTGCCATAGCAAGATATTTCTTTTTTTGTTGGAACCCTTTCCTTTAGAAACATGTCTAACATGTAACGTTAGGATGGTCGTGCATGTCATGTGACCTTTTTTTATGGTAGATAACTTTTCTTCTTCCTATTATCTCTGCCATTGAAGCCCCCTTCTCCAATAAAAAATAATACATTTTTAATAGAAGGATAAACATATTGCGCCATAAAGCAAATGCAATTAGTGCATGTCATGTGACCTTTTTTATGGTAGATAACTTTTCTTCTACTCACTATCTCTGCCTTGGAACCCCCCTTCTCTAATAAAAAATAATACATTTTTCGTAGCAGGATAAACGTATTGCACCATAAAGCAAGTGCAATCGGTACATGCACGCCGATATGTTCTCTGTAGCAAAATTTTACTGGATTTTTTTTTTTTGCAAAATCCATCATATCTCAACATCTCGACTCAATTTTTTCAGATTCGTCTCGACTAATGTTACAACCACCACCGTGGCATCTGGTCCTTGAATCCTTGTCGATAGCTACCGTCTTGTCCTCCTCAAATCCTTGTCGCTAGCAATCTTGGCATTGCACGGTCGTAACGGTCGCTGCTAAGAATTGTGACGCACACAGCAGGTCTTGTGGTGGTGTGTCTGATACAACTGCAGAGTGTCCATTTGTGTTTGTGCTTCTGTTAGGCAAGTCTTGTCAGTATGCATGTAAGTGTAGTCAATTTCATAGCTGAACTATCATGTATAGCAAAGAACAGTGTAGTAATAAAGATAAGAGGGTTGTAAATATGCAGGTAACAGGAAGGGTGTAAAAACCGTTGTGGCGCTGATCTCCTGGCATATATGGCTAGAGCGCAACGCATGCACATTCAGAGGAAAGCAGGCAAACGCAATGCACATCATTGAAGCTTGCAAGCGCGACATGGAGCAATGGAGGATGGCCGGGGCAAAGTGCATAGAGCTACCCTTCGGGGAAGTGACGTGAAAGTATTCCCCTATAATCTTGGACCCGCAGCTACTCTTCTAGCTGCGGGGCAGCTATAATTTTCTCTCCCTCGATCACTTGATCACCTTTGTCACTCTCCCTTCTGCTTAAATCAATGAAATGCCGACAACACCGGCCGCTTCAAAAGAAAAATACGGGTATGGCCAAAAAAATTATGGCATCAATAATGAAACTTTGTTTTTCATGTAATTATATTTCTATACCAAACATCAATAATTTCTCACCGTCCAAGAGTGTCAGCTCCTTACTGACATGTAGTACTTAACATGTATTAAAATTTAAAAGGGATAGGAGTTTCTTTGTTTCACATAGCCTCTGTAGAAACGTAATGACTAAAATACTAATAAATCTAATGGTTCCAATAAATAGAAATTCAGGGATAGGAGTTTCCACAGCTTGGACGAATGGTGGTACCATCCATAAAATTCATCTGTGCAGTACCTAGTGACTTGTTTCACAATCAAGTAGTTCTGGAAGCCCCTTAAAGCATAGAAGTAACTCACCATACTCTTCCTACTCCCGGCGAAAATCAATCCTTGTTCCCTCCCCATGGAGCACGGAACATATACATCAGCAGTTCATGTTCACTCCTTAAATGGTCATTCAGAGAAGCATGTAGCCTGCTCCAAAAATATAGTAAATCATGTCCAAAGCAACAATCTCTAAGATACAACCATATCTAGTTCAAATGCAATAAAAAGTTTAGTGCTTGTGTTTCCAAAAACAAATGTTAGCATCTCTGGCTATATTACTTTGAATCGAGATATCTGCTATGGAGTTCATGAAATATATTTTCTAGATAATGGCTCATCAAAGTTAAGTACATGTATAGACATGGACAAAGCAATGTAAAGGCCATACTATAATAAGCACAAATCTTCAGCATATCACCTTATAAAGTATTAGTATAAAACTATAAATACTCTAAAGGAACGTCTTTTACTCAATAATAAGCAACTCAATTTCTGTTAAGAACTTAACTGGCAATATAACTTGTTCATATGCGATAAAACTTACCATGGAAATTAGCACAAGCTATGTAGTCTGTTGCTTGTGTGCTCTCCTATATAACTACTTGGTAAACACACAAGCAGCACATTTACCTACTCATCATGTGAAACTGTGCAGGAAGCTTCACAAATGCACTCACCTTTCTGAAAAGCATAGTAGACACCACGACCCTTTACAGCTAACTGCTCATCATGCAAAAATCTGAAGGAATCTCCCTGACTGCACATGATTTCTAAAAGCATAGTAGACACCACGGGATTCCCCCTTATTTCCTAGACCATGGTGTCTGTCATGCTCCCATTTAGGGTCATCCTTCTTAGAACCCCCAACCATTGTTTGCATTTCTCTGAACCGGTTCTCTGAAATATAACCATGAACACAAAAATTAGTCGGCAATCATGATGGTTTAGTGGAAGTACTTAAGAAGGTTATTGGTAAACTATATGGCCTAGTGATGATATAAACACGGTAGCTTAAGAAACATGACTGAAGCCACATCACTTGTGTCATGATCCAGCCAATATTCACATTTTTAAATTGTAGATTGAAGCCACTATGAACATACTGAGATACAAAGCATGAAGCTTCTAAATTCCGTACCTATACATCAATACAAAGCATGGGGAGTGCATGAAGCTTTTAAACTCCCGAACCTATACATCAATGCAAAGCATGGGGAGCAAACATATTCTTGTTTTTCTGTGATCTATGCTTCTTCCCGTTAACTCCTTCATCCTACTTGTTGCTTCCTTGAGCCTCTCATTTCTATGGAATTTAAGTAGTGAGTTTAATTTAGAACAATTAGTATCTACAGAAAAATATAATAAGGGAAATTTCAGTAGCTTTGGAGCAATTTAAGAACTAATTAAAATACATTGCAAATCTCAACTTTGATATATATCTTAATTTTCTTTGAAGAAATTGTGTACAGCTAGGTTATCATAGAAGGATATCACCTCATGCCGAGCTATGCTCCACATGGACATCAGGCAATCACAGCACTGGCCACGATCCTCCAGGCACACGAACCCATGGTACGGGCCTACTCCCATGCCAACCTTGCCAGCGATAGTCCACCAGAGAAATCCTCCCCGTGGTCTGAGCAGGTTCAGATTTACCTTTGGCATTAAAAACAATACACACAATATTAGTATAATGCAAATGCTTTATACATACGCATAGGCTTCATTTCTGATCCAAATTATGGAATGTGAGCACATGTAAAGCCCAGAGAAGTCCATTACAGTACACTTCATGTGGAATTCAAGTTGTTAAATTAAATAACTACATGCACCAAGGTAACAATATGTGTTTTTGTACATTAGTTCAGTTCATAAAATCTAGCAAAGGTGTATGCTCACTCATTTCTCTTTGGTTCCATTCCTCTGTTCTTCCTTGGTGCAAAACATGAACTATTAACCACATGAATCTTTTTCCTCCTATCATTGGCCCTTTTAAATGTTTTCTTGCCCTTGTTCTTCCACTTCTAGTATTACTACAGATGTCTGGGCTTCCTATATTTCCCTTACCTTATGCATCCTACAGCTTAATGGAGTGTGATTCAGTTTTTGGAATGCTCAAACGGAAATATATATTATCTAGTAAGTTATTTAGTAATTTAAATAAATCGTGCAAGTTCACTTTTCTTATTTTCTTAGACTAAAGATGCTTGTGATATGTTATGAGTGGAATCTATGAGAGAAAAAAAACAGTTGCATTCTTGAAAAGAACTGATTTCATGCGCTCGGACGTTTGTTCGGGACTCAACTCCAAACCAAGGAAAGGCTCGAATCAGTTTTTAGAACATGGCTCTGCTGTTGTATAACTACCTATGAACTCAGAAATCTAGAAGGCCATTCACCATATGTAATGAATACACAATGCTTTATTGATTGGTGATGAACAAGTACAAAAAACAGTAAGGGTGTGTTTGGTTTGTGCCCAATTTGCCCTATCAAATTTTTGGCATGACCAAAGTGAGGGCATGACCAAAAAAATGGCAAGTTTTTATTGTTTGGTTTATAGCCACTGAACCTTCCAAAATGTTGGCAGATATTACATTTGGTTTGACAACTTGAATTGATTTGTGTTTTTAGTTATAATGTTGAGCCAATAACAAATAAACAAAAAACTTTATTTTTTGTAATATGGACACTTAATTAACTGTAGCATGCAGAAAGAAATGAAATGGGTCATTCACAAAAACAATGAAAAGAAAGTTGGACGTAAGAGTACAGCTTTTATTTTTAGAAAAGAACACGTACAGGTACAACTTTTGTGCTCAACGAAACTTGCGGCTGCCTTTACGAAAACAAAGACAATTTCATTCACAAAAAAAGGAAAAAGAGACAAACAACCGTAATTTAGTAGTACAACTTCTTCTCCGACTATTGGACTATGCTAAACAGAATTAGTTGCGCGATCTAAGTGATCACAACGACCCAAAGAAATACTCAGCCGATTAATCCGCCACACCGATTGTTCTAACTATACGAGATTAAAAAAAACTAACACGAGAACCTCGTATCAGCCGGCGAGGGACGTGCTCGCCAATATTTTGGCGACCGATTTTGGCGCCCTCGATGCGCCCACGAGTTGGCAGAAGTAACACTGAGCCTTCGGGGCGAGCCAGGGCGAGCCAATATTTTGGCGATGGTCCAAACAGGGTCCAAATCGCAGGGGCGTGCCAAAAAATTGATAGGGTCGGCGTTGGTGCTAATCCAAACGACCCCTAAGCCTCATGTGGATAGAAAAGGATGACGGGCTTGCTACCGAGAATATACCGATTACAGAAAAAGGATGTCAGGCTTGCTTCTAGTTCTTGAGTTTTTGGTCAGATATCAGCTCATCAACCAAGATTCTTAAATGCAACCTCAATAACCTCATTTCAGTTCCTTCTTTGTCAACTATTTCATCAATGCAGGCTCAATAACCGTCCAGATCTAAACCCGTTATTAAAATACTCAGGATATTAGCTACCGATGAGCATTCACAAGCGAGATATCTAAAACATTTAATAAATCTCACGAGGTGAACACTTTTTGGAAATACTTTGGAAGAGTGTTGTATTTACAGACCTCTTGAAATGCCAGTAGGGTCATTACATACTGGAGATGTAGAACATATGCCGGGCATATTGTGCTTAAGCCACCAAAGACATAAAGTCTCGGGAATAAGTAGGTGGTCGCGTCCAACATTGTGATTGATCATTAAAATAGTATTCCGACTAAAAATATTCAATTCTTAGGTGGTCGTGTCCAACATTGTGATCTACTTTTATTCATTTTGATGACAAGTATTTCCGTATGGAGGGCATTTCATCAAACACCTGAAAGGTATAGTTTAATTAGTATCAGTACGTAGTGATTCTTGCTACCATGAATTTATATATATATATATATATATATATATATATATATATATATATATATATATATATATATATATATTGTCGGATTTCGGGTTCCGACAGACCCTTGAGGTTCGAACACTGGGGTGCGCGTGGAGATTCAACCCTCTACCGTCTCGCACTTCGCCGAATCGATGGGACCTAAACTACTAAACAGAACAGCACAAGGGACACGAGATTTATACTGGTTCAGGCCACCATTGTGGTGTAATACCCTACTCCAGTGTGTGGTGTGGTGGATTGCCTCTTGGGTTGTTGAGGAACAATACAAGGAAGAACAGCCTCGCGAGGGTCTGTTCTTGGCTGGTGCGATGAACTGCTAGAAGATTTTCAGTCGCTCTATCTACTGGTTTCTTGATGAGGATCAAGCTGCCTCTGCCCTGGGGGTGGCTAGTCATATTTATAGGCAAAGGCCCTGGGCCTCTTCCCAAATATTGAGCGGGAAGGGCGCCAACAATTGACCATTTTGAAGGGGAACATCGGGTACACTTATCTTGACTAAAGTTGGTCCTCAACTGCCAAAGGCTCTGGTGATGACGCCTGCTTGGACTCCACGATGACTCCCTTCCAGCCGTTGGGCTGGTCTTGGTCTCGTTGCACCGAAATGGACGCCTTTGCTTTATACTCTTGCCTGCGCTTGCTCCCTTAGCACCAAAGAGGAAAGGAGGACACTGCGCGGGCTGGCGCCCGACTGGCGCCCTTGGTCGTCATGGCTTGCGTCATGGGCACCTCGCGAGGTACCCTGCCTTGAACTCTCCGCCTCCTCATGAGCCAGCCTGACGAGGCCGTGCCTGAGGAAGCTCCTTGTCGCCCGCCCCGCGAGGCTTGGCCCCTCGCGAGGGTCTTGAGCTTGCGTAGATGAAGATGGGCTGTGCTGGGCCTCCTTTGAGCCACGCCGCAGGCCGCGGGCAGGCAAGTCTGGGGACCCTCGTTCTCAGAACGCCGACAGTAGCCCCCGGGCCCACGGCGCGCCCGAACTTGGCCGAGCAGAGATGCGAAAGGGCAAGTGCGAAGCGTCACGGGCCCTAACAGCCTGCGGCCTTGCGCGCCGCGTGGCAGTTGATTGGACGTGGGCGGCACTGTTCCCCCACGCCTCCTTATTTTGTGCCTTGCTAGGCGGACTCGCTGCCGCACACAGCTGTTCCCCTTTCCGCTGCTTGAACGTTCCCTGTCCTTTCTTCTCTCGAACTCCAGCTCCTGCATCCAATCCAATCTCGAGCCTTCCCCCATCCCCTTCGTGTCGTTATGGCCCCGCCGAGGAAGGGAAAAAGGAAGAAGCCCGCGCCGCCGCCTCGCTCGCCGTCGACGGTGGCTCCCGCCGTCGATTGGCCGGTCATAATCAATCAAGAAGGCCTGGGCAAGGTCCGCTCGGCCCTGGCCACCATCTTCAATAAGTGCGGGAGGACGACGGCCTGGCCCGCGTCTCGCTTCTTCGTTGACTGGATCCCCACCGAGGTTCGGTATTTCGCCGATGCCCTGTGGGCAGGACTGGTTCCCCCCTTCTCTGATTTCTTCAACGCCGTGCTTTCCCATTACCAGATCCATATGATGCATCTGGGTCCTGAATCCATCACCCTTCTCGCGGTATTTGCCTTCGTTTGCGAGGCAATGATGGGCATCTTGCCTTCGGTTGCCTTGCTGCGCCACTTCTTCTCCCTGCGCCTTGTCGACCCCACCCCATGCTCAGGGTGCGTGAGCTTCATTGCTGCGCCTGAGACAGCGGCTTCCGGAATTGACTTCAATCTCCTTCCGCCCGCGCCTGGGTTTCGCGAGTGGTGGCTGTATGTGGACATTGGGGTGCCCAGCCCCCTGTTGACGGAGCCATCTTCGCCGGCTGTCCCCAACTCAGGCTGGGGCCAAGTGACGCTCGCGAGCCCCCGGCTTGCCTTCGTCTGGCACCGCTTCGAGTTCCTGAGAAAGCTCGGCGTGACGGCACCCAAGGTGGTGAAGGAGTTCTTGCTATGCCGCGTCGCCCCTCTCCAGTGCCACTCTCATTGAATGTGGGCCTACAGCGGCCGTAAGGACCGTATGCGGCTCCAGGAAGGGGACCTGACGCCTGAAGCCCTGAGGAAGGTGCTCTTGGTCTTGACTGGGGATCCTTCCCCCGGCGACATTCGTCAGGGGGGAGCCTTGCTGTACCTCTGTTCGAACAGAGGTGACTTTGTGGGCCAGATGCCCATCTTCGATGAGTGGGGGTCGCGCCCTGCTGGCCTCCAGGGGCCCCGTGAGAACCCAGTGGTGGTGGTTGCCCTCGCAGCCGCCCGGGGCGACTCTTCCTCAAGTGGTGGTGCAGGGAGGCATGAGCCTCCGGAGGCCAAGGGTGCCATCGTCGAGGCGACAGCATTGGGCGGCGCCCATGAGGGAGCGGCTCCCGAGGCCCGTGCTGCCGCAGTTGAAGGTGGCGACAGGCCGCTCGCAGTGCCTGAGGCTGAGGCTCCCGAGGCCCCAGCCGCTCTTCTTGGTGAGGCGTCCAGCAGCGCGCATCAGACGGACGCCCCCGACGCGAGTCACCTTGATGCTTCCTCCTCGTCGCAAGCTGACCCCTGCGCTCAACTCTTGGGTCGCTTCCGCGTGGACTTTGAGGCCATACGGAAGAGGAGGGAGGCCCTGGGCGATGACTACCCTTGCCGCCTGCTGAAGCGCAGGAAGTACTATGCCATCGACGAGTAAGCCTTCTCCTTTTCCTGCTCCTGACTCTTTTGTTGCTTGTTCTGATCCTTGCCCTGCAGGGCCCTTCCTTCCGAGCTCATGGGGGTGGATGAGGAGCCATCCCCTTCGCCTCCACCTCCTCCGTTGCCTTCGACTGTCTCGAGCAGTCGGGCTCTCATGGTGAGGCCGGTTGGCGAGACGAGTCATCCTAAAACGCAACTTGGCCCCGCGCTCCCCGCGGTCTTCCTCCACGGGCCTTCCCGTGGCATAGCCAGCCTGTCGTGGGCTTCTCGTCTGGCTGTGGACCACGATTGGCTGGGGTACTCCCGCCGTTCTTCACTTGGAGATGGGCTGGTTGTAGGTCGGGCCTTCGGCAGGGTGCACCCGGTCATCTCGAGGGCGCCAGCCCCCAGCCCCCTGCCCGAGAGGGGAGTGCTGCTTCGCGCCCCGCGGCGCTTGCTTGGGCGGATGACGGAGTGGAGGATGTACTCGGGCGCGCTCGGGAGCGTCGCGCTCTTCGCCAAGGGTTCCTCCGGAGGGCGGCTGACGCGGTGAGCCTGCTTGGTGAGGAACTTGCTGATGAGGACGCGCGCCTTGAGGCCGAGGGCCTCCGGCTGGTTGCGGAGAGGCGCGAGCTGGAGGCGGCTGTCGCCCTTGCGCTCCGTCGGCGCGATCTTGATGATGAGGAGGCCCAGGCGTCGCTGGCGGCCTCTCAGGAGGCCCGTTCCCAGGCCGTCGAAGAAGCCCGGGAAGCTGACCGGCGGCGAGAGGCCACAGAGGAGCGGGCACAAGAGCTCTTGGCCTGGTGCCGCTCACTGGAGGAGCAGGTGGAGCTGTGCGAGGCGACCCTTGAGTCGATGAAGGTGGCCTCCGGTGACCCAGTGGAGCTTCAGAGGCGTGAGGAGGCCTTGACGCTGGAAGCCGCCGAACGCGCGCGCGAGCACGAGCGCCTAGAGACGAGGGAACACCGGGTGACACGGGCGGAGGACGACGTCGCTGCGCGGGAAGCCCGTGTCACGGAGGAAGTCGGACGTCGGGTGGCGACGGTGCGCCTGAATCTCGAGCGCGAGCTCAAGGAGAGGCTGGAGTTGGTCCGGACCGAGGCTGAAGGTAGGACCAACGCCCTCAGGGCCAAACTGGAGGAAGCGACGAGGCAAGCCGATGCCTCGCGGGTCGCACTTGAGGCAGCACAAGGGGAGTCAGCTACTTCCCATGCCGAGGTGCTCCTTCTTCGCCGACAGGTGGTTGAGGCCGAAGCTGTCGCTCGCCAAAACGCGGACGAGATGTGGCAGCGGCGGCTTTTGGAGCATGAGCACGCCCCCATGCTCTCCACGCTTCGAGAGAGGGCCAACACGGCCTTGGGTAACATCTGCGAGGCGGCCGTTGGCGAGCCGCGTGCTATTAACTACGCCGTCAACCTTCAGTTCTTCACCGACATCGTGATGCAACTGGAGGCACGGTCGGTTCATGCGAACAGGTTGGTGGAGGAGAGGAGTCGAGCATTGCTCGGGCGCGCCTTCTCCCGCGTCTTCAGTCATCTCCGGAACATGGACCCTCACTTCGATTTTGACGCCACCATCGCCCCAGTCCCCCAGGCCGTCCGAGACGACCTGGCGTATTGGGTGGAAGACAACGTGGACGCCCTCGTCAGGGCCTTCGCTTCAGACAACGACGGCGTGATTGTGGCCGCCGACGAGGGTGGCGTGGTGAACGGCCCTGACGCCGCTGGCGGCAACGCGGAGGGTGATGGCGAGGCCAGCGACGCCAGTGACAGCTCGGGTGGCGCTCCTGAGGATGCATTGGGGGATTTATTCGACTGACAGCACGTCGTTCCTGTTTCCTTATCCTGCATGAATAGAACTCAGGCTTTTGTCCCGATGGTTGTGAGAGCATTTTGGGAGGGGGTGCCCCTCATGTAAAACCAACGTTTCAGCGCTTTAGTCAATGCTACATTGCTCATAGGCTCGTGCCAAGTGGCTGGCCATGTGCCGAGCCGGCTAGTTAGTTTACCTTCGTCCCATGCGGGTCCTGAGATAATTTGTGGGAGGCTGCGGTGCCTCAAGCGCCTCCTGATTGAATCCGTAGGATCTGCAGTGAATAAACCTCCTGAGAGGGTACGTCAGCGGCAGTCTGGGCTGCACGCAAGCTAGGCCAGACCCGGCTCGCGAGGGGCCCGCGAGGGGAGGCAGCTGAGGTGAGGTCGTAACCGAAACGCGAGAGGTTGCTCGAACGAGACTAAGCACCCCTTTCCCAACACACGCAAATCTCAAATACGAGTTCAACTTAAATCCAACGGGGGAAAGCAACAACCAAGGGAAAAGCAACGAAAGCAAACAAAAGGCCGCGTCCAGCACCTAGTCTAGTCTTGGACGTCTTCTCACCAGCGAAGAGCTAAGTGCTGCCACTGGGCGTGGGAGGGAGCCCCAGGGCCTAAGGCCGGCACCCCTGAGACTCCGGGGCGTGTACAGCCCCACACATTATTATGTGAGAGTGTCACGGGGTGGCGAGCTTCACAGGCACTGGGCCTTCTTCACAGGTATCGGCCTTGCTTCATATCGCCAGACGAGGGCCCCGCCTTGCGCCACACTCTAGTGCCATCAACGACGACCGGAAACCAGGACGCCGCCGATGGGGTAGAGGGGTCGCCAGCGGTTCCCCCGATGACCACGGGTCCTCTGCCAGGGGCAGGCCCTGAGGCACCTCCCCAGCGGAGGGCCTACCTCCTGGGAACGCCTTGCTCCGAACGCCGCGGTGGTGATGTCGGATCTCTGTCCCTCTCCTGCAGCCCCCGACTCCCTCCTCCTGAGGAGTAAGAGACTGCTGGAGTGGGACAGCTGCTTGCTGTGGCGACCTGCACCTCCTGCGACCCATGCTTAGTGTATGCCTGCTCCTGATGGATTAGTGGTACCCAATAATCTTCGCCTCCAGCGTGGCCGGCCGGGCCGTCCCGGGGCTCCTGGAAGAGCTCAGCTTCTGGCGCCTCGTCCCCACAGCTTGGGCTGAGGAGCGAGCCTTGTTCTCCCTCGCGCGGGTGCCCTTGATCCATCATGTGGGGCACGTACTCTTCCGCGGCTGTCACCCCGAAGGCTGCGCCGTAGGGCTCCGCATGCCATGCAGCTCTGCTTGACGCGCCGGCCTGGTGATGGTAGCGCGGCGGCCCACGGGGGCCGTGAGTCGCGACAACTCCTTCTTCACTGACGGGGAGCGGAGCCAGTGTCGCCGCCGGCCCTGTGCCGACGGCTTCGCTGGTGTTGGAGTAGATTTGGAGCCCGCGGTTGCACGTGGGGCCCCCGCGCGGGCCGCCTTGGGCCTGAGGCGGAAGCGGGGTGCAAAAGGGGTGAGCCCCCGAGGCGGCGAAGCCCAGGAGCTCCGCCACCCGCTCTAGTAGCACGTCGCGGCCGCCTTCCATCAGTCTGCACTGCAGCAGCTCTCGGGCCACCGTGAGCGCGACCCTTGAGTTCGCCTGCTCCCGGCGGGTGTACGGCATCGTTGCCGCGGCGTGGTTGGAGGCCCTCGCTGCTGAACGCGTCTGCCGCGGTGTTAGAGTCGTCGAGGTCTGTCCGCGTCGCCCATGGCCCGCAGCGCCCTGCGGACCGCGAGCTGCGTGGGCATGGGGTCGCCCGGGGCGAGCGGCTCTGCGCGGGCGGGCCAAGCCGCCCAAGGATCTGGGTTGCCCGCCTGGTCGCCAAACATGGTGATGACGATGTGATGGGGCGTGAGGTGGCAGAAGGCAGATCCCGACACACACCTACCTGGCGCGCCAAATGTCGGATTTCGGGTTCCGGCAGACCCTTGAGGTTCGAACACTAGGGTGCGCGCGGAGATTCAACCCTCTACCGTCTCGCACCTCGCCGAATTGATGGGACCTAAACTACTAAACAGAACAGCACAAGGGACACGAGATTTATACTGGTTCAGGCCACCATTGTGGTGTAATACCCTACTCCAGTGTGTGGTGTGCTGGATTGCCTCTTGGGTTGTTGAGGAACAATACAAGGAAGAACAGCCTCGCGAGGGTCTGTTCTTGGCTGGTGCGATGAACTGCTAGGAGGGGTTCAGTCGCTCTATCTACTGGTTTCTTGGTGAGGATCAAGCTGCCTCTGCCCTGGGGGTGGCTAGTCCTATTTATAGGCAAAGGCCCTGGGCCTCTTCCCAAATATTGAGTGGGAAGGGCGCCAACAATTGGCCATTTTAAGGGGAACATTGGGTACACTTACCCTGACTAAAGTTGGTCCTCGCCTGCCAAAGGCTCTGGTGATGACGCCGGCTTGGGCTCCACGATGACTCTCTTCCAGCCGTTGGGCTGGTCTTGGTCTCGTTGCACCGAAATGGACGCCTTTGCTTGATACTCTTGCCTGCGCTTGCTCCCTTAGCACCAAAGAGGAAAGAAGGACACTGCGCGGGCTGGCGCCCGACTGGCGCCCTTGGTCGTCATGGCTTAAGTCATGGGCACCTCGCGAGGTACCCTGTCTTGAACTCTCCGCCTCCTCATGAGCCAGCCTAACGAGGCCGTGCCAGAGGAAGCTCCTTGTTGCCCGCCCCGCGAGGCTTGGCCCCTCGCGAGGGTCTTGAGCTTGTGTAGATGAAGATGGGCTGTGCTGGGCCTCCTTTGAGCCACGCCGCAGGCCACAGGCAGGCAGGTCTGGGGACCCCCGTTCCCAGAATGCCGATATATGTATATATATATATATATATATATATATATATATATATATATATATATATATATAAACACTATTCTGATCACGGGATCAGAATAATATTCTGATCACAACCTGATCTGCCTGAGTAACGCGCCTGAACTTCTCTTTGTACGAACCCGACCTTCGGGCTATCTTCGCAACCGTGCCTTCTACCGCGAGTTTTTCTGGTTAGTCGTGTTCCATGTGATGGAAGTATAATCTTCAAATGATTTTTAGCAATTATATACTTGTTTTAGATAGGAATCTCGCTCATAGGCGGATTTTGCACTCGGATCATGAAGAACTCGCATTTTTTTGCGATTTTACTGCCTAAGTTGTTTGACCTGAACTTCCCCTGTGCTAGGTTGAACTTCCCGCTACATTGCCCAAACAGGATTAAGAGCAGTTTATCGGAAGTTATATACCGTTAGAAAGCTAAATTTTTCGCAAAATGTAAGCAGTTTAAGAGCAGTTTTGAAAACCGTTTTTTCTTCACACAAAAAACGTAAATCGTAATTAGAGACAGCTACATTCACGTTATGGTGCGTCCGAACGTCATAACCGCACTTTATTGGATATGGTGTGATCTATGATGTCTCTTACTGATTTACCACTATTGTTTTGGGGTTATGCATTAGAGACAGCTACATTCACGTTAAAAGGGCACCATCTAAATCCGTTGAGACGACACCGTGGTTTAGCAGTAAACCTAAGTTGTCGTTTCTTAAAGTTTGGGGCTGCAATGCTTATGTGAAAAAGTTTCATCCTGATAAGCTCAAACCCAAATCGGAGAAGTGCATCTTCATAGAATACCCAAAGGAAATTGTTGGGTACACCTTCTATCATAGATCCGAAGGCAAAACATTCGTTGCTAATAATGGATCCTTTCTAGAGAAGGAGTTTCTCTCGAAAGAAGTGAGTGGGAGGAAAGTAGAACTTGATGAGGTAACTGTACCTGTTCCCTTATTGGAAAGTAGTTCATCATAGAAATCTGTTCTTATGACTACTATACCAATTAGTGAGGAAGCTAATGATGATGATCATGTAACTTCAGATCAAGTTACTACCGAACCTCGTAGGTAAAACAGAGTGAGATCCGCACCAGAGTGGTACGATAATCCTATTCTGGAGGTCGTGTTACTTGACCATGACAAACCTACAAACTATGAGGAAGCGATGATGAGCCTAGATTCCGCGAAATGGCTTGAGGCCATGAAATCTGAGATGAGATCCATGTATGAGAACAAAGTGTGGACTTTGGTGGAGTTGCCCGATGATCGGCAAGCCATAGAAAATAAATGGATCTTCAAGAGGAAGACGGACGCTGATAGTAGTGTTACTATCTACAAAGCTAGACTTGTCGAAAAAGGTTTTTGACAAAGTTCAAGATGTTGAATACAATGAGATTTTCTCACTCGTATCGATGCTTAAAAGTCTGTCCGAATCATGTTAGCAATTGCCACATTTTTGAAATCTGGCAAAAGGATGTCAAAACTACATTTCTTAATGAATTTATTAAAGAAAAGTTGTATATGATGCAACCAGAAGGTTTTGTCAATCCTAAAGGTGCTAACAAAATGTGCAAGCTCCAACGATCCATCTATGGACTGGTGCAAGCATCTCGGAGTTGGAATATGCGCTTTGATAAGTTGATCAAAGCATATAGTTTTATACAGACTTGCGGTGAAGCCTGTATTTACTAGAAAGTGAGTGGGAGCACTACAGCATTTCTGATAAGTATATGTGAATGACATATTATAGATCGGAAATAATGTAGAATTATTCTGCAAAGCATAAAGGAGTGTTTGAAAGGAGTTTTTCAAAGAAAGACCTCGGTGAAGCTGCTTACATATTGAGCATCAAGATCTATAGAGATAGATCAAGACGCTTGATAAGTTTTTTCAATGAGTACATACCTTGACAAGATTTTGAAGTAGTTCAAAATGGAACAGTCAAAGAAAGAGTTCTTGCCTGTGTTACAAGGTGTGAAATTAAGTAAGACTCAAAACCCGACCACGGCAGAAGATAGAAAGAGAATGAAAGTCATTCCCTATGCCTTGGTCATAGGTTCTATAAAGTATGCCATGCTGTGTACCAGATCTATTGTATACCCTACACTGAGTTTAGCAAGGGAGTACAATAGTGATCTAGGAGTAGATCACTGGACAAGGGTCAAAATTATCCTTAGTGGAATAAGGATATGTTTCTCGATTATGGAAGTGACAAAAAGGTTCGTCGTAAAGGGTTACGTCGATGCAAGTTTTTACACCGATCTGGATGACTCTAAGTCTCGATCTAGATACATATTGAAAGTGGGAGCAATTAGCTAGAGTAGCTCCGTGCAGAGCATTGTAGACATAGAAAATTGCAAAATACATAACGGATCTGAATGTAAAAGACCCGTTGACTAAGATTCTCTCACAAGCAAAACATGATCACACCTTAGTACTCTTTGGGTGTTAATAACATAGCGATGTGAACTAGATTACTGAATCTAGTAAACCCTTTGGGTGTTGGTCACATGGCGATGTGAACTATGGGTGTTAATCACATGATGATGTGAACTATCGATGTTAATCACATGGTGATGTGATCTAGATTATTGACTCTAGTGCAAGTGGGAGACTGAAGGAATTATGCCCTAGAGGCAATAATAAAGTTATTATTTATTTCTTTATATCATGATAAATGTTTATTATTCATGCTAGAATTATATTAACCGGAAACATAATACATGTGTGAATATATAGACAAACAGAGTGTCACTAGTATGCCTCTACTTGACTAGCTTGTTAATCAAAGATGGTTATGTTTCCTAACCATGGACAAAGAGTTGTTGTTTGATTAACGGGATCACATCATTGGTTGAATGGTCTGATTGACATGACCCATTCCGTTAGCTTAGCACCCGATCGTTTAGTATGTTGCTATTTCTTTCTTCATGACTTATACATGTTCCTATGACTATGAGATTATGCAACTCCCGTTTACCGGAGGAACACTTTGTGTGCTACCAAACGTCACAACGTAACTGGGTGATTATAAAGGTGCTCTATAGGTGTATCCAAAGGTACTTGTTGGGTTGGCGTACTTCGAGATTAGGATTTGTCACTCCGAATGTCGGAGAGGTATCTCTGGGCCCTCTCGGTAATGCACATCACTTAATCCTTGCAAGCATTGCAATTAATGAGTTAGTTGCGAGATGATGTATTACGGAACGAGTAAAGAGACTTGCCGGTAACGAGATTGAACTAGGTATTGGATACCGACGATCGAATCTCGGGCAAGTAACATACCGATGACAAAGGGAACAACGTATGTTGTTATGCGGTTTGACCGATAAAGATCTTCGTAGAATATGTAGGAACCAATATGGGCATCCAGGTCCCTCTATTGGTTATTGACCGGAGACGTGTCTCGGTCATGTCTACATTGTTCTCGAACCGTAGGGTCCGCACGCTTAAGGATTCGATGACAGTTTTATTATGAGTTTATGAGTTTTGATGTACCGAAGGAGTTCGGAGTCCCGGATGAGATCGGGGACATGACGAGGAGTCTCGAAATGGTCGAGACGTAAAGATCGATATATTGGACGACTATATTCGGAGTTCGGAAAGGTTCCGAGTAATTCGGGTATTTTTCGGAGTACCGGAGAGTTACGGGAATTCGCCGGGGAGAAGTATTGGGCCTTATTGGGCCCTGCGGGAAAGAGAGAGGGGCTGCCTAGGGCAGGCCGCGCGCCCCCCCATGGCCTAGTCCGAATTGGACTAGGGGGAGGGCCGCACCCCCTCCTTCCTTCCCTTCTCTCTTCCCCTTCCTTGTCTCCTACTCCTAATACATGGAAGGACTCCTAGTTGGACTAGGAAAGGGGGAATTCTACTCCCGGTGGGAGTAGGACTCCCCTAGGGCGCGCCATAGAAGAGGGCCGGACCTCCCCTCCTCCACTCCTTGGGGTAGGGGCACCCCATGGACACACAAGTTGATCTACGGATCGTTCCTTAGCCGTGTGCGGTGCCCCCTTCCACCATATTCCACCTCGGTCATATCGTCGCGGAGTTTAGGCGAAGCCCTGCGCCGGTATAACATCATCATCGTCACCACGCCGTCGTGCTGACAGAACTCATCTCCGGAGCCTTTGCTGGATCGGAGGGCCGGAGATCGTCATCGAGCTGAACGTGTGCTGAACTTGGAGGCCCCGTACGTTCGGTGCTTGGATCGGTCGGATCGTGAAGACGTACGACTACATCAACCGCGTTGTGCTAACACTTCCGCTTACGGTCTACGAGGGTACGTGGACGAACACTCTCCCCTCTCGTTGCTATATCATCACCATGATCTTGCGTGTGCGTAGGAAATTTTTGAAATTACTACATTCCCCAACAGTGGCATCCGAGCCTAGGTTTTTATGGTTTGATGTTATATGCACGAGTAGAACACAAGTGAGTTGTGGACGATATAAGTCATACTGCCTACCAGCATGTCATACTTTGGTTCGGCGGTATTGTTGGATGAAGCGGCCCGGACCGACATTACGCGTACGCTTACGCGAGACTGGTTCTACCGACGTGCTTTGCACACAGGTGGCTGGCGGGTGTCAGTTTCTCCAACTTTAGTTGAACCGAGTGTGGCTACGCCCGGTCCTTGCGAAGGTTAAAATGGAGTCTATTTGACAAACTATCGTTGTGGTTTTGATGCGTAGGTGAGATTGGTTCTTGCTTAAGCCCGTAGCAGCCACGTAAAACTTGCAACAACAAAGTAGAGGACGTCTAACTTGTTTTTGCAGGGCATGTTGTGATGTGATATGGTCAAAACGTGATGAGATATAAGTTTTTGTATGAGATGATCATGTTTTGTTGAAGTTATCGGCGACTGGCAGAAGCTCTATGGTTGTCTCTTTGTTGCATAAGATGCAAGTGCCAAATAATTGCTTTACTTTATCGCTATGCGATAGCAATAGTTGCAAGAGCAATAGTTGGTGAGACGACCATGTGATGACACATTGATATAGATCAAGATGATGAAGATCATGGTGTCGTGCCGGTGACGATAGAGATCATGACAGTACTTTGGAGATGGAGATCAAAGGCGCAAGATGATCATGGCCATATCATGTCACATATTTTGATTGCATATGATGTTTATCTGTTATACATCTTATTAAGTTTTGTTTGACGGTAGCATTTTAAGATGATCTCTCACTAATTATCAAGAAGTGTTCTCCCTGAGTATGCACCATTGCGAAAGTTCTTCGTGCTGAGACACGACGTGATGATCGGGTGTGATAGGCTCTACGTTCAAATACAACGGGTGCAAAACAGTTGCACACGCGGAATACTCAGGTTAAACTTGACGAGCCTAGCATATATAGATATGGCCTTGGAACACGGAGACCGAAAGGTCGAGCGTGAATCATATAGTAGATATGATCAACATAATGATGTTCACCTTTGAAAACTACTCCATCTCACGTGATGATCGGTTATGGTTTAGTTGATTTGGATCACGTGATCACTTAGATGACTAGAGAGATGTCTGTCTAAGTGGGAGTTCTTAAGTAATATGATTAATTGAACTTAAATTTATCATGAACTTAGTCCTGTTAGTATTTTGCAAATTATGTTGTAAGATCAATAGCTTGCGTTATTGCTTTCATATGTTTATTTTGATATGTTCCTAGAGAAACTTGTGTTGAAAGATGTTAGTAGCAATGATGCGGATTGGATCCGTGATCTAAGGTTTATCCTCATTGCTGCACAGAAGAATTATGTCCTTAATGCACCGCTAGGTGACGGACCTATTGCAGGAGCAGATGCAGACGTTATGAACGTTTGGCTAGCTCAATATGATGACTACTTGATAGTTTTGTGCACCATGCTTTATGGCTTAGAATCGGGACTTCAAAGATGTATTGAACGTCATGGACCATATGAGATGTTCCAGGAGTTGAAGTTAATATTTCAAGCAAATACCCGAATTGAGAGATATGAAGTCTCCAATAAGTTCTATAGCTAAAAGATGGAGGAGAATCGCTCAACTAGTGAGCATGTGCTCAGATTGTTTGGGTACTACAATCGCTTGAATCAAGTGGGAGTTAATCTTCCAGATAAGATAGTGATTGACAGAATTTTCTAGTCACCATCACCAAGTTAGTAGAACTTCGTGATGAACTATAGTATACAAGGGATGATGAAAATGATTCCCGAGTTTTTCATGATGATGAAATCGATGAAGGTAGAAATCAAGAAAGAACATCAAGTGTTGATGGTTAACAAGACCACTAGTTTCAAGAAAAGGGCAAAGGGATAGAAGGGAACTTCAAGAAGAACGGCAAGCAAGTTGCTGCTCAAGTGAAGAAGCCCAAGTCTGGACCTAAGCCTGAGACTAACTGCTTCTACTGCAAAGAGACTGGTCACTGGAAGCAGAACTACCCCAAGTATTTGGCGGATAAGAAGGATGGCAAAGTGAACAAAGGTATATTTGATATACATGTTATTGATGTGTACTTTACTAGTGTTTATAGCAACCCCTCGGTATTTGGTACTGGTTCAGTTGCTAAGAGTAGTAACTCGAAACGGGAGTTGCAGAATAAACAGAAACTAGTTAAGGGTGAAGTGACGATGTGTGTTAAAAGTAGTTTCAAGATTGATATGATCATCATCGCACACTCCCTATACTTTCGGGATTAGTGTTGAACCTAAATAAATGTTATTTGGTGTTTGCGTTGAGCATGAATATGATTTGATCGTGTTTATTGCAATACGGTTATTCATTTAAGTAAGAGAATAAACTGTTGTTCTATTTACATGAATAAAACCTTATATGGTTACACACCCGATGAAAATGGTTCATTGGATCTCGATCGTAGTGATACACATATTCATAATATTGAAACCAAAAGATGCAAAGTTAATAATGATAGTGCAACTTATTTGTGGCACTGCCGTTTAGGTCATATTGGTGTAAAGCGCATGAAGAAACTCCATGCTGATGGGATTTTGGAATCACTTGATTATGAATCACTTAATGCTTGCGAACCATGCCTCATGGGCAAGATGACTAAGACTCCGTTCTCCGGAACAATGGAACAAGCTACTGACTTATTGGAAATAATACATACCGATGTATGCGATCCAATGAGTGTTGATGCTCGTGGCAAGTATCGTTATTTTCTGACCTTCACAAGATGATTTGAGCAGATATGGGTATATCTACTTGATGAAACATAAGTCTGAGATAGTTGAAAGGTTCAAAGAATTTCAGAGTGAAGTGGAAAAATCATCGTAACAAGAAAATAAAGTTTTTGCGATCTGATCGCACAGACGAATATTTGAGTTACGAGTTTGGCCTTCATATAAAACAATGTGGAATAGTTTCACAGCTCACGCCACCTAGAACACCACAACGTTATGGTGCGTCCGAACGTCATAACCGCACTTTATTGGATATGGTGTGATCTATGATGTCTCTTACTGATTTACCACTATTGTTTTGGGGTTATGCATTAGAGATAGCTACATTCACGTTAAAAGGGCACCATCTAAATCCGTTGAGACAACACCGTGGTTTAGCAGTAAACCTAAGTTGTCGTTTCTTAAAGTTTGGGGCTGCAATGCTTATGTGAAAAAGTTTCATCCTGATAAGCTCAAACCCAAATCGGAGAAGTGCATCTTCATAGAATACCCAAAGGAAATTGTTGGGTACACCTTCTATCATAGATCCGAAGGCAAAACATTCGTTGCTAATAATGGATCCTTTCTAGAGAAGGAGTTTCTCTCGAAAGAAGTGAGTGGGAGGAAAGTAGAACTTGATGAGGTAACTGTACCTGTTCCCTTATTGGAAAGTAGTTCATCATAGAAATCTGTTCTTATGACTACTATACCAATTAGTGAGGAAGCTAATGATGATGATCATGTAACTTCAGATCAAGTTACTACCGAACCTCGTAGGTAAAACAGAGTGAGATCCGCACCAGAGTGGTACGATAATCCTATTCTGGAGGTCGTGTTACTTGACCATGACAAACCTACAAACTATGAGGAAGCGATGATGAGCCTAGATTCCGCGAAATGGCTTGAGGCCATGAAATCTGAGATGAGATCCATGTATGAGAACAAAGTGTGGACTTTGGTGGAGTTGCCCGATGATCGGCAAGCCATAGAAAATAAATGGATCTTCAAGAGGAAGACGGACGCTGATAGTAGTGTTACTATCTACAAAGCTAGACTTGTCGAAAAAGGTTTTTGACAAAGTTCAAGATGTTGAATACAATGAGATTTTCTCACTCGTATCGATGCTTAAAAGTCTGTCCGAATCATGTTAGCAATTGCCACATTTTTGAAATCTGGCAAAAGGATGTCAAAACTACATTTCTTAATGAATTTATTAAAGAAAAGTTGTATATGATGCAACCAGAAGGTTTTGTCAATCCTAAAGGTGCTAACAAAATGTGCAAGCTCCAACGATCCATCTATGGACTGGTGCAAGCATCTCGGAGTTGGAATATGCGCTTTGATAAGTTGATCAAAGCATATAGTTTTATACAGACTTGCGGTGAAGCCTGTATTTACTAGAAAGTGAGTGGGAGCACTACAGCATTTCTGATAAGTATATGTGAATGACATATTATAGATCGGAAATAATGTAGAATTATTCTGCAAAGCATAAAGGAGTGTTTGAAAGGAGTTTTTCAAAGAAAGACCTCGGTGAAGCTGCTTACATATTGAGCATCAAGATCTATAGAGATAGATCAAGACGCTTGATAAGTTTTTTCAATGAGTACATACCTTGACAAGATTTTGAAGTAGTTCAAAATGGAACAGTCAAAGAAAGAGTTCTTGCCTGTGTTACAAGGTGTGAAATTAAGTAAGACTCAAAACCCGACCACGGCAGAAGATAGAAAGAGAATGAAAGTCATTCCCTATGCCTTGGTCATAGGTTCTATAAAGTATGCCATGCTGTGTACCAGATCTATTGTATACCCTACACTGAGTTTAGCAAGGGAGTACAATAGTGATCTAGGAGTAGATCACTGGACAGCGGTCAAAATTATCCTTAGTGGAATAAGGATATGTTTCTCGATTATGGAAGTGACAAAAAGGTTCGTCGTAAAGGGTTACGTCGATGCAAGTTTTTACACCGATCTGGATGACTCTAAGTCTCGATCTAGATACATATTGAAAGTGGGAGCAATGAGCTAGAGTAGCTCCGTGCAGAGCATTGTAGACATAGAAAATTGCAAAATACATAACGGATCTGAATGTAAAAGACCCGTTGACTAAGATTCTCTCACAAGCAAAACTGAAGGAAATATGCCCTAGAGGCAATAATAAAGTTATTATTTATTTCCTTATATCATGATAAGTGTTTATTATTCATGCTAGAATTGTATTAACCGGAAGCATAATACATGTGTGAATACATACACAAACATAGTGTCACTAGTATGCCTCTACTTGACTAGCTCGTTTATCAGAGATGGTTATGTTTCCTAGCCATGGACAAAAGAGTTGTCATTTGATTAACGGGATCACATCATTAGGAGAATGATGTGATTGACTTGACCCATTCCGTTAGCTTAGCACTTGATCGTTTAGTATGTTGCTATTGCTTTCTTCATGACTTATACATGTTCCTGTAACTATGAGATTATGCAACTCCCGTTTTCCGGAGGAACACTTTGGGTACTACCAAACGTCACAACGTAACTGGGTGATTATAAAGGAGTACTACAGGTGTCTCCGAAGGTACATGTTGAGTTGGCGTATTTCGAGATTAGGTTTTGTCACTCCGATTGTCGGAGAGGTATCTCTGGGCCCTCTCGGTAATGCACATCATTATAAGCCTTGCGAGCAATGTGACCAATGAGTTGGTTACGGGATGATGCATTACAGAACGAGTAAAGAGACTTGCTGGTGACGAGATTGAACTAGGTATTGGATACCGACGATCGAATCTCGGGCAAGTAACATACCGATGACAAAGGGAACAACGTATGTTGTTATGCGGTTTGACCGATAAAGATCTTCGTACAATATGTAGGAGCCAATATGAGCATCCAGGTCCCGCTATTGGTTATTGACCGAGAATAGTTCTAGGTCATGCCTACATAGTTCTCGAACCCGTAGGGTCCGCACGCTTAAGGTTTCGATGACAGTTATATTATGAGTTTATGAGTTTTGATGTACCGAAGGAGTTCGGAGTTCCGGATGAGATCGGGGACATGACGAGGAGTCTCGAAATGGTCGAGACATAAAGATCGATATATTGGACGACTATATTCGGAGTTCAGAAAGGTTCCGAGTGATTCGGGTATTTATCGGAGTACCGGAGAGTTACGGGAATTTGCCGGGGAGAACTATTGGGCCTTATGGGCCATACGGGAAAGAGAGAGGGGCTGCCTAGGGCAGGCCGCGCGCCCCCCCTTGCCCTAGTCCGAATTGGGCTAGGGGAAGGGGCTGCACCCCCTCCTTCCTTCCCTTCTCTCTTCCTCTTCCTTGTCTCCTACTCCTAATACATGGAAGGACTACTAGTTGGACTAGGAAAGGGGGAATCCTACTCCCGGTGGGAGTAGGACTCCCCATGGCGCGCCATAGTAGAGGGCCGGCCTCCTCCACCCTCCCTCCTTTATATACGGGGGCAGGGGGCACCCCATGGACACACAAGTTGATCTACGGATCGTTCCTTAGCCGTGTGCGGTGCCCCCTTCCACCATATTCCACCTCGGTCATATCATCGCGGAGTTTAGGCGAAGCCCTGCGCCGGTAGAACATCATCATCGTCACCACGCCGTCGTGCTGACGGAACTCATCTCCGGAGCCTTTGCTGGATCGGAGGGCCGGAGATCGTCATCGAGCTGAACGTGTGCTGAACTCGGAGGCCCCGTACGTTCGGTGCTTGGATCGGTCGGATCGTGAAGACGTACGACTACATCAACCGCGTTGTGCTAACGCTTCCTCTTACGGTCTACGAGGGTACGTGGACGAACACTCTCCCCTCTCGTTGCTATATCATCACCATGATCTTGCGTGTGCGTAGGAAATTTTTGAAATTACTACGTTCCCCAACAGTGGCATCCGAGCCTAGGTTTTTATGGTTTGATGTTATATGCACGAGTAGAACACAAGTGAGTTGTGGACGATATAAGTCATACTGCCTACCAGCATGTCATACTTTGGTTCGGCGGTATTGTTGGATGAAGCGGCCCGGACCGACATTACGCGTACGCTTACGCGAGACTGGTTCTACCGACGTGCTTTGCACACAGGTGGCTGGCGGGTGTCAGTTTCTCCAACTTTAGTTGAACCGAGTGTGGCTACGCCCGGTCCTTGTGAAGGTTAAAACAGAGTCTATTTGACAAACTATCGTTGTGGTTTTGATGCGTAGGTAAGAATGGTTCTTGCTAAGCCCGTAGCAGCCACGTAAAATTTGCAACAACAAAGTAGAGGATGTCTAACTTGTTTTTGCAGGGCATGTTGTGATGTGATATGGTCAAGACGTGATGCTATATTTTATTGTATGAGATGATCATGTTTTGTAACCGAAGTTATCGGCAACTGGCAGGAGCCATATGGTTGTCGCTTTATTGTATGAAATGCAAACGCCCTGTAATTGCTTTACTTTATCACTAAGTGGTAGCGATAGTCGTAGAAGCAATAGATGGCGTAACGACAACAATGCTACGATGGAGATCAAGGTGTCGCGTCGGTGACGATGGTGATCACGACGGTGCTTCGGAGATGGAGATCACAAGCACAAGATGATGATGGCCATATCATATCACTTATATTGATTGCATGTGATGTTTATCCTTTATGCATCTTATCTTGGTTTGATTGACGGTAGCATTTTAAGATGATCTGTCACTAATTATCAAGAAGTGTTCTCCCTGAGTATGCACCGTTGCGAAAGTTCTTCGTGCTGAGACACCACGTGATGATCGGGTGTGATAGGCTCTACGTTCAAATACAAAGGGTGCAAAACAGTTGCACACGCGGAATACTCAGGTTATATTTGACGAGCCTAGCATATACAGATATGGCCTCGGAACATGGAGACCGAAAGGTCGAGCGTGAATCATATAGTAGATATGATCAACATAGAGATGTTCACCATTGAAACTACTCCATCTCACGTGATGATCGGACATGGTTTAGTTGATTTGGATCACGTGATCACTTAGATGACTAGAGAGATGTCTGTCTAAGTGGGAGTTCTTTAGTAATATGATTAATTGAACTTAAATTTATCATGAACTTAGTCCTGGTAGTATTTTGCAAATTATGTTGTAGATCAATAGCTCGCGTTGTTGCTTTCATATGTTTATTTTGATATGTTCCTAGAGAAAACTGTGTTGAAAGATGTTAGTAGCAATGATGCGGATTGGATCCGTGATCTGAGGATTATCCTCATTGCTACGCAGAAGAATTATGTCCTTGATGCACCGCTAGGTGACAGACCTATTGCAGGAGCAGATGCAGACGTTATGAACGTTTGGCTAGCTCAATATAATGACTACTTGATAGTTTAGTGCACCATGCTTAACGGCTTAGAATCGGGACTTCAAGGACGTTTTGAACGTCATGGACCATATGAGATGTTCCAGAAATTGAAGTTGATATTTCAAGCAAATACCCGAGTGGAGAGATATGAAGTCTCCAACAAGTTCTATAGCTAAAAGATGGAGGAGAATCGCTCAACTAGTGAGCATGTGCTCAAATTGTCTGGGTACTTCAATCGCTTGAATCAAGTGGGAGTTAATCTTCCAGATAAGATAGTGATTGACAGAATTCTCTAGTCACCATCACCAAGTTAGTAGAACTTTGTGATGAACTATAGTATGCAGGGGATGACAAAAACGATTCCCGAGCTCTTCGTGATGTTGAAATCGACAAAGGTAGAAATCAAGAAAGAGCATCAAGTGTTGATGATTGACAAGACCACTAGTTTCAAGAAAAGGGCAAAGGGAAAGAAAGGGAACTTCAAGTGGAAAGACAAGCAAGTTGTCACTCCTGCGAAGAAGCCCAAAGCTGGACCATAGCCTGAAACTGAGTGTTTACACTGCAAAGGAAATGGTCACTGGAAGCAGAAATGCCCTGAATATTTGGTGGATAAGAAGGATGGCAAAGTGAACAAGGGTATATTTGATATACAGATTATTGATGTGTGCCTTACTAGTGTTTATAGTAGCCCCTGAGTATTTGATACTTGTTCGGTTGCTAAGATTAGTAACTCGAAACAGGAGTTACAGAATAAACAGAGACTAGTTGAAGGGGAAGTGACGATGAGTGTTGGAAGTAGTTCCAAGATTGATATGATCATCATCGCACACTCCCTATACTTTCGGGATTAGTGTTAAACCTAAATAAATGTTATTTGGCATTTGCGTTGAGCATGAATATGATTTGATCATGTTTATTGCAATACGGTTATTCATTTAAAGTCAGAGAATAATTGTTGTTCTGTTTACATGAATAAAACCTTCAATGGTCATACACCCAATGAAAATAGTTTGTTGGATCTCGATCGTAGTGATACACATATTCATAAAATTGATGCCAAAAGATGCAAAGTTAATAATGATAGTGCAACTTATTTGTGGCACTGCCGTTTGAGTCATATCGGTGTAAAGCGCATGAAGAAACTCCATAAAGATGGATTTTCGGATTCACTTGGTTATGAATCATTTGATGCTTGCGAACCGTGCCTTTTGGGCAAGATGACTAAAACTCCGTTCTCCGGAACAATGGAACGAGCTACTGACTTATTGGAAATAATACATACCGATGTATGCGATCCAATGAGTGCTGATGCTCGTGGCAAGTATCGTTATTTTCTAACCTTCACAAGATGATTTGAGCAGATATGGGTATATCTACTTGATGAAACATAAGTCTGAAATAGTTGAAAGGTTCAAAGAATTTCAGAGTGAAGTGGAAAAATCATCGTAACAAGAAAATAAAGTTTCTGCGATCTGATCGCGGAGACAAATATTTGAGTTACGAGTTTGGTCTTCAATTAAAACAATGTGGAATAGTTTCACAGCTCACGCCACCTGGAACACCACATCGTTATGGTGTGTCCGAACATCGTAACCGCACTTTATTTGATATGGTGCGATCTATGATGTCTCTTTACCACTATCGTTTTGGGGTTATGCATTAGAGACAGCTGCATTCACGTTTTAAAATAGGACACCATCTAAATCCGTTGAGACGACACCGTATGAACTATGGTTTAGCAGTAAACCTAAGCTGTTGTTTCTTAAAGTTTGGGGCTGCGATGCTTATGTGAAAAAGTTTCATCCTGATAAGCTCGAACCCAAATCGGAGAAGTGCGTCTTCATAGAATACCCAAAGGAAATTGTTGGGTACACCTTCTATCACAGATCCGAAGGCAAGACATTCGTTGCTAAAATGGATCCTTTCCAGAGAAGGAGTTTCTCTCGAAAGAAGTGAGTGGGAGGAGAGTAGAACTTGATGAGGTAATTGTGCCTTCTCCCTTATTGGAAAGTAGTTCATCACAGAAATCAGTTCCAGTGATTCCTACACCAATTAGTGAGGAAGTTAATGATAATGATCATCAAACTTCAGATCAAGTTGCTACCAAACCTCGTAGGTCTTCCAGAGTAAGATCCGCACCAGAGTGGTACGGTAATCATGTTCTGGAAGTCATGTTACTAGACCATGATGAACCTACAAACTATGAGGAAGCGATGATGAGCCCAGATTCCACGAAATGGCTTGAGGCCATGAAATCTGAGATATGATCCATGTATGAGAACAAAGTGTAGACTTTGATTGACTTGCCCGATGATCGGTGAGTCATTAAGAATAAATGGATCTTCAAGAGGAAGACGGACGTTGATAGTAGTATTACTATCTACAAAGCTAGACTTGTCGAAAAAGGTTTTTTGACAAAGTTCAAGGTGTTGAATACGATGAGATTTTCTTACTCGTATCGATGCTTAAAAGTCTGTCCAAATCATGTTAGCAATTGCCACATTTTATGAAATTTGGCAAATGGATGTCAAAACTACATTCCTTAATGAATTTATTAAAGAAGAGTTGTATATGATACAACCAGAAGGTTTTGTCAATCCTAAAGGTGCTAACAAAATGTGCAAGCTCCAGCGATCCATCTATGGACTGGTGCAAGCATCTCAGAGTTGGAATATACGCTTTGATAAGTTGATCAAAGCATATAGTATTATATAGACTTGCGGTGAAGCCTGTATTTACAAGAAAGTGAGTGGGAGCACTATAGCATTTCTGATAAGTATATGTGAGTGACATATTGCTGATCGGAAATAATGTAGAATTATTCTGCAAAGCATGAAAGGATACTTGAATAAGAGTTTTTCGAAGAAAGACCTCAGTAAAACTACATACATATTGAGCATCAAGATCTATTGAGATAGATCAAGACGCTTGATAAGATTTTCAATGAGTACATACCTTGACAAGATTTTGAAGTAGTTCAAAATGGAACAGTCAAAGAAAGAGTTCTTGCATGTGTTGCAAAGGTATGAAATTGAGTAAGACTCAAATCCCGACCACAGCAGAAAATAGAAAGAGAATGAAAAGTCATTCCCTATGCCTCAGTCATAGGTTCTATAAAGTATGCTATGCTATGTACCAGACCTATTGTATACCTTGCTCTGTATTTGACAAGGGAGTACAATAGTGATCTAGGAGTAGATCACTGGACATTGGTCAAGAATATCCTTAGTGAGGACTAAGGAAATATTTCTCGATTATGGAGGTGATAAAAGAGCCCGTCGTAAAAGTTATCTCGGTGCAAGTTTTCACACCGATCCAGATGACTCTAAGTCTCAATCTGGATACATATTGAAAGTGGGAGCGATTAGCTAGAGTAGCTCCGTGCAGAGCATTGTAGACATAGAATATTTGCAAAATACATACGGCTCTGAATGTGACAGACCCGTTGACTGAGCTTCTCTCACGAGCAAAATATGATCACACCTTAGTACTCTTTGGGTGTTAATCACATAGCGATGTGAACTAGATTATTGACTCTAGTAAACCCTTTGGATGTTGGTCACATGATGATGTGAACTATGGGTGTTAATCATATACAGATATGAATATTGGTGTTAAATCACATCGCGATGTGAACTAGATTATTGACTCTAGTGCAAGTGGGAGACTGAAGGAAATATGCCCTAGAGGCAATAATAAAGTTATTATTTATTTCCTTATTTCATGATAAATGTTTATTATTCATGCTAGAATTGTATTAACCGGAAACATAATACATGTGTGAATACATAGACAAACATAGTGTCACTAGTATGCCTCTACTTGACTAGCTCGTTTATCAGAGATGGTTATGTTTCCTAGCCATGGACAAAAGAGTTGTCATTTGATGTAACGCCCCAAATGTAACTTGCCATATTTGTAATCAAACTCTTGCCATTTCCGGCTATGTGCTATGATATTCCCTTCGTGGTTGGGTTCTCTCCGTTTTGCATTTTGGTCATGTCATGCATTTCATATCATGTCATCATGTGCATCGCATTTGCATACGCGTTCGTCTCATAAATCCGAGCATCTTTCCCGTTGTCCGTTTTGCAATCCGGCGCTCCTATGTCTCCCGGCGTTTCCTTTTACATTTCTTCGTGAGCGGGTTTTAAACATTCTCGGAATGGACCGAGGTTTGACATGTGGCCTTGGTATAGCACCGGTAGACCGCCTGTCAAGTTTCGGGTCAATCGGAGTTCGTTTGGTACTCCAACGGTTAACTGGGTAAACGTGAAGGCCTCGTGTGTGTTGCAGCCCTAAACCCCTTCAAAACAGCCCTATAACCCATCTAAGTCACTCCCATGTCCTCCGCCGTTCGATCACGGTCGCGTGGGCGAAAACCGCACTCCGTTTGGATCCTCCTAGCTCCTCCTAGCTATAAAAACGCCTCCCCCGTCCAAATCTGGGAGAGAAACAACCCCGAAACCCTAATTCTCCTCGATCCGCGCGCCTCTCTCTCTCCTGCCCGCCGCCGGTGCGCCCTCGGGCCAGTGGGAGCGCGCCATGTGGCGCCCGCGCCTCCCCACCGCCGCCGAAGCCCGCCGGGGCCCGGACCGGGCCCTCCCGGCCCGCGCGCGGCCGCCGCCCGCCCGGCTCTGCCCCGCGCGCCGCACCCCGCCGCTCCTCCCTCCGCGTCGTGCCCCGCCGTCGCCGGAGCTCGCCCGCGCCGCACCTCTCCGCCGCCCCCGCACCGGCGCCGCCTCGCCCCGCCGCCGCCGTCGCCTCCCGGCGTCGCCGCGCCGCGCCCGCGTCGTCCCCGCCGTCCCGGCGCCCCTGTGGTGCCTCCCCACCTCGCCGTCGCCGCCTCGGCTTCCGCGCCGTCGCCGGAGTCGCCAGATCCGATCTGGATCCCGGATCGGTTGACTTCTTCCTCCCCTCGTTTTATTTCTAAGTCTTTAATCTCATCATCATCATGCCTTGTTCATCCTGTGATATCTTTGCATCCGTAGCTCCGTTTCGCCCGTATAATATATCGTTTTGTTGGCCTCGAAGAGTACATCATTTTGTTCCATTGCATCATTCTCATTTGAGGTCATCTTGATGCCCGAAATTCTGTTAGAAGAGGGCTAGTTGATGTTAGTTGCTGAATCGTTTCTGAACATGCACTTTTGTCATTTTTGCCATGATTGATGTGTACCTCCTATGAAGTTGAGTCCTACATGAGTTTTCTAATATGCCATGTTACCCATCCAGAGGATTTTGCCATGTATTTTTATGATCTACGTGGTGACTAGCACAAGCATGCAAACTAGGAGTCTTGATGTTGCTGATTTCAGAGACTTAGCGATTTCACTAAGTCCCTGACTGCCGTTTTTTTCATGCCATGTATTCATGTTGTTTCTGAGAGATCTATGCATAATTTGAGCATGATCAGTAAGGGAGTTTTGAACTTGAGTATTTGCTTAATTCATCCATGCCTTTGTTTGCAATTATGGAGTGCCATAGCTTGAGTCAATCAAGCTCTACTTTTGCTTCAAAATGTTGCTGGCAGATTGCTTACATGTTATTCGATTTTGCCAAGCTTGGTGTAGTTGATCCTTGCATGATATGATGTTATTCTTGCCCTGTCTAGTTACTATGCCATGTCTTATTGATGTATGTATGCTTATTTTATCATGAATTGCTCTGTAGTGAGTGCATCGAGCTCACGAACATGCCTAGTCGTTAACAGTTTTCTGCCATGTCCAGTTTTCCGCTAAGTCTGAAACCTGTAACGAAACTTGCTTATTTGTCATGGGTGTAATCATATTTTCTGGTCCTTTTTGTCTTGTGTTCAGTAAGGGACTTTTGTCAAGTGCTATGAGCAGATTCATGCCATGCCTTACATTGCTATGTTCTGAACCTGTAGCATGTTGTTTCGTTGCTCCGAACATGTCATCCTGATGTTAGTTTCTGCTTCTTGTTATTTTCACTAAGTCTGTGAACCTGTTATCGTTTGCACTTTTGCCATGCTTGTTTGGACCTGTTTTGATGTGATTGAGCCGTAGCTCAGTGTTCATATTTTGTCGAGCATCTTGAGTAGATTACTGTCATATGCTTTGTTGTCATGTTTGGGTGGAGTAGATTAATTATTTGTTGCTTGCTAAGTAGCATCATGCTGTTTATGGCAGATTCGTGTCATTCTTATATTGCTTGCCATTTGCAAACCGTGCATCCGATTCCGGTAAACTTTATATCGATTTCAACCGAAATCACCTCATCTATCCAGTGGCATGCTTGGTTTGACAAGATTATGCCCTGTTCCCCCTTGTCCTTCCGGAGCATGCATTCGCATTGCAAATCACCTCTCGCATATCATGCCATGTTTTGCATCATGTTGCTTGCGCATTGCATCGTGGTTGATATTGGTTCCTTTGCTTGTTTTCTTGTCTTGGGTAGAGCCGGGAGACGAGTACGTGAACGAGGAACCTGTTGAGAACGCTTACGAGGACCAAGCTTTCGACAACTCTGAGAACCTTGCAGGCAAGATGACCATACCCTCGAAATCACTTCTATCTTTGCTTGCTAGATTGCTCGCTCTTTTGCTAAGCCTATGCTGCAATACCTACCACTTGCTATATCATGCCTCCTATATTGCCATGTCAGCCCCTAACCATCCATGTCCTAGCAAACCGTTGTTTGGCTATGTTACTGCTTTGCTCAGCCCCTCTTATAGCGTTGCTAGTTGCAGGTGAAGATGAAGTTTGTTCCTTGTTGGAACATGATCTTGTTGTTCCTTGTTGGAACATGTTTACTTGTTGGGATATCACAATACCTCTTATTTAATTAATGCATCTATATACTTGGTAAAGGGTGGAAGGCTCGGCCTTATGCCTGGTGTTTTGTTCCACTCTTGCCACCCTAGTTTCCGTCATACCGGTGTTATGTTCCCGGAGTTTGCGTTCCTTACACGGTTGGGTGATTTATGGGACCCCCTTGACAGTTCGCTTTGAATGAGACTTTTCCAGCAAGGCCCAACTTTGGTTTTACCATTTGCCACCACCTACCCTTTTTCCCCCGGGTTTTCGCGAGCCCGAGGGTCATCTTTATTTTAGCCCCCCCCCCCCGGGCCAGTGCTTCTCTAAGTGCTGGTTCGAACCGAGCAGCCTGCGGGGCCACCTCGTGGCAACTCGAGGGCTGGTTTTACTCGTAGCTTGACTTATCCGGATGTGCCCTGAGACCGAGATATGTGCAGCTCCTATCAGGATTTGTTGGCACAATCGGGTGGCTTTGCTGGACTTGTTTTGTTGCTGCCGAGATGTCTTGTAGTCCGGGATTCCGAGATTGATCGGGTCTTCCCGGTAGAAGGTATATCCTTCGTTGACCGTGAGAGCTTATCATGGGCTAAGTTGGGACACCCCTGCAGGGTATTATCTTTCGAAAGCCGTGCCCGCGGTTATGAGGCAGATGGGAATTTGTTGATGTCCGGTTGTAGAAAACCCGAAGTTGACCTTAACTAAAACACATCAACCGCGTGTGTAACCGTGATGGTCTCTTCTCGGCGGGGTCCGGGAAGTGAACACGGTTGTTGGAGTTATGCCTGACGTAGGTTGTTTCAGGATCACTTCTTGATCACTTCTAGTTTCTCGACCGTGCTTTGCCTTCTCTTCTCGCTCTCTCTTGTGCTGTAGCCACCATATGCTAGTCGTTTGTTGCAGCTCCACCTCACAAACCCCTTTCCCACCTTTAAGCTTAAATAGTCTTGATCTCGCGGGTGTGAGATTGCTGAGTCCCCGTGGCTCACAGATATTATCACCTCAGTTGCAGGTACCAACGATGTCAGTGCTGATGACGCGACCGAGCTCACTTGGGAGTTCGATGAGGAACGTGGCCGTTACTATGTTTCTTTTCCAGATGATCAGTAGTGGAGCCCAGTTGGGTGATCCGGGGATCTGTTTAGCATTTGGGGTAGTCTTCTTTCATTTTGGTGCCGTAGTCGGACCTTGAGTGTAATCTGTTTGATGGATGTTATTTATGTACTTGTGTGAAGTGGCGATTGTAAGCCAACTATGTATCTTTCCCCTTTATTTATTACATGGATTGTGTGAAGATTACCTCACTTGCGACATTGCTTTCAATGCGGTTATGCCTCTAAGTCGTGCCTCGACACGTGGGAGATATAGCCGCATCGAGGGCGTTATATTTGATTAACGGGATCACATCATTAGGAGAATGATGTGATTGACTTGACCCATTCCGTTAGCTTAGCACTTGATCGTTTAGTATGTTGCTATTGCTTTCTTCATGACTTATACATGTTCCTGTAACTATGAGATTATGCAACTCCCGTTTACCGGAGGAACACTTTGGGTACTACCAAACGTCACAACGTAACTGGGTGATTATAAAGGAGTACTACAGGTGTCTCCGAAGGTACATGTTGAGTTGGCGTATTCCGAGATTAGGTTTTGTCACTCCGATTGTCGGAGAGGTATCTCTGGGCCCTCTCGGTAATGCACATCATTATAAGCCTTGCAAGCAATGTGACAAATGAGTTGGTTACGGGATGATGCATTACAGAACAAGTAAAGAGACTTGCCAGTGACGAGATTGAACTAGGTATTGGATACCGACGATCGAATCTCGGTCAAGTAACATACCGATGACAAAGGGAACAACGTATGTTGTTATGCGGTTTGACCGATAAAGATCTTCGTAGAATATGTAGGAGCCAATATGAGCATCCAGGTCCCGCTATTGGTTATTGACCGAGAATAGTTGTAGGTCATGTCTACATAGTTCTCGAACCCGTAGGGTCCGCACGCTTAAGGTTTCGATGACAGTTATATTATGAGTTTATGAGTTTTGATGTACCGAAGGAGTTCGGAGTCCCGGATGAGATCGGGGACATGACGTGGAGTCTCGAAATGGTCGAGACGTAAAGATCGATATATTGGACGACTATATTCGGAGTTCAGAAAGGTTCCGAGTGATTCGGGTATTTATCGGAGTACCGGAGAGTTACGGGAATTCGCCGGGGAGAAGTATTGGGCCTTATGGGCCATACGGGAAAGAGAGAGGGGCTACCTAGGGAAGGCCGCGCGCCCCCCTTGCCCTAGTCCGAATTGGGCTACGGGAAGGGGCCGCACCCCCTCCTTCCTTCCCTTCTCTCTTCCCCTTCCTTGTCTCCTACTCCTAATACATGGAAGGACTACTAGTTGGACTAGGAAAGGGGGAATCCTACTCCCGGTGGGAGTAGGACTCCCCATGGCGCGCCATAGTAGAGGGCCGGCCTCCTCCTCCCTCCCTCCTTTATATACGGGGGAAGGGGGCACCCCATGGACACACAAGTTGATCTACGGATCGTTCCTTAGCCGTGTGCGGTGCCCCCTTCCACCATATTCCACCTCGGTCATATCGCCGCGGAGTTTAGGCGAAGCCCTGCGCCGGTAGAACATCATCATCGTCACCACGCTGTCGTGCTGACGGAACTCATATCCGGAGCCTTTGCTGGATCGGAGGGCCGGAGATCGTCATCAAGCTGAACGTGTGCTGAACTCGGAGGCCCCGTACGTTCGGTGCTTGGATCGGTCGGATCGTGAAGACGTACGACTACATCAACCGCGTTGTGCTAACGCTTCCACTTACGGTCTACGAGGGTACGTGGACGAACACTCTCCCCTCTCGTTGCTATATCATCACCATGATCTTGCGTGTGCGTAGGAAATTTTTTAAATTACTACGTTCCCCAACAGTATTTTTGTTTGTAATTTTCTCATCCATTCGTAAGTGTTACACAAATAATATTCCTTTTGTACAAACGTCTCTCACAATAATTTTTTTAACTTTCTCCGACCAAGGACTTGAACTTGTAACAACAAAACTTTTAGCATTTGCTTTTTTGTTCTTTTTTAATACAAAATGCAAATCGTGTAGTACATAAACTTCTCGCAGTTATCAACCTGAACCTCTCACGGTTACGTGAAATATTTTGAGTTTTTTTATGAATTTTTTAATCTGATTTTTCTTAATCTTTTTTATGAATTTTGAAACGCTCTATTTTTAATAGTTGAACTTCTTGTTTCCATTATTTAATAACGAGGAAAATATGAGTTTTTCTATAATCATCGAACTTCTCCATCTTTTTAATATGGCCTTCCTGGTTTTATTTCTTAATCCTTTTTAATGAAATTTTGAACGTTATATTTTTAAAAGTTGAACTTCTTGTTTTTTATTTTTAAACTTCTTGTTTCCATTCTTTAATAACGAGGATAATCAGAGTTTTCAATAATCAACGAACTTCTCCATCTTTTTAATATGGACTTCCTGGTTTTATTTTTTCCATCTTTTTTATTTGTTAATTAAACATCAAACTTCTACCCGTTTTTAAATTGAACTTTCGTGTTTTATTCTTCAGTAACGAGAAAAAATGTGTTTTTAATGTACATTGAATTACTCTATTTTTTAAAATTGAACTTCCTAATTTTTTTAAAAACGGGGGAAATCGTTTTTATAACTTTTTTTGTTGTTCCCTTATTTTAATTTGAACTTATTAGTCATTCTTTAGAAGGAGAATCTGAGGTTTTTATAAACTTTGAAGTTCTCTATTATTTTAATTTGAACTTCTTAGTTTATTTCTTTAGTAACAAGGAAAATTGAGTTTTTTGAAGTTCTTTGTTTTAAAATTTTGAACTTCTTGGTTTTATTTTTTAATAATGTGAAAGATCCGATTTTTTTATAGACATCGAACTTCACCTTTTTTAAAATTTGAACTTCTCAGTTTTATTGGTTAGTAATGGGGAAAAAGTTTTTATATAAACAATGATACTACACCGTTATTTCAATTTGAACTTCTTATTTTTATAGAACAGGGGAAATCAGTTTTGTATAATATTTTAAAATGCTCCTCTTTTTTAATTTGAACTTCTCTGTTTTTTTTACAAACGGGAAAAATCCGTTATAAAGATTTTTGAACTACTTTTTTTACCTTCTTGCTCAAATTTTGTGAACTTCCAAATTTGTCTTTTAGATATTAGAAACTTCATATATTTTAACATTGACCTGTTTTTGATTTTACATTTGAACATCTTATAGAATTTTGTCGCGACATTTTATGCATTTTTTGCTTTTTGGTGAAATGGCCTAGGCAGGCCCTTTTTTCATTTGATGATTTTTATTCTGTACGTGATACACGTGAACTTCGGAATTTGTGAAACATTGCCTTCACATGCGATTAATTTTTTGAACCTTGTTTTCTTATTGAACTTTTTTTGAATTGCTCATTTTGTTTTAATTTGACATCTATATTTTTTTACAGAAATCAAATGCATGTATTATCTTTTATTTGGGTTATTTTTTTGAAAAAAAGGAAATCCATGGTGAAAATTTTATACACGTGTAATATTTTCTTCGAACTATCTAATTACTTAAATTTACTTAGTTAACATTTTTTGGGCGAGGCTTGTTTTCTTCTGTGTATAAATTTTTAACTGCTCCATCTTTTAATTTTGGACTTCCGCATTCCTTCTAGAAATGGGTAAAATCGGTTTTCATTTTTGTCTCTATTTGAATCAGGACTCCGTGTTTTGTGTGAACACTAAGAGGTTTAGTTGCTTTACAATTTTTAACATCAAAGTGATCGCTTTTTTTAGATTGAACTTTTGTTATTTTTAAATGTTATTTTTAGCTCGTGGGTTTTATTTTGACCACTAGATCTTTTTTACTTTCTTCTGCCTTGCATTTAATATTTGAACTTCAGGTGTTCACTACGCAAAGTGGACTTTTGTTTTCTCTATGTCTTTTCCTAAAATGAATAAATTGAACTTCTGCTATTTTTTCTACTAGGCTCCTATTTAGCTTTATTTTTGTTATGAACAACAGAGTTGAAAGATGCAAGTTTTAGAGCTGATCCGTGACCACTTGATAATAAAATGCTTCTCTTTTCTCTGAACCACAAGTTCTCTAATTCACCGAGTAGTAATATATGCACATACCCCCGTTCACCACACACTTCTTATCCACACCACGAGGCCTTGTCCCTTTTGACCTTTTTCTTCTTCGTCTTCTGCCTTTTGCCTTCTTCTTTGTACACCCAAATTGACAGCAAGTTCAAAGAAAAGACTCACTAAGCAAAGCCAGCCGTCGGGTGCATTAGCCTTACATCGGGAGAGCCACAAAAAATAGACTGTTTGGACAGGCGCCACCGAAGCCACCGAGCGCCATGCGCAGCTGCAGGAGAGACTCGGCGGAAGGTCGAAGAGAGGAGCCAGGGAAGGTCTCCCGTGGAGAGAACAAGGAAGATTTGTTTCTAATTTGCCAATCCGTTGAATCCGCCCATCACTGAACCTGCAAGTGGACGGAGAATTCCTCCACACTGGGCACAAAATGCACAAACACATCGCTACTATTTTTTGTGAAGTTCAAGTGCAGAAAGATGATTCTCCTGCACATTACATCCAACGTCTAGCATGCCCAAAATAGGAACAGACGGATTTTACATGTCTAGTAGATCAATCAGGGATCAATTAAACTCATGTGAACTGAAGTATCACCAAACGAAAAATATAGTCAGAAAAATCTGAACGTGAACCTCCTGTGAGTGTTGGCAGTCGAAGGAAGAAACAGAGAGAAAGCGTGGTGGCCCGAGACCTCAAGGAATATAGGGAAAATCTATCCTACCACTTGTCTCATATACTACCATGTGAAACTATATATACTATTTTATTATTTTAAATATGTTCATATAATATATCTAAGATATTTCAAAGCAAGTTACATGAAAAAATTGCATATGAGCTCATAGTTTTTTTTATATTTGTGAAATACGTACATATTTGTACGTAAAAAAGAGCATACTCAAAAAATGGTACATACTACCTAAAAATTAGTATATATATACTACCTAATCATTGTTATATACTATATACTACACGTACATACTTTCGGTTTCGACAAATACTATATACAACATACAAAACGCAAGTGATGGTAATTACCACTGCTTGTAGGAATATTAGCAGAATAAATATTCTGCACACCATTTCCATACTGCATGCTGAACGCAAGTGCACGTCATTATTTGAACCAAGTGTGCTGCAGCACTCACACGAGTGAACTTCTCGTCGAAAAAAACTGCACGCGTTATTTTTTTCGGTACTGTTTTTGCTCTAATTTTTTAACCGTTTATCGGAATTAGGCGTGTAATATATCGTTGAAAAGCTATGGATTAGGCACAACTTCGATATGTTGAACACTTTTCGAGATTCCACACGGTTTAAGAGCAGTTTTGAAAATGGTGTGGCCCATGACGGTGGCAGCGAGCGTTTTTTTGGGATTTCTTCTAATCCGCTTGTCGGAATAAAGCAAACGATATGCCGTTGGATAGATATCGTCGAGGCGCATCTTTTTGATATCTATCATTTTCTCTAACTCGTTACGGTTTAAGAGCAGTTTCAAATTTACAAAATCGCGGAATTCTGTTTTTCAAATTTTTTCAAATTTTCAGCACTGTTTTCACTCCAGTTTTTGAACCGTTTGTCGAAACGAGGCGTGTGATATACCGTTGGAAAGCTACGAACGAGGCGCAACTTTCGTATGTTGAAATAGTTTTGAAATTCCTTACGGCTTTAAGTTAATTATGAAAATCATGCGGCGGACGACGAGTGGCAGCGGCCGTTTTTGGCGAAATTTTTACAAACTGTTTGTCGAAATGATTCAAATGATATGCCATTGGAAATATATCGATGAGACGCAACTTTTTCATTTAGAACACACTCTCTAATTCCTTACGGTTTAAGAGCAGTTTTAAATTTACCGAAATGCGGACACTCTGTTTTTCGTGACACCCAAATCGACGAGTGAACTTCATCCGACAGAAAACCGCACTGCTGATCGAAAATCGCACTTCATCAGACAGGCAAGCGAACTTCTTGATTTCTTTTTATTTACACGTAAATTTTCTCATGCGAGGAAGTGGACGGGACTTCACATCAGGCGTAAGTGAACCCCACAAGTATGGAAAAGTAAACCGCATTACTTTATTTGTCGTTTCGGTAACATTTTTTCCTTTGCACTTACAAGATGAACAACATCAGACACCCGACCGCACTGCTTCAGTTAGAAAACCGCACTGCATCAAATGGTCACTTACAAGATGAACAACATCAGACACCCGACTGCACTGCTTCAGTTAGAAAACCACACTGCATCAAATGGTCAAGTGAACGGCATTACTTTTTTTTCGTTTCTCTACCATTTTTTATTTAACACATCATTGCACTTCATTTCCTTCTTTATTTTTTTGTTTGGAGTTTTGGATTTCCACATTGGTGAGTTGTACACGTGCGAAGAAGCGAACCACATGGTCGAGGGAAATGAGCCGCAACACAATTCAAAATGAACTTCTTTGGTAAATAATTTTCAAACGCGCCCATATAACTTTTATACATAAAAGCATCAAACACGGAAAACACCATTTTTGCACTGCATGTCCACATGGTCGAAACTGCATGCTCATATCTGAACATCACCATGTTTCACTGCAATCAAATGAGTCCCTATAATCTTTATACAAAAAAATCCACACTACACTGAAACATCGGATATGGACGTAAATTTTTCTCGGACGAGAAAGTGGACCGCACTACTTCATTTGGTCGTTTTCGTAGCATTTTTTCTGCACCTCACGTTAAGAGGAAGTGAACCTCAACACTATCGGTAGTGAACCGCATGAGTTTCTGTTGTATTTTTTTCAAACTTTTTATGAACGAGAGTGGACGAGGGAGTGTACGCATTAATCTGTGTCCAATTGTGTCCTTTAAAGTTTTTCAACAAAACAAAAAAAGTGAACCTCTACAACACGACATTTTCATGTTTTGAATCGCATGGAGGAGGCAAGAGAACTGCATTAGTCTTCTGACCAAAATATTACTTTTTACTTTTTTTAGCAACGCCTACTACGAGGTGAACTTCATCGCCCTTTTTCTGCAAAGGGCACCACCAAGGTTTTCGTAATGAACTGCATCGATTTAACAAATTTTAAACCAGTCCATAAAAATTAGTACAAAACAACTCCTCCAGAAGTAATAAAAGGTGAACTCTTTTGTACATTTTGCGTACAGCTTTGACCGAAGCTGTTTCGACAAACCTAAATAGACTCCTCGTGGCTTTATTAGCAGAGAAGTGTACCCCAAATTCTTGTCACAAAACAAGAGTGAGAAAAAAGTTTACTTTCGGACTGAAACGTACTAAAGGAAAAGTAAGAGTTGTAGGGGGAATAAGAGGCTTGCTGAGATTGCTCCAACATGGCGAAGTGGACTGCAGGGCGGCATAGATGTGGAAGCCGACGGAGGGGTTTACAACTAACTGCATGTCAGGGCCTGCTTTACCTCTCGCCAATAGGTGCCTCCGATGAGCACAAGCTGGAACGAGGCCACCGCCGATCCACCATAGCATTTTTGCTGCTGAACCGCATGGCTACAGATCCCGAACTGCACGCCAGCAAAAACCAAAACATCGTGAGAACATTTTTCACTTCAGTGCGGATGACATCGATGGCAACCGAAACGAATTGAATGTTAAGGGAGAAGAGAGCTGCAAGGGGGAAGGGGTTGCTTCGGCGAATTGAATCCCAGAGGAAGGGGGTGCGATAGCCGGTCCTAGCGTCATGGTCAGGGCTCGCCGTAGGTGCTCCGCGAGGTCGAGCTTGACGAGCGCGGCCACCGGCAGGGAGGCGGCCAGGGATAAGGCGCGGGAGGGCAGGGGGGCTCAGATCCGTCGATCGCCGAGGTCCAGGTGGAGCCTGGTGGCTTCCCCAACCTCCCTGGGGGGCGTGGTGGCCGGATCTGGTGCCGGTCGCCGCATGCGGGAGGTTTCGTGGCGGCGCATCTCGCGGGGTGGACTGGCGGGAGGAGGGCGGAGCAAGGCTGTCGGCGTTTGATGGAGCATCGGGGAGGGTGGTGGCGGCCGCGTATGGAGGTGGCGTCAGGCTGGGTCGGTAGAGGCAGCTAGGCGAGGGACCTCTCCGCGGCGCGGCAGTGGGCGGTGCACCGGTCAGGCGATGGGTGGTGCGGTGGGAGGCGGAAGCCTAGAGAGGGGGGGGCTGCGGATGGGCGGCACGGCGGCGGCCTGGGTAGGGGAGGAGGGGCAGTGGCGGCCAGGGAAGGGTCGGCGCTCCGGCGGCCTGGGAGGGGCCGCGGCCGATAGAAGGTGGAGGGTGGGGGTGGAGGCTTGCGGTGGGTGGTCGGCCTGTTCGGGGGAAAAGGTGGATAAGGCAGGAGCAGTTTTCTTTTTCTTATGTTTATGCGGTTCGGGTCGGGATAGCGAGGCAGCTCGGTACTGTTAGCAGAATAAGGGTTTGGTGTGCAGAATAAGACTCTAGAGGGTGCTATCATAATAGACCCACCCTATATATACAGACGGTCTATTCTGCTAATATTAGCAGAATAACTATTCTGTACACCATTTTCGCACTGCATGCTGAACGCAAGTGCACGTCATTCTTTGAACCAAGTGTGCTGCAGTACTCACAAGAGTGAACTTCTCGTCCGGAAAAACTGCACGCGTTATTTTTTCGTTACTGTTTTTGCTCTCTAATTTTTTAACCGTTTATCGGAATGAGGCGTGTAATATACCGTTCAAAAGCTATGGATTAGGCGCAACTTCGACATGTTGAACACTTTTCGAGATTCCGCACGTTAAGAGCAGTTTTGAAAATGGTGCGGCCCATGACGAGTGGCAGCGAGCGTTTTTTCGCGATTTCTTCTAAACCGCTCATCGGAATGAAGCAAACGATATGCTGTTGGATAGATATCGTCGAGGCGCATCTTTTTTTATATAATTTTTTCTCTAATTCCTTACGGTTTAAGAGCAGTTTCAAATTTACTAAATCGCGGAATTCTGTTTTTTAAATTTTTCAAATTTTCGGTACTGTTTTCGCTCTAGTTTTTTAATCGTTTATCGAAACGAGCCGTGTAATATATCGTTGAAAAGCTATGGACGAGGCACAACTTTCATATGTTGCAATGTTTTTGAGATTCCTTACGGTTTTAAGTTAATTTTGAAAATCGTGTGGTGGACGACGAGTGACAGCTGCTGTTTTTTGCAAAAAATTTACAAACCGCTGCTCGGAATGATTCAAACGATACGCCGTTGGAGAGGTATCGATGAGGCGCAACTTTTTCATGTAGAACACTCTCTCTAATTCTTTACGGTTTAAGAGCAGTTTTAAATTTACCGAAACGCGGACACTCTGTTTTTCGCAACACCCAAATCGACGTGCGTACTTCATCCGACTGAAAACCACACTGCATCGGACAAAACGCCGCACTGCATTAGACGGGTAAGAGAACTGCATGGTTTCCTTTTTGTGGGACGTAAATTTTTGAAGACGAGGAAGAAAACCGCATTGCTTTTAGACGGAAAAGCGCACTACATCAAAGAGTCAAGCGAACTTCATGATTTTCTTGTCGGGCGTAATTTTTCTCAGATGAGCTTTTGTGAGTTTTTGTCGTCATTTTTTATGAAAGAACGCACTGCTTCGAACGGAAAACCGCACTGCATCAGAAAGTCAAGCGAACTTCATGATTTCTTTTTGTTGGACGTAAATTTTCTCGAACGAGTTTTTGTTTTCTTTTTTTAAACATTTTTTTAAACGAGAGTGGACCGCAGAGACGAGTGCAAATGAACCTCGACATACATGGAAGTGAACCACATTACTATTTTTTGTTTCGCTAATTTTTTTCACACTTCCACGCTTTGTGCAAGTGAATAACATCACTATAAAAACTGAACCACATTCGAGGACCAAACGCACTCCAAGTGTTGATGTACTCGACTGAATTTTGAGACACACAAAAGAAATCGCACTTCATTCAGAGGGGGAATGAGCTGCTACACAAATTGTAGTGACCTACTTCTTATTTCTTTTTCACATAATAAAGAACAAGATGAATGCCAACTTGGAAGAAAGAAGAAAATGAAGCTTCGTATTCTTTTGTCTTGCTTTTTTTGTTTTTCGAGTAAACTGCAGATGTTTGTCGCTTGCGTACTGCACGTCAGTGATGAACACATGAATTTATGCCCAGCGGCCAAGGCCCACATGGACCGCGTCACGGCCATTGTAGTGTATGGCCTCCGGCATAGCCACCGTCTCCTGCAGCTCTGGCCTACGCCACATTTCTTTCCTGCAGAAATCAGTGCACTAATGTCTCAAAAAAAACAAATCAGTGCATTGAACCTTAGGAGAAAAACAACAAATGGACTGCATCTGCATAAGGGGGAGAAATTGGGCTCACCGAAGTGCACTGCTATGTGACGGGCACGATGGAGAGGACCCAGAGGAGTCGTCGAATTTGCACGGGACTGCTGAACCACTGCACGCATGCGTCTGAGCTGCACGTCCATGGTTGTCGAGCTGCAAGTCCACGCCCAAGACTGAACAGTGGCAGCCGACCTGCATTGGGACAGCAACTGAGCTGCACTCGGACGACGCCCGAGCACTCAAGCAGGTGGGAGGAGTTGCTGAGCGTCACGGCTAGGGGGAGGTCGACGCCCATGGCGCTCGCGAGAATTATGGCATCACGTTGGCCGGTGTCGATGGGGGCGGATCCGCTGCCGGTGGTGGCCAGATCCTGTACCTCGGGTGGCCTCCTCGGTCTAGAGAGATGGGGATGAAGAGTCTTGCTGGGAGGCGCTAGGGCAGTTGGAGGAGCTCCGGCGGCAGAGATCCAGGGGTCCCACCGGTCGGTGGAGGATTGTGCAGAGAGGGAAGAGGAGGGCGAGGAGCAGGGGCAGTAGAAGGCGAAATTACCGGAGCTGGTCGCCCGAGAGCCCCTGTCGATGCGGTGGTCGAAGGTGCAGGAGGTGGGGCTGCTGCACCATGGGCTCCTTGGGTCCGGGAGGAAGAATGTGGGGAGGAAGGAGCTCGGATAGACGCGCGCGAGTCCGTGTGGTGGGGACCCGCCCGCCGGCGTGTTGTGATAGAGCTCGTCAGATCCGCCACGGGAGAGATGAGGAGGTTGGTTAGTTCGTGGGATCCGCCGCGGGAGAGACGAGGAGGAGGCTTGCCTCGTTAGATCCGCCGTGAGCAGCAGGGGGCGGGGGCCGCTGGCGCATGCCTCCTGAACGGCCTCCCTGCCAGAGAGGGAGAGGCCCCGGCGATGCTGCCATGGTGGAAGACGGCGGGAGGGGGGGTCGGGGCAGCGCGTCGGAGGTAGGTGGTGGGTCGGCTCGGGCTGGCAAATCCTTGCTGCCCAGCCGGCGGCGGTGCAGGGGCGCGGTGGTGGGGGATCGGGAGGGGGAAAGGGGTTGGGATTTTTTGCTGCAGTTCAGTTCGGGGGACGGTAGGTAGCGGTATGTGTTAGCAGAATAAGAAAGTGTTGTGCAGAATAAGACTTAAGGGGTGTTATTATAATAGACCCACCCTATATATATATAGAGAGAGAGCGAGAGCGGGGGGAGGGAGGGATCATATTATGCATCGTCTTTCGCTTATCTAGTGCGAGGAACTACAAATAGAAAGGAGAAATATGCTTGGCACTGATGGATATAGAATGCAGTGCATCATAACCAAATATGGACAAAGCGGCAATTGTTGTAAAAGCAATCACGTGATGAAAATTTGCAAATGGGAACATGGAACAAAAACAGCAAGAGTTTCCATCTCATGTACAGTAGTAAAGGAACCCTGAAAATGGCTGTAAAAGCAATCACGTGACCGATAACATACTCCCTGTCGTAAAGGAACCCTAACATATAAAGTTGTACTATTTCATCAGATACCTTATTAGCGCAGTAGTATGTCTTTCCAGATGCCTAGACCCTGCGACCGATAACATACTCCCTGTCATTGCAGAAGAATGGAAACTGCACAGGCAAGGCAAGCAGTGACGGCAAAACTTATATAGTTTGCAATGCTTTCCAGAAATATTGTCAGGGATATCACGCAGATAGTGGCAATGCAGTACTGCGGCGGGCATTTTAGAATGAAACAAAGCAACCAATTTTTTTAATCCTAAGCTATAGTATAGTATCTTGTATGTCTAAACACTGAATTATTGAACCAAATTTCATTGCAATCAGTATCACAAATCTACATCTCTCATCAACAATCCAAAAATAGTACAATAATTGATATAATTTTGAAAAGTTCAGACACCGTTGCTCTTGAATTGTAAGGCTATGTCTGAATCAACTTTGAAAGACTACACAGACAAAATTCTTCAGTTATGCAGTTGCTCAACTAAAAAATTAACTAAGAAGGCTTCATGCATACCTCGGGATCTCTTCTCCAGGCTTGGTACCGCATCGTCGGCAATGTGTGTTCCATCATGTGTAGGCCGGGCCGCCGTCCTTCTCTTCGACGACCCTCCCTGCATCAAGTCCATGTGCTCACTGAAATTGTTGCTCCGGCGCCACAGAAGCCGCCTTTGCTCTACACGATTTACAATCAAATCAGGCGACCACAACACTGTCCACAACACGCACACACAGGCCGCACCCTCTGCCGGTAGCCACCAGCTCCCGTGCACCCTCAAGCACAAATCTGCATGCACCTCTACCGACTGGCCTCTGACGCATACCCTCTGCAATACACTGAGTTTGAGGGGATGATTACATAATTTTGAAAAGGTTCAAGAATTGTATATCTTTTAAAAGCATAAACAACATAATTCAGAATCTACTGGTGCAAAACTTACACATTCACAACTTTCCCTTTAGTAGTTTTTAAAATGCATAAAGAACATCATATTTCTCATGGCCGACCTGCTGGTTGCACAAATACTCCAGGAGAACCATAGCTGATTAGTTTCACTTCTTTCTAGATTTCCATTTTGCGCTAGTCCACCAAGTCCTCCACCAATATCCACGACAACCCCGTGGCACGGTAAGTGAAGGATACATCACAAATACTTTGAAAAAGGATGAAAAATAAACATAATTGTCAAATGAAGATATTATTATGTAAATGGAACAGCCGGAGAGGCTTACGTTCAAGCTGAAAGAGCCATGATCCCACAGGTCTTAATCCGTCCCTTCGTGTAAATGACAATGGAATGGATACATTACTTTAATATAGCATTTGAAAAACAATAAGCAAGAAGAGGATTGATGCTTCATTCTCTAATACATGTCTTTAGTTCCTGCATACACACTGGACGGATTTAATTCAGATGAAGATAAGGAAAAATGGGTGCACCCTTCCTATGCACATGGCATATCCATTAGAGAATTAGTGGCAGTGGTTAACCTAAAGAGTCTGGAATTACATTACACAAAAAGAGAACAGGGAAATGTGTAGACATCATATCATACAGCTAGAATGCTAAACGTTGCTCCTAACTGAACTGAACTAAGATGGCAGCCAAATCTGTACTTGAACTCAACTAAATGGCAACTTGAGCTAATATAATTGGTCCAAAAAGATCATTTTAAAACTGTATCAGAGATAACCATGGAAATAATTTATAGAACATAAAAAAGAAAAACAACATTTAACTTCTTGTAACCGTACAAGTGGCAGGAATATACAAACAGAATTATCTTTGGGTGCCCAAAACAACTTCACTTCAATTACTCACTATACAATTTGGTTCTGTAAAATGGTAGATCGGAAGTTTCTTTCTGGTTGATACAATAACTATGCATGAGGTGCTAGCTCCAGTAAAGTAGTATATGTCAGTTCTACCAGATTGCAATAATATCGGATAAGCCTCCAAATAGGTGCATGTTGACAAGAAAATATGACTGGTATACTAAGTATTCACTATAACATGCATGCTTTCTTAATGGTAATATTTGTTGATTTCCATATTCTGCAAATACGAACGAGTGATGCTTTCACACCACGAATACATGTTTTACTACCCCACACTAAAGTATTTGAGTACTATGCAACCCCACACCAAAGTATTGGAGTAGTACTGACAACAACACACTAACAATAGCACCGTACCTACAGAGTCTCTCGAGGTCTTTCTTTAACTCAGGAGCATACTTCAGCCCTGACATATCGAACCTGAACCTGAAAACAACGATTGTTGGTTTAATAGATAGTGCATATGCACAACCAAGTGATAGTTTAACTGGACATCAAAATCCCGTTGTCCACAGGCGTAATGTAAACCCTGCCGGGCATGAAGATCATGGCACACACCATTCTAAGAAAACTAAGAAATTTTATTTGTCGTGGATGTGGTGGTGAGAACACAAAACAACAGGGGCACACCAAGCAGACGTGCACAGCAGCAGCAACCAGCAACATCCACACACGCACATTAGCAAGCAAGCATTGAGATCTGCCAAGGCCGTATGGGGCAAGATAAGCGATACATGCTTGACCATACGTGCACAGGAGTAGGGAATATGTCGAGGGCGCGGCAGCGTACCTGCCTTTGGCCGCAGGTGGAGATGGAGGCTGGCAGCGGCTCCCTAGGAAGAAGACCTTCCTCCGCCACAATGCCATCACCGCACACGGCCCTTCCTGTCGCTTACAGTAAGGGCCAGTTTAGTTCCAAAAGAAGAGGGAGTTTGGCAATGGAGTGCAATAGGTAGCCAGTAGCTTCCGAAGATGGAAAGCATGTACAGTACAAGGGAATATCTGATAAAAAAGGTAAGAATCATAGGGACAAGGCGAACAATATGTACCAAATTCTCCACTGCGCACACGATAGCAATACAACGACCAATACTTAGCAATTAATTTAATCATGTAACTTTATGTGTCATTATAAAATGGATTTATAATAAGTTACTTCAAAAACTATTTTTATAAGTTAAGGTTCCAACATATACCCGCAAAAAAAGGGTTCTAACATATTCTGCATTACTCATATCTGTATGAACGCCTATCAAAATAAGAGAAAACGAAATCACAAGTCTAAATCTTATTGATAGGTAATGTAGAGCAACCATCTGATCTACCCTCAAAGGAAAAAGAACCGTTTGATCTACACCTATGAGCAGATTTTATTGATTGTTACTATCGCCCTAGAATCGATCAGTAAGGAAGTTCTCAATTGATACATCATGCACATGACACTGGAATAGTGCCTAGATGGCGTAACTGCTGCCATTACCTCTTTTCCAAATTGAGAACTTACATAACATCAGTGTGGAAAAGAACCCCGTGATCGTCATTCGGCCTGGCACCAACACTTACTGGAAATGGAATGAAATATTGTCTACTTCAAAAAGTGAAATATATTAATACATTTTCAAATTTCCACAAATACATGAGAGCACCAACCAGAACATATGTGATGATTGAAGGAAACTCCACAGAAAGTGCTATTTGCAAAAAACAGGTCGTTGGCCCACTAAAAGTACAACCCATTAATCATGGACCGCATAGCAAGGCAACTCATATGTAAAACTAATTCAGATGGAAACTAAAACAAAAATGAGTTTTAACTGTCAACTAAGCAAAATCTCCTAGTAAGTGTAACATGGCTGGCAAAGTAGAAGCTGCTCCACAACCTTATCTCTAGATATATGATTTATCCCTTGCTGGAGAAATGCAAAACTGACCAAAAATAAAAAAGGAAACTCTAGAGAGTTGAGCCTAACTGACTTGACAAGTCGTATCTTCTTTAGTTCCTCGACAATGACTCTGGATTTTCAGTTCCAATCTTCATAAATCTGCAGTGGTATTAAGATTCTTCGTAATATTAACCTAGGCAATGCATCGAATTTTGCAGAATAACAATCCAAAGTTAGTAATATCTATTTAACCGAAGCCTAATTTGGCGGTACATAACCAACACTCTCATATTCTTGGCGAGCTATATAATATATTCACTGATGTAGAGCCTAAGCATGAGAAAAAAGAGATGTTACGTGCTCGTCACATGAATATGCAAATAAAATAACTATTGCTCAGTAGAACAAACGAACGTTTTATACTCCGTTCTTATACTGTAATACACACTATAATAAAAGGTTGAAACAATCACTTGTAGGAAATATCCGCACAGCCAGTGAAGAGATGGATCTGGTTACCAGACAACTACAAATCACTTGCATACATAGTGCAAGTTGGCAACCTGTAATAACACACTCATGTTGATCTGATATAAGTATACACATTATGAAGCTGGTGCACACATCCTCAATGTGAAAAAAAATGATCTCGCTGAAAGATAAATGGAGGAAAGTACATGGAGTATGGTCCTAGGATTTATCCGTCAGCGACTCCGTTTCATATGACTGTAAGAGAGAGAAAAATCCTTCATTGCGCTTGTGGACCTGCGGTAACAAAAAAGTATAGATCAGACAGTGCCCATATTGATACTCATCAACTCATGTTTGCCTAAAACACCATTAAATCACTCCATGAGTAATCAGTAACATCCAGATCACATGTTTATTTGAATAGAGAAAGATATTATAGCCAGAAAAAGACTAATTTCTAAACTATGTTATATAGTTTTTATATCAAGGCTAACCGATCTTACAGCACTGGATAATCTTATATCAAAGACAGCTTACCTTGGATCGGCACACAGGAAATTTACACGACAGATCCTCCACATGAACCGCTGACTCAAGCAGGAGATGAAGAAGCCTAGTGCTACGATGACCGCTGACTGTTGAATGGGCGGATTGAGGCGACGAAAGATGTGAAGGGCTTCCAACAATTTGACTAACAACACCAGCAACAATTCTGGAGAGAAAAACAACATCATTGATGGGGGAGGAGGAGCGCAGGGGTACAAAATATCTGCAACATGGAAGAAGACATAGCATCAACATAGGCAAGAAAAGCATATATACGGATATCTGGGCGTGAACTAAGGAGGATGAGGCAGCGGGATTGTAACGCACATCCACCGTCGGCGCCGGAGAGTAACGCGCCTCAACCGCCATTATTGATTGTAACTCCGCTGCTCCGACTCTCCACATCCGCGCATCAATGCCCCTTCGTATCGCCCATTGAATCCACCATCGTCGAATTCAGTGGCATCTCACTCGTCTGCTAGATCTCCCTTGCGTCTCTCGACCCCCTTGCCGACCGCGACGGTAGGATCCTCTGTATCGAGCCCCCACCGAATCATGCGTCTCGATTGGGGGTGTGATACAGCCCATTGGGCCCAATTAACACAAAACTTCCAAAAAAAACACCGGAGCAGCGGCCCGAGAAGGCCAACGCTCGTCAGGAAGACTGTGCGCGCGATTTAGGTGCTATTAAGAGCGAATCCGACGGCTAAAAACGACTAAAAGTGACGATCCAAGAAATGTTGATGGCCTAAGAAGGCTGGGAGGGTGCTCAGTTATAATGTATTTAAATTACTATCATACTACTATTACCTCAAGGAATCCGTCCGTCGTGCATGGTGGCATGGCATTGGCATGTGATAGGAACCAACCGTTTAGTTTAGTTCATGTTTCACCAATTGATAATGCCCGCTTAGCTAATCTCAGCTCCACTGTGTCCTTGTCCTTGGACCTTAGCTAGACCAGTTCGTAGTTCGTAGTATATCTACTCTTGGTCGTGTACGACCGATGCTAGTGGATGAGGAGCTTTGGATTTTTCTATAAGCGGGATCGATCTGGCTCGGAAGTGTGTTAAACAAATGTACGGTGGGAACTTACCGCAAGGTGAGATCATCGTGCCATCATAAATCGGTTGATTTTCCAGCTCATGCCAAACAAATTGCCACCTACTAGAGTAGTACTATTACGTAGCTTCTTTGTAGTACTCCCTCTGTCCCGAAATACTTGTCGGATAGATGGATAAAATCGGATGCATCTATAACTAAAATACGTCTAGATTCATCCATTTCTCCGACAAGTATTTCCGGACGGAGGGAGTATGTGTGTATACTCTTGCGGCTGCGTGGTCAACCGGACTGGACAGACTGACCTCAACACGGGCGTAAGTTTTCAGCTAGATGTTGCCAAGACAGTTGAAACGTCATCAGAAACAAAAATGTTATTATGTCCATTAACGTATTATAATTACTGAGTTTACTACCTTTCCCTGTATGCAAAGTGCTGCTGACTGTTTACGTGATCAGTACACGATCAAACAGCTTTATTATGCAGACTGCGTCCTGGATGCATGACTGGATTAGAAAGATGATTTCCCCTAAAAGAAGACGATCATTTCAACAGTCATATACTACTTTCAAGCGCTTTTGAACTTTCCAGTGGACCCTGACCTAGCCAGGCAAGAACAGATCAAGATCCATCACCAATAGATTAGATTACCACTGAGTGTTTAGTGGAGACAATCGAGTGCCGGCTGGAGCCCATCGCCATCGGGGTGACACGGGAAGTCGTCGCTCGCGGGCACTCGATTACTACGAGGGAATGCCTCATGGGATGTCGTCTCCTCTGGGCACGATCACCACCTGATTAAACTAAACCCCATGCCGATCGTATTGTATCATATGTGCATGTCGTTGTCTTGATCGCTGCCGCTGCACGTGGTTTAGTCGATCGGCACAGTCAATAAGCTTGCGCGATTACATGGCGTATGTTTTGTTGAATATATGGTTTGTGTATCTATATTGTATAGCCTGGCCCACCTCCTAGTCTTTGTACAGTTGAGGTTGTGGCCCACTTTGTACTCCATATATACGTGCGCTTTGCATCGACCAATACATCGTGAAGCATTGCCAAAACATTCGTTTCCAACATGGTATCATACCTCCGATCCTAACCCTAACCCGTGCCGCCGCCGCCGCCGCGGCGATCCCATCGCCGCCGCCGCCACCCGCCGCCGCCGCCACCTAGTGCCGCCGCCGCCGCGTCCCTACGCCGCCGCCCTGGTCCGCCGTCGCCGCCCGCGCTTCCGCCAAGCCCCCGCCGCGCCACCTCCTGCCGCGCCGCCTTCTCCTCTGCCGCGCCGCCCCCGCGCCGCGCCTCCCTCTTCCCTGCCGCGCCGCCGCTCCAGCGCCGCCGCACCAACCCCCCTTCGGCCATGGCCTCCCCCAGTTCCACCGGCACCTCCCGCAGCCGCCGCACCAACCCGTTTGACGGTCCCGATCCCGTCGTCATCCGCGACCTCAACATCCTCACCCGGGTTCCCGTCGTCCTCGACCACCTCACCTCCACGTACTATGCATGGAAGACGTACTTCTCACTCGTGTTCCGTGAGTACAATTTTCGGGATCACATCGATGGCTCCATGGACTCCCGCTTCATGGAGGACGATGAGGAGTGGACGACCATCGACGCCACCCTCATCCGTTGGTTCTACACCACCATCTCGAAGGACCTCTACCACACGGTGGTCTCCGCCGACGATGACGCTCACGCCGTTTGGACCAAACTCAACGGCCTCTTCACCGACAACGCGCTCCAACGCAAGGTCTTCTTGCACGGCGAGTTTTTTGGGTGCCAGCAGCTTGAGTCGTCTGTTGACGATTATTGCATGCGCCTCAAGAAGCTTGTTGACGAGCTCCGTGACCTCGATGAGAAGGTCTCCGATGAGCTTCTCCTCAGCACCCTCATCACCGAACTGAACGACGACTTCGGGAACGCCGCCTCCAACATCCCCCTCATCACCAACCCAACCTTCCCCAAGATCATCGCGTACCTGAAGTTGGAGGAGCGGCGGATGCGGATGTCACGCACCCGGTGTAACGCCCCGGATCCGATGCGCCAGATGTCCGCCAGTTATTCGCCGTCGTTGCCATGTCATGTGCTTGCGTGTTGCTCTTTGCCATGTCATCATCTGCATTTCATATCATGTCATCACGTGCATCGCATTCGCATACGTGTTCGTCTCATGCATCCGAGCATTTTCCCCGTTGTCCGTTTTGCAAACCGGCGCTCCGTTGTTCCCGGCGTCCTTTTTTACCTTTTTCCGTGTGCGGGTATTAAACTTTCTCGGAATGGACCGAGGTTTGCCAAGCGGCCTTGGTATAGCACCCGTAGACCGCCTGTCAAGTTTCGGGTCAATCGGAGGTCGTTTGGTACTCCAGCGGTTAACCGGGTATCCGCAAAGGCCTCTTTTGGTGCAGCCCAACACCCCTTTCAAAGAGGCCCAAAACCCACCTAAGTCTCTTTCATCTTCTCGGTCGTTCGATCACGATCGCGTGGCCGAAAACCGCTCTCCATTTGGAGCTTCCTAGCCCTCTCTACCTATAAATATGTGCTCCTCTCCCGAAAATCCCGCAGTTCAAACCCTAGGCTAGCTCCTCCCGCAGCCACCGGACGCGTCCGCACCCCACCGGACGTGTCCGCCCCGCCGCCACGTCGCCCGGCCAATCCTCGCGCGACACGTCAGCGCGCGCCGCCGCCCTCAGCCATTCACGTCGCGCCACCTGCCCCTCCCTCTCTCTCCTCCCGCGCGGCCCGCCGGGCCCAGGCGGGGCCCGCCCGGCCAGGTCCGCCGCCGCCCGCGCGAGCCGCGCCCCGCGCCGCCCCGAGCGCCTCGCCGCCGTTCGGCCGCTGCCCCGCCGCCTGCGCCACGCTGTCCCGCCGCTCGCGCCATCGCCGCTCCGCGCCGCCGCCCCGCATCCCGCCGTGCGCCGCCGCCCTCTGCCTCCACCCCGCGCGCCGCCGCAGCGCTCGCCGGCGCCGCCCGCGAGCCGCCGCCCGCGCCCGTCTGCGCCTCGCCGCCGCGCCGCCCGGCCTCCCGCGCCCAAGCTCCGCCGCCTCCACTCCGCGCGCCCGCACCTCCGCGCCTCCCGCGTCGCCCGGAGCTCGCCGGAGCCGCCGCTCCGCTCGCCGGAGTTCCCTCTCCGGTCGGATCCGGAGAGGATGGATCGGATCCACCGGCCCCTCCATCCAAACGCGCGCCCGCGCCTCGGATCTCGCCGTCCCGCTCCGTCCCGTCCCGGTTGACTTTTTCCGCGGGGTAAAATTTCACTAAGTCCTCGACATTCTATCGTATTTTGTTGCATGTTCATCGCATCATAACTTTGCACCCGCTGCTCCGTTTGGGCGTATGATATGTCATATTGTTCGTCTCGAAGAGTACATCATTTCATTCCATTGCATTATTTGCATTTGAGTTCATCTTGATGCCCGAAACGCTGTTAGAAGAGGGCTATGTGATGTTAGTTTCTGATTCTTATCAGAACATGCACTTTTGTCATTTTTGCCATGATTGATGTGTACCTCCTATGAAGTTGTGTCCTACATGAGTTTTGTAATATGACATGTTACCTATCCAGAGGATTTTGCCATGTATTTTTGTGATCTTTGTGGTGACTAGCACAAGCATGCAAACTAGGTCACTTGTTGTTGCTGATTTCAGAGACTTAGTGATTTCACTAAGTCCCTGACTGCTGTTATTTTCATGCCATGTGTTCATGTTGTTTCTGAGAGATCTATGCATAATTTGAGCATAATCAGTAAGGGAGTTTTGAACTTGATTATTTGCTCTATCCATCCATGCCTTTGTTTGCAGTTATGGAGTGCCATAGCTTGAGTCAATCGAGCTTTACTTTTGCTACAAAATGTTGCTGGCAGATTGTTTACGTGTTATTCGATTTTGCCAAGCTTGGTGTAGTTGATCCTTGCATGCTATGATGTTATTCTTGCCATTTATAGTTACTATGCCATGTCTTCTTGATGTATGTATGCTTAGTTTATCATGCAATGCTCTGTAGTGAGTGCATCTAGCTCACGAACATGCCTAGTCGTTATCTGTTTTTGACATGTCCAGTTTTCTGCCAAGTCTGAAACCTGTAGCGAAACTTGCTTAATTCAAATGGGTGTAATCATATTTTATGATCCTTTTTGGCTTATGGTCAGTAAGGGACTTTTGTCAAGTGCTATGTGTAGATTCATGCCATGCCTTATTTTGCTATATTCTGAACCTGCAGCATATTGTTTCATCGCTCCTTTAACATGTTATCCTGATGTTAGTTTCTGCTATGTTGATTATTTCACTAAGTCTGAGAACTTGTTGTCGTTTGCACTTTTGCCATGATTGTTTGGACCTGTTATGATGCGAATTAGCCGTAGCTCAGTGTTCATCTTTTGTCGTGCATCTTGTGTAGATTACTGTCATATGCTTTGTTGCCATGTTTGGGTGAAGTAGCTTAATTATTTGTTGCTTGCTAAGTAGCATCATGCTGTTAATGTCAGATTCTTGTCATTCTTGTTTTGCTTGTCATTTGCAAACCGTGCATTCGATTCCGGTGATCTTTATATCGATTTCAACCAAAATCACCTCATCTTTCCAGTGGCACACTTGGTTTGCCAAGATTATGCCTTGTTCATCTTTTCCCTTCCCGCGCATGCATATGCATTGCATATCACATCTCGCATATCATGCCATGTTATGTGTTGGTTGTTTACTATGCTGTTTGTTTATTTCCGGGTTGCTTCTCTCGTTAGCTTCGGTTTCGTTCCGGAGTTGTGAGGATCCGTTCGTCTATGTCCGTTTGTCTTCTTCATGGACTCGTTCTTCTTCCTTGCGGGATTTCAGGCAAGATGACCATACCCTCGAAATCACTTCTATCTTTGCTTGCTAGATTGCTCGCTCTTTTGCTATGCCTATGCTGCGATACCTACCACTTGCTTTTCATGCCTCCCATATTGTTAAACCAAGCCTCTAACCCACCTTGTCCTAGCAAACCGTTGTTTGGCTATGTTACCGCTTCGCTCAGCCCCTCTTATAGCGTTGTTAGTTGCAGGTGAAGATGAAGTTTGTTCCTTGTTGGAACATGGAGATGTTGTTCCTTGTTTGGAACATGTTTACTTGGTGGGATATCACAATACCTCTTATTTAATTAATGCATCTATATACTTGGTAAAGGGTGGAAGGCTCGGCCTTATGCCTGGTGTTTTGTTCCACTCTTGCCGCCCTAGTTTCCGTCATATCGGTGTTATGTTCCTGGATTTTGCGTCCCTAACGCGGTCGGGTGATTTATGGGACCCCCTTGACAGTTCGCTTTGAATAAGACTTTTCCAGCAAGGCCCAACATTGGTTCTACCATTTGCCTCAGCCTATTACTTTTTCCCTTGGGAGTCGCGCATCCCGAGGGTCATCTTTATTTAGCCCCCGGGCCAATGCTTGTCTAAGTGTTGGTCCAAACTAGAGCACCGTGCAGGACCGTCCCTTGGCAACTTGGGTTATGTTGGTACCTGTATGCTTAGCTTATCCGGTGTTGTCCTGAGAACGAGATATGTGCAGCTCCTATCAGGATGTCGGCGCATCGGGCGGCTTTGCTGGACTTGTTTTATTACTGTCGAAATGTCTTGTAGCCGGGATTCCGAGACTGATTGGGTTTTCCCGGGGAGAAGGAATATCCTTCGTTGATCTCGAGAGCTTATCATGGGCTAAGTTGGGACACCCCTGCAGGGTTTTGAACTTTCGAAAGCCGTGCCCGCGGTTATGTGGCAGATGGGAATTTGTTAATGTCCGGTTGTAGAAAACCCGAAGTTGATCTTAACTAAAATACACCAACCGCGTGTGTAACCGTGATGGTCTCTTCTCGGCGGGGTCCGGGAAGTGAACACGGTTGTTGGAGTTATGCTTGACGTAAGTAGTTTCAGGATCACTTCTTGATCATAGTTGTTCGACCGTGCTTTTGCCTTCTCTTCTCGCTCTCATTTGCGTATGTTAGCCACCATGTATGCTAGTCGCTTGCTGCAGCTCCACCTCATACCTTTTACCCTACCTATAAGCTTAAATAGTCTTGATCTCGCGGGTGTGAGATTGCTGAGTCCCCGTGACTCACCAGATACTTCCAAAACCAGTTTGCAGGTGCCGATGAGACCGTGCAGGTGACGCATCCGAGCTCAAGGAGGAGTTCGATGAAGATCCTGTCCTTTATGTTGTTTCGTTCTAGTCGATCAGTAATGGGCCCAGTTGGGGTCGATCGTGGACCTTTGTCGCTTTTGGGGTTTCTTCTTTTATTTTTGGCTCCGTAGTCGGGCCCTGATTGTAACTGTTTGATGTAATGTTTTATTCATGTATTTGTGTGAAGTGGCGATTGTAAGCCAACTATGCATCTCTTTCCCTTATGTATTACATGGGTTGTGTGAAGATTACCTCACTTGCGACATTGCTTTCAATGCGGTTATGCCTCTAAGTCGTGCTTCGACACGTGGGAGATATAGCCGCATCGAGGGCGTTACAACCGGGCCACGCACACGTCCCTCACCGCCGACACCCGTGGCGGTGCGCCGCCCACCGCCCCGGCCCCACCACGCGGCCCGCCTCGGGCCCCTTCCAGGCGCCGCCGTCGCCCAGGTTCCCCTACCCGGTGCCGCCGCAGGCCCCTCCGCCCCCCGCCGAGCAGCAGCAGCGCCGGGGCGGGCGTCGCGGCTGCGGAGGCCGCAAGCAGCAGCAGCCGCAGCAGCCCGTTGCCCCACGGCGGGGCGCCCCGCCAGCCGCATCACCCGCTGCCGCCGGCGCCCTGGCAGGCCGGCCAGAACCCGTGGACGGGGGTTGTGCACGCGTACTCCATGCCTATACCGCGTGCCCCCGTTCCCGGCTCCTTTGGCACCCGCCCGGTCCCCCATCAGGCCCTGTACGCGGCACCTCAGGCGTACCAGCCCTCGCCGCTCTACGGCCCCTCGGGCTATGGGTATGTGGCGCCACCGCCTCAACCGACGCCGTCTGCCCCGGCCCTCCCACCGGCGCCTTGGGATCCCGCGCTCCTAGTGGCTCTCCACACCGCCCCCACGCCGCAGCAGTACACCGGTGGTGGCGACTGGTATATGGACACCGGAGCCACGACTCACATGGCCGCCAACCCCGGTAACCTTCTTGCCGCTCACCCTTTTCACACCGCTGCTCGCATTACCGTGGGTGACGGCTCTTCCATGCCCACTACTCATGTCGGCCATGCTGCTTTTCCTTCTAACTCCATGACATTATATCTTTCTAATGTGCTTGTTTCTCCTGAGATCATTAAAAATCTTGTTTCCGTTCGTTCTCTTACACGTGAAAATCCTGTTACCGTTGAATTTGACATGTTTGGCTTTTCTGTCAAGGATGCCCGTACCCGGATGGTGCTCCACCGATGTGACAGCCCCGACGAGCTCTACCAGGTCCACTCACCTACTTCATCCGTTGCTGCACCCATGGCGCTTTCCGCCGGAGTGGACCTTTGGCACGCTCGTCTCGGTCATCCCAACATCGCCACCCTTTGTCACATTCTTCGGAGTTTTTCATTCACGTGTAATAAGATCGACGATCACACTTGTCATGCTTGTCGCCTCGGCAAACATGTTCGTCTTCCTTTTAGCAATTCCTCGCATGTCGCATCATACCCGTTTGAGTTAATTCATAGTGATGTCTGGACCTCTCCTGTTGCAAGTAACACGGGCTATCTTTATTATCTTGTCATACTTGATGTTTTTTCGCACTATGTGTGGACCTTCCCGTTGCGGCGAAAGTCGGACTCTGTTGCCACTCTCACCGCCTTCTACTCCTATGTCTCCACGCAGTTTGGACGTCCCATCCATGCGTTGCAAATAGACAACGGGAAGGAGTTCGATAACCTTGCGATCCGCAACCTTCTCGCCACACACGGCACGATCTTTCGTCTCACTTGCCCGTACACTTCGCAACAAAACGGTCGCGCTGAGCGCGTGCTACGCTCTTGAAGGAAATATGCCCTAGAGGCAATAATAAAGTTATTATTTATTTCCTTACATGTCATGATAAATGTTCATTATTCATGCTAGAATTGTATTAACCGGAAACATAATACATGTGTGAATACATAGACAAACAGAGTGTCACTAGTATGCCTCTACTTGACTAGCTTGTTAATCAAAGATGGTTAAGTTTCCTAACCATAGACAAAGGAGTTGTCATTTGATTAACAAGGTCACATCATTAGATGAATGATCTGATTGACATGACCCATTCCATTAGCTTAGCACCCGATCGTTTAGTATGTTGCTATTGCTTTTATCCATGACTTATACATGTTCCTTTGACTATGAGATTATGCAACTCCCGTTTACCGTAGGAACACTTTGTGTGCTACCAAACGTCACAATGTAACTGGGTGATTATAAAGGTGCTCTACAGGTGTCTCCGAAAGTATTTGTTGGGTTGGCGTATTTCGAGATTAGGATTTGTCACTCCGAATGTCGGAGAGGTATCTCAGGGCCTTCTCGGTAATGCACATCATATAAGCCTTGAAAGCATTGCAACCAATGAGTTAGTTGTGGGATGATGTATTACGAAACGAGTAAAGAGACTTGCCGGTAACGAGATTGAACTAGGTATTGGATACCGACGATCGAATCTCGGGCAAGTAACATACCGATGACAAAAGGAACAACGTATGTTGTTATGCGGTCTGACCGATAAAGATCTTCGTAGAATATGTAGGAACCAATATGGGCATCCAGGTCCCGCTATTGGTTATTGACCGGAGACGTGTCTCGGTCATGTCTACATTGTTCTCGAACCATAGGGTCCGCACGCTTAAGGTTACGATGACAGTTATTATGAGTTTATGCATTTTGATGTACCGAAGGAGTTCGGAGTCCCGGATGTGATCACGGACATGACGAGGAGTCTCGAAATGGTCGAGACGTAAAGATTGATATATTGGAAGCCTACATTTGGATATCGGAAGTGTTCCGAGTGAAATCGGGATTTTACCGGAGTACCGGGAGGTTACCGGAACCCCCCGGGAACCATATGGGCCTTAGTGGGCCTTAGTGGAAAGGAGAAAGGGGCTGCCCATAGTGGCCGCGCGCCTCCCTCCTCCCCTAGTCCTATTAGGACTAGGAGAAGGTGGCCGGCCCCCTCTCTCCCTCTTTCCCCCTCCGGTGAATCCTATTCCAACTAGGATTGGGGGGGGGGAATCCTACTCCCGGAGGGAGTAGGACTCCCTGGCGCGCCTCTCCCTGGCCGGCCAGCCCTCCCCCTTGGCTCCTTTATATACGGGGGCAGGGGGCACCCTAGAACACACAAGTTGATCCTTGAGATCGTTCCTTAGCCGTGTGCGGTGCCCCCTTCCACCAAATTCCACCTCGGTCATATCGTTGCAGTGCTTAGGCGAAGCCCTGCGCTGGTAACACATCAAGATCGTCACCACGCCGTCGTGCTGACGGAACTCTTCCCCGACGCTTTGCTAGATCGGAGCCCGGGGATCGTCATCGAGCTGAACGTGTGCTAAGAACTCGGAGGTGCCGGAGTAACGGTGCTAGATCGGTTGGATCGTGTGGAGGACATACGACTACTTCCACTATGCTGTGTCAACGCTTCCGCTTCGGTCTACGAGGGTACGTAGACAACACTCTCCCCTCTCGTTGCTATGCATCACCATGATCTTGCGTGTGCGTAGGAAATTTTTTGAAATTACTACGTTCCCCAACAGTGGTATCAGAGCCTAGGTTTTTATGGTTTGATGTTTTGCACGAGTAGAACACAAGTGAGTTGTGGACGATACAAGTCATACTGCCTACCAGCATGTCATACTTTGGTTCAGCGGTATTGTTGGATGAAGCGGCCCGGACCGACATTACGCGTACGCTTACGCGAGACTGGTTCTACCGACGTGCTTTGCACACAGGTGGCTGGCGGGTGTCAGTTTCTCCAACTTTAGTTGAACCGAGTGTGGCTACGCCCGGTCCTTGCGAAGGTTAAAACGGAGTCTATTTGACGAAGTATCGTTGTGGTTTTGATGCGTAGGTAAGATTGGTTCTTGCTTCAGCCCGTAGCAGCCACGTAAAATTTGCAACAAACAAAGTAGAGGACGTCTAACTTGTTTTTGCAGGGCATGTTGTGATGTGATATGGTCAAGACATGATGCTAAATTTTATTGTATGAGATGATCATGTTTTGTAACCGAGTTATCAGCAACTGGCAGGAGCCATATGGTTGTCGCTTTATGGTATGCAATGCAATCGCCCTGTAATTGCTTTACTTTATCACTAAGCGGTAGCGATAGTCGTAGAAGCATAAGATTGGCGAGACAACAACGATGCTACGATGGAGATCAAGGTGTCGCGCCGGTGACGATGGTGATCATGATGGTGATGCGGAGTTGGAGATCACAAGCACAAGATGATGATGGCCATATCATATCACTTATATTGATTGCATGTGATGTTTATCTTTTTATGCATCTTATCTTGCTTTGATTGACGGTAGCATTATAAGATGATCTCTCACTAAATTATCATAGTAAAAGTGTTCTCCCTGAGTATGCACCGTTGTGAAAGTTCTTCGTGCTGAGACACCACGTGATGATCGGGTGTGATAGGCTCTACGTTCAAATACAATGGGTGCAAAACAGTTGCACACGCGGAATACTCAGGTTTAACTTGACGAGCCTGGCATATAACAGATATGGCCTCGGAACACGGAGACCGAAAGGTCGAGCGTGAATCATATAGTAGATATGATCAACATAGTGATGTTCACCATTGAAACTACTCCATCTCACGTGATGATCGGACATGGTTTAGTTGATTTGGATCACGTGATCACTTAGAGGATTAGAGAGATGTCTATCTAAGTGGGAGTTCTTAAGTAATATGATTAATTGAACTTAAATTTATCATGAACTTAGTCCCTGATAGTATCTTGCTTGTTTATGTTGATTGTAGATAGATGGCTCGTGCTGTTGTTCCGTTGAATTTTAATGCGTTCCTTGAGAAAGCAAAGTTGAAAGATGATGGTAGCAATTACACGGACTGGGTCCGTAACTTGAGGATTATCCTCATTGCTGCACAGAAGAGTTACGTCCTGGATGCACCGCTAGGTGCCAGGCCTGCTGCTGGAGCAACACCAGATGTTATGAACGTCTGGCAGAGCAAAGCTGATGACTACTCTATAGTTCAGTGTGCCATGCTTTACGGCTTAGAACCGGGACTTCAACGACGGTTTGAGAACCATGGAGCATATGAGATGTTCCAGGAGTTGAAGTTGATATTCCAACAGAATGCCCAGATTGAGAGATATGAGGTCTCCAATAAGTTCTATAGCTGCAAGATGGAAGAGAATGGGTCTGTCAGTGAGGACATACTCAGAATGTCTGGGTATTATAATCACTTGAGTCAACTGGGAGTTAATCTTCTGGATGATTGTGTCATTGATAGAATTCTTCAATCACTGCCACCAAGCTACAAAGGCTTCGTGATGAACTATAATATGCAAGGGTTAGATAAGACTATGCCCGAGCTCTTCGCAATGCTAAAGGCTGCGGAGGTAGAAATCAAAAAGGAGCATCAAGTGTTGATGGTCAATAAGACCACTAGTTTCAAGAAGAAGGGCAAAGGAAAGAAGAAGGGGAACTTCAAGAAGAACAGCAAACAAGTTGCTGCTCAAGAGAAGAAACCCAAGTCTGGACCTAAGCCTGAAACTGAGTGCTTCTACTGCAAGCAGACTGGTCACTGGAAGCGGAACTGCCCCAAGTATCTGGCGGACAAGAAGGATGGCAAGGTGAACAAAGGTATATGTGATATACATGTTATTGATGTGTACCTTACTAATGCTCGCAGTAGCACCTGGGTATTTGATACTGGTTCTGTTGCTAATATTTGCAACTCGAAACAGGGACTACGGATTAAGCGAAGATTGGTTAAGGACGAGGTGACGATGCGCGTGGGAAATGGTTCCAAAGTCGATGTGATCGCGGTCGGCACGCTACCTCTACATCTACCTTCGGGATTAGTATTAGACCTAAATAATTGTTATTTGGTGCCAGCGTTGAGCATGAACATTATATCTGGATCTTGTTTGATGCGAGACGGTTATTCATTTAAATCAGAGAATAATGGTTGTTCTATTTATATGAGTAATATCTTTTATGGTCATGCACCTTTGAAGAGTGGTCTATTCTTGATGAATCTCGATAGTAGTGATACACATATTCATAGTGTTGAAGCCAAAAGATGCAGGGTTGATAATGATAGTGCAACTTATTTGTGGCACTGCCGTTTAGGTCATATCGGTATAAAACGCATGAAGAAACTCCATACTGATGGACTTTTGGAGTCACTTGATTATGAATCACTTGGCACTTGTGAACCGTGCCTCATGGGCAAGATGACTAAAACACCGTTCTCCGGTACTATGGAGAGAGCAACAGATTTATTGGAAATCATACATACAGATGTATGTGGTCCAATGAATATTGAGGCTCGTGGCGGATATCGTTATTTTCTCACCTTGACAGATGATTTGAGAAGATATGGGTATATCTAGTTAATGAAACATAAGTCTGAAACATTTGAAAAGTTCAAAGAATTTCAGAGTGAAGTTGAAAATCATCGTAACAAGAAAATAAAATTTCTACGATCAGATCATGGAGGAGAATATTTGAGTTACGAGTTTGGTCTACACTTAAAGCAATGCGGAATAGTTTCGCAACTCACGCCACCCGGAACACCACAGCGAAATGGTGTGTCCGAACGTCGTAATCGCACTTTACTGGATATGGTGCGATCTATGATGTCCCTTACAGATTTACCGCTATCGTTTTGGGGTTATGCTCTAGAGACGGCTGCATTCACGTTAAATAGGACACCGTCAAAATCCGTTGAGACGACGCCTTATGAACTATGGTTCGGCAAGAAACCAAAGTTGTCGTTTCTTAAAGTTTGGGGCTGCGAGGCTTATGTGAAAAAGCTTCAACCTGATAAGCTCGAACCCAAATCGGAGAAATGTGTCTTCATAGGATACCCAAAGGAGACAGTTGGGTACACCTTCTATCACAGATCCGAAGGCAAGACTTTTGTTGCTAAATTCGGAGTCTTTCTAGAAAAGGAGTTTCTCTCAAAAGAAGTGAGTGGGAGGAAAGTAGAACTTGATGAGGTAACTGTACCTGCTCCCTTACTGGAAAGTAGTACATTACAGAAATCTGTTTCTATAGAACCTACACCAATTAGTGAGGAAGATAATGATATCGATCACGAATCTTCAGATCAAGTTACTACAGAACCTCGTAGATCAACCAGAGTAAGATCCGCACCAGAGTGGTACGGTAATCCTGTTCTGGAAGTCATGCTACTAGATCATGACGAACCTACGAACTATGAAGAAGCAATGGTGAGCCCAGATTCCGCAAAATGGCTGGAGGCCATGAAATCTGAGATGGGATCCATGTATGAAAACAAAGTATGGACTTTGGTTGACTTGCCCGAGGGTTGGCAAGCAATAGAGAACAAGTGGATCTTTAAGAAGAAGACTGACGCCGACGGTAATGTTACTGTCTACAAAGCTCGACTTGTCGCAAAGGGTTTTCGACAAGTTCAAGGGATTGACTACGATGAGACCTTCTCACCCGTAGCGATGCTTAAGTCTGTCCGAATCATGTTAGCAATTGCCGCATTTTATGATTATGAAATTTGGCAAATGGATGTAAAAACTGCATTCCTGAATGGATTTCTGGAAGAAGAGTTGTATATGATGCAACCAGAAGGCTTTATCGATCCGAAGGGAGCTAACAAAGTATGTAAGCTCGAGCGATCCATTTATGGACTGGTGCAAGCATCTCGGAGTTGGAATAAACGTTTTGATAGTGTGATCAAAGCATTTGGGTTTGTACAGACTTTTGGAGAAGCCTGTATTTACAAGAAAGTGAGTGGGAGCTCTATAGCATTTCTAATATTATATGTGGATGACATATTGTTGATTGGAAATGATATAGAATTTCTGGAAAGCATAAAGGGATACTTGAACAAGAGTTTTTCCATGAAAGACCTCGGTGAAGCTGCTTACATATTGGGCATTAAGATCTATAGAGATAGATCAAGACGCTTAATTGGACTTTCACAGAGCACATACCTTGACAAGATTTTGAAGAAGTTAAAAATGGATCAAGCAAAGAAAGGGTTCTTGCCTGTATTGCAAGGTGTGAAGTTGAGTAAGACTCAATGCCCGACCACCGCAGAAGATAGAGAGAAGATGAAAGATGTTCCCTATGCTTCAGCCATAGGCTCTATCATGTATGCGATGCTGTGTACCAGACCTGATGTGTGCCTTGCTATAAGTTTAGCAGGGAGGTACCAAAGTAATCCAGGAGTGGATCACTGGACAGCGGTCAAGAATATCCTGAAGTACCTGAAAAGGACTAAGGAAATGTTTCTCGTATATGGAGGTGAAAAAGAGCTCATCGTAAAAGGTTACGTTGATGCAAGCTTTGACACTGATCCGGACGATTCGAAATCGCAAACCGGATACGTATTTATATTAAACGGAGGAGCTGTCAGTTGGTGCAGTTCTAAACAAAGCGTCGTGGCGGGATCTACATGTGAAGCGGAATACATAGCTGCTTCGGAAGCAGCAAATGAAGGAGTTCATATCTGATCTAGGTGTCGTACCTAGTGCATCGGGTCCAATGAAAATCTTTTGTGATAATACTGGAGCAATTGCCTTGGCGAAGGAATCCAGATTTCACAAGAGAACAAAGCACATCAAGAGACGCTTCAATTCCATCCGGGATTTAGTCCAGGTGGGAGACATAGAGATTTGCAAGATACATACGGATCTGAATGTAGCAGACCCGTTGACTAAGCCTCTTCCACGGGCAAAACATGATCAGCACCAAGACTCCATGGGTGTTAGAATCATTACTGTGTAATCTAGATTATTGACTCTAGTGCAAGTGGGAGACTGAAGGAAATATGCCCTAGAGGCAATAATAAAGTTATTATTTATTTCCTTACATGTCATGATAAATGTTTATTATTCATGCTAGAATTGTATTAACCGGAAACATAATACATGTGTGAATACATAGACAAACAGAGTGTCACTAGTATGCCTCTACTTGACTAGCTTGTTAATCAAAGATGGTTAAGTTTCCTAACCATAGACAAAGGAGTTGTCATTTGATTAACAAGGTCACATCATTAGATGAATGATCTGATTAACATGACCCATTCCATTAGCTTAGCACCCGATCGTTTAGTATGTTGCTATTGCTTTTATCCATGACTTATACATGTTCCTTTGACTATGAGATTATGCAACTCCCGTTTACCGTAGGAACACTTTGTGTGCTACCAAACGTCACAACGTAACTGGGTGATTATAAAGGTGCTCTACAGGTGTCTCTGAAAGTATTTGTTGGGTTGGCGTATTTCGAGATTAGGATTTGTCACTCCGAATGTCGGAGAGGTATCTCAGGGCCTTCTCGGTAATGCACATCATATAAGCCTTGAAAGCATTGCAACCAATGAGTTAGTTGTGGGATGATGTATTACGAAACGAGTAAAGAGACTTGCCGGTAACGAGATTGAACTAGGTATTGGATACCGACGATCGAATCTCGGGCAAGTAACATACCGATGACAAAAGGAACAACGTATGTTGTTATGCGGTCTGACCGATAAAGATCTTCGTAGAATATGTAGGAATCAATATGGGCATCCAGGTCCCGCTATTGGTTATTGACCGGAGACGTGTCTCGATCATGTCTACATTGTTCTCGAACCGTAGGGTCCGCACGCTTAAGGTTACGATGACAGTTATTATGAGTTTATGCATTTTGATGTACCAAAGGAGTTCGGAGTCCCGGATGTGATCACGGACATGACGAGGAGTCTCGAAATGGTCGAGACGTAAAGATTGATATATTGAAAGCCTACATTTGGATATCGGAAGTGTTCCGAGTGAAATCGGGATTTTACCGGAGTACCGGGAGGTTACCGGAACCCCCCGGGAGCCATATGGGCCTTAGTGGAAAGGAAAAAGGGGCTGCCCATAGTGGCCGCGCGCCTCCCTCCTCCCCTAGTCCTATTAGGACTAGGAGAAGGTGGCCGGCCCCCTCTCTCCCTCTTTCCCCCTCCGGTGAATCCTATTCCAACTAGGATTGGGGGGGGGGGAATCTTACTCCCGAAGGGAGTAGGACTCCCTGGCGTGCCTCTCCCTGGCCGGCCAGCCCTCCCCCTTGGCTCCTTTATATACGGGGGCAGGGGGGCACCCTAGAACACACAAGTTGATCCTTGAGATCGTTCCTTAGCCGTGTGCGGTGCCCCCTTCCACCAAATTCCACCTCGGTCATATCGTTGCAGTGCTTAGGCGAAGCCCTGCGCCGGTAACACATCAAGATCGTCACCACGTCGTCGTGCTGACGGAACTCTTCCCCGACGCTTTGCTAGATCGGAGCCCGGGGATCATCATCGAGCTGAACGTGTGCTAAGAACTCGGAGGTGCCGGAGTAACGGTGCTAGATCGGTTGGATCGTGTGGAGGACGTACGACTACTTCCACTACGCTGTGTCAACGCTTCCGCTTCGGTCTACGAGGGTACGTAGACAACACTCTCCCCTCTCGTTGCTATGCATCACCATGATCTTGCGTGTGCGTAGGAATTTTTTTGAAATTACTACGTTCCCCAACAGCTCTCTCAATGACTGCGTCCGCACCCTCCTCTTTCACGCCAACGTGCCACCACGTTTTTGGCCCGACGCGCTTGCCACCGCATCACTACTCATTAACATTCGTCCCTGTCGCACTCGCGGGAATTTCGCACCTCATCATCTCTTGTTTGGCACGCCACCCTCCTATGTTGAGCTCCGCATCTTCGGTTGCCTGTGCTACCCCAGCATTGCTTCCACCGCTCCTCATAAGCTCGCACCGAGGTCTGTGGCCTGCGTCTTTCTCGGCTATCCTCCTAACACCAAAGGCTACCGCTGCTATGATCCTATCTCTCATCGGGTGATCACTTCACGACACGTTTACTTTGATGAGATGGTTTTTCCGTTCCAGCAGGTACCTTCGGATGACGCGGCCTTGCCCGCTCCCGGTGATGGCTGCCCACGTGCCTCTCTTGGGCCGCCTCCCGGCTTTGAGGGTGCCCCCCGCGCCACGGGCCGAGTATCTCCCCGTTTGGCTGCTCTAGGGGCTACACCCCCCTCGACGCCCGCGACGCCCCCGGCGTCCCCCGCCTCGACCCTGCCGGCGGCCTCATCTGCCACCACGCCGGCGGCCTCCGCCACGCCGGCGGTCTCGTCCGCCGCCACGCAGGCGGCCTCGTCCGCCGCATCACCGGCGGCCTCGCCAGCCGCCTCACCGGCGGCCTCGTCTGCAGAGGCCTCGCCCGCGGCGGTCCCATCGGAGACGGGCTCGTCTTCGTCCTCGCCCGCCTCCCCTCCGGACCCACTGCCCCGCCCGATGACTCGCTCTCGGGCTGACACCCTTTGCCCGAGCACGCGGTACCCCAGCGATGAGTATCTTCTCGCTGCTTCCGCCGCCGAGCCGTCTCCTCTCCCATCGTCAGCTCGAGCCGCCCTTCGGGATTCTCATTGGCTCGCTGCAATGCTGGAAGAGTTCGATGCGCTCCAGCGGAACCGTACCTGGCAGCTCGTTCCTCGGCCGCCCCATGCCAACATTATCACGGGCAAGTGGGTCTTTCGGCACAAGACTCGCCCGGATGGCACTCTCGAGCGCTACAAAGCTCGTTGGGTGGTTCAGGGTTTTTGGCAACGCGCGGGCTTGGACTTCACCGACACATTTGCCCCGCTTGTTAAACCGGGCACGATCGCGCCGTGCTCCATCTAGCCGTGTCCCGAGCATGGCATGTGCATCAGTTGGACGTGTCCAATGCCTTCTTGCACGGCCACCTGGCTGAGCAGGTGTTCTGTGAGCAGCACACCGGCTTCGTCGACACCACGCGTCCAGATCATGTGTGCTTGCTCTCCCGTTCTCTCTACGGGTTGAAGCAGGCACCTCGAGCCTGGTACCAGCGCATCGCCGCCTTCCTGCAGACGCTCGGATTTACCTCGACTCGCTCCGATGCGTCCCTCTTCGTGTATCATCACGGAGTTGACACGGCCTACTTGCTGCTGTACGTCGACGACATCATTCTGACAGCATCCACTGTCGCGCTCCTCCAGCGGCTCACTGCTCGTCTTCGCGATGAGTTTGCCCTGAAGGACTTGGGTCCTCGGCATTATCTCCTTGGCATTGAGGTGGTTCGACGGCCAGATGGGTTCTTCCTGCATCCGCACCGCTATGCCCATGAGCTTCTCGACCGAGCCGACATGCTTAACTGCAAGCCTGCTCCCACGCCAGTCGACACCAAGGCCAAGGTCTCCGCTTTGGAGGGTTTGCCTGCATCTGATGCGGCCTTCTACCGCTCCATCGTGGGCGCCCTGCAGTACCTGACTCTGACGTGCCCCGACTTGCAGTATGCCGTTCAGCAGGTCTGTCTTCACATGCATGCTTCGCGCGACTCTCACTGGAGTCTGGTGAAGCGTATCCTCCGATACATACGCGGCACCCAGTATTTGGGACTTACGTTGACGGCCTCCGCCTCCACCGACCTCGTCGCCTACTCTGATGCGGACTGGGCTGGCTGCCCCGACACACGGCGCTCCACCTCGGGGTACTGTGTCTATCTTGGGCCGTCTCAGATCTCTTGGTCTTCCAAGCGACAGCCCACCGTCTCCCGCTCGAGTGCCGAGGCTGAGTATCGAGCAGTGGCTAACGCCGTTGCTGAATGTTCTTGGCTCCGTCAGCTGCTCCAGGAGTTGCTTTGTGATGTTCACAAGGCTACGCTCGTCTACTGCGACAACGTCTCCGCCGTCTACCTCTCCGCCAACCCGGTCCATCATCGTCGAACGAAGCATATTGAGCTCGATATACACTTTGTTCGTGAGCAGGTGGCTCTTGGACGCATCCGGGTCCTCCACATCCCGACGGCGCAGCAGTTCGCCGACGTCATGACGAAAGGACTGCCTACTTCTGTTTTCGAGGAGTTCAGGTCCAGTCTTTGCATCTCTGGCGACGCTTCGACTGCGGGGGGGGGGGGGGGGGTGTTGAATATATGGTTTGTACATGTATATTGTATAGCCTGGCCCACCTCCTAGTCTTTGTATAGTTGAGGTTGTGGCCCACTTTGTACTCCATATATACGTGTGCTTTGCACCGATCAATATATCGTGAAGCATTGCCAAAACATTCGTTTCCAACATGTTTCAGCGCTGACAAACTGGCTGAATCCGTCAACCTTGCTCAGCTTTCGCGCAGCAATCGATCTGGTGGGACGAGTATAGTACTCCGGTTCACTACGTGCTCTCTGTCTCTGCGTGCTTCCCCGTGTGTAGTGCTGTGTGCCGTATTAAGAAACCACTGGTTTACAGAGACCTGGTGCCACTGGAAAATGAGCAAAGATGATTTGCAGGGAAAAAGCTAGATGAGCGTCTTTGTCGAAGGAAAATGCATCGTCAAATGGTGCTGTAGCGCCGGTGCTTTGATTTGATCGGTCTACCGCGGCGGTGGCCACTGGAGCCTGCGGCGTGGAAGATCTGCCTTCCCAGCGCGGTTGCGCGGTTGGTGGTGTTTGGAACACGCATTTGGACCCGCGCTCGGGGTCAGCGGACGGGTACGTCCATCGTCGTCGTCGAGGAGGGATCACGACATCACGCAATTGTCGCCTACTCCCTCCGTTTCTTTTTACTCCCCGTATAAGATTTGGTCAAAGTCAAACTGCACAAAGTTTGACTAAATTTATATAAAAAAATATGAACAACTACAATATTAAAACTATATAGTATGAACATACGTTTCATGGTGCATTTGATAATATTGATTTGATATTGTGAATGTTTATATTTTTTAATATAAAGTTAGTCAAACTCTACAAAGTTTGATTTTGACCAAACCTTATATGCGGACTAAAATGAAACGGAGGGAGTACGATCCGTGCATATGCCTCCTTGCCTGCCTCCGTGACAACGAGAGCATACTGCTGCTACTACGATCATGCACAAATAAGTACTGAAAGAATATGTTCTCACCTCGTCGGCGAAAAGAGGCTGGAAGCCCGGAAGGCGACCGTAAGAAACTGTGTCGCCTGTTGTGTGCACAAAAACAAGCAATACATCTGAGGAGAACGATCGGTCGATCGCGCGAGCACTAAGTAAAGATGGTTCAACGGTCCGTCATTTTCGGCCAGTCATCAGCGATAAAAAGATATTCGTAGATTTGTGATTCCATCCCCTCGCGGCGAAGGAAAAGAATGAAGGATCGCTTGCGATCGAAGCAAAATCTCCACCCGAGCAAAGGAGGAATAAAACACGGAGCAGTAATCACAAATCAGGGCCTAGCACAAAAGAAGTAGGCACCCGGCGATCGACGAGCCGATGGCGATCTCTTCTGTATCTTCCTCCGAGTAAACTAAACTGTTGATCAGACTGCACTGGTGACGGCAGCCAACGCTAATAATAACAGTAATAATAACTGATATGTCTGTAATCAGTTGATGTTGTCTTCAGTGCTTGGCGTGTCTTGCTGGTAGCATCAGTGACCGTGAGTGAGCGAAGCGAGCAGCATTTCAAGTTCAGTGTCCAGCCAGCGGCCAGCAGTGAAATCCCGACGAGAGCGGCAGCGAGTCCACCCCACCCCGAGCGCGCCATTCCCGCGAGTAAACCGGGGCCGTGTGGATGAAATGGACGGATCCGGCTTGCCTGCTCTCTTTCTATGTTTCCATCCGTACTCCCACTTCATCCTACGGTTGTCCCTTTTCCCTTTTCTTTTCTAATCTAATCATCTCTCCCCCTGATTTTCAGGGGATGGGGCCGGGTCTTATTTTCTTTCAATCAAATTAAGCCACGTATTCGGGAGCACGGATGGGAGCATGGGAAGAGAGCAGGCAAGTCTCGTCCGAAATGGACAGGTAAACCTGCTTTCCTTTCCTTTTGTGTTGGTGAATGCCTGCCGGATTGGACACAGGATCAGGATGGAGGAGCGAACAACCTCCCACTAATCAGGCTGCTCTGTTCACGTTATTCTTTTTCGAACAAAATGAAAGATCGTGCACAGGGTATATTCGGCCGCAGCCCGCGCCAGCCCGCAAAATGCAGCATATTCTCTTTTAAAGCTTCGCATTTTCTTTTAGAGTTTCGCTATGCGGGGTTTGTTCGGCCGCAGCCCGCGCTAGCCCGCGAAACGCGTGGCTTTTTTTCTTCTGAATTTGACACATATCTCATATATCACACAGAATTACGAATTCAATATAACATAGAATATGAATATTATGAATTCAAATTACAATAATTATTCAAATCATCAAATTAAACTAATAATTCAATACAACAATTGTCCCGAATACAACAATGATACCGACCACACAAGAGTTAAATGAAATGAATGTAAAATTGGCCGGTGCCTTTGACAACGGTGCTCAATGCCTTTGGCCATGCCTTTGTCAATGGTGCTCAATGAGGTCCTCCTGAAGCTGATTGTGAGTGTTTGCGTCTTCAATCTCCCGGTAAGTCTGAAGGAATGCTTGTATGTGGTCAGGGTCTCTAGCTGGCTTCACACGGCTACCAACATTGTCGTAGAAGAACTCCAAGTTTAAGTCCCCAAAACAAGCAGGACGACGAACAATGGCAAATCTAGTTTGCAAAACCCCAAAGGCTCTTTCAATATCTTTCCGGGTAGCCTCTTGTACCCTTGCAAATTCAATATGCTTCTTAGTTTTGGACTTTTTGACTTGACAAATGTACACCAAGAAGGGTAAATATCATACGCAAGATAGTACCCCCACTGTGTACTCATGCTCATTCAACATGAAGTTGCAAGCAGGAGCATCACCACTAGAAAGTCTAGCAAATAAATGAGACTGTTGCAACACATTGATATCATTAAGAGTACCTGGCATCCCAAAAAAATAATGCTAAATCCATAAATCCTCACATGCTATGGCCTCTAGCCCAATTGTTGCCTTACGAGACTTGCCACAAAAAACTGCCCATGCCATGCCTTCGGGCAATTTTTCCATCTCCAATGTATGCAATCAATGCTTCCTAGCCTGCGGGGCCAACCTCGCTTCTCATTTGCTGCCATCAACTTTTTAGTGTCCTCCTCGTTGGTGCATGAAGATAGATAGGACCAAAAACGCGGATGATCACTTTGGCGAACCTACGCACTGACTCAATTGTCGTATCTTCGCATAGTGAGCCGGAATGCCATATGCAATCACCCACATAATTCTCGAGAATTTTTTATATGTGCTAAACCCCAACAAGCTCGCGACATTTCTCCTTTGAGTAAAAACCCGACAATTGGCTTCGCAAGCTTGCACTATTTTTACGAAGCGCATTCGATACCTTATCCGGATGAGGTGCGGCGGATAGGTAAGATTGTTCACGAGTAGTCTTGCATCAACATCATGTTCCCGAGATGGCGGTTGCGAGGGATGCAAAGACGGCCAGGTAATGATTGGGGAGAGAGCAGCTCTTCGAAGCTGGGCGTTCTGTGTGATTATGGAGGAATTGTAGTACTCGCCCCAAAATGCAAGCCGGGATAGATACTTAAAGAAAGGGGGAGCGGTGGGCCTTCAAAAAGGAGCGAGGGAGTGATGGGCAACCTTTTTCTATATGTTGCTCGTGAGCCGCCAGGTACCAGTCTCGCAACAGTACTGGCGTTAAAGGATCGGTCCTTCACTTGCGGATCGTTCGCGAGTCGAACTCGCTCTCTTGCCACGCCTTTGACTCACGAACTCGAGTCGGACTCATTCACTGCTGACTTTTTTGAGGATCGTTCGTTCGTCACTCTCTTGCTACTACCCGCAGGGAGCGCTGCAACCGACGGTGCATATTATCATATAGAAAGAAGCGAAGCGTAGCGATTCGTACTACCAGAAAAGTGTCGCTAACCGCTAGGCAATAGAGTCAGCTTACGGGGTGGGGCGCAAGCAAGCGTAGCAAATCACATAGAGTTGCCCCTACCTGCCAGCGCGTAGATAGATAGGGCGGGCGAGCGCAGGGATGGATGTCTGAGCGGTTGAAAGACTCGGCCTTGAAAACCGAAGTATTGATAGGAATACCGGGGGTTCGAATCCCTCTCCATCCGCGAGGTCATAAGTTCTCTCTTGCCCTATCTATAGATAAGAATGAATCTCCTCGACTCGACTGATATGATGGATGGAATGGGTAGAAGGTTGAGGTTATTGTGTGTTGATTTAGTTAGGATTTTGTCTCCCTTTCGTTATCTTCCGCCCCGGGTGGATGACCTGTGGGAGCTAAGTCGAAGATCTCGGTGTCGTCGTGAGTGGTTGATAAACAACGATTGCAGTTTGATTTAGGGAGTCCCAACCCTGTGAAGCTTAACAGACAAAGAAAACGATAGAGACTTCCGGGTATAGGGTGACGACCTTAATAAATCAAGTATTCAAGTGCCAGAGTTTTGAGCTACATAAGCACTCAAATTCCGGAATACTTATTGCCCAAAAAATATGATCAACCCCAGGTACATTTATTAGGTTTTGATCTGAGGCTATCCTGGTCTGCATGACCCAACACAAGTATTCATCCTTTCCAATCTGAAAAAGGTGTTGCCGAAAGCTTACCCTCTTCCACACGGATGCTACAGCCGCTATCACTTTTGCAGGAGGGGAATTACAGAGTTCACCTGTCGACATCTTGTTTGGTAAGCGAAATTTTGACCCAGGCGCCCTAGTGTTGCCTAACCGTTCGGCCGGAGATGTCGGATGCGAGATCTTTAGCTACTTGTATCAATTTGGCGCAATGTGCTTAGATACAATGGGCTGGCAGCTGAGGCTTGGCAGGATGGGGGAGTTAATTAAGGTCGATGGAGCAGGAAAGAGTTTGTTATTCGCTATTGGCTTAGTACGGCCTATACATAATAGGGCCATGACGGTTTTGGCAAGGCCTTGAACTTCATATATCCCTTTTTTACTCAATCCAGAATACCGAGAAAGTCAGATTGAATCATTTTGACGACCTTTCCATTGGATTTATTATCATAGGTAGTGTTCGAGATCGCCTCTGTGCGGTGAACGGTCGAATGTAGCTAACATCAGTTTTGTCCTCGCGTGGTTGAAGGAGATGCTGCTGCTGGATGGAATGCATCTAGAGCGCCATGATCCTTCTATCAGGAATAGAATAATCGAGGGCACTGACTGACTGCATCAATCATCGCTCAGTGAGCTATTAATTGCCGCCAATAGCGCTTCGCTTGCATGCAAGGCGGCTAATAAAAGCGCCAGGTAGACGCGCGGAGATGCATTTTGAGTACTGGTGGTACTGGACAAGCTCTAGGGGAATAATATCTTTCTTATTTCTTTCCCATGACGACTAGGAACGGGCAAATCAAGAATTTCACTTCGAATTCCGGACCTCAACATCCTGCTGCTCATGGTGTTTCACGATTAGTATTGGAAATGAACGGAGAAGTGGTGGAATGTGCGGAACCACATATTGGATCACTCCAGTGCGGCATGAAGCCGCTGACGCTGAGTAGGCTCCTATGCCGCTAGCACGGTGGAGGTTCTGTAGCGCGTCATGAGCACCGGGCAAAGGGACGATTGAGCAACTCAAGCGAACCGCCCTACCTGACTTTGGATAAAGATAGAAGGGAGAAGGTTGTGAAGGTGGCCTCGTTATCCACACATCTGGTCGGAGGACCGACCTGGGTTTTCACGAGTGTAGGCGGGTCCTGTAGTGCCCGTCAAGGGCGCTAGCGCATACCCCGGGGTGATCATCACCACCTGCACCTCACATCTTGGCACAGTGGAACGTGTAACCCGCCTGCTGTCCAAGTCAACCACTGAATTTCCTGTAATTCATAGAGCCTAACTGAATGTAGCAGCAAGGGACAACCCACCCATACAGACAACCTGCAGGGAGGATGGCACTACTGGCAAAGACCGTCTGGCGAAAACGCCGCAGGCACGAAGCGTGGTGGGCCTGCGTCGGGGGAGCATAGGGAGGAAAGGGAGCCCGGGCGGTGGAAGAGCCAGGGGAAGCCGGGTCATTTGACGGAAATGGAAGGTCCGAGCGGCTCATTCATTCTTGAAAAAACAGGGGGGGAGCGAGTCAATGTATCAATGAATAGATACAGTCAACGGTATTAAGACAGCGCTGCCTACACGCGAATTAGCTTCCGAGGTCGAGCAGTCTCAATTTCACTATAGGATTTTTGAATGAATGCTGGGCTGGGCCACCTCAAATGGCGTGAGCTGCATGCGGGGAGACCCGTACATACGGTTTTCAGGGGGATCCGGCCGGCCGGCGCCCACCCGACTAGAGGGACTGAGAAATTAATCGAGTACAAAACTTATCTTCAAGCTTTACCTTATTTTGATCGTTTAGAGGGCGATCACGGAGTCACTGAATGAAGTCCTCCCTCCCTTTCTTTCGGAGGTGCTGACCCGCTGCGAGGCAGATATGACTAAGTGACATATTGAATATGGCGATGACTACAGCATGTCGTAGAAGGAGATAAGAGGTGGAGCCAACGAACCACTAAGACTCACGTATCTACAACTACATTCCCGAGCGGCAGTCAAACGGAGGCATGAATGCAAGATGCCAGCGGAATGATCGACCGGACAGAGGCTAGGGCAGCTTTATTCCCACCGCGTCCTTCCTTGTGTGTCGGAGATACAAAGCGAGTGCACCGGAAAAGAAGGGGAACTGAATCGATCTATTCCATGGCGAAGCATCCGAAGCATAACTGCACACTCACACGATCTTTGCCGAGAGATAGGAGCATTCGGTGGAACCGGTGAACTACACTTGCTTCTTGATAGATGTGTGGGACAGAGGGCTCGTGGTACCTGTTGCCCGCCCTTCCTCCGCTTTGATAACCGTGTGAACGGAGAGTGGGCAGAGCAAAAGGGAAGGAGGTCCTCATACGGAGTTGCACACTTGAGCAGTGCGGGAGACTGGAGAATGGGTCGAGTAAACTCCCTTAGGGCTGATTAAATCACATACGAGGAACTTTTCTTTTTTTTTGATTTTAAGGGTATGTTCTCAAAAAAGAAAGGCAGAGGTAAATACTTCGAAGAGACGGCTCGGTAGGGATGGAGTGGTCAATAGTCAAGTCAAGGATGACTTCTTTGTTGGTGAAACGATTGGGGAGAGAAAGCACGCCAGTGATTCTCTGAGCCGGTCTTCATTTCCAATGCCTCGGGAAACAGGCCGATATAGATGAAAACACCTTTTTATCCTCTTCCTTACCGGGAAGGCGCACTTCTCTTCTTCTTCTGGCCTTCACCTCCTGCCCGGCCCGGAAATAGAACCTAGCCCCCTTTCTGATCCATTCATTTCTGCAAGCAGGCGGGATCCAGAGCTAAGCCCCCCTCCTATTCGAAGCCGGGTGTGGCCTCGCCCTTTTGCTCTTCCTTTGATTTGGCTCCACGAAGGCACCGCCTAGACTAGGAGCCCCACTCATATTCAAAAGGCACCCAGCTTTCAAGACGATGATAATAATTAGTCAACATTTTCCAATATCATGGAATAGCATGGCCCGGGGCTAAGGTAACTCCAGTGGGAGAGCCGTGTTATGGGTGACCTTATTGCACGGTTCAGAGAGCACTTGTGTATGTGATGCAAGTGAACATGTACGAAAAAGCTGTCGTAAAGTTTCGTTGTTCGATCCGTCGTTGACCCTATCTATGTTTCTACGATGGCCCAAGAACACGCTCATTCTTCAGCCGTAGAGAGACTTTTGAATTGTGAGGTACCATTACGAGCTCAATATATAAGAGTGTTATTCTGTGAAATAACTCGAATTTCAAATCATTCACTTGCTTCAACTACTCATGCTATGGATGTGGGAGCATCAACTCCGTTCCTTTGGGGTTTTGAGGAGCGGGAGAAATTGTTGGAATTCTATGAAAGAGTCCCGGGAGCCAGGATGCATGCCAGTTTCATACGGCGTGGTGGAGTGGCACAAGATCTGCCTCTTGGCTTATGTCGAGATATTGATTCCTCCACACAAAATTTGCTTCTCGTATCGACGAATTAGAAGAGATGTCAACCGGCAACCATATCTGGAAACAATGATTAGTGGATATTGGTACTGTCACTGCACAACAAGTAAAGGATTGGGGATTCAGTGGTGTAATGTTAAGAGGTCGTGCGACATGAAGACATTGATAGCAATATGGGGGAAGTTCCCATCAGGCAACAACGGTTCTGCCTGACCCTACAAAAGCATGCATATGTTGTCAGTGAAGATTTTGTGTGAAGCCTTGGAGACGACGTACCCGGGGCTAGGGTGAGCTGAGGGGGGACAGCGTAAGTGAGCGGATGTGTGTAAGCCCAATCAAAGATTCCTATTCTAGGCAGGGCAGGCCATCAACCTTCGAACGGTGTTGGTCCTACGGACCGTGAACGGATTCGCCACTGGCCTCTAGGCACGTCGGAACCGCATGAGTTCACCGGGGTGGAGCACGGTCTGCCAAAATCGGCATAGGTTAGGTGCTATTGATGGAACATGGTAAGCCCATCTTTCTCCATATGAAAGTGCTGTGGGCACATAGAGATGTGGGTAGAGGAAGTCTCGAAAAGCGAAGGCCGAGCTGTAGGTCATGTGACCTGCACCGAAAAGGTGGCTGACTGGGCTTTCTACTGGATCAAAGCGGATCTGCTCGCCAAATTCGCCGATCGAATCGGGCGCTCTGGAACGTCAAATGAAAGTGGTCTTTCTACAACCCTATTTATATGATTTTTAGGGCCCCTTTCCCCTATCCCTCCCTTATGTTTAGGAGCGGGATCGGCCCAAGAATGACCTGTGGTGGTACAGAAGGCACGAACTCCGCAAGCGTCCCGCACCCTCTGAGAAAGAAACTCCTCAACCATCACAAGATAAAGAAGTATGACGCTCTGTGTCTGACTCTATTGGTCATAGTTCCTTGCTATTGCGGCCGGTGCTCGTTTGCGCGCATGTGAACCACCAGATCATAAGGAAAGATGCCTCTCGGGGCATCTGAGAATGATTCGAGCTGTATGAAGGGAAACTCCCAGGTACAGTTTGTTTTGGGGGGGAAGGAGCCCGACAGGGTCCCCCACTGACTTGGCCCGGGCCTAAGTGAAAGTGCAAAAGTGAAGTGGTGGGCCTACCCATCCCAACCTGGGGTATGCTGGGATTCGCGAAGAGCAGCACCTTATGATGTTCATGACCAATCGGATCTTGACGTACCAGTAGGTACCAGAGGAGATCGCTATGATCGTTACTGTATCCGTATTGAAGAGATGCGACAAAGTGTTCGGATCATTGTGCAATGTCCTAATCAAATGCCTAGTGGCATGATCAAAGCCGATGATTGTAAGCTATGTCCTCAATCACGATCTCGAATGAAACTATCCATGGAATCGTGCGCCATGTGAAACGTAGATCATCGTCGTTCTTAACCGAGACTCAGGTTAAGCTCCGTCTCGGAACCGCCGTGGGGTTAGGAGTAAAGCATCCCTAGGTTGGCGCATCTCGTTGGGCATGGAGAAGCATTGGGAACCCCAATATCTTTCTTCGGAGCAGTTTCTTTTCCCGTCCCCTCGCCCCGGCATAGCGCTTCGCTTCCGGTTCTTTGGAGGAATCAACTGACTTCTCCCTTCTTCATTGATCCGGGGGAAAGGGAACCGTCTACCAGTTGGGAAGCTAGACATCAAGGTTTTGGCTTGATGAGGATAACTAAGCTGACACGCCGGAGTTGGCTGCTGGCACAACAGGGTGGTGCCTTACCGCACCGCAGGCGCACTCGCGGTAGCGTTCGTGGTGGTGCTTCAGGATTCCAATGTACTGTGTCCAGGATCAGAACGAGCTTGCCGGCGGACCACTGCCGTCCCATTCTTTAGTGAGCTGGAGCGCTGCCATCTTATCCACGAAAAACGCGTCAAGCTATCGCTTCAGGTCGAAGCACTAAAAGAAAAGGACCAGGAAACACGACGGCATAGGAACCATGGGAACCCAGGAGGTAGAAAGACGATGTACGGGATACGGGATCCTCGCAGTAGGCTGGACCAAAATCCAGCCGAGAGAGGGAAGCCTTTAGAAGCAACAGGTTGGGAAACCAAGAGAAGGCTTCGCCTTTTCTTATCTTCTTCCCGGCACGAAAAGAGGGATTAGCATTATTGACCCCATGAGAAAGCACTAACACCTTCCTCATCGGGGCTCCGCGCACTGGGAAAAGGCTTCCGCGACAGGAAACCAGCTACTAGTTAGGAAGTGAACATAAGGTATCAAGAGGTCCCTCACAGTCAAGTGCAATGCAATTTCCCCCTATTAGTCAAGTACCACTCTTCCTATTTAGTTTAGGGGTTAAGGCGAGAAATGGCTTGATGAACCCTTCCGTTCACCACGCACCGGCCCCATTCACTTGCAACTCGTAGAGGCTGTAAGTAAACAGTGCCCCACTAAATTCAAAGTGACGGTGGGGTTGAAAGACGAGAGTGCCTACCTCCGCGCCGAGAGTGCCCGCTGTCGGTGTCAAAACCGGCGGATCTCGGGTAGGGGGTCCCGAACTATGCGTCTAGGCGGATGGTAACAGGAGACAAGGGACACGATGTTTTTACCCAGGTTCGGGCCCTCTCGATGGAGGTAAAACCCTACTCCTGCTTGATTGATATTGATGATATGGGTAGTACAAGAGTGGATCTACCACGAGATCAAGGAGGCTAAACCCTAGAAGCTAGCCTATGATATGATTGTTGTAATGGTTGTTGTGTCCTACGGACTAAAACCCTCCGGTTTATATAGACACGGGAGAGGGCTAGGGTTACACAGAGTCGGTTACAATGGTAGGAGATCTACATATCTGTATCGCCAAGCTTGCCTTCCACGCCAAGGAAAGTCCCATCCGGACACGGGACGGAGTCTTCAATCTTGTATCTTCGTAGTCTTGGAGTCCGGCGGACGATGATAGTCCGGCTATCCGGACACCCCCTAGTCCAGGACTCCCTCAGTAGCCCCTGAACCTGGCTTCAATGATGATGAGTCCGGCACGCATAATGTTCGGCATTGCAAGGCGGGTTCATCCTCCGAATAATCCATAGAAGATTGTGAACACCAGGATAGTGTCCGGCTCTGCAAAATAATTTCCACATTCCACCGTAGAGAGAATATCATGTACACAGGTTCAATCTGCTGACGTGTCTTGTAGCGTGACGTCACGCCACTACCAAGCCTTTACTTGAATCGTTTTTTATTACACCACCTCAGCGCGTTTAGCGAAGCGGTTTCCTTGGCACGTCTTGTCGAAGCAGAGATCGTGTTCCCCTTATTCCGGGATTCTCATCAATACGGACGTGGGTAACCCAACCGCGCCATTGATGGTGGCGCTTGGGAGATAAGCGAGTTTTACCAGGCCGGTGGGGACGTATAGTCTTCGTCCTCCTATATATAAGGGGATAAGGATCCGCCTTTTTACCTACGCCTTCTTCCTCCTTTGCTTATCCATCTCCGCGCACTCGAGCTCCAGCGCCCAAGTTCGCGCATCTCGTCTCAACCTTCTCCGACCATGTCCGGAGCGGGAGGTAAATGGTTGGCCTCCACCGTTAAGGAGGAGCACATCTCCAAAGTGCGCAACGTCGGATACCTTTCCGGTGACATCGCGCACCGGCTGCCCGACAAGGGGCAGCTCATCCCCACCCCTAGGCCCCATGAGAGGGTCGTATTTCTCCCTCATTTCCTCCAAGGACTGGGCTTTCCACTTCACCCCTTTGTCCGGGGGCTCATGTTCTACTACGGCCTGGATTTCCATGATCTGGCGCCGAACTTCATCCTCAACATCTCGGCGTTCATCGTCGTGTGCAAGGCCTTCCTCTGCATCCAGCCGCACTTCGGCTTGTGGCTCAAGACCTTCAATGTCAAGCCGAAGGTAGTGAAGGGCACGCAGGCGGAGTGCGGAGGCGCCATGTTGGGCAAGATGCCCAACGTCCTCTGGTTCGAAGGGGCCTTTGTGGAGTCCGTCAAGGGGTGGCAGTCGGGGTGGTTCTACATCACCGGGCCGCGCGGCCCTACGTGGGCGGCGGCCCCCGAGTTCAGATCTGGTATCCCTGTGCAGATCACCTCCTGGAAAGAGAAGGGCTTGCTATGGGGTAGTTCAAAGGAGCTGATGGGACTCCAAGCCTGTATCCAGAAGCTGGTGAACAAGAAGCTCAGGCTTGTTAATGTGGTCCAAGTCATGCTCGTCCGCCGGATTCTCCCATGCCAAGAACGGGCATTCGACCTGTGGGAGTTTGATCCGGCACAGCACCAGGCGTTGAGCGGGCTCTTCGACACGACGTACGAAGGCGCCTGGAGGGTGCTGTTTAAGGGCGCCGAAGCCCCCGCATCCGCGACGGAAGATCGCGGATTTCACTCGCAGCGTCCAGCCGACGAGGTAAGTGATTCTACCCCTTTACGGGACACTTGTTTGTTTAATAGTTTGACCCTAAGCGGGTTTCAATCTCCCTTTTCCTTTGACAGGAATGGATGAAGAAGGCCGAGCAGCTCATCTGCCGGACTCCCCTGCCAGAAAACCCAGTGGACGCCCGTCTAGCGGGGCTGCTGGTTCCGGCACCACATGTGGTGCCAGAGTAGAAGGCCAAGAAGGTGGCCACGGGTACTCGAAAGAGTTCCCGTTTTCAGGTGTCCGACGACTTCGAGGCGGATTCCTCCCCCGAAGACGAGGAGGAGGAAGAAGACTCTCTCCCAGAGGAGGGTGAGAGAAAGAGGAAGGCCTCCCCAACAGGGGAGGCCGAAGGGTCCAAGAGGGGAAGAACTATTCCCCCGGACAGCTCCGCCAACACCAACGTTGGCGATGAAGAGTGGCCCTCAAGGGCCAGGCCTTCGGCGAGATCATAAGTATTCGGATTCCTGAATGATTTGCAATTTCTTTTGTGTCACATAGTGTCCCTCTAATGCCGCATACTGCCTGCAGTCCGGCCGACGATGATCTTCCCGCTTCATCGAGCGGGTCGTTGGCTCCGTCGAATGTGGATTCCATTCCAACTGCCTCCACCCCTCGCGCCGCTGAGGACGCCAAGGTGGGAACCCAGGAAGGGACCCATCAGGAGGAGGCTCCGGAGGCGCCACAAGGCAGCCTCCCAGACTTTGCGCCGGACTCCACACCGGAACCCGCAGTGGTTCTGGAGTCCGGCAGGCGGCCCCTTCGCAAGAAGGGCAAGACCGTGACACCGGCGGCCCCCGTCCAACCGGAGGCGCCGGACAACTTGGTGGAGGCGCTCAAAGGCGCTTCCATCGAGGAAGAACACCGCACTATCATGAGTGCTGTGATTCAGAAGGTTCAGCTCGCCAAGAGCGGGCTGACCGAAGCCTGCAACAGCCTTCTAACAGGCTTTGAGGTAAGAAGTTAAAATTATGTAATGTAATACCGCATAGACAGTAGCCCTTGATGCTCGGTTCGGTCTTCGGAAAGAAAAGCCGGACTGAGGATATAAAAAGATATACGCAGGGTTGCTAAAAATTATGTCAATATGGGTTTGCAGGCTGCGCTGCTGACCTCTGCCGCACTGACTGCGGAGGTCGGTGCTTTGAAGCAGGACCTCGAGCGGTCCGAGCAAGAGCTCGGCCGTGCCAAGAAGCAGCTCGAGGACAAAGAAGGTGAGTAACACCACTTTGAATAGTTACCTTACAGAAAAGGATTTAGGTTGCAATAAAAATAACAAGGATAACGTGGGTACTGCAGGGGCCACGATTGAGGTGGCAACCCTGAAGGAGGCTGTGTCTGCGGCCGAACGCAATGCGGCCGCGGAACGGGCAGAGCGAGAGAAGCAGGAGGTGCGGGTGGCAGAAGTGCGGCAAGAGCTCCAGGCTCTCATGGAAAAGCATGAGAGTTTGGAGCGCAACTCAAAGACTCGAGAGTCCGAGCTTGCCTCGGCTCTTGAAAGTGCCAAAGCCGCCAAGGCTGAGGCCCATAAGGCCCTTCAGGAGGTTGAGGATGTGAAGAAAATAGCGGCGGGTAAGGCATTTTTCATGCAAAGCAAGCATGTTAATGTAAACTACCTCACACTTACCCGAATTCGGAGCTCTCCAGGGGCGTTTGCAGATCTGCCTTGCAGTGTATCCGATGCCGCCGCATTCTACCGTGGCGAGGAGGGGATCTCAACGGAGAAGGTCTTCTGGTCTCAGTACGCTGAGGCCGCCCATCCGGTGCCCCCTAGCGACCAGCTGAAGCAGCTGGTCGAGCTCCACAAGGTAGCCGAGCAGGCCATGAAGGGCCTCATAATCCGGCTGTGGCCTGGAGAGGCCATGCCTGGGAGCTACTTCGGCCTCGTGCGGCGGCTGGTGGATGTGTGCCCCTTGTTGGAGGTCGTCAAGCGCTCCACCTGTATTGAAGGTGCTCGTCGGGCCCTTGCCCGCGCAAAGGTGCACTGCGGCAGGCTGGATGCGGAGAAGCTTATCACTGACGCGCCGCCAGCGGGCAAGGAGTACCGTACGCCCGAGATGTACTATAAGACTGTCCTGAAGGGTGCCCGCAAGATTGCGGATGATTGCCCCAGAGATGTAATTATTGAGTAGACTCGCTATGTATTATCCTGTGCGCTGAAATCTTTGTTCATATGCGCTAAGCAATGCTTTTTTGATTTAAAATATTACCTCCTGTGCGGCCGTTTATAAAATCTGAGAGATGGCAAGTCGTCGGCTTCAGCCCCCAAGCCACGAGTGCTGGGGTGTTCGGGATAAACTTGAGCACTCTTGTTCCCATTTTTGGGTCCATCTAGGGAGGCGCTCAACACAACGAACAAGGCAACCGGACTTATAATGCTTGAACACTCTCACTTAGCCATAGAATTCTATAATTTTAAATTTCGGCGAAGCCCCTAGTATTCGGAAGACCGAGTTCGGGGCGCTATCCACGCCTTGGCCGGACATTATCCGGTTCTTCGCTTGAAGCGGCATAAGTCTTTAAGGACTCGAAAAGACCTCTCGAACAACGACCAGTCTCTCGCCTTATCATGACAGTCAGTTTTAGCTTTCTCCACTGAGGCGCTCGCCCAGCTCAACCGGGGCGCAATCGCAGTGGTTCTCCCAGTGCCACCTTAGCCGACAGAACGGAACGTAAGGTACCAAAACGTGGGAGCCGGGCAAACCCAACTATTGACCCAAGACATGATTCGGAGCCGATTCATATAATGCTATAAGTTCAGGGTGCCGCACTTGTGAAAGTGTTCGGACTTATCACACCATAATGCGGGGAACATAAGCCCCTGGTGTATTCGGCCGTACCAAAATATACGGGTGCAAGATGTCATTAGTGAACATATATGTAAAGTAATGCAATAACAGGCAAAAAGTGCTGCATTATTTATTCAAGGAATTCTGCTATGAGTGCGGAATGATACAAATAGTGCGGTAAGCAAGGGATTGGACTAATTAAACATGTCCCCCTAGAGGGGTGGGCTGCGGACTGGTGTATATAATCAAATTTAATGCTCGTAATGGAGACCACCAGTGTTCGTCGCAGCCTTCTTCCCTCCCTGGCTGTTGCATTGTGAGTTCGGCGGGTTCGCCGCCGGACAGGGCCTCTGGTGAACGGAGTCCTGTGTATACAAAGAAGGAAAATAATAAAAAAGAGCGACACACTTGTGAGCCCCTGGTGTAGTCGAGCCGCACTCTGGGTCTGTTGTGGTCGTGCCCCTCCCCCTAGGCCCATGGTATCTCCAGAGCGTAATGATGTATGCGGAGGGTTGGTCTTGCAATTATGCAAGGGCTGGGGTTGGGGCCGCATTGCTATGCGTGCTCGGAACGTGCCACGTGGTCTTGGTTGATGTTGCTCCGGGCGCGTTTGGCCGTGTCTGGCCGTTTAACAGCCGGACTCGAAAATTGCCTTAGAAGGCTGCTCTATACTTCTGCTGCGAGAGCCGCTGTATGTTCCTCCGTTCAGAGGGAGCGTTTCGTATTTCCGTTGACCGTGATGACTCCACGAGGGCCTGGCATCTTGAGCTTGAGGTATGCGTAATGCAGCACCGCGTTGAACTTTGCGAACGCGGTTCATCCGAGCAGAGCATGATAGCCGCTGCGGAACGTGACTATGTCGAAGATTAACTCCTCGCTCAGGAAATTGTCCGGGGATCCGAAGACCAATTCCAGTGTGACTGAGCCTGTACAATTGGCCTCAACACCTGGTATAACGCCTTTGAAGGTCGTTGAGGGAGTCCTGGACTAGGGGGTGTCCGGACAGCCGGACTATCATCATCCGCCGGACTCCAAGACTACGAAGATACAAGATTGAAGACTCCGTCCCGTGTCCGGATGGGACTTTCCTTGGCGTGGAAGGCAAGCTTGGCAATACGGATATGTAGATCTCCTACCATTGTAACCGACTCTGTGTAACCCTAGCCTTCTCCTGTGTCTATATAAACCGGAGGGCTTTAGTCCGTAGGACACAACATACCTCGCAACAATCATACCATAGGCTAGCTTTAGGGTTTAGCCTCCTTAATCTCGTGGTAGATCCACTCTTGTACTACCCATATCATCAATATTAATCAAGCAGGACGTAGGGTTTTACCTCCATCAAGAGGGCCCGAACCTGGGTAAAACATCGTGTCCCTTGTCTCCTATTACCATCCGCCTAGACGCACAGTTCGGGACCCCCTACCTGAGATCCGCCGGTTTTGACACCGACGTTGGTGCTTTCATTGAGAGTTCCTCTGTGTCGTCACCGATAGGCTCGATGTCATCTTCAATCAACAATGCTGTCCAGGGTGAGACTTTTCTCCCCAGACAGATCTTCGTATTCGGCAGCTTCGCACTGCGGGCTAATTCACTTGGCCATCTAGAGCAGATCGAAAGCTACGCCCCTGGCCATCAGGTCAGATTCGGAAGCCTAAACTTCACAGCCGACACCCGCGGGGACTTGATCTTCGACGGGCTCGAGCCAAAGCCAAGCGCGCCGCACTATTGCGATGGGCATGATCTAGCTCTGCCGCCGAACAGTGCCTTGGTGGCCGCACACGGATCCGCTTTGGCCCTTAGTCCGAAGCCGATCGCCCAGATCGAGGACCGGTGGATGGACGCCACCTCGGGGGCTTCAACTTCCACGGCGATGGAGCCGAACACTAACCTTGTCCCTCGCGAAACTCGTAATTCCGAGGTGCCGGACTCCTTACCGGACTCCGGACCTCCCACGCCCCTACCAATCGAATCGGATTGGGCGCCGGTTATGGAATTCACCGCCGCGGACATCTTCCAATACTCGCCCTTTGGCGACATCCTAAATTTGCTAAAGCATCTCTCGCTATCGGGAGAGTCCTTGCCGGACTATGGCCAGGATGGTTGGGATACGGACGACGAAGAAATTCAGAGCCCACCCACCACCCACTTTGTAGCCACTGTCGATGATCTTACCGACATGCTAGACTACGACTCCGAAGACATCGACGCTATGGACGACGATGCCGGAGACGAACAGGAACCAGTGCCTACAGGGCACTGGAAGACCACCTCGTCATACGACATATACATGGTGGACACCCCAAAAGATGGGGACGACGAAGAAGTAGCGGAGGCAGATTCCTTAAAGAAACAGCCCAAGCGCCGGCGTCAGCGGCGCCGCTCTAAATCCCGCCACAGCAAGAATGGAGATTCCGGCACAGGAGATAATAACACCCCAGAGAGTGCCGAAGATAATCCCCTCCAGCAAGACTCAGCGCAGGAGGACGCAGAAGCAGGCCCCCAAGAGAGGGCGGCAGACGAAGAGGTCGAGGATTATAACTATATACCTCCCTCCGAAGAGGAGGCAAGCCTCAACGACGACGAATTCGTCGTGCCCGAGGATCCCGTCGAACAAGAGCGTTTTAAACGCAGGCTTATCGCCATGGCAAATAGCCTAAAGAAAAAGCAGCAGCAGCTTCGAGCTGATCAGGACCTGCTGGCCGATCGATGGACCGAGGTCCTCGCGACCGAAGAGTTTAAACTCGAACGCCCCTCCAAAAGCTACCCCAGACGCAAGTTGCTCCCCCGATTAGAAGAGGAAGCATACATACCTTCATCACCAGCGCACGATACGGCCGACCGACCACACGTGGTCGCGACAGAGAGGCATCCAGACCCTCCACAAAGACCGTACCCCGGCATCGCTCCAAAAGTACGAAGCCAAGATGGAATGCGCCGGACTTGCGAGATGTATTGGAGGACAAAGCAAGGCAATCCAGATCCATCTACGGATCACGAGGGCGCCCCACGACCAGCGACGAATACCGTCGCACCGGATACAATAACCCCGGCCGGGCCAAACACAGCAGACAACGCTCTCTCGAGTTGCGTCATGATATTGCTCAATATAGAGGCGCCGCACACCCGCTATGCTTCACTGATGAAGTAATGGATCATCAAATCCCTGAAGGGTTTAAAACCATAAACATCGAATCCTACGACGGCACAACAGATCCCGCGGTTTGGATTGAAGATTATCTCCTTCACATCCATATGGCCCGCGGCGACGATCTCCATGCCATCAAGTACCTCCCACTCAAGCTTAAAGGACCAGCTCGGCATTGGCTTAACAGCTTGCCCGCAGAGTCAATTGGGTGTTGGGAGGACCTGGAAGCCGCATTCCTTGACAATTTCCAGGGCACGTATGTGCGGCCACCAGACGCCGATGACCTAAGCCACATAATTCAGCAGCCAGAGGAATCGGCCAGACAATTCTGGACACGGTTCTTGACAAAGAAAAACCAAATCGTCGACTGTCCGGATGCAGAGGCCCTCGCAGCCTTCAAACATAACATCCGCGACGAGTGGCTAGCCTGGCACCTGGGACAGGAAAAGCCGAAATCCATGGCAGCACTCACATCATTAATGACCCGCTTTTGCGCGGGAGAGGATAGATGGCTAGCTCGCAGCAACAACCTCAACAAAAATTCTGGCAGTCCGGATACAAAGGACCACAACGGCAGGTCACGTCGAAACAAAAACAAACGCCGCATTAACGGCGACGATAAGGAGGATACGGCAGTCAACGCCGGACTCTGAGGCTCTAAACCCGGTCAGCGGAAGAAGCCATTCAAAAGAACCACTCCGGGTCCGTCCAACTTGGGCCGAATACTCGACCGCTTATGCCAGATACATGGCACCCCCGAAAAGCCAGCCAATCACACCAACAGAGATTGCTGGGTGTTCAAGCAGGCAGGCAAGTTAATTGCCGAAAACAATGACAAGGGGCTAAACAGCAACGACGAGGAGGAGACCCGACCGCCGAACAATAGAGGACAGAAGGGTTTCCCCCCACAAGTACGGACGGTGAACATGATTTACGCAACCCATATACCCAAGAGGGAGAGGAAGCGCACACTAAGGGACGTCTATGCGATGGAGCCAGTCGCCCCAAAGTTCAATCCATGGTCCTCTTGTCCGATCACTTTCGATCAAAGAGACCATCCGACCAGCATACGCCATGGCGGATCCGCCGCATTGGTTTTGGACCCAATCGTCGATGGATTTCACCTCACGAGAGTCCTGATGGACGGCGGTAGTAGCCTGAACCTGCTTTATCAGGATACAGTGTGCAAGATGGGCATAGACCCCTCAAGGATTAAACCTACAAAGACAACCTTTAAAGGTGTCATACCAGGTGTGGAAGCCAATTGTACGGGCTCAGTCACACTGGAAATGGTCTTCGGATCCCCGGATAATTTCCGGAGCGAAGAGTTAATCTTCGACATAGTCCCATTTCGCTGCAGCTATCACGCTCTGCTCGGACGAACCGCGTTTGCAAAGTTCAACGCGGTGCCGCATTATGCATACCTCAAGCTCAAGATGCCAGGCCCTCGTGGAGTCATCACGGTCAATGGAAATACGAAACGCTCCCTCCGAACGGAGGAACATACAGCGGCTCTCGCGGCAGAAGTACATAGCAGCCTTTTAAGGCAATTTTCGAGTCCGGCCGTTAAACGGCCGAATACAGCAAAACGCGCCCGGAGCAATACCAACCAAGACAACCTGGCACGATCCGAGCACGCGTAGCAATGTGGCCCTAACCCCTGCCCTCACATGATTGCAAGAACAACCCTCCACGTACATCATTACGCTTTGGAGATACCATGGGTGCAGGGGAAGGGGCACGATCACAACGGACCCAGACTGCGGCTCGACCACACCAGGGGCTCGCGAGTGCACCACCCTTTTTTATTATTATTATTTTCCTTCTTTGTTTACACAGGACTCCGTTAACCAGAGGCCCTGTCCGGCGGTGAACCTGCCGAACTCACGATGAAACAGCCAGGGAAGAAAGAAGGTTGCGACGAACACTCAGGTGGTCTCAATTACGATCATTAAATTCGATTATATACACCAAGTCCGCAGCTCATCCCTGGAGGGGGACATGTTTAATTAGTCCAAATCCCTTGCTTACCGCACTATTTGTATGAGTCCGCACTCATAGCAGACTTCCTTTAATAAATAATGCAGCACTTTTCGACTGCAATTACATTACTTTATATATATATATATGTTCATTACAGGACATCTTGCACCCGTATATTTTGGTACGGTCTAATACAGCAGGGGCTTATGTTGCCCACATTATGGTGTGATAAGTCCGAACACTTTCATAAGTGCGGCACCCCGAACTTATAGCATTATATGAATCGGCTCCGAATCATGTCTTGGGTCAATAGTTGGGTTTGCCCGGCTCCCATGTTTTGGTGCCTTACGTTCCGTTCTGTCGGCTAAGGTGGCACTGGGAGAATCACTGCGATTGCGCCCCGGTTGAGCCGGGCGAGCGCCTCAGTGGAGAAAGCTAAAACTGACCGGCATGATAAGGCGAGAGACTGGTCGCTGTTCGAGAGGTCTTTTCGAGTCCTTAAAGACTCACGCCGCTTCGAGCGAAGTTCCGGATAAATGTCCGACGAAGGCATGGATAGCGCCCCGGATTCGGTCTTCCGAATACCAGGGGCTTCGCCGAAATTTAAAATTATAGAATTCTATGGCTAAGTGAGAGTGTTCAAGCATTATAAGTCCGGTTGCCTTGTTCGTTGTGTTGAGCACCTCCCTAGATGGACCCAAAAATGGGAACAAGAGTGCTCAAGTTTATCCCGAACACCCCAGCACTCGCGGCTCGGGGGCTGAAGCCAACGACTTGCCATCTCTCAGATTTTATAAACGGCTGCACAGAAGGTAATATTTTAAATTAAACAAGCGTTGCTTAATGCGCATATGCACAAAGTTTTCAGCGCACAGGATAATACATAGCGAGTTTACTCAAAAATTACATCTCGGGGGCATTCATCCGCAATATCGCGGGCTCCCTTCAGGACAGTTTTATAATACATTCGGGCGTACGATACTCCTTGCCCGGTGGCGGCGGGTCCGTGAGAAGCTTCTCCGCATCCAGCCTGCCCCAGTGCACCTTTGTGCGGGCAAGGGCCCGACGAGCACCTTCAATGCAGGCGGAGCGCTTGATGACCTCCACCCAGGGGCACGCATCCACCAGCCGCCGCACGAGGCCGAAGTAGCTCCCAAGCATGGCCTGTCCAGGCCACAGCCGGACTATAAGGCCCTTCATGGCCTCCTCAGCTACCTTGTGGAGTTCGACCAGCTGCTTCAGCTGGTCGCTTGGGGGCACCGGATGGCCGACCTCAACGTACTGAGACCAGAAGACCGTCTCCGTCGAGCTCCCCTCCTCGCCACGATAGAATGCGGCGGCATCGGACACACTACGCGGCAGATCCGCAAACGCCCCTGGAGAGCTCCGAATGCGGGTAAGTGTCAGGTAGTTTACATTAACATGCTTGCTTTGCATGAAAAATGCCTTACCCGCCGCTATCTTCTTTACATCTTCAACCTCCTGAAGGGCCTTACGGGCCTCGGCCTTGGTGGACTTGGCACTTTCGAGAGCCGAGGCAACCTCGGACTCTCGAGTCTTGGAGTCACGCTCCAAGCTCTCATGCTTCTCCATGAGAGCCTAGAGCTCTTGCCGTACTTCCGCCACCCGTGCCTCCTGCTTTTCTCGCTCCGCCCGTTCCGCGGCCGCACTGCGTTCGGCCGCGGACACAGCCTCCTTCAGGGCGGCCACCTCGTTCGTGGCCCCTGCAATACCCATATTATCCTTGTTAATTTTATTGCAACCAAAATCCTTTTCTGTAAGGCAACTATTCAAAGTGGTGTTACTCACCTTCTTTGTCCTCGAGCTGCTTTTTGGCATGGCCGAGCTCTTGCTCGGACCGCTCGAGATCCTGCTTCAACGCACCAACCTCCGCAGTCAGTGCGGCAGAGGCCAGCAGCGCAGCCTGCAAACCCATATTAACATATTTTAAGCAACCCTGCGTATATCTTATTAGATCCTCAGTCCGGCTTTTCTTTCCGAACACCAAACTGAGCATCAGGGGCTACTGTCTATGCAATATTACATTACGTAATTATAACTTCTTACCTCAAAGCCTGTTAGAAGGCTGCTGCAGGCTTCGGTCAGCCCGCTCTTGGCGAGCTGAACCTTCTGAATCACCGCACTCATGATAGTGCGGTGTTCTTCCTCGATGGAAGCGCCTTTAAGCGCCTCCAATAATTTGTCCGGCGCCTCCGGTTGGACGGAGGCCGCCGGTGTCACGGTCTTGCCCTTCTTTCGAAGGGGCCGCCTGCCAGACTCTAGAACCACTGCAGGTTCCGATGTAGAGTCCGGCGCGAAGTCCGGGAGGCTGCCTGGCGGCGCCTCCGGAGCGTCCTCCTGATGGGTCCCTCTCTGGGATCCCACCTCGGCATCCTCATCGGCGCGGGGGATAGAGGCAGTGGGAAGTGAATCCACATCCGACGTGGCCAACGACCCGCTCGATGAAGCGGGGAGATCATCATCGGCCGGACTGCGGACAGTATGCGGCATTAGTAGGACGCTATGTGACACGAAAGAAATTGCATATCAGGGATCCGGATGCTTACGATCTCGCTGGAGGCCTGGCCCTTGAAGGCCACTCCTCCTCGCCAACGTTGGTGTTGGCGGAGCTGTCCGGGGGGATAGTTCTCCCCCTCTTGGACCCTTCGGCCTCCCCTATTGGGGAAGCCTTCCTCTTCCTCTCTCCCTCCTCCGGGAGAGAGTCTTCTTCCTCCTCGTCGTCTTCGGGGGAGGAGTCCGCCTCGTCGTCGGACGCTTGATTGAGGGAGCTCTTTCGAGTCCCCGCGGCCACCTTCTTGGCCTTCTTCTTCGGCACCACGTGCGGTGCCGGAACCAGCAGCCCTGCTAGACGGGCGTTCACTGGGTCTTCTGGCATGGGAGCCGGACAGATGAGCTGCACGGCCTTCTCCATCCATTCCTGCCAAAGGAAAAGAGAGATTGAGACCTTCTTAGAATCAATCTATTTACCACAAGTGTCCCGTAAAGGGGTTGAATCACTTACCTCGTCAGCAGGATGCTGCGAGCGAAATTCGCGATCTTCCGTCGCGGATGCGGGGGCTTCGGCGCCCTTAAATAGCACCCTCCAGGCACCTTCATACGTCGTGTCGAAGAGCCCGCTTAGCGCCTGGTGCTGTTCCGGATTGAACTCCCACAGATTGAATGCCCGATCTTGGCATGGGAGAATCCGGCGGATGAGCATGACTTGGACCACGTCGACGAGCCTGAGCTTATTGCTCACCAGCTTATGGATACAGGCTCGGAGTCCCGTCAGCTCCTTCGGATTGCCCCACAGCAAGCCCTTCTCTTTCCAGGAGGTGAGCTGCGTGGGGATGCCAGATCTGAACTCGGGGGCCGCCACCCACGTGGGTTCGCGCGGCTCGGTGATGTAGAACCACCCCGATTGCCACCCCTTAACGGAGTCCACGAAGGCCCCTTCGAGCCAAAGGACGTTGGGCAACTTGCCCAACATGGCGCCTCCGCATTCCGCTTGCGTGCCCTTCACAACCTTCGGCTTGACGTTGAAGGTCTTGAGCCACAGGACGAAGTGGGGCCGGATGCAGAGGAAGGCCTCGCACACGACGATAAACGCCGAGATATTGAGGATGAAGTTCGGCGCCAGATCGTGGAAATCCAGGCCGTAATAGAACATGAGCCCCCGGACGAAAGGGTGCAGTGGAAAGCCCAGTCTGCGGAGGAAGTGGGGAAGGAATACGACCCTCTCATGGGGCCCAGGGGTAGGGATGAGCTGCCCCTCGTCGGGCAGCCGATGCGCGATATCGCCGGAAAGGTATCCGGCGCTGCGCAGCTTGGTGATGTGCTCCTCCTTAATGGTGGAGGCCAACCATTTGCCTCCCGCTCCGGACATGATCGGAGAAGGTCGAGGCGAGATGTGCGAGCTTGGGTGTTGGAGCTTGAGTGCGCGGAGATGGAGAAGCAAAGGAGGAAGAAGGCTTAGGTGAGAAGGTAAATCCTTATCCCTTATATATAGGCTGACGAAGACTATGCGTCCCCCACCAGCCTGGTAAAACTCGCTTATCTCCCAAGCTCCACCATCAATGGCGCGGTTGGGTTACCCACGTCCATATTGATGAGAATCCCGGAATAAGGGGAACACGATCTCTGCTTCGACAAGACGTGCCAAGGAAACCGCTTCGCTAAACATGCTGAGGTGGTATAATAAGAAACGATTCAAGTAAAAGCCTGGTAGCGGTGTGATGTCATGCCGCATAATACGTCAGCAGATTGGACTTGTGTACATTTTATTCTCTCTACGATAGAATGTGGAATTTATTTTATAGAGCCGGACACTATCCTGGTGTTCATGATCTTCTCTGGATTATTCAAGGGAGGAACCCGCCTTTCAATGTCGAACATTATGCGTGCCGGACTTATCGTCATTGAAGCCTGGTTCAGGGGCTACTGAGGGAGTCCTGGACTAGGGGGTGTCCGGACAGCCGGACTATCATCGTCCGCCGGACTCCAAGACTACGAAGATACAAGATTGAAGACTCCGTCCCGTGTCCGGATGGGACTTTCCTTGGCGTGGAAGGCAAGCTTGGCAATACGGATATGTAGATCTCCTACCATTGTAACCGACTCTGTGTAACCCTAGCCTTCTCCGGTGTCTATATAAACTGGAGGGCTTTAGTCCGTAGGACACAACATACCTCGCAACAATCATACCATAGGCTAGCTTTAGGGTTTAGCCTCCTTGATCTCGTGGTAGATCCACTCTTGTACTACCCATATCATCAATATTAATCAAGCAGGACGTAGGGTTTTACCTCCATCAAGAGGGCCCGAACCTGGGTAAAACATCATGTCCCTTGTCTCCTGTTACCATCCGCCTAGACGCACAGTTCGGGACCCCCTACCCGAGATCTGCCGGTTTTGACACCGACAGTCGTCTTTGTAGGTTTAATCCTTGAGGGGTCTATGCCCATCTTGCGCACTGTATCCTGATAAAGCAGGTTCAGGCTACTGCCGTCGTCCATCAGGACTCTCGTGAGGTGAAATCCATCGACGATTGGGTCTAAGACCAATGCGGCGAATCCGCCATGGCGGATACTGGTCGGATGGTCTCTTCGATCGAAAGTGATCGGGCAAGAGGACCATGGATTGAACTTAGGGGCGACTGGCTCCATCGCATATACGTCCCTTAGTGCACGCTTCCGCTCCCTCTTGGGTATATGGGTTGCTATATCATGTTCACCGTCCGCACTTGTGTGGGGAAACCCTTCTGTCCTCTACTGTTCGACGGTCAGGTCTCTTCCTCGTCGTCCCTGTGCAGCCCCTTGTCGTTGTTTTCGGCAATTAACTTGCCTGCCTGCTTAAATACCCAACAATCTCTGTTGGTGTGGTTAGCTGGCTTTTCGTGGGTGCCATGTATCTGGCATGAGCGGTCGAGTATTCGGTCCAAATTGGACGGACCCAGAGTGGTTATTTTGAATGGCTTCTTCCGCTGACCGGGTTTAGAGCCTAGGAATCCGGCGTTTACTGCCGTATCCTCCTTGTCGTCGCCGTTAACGCGGCGTTTATTTTTGCTTCGACGCGACCTGCCGTTGTGGTCCTTAGTGTCCGGACTACCAGCATTTTTGCTGAGGTTGTTGCTGCGAGCTAGCCAGCTATCCTCTCCCGCACAGAAGCGGGTCATTAATGATGTGAGGGCTGCCATGGATTTCGGCTTTTCCTGTCCTAGGTGCCGGGCTAGCCACTCGTCGCGGATGTTATGTTTGAAGGCTGCGAGGGCCTCTGCATTCGGACAGTCGACGATTTGATTTTTCTTTGTTAAGAACCGTGTCCAGAATTGCCTGGCCGATTCGTCTGGCTGCTGGATTATGTGGCTTAGGTCATCGGCGTCTGGTGGTCGCATGTATGTGCCCTGGAAGTTCTCGAGGAATGCGGCTTCCAGGTCCTCCCAACACCCAATTGACTCTGCGGGAAGGTTGTTAAGCCAATGCCGAGCTGGTCCTTTAAGCTTGAGCGGGAGATATTTGATGGCGTGGAGATCGTCGCCGCGGGCCATATGGATGTGAAGGAGATAATCTTCGATCCAAACCGCGGGGTCTGTCGTGCCATCGTAGGATTCAATGTTTACGGGTTTAAACCCTTCAGGGATTTGATGATCCATTACTTCGTCAGTGAAGCATAGCGGGTGTGCCGCGCCTCTGTATTGAGCAATATCACGACATAGCTCAAGGGAGCGTTGTCTGCTGTGTTCGGCCCGGCTGGAGTTGTTGTATCCGGCTCGACGGTATTCGTCGTGGGTCGTGGGGCGCCCACGTGATCCATAGATAGATCTGGATTGTCTTGTCTTATCCTCCAATATGTTCCGCAAGTCTGGCGCGTTCCCCCGTGGCTTCGTACTTTTCGAGTGATGCCGGGGTACGGTCTTGATGGAAGGCCTGGATGCCTCTCTGTCGCGACCACGGGGTGGTCGGTCGGCCGTATTGTGCGCTGGTGATGAAGGTATGTATGCTTCCTCCTCTAATCGGGGGAGCAACTTGCGTTTTGGGTAGCTCTTGGAGGTGCGTTCGAGTTCATACTCTTCGGCCGCGAGGACCTCGGTCCATCTGTCGGCCAGCAGGTCTTGATCAGCTTGAAGCTGCTGCTGCGTTTTCTTTAGGCTATTTGTTGTGGCCATTAGCCTGTGTTTGAAACGCTCTTGTTCGACGGGATCCTCAGGCACGACGAATTCGTCGTCGTCGAGGCTTGCCTCGTCTCCGGAGGGAGGTATGTAATTATCATCCTCGACCTCTTCGCCTGCCGCTCTCTTGTGGGGGCTTGCTTCTGCATCCTCCTGTGCTGAATCTTGCAGGAGGGGATTGTCTTCGCCACTCTCTGGGGGTGTTATTATCCCCTGTGCCGGAATCTCCATTCTTGCTTTGGCGGGATTTAGAGCGGCGCCGCTGACGTCGGCGCTTGGGCTGTTTCTTTAAGGAATCTGCCTCCGCTGCTTCTTCGCCTTCCCCATCTTTTGGAGTGTCCACCATGTATATGTCATATGACGAGGTGGTCTTAAAGTGCCCTGTAGGCGCTGGTTCTTGTTCGTCTCCGGCATCGTCGTCCATACCGTCTATGTCTTCGGAGTCATAGTCTAGCATGTCGGTTAGATCGTCGACAGTGGCTACAACGTGGGAGGTGGGTGGGCTTTGAATTTCTTCGTCGTCCGCATCCCAACCATCCTGGCCATAATCCGGCCAGGGCTCTCCGGATAGCGAGAGATGCTTTAGCGAATTTAAGATGTCGCCAAAGGGTGAGTGCTGAAAGACGTCAGCAACGGTGAACTCCATGATCGGCGCCCAATCGGATTCGATTGGCAGGGGCGCAGGAGGTTTGGAGTCCGGCACCTCGGAGTCACGAGTTTTATAGGGGACAAGGCCAGTGTTCGGCTCCATCTCCGTGGGAGTTGCAGCTCCCGAGGAGGTGTCCAGCCACCCGCCTCGAGCTGCGCGATCGGCTCCGGACTGTGGGTCGGAGCGGATTCGTGTGCGGCCTCCAAGGCGCTGTCCGACGGCAGAGTTAGATCATGCCCATCGTGACAGTGCGGCACGCACTGTTGTGGCTCGGATCCATCGAAGATCAAGTCTCCGCGGATATCCGCCGTGAAGTTTAGGCTTCCAAATCTGACCTGACGGCCAGGGGCGTAGCTTTCGATCTGCTCCAGATGGCCAAGTGAATTGGCCCACAGTGCGAAGCTGCCAAATACGAAGATCTGTCCGGGGAGAAAAGTCTCACCCTGGATGTCGTTGTTGTTGATTGAAGAAGCCATCGAACCTATCGGTGACGACACAGAGGAACTCTCAATGAAAGCACCAATGTCGGTGTCAAAACCGGCGGATCTCGGGTAGGGGGTCCCGAACTATGCGTCTAGGCGGATGGTAACAGGAGACAAGGGACACGATGTTTTTACCCAGGTTCGGGCCCTCTCGATGGAGGTAAAACCCTACTCCTGCTTGATTGATATTGATGATATGGGTAGTACAAGAGTGGATCTACCACAAGATCAAGGAGGCTAAACCCTAGAAGCTAGCCTATGATATGATTGTTGTAATGGTTGTTGTGTCCTACAGACTAAAACCGTCCGGTTTATATAGACACCGGAGAGGGCAAGGGTTACACAGAGTCGGTTACAATGGTAGGAGATCTACATATCCATATCGCCAAGCTTGCCTTCCACGCCAAGGAAAGTCCCATCCGGACACGGGAGAGAGTCTTCAATCTTGTATCTTCGTAGTCTTGGAGTCCGGCGGATGATGATAGTCCGGCTATCCGGACACCCCCTAGTCCAGGACTCCCTCACCTGCCCTTTCTGTCAAGTAGGCTACTTTTTCCGGAACGCAGTCCGGAATAAGCGTTCCTGTGTATATAGATATCTTCGATGCTGTCATTTCGACATGTCCGCTTCAACCCCTCTTTCGCCTCCCAAAAAGCAAAGTTGGCTTGACGAGCGCAGATGAGGAAGCGGGAGCAATAAAACCAAGAATCTCTTTCTTTTCTTTCCAAATACTTTATGAAGTTAAGGGGCAAAGAGAAGCGCTTTCGCTACTGAGAAAGCGAATGGTCAGCGCGAGGGTTTGACGACTTAGCCGAGCGTAATAGAAGTACATGTGCTTGCGGGATGAGCTTAATAAATTGTTTTTTTACCAGATTGAATAATGTTAGTAGTAGTAATTAGTAGAAAAAACTCATAGATTCTATGTTAACCAGAAAGGTCGTCAAAGGATTGTTTATGCCATCTCCACAGGGGTCCGTCCCGTTCTTCCTCAAATGGGTTGCCTCAATCTTTATCAAAGTTTTGGTATCTAGCTTATCCAGCTACAGTATAGTATACTCCTTCCTTGCTCGATAGAGCTCTTTGAATCCGCTTCAACTAAATGCGTAAAATAGAGTAATTTCTTCAAAAGCTAGTTTCTTTCGAGAAGGCAGGAGGCCCATAGCGAGTTACAATAGTGCCAGTTCTTGTACGGAAGGCCGTAATTCCGGTAACCTGACTGCTCTAAGAATGATCCGGGCTAGCCGGGCACATCACATCAAAGTTAGGTGATTTGTCAAAAACATGGCAAATAGCTCAGTTGGTTTGGTAAGGGAGCTATTCTCTCACTTAAACCACTCCCATATTAGGTATTCTATCTCGTCTTAAAGTTCCCCCGCATTACCCATAACTTACCACCTATATCTCTGGAACTCAAATCGCAAAATGACAATGCTTTCGATAGTCTGTACCAAATTAGTTTGTATGAATGCACATCTCGGCCGTGGGGTAGCTGATCACCATTTCAAAGTTTATATTCGTGGTTCAAGAAATGGATTGCTATTCTCGATTCAGACAAGACACTGATTTGTTTACGAAATGCTCTTCATTTTATAGGATCTCCCAGTCATCAAAAAGGCCATTCCTTCTTTTTAAAGACCAATCATTTATTTATTTATGAGATAACGGAAGAAATGGAGAGCTATTTAAGAAGCTATTTAAGAAATGTGAATTCTCATTGTTTCGATGATTCTCAATGGAAGATCGGGGCCTTTTTGACCAATTCTTTTGCAAATAAAAAAATTCCGTTCAAGAAAGAAGAAGATCAATTTTGGGTTGAACCAACAACCTGATTGTGTGGTTATTCTGAATGCAGATAGAAAGTCTTCGGTCATACCGGAAGTTGATCGATCACAAATACCTATTCCATCCTTAGTTGATTCTACGATCCCATGGGAATCCTATAAAAGAATCACTTATCCCATCCCAGCGAATGATCCTATACAGTTCATATATCTATTTCGTCATTCGATCATGAAAACAGTGATTCTTGAACAGAATGCGATTAGTAGAGAAGCGCAATCTCTCAGAGTCACTTTGAGTACGGGGAAGTCCGCAGGAGGGATGAGATCCTCCTGCTACTCCACCTCTTCTTCTTCCCCAATAGACGAAGAAGAAAATAGGGCCAAGGCGCTATTGGAGATGCGCAAAAAATATCCATCGGGAGATGGCGCTGACGCTGACACTAACGCTCGCAAGGCGGTTTTGCAGGCAATTTCACAAAATAGTTTTTTTTCGTTGAGCTCATAACCCGGTTTGGGCCGATTGACTCTAAGAGCGATCGAGGGGTCGCCGGCTCACACCTTGCTTTTGCGCATAGGATCAAAGAGATCCTAGAATTTCATGGAAAGAGCAGCGGCTCTCTGAAACACCTCATTGATCTAAAATTGGATTTGGAAGACGCCTCTAAAAGAGAGGAGATTCTACTTCCATATTTTTCCTCCAAAAAAGAGACAAAGTCCTAGCGTGATACAAAAAGAAATAATGGGCAAGGGCGGGGAATGATAGGTTCATAGATGCAAAGTAATCAGTTCTTCATTTGAAGAGTTAGTTGGTTGGCCTACCGGCCTGCAGATGTAGAGAGGTTGCCCCCACCATCCTCTTGAACTGCGAAATCAAAGTGATTCCTGTTGATGGAAGAAAGGCTAATTTCGTTTGATCCAATCCGCCTATGCTAGTTCAAGTCTGGCGAGTCACTGTCATATGTTGCCCTAACTTTTTCTATTAGCTCATCTTGTCCATAGTGATATTTTGGAGAAGGAGCAATTACCGGAGTGAGAAAGGTAGAAAGAAGCAATCACGAAAGCTAGTGCTAGTTGTGGCTTTTTGTACTAATCTTGTTTGTTCGGTAGCTCGCATCAGCAGCTTTAAAAGGAATAGAAAACGAGGCTTTTTCCACCACACCAGGGGCAGGCATTACGTTCAAGCAGGGGAAGTCAATTTGACTGCTGCTCGAGAACCTGTTTGAACAAGAAGAAGTAGCATGGCTCCAGCGGGGCAAAGCCAATTGGCTACGACATGGTGACCGAAATAAAAAAAATTCCACCACTTTGCAATTGCAAGAAAAAAGAGGAATCTGATCAAGTACTTGATGAGCGATACTGGAGATCGAATAGAAGGTAATGACTTACTCGATGCACATATTTAGGGCTATTTCTCTCATCTGTTTAATACGCAATTCTCTTTGCTAAGAAGGGTTCTCTTGTGTTCCAGGGTTGATTAAGCGTCTGGTGGAACAGGTATACATTGTGTGAGGCCAAATTGCCTGACGAATTGATGAATATGGCTCAATATAGACTGGTCTAGGTATACCGGTCAGTCTTGAGCCACCAGGATAGCCTTCCACATATCCTGTTCCTCCCTTGAGTGGTAACTCTTTTCTAACCTTAGAATCCTGAACCAATTTGCTCCAAAGACTCTGTCATTGAAAGGACTCCATAGGTTGATAAAATAGGTTTTCATGAAAACCACACGTAGATAGAAAAGGTAAGAGTTACACGTGCCAGAAGCGAGGAATACCGCTTGGAAGCCCGATTGAACCTGTCCTCATTCACTGCTATCTCCATATATTGGATATTGACAAAACAAATGGTTGTGGGTCTATTATCCTGTGGTGTTGCATAAGAGCAAAAACATAAAATTATGTAGTTGCATCTTTGGATTCGAGAGGCTAGTTATGCAAAATCCGATAAAAAAATCCCCCAATCTTCCTGCTCCTAGACCCTATTTTGCTCTGGCTTTTAGGTTAGATTCAATCTTATTTTCTTTCAATCTTTCTCACCGTGTCTATTTCCCCGCTTCTTTTCCAAACTAGTAAAATGGAATCATTTCAAAAGGACGTCCAGAAAATAAGGCTAACCCAATTTGCCTCTCCAAAACAAAAATAAAAAAATATAAATGCTAGCGCACGAAACTGATTGATCGAAATGAATCATGAAGAGGATATTAGAACCTCGAATTGGTTTACCATAATGTCCAAATTAATTCTAAACTCTACATTTCATCAGGCATAAATTACACAAAGATTGGCCATGACTTAAGGACTAAATAATCTACACATGTTTGTTTTTGTGGAGACTGAATAAAAGGAGATGCAGTGGATTTCCCTCGGTCAATAATCAACTGGAACTTAGCACATGTACATATAAAATAGAAAGGAGAAAAGGATGCAGCATATCATTCTATTGCAGTATTACACTACTTCTGGAACAACATAATTAATACATTCAGCTTGCATGCTTGTTTCATGACATCTCCTGACAAGTACCAATTTGACCACCTTGGGCATCGGCTAATTATCATCTTATCACACAATTACAATTTTATTGAATTGGAAATCAAATGAACTGAGGATTCATAAAACATCATATAAACTGCAAATACAAACTACAAGTAGGCAGACACCATAACAATTCAACCGCATTTATTTTCTATGAGCATTTTACAATAACAGATCACTCATACGTTGAGATATCAATTAAGCTACTGGTTCTCTTATATTAGCTTGTTTTCCAGCATAGTGTAACTTGAATTCTGAGACTTATAGCCAATCATAGCGATACACTTATCCACCTAGCAATTTATTAAAGCTTTATCAAGCAAGTAATGAAAGCTACTAGCTATATACATTGGTTTCACAGCAGGGTGAAAATTGCAAACCATGCAAGGAAAATAAAGGCACGGGGCAAGCCAAAAATAGCAAGCAACTAGAAACAAACTAAAATGAATGAAACTAACGAAGGAAACACCACATACGCTAGAGCATGCAAAATACATGGAGCCATGGAGATTGCGTCTCACCTTCTCAAATCGTTGGAGCAGAGCAGTCTTAAACTGCCTCACTCCGCGACCGATAGAATTCTGATCTAGCCGGTGCGCCTTCTCGAATGCGTAAAACAGACCTATGTTCGCAGCAAAAAAAATAGAAAAATAAAGCGAGCAAAATGATAGAAACTTCCATTTAGTTTGCAGGATGTAGTAGAAACTAGAAACCAATTACCCGAGTCCCCATTCGAGATACGTGAAACTATTCTAGCCAAACCAATTGACCATAACTATCAATTGCAACATGATTTCAACAAAACGAAGAAAGTATCGGAAATACCACTATCTAGTACATCTAATCAGCTCCCTCAAGTGTGAAGAACAAAGGCGCTCCGAAATGAACAAGTAATACGTATGGATGATCGCCAAAAGCAAAATCTAATGTGGACGCTTACGAACATACTCCAAAATTAGCTCTCCAAAGCAAGGAAAAATGGCAAAGCCAGAAAAGTTCTCCAGGAAATCACACTAACTGTTTTTCTGCATAGACTCGTATGATTATGAATCAAAAGCAAAACATCCTCGAAAACCACGAATCGAGGCGCGCATGTCCCCCCAAAAAAATATAAGAACAAACATTTTTGAACATGGGAACACAAAACTTTTCCAAGTACACACAGCCTACGCGGCATTGATCCGACGCCAAAAAAACTGAACCAGGAGCGCTCGCTCTGCCACAAAATCCAAACCCAAACGCATCAAAACAGCATGCGAAATGCACCATACGTATCCCCGCGAAAACGAATGCACGTACAGAGGTAAGCGACTCGGGGGCGCTCGGGCTCGATCTCGGCGGCGACGCGCAGGATGGGCGCGATGCTGCTGAGCGTGGACGGGACGACCTCGTTGTCGAACACCTCCATGGAGAAGGTCGCCATGCCCAGGTGGGAGGGGAGGCATGTGAAGAAATAGAGGTCCGGCCTTGCATGCCCGTGGCTATTTATACGTCGATCCAACGGCCAAGATCAACTGCTTCTCGGGAAAGGGAACCGCGGGGGAGACTAGAGGCTTCGGTGTGGTGGAAATGCCGAGCTCCGCTGCTTGGTGAGGGGTTTATCTGTCTGGACGATGGGGCGAGCGTCGTGGCTGGCCGCTGGAACACTTCGCTGCCTTTTTATCACCTTAAAATTCGCTTACACACTAGGAAATGTTCTGCTGACAGCAGTGCCCCACAACGTTCAGCTTTGAAGAGGGTCTGTTTTTCTGTATAGAAAAGATTACAAGGTTCACACGTTTTGCTTTCTGCCGTTTCTCGGGCCCAGTGTCAGTGAGATGCAAGAATGATGTGTGAGTTAGTGGGGGTGCTTGCTGGTAGGAAATATTCAGACCCTTTTCACCCGCGACGCGATACTGGAGTTATACGGTGTCCGGCTGGACTTTTGTCCTCTTTTGCTATAAACACTACAACAATAGAAGCACCCTTCTAGAGATAAGAATAGCAAATGTTTTGAGGCACTAATGGAATCATGCGAAGGTGAAGTTAACGATCTCTTTAGCGTTTCTCTTCATCTTGCCCTATGTGCTCATGCTGCGAGTGCCGCAGGATGATTTAGTTCTGATCGAGTGCTTGACCCCTTGAGGAGGGCATATTCTTCAGCATCTCTCTTGTCGGATCATATCCCCGTGACCACGTCGTCAAAGAGACAGTCTTTCTTTGGTTTGGCCCACCGATTTGTTGGGGAACGTAGTAATTTCAAAAAAAATCCTACGCACACGCAAGATCATGGTGATGGCATAGCAACGAGAGGGGAGAGTGTTCGTCCACGTACCCTCGTAGACCGTAAGCGGAAGCGTTAGCACAACGCGGTTGATGTAGTCGTACGTCTTCACGATCCGACTAATCCAAGCACCGAACGTACGGGGCCTCCGAGTTCAGCACACGTTCAGCTCGATGACGATCTCCGGCCTCCCTTTCCTATTCCAAGAAGGAGGGGGAAGGAAGGAGTGGGAGAGGGGGAAGGCAAGGGGGGCGCCCCCCCTTCCTTGTCCTATTCGGACTCAAGGGGATGGGGCGCAACACTTGCCCTGGCCGGCCCCTCTCTCTCCAATAGGGCCCATCAAGGCCCATTACTTCCCGGGGGGGTTCTGGTAACCCTCCGGTACTCCGGCTTTTCTCCGAAAACTCCTGGAACACTTCCGGTGTCTGAATATAGTCGTCCAATATATCAATCTTTATGTCTCGACCATTTCGAGACTCCTCGTCATGTCCGTGATCACATCCGGGACTCCGAACAAACTTCGGTACATCAAAACTTATAAACCAATAATAAAACTGTCATCGTAACGTTAAGCGTGCGGACCCTACGGGTTCGAGAACTATGTAGACATGACCTAGAACCATTCTCGGTCAATAACCAATAGCGGGACCTAGATGCCCATATTGGTTCCTACATATTCTACGAAGATCTTTATCGGTCAAACCGCATAACAACATACGTTGTTCCCTTTGTCATCGGTATGTTACTTGCCCGAGATTTGATCGTCGGTATCCAATACCTAGTTCAATCTCGTTACCGGCAAGTCTCTTTACTCGATCCGTAATACATCATCTCATAACTAACTCATTAGTTACAATGCTTGCAAGGCTTAGGTGATGAGTATTACCGAGAGGGCCCAGAGATACCTCTCCGACAATCGGAGTGACAAAACCTAATCTCGAATTATGCCAACCCAACATGTACCTTCGGAGACACCTGTAGAACACCTTTATAATCACCCAGGTACGTTGTGATGTTTGGTAGCACACAAAGTGTTCCTCCGGTAAACGGGAGTTGCATAATCTCATAGTTGCAGGAACTTTATATAAGTCATGAAGAAAGCAATAGCAGTATACTAAACGATCAAGTGCTAGGATAACGGAATGGGTCATGTCAATCACATCATTCTCCTAATGATGTGATCCCATTAATCAAATGACAACACATGTCTATGGTTAGGAAACATAACCATCTTTGATTAATGAGCTAGTCAAGTAGAGGCATACTAGTGACTATATGTTTGTCTATGTATTCACACATGTATCATGTTTCCGGTTAATACAATTCTAGCATGAATAATAAACATTTATCATGATATGAGGAAATAAATAATAACTTTATTATTGCCTCTAGGGCATATTTTCTTCAGTCTCCCACTTGCACTAGAGTCAATAATCTAGATTACATAGTAATGATTCTAACACCCATGGAGTCTTGGTGTTGATCATGTTTTGCTCGTGAGAGAGGCTTAGTCAATGGGTCTGCAACATTCAGATCCGTATGTATCTTGCAAATCTCTATGTCTCCCACTTGGACTTGGTCCCGAATGGAATTGAAGCGTCTCTTGATGTGCTTGGTCCTCTTGTGAAATCTGGATTCCTTTGCCAAGGCAATTGCACCAGTATTGTCACAGAAGATCTTCATTGGTCCCGATGCACTAGGTATGACACCTAGATCGGAAATGAACTCCTTCATCCAGACTCCTTCATTTGCTGCTTCCGAAGCAGCTATGTACTCCGCTTCACATGTAGATCCCGCCACGACGGTTTGTTTAGAACTGCACCAACTTACAGCTCCACCGTTTAATAAAAACATGTATCCGGTTTGCGATTTAGAATCGTCCGGATCAGTGTCAAAGCTTGCATCTACGTAACCATTTACGACTAGCTCTTTGTCACCTCCATATACGAGAAACATATCCTTAGTCCTTTTCAGGTATTTCAGGATGTTCTTGACCTCTGTCCAGTGATCCACTCCTAGATTACTTTGGTACCTTCCTGCCAAGCTTATTGCTAAGCATACGTTAGGTCTGGTACACAGCATTGCATACATGATAGAGCCTATGGCTGAAGCATAGGGAACATTTTTCATTTTCTCTCTATCTTCTGCTGTGGTCGGGCATTGAGTTTGACTCAACTTCACACCTTGTAGCACAGGCAAGAATCCTTTCTTTGCCTGATCCATTTTGAACTTTTTCAAAATTTTGTCAAGGTATGTGCTTTGTGAAAGTCCTATTAAGCGTCTTGATCTATCTCTATAGATCTTTATGCCCAATATGTAAGCAGCTTCACCGAGGTCTTTCATTGAAAACTTTTATTCAAGTATCCCTTTATGCTATCCAAAAATTCTATATCATTTCCAGTTAATAATATGTCATCTACATATAAAATTAGAAATGCTACAGAGCTCCCACTCACTTTCTTGTAAACACAGGCTTCTCCAAAAGTCTGTATAAAACCATATGCTTTGATCACACTATCAAAGCGTTTATTCCAACTCCGAGATGCTTGCACTAATCCATAAATGGAACGCTGGAGCTTGCACACTTTGTCAGCACCTTTTGGATCAACAAAACCTTCCGGCTGCATCATATACAACTCTTCTTCTACAAATCCATTCAAGAATGCAGTCTTGACATCCATTTGCCAAATTTCATAATCATGAAATGCAGCAATAGCTAACATGATTTGGACAGACTTAATCATCGCTACGGGTGAGAAAGTCTCATCGTAGTCAACCGCTTGAACTTGTCGAAAACCTTTTGCAACAAGTCGAGCTTTATAGACAGTTACATTACCATCAGCGTTAGTCTTCTTCTTAAAAATCCATTTATTCTCAATGGCTTGCCGATCATTGGGCAAGTCAACCAAAGTCCACACTTTGTTTTCATACATGGACCCCATCTCAGATTTCATGGCTTCTAGCCATTTTGCGGAATCTGGGCTCATCATTGCTTCCTCATAGTTCATAGGTTCATCATGGTCAAGTAACATGACTTCCAGAACAGGATTACCGTACCACTCTGGTGCGGATCTTACTCTGGTAGACCTACGAGGTTCAGTAGAAACTTGATCTGAAGTTTCATGATCATTATCATTAGCTTCCTCACTAATTGGTGTAGTTGTCACAGGAACCAGTTCTTGTGATGAACTACTTTCCAATAAGGGAGTAGATATAGTTATCTCATCAAGTTCTACTTTCCTCCCACTCACTTCTTTCGAGAGAAACTCCTTCTCTAGAAAGGATCCATTCTTAGCAACGAATGTCTTGCCTTCGGATCTGTGATAGAAGGTGTACCCAACAGTCTCTTTTGGGTATCCTATGAAGACACATTTCTCCGATTTGGGTTCGAGCTTATCTGGTTGAAGTTTCTTCACATAAGCATTGCATCCCCAACCTTTAAGAAATGACAACTTTGGTTTGTTGCCAAACCACAGTTCATAAGGCGTTGTCTCAATGGATTTTGATGGTGCCCTATTTAACGTGAATGCGGCCGTCTCTAAAGGATAACCCCCAAAACGATAGCGGTAAATCAGTAAGAGACATCATAGATCGCACCATATCAAGTAAAGTACGATTACGACGTTCGGACACACCATTTCGTTGTGGTGTTCCAGGCGGCGTGAGTTGCGAAACTATTCCACATTGTTTCAAGTGTAGGCCAAACTCGTAACTCAAATATTCTCCTCCACGATCAGATCGTAGAAACTTTATTTTCTTGTTATGATGATTTTCCACTTCACTCTGAAATTCTTTGAACTTTTCAAATGTTTCAGACTTGTGTTTCATCAAGTAGATATACCCTTATCTGCTCAAATCATCTGTGAAGGTGAGAAAATAATGATACCCTCCGCGAGCCTCAACATTCATTGGACCACAAACATCAGTATTTATGATTTCCAACAAATTAGTTGCTCGCTCCATAGTTCCGGAGAACGGCGTTTTAGTCATCTTGCCCATAAGGCACGGTTCGCAAGTACCAAGTGATTCATAATCAAGTTATTCCAAAAGTCCATCAGTATGGAGTTTCTTCATGTGCTTTACACCGATATGACCCAAACGGCAGTGCCACAAGTAAGCTGCACTATCGTTATCAACTCTGCATCTTTTGGTTTCAACACTATGAATATGTGTATCACTACTATCGAGATTTAATAAAAATAGACCACTTCACAAGGGTGCATGACCATAAAATATATTACTCATATAAATAGAACAACCATTATTCTCTGATTTAAATGAATAACCGTCTCGCATCAAACAAGATCCAGATATAATGTTCATGCTCAACGCTGGCACCAAATAACAATTATTTAGGTCTAAAACTAATCCCGAAGGTAGATGTAGAGGTAGCATGCCGACCGCGATCACATCGACTTTGGAACTGTTTCCCACGCGCATCGTCACCTCGTCCTTGGCCAGTGCTCGCTTATTCCGTAGTCCCTATTTCGAGTTGCAAATATTCGCAACAGAACCAGTATCAAATACCCAGGTGCTACTACGAGCTCTAGTTAGGTACACATCAATAACATGTATATCACATATACCTTTGTTTACTTTGCCATCCTTCTTATCCGCCAAATACTTGGGGCAGTTCCGCTTCCAATGACCAGTCTGCTTGCAATAGAAGCACTCAGTTTCAGGCTAAGGTCCAGACTTGGGTTTCTTCTCTTGAGCAACAACTTGCTTGTTGTTCTTCTTGAAGTTCCCCTTCTTCTTCCCTTTGCCCTTTTTCTTGAAACTAGTGGTCTTGTTGACCATCAACACTTGATGCTCCTTCTTGATTTCTACCTCCGCAGATTTTAGCATTGCGAAGAGCTCGGGAATAGTCTTGTTCATCCCTTGCATATTATAGTTCATCACAAAGCTCTTGTAGCTTGGTGGCAGTGATTGGAGAATTCTGTCAATGACGCTATCATCCGGAAGATTAACTCCTAGTTGAATCAAGTGATTATTATACCCAGACATTTTGAGTATATGCTCACTGACAGAACTATTCTCCTCCATCTTGCAGCTGTAGAACTTATTGGAGACTTCGTATCTCTCAATCCGGGCATTTGCTTGAAATATTAACTTCAACTCCTGGAACATCTCATATGCTCCATGACGTTCAAAACGTCGTTGAAGGCCCGGTTCTAAGCCGTAAAGCATGGCACACTGAACTATAGAGTAGTCATCAGCTTTGCTCTGCATCAGCAGCAGGCCTGGCACCCAGCGTTGCTTCCAGGACGTAACTTTTCTGTGCAGCAATGAGGATAATCCTCAGGTTATGGACCCAGTCCGTGTAATTGCTACCATCATCTTTCAACTTTGCTTTCTCAAGGAACGCATTAAAATTCAACGGAACAACAGCACGAGCCATCTATCTACAAACAAACATAGACAAGCAAAATACTATCAGGTACTAAGTTCATGATAAATTTAAGTTCAATTAATCATATTACTTAATAACTCCCACTTAGATAGACATCTCTCTAGTCATCTAAGTGATTACGTGATCCAAATCAACTAAACCATAACCGATCATCACGTGAGATGGAGTAGTTTTCAATGGTGAACATCACTATGTTGATCATATCTACTATATGATTCACGCTCGACCTTTCGGTCTCCGTGTTCCGAGGCCATATCTGCATATGCTAGGCTCGTCAAGTTTAACCTGAGTATTCCGCGTGTGCAAAACTGGCTTACACCCGTTGTAGATGGACGTAGAGCTTATCACACCCGATCATCACGTGTTGTCTGGGCACGACGAACTTTGGCAATGGTGCATACTCAGGGAGAACACTTCTTGATAATTTTAGTGAGATATCATCTTAAAATGCTACCGTCAATCAAAGCAAGATAAGATGCATAAAGGATAAACATCACATGCAATCAATATAAGTGATATGATATGGCCATCATCATCTTGTGCTTGTGATCTCCATCTCCGAAGCACCGTCGTGATCACCATCGTCACCGGCGCGACACCTTGATCTCCATCGTAGCATCGTTGTCGTTTACGCCATCTATTGCTTCTACGACTATCGCTACCGCTTAGTGATAAAGTAAAGCAATTACAGGGCGTTTGCATTTCATACAATAAAGCGACAACCATATGGCTCCTGCCAGTTGCCGATAACTTCGGTTACAAAACATGATCATCTCATACAATAAAATATAGCATCACGTCTTGGCCATATCACATCACAACATGCCCTGCAAAAACAAGTTAGACGTCCTCCACTTTGTTGTTGCAAGTTTTACGTGGCTGCTACGGGCTGAGCAAGAACCGTTTCTTACCTACGCATCAAAACCACAACGATAGTTCGTCAAGTTAGTGCTGTTTTAACCTTCGCAAGGACCGGGCGTAGCCACACTCGGTTCAACTAAAGCTGGAGAAACTGACACCCGCCAGCCACCTGTGTGCAAAGCACGACGGTAGAACCAGTCTCGCATAAGCATACGCGTAATGTCGGTCCGGGCCGCTTCATCCAACAATACCGCCGAACCAAAGTATGACATGCTGGTAAGCAGTATGACCTGTATCGCCCACAACTCACTTGTGTTCTACTCGTGCATATAACATCAACGCATAAAACCTGGCTCTGATGCCACTGTTGGGGAACGTAGTAATTTCAAAAAAATTCCTACGCACACGCAAGATCATGGTGATGGCATAGCAACAAGAGGGGAGAGTGTTCGTCCACGTACCCTCGTAGACCGTAAGCGGAAGCGTTAGCACAACGCGTTTGATGTAGTCGTACGTCTTCACGATCCGACCGATCCAAGCACCGAACGTACGGGGCCTCCGAGTTCAGCACACGTTCAGCTCGATGACGATCTCCGGCCTCCGATCCAGCGAAGCTCCGGAGATGAGTTCCGTCAGCACGACGGCGTGGTGACGATGATGATGTTCTACCGGCGCAGGGCTTCGCCTAAACTCCGCGACAATATGACCGAGGTGGAATATGGTGGAGGGGGCCACCGCACACGGCTAAGGAACGATCCGTAGATCAACTTGTGTGTCTATGGGGTGCCCCCCGCCCCGTATATAAAGGGGGAGAGGAGGAGGGGGCCGGCCTAAGGGGAGGCGCGCCCTAGGAGGGGGAAACCTACTCCAAGTAGGTTTCCCCCCCCTCCCTTTCCTATTCCAAGAAGGAGGGGGAAGGAAGGAGTGGGAGAGGGGGAAGGCAAGGGGGGCGCCCCCCCCCTTCCTTGTCCTATTCGGACTCAAGGGGAGGGGGCGCGCCACTTGCCCTGGCCGGCCCCTCTCTCTCTCCAATAGAGCCCATCAAGGCCCATTACTTCCCGGGGGGGTCCGGTAACCCTCCGGTACTCCGGTTTTTCTCCGAAAACTCCCGGAACACTTCCGGTGTCTGAATATAGTCGTCCAATATATCAATCTTTATGTCTCGACCATTTCAAGACTCCTCGTCATGTCTGTGATCACATCCGGGACTCCGAACAAACTTCGGTACATCAAAACTTATAAACTCATAATAAAATTGTCATCGTAACGTTAAGCGTGCGGACCCTACGGGTTCAAGAACTATGTAGACATGACCTAGAACCATTCTCGGTCAATAACCAATAGCGGGACCTGGATGCCCATATTGGTCCCTACATATTCTACGAAGATCTTTATCGGTCAAACCGCATAACAACATACGTTGTTCCCTTTGTCATCGGTATGTTACTTGCCCGAGATTTGATCGTCGGTATCCAATACCTAGTTCAATCTCGTTACCGGCAAGTCTCTTTACTCGATCCGTAATACATCATATCATAACTAACTCATTAGTTACAATGCTTGCAAGGCTTAGGTGGTGAGTATTACCAAGAGGGCCCAGAGATACCTCTCCGACAATCGGAGTGACAAAACCTAATCTCGAATTATGCCAACCCAACATCTACCTTCGGAGACACCTGTAGAGCACCTTTATAATCACCCAGTTACGTTGTGACGTTTGGTAGCACACAAAGTGTTCCTCCGGTAAACGGGAGTTGCATAATCTCATAGTTGCAGGAACTTTGTATAAGTCATGAAGAAAGCAATAGCAGTATACTAAATGATCAAGTGCTAGGCTAATGGAATGGGTCATGTCAATCACATCATTCTCCTAATGATGAGATCCCATTAATCAAATGACAACACATGTCTATGGTTAGGAAACATAACCATCTTTGATTAATGAGCTAGTCAAGTAGAGGCATACTAGTGACTATATGTTTGTCTATGTATTCACACATGTATCATATTTCCGGTTAATACAATTCTAGCATGAATAATAAACATTTATCATGATATGAGGAAATAAATAATAACTTTATTATTGCCTCTAGGGCATATTTCCTTCACGATTTACCATCGTTGGTGACACTCTTCTGAGCCCCTAGATTCGCCGAAGTATGAGATCCTGAATGCATCCTTTTTCTTTCCACTTCATTTTCGGAATCTGGAATGGTTGTTTATGGCTGGGTGTGACTGATCAGACTTCGTTTAGAATTTGACCTTCTATCTATCTATCTAGCTGTATTGCCACTCCAACGGTTCTTTTTTTTATTATGCCCCGTATCTCTCTCAGCCTATTTGATCTATTTGCTATATCCAAGTTCGAGTGTGAAGTTCGCTCCGGTTGAAGTGTAGGGCTTCCTAATTCCTGCTTCGTCCTCCTATGAATGCACTAGTATAGAAGGTTGGCCCGTCACCGTATACCATCGTAAGATGAACTGGAAATTAGTAGTTTCAACCAGTTACACAAAATAGGCAAGTTGAGGTTTGTTCAGCGTGTGTTGTGTTGCCTCCAACTATAACGAGGCCCTTTGACTTGAGGTACGATCTTACCTCTTAACGTGCTTTCCTGCTAGAAGAAGTGAGGGTGATGTCCAATGACGTGCTGAAGAAGCTTGTTGTGTAGATAGGTATCCGTTTCGTGAACCTAATGTAGAACCTGTAAACTAAAGACTTGAGTCCCGGAACCGCAACCATTCAAAAAGCTATCAATCTGATTCGAAATACCAAGGTTCGAAGACCTCTGGGGCATATCAAAGTACTTTCACTTGCCCCATAACAAGAATTTCTAGGGTATGTGAGTGGTGTAGGACGCTATAGGGGTTTGCGTATTCACATCAGGAGAAGAAAGAGGCTCTCATTGCTGCTGGGATAAGACAAAACCTTCTTCCTTGATCCATGGCGTCACTGCTGCTATATTAAAAGAGTAATTCTATTGGCTGGCTATGATTCCTGCAAATAAGTCTTGGGGTCATTCCGGGCTGATGCTTCCTAATTCTTCCTAGCTTTTGCTCCATTCATCACTATGGGGCACCACATATATAAGCATTGGGAGATCGATCTAATTGCAAAAGAAATGGGAAGCAAAGTGTTGGTTATCTAGCAAGTATAGAGATGACGCAGTATCTTCATTGGCGAGACAAGCAAAGAAGTAGATTCAAAAAAGCAAAGTCAAGCAAGCAGCAACATTGGTGACTTTATTGAGTCTTGTCTAGTTGATCTGGAAATGCTCGAAGAAGCCTTTGACTCATCCAATGCTTAATTGGTTGTCCTAATTTCTTTCTTGGAAACATGTACGGAATGAAAGACTTATGTGAATAAGATAAGATCCAATTCTATGAGAACATTCACAATTGATCGATAGCTCACAAGCTACCTACTTATAGGCGGGGCATCAGTTGTAACAAATAGGGGAGTGTATTTCCCACTCCCCTGTTGGTTAAAGCAGACTTGTATGCTTCGTAGTAAAAACCTTCCTTTACCGCAGGCAAGCTCTCCTCTGTCTCTGTATGCTTGGATGAATTCCATAAGCGGATTTATGCTTTTTTTTATGGAAAACAGTTTGAAAGGGTCGACATAGCCTATCTTTGACCAACTACCTCATATGAGATTGAAATAGAGAATAGAATGGAGTAGGAACACGAATAACTTATATGTAATCTAATATTCTTTTATTTGAATACTAGGAATCGCACCTGAATTCCATCAATCATTCGGTTAGAAGTCCTCTATTTCATCCTTGATGTTTCAATCGAAGGAGATACTCTATTTCACAATCTATCCATCTGGATTCCTCTTTTTAAATAAAGTCTTTCCAGGATCCTGAAAAAACAAGAAAGAACAGAATGAGAACTAAGAGTTCTTTCAGTCGAGCAGTTGAGGGAACGAGTAAGATACGTTTGTCAGTCTACTATTCTTTCGGGAAGGAATTGAGCCTCAATCATCATACGCAAAGAAAGAAATCCTTCGTTAGCGAGAACATTCAGAGTTAGTAGTTGAGTAAGTATAGATTCACTCCGATTACCAAACGGGCGACTTTACAACTTTGGGAGCAGCAGGCCTTGTGTTTGTGGTGAAGGTACTGGAATCTTTTCAATATGAAAATAGGTGGTATCCAAAAGGACAAAAACTGCAACTAGGGATCTGGTGGACTACTGTCATGAGTCACAAGGCATTGGTAGACTGACTCACTCAGATGTTTGGCTATTTAACCTAAGAAGTATGTCTGGATGGATGACTTCACAGTCCAAGATGGTAATCTCGATTGTTCATATAATTCACCAACGTGACCAACCACAATGAATGTCTTTAACCGCCTTATCAAACTTGGATTGCAGCCTTTTCTATCTCTGTATAAAGTCAGTCAGTCCCAGTGTTGGGCAGAGCCCATTGTCAAAAGATCGTTTTGCTAGGATGCTTGCTTGAATCTAGCTACTTCCAAAAAAAGGCATTTTTTACTCTATACGGTATGGCTACAAACCGAATGAAGAAGTCAGAAGCAGTTCATCGCCTGTGGGAGCTTGCTGATAGTAAGGAAGCCATATTCTTTCTATCGGATTGCCTATTTGTCTATCTGTCTGGTGAAGAGAGAATGTCAGATACTCTCAATAGGGCAAGCACCCAATACCTCGTAGCGTCCAAAGCTCCAGCTCAAAAGAGTTCAGGAAGACCAACCATCCACACTTGATTAGCTACTGTGCACTTCACCAGAACATGGTCTATGTCCTCCACTACCCCTTCACAAGCATAAAAAAACACTGAGACAATGGGAGCAAATTCCTTGAGACAAGAAGTTTGTTCTCTGCACGGAAGTCTATTCCAATAAGCTTTCCACCAAAAAATGGAATGCAGGGAATGACCTTAAGCTTCCATACGCAAGAGAAATGAAGACCACCTTCCTCATTAAATGGCTGGCAGACCTCCCTGTATACTTCCTTCATCCTAATCGTCAGAGTGAACATAAGACCCCCCATGTCAAAGTATTAGAACAGATGCTTCTAGGAATTGGTACAGCTGAAATTTCTCGCACCACCTCATCAGGGAGAAAAAAAGCTAATAAACTAAGATGCCAATCCCTATTAGGAATGAGATAGTGGGAGAGAGACAAACCTTCCAACAGCTCTGACATGTTCATAGGAATAGGCCTTCTATTCAATGCAGTCCCACCGAGCCAAGGGTCTTATAACAATCGCACCGAATTACCATCTAAAATCTGCCACTGGAAGTTCTCTTTAATAGAATACTGGCTTTACATATCTCCTTATTAATAGGAAATGAATGGGAAACAACATAGAACCCATCCCAAGAACCCTCAAACCTCCCTGGAGAACACGGCTCCACAACGTATTTGGTAGCGGATCCACTTTTCCTTATCTGTTAACGTATACCTTTCCTATGCCTATGAGCTAGCTAAAGATCCATCGTTATACTTTCCGGCAATGGAGGCGGAATCAATGGTCATGTCAGGTTTCAGATTCAAAGAGAGATGTCAAGCAAGCGCCGAATCTGAGTACTCAACTTGCCCAACCCGCCTCTTCCACTAGACCTCGTCTTTCAAAGAGCAGCAGCCCTACAAGCATAATAAAACCTTGTTTCCCTATTACTTACTTTTGCTTTGAGCGTCGCACTCCAGTGGCTTTCTTTCCTATGGCTTGGATGGGGGTCCTCAACAAGATCTATATCGGTGTCATTATTTACTTATTTAGACGATAGATGATGATAGAGAGCAGACTGGCTCTGAGGAAGAATATCTTAAGTAGTTGAATCCGCTCCGCTAGGTTAAATTGTATGATCTGAATGTAGGAGGACTGCTGCTGGTGACACAATTTCTTTTGGGTCTGAAGAATGAACTCAGAGCGGCAGTGGAAGTGCAGGTGCCTAACTCAATTAGTGAAGCTGCATCTTTTGCTCAATCAAGTCCGGGAAGGAGTTTTGGAGAGAGGCAGGCACTACATGAACAAGAAGGACAGTAACTAGAATTAGAAGTCGGCTGCCCCGCAGTAGCAAGGCTATGTCTCAGTCAAAGTTTGACAGGGGGCAAAACAGTTGCTGTCCTAATAGAAGTTCATGTCGATCCAGCCAAGCCAGTGCCATCGTTTGAAAGTTCGGTCATTTTAGTTTCAGCCAGTTCAAGTTAGGGCAAGGAGGAAAGGAAGAGAGTAATGCAAGGATGTAAAGAATGAGGCACTAGAACAGACTGGCCCGCAGGCTTCCAACCTGACACCGCTTTGCTACTTTTTGAAAGAGGAAGAGAAGTTGCTTGTACGAGACTGCGCCTCCCGGCTGGAAACTCCAATGGCATTTTCGGTAAATGAAAGCAAAGCGAAGCTTTACGACCAAGGAGAGATAAGCATATTTTATGAATGATAGAAGGAGTGCTCCCCGAGCACAGGCTCGCTTGGAAGGATAGAGCGCCGCAAGACAAGATGGCATATTGAAGGGAAGGCTATGAAAAGAATTCTGGTCTCTCGAACGCCTGGCATACTAATACGAGCCGCATACTTGAATACTAGTGACATATTGGAGGAAAGGAGATCATTGGAATACTAGAGGGAGTTACGCCCATAAGAACTGCTGGCTGTAAACGTGACTTGCTCTGCTCCTCCTAAAACCCTTTTCGATAGTAAGATAGATATAGATCTAAAGGGCCTAGAAGGGCAAGCATGGAACGAATAATACACATACTCTGTCTAGATAGACGATTTATTCTTTCATTTCCACTCAAATAAAAGCACTTTCTTTCAAGCTTATTTGCTTGAAAAAGAGCAAAGCAATTCCAACATAAACTGACACTTTAGGATCCTCTAAGCCTTTCTATAGACCCGTAAGGTACTAAAAACGAAAAACTAGCACTACTAACACAGGCTGAAGAGGATGACCTCGAAAAAGAATACAATTAAAGATGTGGCCTTCCCTCCAAGCACATATATGGATATGGAGCACTCTTTTCCACCCTAAAAAAGAATAGCCAGAGATGGCTTTCTTTCCGTATCAATAGGTAGCCTTCCTTGCTTATGGCTACTTTCAAATGAAAAGGTCAAAAAAGAACTTGATGTAATAGGCTCACTTCATTAATGCTTTCAAACTCGATTGTAAACTATTCCCACCTAAAAGATAAGCTTACTACTTCAAATAGGTAGATGGAAATAAAGCCATATTTTCCATCTTATTTATATATTCCATTCCAGCCATTGACAGCAACTCACTCTTTTCGAACTGCACTTTGAAAGCCAAACCCAAGAAAGACCACTCCAAATAGCAGGATAAATCACGGAATTCAAATGGAAGACAGAAAGAGAAGGCAATTCAAACCTAATGGCCAAACGAATCCAAGACAGAAATACTTATAGCCAGAAAAGAATAACAAGAGAACGAAAACAACTCCATATTCTACTGGCCTGCCTCTCTGATCTACTATCCAACTGCCATGGAAGCACCACTGTTCACCCTAGGCTCACATTCTGACACTTAGTTCGCTGTGTACTCAAAGGACTTGCTTGTCTTTTGACTCGGGCAAAAACCGCAGGAGTGAATTGACTCGTATTATACAAACAAATGACCCAGCTGGCCTTCTCCTATCCGGGGAATCATCGGTACATGCTTCACTTAAAGTGATTATACCACATAGTTTAGGGAAGCGAAACCATAGTTCGAGTTAGTTCACGCTAGATTATCGAAGCTTGTAACACCTGTTAGAACACATTAGGAAAGCACAAAAGATTTCTATTTGGAGTTCGCTCGTTTAGTTGCTCGATCGCTGCCATCCGCATTGGGCTAATTCAAATCCTATGCTCCATGCTCTTGCGGGTTTGCTCCATTTGAACTTGTCCACACTGGCATAGCCAGTATCTCCCCGGAATTAAGAGGCATGGATACCCATCTTTATTGATTCAAAGAAATGAATAAGTATCAGTGATGCGGGGAATACGGGCCCGGTAGAGATAGGGATGATCGGCAAGCGCTACGAGCGGGGCCGATGTTTCGTGTTGTGGGTGGCCATCGGATTGTTCAGCGTGCCCATGCGGATCCCTACCAATGTCCTAGACTACAAGTTCGACAAACTTCCGGCTTGGGTCAGTATACAAAGTTACCCGGGATGGGCTTGCCCTCTGGATCATGCTGGGTCCTTGCTTGTTCCAACGTCATGCTAGGAATGTATCACGTGCCCATGCAAACCAAAGGAAAGCAGATACAACTATTACAGATCCTAGTCCTATTTCCCATCAGAACATAAGGGAGTGGGCTTACTTTGTAACAGCTCTGTTCTGGTCGTGGCTCACCTCATTGGACCAACGCTTCTGGTCGGAAGCTGGTCGATCGCCTGGTCGGCAACCGGCACAACACCTTTGCCAGTGGGATTTCTGTTGGTTTTCGTACTATGCGCAATGAAAGTTTCCAAAAAAAGAAGAGCTCTAAAAACAGCGTTCTACGGGGAGAATGTGATTTTTGTATACTTTGGCCCCATACTGGCATGAAACTGATCGGAAAAAGGACCTCAAAAACACCCATTTATTAAGGGAATGTGAAAATTGATGGTTTTCGCCCATACTGGCATGAAACTTTCTCTTTTATTGAGCTCAAAAATAGGTAGAGGGAGATCAGAAAAAGTGTCAAATCCAATAGAACAGAGAATGATGGCCCAAACAGAACAGCTTACTTCCTATATTCGAGTTGGCAATCAATATCAAGATCAGAGCGCGAGAGAAATGAAACAACAAGTCCACCGTCCCTTCACCAGCCAAAGAAAGGAGAAGACTAAGCAGCTCAATAGGGTCTCGAGTACGACTATAGTACCAAAGCTTGGTGCTTCTACCAGTCAAGCAATTACCACGGGTGGATATTCAATAGAAAGCCTACTTGAGTAGGTCAAATAGCGGGGATCTCTCAGTTCCAATGGCTGGATCTCAGAATCGCGTAGATGGGTAGAAGTAATGGGCAAACGCACCTAAGTTAGAGATTTCAACTACTACGGTAGTGATGGGGTGCCTGTTTACCTAAGTAGGTCTAGTTCTTTCTATAATGAGCATTCGCGTCCGGGGACTTTGATCCAACTTCAGCCGATGGGGAAACGGCAAGGGATGCACCGGTATCTGGACACGTGATGGACCCAGTAGTAAATATTCCTTTGTGGAAAGCTTTGGTTATACCTGGGTGGCAAAGCGAAGTTTCTGCTGGGTAGGTGTCTGAAACAACCCTCTGTAAGGAAGCACGCCCGTATCAATCCTTTAATCGGAGACGACTAGCGTTAGGAAGGACAAAGGAGACAGACAGAATTTACATCGGAAAAAAAGGACTTTTTGAAGTTTGAGTGAGGATAATTGTCTTAAATTTCGGAGAATCGGCTGAAAAAACGCGGAATTGTCTTCGCCTTTGTAAGCGAAAATGTCCAGTAAAGCCTATCTCGCTTTTAGCCTTCATGGTGAATGGCCCACCCTTTCTTTGAACCTTGTCAATGATCGAATGAACTTACAGATATGAACTGAGTGCCATTTGATGAGTAAGATCGAACAAGGGAGAGGGATATGGAAAGGATGAAGTAATGAAAGAGGAAGTCATTGCTAGTAGTAACGACTTGTCACGATCCATTGGTTCATATAGAATCCATGTCCTAGGTCTATCAAAAAACATTCTTTTCGCTAAGCGTATATAATAAAATAGAGTGAAAGGGTCCACCCCGAAACCAAGGGGGTACTAACTAATAGCTGAGTCCTCTCCGAACCGTAGGAGATAGTTGCCCATCAAACGCCTCACCAACTTCACTTGCCTCTAAGGGGGGCTCGCTCCGGGCATATTCGGATCACTTACTATACACGGCCCTACGAAGGGGTTAGGAGCGTTTTCAAGATGATTTTTTCTTTGTCAAGACGAAAAAGGAACCCATCTTTTCGATTGAAAAATGTGAGTCTGTTTTGCCCACTTTATCCATCCCCCTCTATCAAAATGATCAAAAAGGCATTTCAAATGCTTCTTATTCCCGTGTTTGATCTTATCCATCTCTGCCCCGCTTCCATGTGGGCAGAGACCCCTGTAGAGAATGAAGAGGAGACAAGGATCTTACTCTCAAGAGTGCTTCGATAGGCTCCACTCTCTCCCCTGAATAAGTCAGGCTCCGTTAGCCTGGGCTGAGATGGGGATAACGAGTCGACGATTGAAGCCCCCAACGTTCTGCCAGACACTGGATAGGGGTAAGCTCTGTAAATGTGTAGAGTCAAGTGTGGTGTAGTAGTAGGCACTTCTAGGCCCCTTCCCGGCTACTGGATCACTCCAGTGCTTCGGGTACTACGGACCCTCTGCCATCCATTGCAGCAGAGCCGTTTCATGAGCGGGGGGGCTAAGCGCAGTTCTTCGAATCAAAGGTTTCATGAAATCGAAATCGATTCTTTTTTAGATATCTGGATAGATGGATGGATCTATCTTTCTATTCAGATATCTTTTGCAATCAGCCCCAAATCCTTGATTTGGCCAGGAAACAAAGCACTGCTTTGGGCCCAGGAAGCGAAGGGAATGAGCTCGGCTGCTTCTCCCCCACACTTCTTTATTTCTCCGTGCCCCTTCTGCATGCGCTTTGCACGCCATTGGTGCTTTGCTCTCCTCTTATTTCTTCATTGGAGGGTTCAGATGGACTTTGTCGTTCTTTCCCAATGAAAATGGAAAGGGCTGTATCACATCGAGATGACGATTCGTTTTCTGCCCCAAATGAGATGGGGAATTAGTCACCTCTGTCGCTTCATCTTTTTGAAAGGAATCGAGGCCCGGCCCGGCTTGCATTGTTCCAACAACCGACGGGGAGCACCTCAGTATACGATCGCGCGCAGTAACTGGGAGTCCTATTACACCTAAGGCCAACTTTCATTCACCAAACCCAGGTTCATCTCATGTAGTGATTGTGGACTCGTACAAGGATATGGAGTCGACGGTTGATGTATCAGACTCGACCCTGTCTTTCGTAGCATGCATTCCCATCTGTGTTGCAACTGATTCGGTAAGCTACGTGTCCGGTGCATGGAAAACTGCCTTCGGTCTCCCTACCTTACTCATGGCAACCTTCCGGCCGCCCAACGACCTATAACGCTAGTCACTACTCCCACTGGGGCTAGGAAGTAAGCCCCACAACCCAAAGCGGAGAAGAACAAATAGAATTTGCTACAAAAGCCGGCTAACGGGGGTATTCCTGCATATGAGAACATTGTAATGGAGAAGGTCATAGCCAAAATAGGACTCGTTTTGGCTAGAGCGCCCAAATCCGCTATATATTTGACACGGGTTTGCCGTAATGCTAGAACTATGTCGAATGCATCTATCGTCATTGATGCATAAATAAATATACCAATTAGTTGTGATTGAATTCCTTCTATGGTTCCATATGAGAAACCAGTATGAATATAACCGACATGTCCAATCGAACTATAAGCTAGAGGTCTTTTAACTTTCGTTTGGGCCATGGCGGCCAGTGCTCCTAAGATCATAGAAGCAATGCTGCAGAAAAAGAAGATTTGTTGTAATGTACCCCCATAGGAAGCAACAATAGAAACACGTGACATATTTGCAGAAATAGAGATTTTAGGCGCAATAGAAAGGAATGCTGTCACCGGGGTGGGTGAACCTTAATAGATATCAGGTGCCCACATATATAGAGTCAAAAGAGAGATTGAGTCCGAGGGAGAGGGGGGTTTTCTTGGGGCTCGAGAGATTGAATAGATAGGGCCCCACAAGTTGTTAATTCGCCGCTGGGGAATTCACACAAAAGGGAAGGACTTATTCTCAAAGAAAAAAGTGCTCTCTGAACCGAACGTGAAAGTTGTTTTCCATCAGACGGCTGTTCACGTAACTCCACTCTCGGCTTGGATTATATATCCATTTGGTCTGCTCTCGGCCATTCCACACGCTGCCTAGCAGAGACGTGGTTATCTGAAGTGGATTCTCTCTTTTGTAGTAGATGCCGAACCTGCTGCTCAGTGGGCGGGCGCAGTAGCTACATGGACCCCTTTCTTTATGTTGTTACCAGCGCTTTCTCGGGCCGAGCCGGAATTCTTTATTAGAATGTCGGCAGGCAAAGCCCGAAGGAAGGCTGCTATCCCCTCGGCCTTCTTCCTTTTCGATGAAAAACAAATCGATATCTCAATCTCCGAAAGCGTTTTCCTTACCCAGCTAATATCCCCCTCCCTTCGACGAGCCTTTCCTTTAGTGGTAAGGGATATGCACCTTATCTGAACGTCGGCAGGCATTCCGGAATTCTTCTTTTTTGGCCCCGGGTGAACATAGGCTCAAACATGATTGGAGGGGTCCTAGCTACGCCATGCATTCAATAAAAAAAAGCAAGCCTCTGGGAAGCTGCAGGGATTACAAAAAGAGGGTGCTTTCCTGTGTTACACTGAAAAAAGGACAAAGGAGAAGACGCTCTTCGACTTTCTTTCTTCCTCCCGCGCCCGCCTAAGCCCGACCCGCGTTAGAGGGGAAGATTAGCAAAGCGGAAAAAGAAAGAGGGAGGGGGAGCTGCATCTTATTCTCTTCGCGAGAACTTCAGGATCGGAGAAGCATTCGGAAGGGGCGAGGCCTTCATTTTGTTGGCAGAAGCAGAAACGATCCAATCCATTCGGGGCTTCGGGGAACCCAAAAACGAACTCTGTTTACTTTTTTCATAGATAGATGATATACATAGGAATAATATATACGTCCCTTTACTTTAGATGTCTATGTATCTATTTTGGAATCATCTCCCGGTTCTCTTTTTTTTCTAATTCGCACTGCTCGTTCTCTCTAAATTGCATCAAAGAAAATAGAGAGAGAGAGAGAGAGAGAGAGAGAGAGAGAGAGAGCAGATGAATCCTTATCCCCTATAACGAACACTCATTCCTATCTATTGATAGAAAAGAAAGATCTTCATCACGGACTTTTTCTTTGTTCTTTTTTTTAGATTGGAGGAATTCCTCATATCCAAGGCAGCTCCCCACAAACACCCCACCCATATGACTATGCCCCCTTTTGAATCGACAATATAGATTGGGCTTCATAGCTACTTTCATTCTAAAGACGAATATTAGTCAATAGGCAGGCTTCTTTCAGTAGCAAACATATTCATTTTCACCGGGCTCCGCGCACCTTTGGTACTTCTGGAGGGCAAGCAGTTTTATAGTGACTTCTTTCTTAGGGTAGGGCGATGAATACTTCCAATTCCGGAAAGGTCATTGGGTCGCCTTTGGAAGCTAAAGCGAAAGTTGTAGAAAGCCGGGAGAAAAAGCGAAAGCTTGCTCGAAACGGCCTATACCCTAACCCTCGGAAGCGAAGACGCAAAGCGTCACTTTTTTCAAAAGGAAGGAGTTTTTTCTGGCTAAATCCATCCATAAAGCCGCCAAGGAAACGAAGTTCGTTCCCTTTCATCAAGTGGGTAAGGTAGGCAAACCACTTAAGCTTTGCCTTAGACTAACGGAACAAAGCTAAGAAGTAGGCTGAATGGAAAAAGGAAAGGGACAAGGGCGGTCGTCGCTTGGCGCGAAGGCTGCTGGTTCGGTACGGTACTAAAGGTCCTCGGACTCCCAGGCAGTTTTTCTTTTGGGCTGCTGTGAACCCTTGGATCTTGCCAATACAGCCTCCTATGGTTTTTGTTACCGAGATATCTTTTCTTTTTTCCCAAGGATTTTTTGGGTAATCAGCTCCCATGCTGCAAACAGTCAAATCTGAACCTTGTCGCTCTTCTTTCCTCGTGGGCAGGAAGCACACTAGCAGCGTGCGTTGCGTGATTCCACTGTGTTTTTTGCACTTGACTGGGTGGACAGTTGACCAGAAGATAACTTCGATTCGCCCGGCTAGTAGGCGGGCGGCGTGCTTATCTTGTGTGACAACACTACAGAGCGAGTAGCTCTTCTAGTCGGGCAGCTGTGTGACAACACTCCTGAGAAAGCGGCGCTTTTGTGTAACATGCTATGGTCTCAGCGCCCTTACGAGGTAGTGATGAGTTTCACGCGCTCTAAGCCCGGCCCGCGCGCAGTTAGGAGGATTGGCCGCTATCTGAGCGGTACCACCCACCCTACCCTACTACCTATAGGGGCCGTCCGTCCTACAGCCGCCCGAAAAGGAACTGCAGTAATCTTGAATAGGAATCCTACAGCGATAAAAAGAATCCCCATAAAAATACCACTAGATGGAGCACCAGTGATTTCGTATCCGGTCAAAATCTTGGCTAATTGATCGAAGTGGGTAGCTCCAGTAGACCCATAGATCATGGAACAAATAGGGTGGGTAGGCCCAACCACCACACTACACATATAGACGCGAACCCCCCTCCTTACCGTACGTGCGACTCTCACCGCATACGGCTCGCACAAAGACTCCAAAATCCATCCCGAGCTTTTTATTCCACCTCTCCCTCCTCTCCAATCCTCGATCAAACTAGCCTTCCCCAGCAAGAAAATGTATCCGCTTTAGCAACAAATCGCTCATCCCTTGCTTGTTCTTGAGCGCGCAAGGCGCTCAAGACGGTGATTCTTGCTTAAAAAAGGGCTAAAGCACTCCAGCTTCGAAGCTGGAGTTTGCAACTTCAAAACTACAGGTTTTAGCCCTCCTGCTGGGTGGGCGCTTCCTTCGTCTATCGTATGTCTCGCTGGGCTTCGTCCCGAACCAAGGAGGCATGATGGCGGGCGCGTGCGTGTGCCGACTGCAGAGACTACAAGCCGATGCCGGAAGCGACTCGCTTCTATTCTCGATTGGATATAGATGGGGAATCTCTATAGATCATACAACCTCTCTAAAACGCATACGAGAAAATTGCACTTCACGGCACGGCAAAAAAAAAAGAGCTTCGCTCGGTTGGCCCTCCAAGGCTTCCGTCTACTTTCTCTTCTCTTAAGTCTACAACAAGTGGGAGAGGCAGGATTCGAACCTACGTAGAAAACCTTCAACAGATTTACAGTCTGTCGCTTTTGACCGCTCGGCCACTCTCCCCTTCCCGGGGATACGCCCTCCTCAAACAAAGGGTTCCTGAATAAGAAGGATGGCGGCCTTCGTTCTTAAGTTAAGAAGAGCAGATGGAACTATTAGATTTGCTACCGTTCCGAGAGAATAAATAAGGTCATTTAGTAAGTTCATAACAATCCATTTATGTAAAGCAAGGGGCAAAGCTTCAACGACAGCTTCCCCCTCATTGCCATCGTCGGCCTTCCCCAGCTCCCCTCCTTCGTCGCTTTTGGCTAAGCATCTTTCGGCGGAGGAAAGGAGGCGACTAGTCGCTTCTGGCGAAGCAGCGAGTTCATGAGCAAGTGAATGAACGAGCAGCGAGTGAAGTGCAACAGTCGTAAGTAAGGCTCGCCATGATCCTAAAAGGAGTGACCATCTTTTCTTCCCTTCTACTGACACTGAGCGAGCAGCAAGCATAGGCAATAGTTTCCGTAGGGGTGGGGCGCAAGCAAGCGTTTTCAGGCTCCGCTAGCTAGCGTACTCTTCTGCTATCAATGAAACCAAAAGAAAAAACCAATGCCCTTTCGTATAGATCGAGACGCAATACTTTTTCTTTACTTCTTCCATACTAGGAAGAATGGAGGGAAATCCTTCGATAACACTTCTTCCTTATTTGAAGAAATGATATCCGACGCCCGTGGAAACTCTTTCATTTCAAAAAAGTTCTTCTTCTTAAGAAGCAAATAGCATTTCCTATTGATTTGTCCCCTGGACTAGACCTATGTAGATTCGGAATTATCTGTCTATGCTGGTCCCAAGGACTACCAAAATCGAAATAGCGAAATTCTTGGGTCATCTCAATGGGTTCATAAACCACACGTTTCTCTCGATCATCATAGCGTACTTCCACATATCCACTCAGAGGAAAGTCTTTTCGTAATGGATGACCCTCGAAACCATAATCTGTTGATATACGGCGTAAATCCGGACGATTGATGGAAGAAACACCAGACATATCCCATACTTCTCGCTCCCACCGGCCGGCTAATGGAAATAGACTGACTACAGGAGATATTCGTGTTACTTCGTCTGCACTTGTTTGTACACGAATGCGTGAGTTATACCAAGTACTCAGTAAATTATGGACAACTTCAAATCTTCGTTTTCGAGAGGGATGATCCACTCCTCAAATATCGATCGAAACATGAACCCTTGTATACGTATGCCATTTTAGAAAGCACAACAATGGAAATGGGTAGTCAGTATTGGTATAAGATCTATTCCCATGTTTCGATCTTTTCATTTTATGTACCCATTTCTTGGGTAAAATCTCCCAACTATATTGGAAAATGGATTGGTTATCCATAAATGAAAATAAAGAAAGCTTTATTTTGGTTCCGCTTCTTGCTCTAAGCAGAAAGACTTGTCGGAAATCGCCGGTTGGGTTGGTCCGACCAAGAAAGGCATGGGAGTGGAGAGGCAGAAGTGAAAGACTGGCTACCAATAAAGATCCAAAACTGCACACACACTTTTTAGAGTTATGTATCCAGGATCGGCTGCATGTTCTAGTGTTGAATCGGGTATAGAACCCAGGATGCGTGGTTACAATTCTGAATCCGCTAAACCATCGCTCGGGGAAAAGTATTATACAGAGCATTAGTACTTATTCTGATCCTTTCCTTATATTTAGATTCTAGTAGTTTATTTCAGTCGTATTCGTATCCTTACTGCGGTTTTTTAAGGGTAACAAATAAAAGTATGTAGGTTCTATTTTATTGTTCCGAGACATATGATGATAACATTTGTTTTGTCAACATCATGTTCCCGAGGTGGCGGTTGCGAGGGATGCAAAGACGGCCGACGGTCGATCCTCGCCTTCTCTTGCGGTTTTGATCCTCGACCTCCTTCACGCCAAGACCGCCACCACCATCTGCTGCCAATGGCACTCGAGCATCGACTCAACGTCCGAGTCGTCGAGCGAGGAAGAATCCTCGAGCAAAAATTGCACCCAAGGGCTCCTCAAATCCATCTACAAAATCAGACCCCGAGCTCGCGTCAACGAAATTTGAACACGTACGGGCGAGCTACAAGGGGAGAAAAGGGGCTCATCGGTTGCGGTCGATTCGGGGCAGCGGTGACTCGGCGGCGGTCGATCCGGGGTGGAGGCAACCCGGGGGCGGCTCGTCTCAGTGGATTTGGGGCGTCGACGAGTGGACCAGGGTGCAGTGCGGCCCGGCGACGTGATTCTGCCGGTGGAAGTGGTCAAAAACGCAGGCGGTGAAGCGGGCGGCTGCGGGAGGGGATGTGGGGGAATGCGCGCGCTGAAATGTCCCTCCCGCTAACCGTTGTCGCGGGATAAAGGGCCCGGACGGGGCGCGGGGAGAACCCAGGTTTTCGCGGGTCGGAGGGGGGAATTTATCGTGCCCCGCACAAATTTTTATGGGTCGGACGCGTTTATGGTTTCTGTTCGGGACACTTTTTCCGTGCAAAACAGTATAATTGCGGTATTTTGCGGGAGGGCGATATAAGGGGTCTGCTAGAATTGTTCTAAGGGTAACTCCAACGCACGACCCCATCCAGTCCGTGTCTATCCGTTTAGGCCCAAACGGATAGACGGCTCGGCCCAACACACGACTGCATCCACATATCTTGTTCATTTGGCGTCTTGCCCAGCCCATTTTCCGATGCAAACATGTGCCTGGTTTGAGTCGACACGGACGTCGAACAGACGCTCACGTGCACGCTCAGTGTACGCCTCGGGCCTGCGTGGCAGCCGCCCAACTACCACCCACCGCCCACATTTATGGCGCACGCGCGGGCGGCCCTGCCTGGCAGCCACCCGGCCGAGCGGTCGTCATCCTTATTAGTGTGGAAGCCATGGACCGGTGGGAGTCCACACTTCCACTTCCCCACTCCCAACAACGCGTGCCTCCTCGAGCCCCAACAAGAAAACCCTAGCCCGCTGCTCCTCCACGTCCCCCGCCGGCAACAATGTTTGGTTGTTGGTTTCCCGGTCGCAAGACGAGGCACAACCACAAGGTCAGGTCATTGTCCGGCCGCCTTCGCCGCTCCACCACTCCACCTCCAATTCCCGCATTCCATATCTCGTCGGACGGGCCGCACCTCGGATGCGGCCGTACGTCAAGGAGGTGATCTGCAAGAGATTGGGAGACACGCATGCCGCTGGTGTGGAGCGACGTGCACCTCCCCAATAACTGGCACCTCTTCGCCGATCGGGTGTCATTCCCTCGATCCTGATGAATGGCCGCGCCCGCCGCTAGGAGATCATCGACTCCCTGCTCTAGGATACGTGGCTCCGCGACGAGCACGAGATCCGCCGGCAGTCTTTCTTTGCCGGCCGTCCTCCAAGCCCGCTGCGGGCACGCTCTAACCGTTGCGCGCGCTCCCAGCCCGCCCCAGCCACGCGGGCGTAGGCTGGTTCACGGCCTGAGTCTTACGCCGTCTTCGTCCCCGTCATCACCTGCGCCAATGACGAGCGACGAGGAGGAGGAGCTCATGAGGCAGCTGATGGAGGATTCCCTCCACACCCACGATGAGCGCTAATGCCCGGGCCTCGAGGAGATGCTGGCCCTGTCAGCGGCTGACGACGTTGCCTTCCCAGAGTTGGACGCCTATGTCAAGGAGGAGGCCATGGAGGACGTCCATTCAGAGGCGCCGAGGGTGGAGGTGCCGACGGGATGGAACCCGACATTGGTCGGGCAGTCCTGGTCGTGGACGGAGACCGTGTTGTGCATGCCTGAGGTGGTCGCCAACCTATGATCACCCTCTCCTCCACGGGAAGGGGTTGTGCAGGCGCTACCGCAACCGCCACAACAGACGCCTCCGCCCTCGCAGGGGCCGCCAAGCCACCTCTGGCAGCCACCTCCATACGTCGACCTCACCGGCGACGACGACGACAACAACAAGTAGGACGGCGGCTACAGAAGACGACGACGGCCGCGGCGGCAACAGGCTTTTATCTTTTTTATTGTTTTTATTAAGTTTTGTTTACTTGGCTACTATGTATGTTTTAATGTTTTTATATCATTTGTACTGTTTATTTGAGTTCTTTGTTAAATTTCAAGTCTGAATAAACCGACAGTTTGGAACGCGGCCGACTGATTGGGTGCACTGACAGCCGCACAATTGCAAATGGACAAGTGTGTCCGTTTTTTCGCTTTAGACAGATAAAATCCGAATGAAACGGACGTGCTCGCCCAAGTACGACTCTTCCTTTTCAAAAGTTGTGTGGTGCGACATGTGCAGCCCGCCGCTCGACAACGCGCACTAGTCGAAATCTCAGGAGCGGCCGCCGCTGGTTTGCGCGTAGTACGGTACGAGGAGCAAGACGGACGGACGCCGCTCGTCGCTTTGACCCGTACGGACGGTGGAGACGGGTTGGTGGGCTGCAGCATGTAGCATGGCAACGCACAATCAAGCCCATCACTCACATTGCACCGCAGCTCCAGCTGATCACGGATTGGAGTAGCAGCGACGGACGTGGTTAGTGCAAAGCGGGGCATGGCCGCATGGATGGGTCAGCTGCTTTGCGGCCGTTGGTATGCTGGCCTGACCTCCTCGGTTGGAACGGGCGCCGCGCGCGCGAACGGCTCGAGCAGTGCGTGCCACCGTCTGGCGACGTTGGACGACCGGGGTTGGGTTGACTCCAGCTCTGCCGGGGCGCCCCGCGGGTGGTGGTGGAGTCCGACACCGAGACATGCCGAAACCGCGCGCGCGGGCGCGGCCCCGCCATCCCCAGAGCACGCCGACACCCCCGATGCCGATGCCGATGCGCCCACGCGTTTTCCCACCCGTCTCCGGCTATATTACAGCCACCTCGCTCCCCCGTTCCCGCTCCCTCAACACCTCACCTTCCCTTCCTCATCCTCTTGTACTACACTCGCACTTTTAACGTGCTTCAGTTCTCACTGATCACCATCTGCCTTGCCGTATGGATGCCATGTCATGCCTGGCGTCGCCACCATCCACGTGGTTCCTCTCGGCCTCCTCGCCCGGGCCGGCCTACTACACCGACGCCGCCATCCGGCAAGCGCTGCACTTCTCCTCCATGTCCGTGCCCGAGCCCGAGCACGAGTACGCTTACTCCCCCGCAGTCTCCTCCCCGTCCTCCGCCTCGGTGCCCTCATCGTCGTGCCTCCTCGCGGACTTCCCCGGCGGTGGCAGCTGGTTCGCGTCCACGGCCTCCCCGCCGACGGGATAGCTCGCCTCCGACTCCGTCGCTCCGTCCGGCCCCGTCGGCGCCGCGACGAACAAGAGGCGGGGGGTCGGCCTTGGGCCCAACGCAGCGGGCGCCGGGCGGGCCGGGAAGCGTCGGGCGAGGCCGTCGAAGCGCGCGCCGACCACGTACATCAGCACCGACCCCGCCAACTTCCGGCTCATTGTGCAGCACGTCACCGGCGTCCAGGCCGAGCTGGGCAGCGTCCTGCCCGCATCGTTCGACGCGTCCTCCGCCGCGGCGCTGCTGGACTGCCACTCGTTCGGGGACGCACTGCGGATGCCGGGCGACGTGGACGCGGCGGAGCTCCATCGCCACCACCAGCAGCAGCCGTGCTTCCCGACGCTGGACTCGTGGAGCGTCATGTACGAGAGCAGCCAGCTGATGTAGCCGATCGAGCCCCCCCTCCATATGCCAGCAAACTGCCGCTCATACAGGCAATCGAAACGCTGCGGGGCAAAAACCTGGCAACGCTATGGCTTCGCCTAGACGACAGAAGAACACAAGTAGATAGTTCACCAACCACACAGACTTGACACATCATTATCTCAGACAAGGCTAGCTAGGACTAAAGTAAGCATACCACCACGAATTAGGGACTGTCTGGATGGATACCAAAGTGAGGACGGAGCGTCGACCCGTTGGCTGGGCAGCTGAGGTTGCTGCCAGCCCATCCGAGTTCAAGTCTCGGCTTGGACGCGTAATGCTCGCGGAGCTTTTCCTATAAAGAAAAGCCAATGAGGGTTAGCCGGTTGGTCTCATTTTTTTTGGATGGTTACCAAAGTGTACCTTGGTCTTTGTTTTCACCAAAAAATAACATTGGCCTTTGTTTGAATGAAGGCTCCTTTAGCAACTTTGGTACACTTTTCTAGTCAAAGTTGTCCAATCCATCGGCAAGCAAATCCTCAACCAAAATTTTGGCAATTGGGCAGCACAAAACAAACATACCTTAGGGCACGGATAGTGCAAAAAACAGATCCATGCACTCTCCAAACCTCTCCTTTTTGAAAAGGGAACTATATTAATATCGCGAAGATATCAATTACACCCAGCCTCTGCATCAATAAGATGTCGAAAGACATTCAGGATGCACACAGCCAAAAACAAAATAAAAAATAGAGAAATATAAAATAAAGACCCCGTCGTAGTGATGAAACACTCGCAACAGCAACACTCTAAACACCACCAAAGACAACACTCAGACCGCAAAAGAGGTTCTCCATAAACGACACCTCCAAGAATGAAACAATGCACAAGCGTTGTCGTCGCCTGATCAAAGATCTTGAATTTTCGCCCTGAAGAAATTTCGAGATCCCAAAAACAATGCCTTCGGGAAGGCCATTGCCAGGTAAATACTCCTCCCTCCGTTCCACAATGTAGCGCATATAAATTTTTCTAAAAATCAAACTTTATAAACTTTGAACAAGTTTGTAGAGAAAACATATACATCTAGAATATCAAATACATATGCTTAGATATATCACAAGACATACTTTCATATTATATACATTTGATATTTTAGATATTACTAGTTTTCTCTATAAACTTGGTCAAAGTTTATAAAATTTGACTTTATAAACCCTGCTTTTCTCTATAAACTTTCATATTATATACGTTATGGAATGGAGGGAGTATTGTCAGTTGGCTTCGAAATGGTGATTTAGATACTACTCCATTCGTCACTAAATTCTTGTCTTAGATTTGTAAAATGGCATTTCTGCCCGAACGGAGAAAGCAGGGTTGGAAAGCAGCAAAGTTTGAAATGGCGACGTGGATGTAAACGTGCAATGGGCGTGTTTGATCCTGTAAATATGAATCGGGCGCTGTTACAATTACGTTTGTCTGCTAGAAGCTCGGCACAAATGCTATGCTGTGCAGGGCGACCTTATCTGGTTGGAGATGGCGTGGCATACAGTGGCGTATCCGTCAGATGGGGCAGGCACGCTGAAGGGTTCAACCCGTTGACAGTTGACACGGTTGACAGGCTAACAAACGGCACGTACGCACACGCATGCGTATGCACGACATTGAGCAGCAACCAGTCAGCCTAGCATTGAAGCGAGCCTCGCTGCCACTACAGACTACAGTTTGGTCCTTAGCTACGTCTGCGACTATTCTATTGGTAAAACGGGAGGAATCAAAGGCACGCATCTGACCTCCGGGAAACCAACAAGCACGTCCAGCTACCACCAGATTCCTGACTCTGTAGTAGCATGAGGCATCCATGGGAAAGGACAAATGGTAGCTCAGCCCCACGGCCAAAGTCAAAGCCCACTGCAACATGCCGCTGTTTTGCATCGCGCTCGCCATGATGCCTCCGCGGCGGTGCATGCATGCTCCTTTCGTTTCTCACCATGTCCACGCATCTGAAAAGAAGAGCAGATCAGGCGATGTGCAGGTGGACGAACATGCGTAGTTTAACTGCGGCAGGTGGACAGAAGAGGGTTTGAAATTTGAACACTAAATAGCTTTGGCTAGTGAGATGCAGCCAGTGGCATGCAGAGAATAAAGCTCTAGGGCATGCCCTACGTACCCGAGCCAGCATTGACCTATCTAGTTCTAGGGTAGGAGGAGCAGGATCGATGGGGATGTCTTGTTCCCCATGATGTCAAAGGGAATTACTGTAAGCGACAGGGAGATACTCCAGGAGCATCGTCACATGATTTATTATATTTTACTATCATGCTACTATTACCTGAAGGAATCCGTCCATCGTGCATGGTGGCATGGCATTGGCATGTGATAGGAACCAACCGTTTAGTTTAGTTCATGTTTCACTAATTAATAATGCCCGCTTAGCTAAACTCAAACTCAACCGTGTCGTTGTCCTTGGACCTTAGCTAGACCAGTTCGTAGTTCGTAGTATATGGATGAGGAGCAGGTGGCACAAGTCAAACGGTGTAGTGTCACATGAAGAGCCTTTAGATTTTCCTATTATCGGCGCGAGATCGATCTGGCGTGGAAGTGTTAAACAATTGTATGGTGGCTGCTTACCGCTAGGTGAGATCATGCTGCCATCATAAATAAGCCGTTTTCTTGTACGTATATATCTCTTGCGGCTGCGTAGTGAGCAGGACAGGAAAGATTGACCTCGAGACGTACGTTCTCAGCTAAATGTTGCCAAGACCGTTGGAACGTCAGAAATAAGATTGCTATTATGCCCATTAGGACGTGTACAATGGTTGATAAGATAGTTTTATCTTAAGTCTTGCATGCAAATTAGAGATGACAAAAAAACGTGTCTACAATGGATCATTTCTTAGCCTTATCTTCAATAATTAGTTGTTCCTAAAACATTGGTGAAACAAATTGTGCTAAGAGATCATCTCACAAGCCTTGTCTTACGATTTCTCTCTCCTCCACCTCATCATTTATCCTACGTGACACTGTTAAGATAGAACCATTGTACATGCCCTTAGCATAATTGAATTTACTACATTTTCATCATGTACTATGATGAAAAGTGTTGCTGACTGTCAACGTGATCGGTAAACGATCAAACCGCTTTATTACGTAGACTGCGTCCTGGATGCTTCATGCTTGACTAGACTGGGTTATATAAAGATCATTTCCCCTAAAAGAAGAAGATCATTTGAACAGGCGGCATAAACTTTCAAGCTCTTTTCTACTTTCCAGTGGACCCTGACATAGCCAGGCAAGAACAGATCAAGATCTACCTATCCATGATCCATGATCCATCCATGCATAGTCCATCACCAATAGATTAATTAGATTATTACCGAGTGTTTAGTGGAGGCAATCGAGTGCCGGCTGGACCCCATCCCCATCCATGACACTCGAAGTCTATGGGAGTCGCTCGATTACGAGGGGATGCCTGCCTCATGGGATGTCGTCTCGTCCTGATTAAACAAAAACCCATGCGGTACGATCGTACTCCAAAATAGATGACCCAAGTTTATACTAACTTTGTATTAAAGTTAGTATAAACTTGGATCATCTTTTTTGAAACGAAGGGAGTAGTAAACTGTGGTCGTCTCGATCGCTGCCACTGCACGTAGTTTAGTCGATCGGTTCAGTGAGTCAGTCAGCTTGCGAATGATTTCCATGGCGTATTTTTCAGCGCTGACAAACTGGCTCAATCCGTCAACCTTGCTCAGCTTTCGCGCAGCGATCGATCTGGTTCTGGTGGTACGAGTATAATAAAATGGATCACTACATGCTCTCTGTCTCCGTGTGCATCCCCGTGGTCCACTGTTGTCTGTGTGCCGTATTCAGAAACCAATGATTTCCAGGGACCTGGTGCCACTGGAAAATCTGCACGGTGATTTGTAGGGAAAAAACTACTAGATGAGCGTCTTTGTGGAAGGAGAATGAGTCGTTAACTGGCGCTGTGCCGCCGGTGCTTTGGGCCGATCGGTCCACCGCAGCGATTGGCCACCGGAGCCTGCGGCGTGGAATATCTGCATGCCCAGCGCGGTGCGCGGTTGGTCGTGTTTGGAACACGCATTTGGACCCGCGCTCGGGGTCAGCGGACGGGTACGTCGATCGTCGGCGTCGAGGAGGGATCACGACATCACGTAATTGTCGCCTACGATACCTGCTGCCCCCCCTTGCCTGCCTCCGTGACAGCGAGAGCATACTGCTGTTACTACTACTACAGTACTACTACGATCATGTGCAAATATGTACTGAAAGAACATGTTCTTTTTTTTTTTGATACTTATATTCCTGCTAATTCCGTTCCCTCGCGGTGAAGGAAAAGAAGGAAGGATCACTTGCGATCGAAGCAGAATCTCCACCCGAGCAGTGTACTCACAAATCCGGGCCTAGCACAAAAGGTAGGCACCCGGCGATCGACGAGCCGACGCCACGGTGATCTCTTGTAGATCTTCCTCCGAGTAAACTAGACTGCTAATCAGACTGCGTCGGTGACGGCAGCCAACGCTAATAATAGCAATTAATCAGTTGATGTTGGCTTCAGTGCTTGGCGTGTCCTGCTCGTAGCATCAGCGAGTGAGCAAAGCAAGCAGCATTTCAAGTTCAGTGTCTAGCCAGCGGCCAGCAGTAAAATCCCGGCGAGAGCGACAGCGAGCCCACGCAATTCCCGCGATTAACCCGGGGGCGGGTGGATGAAATGGACGTGTAAACCTGCTTGGCTTTCCTTTCCCTTTATGGAGGTGAATGCCTGCCGGATTGGACGCAGGATCAGGATGGAGGAACGAACAGCCTCCCACTAATCACGCTGCTCTGTTCACGTTATTCTTTCGAACAAAAAGAAAGATCACGGTGGTTCGTTCGTGCGTGCACTAGCGATTTCCTACTGCCCATTGGAGTAGTGTACGGATTCTCCTTTTCAAACAAAAGCTGTGACTGCTCATGTATATTGCGTCCTTAATTTGGTTCTGCTTGTTGACAACTTCAAGGTCGAGATGGGTGCCGAGCTTCATGGTCGTTTCTCCCCTCGTGTTAGAGCCTGTTCGTTGTCGTCAGCCTCTGAGGGAGTGGACAATGATGTGGTTGTGACTCCGGTGCTGTAAATCATGCCTGAGTTGCGGGAGTTGTGTGAGGGTCCAGTTCTGCCTGTTCGTCGAACAACTAAAGGTAGACCCCCCCTCCCTCCGAGATTTCGATTGTGGCTTTACCGGAGTCATGACCCCTGGAGTCTAGCCAGATACCTGATGCCAAGGGGTGTAGTGATTTGGATGTTGCAGTCTCTGCCATTTCCTCGTCTGCGACCATCCTGCATGTGATGCCTGTGAGTGACATGACCACCGAGACAAGTGTTGTTGCACCTACTCCAAATCCAGATGCTCTCTTGGCGAAAGAACTTCCTGAGTTGCTTGCCAGTGTGGAGGTCTGTAACGCCCTCGATGCGGCTATATCTCCCACGTGTCGAGGCACGACTTAGAGGCATAACCGCATTGAAGGGCGTTACAAGTTGGTAATCAGAGCCTTTCCCGACCTTAGGAGCCCCCACTGTTTGATCGTCTTTAGTGGCCGAGTTGTGTCTAGAAAAATGTTTTGAGTCATTTAGGAATTATATATCGGAGAGTTTAGGAATTCTTTTTACTCCCCAGTCCCTTCGACCTTCTGGTAAGGCATCCTGACGTAGAGTTTTGACTCTCCTCTTCTCAAATTTCACTAAAAATTTTTTTAGGATCACGCGGGTATATTACAATCGTTCCGATGGTTTTATGATGACAACATTGTCTTGGTTGCCTCCTGACATTTAGGGGTTGTGGCAGTGTCCCGGGGAGTTGAGCTCCGAGGTGTTGTCGTCATAATCTTATCGTTGCGGTTTTGGAATACCTGAGTTTAGTACGACCGACATCGAAAATCTCTTTTGTACAGTTGTTGGTGAGATAACCTGATAGCCCAGTACTGTGGCGAGTGCAGGGGTATTGCCATGACTTGTATAACGGATGCTTTTCGAAGGTTGAGGTAGATGATTTCCGAGGATTTCTTGGTTATGTGTTGAAGGATGGATACAGCTGGTTGTAGGATTTGCTAGTTTGGGTGAGATATTATGCTTCCCCTGTATCCCCAACACCTGATTGCATAACCAGAAAGTTTCGGGAGTTTATAAGTGGGAATTCATGTAGCTTTAGTATTTCTTCCGCAGATATTTGGTTTGTGATTGGGTAATCCTTACCAAGTATTTGTTCATATCCGTACCTTGTTGATTTTATTCCTTACCATGTTCTAAGTGGCTTCTCAGTTTTGGAAGTGTGATGATTTACATTGGAATTCATTCGTTCATTCTCGTTCGAATGTTAATTGTGAAGACTATATGTTGCAATTTCGTTCCTTTGATTCAACTTCAATATATCTCTGTCAAGATGCTAATGGATGTCACCCTCTTCAGGATGGCTCCACCAACGCGTCAGAATCCGGAACGCAATGACGGGAATCAGGCTAACCCTCCGCCACCACCTCTGCCTCCGGAAGCATGGCAAGCCTTGATGACTGCCACAAATGCCAATGCTCAGATTCTGATTCAGCTCTTACAAGATCGCAACCAAGGTCAAGCTAATCAAGAGAATCAAGGCCAAGGCAACAATCAGCCGCACTTCGCTTCACTGAACCAGTTCCTTGCTAATCAGCCAAAGACCTTCAGCTACTGTGTCGAGGCCACAGACGCAGATGATTGGCTCGTGGACATCAGCAAGCATTTCGAGTGCAGCAATGTCAGACCTGAGGACTTTGTCAAGTTTGCCTCTTTTCAACTCAAAGATCAAGCTGCTGAGTGGTTCCAGCAATACAAAGATTCCAGAGGAGGTCGTGTCATTACTTGGGATGATTTCCGCCGTGACTTCAAAGCGCACCACATTCCAGAAAGTGTTGTTGAGCTTAAGCGTGAGGAATTCTGCAATCTCAAGCAAGGCACCATGTCTGTTTATCAATACAACACTCAGTTCCAGAAGCTCTCTCGTTTTGCAAGGCAAGACATTCCTGATGAGAAGAGTATGATCTACCAGTTCAGGCGTGGTCTCAGAGAAGATCTGCAGCTTGCTCTCGTGCTTTTCGAGCCATTAAAGTATGATGAATTCTACAACATGGCACTGAAACAAGAAGCTGCTCAGCTCAAGTGTGAGGCATCTAAGAAGAGAGTCAGAGACGCAGTCCAGTCTTCTTCCTCCTCACTTGTGGCAGCTAAGCAACAGAAGTTCTGGTTGCCTCCTCCTCCTCCGTTCCGTCAGCCTTATCAGCAGAAGAACTCAAGTGGCCGTGGATCTTCCCACCCACCCAACCCTGGTTATCAGAACAAGTCTCAGAATCAAGCTCCAAGGCCAAGTGCTCCTTACCATCGTCCGCTCTCAGAAGTGACTTGTAACAAATGCCAGCAGAAGGGTCACTATGCGAACAAGTGCTTCAACCAGAGGCGCCTTCCGCCTCCTCCTCCTGTGAAATCTTCCAGCAATGCAGTGGTCAAGCATAATCCTAAGCATGTCAGGTGAACATGTTGAATGCAGCTCAAGCAGAGGATTCTTCTGAAGTGATTATGGGTAATCTTCCTGTTAATGATATTCCTGCCAAAGTCTTATTTGATACTGGTGCATCGCATTGTTTCATGTCCAGATCATTTGTTTCAAAGCATGACTTCGTTTCTGAATTATTGGCTAAACCCTTGGGGGTTGTTTCTCCGGCCAAGCCTATGAGGGCCACCACAATGATTCCGAATGTTTCTATCAAGATGGGTGACTATAAATTTCTATCTTCTCCAATGGTGCTTGGTGATTCTGATATTGATCTTATTCTCGGGATGGACTGGCTTTCTAAGCACAAGGCTCAGCTTGAGTGTGCTGCCAGGGAAATCAAATTGACTCACACTTCGAACGATGTGATCATCTATGCTTCTCGTGATGATACCATTCGGTTGTTTTCTCTCAATGAGATGGGTGAAATGGAGGCTATCTCTCAGATTCCAGTCGTTTGTGAGTACCAAGATGTTTTTCCAGAAGAGCTTCCGGGTATGCCTCCCCGTCGGCCAGTTGAATTCGTTATTGAGCTTGAGCCTGGCACGGAACCCGTTTGCAAACGCCCTTACAAGCTTGGACCAGATGAGCTCAAGGAATTGAAGATTCAACTCGATAAACAAGAACGTCTGGGTCTGATCAGACCGAGTTCTTCTCCATGGGGTTGTGGTGTTCTTTTTGTCAAGAAGAAGGATGGCACGGACCGACTTTGCGTCGATTACCGTCCATTAAACAAGAAGACTATCAAGAACAAGTACCCACTTCCCAACATCAATGAGCTATTTGAGCAACTCAAAGGTGCTAAGGTGTTCTCCAAGCTTGACCTTCGTATGGGTTATCATCAGATTCGCATTCGTGAAGAAGATATTCCCAAGACAGCATTCAGAACAAGCTTTGGTTCTTATGAATATACTGTCATGTCTTTCGGCCTCGTCAATGCTCCTCCGTATTTCACTCGCTTGATGAATTTCATCTTCAACCCCTACATCAACGAATTTGTCTTGGTCTATCTCGATGATATTTTGGTCTTCTCCAAGAATAAGAAGGATCATGCCGAACATTTGCGATTGGTACTCGACAAGCTCAGAGAATATCAATTATATGCGAAGTTCTCCAAATGTGAATTTTGGCTTGATGAAGTTCTTTATCTTGGTCATATCATCTCCGCCAAGGGCATCGCTGTTAATCCAGAGAGGGTGTCTGCAGTTTTGAATTGGAATCCTCCTCAGAATGTCAAGCAGCTTCGCAGTTTTCTTGGACTTGCAAGCTATTGCAGAAGATTCGTTGAGAATTTCTCCAAGATTGCCAAGCCTCTTTCCAACCTCCTCCAGAAGCATGTGAAATATGTCTGGTCTCCTGAGTGTGACGTTGCTTTCAACACTCTTAAAGAGAAACTTGTCACTGCTCCAGTCTTGACTCCTCCTGATGAATCCAAGCCTTATGAAGTATTTTGTGATGCTTCTCTCCAGGGCCTCGGTGCTGTGTTAATGCAAGAGAAGAAGGTTGTTGCCTATACCTCTCGCCAGTTGAAGCCCAATGAAAGGAACTACCCCACTCACGATCTTGAGTTGGCGGCAGTTGTCCACGCTCTAATAACATGGAGACATCTCCTGTTGGGAAGGAAAGTGGACATCTTCACAGATCACAAGAGTCTCAAGTATATCTTCACTCAGCCTCATCTCAACCTCAGGCAAACTCGATGGGTCGAAATGATTCAAGAGTATAATCCAAGTATTGAATATACTCCAGGCAAGGCTAATGTGGTTGCAGACGCTTTGAGTAGAAAGGCTTATTGCAACAGCTTAATCCTCAAGCCTTTTCAACCGGATCTTTGTGAAGCTTTTCGCAAGTTGAATCTCCAAGTTGTTCCTCAAGGTGTTCTTGCCAACCTCATTGTCTCTCCTACTTTGAAAGATCAAATTCGTGAGGCACAATTGTTGGATACCATGGTGAAGAAGGTGAAACGTGGTATTGAAAAGAGCATCCCCAAATACAAGTGCTATCGAGTTGATGACAGAGATACTCTTTTCTTCGAGGACCGGATCGTGGTTCCAAAGGGTGATCTTCGTAAAGTCATTATGAATGAAGCACACAATTCTCTTCTGTCAATTCATCCTGGAAGTTCAAAGATGTACCATGACCTTAAGCAGTCGTTTTGGTGGACTCGAATGAAGCGTGAGATCGCTCAATTCGTGAATGAGTGTGATGTCTGCAGAAGGGTGAAAGCAGAACACCAACGACCAGCTGGACTTCTCCAACCTCTTGCTATTCCAGAATGGAAGTTTGATCATATCGAAATGGACTTCGTGACTGGTTTTCCTAAGTCTAAGCGTGGAAATGATGCTATCTTCGTCGTCATCGACAAGCTCACCAAAGTGGCTCATTTTCTTCCTATCAAAGAGTCTATCACAGCAGCGCAGCTGGCAGAGCTCTACACCTCCAGAATTGTCTCTTTGCACGGCATTCCACAATTGATCTCTTCAGACCGTGGCAGCATCTTTACCTCCAAATTTTGGGATTCTTTTCAGTCGGCCATGGGCACCAACATTCGCTTCAGCACAGCGTTCCACCCTCAGACTAGTGGACAAGTTGAGCGTGTCAATCAAATTCTTGAAGATATGCTCAGAGCCTGTGTTATCTCTTTCGGCATGAAGTGGGAGGATTGTCTTCCTTATGCTGAATTCTCTTACAACAACAGTTTTCAAGCCAGCTCGGGCAAAGCCCCATTCGAGATTCTCTATGGCAGAAAGTGCCGTACTCCTCTCAACTGGTCTGAAACCGGTGAACGTCAATTGCTCGGCAATGATTTGATCTCAGAGGCTGAGGCCATGTGCAAGGTGATTCGTGAGAACCTCAAAGCCGCGCAGTCGCGCCAGAAGAGCTATTACGATAGCAAACACCGTGATGTGGCATTCGAGAGCGGAGACCATGTTTACCTCCGTGTCTCGCCAATGAAAGGAACTCGTCGCTTCGGTATCAAGGGGAAACTTGCTCCCAGATACGTGGGTCCCTTCAAGATCATCGGCAAACGAGGCGATCTCGCCTATCAACTTGAGCTCCCCTCCAACTTTGCAAATGTGCACGATGTCTTCCACGTGTCACAGCTTCGCAAGTGCTTCAAGACGCCTGAGCGCACCATCAACTTCGAAGAGATTGATCTTCAAGAAGATTTGTCCTATCATGAGCATCCAGTTGCTATTCTTGAGACAACTGAGCGCAAGACTCGCAACAAGTCAATCAAATTCCTCAAAGTGAAATGGTCACATCATTCAGACCGAGAGGCCACCTGGGAGCGTGAAGACCACCTACGTTCTGAGTACCCGGAGTTCTTTCAGTCCTAGATCTCGGGACGAGATCCTCTCGTAGTGGTGGTGTGTTGTAACGCCCCCGATGTAACTTGCCATATTTGTAATCCAACTCTTGCCATTTCCGGCTATGTGCTATGATATTCCCTCCGTGGTTGGGTTCTCTCCGTTTTGCATTTTGGTCATGTCATGCATTTCATATCATGTCATCATGTGCATCGCATTTGCATACGTGTTCGTCTCATAAATCCGAGCATCTTTCCCGTTGTCCGTTTTGCAATCCGGCGCTCCTATGTCTCCCGGCGTCCCCTTTTACATTTCTTCGTGAGCGGGTATTAAACATTCTCGGAATGGACCGAGGTTTGACATGTGGCCTTGGTATAGCACCGGTAGACCGCCTGTCAAGTTTCAGGTCAATCGGAGTTCGTTTGGTACTCCAACGGTTAACCGGGTAACCGTGAAGACCTCGTGTGTGTTGCAGCCCAACACCCCTTCAAAACAGCCCCATAACCCATCTAAGTCACTCCCATGTCCTCCGCCGTTCGATCACGATCGCGTGGGCGAAAACCGCACTCCATTTGGAGCTCCCTAGCTCTTTCTGTCTATAAAAACGTCTTCCCCGTCTAAATCTGAGAGAGTATCACCCTAACCCTAGCTTCGCCTCGAAATCCGTGCCACCAGATCCGCCGCACTGTTCCTCCGCGCCGCCGCCAGCCGGGCCAACCGGGGCGCGCCACGTGGCGGGCGCCGCCGCGCGCCGCCGCCGGCCCGCCGAGCCCGCGGCTGGCCCTCCCGGCCCGCTCCTCCGTCGCCCGCCTCCCGCGCCCAGCGCGCCTCGCCTCCCCGGCCCGCGCCCGGCGCCGCCCTCCCCGTCGCCGCGCCGGCCACCGCCGCCTCCGCCGGCGCCCCGCCTCAACTGCGCCGCCGCCGCCTGCCCAGAGCCGCCGGAGCTCGGCTCCGCCCGGCGCCGTGCGCAGCACCCCGCCGCCCGGAGTCCGCGCCGGATCTCCTCCGGCCGGATACCCCCCCCCCCTGCGAGCTCCTCCGGCCTTCTCCCTCCTCTACTCCGGCGAGAGGTCCCAGCGAACCTCGGGAACCGCACCCGAAACCCTAGATCTGGTTGACTCTTCCACCTCGTTATTTCGCTAAGTCCTGGATTTTCCACATGATCATCGCATGTTTGCCATGCCATAACTTTGCATCCGTAGCTCCGTTTCGCGCGTATAATATGTCATTTTGTTCGTCTCAAAGAATACATCATTTTGTTACATTGCATAATTTTCATTTGAGATCATCTTGATGCCCGAAATGCTGTTAGAAGAGGGCTAGTTGATGTTAGTTGCTGGATCTTAACTGATCATGCACTTTTGTCATTTTTGCCATGATTGATGTGTACCTCCTATGAAGTTGAGTCCTACATGAGTTTTGTAATATGCCATGTTACCTATCCAGAGGATTTTTCCATGTATTTTTATGATCTATGTGGTGACTAGTACAAGCATGCAAACTAGGTGTCTTGATGTTGCTGATTTCAGAGACTTAGTAATTTCACTAAGTCCCTGATTGCTGTTATTTTTATGCCATGTGTTCATGTTGTTTCTGAGAGATCCATGCATAATTTGAGCTTATTCAGTAAGGGAGTTTTGAACTTGAGTATTTTCTTAATCCATCCATGCCTTTGTTTGCAATTATGGGGTGCCATAGCTTGAGTCAATCGAGCTCTACTTTTGCTTCAAAATATTGCTGGCAGATTGTTTACGTGTTATTCGATTTTGCCAAGCTTGGTGTAGTTGATCCTTGCATGATATGATGTTATTCTTGCCATGTATTGTTACTATGCCATGACTTCTTGATGTATGTATGCTTAGTTTATCATGCAATGCTCTGTAGTGAGTGCATCGAGCTCACGAACATGCCTAGTCGTTAACAGATTTCTGAAACCTGTAACGAAACTTGCTTATTTGACATGGGTGTAATCATATTTTCTGGTCCTTTTTGGCTTATGGTCAGTAAGAGTCTTTTGTCAATTGCTATGTGTAGATTCATGCCATGCCTTATTTTGCTATGTTCTGAACCTGTAGCATGTTGTTTCATTGCTCTGAACATGTCATCCTGATGTTGTTTTCCTGACTTGTTGATATTTTCTCTAAGTCTGAGAACTTGTTATCGTTTGCACTTTTTCCATGATGGTTTGGACCTGTTATGATGGGATTGAGCCGTAGCTCAGTGTTCATCTTTTGTCGCGCATCTTGAGTAGATTACTGTCATATGCTTTGTTCCCATGTTTGGGTGCAGTAGCTTAATTATTTATTGCTTGCTAAGTAGCATCATGCTGTTTATGGCAGATTCATGTCATTCTTGTATTGCTCGCCATTTGCAAACCGCGCATCCGATTCCGGTGATCTTTTTATCGATTTCAACCGAAATCACCTCATCTATCCAGCGGCATGCTTGGTTTGCCAAGATTATGCCCTGTTCATCCTTGTCCTTCCGGAGCATGCATATGCATTGCATATCACCTCTCGCATATCATGCCATGTTTTACATCATGTTGCTTGCGCATTGCATCGTGGTTGATATTGGTTCCTTTGCTTGTTCTCTTGTCTTGGGTAGAGCCGGGAGACGAGTACGTGAACGAGGAACCTGTTGAGAACGCTTACGAGGACCAAGCTTTCGACAACTCTGAGAACCTTGCAGGCAAGATGACCATACCCTCGAAATCACTTCTATCTTTGCTTGCTAGATTGCTCGCTCTTTTGCTATGCCTATGCTGCGATACCTACCACTTGCTATATCATGCCACCTATATTGCCATGTCAGCCCCTAACCATCCATGTCCTAGCAAACCGTTGTTTGGCTATGTTACTGCTTTGCTCAGCCCCTCTTATAGCGTTGCTAGTTGCAGGTGAAGATGAAGTTTGTTCCTTGTTGGAACATGGACTTGTTGTTCCTTGTTGGAACATGTTTACTTGTTGGGATAACACAATACCTCTTATTTAATTAATGCATCTATATACTTGGTAAAGGGTGGAAGGCTCGGCCTTATGCCTGGTGTTTTGTTCCACTCTTGCCACCCTAGTTTCCGTCATACCGGTGTTATGTTCCCGGAGTTTGCGTTCCTTACACAGTTGGGTGATTTATGGGACCCCCTTGACAGTTCACTTTGAATGAGACTTTTCCAGCAAGGCCCAACATTGGTTTTACCATTTGCCACCTAGCCTTTTTCCCTTGGGTTCTGCAGACTCAAGGGTCATCTTATTTTAACCCCCCCGGGCCAGTTCTCCTTCGATTGCTGGTCCAAACTAGAGCACCGTGCAGGGCCGTCCCTTGGCAACTTGGGTTATGTTGGCTCCTGTACGCTTAGCTTATCCGGATGTGCCCTGAGACCGAGATATGTGCAGCTCCTATCAGGATTTGTCGGCACAATCGGGCGGCTTTGCTGGACTTGTTTTATTGCTGCTGAAATGTCTTGTAGTCCGGGATTCCGAGATTGATCGGGTCTTCCCGGTAGAAGGAATATCCTTCGTTAACCGTGAGAGCTTATCATGGGCTAAGTTGGGACACCCCTGCAGGGTATTATCTTTCGAAAGCCGTGCCCGCGGTTATGAGGCAGATGGGAATTTGTTGATGTCCGGTTGTAGAAAACCCGAAGTTGACCTTAACTAAAACACATCAACCGCGTGTGTAACCGTGATGGTCTCTTCTCGGCGGGGTCCGGGAAGTGAACATGGTTGTTGGAGTTATGTCTGACGTAGGTTGTTTCAGGATCACTTCTTGATCACTTCTAGCTTCACGACCGTGCTTTGCCTTCTCTTCTCGCTCTCTTTTGCGCTGTAGCCACCATATGCTAGTCGCTTGCTGCAGCTCCACCTCACAAACCCCTTTTCCCACCTTTAAGCTTAAATAGTCTTGATCTCGCGGGTGTGAGATTGCTGAGTCCCCGTGGCTCACAGATATTATCACCTCAGTTGCAGGTACCAACGAGGTCAGTGCTGATGACGCGACCGAGCTCATTTGAGAGTTCGATGAGGAACGTGGCCGTTACTATGTTTCTTTTCCAGATGATCAGTAGTGGAGCCCAGTTGGGTGATCCGGGGATCTGTTTAGCATTTGGGGTAGTCTTCTTTCATTTTGGTGCCGTAGTCGGACCTTGAGTGTAATCTGTATGATGGATGTTATTTATGTACTTGTGTGAAGTGGCGATTGTAAGCCAACTATGTATCTTTCCCCTTTATTTATTACATGGATTGTGTGAAGATTACCTCACTTGCGACATTGCTTTCAATGCGGTTATGCCTCTAAGTCGTGCCTCGACACGTGGGAGATATAGCCGCATCGAGGGCGTTACAAGGTCTCTAGACCTGGTTTGGACAGGTCGATTGCTTGCCTTCTGACAGGACGCCAATAAGAGGCAAACAAAAAAAGGTGTGAAAAGGCAAGAGTGACGGCATAGGCAAAAGGCGTCTGTGGCTGCTTGATGGATGATCTAGAGTCTCTTGGCCCGTCCTCTTGGATTGGGTCGTCGTTGTTGGTTGGAAGGTGTTTGATGTCTTATATCGAGGTGTTCTTGGGTTTGTGGATGTTGTGTAATCGAAGAGTCTGGCGGGGGCGTCTATGCGGTTGTAGGTTTTTTTTCCCATGTGAGTAGCTAATCCGTGCTTAGATTGTATTGGTTTTCGTCTGATTTTTTATTAATTAATTGTGCAATTCTCTTGTTCTTAATTAATGGATGAGGCAAAACTTTTGCCTCCTTTAAAAAAACAAAAGCTGTGTGGTGCGACATTTGGCAGCCCGCCGACCGACAGCGCGCACCAGTCGTAATCTCAGGAGCGGCTGCTGCTGGTTTGCACGTACACCGTACTACAAGGAGCGAGACGGACGGACTCCGCTCGTCGTTTTGATCCGTACGGACGGTGGAGACGGGTTGGTGGGCGTGCCAACGCACAATCATGCCCATCACTCACTCTGCACCGCAGCTCCAGCTGATCACTGAGTAGCACCGACGGTCCGACGTGGTTAGCGAAAAGCTGCTTTGCGGCCGTTGCTATGCTGGCCTGACCTCCTTCCTTCGCGTGGAACGTGCTCCGCGCGCGCCAGCGGCTCGAGCAGTGCGCCACCGTCTGGCGACGCTGGCCGCGCCACAGAGCCAGCCGCGCGCGCGCTGTTGACGACCCGGGTTGGGTTGACTCCAGCTCGCCCGATGGCCCCGCGGGTAGCGGTGGAGACACCGAAACCGCGCGCGCGGGCGCGGCCTCGCCCTCACCAGCGCACGCCGACGCGCCCCGATGCCGATGCCGATGCCGATGCGCCCACGCGTTCCCCTGGGACCCCACTCGCCTTCCCCCGCCCGTCTCCGCCTATATACACCTGCCTTCCCTTCCCAAACCGCAGAGACGTCCGCACACCATCCTCTTCTTCCTCCTCCTGTGCAACACCCGCACTAGCTGCACCTGTGCTGCTCGCACGCCGGTCTCCGAACTTCGAACGAGCTTCTCTTCTCACTGATCATCGTCAGCCTTGTCGCATGGACGCCATGTCGTGCCTGGCCCTGGCGCCGCCACCTCCGTCGTCGTTCCTCTCGCCCGCCTACTACGCCGACCCCGCCATCGCTTGCGCCGTGCACTTCTCCTCCATGCTCGAGTACGAGTACGACTACTCCCCGCCAGTATCCTCACCGTCCTCCGCCTCGGCGCCCTCCTCCTCGTCCCTCCTCGCGGACTTCCCCGGCGGTGGCAGCTGGTTCGCGTCCACGGCCTCCCCGCCAACGGGATCGCTCGCCTGCGACTCCGTACTGGTCGCGTCTGACGCGGCGCCGTCCGGCCCCGTCGGCGCCGCGACGAACAAGACGCGGGTCGGCCTTGGGCCCAACGCAGCGTGCGCCCGGAAGCGTCGGGCGAGGCCGTCGAAGCGCGCGCCGACCACGTACATCAGCACCGACGCCACCAACTTCCGGCTCATGGTGCAGCACGTCACGGGCGTCCAGGCCGAGCCCGGCGCGGCAGACGGCGTCCTCCTGCCCGCGTCGTCGTTCGACGCGTCCTCTGCCTCGGCGCTGCTGGACGTCCTCCTGCCCGCGTCGTCGTTCGACGCGTCGTCTGCCTCGGCGCTGCTGGACGTCCTCCTGCCCGCGTCGTCGTTCGACGCGTCGTCTGCCTCGGCGCTGCTGGACTGCCACCCGTTCGACGGCGCGTTCGGGGAAGCGATGCGGCTGGAGTCTGACGTGGACGCGGCGGCGCTCCATCGCCACCACCAACAGCAGCAGCAGCCGTGCTACCCGACGCTGGACTCGTGGAGCGTCATGTACGAGAGCAGCCAGCTGATCTAGCTCCAGCCGATCGAGTTCCCCTTCCATTTGCCAGGAAGCCTGCTGCTCCTGCCGGCAATCGAAACCCTGCGGCTGCGGGGCCAAAACCTGGCAACGCTATGACTTGGCCTAGACGACAGAAGAACACAAGTAGATAGTCCACCAACACAGACTCAACATCACACACTATCTCTGACAAGGCTAGCTAGGACTAAAGTAAGCATAGCACCACGAATTAGGGACTGTCATGACCAAAACATTGGCCTTTGTTTGGATGAAGGCTTCCTTACCAGCTCTGGTACATTTTTCTATTCAAAGTTGTCAAATCCATCGCCAAGCAAATCCTCAACCAAATTTTTGGCAACCAACCTCTTGGTTGGGCAATTCAAGGCTCAAAACAAACAGAGCTTAGAGCAACTTCAATGGGGCGACGCATTTTGTCCACGGCCGTTCGTTTGGGTCAGCGCGGACAAAAAACCCGGCCCAACGCGCCGACCCAAACGGACGCGCGTCCGTTTTCGTCCGCCTGTCGACCCATTCCCGACCCATTTTTTAGCCCGATTTGCGTCGGCGCGGACACAAGACAGACGCGCGCTCGCCCTCTTTCCTCACCGGGCCCGCTGGTCGGTGGCACATTGAATTCACACACTCGCCCGCCTGCTACGTCGCCAACGCCGCCGACCATTTTTTCAGATAAAAATGGATACATAGATAGTTCTAGCGTACACAGATAAAAGAAAAGACCACTACTCGTCGCTTTCTGACTCCGACTCGGTAATGTCCTCCTCCAACGTCTGAATGTAGGCGTCAGCAAGCTGCTCGTCTTCAAAGTCCCAACCCGACGTTTCTCGTAGCTTCAGTTTCAATTGAGTTGCCTGCTTCCGCGAACGCTTGTCCTCCCGATAGGTGGCTCGCTCCCTCCTCCTCGCGTCCCTCTCCAACCTCCTTTGCTTGTAGAACTGGCGCTCGTCGGCGATGTCCTGCGGGAAGCCTCCGCGCCACATCACCAAGCCTTCCACGTCCTTCTCCATGATGGCGAGGCGACGCTGCCGCCTTCGGTGCACACGACGATCCTCGTTGGTAAAAAGCCGCGGGAGAGGCGCCAGATTCTGCGCCCGCTGGCTCGACACGTTGGGAAAATTCATATCCCGACGAGGCCTCAGGAGGCGCCATGCCACCGCGTCGTGCGCACGGGCCGCCTCCTCTGCGGTGTCGAAGGTGCCGAGGATGAGACGTTTCTCGCGAAACCAGATCTCGGAGGAGAAGGCGCCGGAGCGGTGCTCGTGGACTCCGGAAAATCCGAAGCGCCCAGGCGGCGGATCGACATGGTGGCGCAGAGGCGGCGAGAGTGGGCGGCGGACAGAGTGTGGAGGGAGCGCCTTCTTTATAACGAGCGCCGGCCGCGGCACGCGCGCGCGAACCTTTCCCGCATGCTGGAGCGTCAAAACCAGCACGCTAGGCCGCTTTCCCCCCCGCGCGCGAACCTTTCCCGCGCGCTAGAGCGCCAAAACCAGGGCGACAACATAATCTAAAACGCGCGCGGTCATGAAATGGGCCGACCTGTTGGGCGCACTGCCGACCCTAAACTAAAAGAGGGCGGATGGCGGGCGGGCGGCCGACCCAAACGGACAAAAAGCGGACAAAAACACCGTCCGTTTGGGTTGGCCCATTGGAGTTGCTCTTAGGGCACGGATAGTGCAAAAAACAGACCCACAACTGGATGAACATAGAAGATCTAAGGGATAAGGCCAACTCCACCACACGACCCCAAACAGACGTCCGCTTTACCCGGATACTGTCCGTTTAGGTAGGGCAATGGAGTCGTGTCCGGGCCTGTCTTGGGATGCTGTGGCCGTGCGCCCAGCGAGCTGCCGCATCCTTTGGCCTCATCTTGTCCGCCTCCATTTTAAAACAAACAATGTTCGAAATACCAAGATCTAGTTCAGGCCAGCGGCCCTAGTTCACGTCGGCAACATAGCCAGCGGCCTACACGTCCTTGCCGGCAACACAGCCAGCCTCCAAAATGAATAGTTTTGTTCGCCGGCAACACAGCCAGCGGCCGGCAACACAACCAACCTTCAAAATGAATGTGTTTCTCGCCGGCACACAGCCAGCGGCTGACACCCATGCCGGCCTCCAAAAAAGAACGACCACGGCCGGTCGGACGACCTAGTTCAGGCCGTCGGCGTCGAACATCTCCTTCTGCGTGGCCTCGAACTAGCTCCTCGTCTTGTCGCTCATCTTGGTCAATTCCACGCTCATGATCGCAAGGGCCACCTCCTTTGCTTTGGTTGCAGCATTGGTGGCCTCGATGTCGAGCTGCCTCTGCCTGGCCGTGACATTGGCGGCCTCGATGTCGAGATCTTCCTCTTCTTGGCCGTCTCCTCCATCTTAAGCTTCTTCCTTTGAAGCTCTAGGTATTGCTTCATTTCCTCGTCCTTGCTTTGCCGCTTCTTCTCGTCCGTCACATCCTTTTGAGACATCATGCCATGCAAAGTCTCATGCAAGGCCATGGATGAGGCATCACGTATGTCGTCCACCTTGGAGTTGGTCTTGCCCCTCGGCCTCTTCAACACCTCGTAATCTCCAACCCCGGCCAAAGCGGTCGTCTTCTTGCCTCTCTTCCTTTAAAGTTCACGGTATTGATCCTTGAACTTAGGGCAATTGTTGATGATCGTCCAACAATGCGTAAGAGTGAATGACTTGTCATTGTGCCGGGCCTTGAATGCTTCCAAAGATTGAAATGCCTACACCACATGATGAACAACAATTGAACATGCAAACATATACAAGGCCGAAGTCTCATGGCCATAGCAACGAAAGAACTAGGATGAGGAGAGCAAACCATGTCCCCAATACCGAGACCACTCACGGGCCGTGCTTCAACGCTATCAAGTGCGGCGCAATACTTGTTGCACTCTTGTTGGATGAGCAACCACCTCTTTTGAATCGAGGTGATGCCACGGTCGCTCGTAATTTGGTAGGGCTCAAACATCTTCCTTTCATGAAATGTTTTGTGGACTCTCGTCCAAAAAACAAGGCCCTTTTGTTGCGCGCCGGTCCTCAGAACTTGGCTAATCTCCATCCAGCATTGGCAAATCAACTTGTCCTCGTCTTGTGAATATGAACCCGTGCGAATGCTCTTCCTCCTCTTTTGTGCTTCCGCTCTTTGGGTGAGCTCGTCGATGAACAATGGCTCGCCACCAATATCAATGTCATTGCCTTCTTCTTCATCACCATCACCTTTGCAATAGATGTCCTCGTCTTCATGCGACGAGTCACCATGGTCGTACTCACCATGGTCGTAGGCCTCTGCTACCTCTTGAGCATGCGTTGGTTTTCCCTTGAAGAGGAAAGGGTGATGCAGCGAAGTAGCGTAAGTATTTCCCTTAGTTTTTAAGAACCAAGGTATCAATCCAGTAGGAGACTACACGCAAGTCACCTAGTACCTGCACAAAAAATCAAGAACCTTGCAACCAACACGATAAAGGGGTTGTCAATCCCTTCACGGCCACATGCAAAAGTGAGATCAGATAAAGATAATAAGATAAATATTTTTGGTATTTTTGTTGTATAGATTGGAAAATAAAGATTGCAAAGTAAATAGTAAACTAGAATTGTAGATCGGAAACTTATATGATGTAAAGTAGACCCGGGGGCCATAGGTTTTGAAGGAAATATGCCCTAGAGACAATAATAAAGTTATTATTTCCTTATGTCATGATAAATGTTCATTATTCATGCTAGAATTGTATTAACCGGAAACATGATACATGTGTGAATACATAGACAAACAGAGTGTCACTAGTATGCCTCTACAACTCGTTGATCAAAGATGGTTATGTTTCCTAGCCATAGACAAAGAGTTGTCATTTGATTAACGGGATCACATCATTAGGAGAATGATGTGATTGACTTGACCCATTCCGTTAGCTTAGCACTTGATCGTTTAGTATGTTGCTATTGCTTTCTTCATGACTTATACATGTTCCTATGACTATGAGATTATGCAACTCCCGTTTACCGGAGGAACACTTTGTGTGCTACCAAACGTCACAACGTAACTGGGTGATTATAAAGGTGCTCTATAGGTGTCTCTGAAGGTACTTGTTGGGTTGGCGTATTTCGAGATTAGGATTTGTCACTCCGATTGTCGGAGAGGTATCTCTGGGCCCACTCGGTAATGCACATCATTATAAGCCATGCAAGCATTGCAACTAATGAGTTAGTTGTGGGATGATGTATTACGGAACGAGTAAAGAGACTTGCCGGTAACAAGATTGAACTAGGTATTGAGATACCGACGATCGAATCTCGGGCAAGTAACATACCGATGACAAAGGGAACAACGTATGTTGTTATGCGGTTTGACCGATAAAGATCTTCGTAGAATATGTGGGAACCAATATGAGCATCCAGGTTCCGCTATTGGTTATTGACCGGAGACGTGTCTCGGTCATGTCTACATAGTTCTCGAACCCGTAGGGTCCGCACGCTTAAAGTTCGATGACGGTTATATTATGAGTTTATGTGTTTTGATGTACCGAAGGTAGTTCGTAGTCCCGGATGTGGTCACGGGCATGACGAGGAGTCTCGAAATGGTCGAGACATAAAGATTGATATATTGGATGACTATGTTCGGACACCGGAATGGTTTCGAGGAGTATCGGGCATATACCGGAGTACCGAGGGGTTACCGGAACCCCCCGGGGAGACTAATGGGCCTATTGGGCCCTAGTGGATAAGAGGAGGGGCGGCCAAGGGGCAGCTGCGCGCCCCCTCCCCCCAGTCCGAATTGGGCAAGGAGGGGGGGGGGGGGGGCGGCGCCCCCCTTTCCTTTCCCCCATCTCTCCTTCCCTTTTCCAAGGGTGGCCGGCCCCCTCCCCCTCCTCCACTCCTTTATATACGGGGAGGGAGGCACCCCTTGGAGACACAACAATTGATCCCTTGGATCTCTTAGCCATGTGCGGTGCCCCCTTCCACCATAATCCACCTCGATAATATCGTAGCAGTGCTTAGGCGAAGCCCTGCGTCGGTAGAACATCATCATCGTCACCACGCCGTCGTGCTGACGGAACTCTCCCTCAAAGCTCGGCTGGATCGGAGTTCGAGGGATGTCATCGAGTTGAACGTGTGCTGAACTCGGAGGTGCCGTGCGTTCGGTACTTGATCGGTCAGATCGTGAAGACGTACGACTACATCAACCGCGTTGTGCTAACACTTCCGCTTTCGGTCTACGAGGGTACGTGGACACACTCTCCCCTCTCGTTGCTATGCATCACCATGATCTTGCATGTGCGCAGGATTTTTTTTTAAATTACTACGTTCCCGAACAATGGAATCCGAGCCTGGTTTTATGCGTAGATGTTATATGCACGAGTAGAATACAAGTGAGTTGTGGGCGATACAAGTCATACCGACGTGATTTGCACACAGGTGGCTGGCGGGTGTCAGTTTCTCCAACTTTAGTTGAACCGAGTGTGGCTACGCCCGGTCCTTGAGAAGGTTAAAACATCACTAACTTGACGAACTATCGTTGTGGTTTTGATGCGTAGGTAAGAATGGTTCTTGCTCAACCCGTAGCAGCCACGTAAAACTTGCAACAACAAAGTAGAGGACGTCTAACTTGTTTTTGCAGGGCATGTTGTGATGTGATATGGTCAAGGCATGATGCTATATTTTATTGTATGAGATGATCATGTTTTGGAACCGAGTTATCGGCAACTGGCAGGAGCCATATGGTTGTCGCTTTATTGTATGCAATACAATCGCCCTGTAATGCTTTACTTTATCACTAAGCGGTAGCGATAGTCGTAGAAGCAGTAGTTGGCAAGACGACGACGATGCTACGATGGAGATCAAGGTGTCGCGCCGGTGACGATGGTGATCATGACGGTGCTTCGGAGATGGAGATGACAAGCACAAGATGATGATGGCCATATTATATCACTTATATTGATTGCATGTGATGTTTATCTTTTATGCATCTTATTTTGCTTTGATTGACAGTAGCATTATAAGATGATCTCTCACTAAATTTCAAGATAAATGTGTTCTCCCTGAGTATGCACCGTTGCCAAAGTTCGTCGTGCCCAGACACCACGTGATGATCGGGTGTGATAAGCTCTACGTCCATCTACAACGGGTGCAAGCCAGTTTTGCACACGTAGAATACTCAGGTTAAACTTGACGAGCCTAGCATATGCAGATATGGCCTCGGAACACTAAGACCGAAAGGTCGAGCGTGAATCATATAGTAGATATGATCAACATAGTGATGTTCACCATTGAAAACTACTGCATTTCACGTGATGATCGGTTATGGTTTAGTTGATTTGGAACACGTGATCACTTAGATGATTAGAGGGATGTCTATCTAAGTGGGAGTTCTTAAGTAATATGATAAATTTATCATGAACTTAGTACGTGATAGTATTTTGCATGTCTATGTTTGTTGTAGATAGATGGCTCGTGCTGTTGTTCCATTGAATTTTAATTCGTTCCTTGAGAAAGCAAAGTTGAAAGATGATGGTAGCAATTACACAGACTGGGTCCATAACTTGAGGATTATCCTCATTGCTGCACAAAAGAATTACGTCTTGGAAGCACCTCTAGGTGCCAAACCTGCTGCAGGAGCAACACCAGATGTTATGAACGTCTGGTAGAGCAAAGCTGATGACTACTCGATAGTTCAGTGTGCCATGCTTTACGGCTTAGAACCAGGACTTCAACGACGTTTTGAACGTCATGGAGCATATGAGATGTTCCAGGAGTTGAAGTTAATATTTCAAGCAAATGCCCGGATTGAGAGATATGAAGTCTCCAATAAGTTCTACAGCTGCAAAATGGAGGAGAATAGTTCTGTCAGTGAGCATATACTTAGAATGTCTGGGTATAATAATCACTTGATGCAACTGGGAGTTAATCTTCCAGATTATAGCGTCATTGACAGAATTCTTCAATCACTGCCACCAAGCTACAAGAGCTTCGTGATGAACTATAACATGCAAGGGATGGATGCGACGATTCCTGAGCTCTTCGCAATGCTAAAGGCCGCGGAGGTAGAAATCAAGAGGGAGCATCAAGTGTTGATGGTCAATAAGACCACCAGCTTCAAGAAAAAGGGCAAAGGGAAGAAGAAGGGGAACTTCAAGAAGAACAACAAACAAGTTGCTGCTCAAGAGAAGAAACCCAAGTCTGGACCTAAGCCTGAGACTGAGTGCTTCTACTGCAAGCAGACTGGTCACTGGAAGCGGAACTGCCCCAAGTATTTGGCGGATAAGAAGGATGGCAAGGTGAACAAAGGTATATGTGATATACATGTTATTGATGTGTACCTTACTAGAGCTCGCAGTAGCACCTGGGTATTTGATACTGGTTCTGTCGCTAGTATTTGCAACTCAAAACAGGGACTACGGATTAAGCGAACACTGGCTAAGGACGAGGTGACGATGCGCGTGGGAAATGGTTTCAAAGCCGATGTGATCGCCGTCGGCACGCTACCTCTAGATCTACCTTCGGGATTAGTTTTAGACCTAAATAATTGTTATTTGGTGCCAGCGTTGAGGATGAACATTATATCTGGATCTTGGTTGATGCGAGACGGTTATTCATTTAAATCTGAGAATAATGGTTGTTCTATTTATATGAGTAATATCTTTTATGGTCATGCACCCTTGAAGAGTGGTCTATTTTTGATGAATCTCAATAGTAGTGATACACATATTCATAATGTTGAAGCCAAAAGATGCAGAGTTGATAATGATAGTGCAACTTATTTGTGGCACTGCCGTTTGGGTCATATTGGTGTAAAGCGCATGAAGAAACTCCATACTGATGGACTTTTGGAATCACTTGGTACTTGCGAACCATGCCTCATGGGCAAGATGACTAAAACGCCGTTCTCCGGAACTATGGAGAGAGCAACTGATTTGTTGGAGATCATACATACTGTTGTATGTGGTCCAATGAATGTTGAGGCTCGCGGCGGGTATCGTTATTTTCTCACCTTCACAGATGATTTAAGCAGATATGGGTATATCTACTTAATGAAACATAAGTCTGAAACATTTGAAAAGTTCAAAGAATTTCAGAGTGAAGTTGAAAATCGCCGTAATAAGAAAATAAAGTTTCTGCGATCTGATCGTGGAGGAGAATATTTGAGTTACGAGTTTGGTCTACATTTGAAACAATGTGGAATAGTTTCGCAACTCACGCCACCCGGAACACCACAACATAATGGTGTGTCCGAACGTCGTAATCGTACTTTACTAGATATGGTGCAATCTATGATGTCTCTTACTGATTTACCGCTATTGTTTTGGGGTTATGCTTTAGAGACGGCAGCATTCACGTTAAATAGGGCACCATCAAAATCTGTTGAGACGACGCCTTATGGACTATGGTTTGGCAAGAAACCAATGTTGTTATTTCTTAAAGTTTGGGGCTGCGATGCTTATGTGAAAAAGCTTCAACCTGATAAGCTCGAACCCAAATCGGAGAAATGTGTCTTCATAAGATACGCAAAGGAAACTGTTGGGTACACCTTCTATCACAGATCCGAAGGCAAGACATTCGTTGCCAAGAATGGATCCTTTCTAGAGAAGGAGTTTCTCTCGAAAGAAGTGAGTGGGAGGAAAGTAGAACTTGATGAGGTAAGTACCTACTCCCTTATTGGAAAATAGTTCATCACAGAAACCGGTTCCTGTGATGTCTACACCAATTAGTGAGGAAGTTAATGATGATGATCATGAAACTTCAGATCAAGTTGTTACTAAACCGCGTAGGTCAACCAGAGTAAGATCCGCACCAGAGTGGTACGGTAATCCTATTCTGGAGGTTATGTTACTAGACCATGACGAACCTACAAACTATGAAGAAGCGATGGTGAGCCCAGATTCCGCAAAATGGCTTGAGGCCATGAAATCCGACACGGGATCCATGTATGAGAACAAAGTATGGACTTTGGTTGACTTGCCCGATGATCGGCAAGCCATCGAGAATAAATGGATCTTCAAGAAGAAGACTGACGCTGACGGTAATGTTACTGTCTATAAAGCTCGACTTGTTGCAAAAGGTTTTCGACAAGTTCAAGGGATTGACTATGATGAGACCTTCTCACCCGTAGTGATGCTTAAATCTATCTGAATCATGTTAGCAATTGCCGCATTTTATGATTATGAAATTTGGCAAATGGATGTCAAAACTGCATTCCTGAATGGATTTCTGGAAGAAGAGTTGTATATGATGCAACCAGAAGGTTTTGTCGATCCAAAGGGAGCTAGCAAAGTGTGCAAGCTCTAGCGATCCATTTATGGACTGGTGCAAGCCTCTCAGAGTTGGAATAAACATTTTGATAGTATGATAAAGCATATGGTTTTATATAGACTTTTGGAGAAGCCTGTATTTACAAGAAAGTGAGTGGGAGCTCTGTAGCATTTCTGATATTATATGTGGATGACATATTGTTGATTGGAAATGATATAGAATTTCTGGATAGCATAAAAGGATATTTGAATAAGATTTTTTCAATGAAGGACCTCGGTGAAGCTGCTTATATATTGGGCATCAAGATATATAGAGATAGATCGAGACGCTTAATTGGACTTTCACAAAGCACATACCTTGACAAAGTTTTGAAGAAGTTCAAAATGGATCAAGCAAAGAAAGGGTTCTTGCCTGTGTTACAAGGTGTGAAATTGAGTAAGACTCAATGCCCGACCACTGCAGAAGATGAAAATGAAAGATGTTCCCTATGCTTCAGCCATAGGCTCTATCATGTATGCAATGCTGTGTACCAGACCTGATGCGTGCCTCGCTATTAGTTTAGCAGGGAGGTACCAAAGTAATCCAGGAGTGGATCACTGGACAGCGGTCAAGAACATCCTGAAATACCCGAAAAGGACTAAGGATATGTTTCTCATTTATGGAGGTGACAAAGAGCTCGTCGTAAATGGTTACGTTGATGCAAGATTTGACACTGATCTGGACGATTCTAAATCGCAAACCGGATACGTGTTTTTATTGAACGATGGAGCTGTCAGTTGGTGCAGTTCTAAACAAAGCGTCGTAGCGGGATCTACATGTGAAGCGGAGTACATAGCTGCTTCGGAAGCAACAAATGAAGGAGTCTGGGTGAAGGAGTTCATATCCGATCTAGGTGTCATACCTAGTGCATCGGGTCCAATAAAAATCTTTTGTGACAATACTGGTGCAATTGCTTTGGCAAGAATCCAGATTTCACAAGAGAACCAAGCACATCAAGAGACGCTTCAACTCCATCCGGGATCAAGTCCAGGTGGGAGACATAGATATTTGGAAAATACATACGGATCTGAATGTTGCAGACCCGTTGACTAAACCTCTTCCACGAGCAAAACATGATCATCACCAAGGCTCCATGGGTGTTAGAATCATTACTGTGTAATCTAGATTATTGACTCTAGTGCAAGTGGGAGACTGAAGGAAATATGCCCTAGAGGCAATAATAAAGTTATTTTTTCCTTATATCATGATAAATATTTATTATTCATGCTAGAATTGTATTAACCGGAAACATGATACTGATACGTCCATTTTGCATCATGCTTTTATATCAATATTTGTTGCATTATGGGCTGTTATTACACATTATGTCACCATACTTATGCCTATTCTCTCTTATTTTACAAGGTTTACATGAAGACGGAGAATGCCGACAGCTGGAATTCTGGGCTGGAAAAGGAGCGAATATTAGAGACCTATTCTGCGCAACTCCAAAAGTCCTGAAACTCCATGAAAGTAAATTTTGGAAATAATAAAAAATATTGAGCGGAAGAAGTTCACCAGAGGGGGACCCACCTGGCCACGAGGGTGGGGGGCGCACCCTACCCCCAAGGCGCGCCCCCTACCTCGTGGGACCCCTGCCGGCTCTCCGATGGCCATCTTCTGCTATATGAGGTCTTTCGTCGAGGAAAAAATCATAAGCAACCTTTCAGGACGAAACTCCGCTGCTACGAGGCGGAACCTTGGCGGAACCAATCTATGGCTCCGGCAAAGCTATTCTACCGAGGAAACTTCCCTCCGGGAGGGGGAAATCATCACCAACGCTCCTCTCATCGGGAGAGGGCAATCTCCATCAACATCTTCACCAGCACCATCTCCTCTCAAAACCCTAGTTCATCTCTTGTATCCAATTCTTGTCTCTAAGTCCTGGATTGGTACTAGTAGGTTGCTAGTAGTGTTGATTACTCCTTGTAGTTGATGCTAGTTGGTTTATTTGGTGGAAGATCATATGTTCAGATCCTTTATGCATATTAATACCCCTCTGATTATGAACATGAATATGCTTTGGGAGTAGTTACGTTTGTTCCTGAGGACATGGGAGAAGTCTTGCTATTAGTAGTCATGTGAATTTGGTATTCGTTCGATATTTTGATAAGATGTATGTTGTCTAGCCTCTAGTGGTGTTATGTGAACGTCGACTACATAACACTTCACCATTATTTGGGCCTAGAGGAAGGCATTGGGAAGTAATAAGTAGATGATGGGTTGCTAGAGTGACAGAAGCTTAAACCCTAGTTTATGCGTTGCTTCGTAAGGGGCTGATTTGTATCCATATGTTTCATGCTATGGTTAGGTTTACCTTAATACTTTTGTTGTAGTTGCGGATGCTTGCAGTAGAGGTTAATCATAAGTAGGATGCTTGTTCAAGTAAGAACAACACCCAAGCACTGGTCCACCCACATATCAAATTATCAAAGTACCGAACGCGAATCATATGAACGTGATGAAAACTAGCTTGACGATATTCCCATGTGTCCTCGAGAGCGCTTTTACTTATATAAGAGTTTGTCCAGGCTTACCCTTTGCTACAAAAAGGATTGGGCCACCTTGCTGCACTTTATTTACTTTTTTTACTTGTTGCTCATTACAAATTATCCAATCACAAAACTATCTGTTACCACTTATTTCAGTACTTGCAAAGAATACCTTGCTGAAAACTGCTTATCATTTCCTTCTGCTCCTCGTTGGGTTCAACACTCTTACTTATCGAAAGGACTACGATAGATCCCCTATACTTGTGGGTCATCAAGACTCTTTTCTGGCGCCGTTGCCGGGGAGTGAAGCGCCCTTGGTAGGTGGAATTTGGTAAGGAAAAATTTATATAGTGTGCTGAAATTTAGTGTCACTTGTTACTATGGAAATTAATCCTCTGAGGGGCTTGTTCGGGGTATCTTCACCCCGACCAGTAGAGCAAAGAATTGCTCCTCAACCTACGGAACCTACTAAAAATGAAATTATTCCCTTTGAAGTTCCTTCGGGTATGTTAGAAAAATTGCTAGATAATCCTTTTACAGGAGATGGAACAAAGCATCCTGATGAGCACCTAATATATGTGGATGAAGTTTGTGGATTATTTAAGCTTGCAGGTATACCAAATGATGTTGTTAAGAATAAGGTCTTTGATGACCCACAAGTATAGGGGGTCTATCATAGTCCTTTCGATAAGTAAGAGTGTCGAACCAAACGAGGAGCAGAAGGAAATGATAAGCGGTTTTCAGCAAGGTATTCTCTGCAAGTACTGACATAAGTGGTAACAGATAGTTTTGTGATAGGATAATTTGTAACGAGCAACAAGTAACAAAAGTAAATGAAGTGCAGCAAGATGGCCCAATCCTTTTTGTAGCAAAGGACAAGCCTGGACAAACTCTTATATAAGGAAAAGCGCTCCCGAGGACACATGGGAATATCGTCAAGCTAGTTTTCATCACGTTCATATGATTTGCGTTTGGTACTTTGATAATTTGATATGTGGGTGCACCGGTGCTTGGGTGCTGTTCTTACTTGAACAAGCATCCCACTTATGATTATCCTCTATTGCAAGCATCTGCAACTACAACAAAAGTATTAAGGTAAACCTAACCATAACATGAAACATATGGATCCAAATCAGCCCCTTATGAAGCAACGCATAAACTAGGGTTTAAGCTTCTATCACTCTAGCAACCCATCATCTACTTATTACTTCCCAATGCCTTCCTCTAGACCCAAATAATGGTGAAGTGTTATGTAGTCGATGTTCACATAACACCACTAGAGGCTAGACAACATACATCTCATCAAAATATCGAACAAATACCAAATTCACATGACTACTAATTGCAAGACTTCTCCCGTGTCCTCAGGAACAAACGTAACTACTCACAAAGCATATTCATGTTCATAATCAGAGGGGTAATAATATGCATAAAGGATCTGAACATATGATCTTCCACCAAATAAAACAACTAGCATCAACTACAAGGAGTAATCAACACTACTAGCAACCTACTAGCACCAATCCAGGACTTGGAGACAAGAATTGGATACAAGAGATGAACTAGGGTTTTGAGATGAGATGGTGATGGTGAAGATGTTGATGGAGATTTCCCTCTCCCGATGAGAGGAGCGTCAGTGATGATGATGGCGATGATTTCCCCCACCCGGAGGGAAGTATCCCCGGCAGAACAGCTCTGCGGGAGCCCTAGATTGGTTCCGCCTCGTGGCGGCGGAGTCTCATCCCGAAAGGTTGGTTCTTGTTTTTTCCTCGACGAAAGACTTCATATGGCAGAAGATGGGCATCGGAGAGCCACCAGGGGGCCCACGAGGTAGGGGGCGCGCCCCAGGGGGGCCCCCCACCCTCGTGGACAGGGTGTGGGCCCCCTGGTCTTCATCTTTGGCGAGGATTTTTTATTATTTATTATAAGATATTCCATGGAGTTTCAGGACATTTGGAGTTGTGCAGAATAGGTCTCTAATATTTTCTCCTTTTCCAGCCTAGAATTCCATCTGCCGGCATTCTCCCTCCTTATGTAAACCTTGTAAAATAAGAGAGAATAGCCATCAGTATTGTGACATAATGTGAAATAACAGCCCATAATGCAATAAATATCGATATAAAAGCATGATGCAAAATGGACGTATCAGTCTTCCCTTTATCTTTGAAGGGAGATGCATCGACATGGTATAGGCTATGTGATGTTACGAGATCATGGAACTATAAACCAATGAAGTTGGAATTTCATCAAAAGTATTATCCTATGCATCTTGTTCATCGTGATCGCAATTATGTATATATATATATATATATATATATATATATATATATATATATATATATATAATTTTTGGCCTCACGAAGGAGAAAGCATCGCTCAATCTTGGGGAAGGCTTAAATCAATGTTATATTCATGCCCCAATCATGAGCTCTCAAGAGAAATAATTCTTCAAAAAATTTATGCTCGGCTTTCTGAAAACAATCGCATCATGCTCGATATTTCTTGTGCTGGCTCTTTTATGATGAAGACTATTGAATTCAAATGGAATTTATTGGATAGAATTAAACGCAATTCTGAAGATTGGGATCTCGACGAAGGTAAGGAGTCAGGTATGACACCTAAGTTTGATTGTGTTAAGTATTTTATGGATACCGATGTTTTCCGTAAATTTAGCACTAAATATGGACTTGACTCTGAGATAGTAGCTTCTTTCTGTGAATCTTTTGCTACTTATTTTGATCTCCCCAAGGAGAAGTGGTTTAAATATCATCCTCACATAGAAGTAAAAGTAGCTGCACCTACTAAAGTTGAAGAAACGACTATCACTTATAATGATCCTATTGTTCCTACTTCTTATGTTGAGAAACCACCTTTCCCTGTTAGAATAAAGGATCATGCTAAAGCTTCAACTGTGGTTCGTAAAAGTAATATTAGAACTTATACACCTCCTGAGCAAGTGAAAGTTGAACCTAATATTGCTATTGTTAAAGATCTCTTGTCTGATAATATTGATGGGCATGTTATTCATTTCTGTGGTGAAACCGCTAGAATTGCCAAACCTTGTGCTAAGGATAAAGATAGACCTGTGGTAGGTGTGCCTGTTATTTCTGTTAAAATAGGAGATCTTTGTTATCATGGCTTATGTGATATGGGTGCTAGTGCTAGTGTTATACCGCATACTTTATACGAAGAAATTAAGCATGAAATTGTACCTGCTGAGTTAGAAGGAATTGATGTTACAATTAAACTTGCTAATAGAGATACTATATCAGCAATGGGAATTGTTAGAGATGTCGAAGTCTTGTATGGGAAAACTAAATATCCTGCTGATTTTCTTGTTCTTGGTTCCCCACAAAATAGCTTTTGTCCCATTATATTTATTACACCCTTCTTGAACACCGTTAATGCTAAGATAGACTGCGAAAATAATGGTGTTACTATTGGTTTGGGTGATATGTCTCACAAGTTTAATTTCTCTAAATTTAGTAGAGAACACCGTGAAGAAGAATTGCCTAGGAAGGATGAAATTATTGGTCTTGCTTCTATTGCCGTTCCTCCTAGCGATCCTTTAGAACAATATTTGCTAGACCATGAAAATGATATGTTTATGAATGAAAGAAGGGAAACAGATGAAGTATTCTTTAAACAGGAACCTATTCTAAAACACAATTTGCCTGTTGAAATCTTAGGGGTTCCTCCTCCACCCAAGGGTGATCCTGTGTTTGAGCTTAAACTGTTGCGTGATAATCTTAAATATGCTTATCTTGATGAAAAGAAGATATATCATGTTATTATTAGTGCTAACCTTTCAGAACATGAAGAAGAGAGATTATAGAAAACTCTGAAGAAGCACCGTGCTGCTATTGGGTATACTGTTGATGATCTTAAGGTCATTAGTCCCACTCTATGTCAACATAAAATAAATTTGGAAGAAGATGCCAAACCAGTCCATGATCATCAACGAAGGCTTAATCCTAAGATGAAAGAAGTGGTAAGAAAAGAAATACTAAATCGTCTGGAGGCAGGTATAATTTATCCCGTTGCTGATAGTCAGTGGGTAAGTCATGTCCATTGTGTCCCAAAGAAGGGAGGTGTTACTGTTGTTCCTAATGATAAATATGAATTGATCCTTCGCAAAGAATTATTACGGGTTATAGGATGGTAATTTATTTCCGTAAATTAAATAAGGCTACTAAAAAGGATCATTACCCCTTACCTTTTATCGATCAAATGCTAGAAAGATTATGCAAACATACACATTATTGCTTTCTAGATGGTTATTCTGGTTTCTCTCAAATACCCGTTTCAGCTAAAGATCAATCAAAGACCACTTTTACTTGCCCTTTTGGTACTTTTGCTTATAGACGTATGCCTTTTGGTTTATGTAATGCACCTGCTACCTTTCAAAGATGCATGATGGATATATTCTCTGACTTATGTGAAAATATTTGTGAGGTTTTCATGGACGATTTTTCTGTCTATGGATCTTCTTTTGATGATTGCTTGAGCAATCTTGATTGAGTTTTGTAGAGATGTGAAGAAACTAATCTTGTATTGAATTGGGAAAAGTGCCACTTTATGGTTAATGAAGGTATTGTCTTGGGGCATAAAGTTTCTGAAAGAGGTACTGAAGTTGATAAAGCCAAGGTTGATGCTATTAAAAATATGCCATGTCCCAAGTACATCAAAGGTATAAGAAGTTTCCTTGGTCACACCGGTTTTTATAGGAGGTTCATTAAGGACTTCTCAAAAATTTCTCAGCCTCTGACCAATTTATTACAAAAATATATACCATTTGTCTTCGATGATGATTGTGTAGAAGCATTTGAAATACTTAAGAAAGCTTTGATCTTTGCACCTATTGTTCAGCCACCTGATTGGAATTTACCCTTTGAAATTATGTGTGATGCTAGTGATTATGCTGTAGGTGCTGTTCTAGGGCAAAGAGTTGATAAGAAATTAAATGTTATCCATTATGCTAGTAAGACTCTAGACAACGCTCAAAGAAATTATGCTACTACTGAAAAGGAATTCTTAGCAGTTGTATTTGCTTGTGATAAGTTCAGACCTTATATTTTTGATTCTAAAGTAACTATTCACACTGATCATGCTGCTATTAAATATCTTATGGAAAAGAAAGATGCTAAACCTAGACTTATTAGATGGGTTCTATTCCTACAAGAATTTGATTTGCATATTGTTGATAGAAAGGGAGCTGAGAACCCCGTTGCAGACAACTTGTCTAGGTTAGAAAATGTTCTTGATGACCCACTACCTATTGATGATAGTTTTCCTGATGAACAATTAAATGTCATAAATACTTCTCGTAGTACTCCATGGTATGCAGATTATGCTAATTACATCGTTGCTAAATTCATACCACCTAGTTTCACATACCAGCAAAAGAAAAAGTTTTTCTATGATTTGAGACATTACTTTTGGGATGACCCACATCTTTATAAAGAAGGAGTAGATGGTGTCATTAGACGTTGTGTACCTGAGCATGAATAGGAACAGATCCTACGCAAGTGTCACTTCAAAGCTTATGGAGGACACCATGCTGGAGATAGAACTACACATAAGGTATTGCAATCCGGTTTTTATTGGCCTACTCTCTTCAAGGATGCCCGTAAGTTTGTCTTGTCTTGTGATGAATGTCAAAGAATTGGTAATATTAGTAGTCGTCAAGAAATACCTATGAATTATTCACTTGCTATTGAACCATTTGATGTTTGGGGCTTTGATTATATGGGACCTTTTCCTGCCTCTAATGGATATACACATATTTTAGTTGTTGTTGATTACATTACTAAGTGGGTAGAAGCTATTCCAACTAGTAGTGTTATCATAACACTTCTATTAGAATGCTTAAGGACTTTATTTTTCCGAGGTTTGGAGTCCCTAGATATTTAATGACTGATGGTGGTTCACATTTTATTCATGGTGCTTTCCGTAAAATGCTTGCTAAGTATGATGTTAATCATATAATTGCATCTCCTTATCACCCATAGTCTAGTGGTCAAGTAGAATTGAGTAACAGAGAACTCAAATTAATTTTGCAAAAGACTGTCAATAGGTCTTGAAATAATTGGTCCAAGAAACTTGATGATGCATTATGGGCCTATAGAACTGCATATAAAAATCCTATGGGTATGTCTCCGTATAAAATGGTTTAGGGAAAAGCATGTCACTTACCTCTCGAACTAGAACATAAGGCATATTGGGCTATTAAAGAGCTCAACTATGATTTCAAACTTGCCGGGGAGAAGAGGTTATTTGATATTAGCTCACTTGATGAATGGAGAACCCAAGCTTATGAAAATGCCAAGTTGTTTAAAGAAAAAGTTAAAAGATGGCATGGCAAAAGGATACAAAAGCGTGAGTTTAATGTAGGTGATTATGTATTGCTATACAACTCTCGTTTAATATTTTTTGCAGGAAAACCTCTCTCTAAATTGGAAGGCCCTTACGTTATCGAGGAGGTCTATCGTTCCGGCACTATAAAAATCAACAACTTCGAAGGCACAAATCCGAAGGTGGTGAATGGTCAAAGAATTAAACATTATATCTCAGGTAATCCTATAAATGTTGAAACCAATGTTATTGAAACCGTAACCCCGGAGGAATACATAAGGGACACTGTCCAAAACGTTTCAGACTCCGAAAAGGAATAGGTATGTGGTACGGTAAGTAAACTGACTCCAAAACAGTTTTTAAGGCAATATTTCTCCGTTTTGGGATATTTAGAAAAATAGAGAAATAAGTTGCAGTCCGGGAAGGACACGAGGGCCCCACGAGGGTGGATGGCGCGCCCTACCCCTGGGCGCGCCCCCTACCCCCTGGGCGTGCCCCCTACCTCGTGGGCAGCTCGTGTGCCCCCCGGACTCCATTTTCTTGCACAATACGTATTTTGGTTGGTAAAAATTCATTATATAATCTCCCAAAGGTTTTGACTCCTGTATCACGCAAATATCCTCTATTCCTGTTTCGAGCTGTTCTTTGTCAGGGTTGTCAAGGCTAGGCATCATGTCGTCCCCCTCCTCCAACAATGGTGACAATGATGCTTGGCTAATAAAGATAGAGCTGAAGAGGGAAAAACCCATGGAGATCAACAAGGATGAAGGGATCAAGAAGGCCACGGAGGATCAAGCTCCGGCAGTAGAAGACATCCTTCAACTTGATCACAATCTTCTTGCCCCAACTGAGATTCAAGCTTTCAAGATGATTGAGTTAGCTCGTATACAGAACAAGTATCTCACACGTGAAAATATTTTGTTGAAGGAGCATATCGTTGCGCTCAAGGGCATTATCCGCAACCTGGAGGACCTCTTACGCTCGACGTGCAACTATCCATCATCGTGTCCACCTTCTTCACCAACAAAGAAGGATATATATTCACATGGGTATGGGCACTCTCCTTGACAACTGCCAAGCTTGGGGGAGGTGTCCTGGTAACGTATCACCATCACACTCCTATCTTTACCGTTTTTCTTAGTTCGATCCTATTAGTAGTACCTTGATCTAGTAGAATAAAGTTTATGGCATGATCTAGTTTTGAGTTTTGCTTTATGTTCTCTTTATGTAACCGAGTCCATGAGCTATATATAATAAATATTAGTGTTGAGTCAAGGGCTTGATTATTTTGCCATGATCTTGAGAGTAATGACTTCACATAGAAAGAGTATGATGATTAAAAGTTGTTGGGAGTTGGCAGACTTAGCTTTGGTCATCGTTGCAATTAATAGTAAGTAATAAGGAAAGAGAGGTTTCACATATAGATATATTATTATTGACATCTTTTATGATTGGGAGCACTCACTAAAATATGACATGCTAAAGAGTTGATGTTGGACAAGGAAGACAACGTAATGGGTTATGTTTTCTTATATCTGAGATAAAGTATGTTGTCATGGATCATCCAACATGTTGAGCTTGCCTTTCCCCCTCATGCTAGCCAAATTCTCAGCACCAAGTAGAGATACTACTTGTGCTTCCAAATATCCTTAAACCCAGTTTTGCCATGAGAGTCCACTATACCTACCTATGGATTGAGTAAGATCCTTCAAGTGCAAAGCAATAAAAATTGCTCTCTAAATATGTATGACTTATTAGTGTGGGAGAAAATAAGCTTTATACGATCTTGTGATGTGGAAGAAATAAAAGCGACGGACTACATAATAAAGGTTCATATCACAAGGGGCAATATAGAGTGACGTTCTTTCGCATTAAGATTTTGTGCATCCAACCCTAAAAGCGCATGGCAACCTCTGCATCCCTCTGCGAAGGGCCTATCTTTTATTATTATCTTCTACTTTATGCAAGAGTCATGGTGATCTTCACCTTTCCTTTTTCATTTTATACTTTGGCAAGCATAGTATGTTGGAAAGATCCTAATAGGTATATCTAATTGGATGTAGGGGGTATGAGTTATTACTGTTGACATTACTGAGGGAGTCCTGGATTAGGGGGTGTCCGGATAGCCGGACTATACCTTCAGCCGGACTCCAGGACTATGAAGATACAAGATTGAAGACTTCGTCCCGTGTCCGGAAGGGACTTTCCTTGGCGTGGAAGGTAAGCTTGGCGATGCGGATATTTAGATCTCCTACCATTGTAACCGACTTTGTGTAACCCTAACCCTATCCGGTGTCTATATAAACCGGAGGGTTTTAGTCCGTAGGACAACAACTCCAACATAAAACAATCATACCGTAGGCTAGCTTCTAGGGTTTAGCCTCCTTGATCTCGTGGTAGATCTACTCTTGTACTACCCATATCATCAATATTAATCAAGCAGGACGTAGGGTTTTACCTCGATCAAGAGGGCCCGAACCTGGGTAAAACATTGTGTCCCTTGTCTCCTGTTACCATCCGCCTAGACGCACAGTTCGGGACCCCCTACCCGAGATCCGCCGGTTTTGACACCGACATTGGTGCTTTCATTGAGAGTTCCTCTGTGTCGTCACTTTTAGGCCCGATGGCTCCTTTGATCATCAACGACGATGCAGTCCAGGGTGAGACTTTTCTCCCCGGTCAGATCTTTGTCTTCGGCGGCTTCGCACTACGGGCCAATTCGTTTGGCCACCTGGAGCAGATCGAAAGCTACGCCCCTGGCCATCAGGTGAGGTTTGGAAGTTTGAACTACACGGATGATATCTGCGGGGACTTGATCTTCGACGGATTCGAGCCACAGCCAAGCGCGCCGCACTGTCTCGATGGGCATGATCTAGCTCTGCCACCGAATAGTGTGTTGGAGGCCGCACGCGCGTTGGTTCTGACCCTTAATTCGGAGCCTGCGGCGCCGATCGAGGATGAGTGGTTGGACGCCACCTCAGGGGCTGCGATCTCAAAGGCGATCGAGCCAAAAACCAGCCCCGCACTCTGCATGACCCGTGACTCCGAGGATCCGGATTCCTCTCCGGACTCCAAACCCCCCGCGCCCCTGCCGATCGAATCCGATTGGGCGCCGATCATGGAGTTCGCCGCCGCGGACATCTTTCAGCACTCGCCCTTCGGCGACATCCTGAACTCACTAAAGTCTCTCTCTTTATCAGGAGAGCCCTGGCCGGACTATGGTCAGCAAGGATGGGATACGGACGATGAAGAAATTCAAAGCCCACCCACCACCCACTTTGTAGCCACTGTCGACGATTTAACCGACATGCTCGACTTCGACCCCGAAGACATCGACGGTATGGACGACGATGCAGGAGATGAACATGAACCAGCACCTGTAGGGCGCTGGAAGGCCACCTCGTCATATGACATATATATGGTGGACACTCCAAAAGATGGAGATGGCGATGGAAAAGCGGGGGATGACACTTGTAAGAAACATCCCAAATGCCGACGTCAGTGGCGCCGCTCTAAATCCCGCCAAAGCAAAAACGGTGATTCCGGCACTGGAGATAATACTACTCCGGACAGCGCCGAAGAACACCCCCTCCAGCATGATTCGACACAGGAAGATGGAGAAGCCATCCCTCATAAGAGAGCAGCAGACCGAGAGGTTGAGGACGATAACTATATGCCTCCCTCCAAAGACGAGGCAAGCCTCGACCACGACGAATTCGTTGTATCATTAGACCCCGCCGAACAAGAGCGTTTCAAACGCAGGCTTCTAGCCACGGCAAGCAGCCTCAAGAAAAAGCAGCAACAACTTAGAGCTGATCAAGATTTGCTAGCTGACAGATGGACTAAAGTCCTTGCGGCCGAAGAGTATGAACTCGAACGCCCCTCCAAGCGTTACCCAAATCGCAGGCTGCTACCCCGATTAGAAGAGGAAGCACCTACATCACCAGCGCATGACATGGCCGACCGGCCACCTCGTGGACGCGACAGAGAGGCCTCTAAGCCCTCCACTCAAGCCATGCCCCGACGCCGCTCAAAACATGCTAAGGCACGGGAAAACGTGCTAGACCTGCGAGATATACTGGAGGACAAGGAAAGGCAAACAAGATCGATCTACGGATCACGCGGGCGCCCCACGGCACGTGACGGTGATCGTCACTCCGGATACAATAAATTCGGCCAGGCCAAACACAATGGACAAAGCTCCTTGGAGCTGCGTCATGATATAGCCCAGTACAGAGGCGCCGCACACCCACTATGCTTCACAGACGAAGTAATGGATCATAAAATCCCTGAGGGCTTCAAACCCGTAAACATTGAATCATACGATGGCACAATAGATCCTGCGGTATGGATCGAGGATTATCTCCTTCATATCCACATGGCCCGCAATGATGATTTACATGCCATCAAATACCTCCCACTCAAACTTAAGGGACCGGCCCGGCATTGGCTCAACAGCTTGCCAATAGACTCAATCGGTTCTTGGGAGGACCTGGAAGCCGCATTCCTTGACAACTTCCAGGGAACTTATGTGCGACCACCGGGCGCCGATGACCTAAGCCACATAATCTAGCAGCTAGAGGAATCGGCCAGGCAATTCTGGACACGGTTCCTAACAAAGAAAAATCAAATAGTCGACTGTCCGCACGCGGAGGCCCTAGCAGCCTTCAAGCATAATATCCGCGACGAGTGGCTTGCCCGGCACCTAGGACAGGAAAAGCCGATATCTATGGCAGCCCTCACGACACTCATGACCCGCTTTTGCGCGGGAGAAGACAGCTGGCTAGCTCGCAGCAACAACTTAACCAAGAACCTTGGTAACTCGGATACCAAGGACAAAAGCGGCAGGTCGCGCCGGAACAAGCAAAAGCGCCACGTTAACAGCGACAGCAACGAGGATACGGCAGTAAATGCCGGATTCCGAGGCTACAAATCCGGTCAGTGGAAAAAGGCATTCAAAAGAAATACTCAGGGCCCGTCCAGTTTGGACCGAATACTCGACCGCTTGTGCGAGATACATGGCACCCCCGAAAAGCCAGCAAATCACACCAACAGGGATTGTCTGGTGTTCAAGCAGGCAGACAAGTTAAGAGCCGAAAACAGAGACAAGGGGCTGCATAGCGATGATGAGGAGGAGCCCAAGCCGCCGAACAGCAGTGGACAGAAGGGTTTTCCCCCACAAGTGTGGACGGTGAACATGATTTATGCAACCCACATCCCCAAGAGGGAGCGGAAGCGTGCGCTACGAGACGTATATGCACTGGAGCCAGTCGCTCCAAAGTTCAACCCATGGTCCTCCTGCCCGATCACCTTTGATCAAAGGGACCATCCCACTAGCATCCGTCATGGCGGGTTTGCCGCATTGGTACTTGACCCAATTATCGATGGATTTCATCTCACAAGAGTCCTCATGGACGGCGGCAGCAGCCTGAACCTGCTTTACCAGGATACAGTGCGAAAAATGGGCATAGATCCCTCGAGGATCAAGCCCAGAAAAACGACCTTTAAAGGCGCCATACCAGGTGTAGAAGCCAACTGTATAGGCTCAGTTACACTTGAAGTGGTCTTCGGATCCCCGGATAATTTCCGAAGCGAGGAGTTAATCTTCGATATAGCCCCGTTCCGCAGTGGCTATCACGCACTGCTCGGGCGAACCGCATTCGCAAACTTCAATGTGGTACCGCACTATGCATACCTCAAGCTCAAGATGCCAGGCCCTCGAGGAGTAATCACGGTCAACGGAAACTGTAGGAAATATGCCCTAGAGGCAATAATAAATTGGTTATTATTATATTTCCTTGTTCATGATAATCGTTTATTATCCATGCTATAATTGTATTGATAGGAAACTCAGATACATGTGTGGATACATACAAAACACCATGTCCCTAGTAAGCCTCTAGTTGACTAGCTCGTTGATCAATAGATGGTTACGGTTTCCTGACCATGGACATTGGATGTCGTTGATAACGGGATCACATCACTCGTAGTGATGCTAAGAGTCTATTGAAATTATATTAGCAGGTACTGCATATTTATGAAATCTTGCAGATAGGATGTCAAAAAAAAACAAATATTGTTTCCTTGATGATTTTCTTGAGGAAAGGTTGTATGTGATACAACCAGAAGATTTTTGTCAATCCTGAAAGATGCTAACAAGTATGCAAAGCTCCAGCAATCCTTCTAAGGACTGGAGTAAGCATCTCGGAGTTGGAATGTACACTTTGATGAGTTGATCAAAGATTTTAGGTTTATACAAAGTTTATGAGAAACTTGTATTTCCAAAGAAGTGAGTGGGAGCACTATAGAATTTTTGATAAGTATATGTTGTTAACATATTTTTGATCAGAAATGATGTAGAATTTCTGGAAAGCATGCAGGGTTATTTGAAAAGTGTTTTCAATGGAAAACCTGGATTAAGCTACTTGAACATTGAGCATCAAGATCTATAAGGATAGATCAAAATCGCTTAATAGTACTTTCAAACGAACGCATACCATTAAAAGATTTTGAAGGAGTTCAAAATAGATCGACAAAGAAGGAGTTCGTGGCTGTGTTATAAGGTATGAGTGTTGAGTAAGACTCAAGAACTGACCACGGCAGAATAGAGAAAAAGGACAAAGGTCGTCCCCTATGCTTTAGACGTAGGCTCTAAAGTATGCTATGTTGTGTACCGCACCTGAAGTGTGCCAAGCCATGAGTGAGTCAAGGGGTACAAGTGTGATCTAGGAATGGATCACAGGACAACGGTCAAGGTTATCCTTAGTAGCTAGTGGACTAAGGAATTTTCTCGATTATGGAGGTGGTAAAAGAGTTCGTCGTAAATGGTTACGCCGATGCAATCTTTGACACTAATCTGGATGATTCTGAGTAGTAAACTAGATTCATATAGTAGAACAGTTATTTGGAATAGCTCCAAATATAGCGTAGTAGCTGCATCCACAAGATGACATACATACGGATCTGAATGTTGCAGACCCGTAGACTACAACCTCTCTCACAAGCATAACATGATCAAACCCAGAACTCATTGAGTGTTAATCACATAGTGATGTGAACTAGATTATTGACTCTAGTAAACTCTTTGGATGTTGGTCACATGGCGATGTGACCTGTGAGTGTTAACCACATGGTGATGTGAACTAGATTATTGACTCTAGTGCAAGTGGGAGACTATTGGAAATATGCCCTAGAGGCAATAATAAATTGGTTATTATTATATTTCCTTGTTCATGATAATCGTTTATTATCCATGCTATAATTGTATTGATTGGAAACTCAGATACATGTGTGGATACATAGACAACACCATGTCCCTAGTAAGCCTCTAGTTGACTAGCTCGTTGATCAATAGATGGTTACGGTTTCCTGACCATGGACATTGGATGTCGTTGATAACGGGATCACATCATTAGGAGAATGGTGTGATGGACAAGACCCAATCCTAAGCCTAGCACAAAGATCCTGTAGTTCGTATGCTAAAGCTTTTCTAATGTCAAGTATCATTTCCTTAGACCATGAGATTGTGCAACTCCCGGATACCGTAGTAATGCTTTGGGTGTACCAAACGTCACAGCGTAACTGGGTGGCTATAAAGGTACACTACAGGTATCTCCAAAAGTGTCTGTTGGGTTGGCACGAATCGAGACTGGGATTTGTCACTCCGTGTAACGGAGAGGTATCTCTGGGCTCACTCGGTAGGACATCATCATATGCGCAATGTGACCAAGGAGTTGATCACGGGATGATGTGTTACGGAACGAGTAAAGAGACTTGCCGGTAACGAGACTGAACAAGGTATCGAGATACCGATGATCGAATCTCGGGCAAGTGCAATACCGCTAGACAAAGGGAATTGAATACGGGATTGATTGAATCCTCGACATCGTGGTTCTTCCAATGAGATCATCGTGGAACATGTGGGAGCCAACATGGGTATCCAGATCCCGCAGTTGGTTATTGGCCCGAGAGTTGTCTCGGTCATGTCTGCATGGTTCCCGAACCCGTAGGGTCTACACACTTAAGGTTCGGTGACGCTAGAGTTGTAATGGGAAATAGTATGTGGTTACCGAAGGTTGTTCGGAGTCCCGGATGAGATCCCGGACATGACGAGGAGCTCCGGAATGGTCCTGAGGTGAATATCGGTATATTGGACGAAGGGTATTGGAGTCCGGAATTGTTTTGGGGGTACCAGGTGATGACCAGCGTGTCCGAAAGGGGTTTCGGAGGCCCCGGCAAGCGTTGGGGGCCTTATGGGCCAAGGGGAGAGGGCACATCAGCCCACTAAGGGGCTGAGCGCCCCTCCCAACCCCATCTCACGTAAGCAGAGAGGTGGGGGGGCCACCCCTAGGGCAGCCGCCCCTCCCGGCTTGGGGGGCAAGTTTCCTAGGGGGTGGGGGCGCCCAAACCCATCTAGGGTTTCCCCTGTGGCCGCCGCCCCTCCCCTAGGGAACCCTAGGGCGCCTCCCCCTCCTCCCTTACCCCTATATATAGTGAGGAAGAGAGAGGGCAGCCGCACCCTTCCCCTGGCGCAGCCCTCTCCCTCCTCCAACACCTCGTCGTCCTCCGTAGTGCTTGGCGAAGCCCTGCCGGAGAACCACGAGCTCCATCACCACCATGCCGTCGTGCTGTCGGAGTTTTTCCCTCAACTTCTCCTCTCCCCTTGCTGGATCAAGAAGGAGGAGACGTCCCCGGGCTGTATGTGTGTTGAACGCGGAGGTGCCGTCCGTTCGGCACTAGGATCATCGGTGATTTGGATCACGACGAGTACGACTCCATCAACCCCGTTCACTTGAACGCTTCCGCTTAGGGATCTACAAGGGTATGTAGATGGATTCCCCTCTCCCTCGTTGCTAGATGACTCCATAGATTGATCTTGGTGATGCGTAGAAAATTTTAAACTTATGCTACGATCCCCAACAGTGGCATCATGAGCTAGGTCTATGCGTAGTTTCTATGCACGAGTAGAACACAAAGTAGTTGTGGGCGTCGATATTGTCAATTTACTTGCCGTTACTAGTCTTATCTTGATTCGGCGGCATCGTGGGATGAAGCGGCTCGGACCGACCTTACACGTACTCTTACGTGAGACAGGTTCCACCGACTGACATGCACTAGTTGCATAAGGTGGCTAGCGGGTGTCTGTCTCTCCTACTTTAGTCGGATCGGATTTGATGAAAAGGGTCCTTATGAAGGGTAAATAGCAATTGACATATCATGTTGTGGTTTTTGCCTAGGTAAGAAACGTTCTTGCTAGAAACCCATAGCAGCCACGTAAAACATGCAAACAACAATTAGAGGACGTTTAACTTGTTTTTGCAAGGTATGTTATGTGATGTGATATGGCCAAAAGAATGTGATGTATGAGATTGATCATGTTCTTGTAATAGGAATCACGAATTGCATGTCGATGAGTATGACAACCGGCAGGAGCCATAGGAATTGTCTTAATTTATTGTATGACCTGCGTGTCAATGAACAACGCCATGTAATTACTTTACTTTAGTGCTAAACCGTTAGCCATAGTAGTAGAAGTAATAGTTGGTGAGACAACTTCATGGAGACATGATGATGGAGATCATGATGATGGAGATCATGGTGTGACGATGATGATCATGGAGCCCCGAAGATGGAGATCAAAAGGAGCAAAATGATATTGGCCATATCATGTCACTTTTGATTGCATGTGATGTTTATCATGTTTTTGCATCTTATTTGCTGAGAACGACGGTAGTAAATAAGATGATCCCTCATTAAAATGTCAAGAAAGTGTTCCCCCTAACTATGCACCATTGCGAAAGTTCGTTGTTTCGAAGCACCATGTGATGATCGAGTGTGATAGATTCTAACGTTCACATACAACGGGTGTAAGACAGATTTACACACGCGAAACACTTAGGTTGACTTGACGAGCCTAGCATGTACAGACATGGCCTCGGAACACAAGAGACCGAAAGGTCGAGCATGAGTCGTATGGTAGATACGATCAACATGAAGATGTTCACCGATGATGACTAGTCCGTCTCACATGATGATCGGACACGACCTAGTTGACTCGGATCATGTAATCACTTAGATGACTAGAGGGATGTCTATCTGAGTGGGAGTTCACAAGATGAACTTAATTATCCTGAACATAGTCAAAAGGTCTTCGCAAATTATGTCATAGCTCGCGCTTTAGTTCTACTGTTTAGATATGTTCCTAGAGAAAATTTAGTTGAAAGTTGATAGTAGCAATTATGCGGACTAGGTCCGTATACTGAGGATTGTCCTCATTGTTGCGCAGAAGGATTATGTCCTTAATGCACCGCTCAGTGAGCTGAACCTCGAACGTGGGTTATGGATGTTGCGAACATCTGACATACACGTTTTGATGACTACATGATAGTTCAGTGCGTAATGCTTAATGGTTTAAAATTGAGGCACCAAAGACGTTTTTGAAACATCGCAGAACATATGAGATGTTTCGAGGACTGAAATTGGGATTTCAGGATAGTGCCCGCGTCAAGAGGTATGAGACCTCTGACAAGTTTCCTAAGCCTGCAAACTAAGGAGAAAAGCTCAATCGTTGAGCATGTGCTCAAATTGTATGAGTACAACAATCGCTTGAATCGAGTGGGAGTTAACCTTCCAGATGAGATAGTGATGGTTCTCCAAAGTCACTGTCACCAAGCTTTTAGAGCTTCATGATGAACTATAACATATCAGGGATAGACATGATGATCCTTGAGCAATTCGCGATGTTTGACACCACGAAAGTAGAAATCGAGTAGGAGCATCAATTGTTGATGGTTAGTAAAACCACTAGTTTCAAGAAGGGCATGGGCAAGAAGGGATTCTTCATTAAACGGCAAGTCAGCTGCTGCTCTAGTGAAGAAATCCAAGGTTGAACCCAAACCCGAGACTAAGTGCTTACGTAATAAGGGGAACGATCACTAGAGCGGAATTACCCTAGATACTTGGTAGATGAGAAGGTTGGTAAGGTCGACAGAAGTGTGTTGGATATACATTATAATGTGTACTTTACTAGTACTCCTAGTAGCACCAGGGTATTAGATACTTGTTCGGTTGCTAAGTGTTAGTAACTCAAAATAAAAGGCTACGGAATAAACGGAGACTAGCTAAAGGTGAGATGACGATATGTGTTGGAAGTGTTTCCAAGGTTGATGTAATCAAATATCGTACGATCCCTCTACCATCGAGATTGGAATTAAAACCTAAATAATTGTTATTTGGTGTTTGCGTTGGGCATATACATGATTGGATTATGTTTATCGCAATACGGTTATTCATTTAAGGAGAATAATGGTTACTCTGTTTATTTGAATAATACCATCCCGATCGTAGTGATACACATGTTCATGCCAAAAGATATATGATAGTAATGATAGTACCACATACTTGTGGCACTGCAATTTGAGTCATATTGGTATAAAACGCATGAAGAAGCTCCATGTTGATGGATCTTTGGACTCACTTGTTTTTGAAAAGATTGAGACATGCGAACCATGTTTATTGGTAGATATGCATGAAGAAACTCCATACAGATGGATCGTTTGGACTCACTTGATTTTGAATCACTTGAGACATGCAAATCATACCACATGGACAAGATGACTGAAAGGCCTCGTTTTCAGTAAGATGGAACAACAAGCAACTTGTTGGAAGTAATACATCTTGATGTGTGCAGTCCAATGAGTGTTGAGGCATGTAGTGGATATCGTTATGTTCTTACTTCATAGATGATTTGAGTAGATGCTATGTATATTTACTTGATGAATCATGAGTCTGAATAATTGAAAGGTTCAAGTAATTTCAGAGTGAAGTTGAAGATCGTCGTGACAAGAGGATAAAATGTCTATGATATGATCATAGAGATTTATATCTGAGTTACGAGTTTGGCACACAATTAAGACATTGTGGAAATTGTTTCACGACTAATACCGCCGGGAACACCATAGTGTGATGGTGTGTCCGAACATCATAACTGCAGCCTATTGGATGTGGTGAATACCATGATGTCTCTTATCGAATTACCACTATCGTTTATGGGTTAGGCATTAGAGACAACCGCATTCACTTTAAATAGGGCACCACACAAATCCGTTGAGATGACACCTTATGAACTATGGTTTAGAGAAACCTAAGCTGTTGTTTCTTAAAAGTTTGGGGCTACGACGCTTATGTGAAAAAGTTTCAGGTTGATAAGCTCGAACCCAAAGCGGATAAATGCATCTTCATAGGACACCCAAAATAGTTGGGTATACCTCCTGACTCAGATCCGAAAGCAATAGGAATTGTTTCTGAAATTGGATCCTTTCTCGAGGAAAAGTTTCTCTCGAAAGGATTGAGTGGGAGGATGGTGGAGACTTGATGAGGTTATTGAACCGTCACTTCAACTAGTGTGTAGCAGGGCACAAGAAGTTGTTCCTGTGGCACCTACACCAATTGAAGTGGAAGCTTATGATAGTGATCATGAAACTTTGGATCAAGTCACTACCAAACCTCGTAGGACGACAAGGATGCGTGCTATTTCAAAGTGGCACGTAATCCTGTCTTGGAAGTCATGTTGCTAGACAACAATGAACCTACGAGCTATGGAGAAGCGATGGTGGGCCCGGATTCCGAAAAATGGCTCGAGGCCATAAAATCCGAGAGAGGATCCATGTATGAAAACAAAGTGTAGACTTTGAAGGAACTACTTGATGGTCGTAAGGCTGTTAGGTACATATGAATTTTAAAAGGAAGACGGACAATGATGGTAAGTATCACCATTAGGAAAGCTCGACTTGTCGTTAAGATGTTTTCCGACAAGTTCAAGGAGTTGACTACAATGAGACTTTCTCACTCGTAGCGATGCTAAGAGTCTGTTGGAATTATATTAGCAGGTACTGCATATTTATGAAATCTTGCAGATAGGATGTAAAAAAAACAAATATTGTTTCCTTGATGATTTTCTTGAGGAAAGGTTGTATGTGATACAACCATAAGATTTTTGTCAATCCTGAAAGATGCTAACAAGTATGCAAAGCTCCAGCAATCCTTCTAAGGACTGGAGTAAGCATCTCGGAGTTGGAATGTACACTTTGATGAGTTGATCAAAGATTTTAGGTTTATACAAAGTTTATGAGAAACTTGTATTTCCAAAGAAGTGAGTGGGAGCACTATAGAATTTTTGATAAGTATATGTTGTTAACATATTTTTGATCAGAAATGATGTAGAATTTCTGGAAAGCATGCAGGGTTATTTGAAAAGTGTTTTCAATGGAAAACCTGGATTAAGCTACTTGAACATTGAGCATCAAGATCTATAAGGATAGATCAAAATCGCTTAATAGTACTTTCAAACGAACGCATACCATTAATAGATTTTGAAGGAGTTCAAAATAGATCGGCAAAGAAGGAGTTCGTGGCTGTGTTATAAGGTATGAGTGTTGAGTAAGACTCAAGAACTGACCACGGCAGAATAGAGAAAAAGGACAAAGGTCGTCCCCTATGCTTTAGACGTAGGCTCTAAAGTATGCTATGTTGTGTACCGCACCTGAAGTGTGCCAAGCCATGAGTGAGTCAAGGGGTACAAGTGTGATCTAGGAATGGATCACAGGACAACGGTCAAGGTTATCCTTAGTAGCTAGTGGACTAAGGAATTTTCTCGATTATGGAGGTGGTAAAAGAGTTCGTCGTAAATGGTTACGCCGATGCAATCTTTGACACTAATCTGGATGATTCTGAGTAGTAAACTAGATTCATATAGTAGAACAGTTATTTGGAATAGCTCCAAATATAGCGTAGTAGCTGCATCCACAAGATGACATACATACGGATCTGAATGTTGCAGACCCGTAGACTACAACCTCTCTCACAAGCATAACATGATCAAACCCAGAACTCATTGAGTGTTAATCACATAGTGATGTGAACTAGATTATTGACTCTAGTAAACTCTTTGGATGTTGGTCACATGGCGATGTGACCTGTGAGTGTTAACCACATGGCGATGTGAACTAGATTATTGACTCTAGTGCAAGTGGGAGACTATTGGAAATATGCCCTAGAGGCAATAATAAATTGGTTATTATTATATTTCCTTGTTCATGATAATCGTTTATTATCCATGCTATAATTGTATTGATTGGAAACTCAGATACATGTGTGGATACATAGACAACACCATGTCCCTAGTAAGCCTCTAGTTGACTAGCTCGTTGATCAATAGATGGTTACGGTTTCCTGACCATGGACATTGGATGTCGTTGATAACGGGATCACATCATTAGGAGAATGGTGTGATGGACAAGACCCAATCCTAAGCCTAGCACAAAGATCGTGTAGTTCGTATGCTAAAGCTTTTCTAATGTCAAGTATCATTTCCTTAGACCATGAGATTGTGCAACTCCCGGATACCGTAGTAATGCTTTGGGTGTACCAAACGTCACAACGTAACTGGGTGGCTATAAAGGTACACTACAGGTATCTCCGAAAGTGTCTGTTGGGTTGGCACGAATCGAGACTGGGATTTGTCACTCCGTGTAACGGAGAGGTATCTCTGGGCTCACTCGGTAGGACATCATCATATGCGCAATGTGACCAAGGAGTTGATCACGGGATGATGTGTTACGGAACGAGTAAAGAGACTTGCCGGTAACGAGACTGAACAAGGTATCGAGATACCGATGATCGAATCTCGGGCAAGTGCAATACCGCTAGACAAAGGGAATTGAATACGGGATTGATTGAATCCTCGACATTGTGGTTCATCCAATGAGATCATCGTGGAACATGTGGGAGCCAACATGGGTATCCAGATCCCGCTGTTGGTTATTGGCCAGAGAGTTGTCTCGGTCATGTCTGCATGGTTCCCGAACCCATAGGGTCTACACACTTAAGGTTCGGTGACGCTAGAGTTGTTATGGGAAATAGTATGTGGTTACCGAAGGTTGTTCGGAGTCCCGGATGAGATCCCGTACATGACGAGGAGCTCCGGAATGGTCCGAAGGTGAATATCAGTATATTGGACGAAGGGTATTGGAGTCCGGAATTGTTCTGGGGGTACCAGGTGATGACCAGCGTGTCCGAAAGGGGTTTCGGAGGCCCCGACAAGCGTTGGGGGGCCTTATGGGCCAAGGGGAGAGGGCACATCAGCCCACTAAGGGGCTGAGCGCCCCTCCCAACCCCATCTCACGTAACCAGAGAGGTGGGGGCGCCACCCCTAGGGCAGCCGCCCCTCCCGGCTTGGGGGGCAAGTTTGCTAGGGGGTGGGGGCGCCCAAACCCATCTAGGGTTTCCCCTGTGGCCGCCGCCCCTCCCCTAGGGAACTCTAGGGCGCCCCCTCCTCCCTTACCCCTATATATAGTGAGGAAGAGAGAGGGCAGCCGCACCCTTCCCCTGGCGCAGCCCTCTCCCTCCTCCAACACCTCGTCTTCCTCCGTAGTGCTTGGCGAAGCCCTGCCGGAGAACCACGAGCTCGGTCACCACCATGCCGTCGTGCTGTCGGAGTTTTTCCCTCAACTTCTCCTCTCTCCTTGCTGGATCAAGAAGGAGGAGACGTCCCCGGGCTGTATGTGTGTTGAACGCGGAGGTGCCGTCCGTTCGGCACTAGGATCATCGGTGATTTGGATCACGACGAGTACGACTCCATCAACCCCGTTCACTTGAACGCTTCCGTTTAGGGATCTACAAGGGTATGTAGATGGATTCCCCTCTCCCTCGTTGCTAGATGACTCCATAGATTGATCTTGGTGATGCGTAGAAAATTTTAAACTTATGCTACGATCCCCAACAGTGGCATCATGAGCTAGGTCTATGCGTAGTTTCTATGCACGAGTAGAACACAAAGTAGTTGTGGGCGTCGATATTGTCAATTTACTTGCCGTTACTAGTCTTATCTTGATTCGGCGGCATCGTGGGATGAAGCGGCTCGGACCGACCTTACACGTACTCTTACGTGAGACAGGTTCCACCGACTGACATGCACTAGTTGCATAAGGTGGCTAGCGGGTGTCTGTCTCTCCTACTTTAGTCGGATCGGATTCGATGAAAAGGGTCCTTATGAAGGGTAAATAGCAATTGACATATCATGTTGTGGTTTTTGCCTAGGTAAGAAACGTTCTTGCTAGAAACCCATAGCAGCCACGTAAAACATGCAAACAACAATTAGAGGACGTTTAACTTGTTTTTGCAGGGTATGTTATGTGATGTGATATGGCCAAAAGAATGTGATGTATGAGATTGATCATGTTCTTGTAATAGGAATCACGACTTGCATGTCGATGAGTATGACAACCGGCAGGAGCCATAGGAGTTGTCTTAATTTATTGTATGACCTGCGTGTCAATGAACAACGCCATGTAATTACTTTACTTTAGTGCTAAACCGTTAGCCATAGTAGTAGAAGTAATAGTTGGCGAGACAACTTCATGGAGACATGATGATGGAGATCATGGTGTGACGATGATGATCATGGAGCCCCGAAGATGGAGATCAAAAGGAGCAAAATGATATTGGCCATATCATGTCACTTTTGATTGCATGTGATGTTTATCATGTTTTTGCATCTTATTTGCTGAGAACGACGGTAGTAAATAAGATGATCCCTCATTAAAATGTCAAGAAAGTGTTCCCCCTAACTATGCACCATTGCGAAAGTTCGTTGTTTCGAAGCACCATGTGATGATCGAGTGTGATAGATTCTAACGTTCACATACAACGGGTGTAAGACAGATTTACACACGCGAAACACTTAGGTTGACTTGACGAGCCTAGCATGTACAGACATGGCCTCGGAACACAAGAGACCGAAAGGTCGAGCATGAGTCGTATGGTAGATACGATCAACATGAAGATGTTCACCGATGATGACTAGTCCGTCTCACATGATGATCGGACACGACCTAGTTGACTCGGATCATTTTATCACTTAGATGACTAGAGGGATGTCTATCTGAGTGGGAGTTCACAAGATGAACTTAATTATCCTGAACATAGTCAAAAGGTCTTCGCAAATTATGTCATAGCTCGCGCTTTAGTTCTACTGTTTAGATATGTTCCTAGAGAAAATTTAGTTGAAAGTTGATAGTAGCAATTATGCGGACTAGGTCCGTATACTGAGGATTGTCCTCATTGTTGCGCAGAAGGATTATGTCCTTAATGCACCGCTCAGTGAGCTGAACCTCGAACGTGGGTTATGGATGTTGCGAACATCTGACATACACGTTTTGATGACTACATGATAGTTCAGTGCGTAATGCTTAATGGTTTAAAATTGAGGCACCAAAGACGTTTTTGAAACATCGCAGAACATATGAGATGTTTCGAGGACTGAAATTGGGATTTCAGGATAGTGCCCGCGTCAAGAGGTATGAGACCTCTGACAAGTTTCCTAAGCCTGCAAACTAAGGAGAAAAGCTCAATCGTTGAGCATGTGCTCAAATTGTATGAGTACAACAATCGCTTGAATCGAGTGGGAGTTAACCTTCCAGATGAGATAGTGATGGTTCTCCAAAGTCACTGTCACCAAGCTTTTAGAGCTTCATGATGAACTATAACATATCAGGGATAGACATGATGATCCTTGAGCAATTCGCGATGTTTGACACCACGAAAGTAGAAATCGAGTAGGAGCATCAATTGTTGATGGTTAGTAAAACCACTAGTTTCAAGAAGGGCATGGGCAAGAAGGGATTCTTCATGAAACGGCAAGTCAGCTGCTGCTCTAGTGAAGAAATCCAAGGTTGAACCCAAACCCGAGACTAAGTGCTTACGTAATAAGGGGAACGATCACTAGAGCGGAATTACCCTAGATACTTGGTAGATGAGAAGGTTGGTAAGGTCGACAGAAGTGTGTTGGATATACATTATAATGTGTACTTTACTAGTACTCCTAGTAGCACCAGGGTATTAGATACTTGTTCGGTTGCTAAGTGTTAGTAACTCAAAATAAAAGGCTATGGAATAAACGGAGACTAGCTAAAGGTGAGATGACGATATGTGTTGGAAGTGTTTCCAAGGTTGATGTAATCAAATATCGTACGATCCCTCTACCATCGAGATTGGAATTAAAACCTAAATAATTGTTATTTGGTGTTTGCGTTGGGCATATACATGATTGGATTATGTTTATCGCAATACGGTTATTCATTTAAGGAGAATAATGGTTACTCTGTTTATTTGAAAAATACCATCCCGATCGTAGTGATACACATGTTCATGCCAAAAGATATATGATAGTAATGATAGTACCACATACTTGTGGCACTGCAATTTGAGTCATATTGGTATAAAACGCATGAAGAAGCTCCATGTTGATGGATCTTTGGACTCACTTGTTTTTGAAAAGATTGAGACATGCGAACCATGTTTATTGGTAGATATGCATGAAGAAACTCCATACAGATGGATCGTTTGGACTCACTTGATTTTGAATCACTTGAGACATGCAAATCATACCACATGGACAAGATGACTGAAAGGCCTCGTTTTCAGTAAGATGGAACAACAAGCAACTTGTTGGAAGTAATACATCTTGATGTGTGCAGTCCAATGAGTGTTGAGGCATGTAGTGGATATCGTTATGTTCTTACTTCATAGATGATTTGAGTAGATGCTATGTATATTTACTTGATGAATCATGAGTCTGAATAATTGAAAGGTTCAAGTAATTTCAGAGTGAAGTTGAAGATCGTCGTGACAAGAGGATAAAATGTCTATGATATGATCATAGAGATTTATATCTGAGTTACGAGTTTGGCACACAATTAAGACATTGTGGAAATTGTTTCACGACTAATACCGCCGGGAACACCATAGTGTGATGGTGTGTCCGAACATCATAACTGCAGCCTATTGGATGTGGTGAATACCATGATGTCTCTTATCGAATTACCACTATCGTTTATGGGTTAGGCATTAGAGACAACCGCATTCACTTTAAATAGGGCACCACACAAATCCGTTGAGATGACACCTTATGAACTATGGTTTAGAGAAACCTAAGCTGTTGTTTCTTAAAAGTTTGGGGCTACGACGCTTATGTGAAAAAGTTTCAGGTTGATAAGCTCGAACCCAAAGCGGATAAATGCATCTTCATAGGACACCCAAAATAGTTGGGTATACCTCCTGACTCAGATCCGAAAGCAATAGGAATTGTTTCTGAAATTGGATCCTTTCTCGAGGAAAAGTTTCTCTCGAAAGGATTGAGTGGGAGGATGGTGGAGACTTGATGAGGTTATTGAACCGTCACTTCAACTAGTGTGTAGCAGGGCACAAGAAGTTGTTCCTGTGGCACCTACACCAATTGAAGTGGAAGCTTATGATAGTGATCATGAAACTTTGGATCAAGTCACTACCAAACCTCGTAGGACGACAAGGATGCGTGCTATTTCAAAGTGGCACGTAATCCTGTCTTGGAAGTCATGTTGCTAGACAACAATGAACCTACGAGCTATGGAGAAGCGATGGTGGGCCCGGATTCCGAAAAATGGCTCGAGGCCATAAAATCCGAGAGAGGATCCATGTATGAAAACAAAGTGTAGACTTTGAAGGAACTACTTGATGGTCGTAAGGCTGTTAGGTACATATGAATTTTAAAAGGAAGACGGACAATGATGGTAAGTATCACCATTAGGAAAGCTCGACTTGTCGTTAAGATGTTTTCCGACAAGTTCAAGGAGTTGACTACAATGAGACTTTCTCACTCGTAGCGATGCTAAGAGTCTGTTGGAATTATATTAGCAGGTACTGCATATTTATGAAATCTTGCAGATAAGATGTAAAAAAAAACAAATATTGTTTCCTTGATGATTTTCTTGAGGAAAGGTTGTATGTGATACAACCATAAGATTTTTGTCAATCCTGAAAGATGCTAACAAGTATGCAAAGCTCCAGCAATCCTTCTAAGGACTGGAGTAAGCATCTCGGAGTTGGAATGTACACTTTGATGAGTTGATCAAAGATTTTAGGTTTATACAAAGTTTATGAGAAACTTGTATTTCCAAAGAAGTGAGTGGGAGCACTATAGAATTTTTGATAAGTATATGTTGTTAACATATTTTTGATCAGAAATGATGTAGAATTTCTGGAAAGCATGCAGGGTTATTTGAAAAGTGTTTTCAATGGAAAACCTGGATTAAGCTACTTGAACATTGAGCATCAAGATCTATAAGGATAGATCAAAATCGCTTAATAGTACTTTCAAACGAACGCATACCATTAAAAGATTTTGAAGGAGTTCAAAATAGATCGGCAAAGAAGGAGTTCGTGGCTGTGTTATAAGGTATGAGTGTTGAGTAAGACTCAAGAACTGACCACGGCAGAATAGAGAAAAAGGACAAAGGTCGTCCCCTATGCTTTAGACGTAGGCTCTAAAGTATGCTATGTTGTGTACCGCACCTGAAGTGTGCCAAGCCATGAGTGAGTCAAGGGGTACAAGTGTGATCTAGGAATGGATCACAGGACAACGGTCAAGGTTATCCTTAGTAGCTAGTGGACTAAGGAATTTTCTCGATTATGGAGGTGGTAAAAGAGTTCGTCGTAAATGGTTACGCCGATGCAATCTTTGACACTAATCTGGATGATTCTGAGTAGTAAACTAGATTCATATAGTAGAACAGTTATTTGGAATAGCTCCAAATATAGCGTAGTAGCTGCATCCACAAGATGACATACATACGGATCTGAATGTTGCAGACCCGTAGACTACAACCTCTCTCACAAGCATAACATGATCAAACCCAGAACTCATTGAGTGTTAATCACATAGTGATGTGAACTAGATTATTGACTCTAGTAAACTCTTTGGATGTTGGTCACATGGCGATGTGACCTGTGAGTGTTAACCACATGGTGATGTGAACTAGATTATTGACTCTAGTGCAAGTGGGAGACTATTGGAAATATGCCCTAGAGGCAATAATAAATTGGTTATTATTATATTTCCTTGTTCATGATAATCGTTTATTATCCATGCTATAATTGTATTGATTGGAAACTCAGATACATGTGTGGATACATAGACAACACCATGTCCCTAGTAAGCCTCTAGTTGACTAGCTCGTTGATCAATAGATGGTTACGGTTTCCTGACCATGGACATTGGATGTCGTTGATAACGGGATCACATCATTAGGAGAATGGTGTGATGGACAAGACCCAATCCTAAGCCTAGCACAAAGATCCTGTAGTTCGTATGCTAAAGCTTTTCTAATGTCAAGTATCATTTCCTTAGACCATGAGATTGTGCAACTCCCGGATACCGTAGTAATGCTTTGGGTGTACCAAACGTCACAGCGTAACTGGGTGGCTATAAAGGTACACTACAGGTATCTCCAAAAGTGTCTGTTGGGTTGGCACGAATCGAGACTGGGATTTGTCACTCCGTGTAACGGAGAGGTATCTCTGGGCTCACTCGGTAGGACATCATCATATGCGCAATGTGACCAAGGAGTTGATCACGGGATGATGTGTTACGGAACGAGTAAAGAGACTTGCCGGTAACGAGACTGAACAAGGTATCGAGATACCGATGATCGAATCTCGGGCAAGTGCAATACCGCTAGACAAAGGGAATTGAATACGGGATTGATTGAATCCTCGACATCGTGGTTCTTCCAATGAGATCATCGTGGAACATGTGGGAGCCAACATGGGTATCCAGATCCCGCTGTTGGTTATTGGCCCGAGAGTTGTCTCGGTCATGTCTGCATGGTTCCCGAACCCATAGGGTCTACACACTTAAGGTTCGGTGACGCTAGAGTTGTTATGGGAAATAGTATGTGGTTACCGAAGGTTGTTCGGAGTCCCGGATGAGATCCCGGACATGACGAGGAGCTCCGGAATGGTCCGAAGGTGAATATCAGTATATTGGACGAAGGGTATTGGAGTCCGGAATTGTTCTGGGGGTACCAGGTGATGACCAGCGTGTCCGAAAGGGGTTTCGGAGGCCCCGACAAGCGTTGGGGGGCCTTATGGGCCAAGGGGAGAGGGCACATCAGCCCACTAAGGGGCTGAGCGCCCCTCCCAACCCCATCTCACGTAACCAGAGAGGTGGGGGCGCCACCCCTAGGGCAGCCGCCCCTCCCGGCTTGGGGGGCAAGTTTGCTAGGGGGTGGGGGCGCCCAAACCCATCTAGGGTTTCCCCTGTGGCCGCCGCCCCTCCCCTAGGGAACTCTAGGGCGCGCCCCTCCTCCCTTACCCCTATATATAGTGAGGAAGAGAGAGGGCAGCCGCACCCTTCCCCTGGCGCAGCCCTCTCCCTCCTCCAACACCTCGTCTTCCTCCGTAGTGCTTGGCGAAGCCCTGCCGGAGAACCACGAGCTCGGTCACCACCATGCCGTCGTGCTGTCGGAGTTTTTCCCTCAACTTCTCCTCTCCCCTTGCTGGATCAAGAAGGAGGAGACGTCCCCGGGCTGTATGTGTGTTGAACGCGGAGGTGCCGTCCGTTCGGCACTAGGATCATCGGTGATTTGGATCACGACGAGTACGACTCCATCAACCCCGTTCACTTGAACGCTTCCGCTTAGGGATCTACAAGGGTATGTAGATGGATTCCCCTCTCCCTCGTTGCTAGATGACTCCATAGATTGATCTTGGTGATGCGTAGAAAATTTTAAACTTATGCTACGATCCCCAACAGTGGCATCATGAGCTAGGTCTATGCGTAGTTTCTATGCACGAGTAGAACACAAAGTAGTTGTGGGCGTCGATATTGTCAATTTACTTGCCGTTACTAGTCTTATCTTGATTCGGCGGCATCGTGGGATGAAGCGGCTCGGACCGACCTTACACGTACTCTTACGTGAGACAGGTTCCACCGACTGACATGCACTAGTTGCATAAGGTGGCTAGCGGGTGTCTGTCTCTCCTACTTTAGTCGGATCGGATTCGATGAAAAGGGTCCTTATGAAGGGTAAATAGCAATTGACATATCATGTTGTGGTTTTTGCCTAGGTAAGAAACGTTCTTGCTAGAAACCCATAGCAGCCACGTAAAACATGCAAACAACAATTAGAGGACGTTTAACTTGTTTTTGCAGGGTATGTTATGTGATGTGATATGGCCAAAAGAATGTGATGTATGAGATTGATCATGTTCTTGTAATAGGAATCACGACTTGCATGTCGATGAGTATGACAACCGGCAGGAGCCATAGGATTTGTCTTAATTTATTGTATGACCTGCGTGTCAATGAACAACGCCATGTAATTACTTTACTTTAGTGCTAAACCGTTAGCCATAGTAGTAGAAGTAATAGTTGGCGAGACAACTTCATGGAGACATGATGATGGAGATCATGATGATGGAGATCATGGTGTGACGATGATGATCATGGAGCCCCGAAGATGGAGATCAAAAGGAGCAAAATGATATTGGCCATATCATGTCACTTTTGATTGCATGTGATGTTTATCATGTTTTTGCATCTTATTTGCTGAGAACGACGGTAGTAAATAAGATGATCCCTCATTAAAATGTCAAGAAAGTGTTCCCCCTAACTATGCACCATTGCGAAAGTTCGTTGCTTCGAAGCACCATGTGATGATCGAGTGTGATAGATTCTAACGTTCACATACAACGGGTGTAAGACAGATTTACACACGCGAAACACTTAGGTTGACTTGACGAGCCTAGCATGTACAGACATGGCCTCGGAACACAAGAGACCGAAAGGTCGAGCATGAGTCGTATGGTAGATACGATCAACATGAAGATGTTCACCGATGATGACTAGTCCGTCTCACATGATGATCGGACACGACCTAGTTGACTCGGATCATGTAATCACTTAGATGACTAGAGGGATGTCTATCTGAGTGGGAGTTCACAAGATGAACTTAATTATCCTGAACATAGTCAAAAGGTCTTCGCAAATTATGTCATAGCTCGCGCTTTAGTTCTACTGTTTAGATATGTTCCTAGAGAAAATTTAGTTGAAAGTTGATAGTAGCAATTATGCGGACTAGGTCCGTATACTGAGGATTATCCTCATTGTTGCGCAGAAGGATTATGTCCTTAATGCACCGCTCAGTGAGCTGAACCTCGAACGTGGGTTATGGATGTTGCGAACATCTGACATACACGTTTTGATGACTACATGATAGTTCAGTGCGTAATGCTTAATGGTTTAAAATTGAGGCACCAAAGACGTTTTTGAAACATCGCAGAACATATGAGATGTTTCGAGGACTGAAATTGGGATTTCAGGATAGTGCCCGCGTCAAGAGGTATGAGACCTCTGACAAGTTTCCTAAGCCTGCAAACTAAGGAGAAAAGCTCAATCGTTGAGCATGTGCTCAAATTGTATGAGTACAACAATCGCTTGAATCGAGTGGGAGTTAACCTTCCAGATGAGATAGTGATGGTTCTCCAAAGTCACTGTCACCAAGCTTTTAGAGCTTCATGATGAACTATAACATATCAGGGATAGACATGATGATCCTTGAGCAATTCGCGATGTTTGACACCACGAAAGTAGAAATCGAGTAGGAGCATCAATTGTTGATGGTTAGTAAAACCACTAGTTTCAAGAAGGGCATGGGCAAGAAGGGATTCTTCATGAAACGGCAAGTCAGCTGCTGCTCTAGTGAAGAAATCCAAGGTTGAACCCAAACCCGAGACTAAGTGCTTACGTAATAAGGGGAACGATCACTAGAGCGGAATTACCCTAGATACTTGGTAGATGAGAAGGTTGGTAAGGTCGACAGAAGTGTGTTGGATATACATTATAATGTGTACTTTACTAGTACTCCTAGTAGCACCAGGGTATTAGATACTTGTTCGGTTGCTAAGTGTTAGTAACTCAAAATAAAAGGCTACGGAATAAACGGAGACTAGCTAAAGGTGAGATGACGATATGTGTTGGAAGTGTTTCCAAGGTTGATGTAATCAAATATCGTACGATCCCTCTACCATCGAGATTGGAATTAAAACCTAAATAATTGTTATTTGGTGTTTGCGTTGGGCATATACATGATTGGATTATGTTTATCGCAATACGGTTATTCATTTAAGGAGAATAATGGTTACTCTGTTTATTTGAATAATACCATCCCGATCGTAGTGATACACATGTTCATGCCAAAAGATATATGATAGTAATGATAGTACCACATACTTGTGGCACTGCAATTTGAGTCATATTGGTATAAAACGCATGAAGAAGCTCCATGTTGATGGATCTTTGGACTCACTTGTTTTTGAAAAGATTGAGACATGCGAACCATGTTTATTGGTAGATATGCATGAAGAAACTCCATACAGATGGATCGTTTGGACTCACTTGATTTTGAATCACTTGAGACATGCAAATCATACCACATGGACAAGATGACTGAAAGGCCTCGTTTTCAGTAAGATGGAACAACAAGCAACTTGTTGGAAGTAATACATCTTGATGTGTGCAGTCCAATGAGTGTTGAGGCATGTAGTGGATATCGTTATGTTCTTACTTCATAGATGATTTGAGTAGATGCTATGTATATTTACTTGATGAATCATGAGTCTGAATAATTGAAAGGTTCAAGTAATTTCAGAGTGAAGTTGAAGATCGTCGTGACAAGAGGATAAAATGTCTATGATATGATCATAGAGATTTATATCTGAGTTACGAGTTTGGCACACAATTAAGACATTGTGGAAATTGTTTCACGACTAATACCGCCGGGAACACCATAGTGTGATGGTGTGTCCGAACATCATAACTGCAGCCTATTGGATGTGGTGAATACCATGATGTCTCTTATCGAATTACCACTATCGTTTATGGGTTAGGCATTAGAGACAACCGCATTCACTTTAAATAGGGCACCACACAAATCCGTTGAGATGACACCTTATGAACTATGGTTTAGAGAAACCTAAGCTGTTGTTTCTTAAAAGTTTGGGGCTACGACGCTTATGTGAAAAAGTTTCAGGTTGATAAGCTCGAACCCAAAGCGGATAAATGCATCTTCATAGGACACCCAAAATAGTTGGGTATACCTCCTGACTCAGATCCGAAAGCAATAGGAATTGTTTCTGAAATTGGATCCTTTCTCGAGGAAAAGTTTCTCTCGAAAGGATTGAGTGGGAGGATGGTGGAGACTTGATGAGGTTATTGAACCGTCACTTCAACTAGTGTGTAGCAGGGCACAAGAAGTTGTTCCTGTGGCACCTACACCAATTGAAGTGGAAGCTTATGATAGTGATCATGAAACTTTGGATCAAGTCACTACCAAACCTCGTAGGACGACAAGGATGCGTGCTATTTCAAAGTGGCACGTAATCCTGTCTTGGAAGTCATGTTGCTAGACAACAATGAACCTACGAGCTATGGAGAAGCGATGGTGGGCCCGGATTCCGAAAAATGGCTCGAGGCCATAAAATCCGAGAGAGGATCCATGTATGAAAACAAAGTGTAGACTTTGAAGGAACTACTTGATGGTCGTAAGGCTGTTAGGTACATATGAATTTTAAAAGGAAGACGGACAATGATGGTAAGTATCACCATTAGGAAAGCTCGACTTGTCGTTAAGATGTTTTCCGACAAGTTCAAGGAGTTGACTACAATGAGACTTTCTCACTCGTAGCGATGCTAAGAGTCTGTTGGAATTATATTAGCAGGTACTGCATATTTATGAAATCTTGCAGATAGGATGTAAAAAAAACAAATATTGTTTCCTTGATGATTTTCTTGAGGAAAGGTTGTATGTGATACAACCATAAGATTTTTGTCAATCCTGAAAGATGCTAACAAGTATGCAAAGCTCCAGCAATCCTTCTAAGGACTGGAGTAAGCATCTCGGAGTTGGAATGTACACTTTGATGAGTTGATCAAAGATTTTAGGTTTATACAAAGTTTATGAGAAACTTGTATTTCCAAAGAAGTGAGTGGGAGCACTATAGAATTTTTGATAAGTATATGTTGTTAACATATTTTTGATCAGAAATGATGTAGAATTTCTGGAAAGCATGCAGGGTTATTTGAAAAGTGTTTTCAATGGAAAACCTGGATTAAGCTACTTGAACATTGAGCATCAAGATCTATAAGGATAGATCAAAATCGCTTAATAGTACTTTCAAACGAACGCATACCATTAAAAGATTTTGAAGGAGTTCAAAATAGATCGGCAAAGAAGGAGTTCGTGGCTGTGTTATAAGGTATGAGTGTTGAGTAAGACTCAAGAACTGACCACGGCAGAATAGAGAAAAAGGACAAAGGTCGTCCCCTATGCTTTAGACGTAGGCTCTAAAGTATGCTATGTTGTGTACCGCACCTGAAGTGTGCCAAGCCATGAGTGAGTCAAGGGGTACAAGTGTGATCTAGGAATGGATCACAGGACAACGGTCAAGGTTATCCTTAGTAGCTAGTGGACTAAGGAATTTTCTCGATTATGGAGGTGGTAAAAGAGTTCGTCGTAAATGGTTACGCCGATGCAATCTTTGACACTAATCTGGATGATTCTGAGTAGTAAACTAGATTCATATAGTAGAACAGTTATTTGGAATAGCTCCAAATATAGCGTAGTAGCTGCATCCACAAGATGACATACATACGGATCTGAATGTTGCAGACCCGTAGACTACAACCTCTCTCACAAGCATAACATGATCAAACCCAGAACTCATTGAGTGTTAATCACATAGTGATGTGAACTAGATTATTGACTCTAGTAAACTCTTTGGATGTTGGTCACATGGCGATGTGACCTGTGAGTGTTAACCACATGGCGATGTGAACTAGATTATTGACTCTAGTGCAAGTGGGAGACTATTGGAAATATGCCCTAGAGGCAATAATAAATTGGTTATTATTATATTTCCTTGTTCATGATAATCGTTTATTATCCATGCTATAATTGTATTGATTGGAAACTCAGATACATGTGTGGATACATAGACAACACCATGTCCCTAGTAAGCCTCTAGTTGACTAGCTCGTTGATCAATAGATGGTTACGGTTTCCTGACCATGGACATTGGATGTCGTTGATAACGGGATCACATCATTAGGAGAATGGTGTGATGGACAACACCCAATCCTAAGCCTAGCACAAAGATCGTGTAGTTCGTATGCTAAAGCTTTTCTAATGTCAAGTATCATTTCCTTAGACCATGAGATTGTGCAACTCCCGGATACCGTAGTAATGCTTTGGGTGTACCAAACGTCACAACGTAACTGGGTGGCTATAAAGGTACACTACAGGTATCTCCGAAAGTGTCTGTTGGGTTGGCACGAATCGAGACTCGGATTTGTCACTCCGTGTAACGGAGAGGTATCTCTGGGCTCACTCGGTAGGACATCATCATATGCCCAATGTGACCAAGGAGTTGATCACGGGATGATGTGTTACGGAACGAGTAAAGAGACTTGCCGGTAACGAGACTGAACAAGGTATCGAGATACCGATGATCGAATCTCGGGCAAGTGCAATACCGCTAGACAAAGGGAATTGAATACGGGATTGATTGAATCCTCGACATCGTGGTTCATCCAATGAGATCATCGTGGAACATGTGGGAGCCAACATGGGTATCCAAATCCCGCTGTTGGTTATTGGCGGGAGAGTTGTCTCGGTCATGTCTGCATGGTTCCCGAACCCGTAGGGTCTACACACTTAAGGTTCGGTGACGCTAGAGTTGTTATGGGAAATAGTATGTGGTTACCGAAGGTTGTTCGGAGTCCCGGATGAGATCCCGGACATGACGAGGAGCTCCGGAATGGTCCGAAGGTGAATATCGGTATATTGGACGAAGGGTATTGGAGTCCGGAATTGTTCTGGGGGTACCAGGTGATGACCAGCGTGTCCGAAAGGGGTTTCGGAGGCCCCGGCAAGCGTTGGGGGGCCTTATGGGCCAAGGGGAGAGGGCACATCAGCCCACTAAGGGGCTGAGCGCCCCTCCCAACCCCATCTCACGTAACCAGAGAGGTGGGGGCGCCACCCCTAGGGCAGCCGCCCCTCCCGGCTTGGGGGGCAAGTTTGCTAGGGGGTGGGGGCGCCCAAACCCATCTAGGGTTTCCCCTGTGGCCGCCGCCCCTCCCCTAGGGAACTCTAGGGCGCCCCCCTCCTCCCTTAACCCTATATATAGTGAGGAAGAGAGAGGGCAGCCGCACCCTTCCCCTGGCGCAGCCCTCTCCCTCCTCCAACACCTCGTCTTCCTCCGTAGTGCTTGGCGAAGCCCTGCCGGAGAACCACGAGCTCGGTCACCACCATGCCGTCGTGCTGTCGGAGTTTTTCCCTCAACTTCTCCTCTCCCCTTGGTGGATAAAGAAGGAGGAGACGTCCCCGGGCTGTATGTGTGTTGAACGCGGAGGTGCCGTCCGTTCGGCACTAGGATCATCGGTGATTTGGATCAAGACGAGTACGACTCCATCAACCCCGTTCACTTGAACGCTTCCGCTTAGCGATCTACAAGGGTATGTAGATGCACTCCCCTCTCCCTCGTTGCTAGATGACTCCATAGATTGATCTTGGTGATGCGTAGAAAATTTTAAATTTATGCTACGATCGCCAACAGAAACACCGAACGCTCCCTCCGGACGGAGGAGCACACGGCAGCGCTCACAGCAGAAGTACAAAACAACCTCTCTAGGCAGTTCTCCAGTCCGGCCCTTAAAAAGCCGAACATTGTCAAGCGCCCCCGGAGTAACCTACAACAAGACCGCCTGGCACGTTCCGAGCTAGCGTAGCAATGCGGCCCCAACCCTAGCCCTCGTGATATAGCAAAACCAATGCTTCGCGTACATAACTACGCACTTGAAATACCATGGGCACAAGGGGAGGGGCACCATCACTGTCACATCCCTAGTTCTGGTATGCTCAAGGCTAGCTAGACATGTGTGCATCATGTTTAAATCTCATTTGAATTTGAAATGGGGATTTGTGAAACCCTCAGAAATCATTTCTGGGAATGACCCAGATAAAAATTGCTTCAATTTGGCCGAAGAAAATGTTCCTGATGTTCTCTAAAAATATTGGCCAGTGGTAAAATTCCAACCAATATTTTTGGGAGCTCAGAAGTATTTATTTTTGGCCATTTGAATTAATCCAGTACTTATTTGCATTGGATATATATTTGTTATATATATAATATATGTCCAAAAATTATGTTAGTTGTCGAGGAGCTCTGGAATAATACCACTAGCTCCTGCAAAAATTGGCATAAGTAAATAAAATGGTTTAGTATTTTCATTAAATCAAAACAAATGTCAGAAAATAGAAAATAAAACAAAAATGGAAAAACTTACCTGCGGCCAGCTCCCGTGCTGGCCCAGCACTGTGCGGCCTGGCCGGCCCAGCTGGCCAGCCCAGCCACCTGCCCCCCCTCCCTTGTCGTCTTCCTCCTGCCAGGAGGACGGGCGCGTGCCCGACGCGCGCGCACCGCCCGCCGCGCCACCTCCTCCCTCCCTGCCTGCCTGTCCCTCCGTCGATGCTGGAGGACGCCACGCGCCACCCTAACCCCCCCTCTCACTCTCCCCAGACCCCTCCTCTCCTCTCCCTCGCCTTCTCGCTCACGCCCGAGCGCTGCCGTCGCCGCCGATCGTCGTTGCCGTAGCCACCGCCTCCCCCTCGCCCTCTCTCCATGTCTACAAGCTCCACGCCGCCGTCTGCTACCTCCCCTTCGAGCCACCCGACGCAGGAAGCCCTGGAGCGCCACCATTGCCATCGTCTTCGCCTCCGGCCGCCGTAGATCGCCATCGCCGCTCCGTCGTCTCCAGCGCGCCCCCGGCCACAACGAGCAGCCCTGCAGGCCCGCTATGAGCCCCGCCGTCGAAGCCCCCTCTCCCCTACTTATCCGGCGCCCTCTAACCCTCTGCCGCTCGAAGCCGAGCTCCGGCCGCCGCCCCGAGCTCCGCTCCGGTGAGCTTCGGGCACCCCAGCTCCCCCTACCTGCTCCGCTGGCTGCGCGAGAGCCCGGGCTACGCCCCGGTGCCCTTAGTCGCCGCCCCCGTGGCCTGTAACGCGGACGCCGCCGCGTCCAGAGGTCACCGGCGTTAACCTCGCCGGCCTGACGTGTGGGCCCGACCTGCCAGGTGATTAGCTTAGTGCTAATCACCGCTTAATTAACCCCTGACACTGACAGTGGGCCCCAGCGCCACTAAACCAAGTTAGATTAGAAATAACCCCCTATTAACTAACTGAGTCACTGACGTGTGGACCCCACACGTCAGGTTTGACTGGTCAGCGCCGTTGACCTGCTGACGCAGGCATGACGCAGTGCTGACGCAGTATTTGACTTTCTGGATTTAAAATAGTTTAGAAATTTCAGAAAATGATCAAAACTTCAAAAAAATCATATCAATTCAACCGTAGCTCAGATTGAAATGATTTATATATGAAAAATTATCAAAAAAATTCAATCTAACCATCTGTACCAGTTTCATGCATGAAAAAACAACTTATACATGCTGTATAGGTGAAAACATATAAATGGCATATATAAGAGCTTAATTTGGAGTTGCATTTGAACCCTTGGTTCAAATGGACTTCATTCAATTTGAATACTAGTTGCATTAGCTCAAACAGCATCACATCCTCATGCCATGTTGATGCATCATATTGTTGCATATGATTGTGTATTGATTTCCGACACCGTTCCTTCTCGATAGGTCCTGCTCCGGAGACCGATCCAGAGTACCTGTCAGAGAAGCAGTGCCCCCTTGCTGATCTACCAGGCAAGCAAACCCCCTTGTTCATTTCGATATGATCCCACTCTCTCACTCCTGCTCTCTTTTATTGCATTAGGACAACCGCGAATCAACTGCAACTTTATGCTGCGGTAGTTGAACCCATTCCTTTGCATGACCTGTCATTGCCACAGTAAATAGTTGAAACCCACTAGCATGTGTAGGAGTTGATTGAGCCATGTTGTGTTCCTACCATGCCATGCCTGCTATTTCTTAGAGTTGTGTCAGGTCTGATTCATTGGGAATGGATTGGAGTGATATGATATGTTCTGATGCTGAGAGTTAAGCATGTGAACACGATTTGGTAAAGGTAGCGGTGAGAGGCCATGTAGGAGTACATGGTGGGTTGTCTCATTGGGACCGTCCTTAAGAACCGAGTTCTGTGTAAGTTGTCCAATGACTAGATACTACCACACATTGGGGTCCCGGCGCTCCAAGCTCTCTTGACTTATTGACCAACTTGATCTCTGTCCAGGAGTTGCAACTAGTTTCTGGTGTTTGTAGGTAGTGCTATTTTTCTACCGAGTGGCACCCGGCAGGGTGGGCTTGGGACAGACTAGGCACACGTGGCCCAGTGTACCGAGTGGCACCCGGATGGTGGGCTCGGGAACCCTGTACACATCGTTTGGGGCCGTGAGCGACACCCCGGCCGGATCTCCTTGTGGATGGAACCCAAATAGGCGATAAACCTGGACTAGAGTCTTGTGTGGTTAGTCAGGTCGTGGCCGACACCCTCGCCAGGCTTCCGCTTGAAGGTTGCCGAGTTACATGACGTGTACATGGTGATAAGTGGTGAGAGCGTGTGTGAAGAAGTAGACCCCTGTAGGGTTATCATGATCTATTCGAATAGCCGTGTCCTCGGTTATGGACTTCTTGGATGCTTACGTGGTACATAGAAAACTTAAAGTGGATACTCTAAAATGCTCAAGACAAGTGTGAGTGCTATGGATGGCCTTCTCGTAGTGAGACGGGGATGAATCCATAGTAGTGTATTGATGTGGTGATTAGTGGACTCGTGTGCGCTGCTTCACCTCAAAGAAGTTTCTTGTAGTCGTAGAACAGGATAGCCACTGAGTCAAAGCTGGCTTGCTGCAACTAAACCCCACATTACCTTCTTGATACTAATGCATGTATGACAGGATCTGATGTAAGTCTTGCTGAGTACCTTTGTACTCATGTTTGCTTTATTTATGTTTTGCAGCGGAGACTTCGGTCTTTCTAGTAATTCCGCTTGGACTTCGACGAGTAGCTTGTTACCTCAGCTACGATCTTGTACCTTTGGAGGGTCTTGTAGATAGTCAGGCTTCTCAGCCCTTTTCTTTTATAGTTGTCTGTACTCAGACATGTAATGCTTCTGCTTGTTGCTTGTATGCTCTGAATGATGGGTCATGTGACCCTTGCTTGTATTTAATGCTATGTGACTCTTCTGAGTCTTTATCTATATTAGTTTGCATTATGTTCTGATGCCATGTTGTACATCACATACTTGCATGTTATGCGTACGTGTAACTTGTATTGCTATGTGTGGGATCCGACAATCTAGTTGTTTATCCTTGGCAGCCTATCATATGGGGAAATGTAGTCTAGTGCTTTCTGAGCGATAGTAGTCCGCTACAGCCCGGTTCACTGGAGTCCTGCTAGCCCAGCACTACTGCTCGGAACACTTGACTGGCCGGCATGTGTTTCACTTCGTTCCTATGTCTGTCCCTTCGGGGAAATGTCACGCGGTGACATCCGGGGTCCTGCCTAGCCTGCTACAGCCCGGGTTACCGGAGTCCTGTTAGCCCAGTGCTACAGCCCGGATTCACACGCTGTTGACCGACATGCTCGAAGCTGATTCATGTATGCCTGTCCTCATGGGTTAGTGCCGCTTTGGATTCGCGACTAGCCATGTCGGCCCGGGTTCTTTGTCATATGGATGCTAGCGACACTATCATATACGTGAGCCGAAAGGCGCAAACGGTCCCGGGCCAGGTAAGGTGGCACCCGTGAGAATACCGTGCGTGCGGCCGCAAGGTGATATGATGTGTTACATGCTAGATCGGTGTGACTTAGGATCGGGGTCCCGACAATCACGGCACGCCCAAAAAACGACCTAAACCGTACTAGGGGCTGCCAAATTATTTTTTAAATTTTTTTCTTACTTTCAGGACTCCACACTTCGGACGACCTATTCGACAATTCAACTGCCGCACAAACGATGCAAGATCCAGGAAAGCAGACAAGCCACGCCGCATTATGGAACTCCCAGGTGGTCTCTATTACGAGCAGTATACCTGTCTTGAATACAATTCCGCGGCCTACCCCTCGCCAGGACATGTTAAATAGTCCAATTTCTTTTGCTTATCGCACTAGCTGTATCGTTCTGCTTAGATAGCAGCCTTTCTATAAACAATGCATAGCTTTTGTGTACTTTTTGCATTTTCGTCTTTATATATATATATATATGTTCATTAATGACATGTGGCACCCGTACACTGTGGTACGACAAATACGCCAGGGGCTTCAGCACCCCTTAATATGGTGTAAGAAGTCCGAACACTTCATAAGTGCGGCACCCCGAACTTATAGCACTATATGCATCGGCTCTGAGTCATGATTTGGGTCAATAGTTGGGTTTGCCCGGCTCCTATGTTTTGGTGCCTTACGTTCCGCTATATCGGCTAAGGTAGCACTAGGAGAACTACTGCGATTGTGCCCCAGTTGAGCTGGGTAGAGCACCTCAGTAGAGAAAGCTAAAACTGACTGTCATGATAAGGCGAGAGACCGGTCGCTGTTCGAGAGGTTTTTCGGGTCCTTAAAGACCTATGCCGCTTAGAATGAAGAACCGAATTGTGTCCGGCCAAGGCATGGATAGCGCCCCGAACTCGGTCTTCCGAATACTAGGGGCTTCGCCGAAATTTAAAATTATAAAGTTCTATGGCTAAGTGAGAGTGTTCAAGCATTATAGTCTGATTGCCTTGTTCGTTGTGCTGAGCGCCTCCCTCGAAGGACCCAAACATGGGAAAAAGAGCGCTCAGGTTTATCCCGAACACCCCAGGACTAGTGGCATGGGGGCGGAAGCCGACGACTGGCCATCTCTCAATTTTTTGATAAACGGCCGCACAGAAAATAATATTATAAATTCAAAAAGCATTGCTTAGCGCATATGAACAAGTTTTCAGCGCACAGGATAAACACGAGCGAGTTCATTCAAAAATTACATCCTTGGTACATTCATCCGCCACAAGGCGGGCACCAACGAGAACATCCTTGTAATAGTTCTCGGGCTTGCGATGCTCCTTCCTCGGCGGCGGCCCGTCCCTCACAAGCTTCTCACCATCTAGCTTACCCCAGTGCACCTTTGCACGGGCAAGGGCCCTACAGGTACCTTCGATGCAGACAGAGCGCTTGATGACATCGAGCCTTGGACAGGCCTCCACCAGCCGCCGCACCAGTCCAAAGTAGCTCCCAGGCAGGGCCTCTCCAGGCCACAGACGAACTATGAAGCCCTTCATGGCCTGTTCGGCCGCCTTGTGGAGCTCGACCAGCTGCTTCAGCTGGTCGCTCAAGGGCACAGGGTGTCCGGCCTTAGCGTACTGAGACCAGAACACCTTTTCCGTCGAGCTGCCCTCTTCGGCTCGGTAGAATGCGGCGGCATCGAATATGCTGCGGGGAAGATCTGCGAATGCCCCTGGAGAACTCCGGATTCGGGTAAGTAACAAGTAGTTTAATTTTATATGTCTGCTTTGCATAAAGAATGCCTTACCCGCCGCTATCTTTTTCACCTCCTCCAACTCTTGGAGGGCCTTCTGGGCTTCGGCCTTGGCAGACTCGGCAGTCTTGACGGCCGCGGCGAGCTCGGACGCTCGTGTTTTAGAGTCAAGCTCCAAACTCTCATGTTTTTCATGAGAACCTGAAGCTCCTGCTGCGCCTCGCCGACCTGCGCCTCAAATTTCTCCCGCTCATTGCGCTCCGAGGCCGCTCTCTTCTCGACCTCGGACAGCGCCTGCTTGAGGGTCGCCACCTCAGTCGTGGCCCCCATAATAAGCATTACAATCCTGTCATTTTTTGCAATTGCGTCTCTTTATAGACACTTTTTCTGTAAGGTATCTCGCACCTTCTTTCTCCTCGAGCTGCCGCCTGGCAAGGCCGAGCTCTTGCTCGGTCCGCTCGAGGCCCTGTTTCAGGGCACCCACCTCCGCAGTCAGTGCGGCGGTGGCTAGCAGCGAAGCCTGCATACGCATATTGACTTCTTTATTAGACTCCTGCGAAAATTGATAGATCCTCTATTCGGCTTTTCTTTCCGAATGCCAAATAGAGCATCAGGGGCTACTATCTATGCGGTAATATTTTTACATATTTTTACTTACCTCGAAGCCTGTTAAAAGGCTAGTGCAAGCTTCAGTCAGTCCGCTCTTGGCGGACTGAACCATCTGGATCACCGTACTCACAATAGTACGGTGCTCCTCGTCGATAGAGGCGCCGTTAAGCACCTCCAGTAGATTGTCCGGCGCCTCCGGTTGGACGGAGGCCGCCGGCTCATTAGGCTTGCCCCTCTTGACAGGAGTTCGCCTGCCGCGGTCCGGAACCGCTGAACATTTCGGTGCGGTGTCCGGCTCAAAGCCGGGCTTGGAGCCCTGGGGGGTCTTGTCCCCTTTACTCCTGGAGTCCAGGAGGTCGCCTTGCGGCTCCTCCAGGACCACCTCCTCTTGCCCCGGAGCTTGTCGCGACGCCACTTCGGCATCGTCCGCCGTGTGGGGGGAGACAGCGGGCGGAACTGAATTCACGTCCGATGAATCCAGGGAGCCACTCGACGACTCATCGAGCCCGTCCTTGGGCGGGCTTCTTGATTATATTCGACATTAGGGAAAGCTGTGCAACAAAGGGATATCATGAGTTACTCTGGTATCCGAATACTCACGATGCCGCCGGACGCCTGGCCCTGTCCGGCCACTCCTCGTCGTCCTCGTCGGCGTTAGGGGAGTAGTCCGGCGGAGGAGTCTTCCTCCTCTTGGACCCTTCGGCCTCCCCCGTTGGGGCGTCCCTCCTTTTCTTTCCTCCCCCCGCTGGAGGGGGAGAGGTTTCCTCTTCCTCCTCCTTGTTTTCACGGGAGGAGTGCGTCTCGGACTTGTCGGACGACGAATCCGACACCACCACATGACGGGAACTCTTTCGAGTCCCCGTGACCTTCTTCTTCTTGGCCTTCTTCTCCGGCACCACATAAGGTGCCGGAGCTAGCAGCTTCGCTAAGCGAGCAGGGGCTGGGTCTTCGGGCAAGGGAGCCGGACAGTTAATCGGTCCGGACATCCCTGCCAAGCCTGTCAAAGGTAAGGGAGTTTACATCCCGCATAGAAGTCAAACTATGGAAAAACTTAAACATCATGTAAAGGGTTAAAGTAGCTTACCTCGCTAGCGTGACGCTGCGAGCTGTACCCGCGGTCCTCGGAAGCGGATGTGGGAGCCTCGGCGCCTTTGGTTAGCACCTTCTAGACGTCTTCATACGTCGTGTCGAAGAGCCTGTTAAGGGTTTGGTGCTGCGCCGGGTTGAACTCCCACAATTTAAAATCCCGTTGTTGACACGAGAGGATCCGGCGGACGAGCATAACCTGGACTACATTGACAAGCTTGAGTTGCTTGTTCACCAGGGACTGGATGCATGTTTGCAATCCGGTCACCTCTCCTTCATCACCCCACGACAGGCCCGTCTCTTTCCAGGACATGAGCCGCGTGGGGGTCCGGATCAGAACTCAGGGGCTGCGTTCCACTCCGGATTGCGCGGCTCGGTGATGTAAAACCACTCGGATTGCCATCCCTTCAGGGTCTCCACAAAGGAGCCCTCGAGCCATAGGATGTTGGCCATCTTGCCTGCCATGGCACCTCCGCACTCCGCTTGGCTGCCGTGCACCACCTTTGGCTTGATGTTGAAGGTCTTGAGCCAAAGGACAAAATGGGGACAGACGCGGAGGAAAGCCTCACACACGACGATAAACGCCGAGATGTTGAGGATGAAGTTCGGGGCCAGATCGTGGAAATCCAGGCCATAGTAGAACATGAGCCCACGGACAAATGGGTGGAGTGGAAAACCCAGTCCGCGGAGGAAGTGGGGAAGGAATACTACCCACTCATGGGGCCTTGGGGTGGGGAGAAGCTGCCCCTCCTCGGGAAGCCGGTGCGCGATGTCTTTGGACAAGTATTCGGCCTTCCTCAGCTTTTTGACATGGCCCTCCGTGACGGAGGAGACCATCCACTTGCCTCCCGCTCCGGACATTGCTGGAGAAGGTTGAGGTGGGAAGTGCGGGCTTGGGCGCTGGAGCTCAGGTGCGCAGAAGATTGAAGGAAATATGCCCTAGAGGCAATAATAAAGTTATTATTTATTTCCTTATATCATGATAAATGTTTATTATTCATGCTAGAATTGTATTAACTGGAAACATAATACATGTGTGAATACATAGACAAACAGAGTGTCACTAGTATGCCTCTACTTGACTAGCTATTTAATCAAAAATGGTTATGTTTCCTAGCCATGAACAAAGAGTTGTTACTTGATTAACGAGATCACATCATTGGTTGAATGATCTGATTGACATGACCCATTCCATTAGCATAGCACCCGATCGTTTAGTATGTTGCTATTGCTTTTATCCATGACTTATACATGTTCCTTTAACTATGAGATTATGCAACTCCCATTTACCGTAGGAACACTTTGTGTGCTACCAAACGTCACAACGTAACTGGGCGATTATAAAGGTGCTCTACAGGTGTCTCCGAAGGTACATATTGGGTTGGCGTATTTCGAGATTAGGATTTGTCACTCCGATTGTCGGAGAGGTATCTCAGGGCCTTCTCGGTAATGCACATCACATAAAGCCTTGCAAGCATTGCAACCAATGAGTTAGTTGCGAGATGATGTATTACAGAACGAGTAAAGAGACTTGCCGGTAACGAGATTGAACTAGGTATTGGATACCGACGATCGAATCTCGGGCAAGTAACATACCGATGACAAAGGGAACAACGTATGTTGTTATGCGGTCTGACCGATAAAGATCTTCGTAGAATATGTAGGAGCCAATATGGGCATCCAGGTCCCGCTATTGGTTATTGACCGGAGACGTGTCTCGGTCATGTCTACATTGTTCTCGAACCGTAGGGTCCGCACGCTTAACGTTACGATGACAGTTATTATGAGTTTATGCATTTTGATGTACCGAAGGAGTTCGGAGTCCCGGATGTGATCACGGACATGACGAGGAGTCTCGAAATGGTCGAGACGTAAAGAATGATATATTGGAAGCCTATGTTTGGACATCGGATGCATTCCAGGTGAAATCAGGATTTTACCGGAATACCGGGAGGGTTACCGGAACCCCTCGGGAGCATAATGGGCCAACATGGGCCTTGGAGGAGAGGTGAGAGGGATGCCCCATGGGCTGCGCGCCTCCCCCCCTTCCCCTAGTCCTATTAGGACTAGGAGAGGTGGGCGCCCCCTCTCTCTCTCTCCCCCTTGGAGAATCCTAGTCCAACTAGGATTGGGGGGGGGGGGGAATCCTAATCCCAGAGGGAGTAGGACTCTCCTGGCGCGCCTGGCTTGGCCGGCCAGCCCCTCCCCCTTGGCTCCTTTATATACGGGGGCAGGGGGCACCCCAAAGACACACAAGTTGATCTACGGATCGTTCCTTAGCCGTGTGCGGTGCCCCCTTCCACCAAATTCCACCTCGATCATATCGTTGCAGTGCTTAGGCGAAGCCCTGCGCCGGTAACACATCAAGATCGTCACCACGCCGTCGTGCTGACGGAACTCTTCCCCGACGCTTTGCTGGATCGGAGCCCGGGGGTCGTCATCGAGCTGAACGTGTGCCAAGAACTCGGTGGTGCCGGAGTAACGGTGCTGTGATCGGTTGGATCGCGAGGAGAACGTACGACTACTTCCTCTACGTTGTGTCAACGCTTCCGCTTCGGTCTACGAGGGTACGTAGACAACACTCTCCCCTCTCGTTGCTATGCATCACCATGATCTTGCGTGTGCGTAGGAAATTTTTTGAAATTACTACGTTCCCCAACAGTGGTATCCGAGCCTAGGTTTTTATGGTTTGATGTTATTTGCACGAGTAGAACACAAGTGAGTTGTGTACGATACAAGTCATACTGCCTACCAGCATGTCATACTTTGGTTCAGCGGTATTGTTGGACGAGACGATCCGGACCAACCTTACGCGTACGCTTACGCGAGACCGGTTCCCTCGACGTGCTTTGCACATAGATGGCTTGCGGAAGACCGTCTCTCCAACTTTAGTTGAACCGAGTGTGGCTACGCTCGGTCCTTGAGAAGGTTAAAACGGAGTCTATTTGACAAACTATCATTGTGGTTTTGATGCGTAGGTAAGATGAGTTCTTGCTTAAACCCGTAGCAGCCACGTAAAACTTGCAACAACAAAGTAGAGGACGTCTAACTTGTTTTTGCAGGGCATGTTGTGATGTGATATGGTCAAGACATGATGCTAAAATTTTATTGTATGAGATGATCATGTTTTGTAACCGAGTTATCGGCAACTGGCAGGAGCCATATGGTTGTCGCTTTATTGTATGCAATGCAATCGCGATGTAATGCTTTACTTTATTACTAAGCGGTAGTGATAGTCGTGGAAGCATAAGATTGGCGAGACGACAACGATGCTACGATGAAGATCAAGGTGTCGCGCCGGTGACGATGGTGATCATGACGGTGCTTCGAAGATGGAGATCACAAGCACAAGATGATGATGGCCATATCATATCACTTATATTGATTGCATGTGATGTTTATCCTTTTATGCATCTTATCTTGCTTTGATTGACGGTAGCATTATAAGATGATCTCTCACTAAATTATCAAGAAGTGTTCTCCCTGAGTATGCACCGTTGCGAAAGTTCTTCGTGCTGAGACACCACGTGATGATCGGGTGTGATAGGCTCTACGTTCAAATACAACGGGTGCAAAACAGTTGCACACGCAGAATACTCAGGTTTAACTTGACGAGCCTAGCATATAACAGATATGGCCTCGGAACACAGAGACCGAAAGGTCGAGCGTGAATCATATAGTAGATATGATCAACATAGTGATGTTCACCATTGAAACTACTCCATCTCACGTGATGATCGGACATGGTTTAGTTGATTTGGATCACATGATCACTTAGAGGATTAGAGAGATGTCTATCTAAGTGGGAGTTCTTAAGTAATATGATTAATTGAACTTAAATTTATCATGAACTTAGTACCTGATAGTATCTTGCTTGTCTATGTTGTGTAGATAGATGGCTCGTGCTGTTGTTCCGTTGAATTTTAATGCGTTCCTTGAGAAAGCAAAGTTGAAAGATGATGGTAGCAATTACACGGACTGGGTCCGTAACTTGAGGATTATCCTCATTGCTGCACAGAAGAATTACGTCCTGGAAGCACCGCTGGGTGCCAGGCCTGGTGCAAGAGCTACGCCAGATGTTGTGAACGTCTGGCAAAGCAAAGCTGATGACTACTCTATAGTTCAGTGTGCCATGCTTTACGGCTTAGAACCGGGACTTCAACGACGTTTTGAACACCATGGAGCATATGAGATGTTCCAGGAGTTGAAGTTAATATTTCAAGCAAATGCCCGGATTGAGAGATATGAAGTCTCCAATAAGTTCTATAGCTGTAAAATGGAGGAGAACGGTTCTGTCAGTGAGCATATACTCAGAATGTCTGGGTATAACAATCACTTGATTCAACTTGGAGTTAATCTTCCGGATGATTGCGTCATTGACAGAATTCTCCAATCACTGCCACCAAGCTACAAGAGCTTCGTGATGAACTATAATATGCAAGGGATGACCAAAACTATGCCCGAGCTCTTCGCGATGCTAAAAGCCGCGGAGGTAGAAATCAAAAAGGAGCATCAAGTGTTGATGGTTAACAAAACCACTAGTTTCAAGAAAAAGGGCAAAGGGAAGAAAAAGGGGAACTTCAAAAAGAACAGCAAGCAAGTTGCTACTCAAGAGAAGAAACCCAAGTCTGGACCTAAGCCTGAAACTGAGTGCTTCTATTGCAAGCAGACTGGTCACTGGAAGCGGAACTGCCCCAAGTATTTGGCGGATAAGAAGGATGGCAAGGTTAACAAAGGTATATATGATATACATGTTATTGATGTGTACCTTACTAATTCTCGCAGTAGCACCTGGGTATTTGATACTGGTTCTGTTGCTAATATTTGCAACTCAAAACAGGGGCTACGGATTAAGCGAAGATTGGCTAAGGACGAGGTGACGATGCGCGTGGGAAATGGTTCCAAAGTCGATGTGATCGCGGTCGGCACGCTAGCTCTACATCTACCTTCGGGATTAATATTAGATCTAAATAACTGTTATTTAGTACCAGCGTTGAGCATGAACATTATATCTGGATCTTGTTTGATGCGAGACGGTTATTCATTTAAATCAGAGAATAATGGTTGTTCTATTTATATGAGTAATATCTTTTATGGTCATGCGCCATTAAAGAATGGTTTGTTCTTACTTAATCTCGATAGTAGTAATACACATATTCATAATGTTGAAGCCAAAAGATGCAGAGTTGATAATGATAGTGCAACTTATTTGTGGCACTGCCGTTTAGGTCATATCGGTGTAAAACGCATGAAGAAACTCCATACTGATGGACTTTTGGAGTCACTTGATTATGAATCACTTGGCACTTGCGAACCGTGCCTTATGGGCAAGATGACTAAAACACCGTTCTCCGGTACTGTGGAGAGAGCAACAGATTTATTGGAAATCATACATACTGATGTATGTGGTCCAATGAATGTTGAGGCTCGTGGCGGATATCGTTATTTTCTCACCTTCACTGATGATTTAAGCAGATATGGGTATATCTACTTAATGAAACACAAGTCTGAAACATTTGAAAAGTTCAAAGAATTTCAGAGTGAAGTGGAAAATCATCGTAACAAGAAAATAAAGTTTCTACGATCTGATCGTGGAGGAGAATATTTGAGTTACGAGTTTGGTCTACATTTGAAGCAATGCGGAATAGTTTCGCAACTCACGCCACCCGGAACACCACAACGTAATGGTGTGTCCGAACGTTGTAATCGTACTTTACTGGATATGGTGCGATCTATGATGTCTCTTACCGATTTACCGCTATCTTTTTGGGGTGATGCTCTAGAGACGGCCGCATTCACGTTAAATAGGGCACCATCAAAATCCGTTGAGACGACGCCTTATGAACTGTGGTTTGGCAAGAAACCAAAGTTGACGTTTCTTAAAGTTTGGGGCTGCGATGCTTATGTGAAAAAGCTTCAACCTGATAAGCTCGAACCCAAATCGGAAAAATGTGTCTTCATAGGATACCCAAAGGAGACTATTGGGTATACCTTCTATCACAGATCCGAAGGCAAAATTTTTGTTGCTAAAGTCGGAAACTTTCTAGAGAAGGAGTTTCTCTCGAAAGAAGTGAGTGGGAGGAAAGTAGAACTTGATGAGATAACAGTATCTACTCCCTTATTGAGAAGTAGTACATCACAGAAATCTGTTTCTGTGACACCTACATCAAATAGGGAGGAAGCTAATGATAATGATCATGAAACTTCAGATCAAGTTTCTACTGAACTTCGTAGATCAACCAGAGTAAGATCCGCACCAGAGTGGTACGGTAATCCTATTTTCGAAGTCATGTTACTAGACCATGATGAACCTACGAACTATGAAGAAGCGATGGTGAGCCCAGATTCCGCAAAGTGGCTTGAGGCCATGAAATCTGAGATGGGATCCATGTATGAGAACAAAGTGTGGACTTTGGTTGACTTGCCCGATGATCGGCAAGCAATTGAGAATAAATGGATTTTTAAGAAGAAGACTGACGCTGATGGTAATGTTACTGTCTATAAAGCTCGACTTGTTGCAAAAGGTTTTCGACAAGTTCAAGGGATTGACTCCGATGAGACTTTCTCACCCGTAGCGATGCTTAAGTCTGTCCGAATCATGTTAGCAGTTGCCGCATTTTATGATTATGAAATTTGGCAAATGGATGTCAAAACTGCATTCCTGAATGGATTTCTGGAAGAAGAGTTGTATATGATGCAACCAAAAGGTTTTGTCGATCCGAAGGGAGCTAACAAAGTGTGCAAGCTCCAGCGATCCATTTATGGACTGTTGCAAGCCTCTCGGAGTTGAAATAAACGCTTTGATAGTGTGATCAAAGCATTTGGTTTTATACAGACTTTTGGAGAAGCCTGTATTTACAAGAAAGTGAGTGGGAGCTCTGTAGCATTTCTGATATTATATGTGGATGACATATTACTGATCGGAAATAATATAGAATTTCTGGATAGCATAAAGGGATACTTGAATAAGAGTTTTTCAATGAAAGACCTCGGTGAAGCTGCTTACATATTGGGAATTAAGATCTATAGAGATAGATCAAGACGCTTAATAGGACTTTCACAAAGCACATACCTTGACAAAGTTTTGAAAAAGTTCAAAATGGATCAGGCAAAGAAAGGGTTCTTGCCTGTGGCACAAGGTGTGAAGTTGAGTAAGACTCAATGCCCGACCACCGCAGAAGATAGAGAGAAAATGAAAAATGTTCCCTATGCTTCAGCCATAGGCTCTATCATGTATGAAATGCTGTGTACCAGACCTGATGTGTGCCTTGCTGTAAGTTTAGCAGGCAGGTACCAAAGTAATCCAGGAGTGGATCACTGGACAGCGGTCAAGAACATCCTTAAGTACTTGAGAAGGACTAAGGATATGTTTCTCATTTATGGAGGTAACAAAGAGCTCGTCGTAAACGGTTACGTCGATGCAAGCTTTGACACTGATCCGGACGATTCCAAATCGCAAACCGGATACGTATTTACATTAAACGGTGGAGCTGTCAGTTGGTGCAGTTCTAAACAAAGCGTCGTGGCGGGATCTACATGTGAAGCTGAGTACATAGCCGCTTCGGAAGCAGCTAATGAAGGAGTCTGGATGAAGGAGTTCATATCCGATCTAGGTGTTGTACCTAGCGTATCGGGTCCAATGAAAATCTTTTGTGACAATACTGGTGCAATTGCCTTGGCAAAGGAATCCAGATTTCACAAAAGAACCAAACACATCAAAAGACGCTTCAACTCCATCCGGGATTTGGTCCAGGTGGGAGACATAGAGATATGCAAGATACATACGGATCTGAATGTTGCAGACCCATTGACTAAGCCTCTTCCACGAGCAAAACATGATCAGCACCAAAACTCCATGGGTGTTAGAAACATTACTTTGTAATCTAGATTATTGACTCTAGTGCAAGTGGGAGACTGAAGGAAATATGCCCTAGAGGCAATAATTAAGTTATTATTTATTTCCTTATATCATGATAAATGTTTATTATTCATGCTAGAATTGTATTAACTGGAAACATAATACATGTGTGAATACATAGACAAACAGAGTGTCACTAGTATGCCTCTACTTGACTAGCTCATTAATCAAAGATGGTTATGTTTCCTAGCCATGAACAAAGAGTTGTTATTTGATTAACGAGATCACATCATTGGTTGAATGATCTGATTGACATGACCCATTCCATTAGCATAGCACCCGATCGTTTAGTATGTTGCTATTGCTTTTATCCATGACTTATACATGTTCCTTTAACTATGAGATTATGCAACTCCCATTTACCGTAGGAACACTTTGTGTGCTACCAAACGTCACAACGTAACTGGGTGATTATAAAGGTGCTCTACAGGTGTCTCTGAAGGTACATATTGGGTTGGCGTATTTCGAGATTAGGATTTGTCACTCCGATTGTCGGAGAGGTATCTCAGGGCCTTCTCGGTAATGCACATCACATAAAGCCTTGCAAGCATTGCAACCAATGAGTTAGTTGCGAGATGATGTATTACAGAACGAGTAAAGAGACTTGCCGGTAACGAGATTGAACTAGGTATTGGATACCGACGATCGAATCTCGGGCAAGTAACATACCAATGACAAAGGGAACAACGTATGTTGTTATGCGGTCTGACCGATAAAGATCTTCGTAGAATATGTAGGAGCCAATATGGGCATCCAGGTCCCGCTATTGGTTATTGACCGGAGACGTGTCTCGGTCATGTCTACATTGTTCTCGAACCGTAGGGTCCGCACGCTTAACGTTACGATGACAGTTATTATGAGTTTATGCATTTTGATGTACCGAAGGAGTTCGGAGTCCCGGATGTGATCACGGACATGACGAGGAGTCTCGAAATGGTCGAGACGTAAAGAATGATATATTGGAAGCCTATGTTTGGACATCGGATGCATTCCAGGTGAAATCAGGATTTTACCGGAATACCGGGAGGGTTACCGGAACCCCCCGGGAGCATAATGGGCCAACATGGGCCTTGGAGGAGAGGTGAGAGGGATGCCCCATGGGCTGCGCGCCTCCCCCCCTTCCCCTAGTCCTATTAGGACTAGGAGAGGTGGGCGCCCCCTCTCTCTCTCTCTCCCCCTTGGAGAATCCTAGTCCAACTAGGATTGGGGGGGGGGGAATCCTACTCCCAGAGGGAGTAGGACTCTCCTGGCGCGCCTGGCTTGGCCGGCCAGCCCCTCCCCCTTGGCTCCTTTATATACGGGGGCAGGGGGCACCCCAAAGACACACAAGTTGATCTACGGATCGTTCCTTAGCCGTGTGCGGTGCCCCCTTCCACCAAATTCCACCTCGATCATATCGTTGCAGTGCTTAGGCGAAGCCCTGCGCCGGTAACACATCAAGATCGTCACCACGCCGTCGTGCTGACAGAACTCTTCCCCGACGCTTTGCTGGATCGGAGCCCGGGGATCGTCATCGAGCTGAACGTGTGCCAAGAACTCGGTGGTGCCGGAGTAACGGTGCTGTGATCGGTTGGATCGCGAGGAGAACGTACGACTACTTCCTCTATGTTGTGTCAACGCTTCCACTTCGGTCTACGAGGGTACGTAGACAACACTCTCCCCTCTCGTTGCTATGCATCACCATGATCTTGCGTGTGCGTAGGAATTTTTTTGAAATTACTACGTTCCCCAACAAAGATGGATAGGCAAAGGAGGAAGAAGGCGTAGGTAAAAAGGTGGATCCTTATCCCCTTATATGGGTGGATGCGGCTGCGCGTCCCCACCAGCCTAGTAAAACTCCCTTGCCTCCCAAGCGCCGTGATAAATGGTGCGGTTGGTTTACCCACGTCTGTATTGATGAGAATCCCGTAAATGGGGGACACAATCTCTGCTTTGACAAGACGTGCCAAGGAAACCGCCTCGCAGAACGCGCCGAGGTGGAGAAGTGAAAATGATTCAAATAAGGGCTTGGACGTAGTGTGATGTCACGCTATGGAATACATCACAGATTAGATTTGTGTTAATATTATTTTCTCTATGGCAATATGTGGAAACTTATTTTGCAGAGCCGGACACTACTCTTGGTGTTTACAATCTTTTATGAAGAACTTGGAGGAGGAACCCGCCTTGCAATGCCGAAGACAATCTGCGCGCCGGACTCATCGTCATTGAAGCCTGGTTCAGGGGCTACTGAGGGAGTCCTGGATTAGGGGGTGTCCGGATAGCCGGATTATACCTTCAGCCGGACTCCAGGACTATGAAGATACAAGATTGAAGACTTCGTCCCGTGTCCGGAAGGGACTTTCCTTGGTGTGGAAGGCAAGCTTGGCGATGCGGATATTTAGATCTCCTACCATTGTAACCGACTTTGTGTAACCCTAACCCTATCCAGTGTCTATATAAACCGAAGGGTTTTAGTCCGTAGGACAACAACTCCAACATACAACAATCATACCGTAGGCTAGCTTCTAGGGTTTAGCCTCCTTGATCTCGTGGTAGATCTACTCTTGTACTACCCATATCATCAATCTTAATCAAGCAGGACGTAGGGTTTTACCTCCATCAAGAGGGCCCGAACCTGGGTAAAACATTGTGTCCCTTGTCTCCTGTTACCATCCGCCTAAACGCACAGTTCGGGACCCCCTACCCGAGATCCGCCGGTTTTGACACCGACAATTACCCTTGAGGTAAAAGGTTGGGAGGCGAAACTATAAGCCCCTATCTTCCTCTGTGTCCGATTAAAACTCCATAACCACAAGTATTGCCTGAGTGTTAGCAATTATGAAAGACTAAATGATAGTTGAGTATGTGGACTAGCTATTAAGCTCTGACATAGACTTTCTTATGTTATGATAAATTGCAATTGCTTCAATGACTGAGGTTATAGTTTGTTAGTTCTCAATAAAGTTTCTGATTCATACTTTTGCATTGTGAAGAGATTATTACTTGAGCATAAGAGATCATATGACAATATCTATTTATGTTGCTGTTATGAGAATAATCATGATGCCTTCATGTTCATATTTTATTTTTATCGACACTTCTGCCTCTAAACATGAGGACATATCTATCGTTATCATCTTCCGCTTGAGGACAAGTGAGATCTAAGCTGGGGGAAGTTGATACGTCCATTTTGCATCATGCTTTTATGTCAATATTTATTGCATTATGCGCTGTTATTACACATTATGTCACCATACTTATGCCTATTCTCTCTTATTTTACAAGGTTTACATGAAGATGGCGAATGCCGGCAGCTGGAATTCTGGGCTGGAAAAGAAGCAAATATTAGAGACCTATTCTGCGCAACTCCAAAAGTCCTGAAACTCCACGCATGTCAATTTTGGAAATAATAAAAAATATTGAGCGGAAGAAGTTCACCAGAGGGGGACCCGCCTGGCCACGAGGGTGGGGGGCGCGCCCTACCCCCCAGGGCGCGCCCCCTACCTCGTGGGCCCCCTGCTGGCTCTCCGATGGCCATCTTCTGCTATATGAGGTCTTTTGTCGAGGAAAAAATCATAAGCAACCTTTCGGGACGAAACTCTGCCGCCACAAGGCGGAACCTTGGCGGAACCAATCTAGGGCTCCGGCAGAACTATTCCGCCGGGGAAACTTCCCTCCGGGAGGGGGAAATCATCGCCATCGTCATCACCAACGCTCCTCTCATCGGGAGAGGGCAATCTCCATCAACATCTTCACCAGCACCATCTCCTCTCAAAACCCTAGTTCATCTCTTGTATCCAATTCTTGTCTCTAAGTCCGGGATTGGTACTAGTAGGTTGCTAGTAGTGTTGATTACTCCTTGTAGTTGATGCTAGTTGGTTTATTTGGTGGAAGATCGTATGTTCAGATCCTTTATGCATATTAATACCCCTCTGATTATGAACATGAATATGCTTTGTGAGTAGTTACATTTGTTCTTGAGGACAAGGGAGAAGTGTAGCTATTAGTAGTCATGTGAATTTGGTATTCATTCGATATTTTGATGAGATGTATGTTGTCTAGCCTCTAGTGGTGTTATGTGAACGTCGAACATATAACACTTCACCATTATTTGGGCCTAGAGGAAGGCATTGGGAAGTAATAAGTAGATGATGGGTTGCTAGAGTGACAGAAGCTTAAACCCTAGTTTATGCGTTGCTACGTAAGGGGCTGATTTGGATCCATATGTTTCATGCTATGGTTAGGTTTACCTTAATACTTTTGTTGTAGTTGCAGATGCTTGCAATAGAGGTTAATCATAAGTGGGATGCTTGTTCAAGTAAGAACAGCACCCAAGCACCGGTCCACCCACATATCAAATTATCAAAGTACCGAACGTGAATCATATGAACGTGATGAAAACTAGCTTGACGATATTGCCATGTGTCCTCGGGAGTGCTTTTCCTTATATAAGAGTTTGTCCAGGCTTATCCTTTACTACAAAAAGGATTGGGCCACATTGCTGCACTTTATTTAATTTTGTTACTTGTTGCTCGTTACAAATTATCCTATCACAAAACTATCTGTTACCACTTATTTCAGTACTTGTAGAGAATACCTTGCTGAAAACTGCTTATCATTTCCTTCTGCTCCTCGTTGGGTTCGACACTCTTACTTATCGAAAGGACTACGATAGATCCCCTATACTTGTGGGTCATCAAGACTCTTTTCTGGCGCCGTTGCCGGGGAGTGAAGCGCCCTTGGTAGGTGGAATTTGGTAAGGAAAAAATTATAAAGTGTGCTGAAATTTACTGTCACTTGTTACTATGAAAAGTAATCCTCTGAGGGGCTTGTTCGGGGTATCTTCACCCCGACCAATAGAGCAAAGAATTGCTCCTCAACCTACTGAACCTACTGAAAATGAAATTATTCCCTTTGAAGTTCCTTCGGGTATGTTAGAAAAATTGCTAGATAATCCGTTTACAGGAGATGGAAAACCTTATACACAGAATCTTAGCAGCAGCACGGTCTAAAAACAGGCGCTACTGCTAATTAGCAGCAACGAGCTTTAGAAAAGAGCGCTGCTAATGACTGAGTAGCAGTAGCGCTCTAGGTGAAAAGAACGCTACTACTATAATTGCCACGGTGTTGCCTCCAGGCTAGATATAGTAGTAGCGCCCTTCCCGTGGACGCACTACTGCTAAAGAACTTAGTAGCAAGGGTTTTGCACAAAACTCGCTACTGCTAAGTATGACCGCAACTAATTAAGTTTAGTCCCATACTGCTAAGCGAACAAGGTGTTTACCACCTTAAATATGTTGCCTCTCAACCTATCTCGAGCACTTGGTCTTCATTGAACTATATGTGTATGATTTGTGGTTGCAATATGAATCCTCGCTTGTACCTATACAGGTACAGTGAGGATTCATGTTGACTATTTAGTTTATACACAAAAAGATCAATGATGACCAATGTATATTTTTGATGTTTTTACTAAACAAAAGAAATAACTGCTTCCATTAGCAGTAGCGGTTTTCCCTAAAACGCGCTGTAGATAAGTTAGCTATAGCGCGTTTACTGTACGTTCGCTACTGCTAGTTCGAGTTAACCACCCCCCGCATCAAAATTTCGCTAAGTCCTCCTTTCCCCCCACCGGCCTGTTCCCCTACTCCCTGTCGCCACCGCCCGAGCCCGAGCGCGCCTGCCCTCACCACCGCCGCCCGACCTCAACCTCACCGCCGCCGCTCTCGACCACACTGTCGCCGCCCTCGACCTCACCGCCGCCGCCCTCGACCGAGCGCACCGCCCTCGACAGAGCCCACCGCCCAGGACCGCCGCCCTCCCGATCCCAAGCCTGCCCTCGCCGCCCCTCCATCGCCGAGCACCTCCCCGCCATCGTCTCTCCCTCTGTAAGCCCCCCACCCCTCCCCCACCCCCTCTCTCTTTGCTTAGTTAGTAGATGATTTTAGTAGTAGTAGATGTTAATTTAGGGTTCATAGATAATGATTTTTATAAGCAGTGGATATTAATTACTAGTAGTGATGGTAAACTAGTTGTATAATTAGCAGTAGTACATGTTAATTAGTAGTTGATGTAGTAGTTAGATGTTAATTAGTAGTAGTAGATGTGCTAGTTTCTTTCTATTTATAGTAAGTTTATATTTAGTAAGAACTATTTGAATTAATATAACTAGTTTAGTTTTAGTTGAACTAGTTAAGTTTTAGTTGAACTAGTATAGTAAGTAAATTAATAACTAGTTGAACTACTTCATTTTTAGAAAGAACTAGTTTTTTTCTTTTTATACTAAGTTTATGTTTAGTAATAACTAGTTGAATTGATATAACTAGTTGAATTAATAGAACTAGTTGAACATGCCATATTTGGTGTTATTTTTTAGTTTAAGCAATTATTTCATGTTTTGGTTACACCTCCGAGTGGCCTATGTTTTGCCGGAGTGTTGATTAATTTCCATTCCGCCAAATTTCAGGCGCTCGATATGTCCTTTTTAGCAAAGGTCATGCCGGATTTTTCCGTGAATTCTGCCATGACTTGTGCTAGAATATGTACAAGTTTAATCTTTGAATTATGAACGTAGGAAATGTCGTACTCGGACGATGACAGTCTCCCGGGGGAGTGCAGCTGGTGCCACGATGATCGAGGTATGTGCGACAGGTTCGTTCAACTGAATGAAGATCGGCGCTTCAGCATTAAGCTCGAGGAGACCTTCGATGTTGAAATGGTACGCAACAACGACAAGTGTGTGTTTTCGTAATTAAGCATGACTTCAACTATTTCAATGTCTAATTTTCATCTTTTACAATTCGACTAGCTTATCCCATGCCATGCAAGACGCTATGTCTTGGAGAGGATGGGTTTTGAAGACCATGAAAATTTTCAAACAAAGAAAATACACCTAAGGACCCATCATGATATCTATTTTGAAGTAAATCTGTACAATTCTCAGAGCGTAACCCATTTTGGTTGCCAAAATTGGGAAGCACTTTGCAAAATGTATGGTTTTTATGAGGGTATGATTGTCACCATGGATCTTGGTGATCCTGACATCGAGCAAGACAATATGGACATTTGGGTCCTTGTTGATACGCTTCCTATTCTACCGCGATGTGAGTTTCTCAAACATAGTTATTAACTAATTTATATTGTTTATTTCAAAATAGTTGACAGCTTATTTCCATTGACAGCTTATTTTGAATCTTCAAAGAATGTGCAGAAGATGGTAGACAAAACCCACTACACTGATGGCTCCGAATTAACTTATAAGGAGAAAAATCATCTGATTGCTTATTGTACTTTTTTTTGAGAATTACAATGCCTATTATCAAACTCCTCCAAATTATGGTGAATACGTGCCACTAGTGCACGTGTTGAACCACGATAACTTCTATGGAGATACCCTGGTAAGATATTTTACTATTACGACATACATGCATCATTTGCATTCTTCTAAAAGTAGTACATCATTGCTAACTACGAATTTATTAATATGTTTTTCAACAGAAAATCCCGATGGATTGTGTGCCTCATCTGATGTATTACAATGGTCGCCTTCAAGTTCTGAACCTACAGCCAGGTCACCCTACGGATCTCACCTGTGCATATCAAATTTCTAAAACCGGTGAACACATGCTAATCAAAGAGTGGAAAAAATGTTTGGACATTCGTAAGGAGGTTCATGGAAGCAACACTAAGCGAAAGGCAAGAATTGGAGACAGGATAATCTGCATTCTCCATAATGGAGAGCCAGGGGCTATCTTGTTTTTTGCTATTTTACCTTAGAGAATATAGTAGGTCCTAAGAGAATGTAGTAGGTCCTATGAGGTACAATATGTTTATTATGTGATACAATGTGTTAGAGTTGAAGATGTGAGGAGTACTTGTGATTACGACTAGTGACCAATGATATGATGATGATGATGATGATAAGTTGTTAATGATATGATGATGATATTTATTATATCATTGGGTGAAAGAACCGTGGATTAGTTTCAAGTGGATGTACGTCCACTTGAAACTAGTCCACACGGTTCTTTCACCCCGTGATGTAATAACTCATTATGATGTAAAAACAATTTGTAAATTCCTGTTGTATGAAAACTTGTGTAAAGGTGTACGAATACAACATGAAATAAAAAAGAAATAAAATACGAAATAATAGTAGCAGCGCGGGCAGAGAGAAGCGCTACTACTAATTACCAGCAGCACTCCTCCTTGAACTCGCTACTACTAAGTCGATTTAGCAGTAGCGTGGGTGGAAGCACGCTACTGCTATTCGTTAGCTGTAGCGCGTTATCAGTAGCGCACCACCCCGCGCTACTGATAGGTCTAAAACCCGCGCTGCTGCTAGCCTTTTCCCTAGTAGTGAGTTGTCATTTGATTAACGGGATCACATCATTAGGAGAATCATGTGATTGACTTGACCCATTCCGTTAGCTTAGCACTTGATCGTTTAGTATGTTGCTATTGCTTTCTTCATGACTTATACATGTTCCTATGACTATGAGATTATGCAACTCCCGTTTACCGGAGGAACACTTTGTGTGCTACCAAACGTCACAACGTAATTGGGTGATTATAAAGGTGCTCTACAGGTGTCTCCGAAGGTACTTGTTGGGTTGGCGTATTTTGAGATTAGGATTTGTCACTCCAATTGTCGGAGAGGTATCTCTGGGCCCACTCGGTAATACACATCATTATTAGCCTTGCAAGCATTACAACTAATGAGTTAGTTGATGTATTACGGAACGAGTAAAGAGACTTGCCGGTAACGACATTGAACTAGGTATGGAGATATCGACGATCGAATCTCGGGCAAGTAACATACCGATGACAAAGGGAACAACGTATGTTGTTATGCGGTTTGACCGATAAAGATCTTCGTAGAATATGTCGGAGCCAATATGAGCATCCAGGTTCCGCTATTGGTTATTGATCAGAGACATGTCTCGGTCATGTCTACATAGTTCTCGAACCCGTAGGGTCCGCACGCTTAAAGTTCGATGACGGTTATATTATGAGTTTATGTGTTTTGATGTACCGAAGGTTGTTCGGAGTCCCGGATGTGATCATGGACATCACGAGGATTCTCAAAATGGTCGAGACATAAAGATTGATATATTGGATGACTATGTTCGGACACCGGAATGGTTTCGGGGAGTATCACGCATATACCGGAGTACCTGGGGGTTACCGGAACCCCCCGGGGAGACTAATGGGCCTATTGGGCCCTAGTGGCGAAGAGGAGGGGTGGCCAAGGGGCAGACACGCGCCCCTCCCTCCAGTCCGAATTGGATAAGGAGGGGGGCGGCACCCCCCCTTTGCTTTCCCCCCTCTCTCCTTCCCTCTCCTCTCCTACTCCCACATGGAAGGGGGGAGTCCTACTCCCGGTGGGAGTAGGACTCCTCATGGGGCGCGCCAAGGGTAGCCGGCCCCCTCCCCCTCCTCCACTCCTTTATATACGGGGAGGGAGGCACCCCTTGGAGACACGACAATTGATCCCTTGGATCTCTTAGCCATGTGCGGTGCCCCCACCACCATAATACACCTCGATAATATCATAGCGGTGCTTAGGTGAAGCCCTGCGTCAGTAGAACATCATCATCGTCACCACGCCGTCGTGCTAACAGAACTCTCTCTCAAAGCTCGGCTGAATCGGAGTTTGAGGGACGTCATCGAGTTGAACGTGTGCTGAACTCGGAGGTGTCATGCATTCGGTACTTGATCGGTCGGACCGTGAAGACGTACGACTACATCAACCACGTTGTGCTAACGCTTCTGCTTTCGGTCTACGAGGGTACGTAGACACACTCTCCCCTCTCGCTGCTATGCATCACCATGATCTTGCGTGTGCGTAGGAATTTTTTTGAAATTACTACGTTCCCCAACAGGTTTCACTAGTGGCTTCTCTCATGATAGCATGTATTACGGTGGGTGAACAAATTGCTGCCAAGCAATTGATAGAAAAGCGCATAATTATGATGATATCTCAGGCAATGATCACGAATATAGGCATCACGTCCGTTTCAAGTAGACCGAAATGATTCTGCATCTACTACTATTACTCCACACATCGACCGCTATCCAGCATGTATCGAGAGCATTAAGTTCATAAGAACGGAGTAACACTTTAAGCAAGATGACATGATGTAGAGGGATAAACTCAAGCAATATGATATAAACCCCATCTTTTTATCCTCGATGGAAACAATACAATACGTGTCGGTTCCCCTTCTGTCACTGGGATCGAGTACTACAAGATTGAACCCAAAGCTAAGCACTTCTCCCATTGCAAGAAAGATCAATCTAGTAGGCTAAACTAAACCAATAATTCGAAGAGACTTGCAAAGATATCAAATCATGCATATAAGAATTTAGACAAGAACCAAATAATATTTATAGATAATCAAGTTCATAAACCCACAATTCATCGGATCTCGACAAACACACCGCAAAAGAGTATTTCATCGAATATATCTCCAAGAACATCGAGGAGAACTTTGTATTGAGAACCAAAGAGAGAGAAGAAGCCATCTAGCTAATAACTATGGACCCGAAGGTCTGTCGTAAACTACTCACACATCATCGGAGAGGCTATGGTGTTGATGTAGAAGTCCTCCGTGATCGAATCCCCCTCCTGCAAATTGCCGGAAAAGGCCCCAAGATGGGATCTCACGGCGGCGGTGGAAAAGTGGTTTTGTGGCTCCGCTGGATGTTTTCAGGGTATAAGAGTATATATAGGCGAAAGAAGTAGGTCGGTGGAGCTACAAGGGGCCCACGAGGGTGGGGGCGCGCCCTCCTGCCTCGTGGCCGCCTCGTTGCGTCTCTGACTTCCACTCTGAGTCTCCTGGATTGCGTTTGTTCCAAGAAAGATCCTCGCGAAGGTTTCGTTCCGATTCCGTTTGATATTCCTTTTCTGCGAAACACTGAAATAGGCAAAAAAACAATTTGCACTAGGCCTTCGGTTAATAGGTTAGTCCCGAAAAACAATATAATGGAGCATATTAAAGCCCATTAAACATCCAAAACAGATAATATAATAGCATGGAACAATAAAAAATTATAGATACGTTGCAGGCGTATCAAGCATCCACAAGCTTAATTCCTGCTCATCCTCGAGTAGGTAAATGATAAAAACATAATTTTTGATATGGAATGCTACCTAAGATAATTTTCAATGTAATTCTCTTTATTGTGGCATGAATGTTTAGATCCAAAAGATTCAAGACAAAAGTTTAATATTGACATAAAATAATAATACTTCAAGCATGCTAACCAAGCAATTATGTCTTATCAAAATAACATAGCCAAAGAAAGCTCATCCCTACAAAATCATATAGTTTTCCCATGCTTCATTTTCGTCATACAAAATGCTCCCATCATGCACAACCCCGATGACAAGCCAAGCAATTGTTTCATACTTAGCCTTTTCAAACTTTTTCAACTTTCACGCAATATATGAGTGCGAGCCATGGACATAGCACTTTGGGTGGAATAGAATATGATGATGGAGGTTGTGTGGTGAAGACAAAAAAGAAGAAAGTCTCACATTGACACGGCTAATCAACGGGCTATGGATATGCCCATCAATTGATGTTAATGCGAGGAGTAGGGATTGCCATGCAACGGATGCACTAGAGCTATAAATATATGAAAGCTCAACAAAAGAAACTAAGTGGGTGTGCATCCAACTTTCTTGCTCACGAAGACCTAGGGCATTTTGAGGAAGCCCATCATTGGAATATACAAGCCAAGTTCTATAATAAAAAAATTCCCACTAGTATATGAAAGTGACAAAATAAGAGACTCTCTATCATGAAGATCATGGTGCTACTTTGAAGCACAAGTGTGGAAAAAGGATAGTAACATTGCCCCTTCTCTCTTTTCCTCTCATTTTGGCCTTCTCTTTTTTTTATGGCCTCTTTTTTTTCGTCCGGAGTCTCATCCCGACTTGTGGGGGAATCATAGTCTCCATCATCCTTTCCTCACATGGGACAATGCTCTAATAATGAAGATCATCACACTTTTATTTACTTACAACTCAAGAATTACAACTCGATACTTAGAACAAAATATGACTCTATGTGAATGCCTCCAGCGGTGTAACGAGATGTGCAATGAATCAAGAGTGACATGTATGGAAGAATTATGAAGGTGGCTTTTGCCACAAATACGATGTCAACTACATGATCATGCAAAGCAATATTTCAATGATGGAGCGTCTCATAATAAACGGAAAGGTGGAAAGTTGCATGATAATATATCTCGGAATGGCTATGGAAATGCCATAATAGGTAGGTAAGGTGGCTGTTTTGAGGAAAATATAAGGAGGCTTATGTCTGATAGAGCGTATCACATCACGGGGTTTGGATGCATCGGCGAAGTTTGCACCAACTCTCGAGGTGAGAAAGGGCAATGGACGGTACCGAAGAGGCTAGCAATGATGGAAGGGTGAGAGTGCGTATAATCCATGGACTCAACATTAGTCATAAAGAACTCACATACTTATTGCAAAAATCTACAAGTCATCAAAACGAAGCACTACGCGCATGCTCCTAGGGGGATAGATTGGTAGGAAAAGACCATCTCTCGTCCCAAACCGCCACTCATAAGGAACGCAATCAAAGAACACCTCATGCTTCAAATTTGTCACACAACGTTTATCATACGTGCATGCTACGGGACTTGCAAGCCTCAACACAAGTATTTCTCAATTCCACAATTACTCAACTAGCACGACTCTAATATTATCATCTTTATAATTGAAACAATTATCAAGTATCAAACTTCTCATAGTATTTAATGCACTCTATATGAAAGTTTTTACTATACCCATTTTGGATGCCTATCATATTAGGACTAATTTTATAGCCAAAGCAAATTACCATGCTGTTCTAAAAGACTCTCAAAATAATATAAGTGAAGCATGAGAGATCAATAATTTCTGTAAAATAAAACCACCACTGTGCTCTAAAAAGGTATAAGTGAAGCACTAGAGCAAAATTATCTAGCTCAAAAGATATAAGTGAAGCACATAGAGTATTCTAATAAATTCCGATTCATGTGTGTCTCTCCCAAAAGGTGTGTACAGAAAGGATGATTGTGGTAAACTAAAAAGAAAATAATCAAATCATACAAGACGCTCCAAGCAAAATACATATCATGTGGTGAATAAAAATATAGCCTCAAGTAAAGTTACCGATAAACGAAGACGAAAGAGGGGATGCCTTCAGGGGCATCCTGAAGATTAGGCTTTTGGTTGTCCTTGAATTTCACCTTGGGGTGCCTTGGGCATCCCCAAGATTAGGATCTTGCCACTCCTTATTCCAAAATCCATCAAATCTTTACCCAAAAACTTGAAAACTTCACAACACAGAACTCAAACAGAAAATCTCATGAGCTCCGTTAGTATAAGAAAACAAATCACCACTTTAAGGTACTGTAATGAACTCATTCTTTATTTACATTGGTGTTAAACCTACTGTATTACAACTTATCAATGGTTCATACCCCCGAAACTAGCCATAGATTCATCAAAATAAGCAAACAACACACGAAAAACAGAATCTGTCAAAAACAGAACAGTCTGTAGCAATCTGTATCAAACGTATACTTCTGTAACTCCAACAATTCTACTAAATTCGGACGACCAGGGAAATTTGTATATTAATCTACTGCAAAAGGAATCCAGGCAAAATCTCTTTTCTATGATTTATTAAAATTATTTTCGTGAGCATAAAGTTTCTGTCTTTTTCAGCAAGATCAAACAACTCTCATCCAACAAGATCCTAAAGGATTTACTTGGCACAAACACTAATTAAAACATAAAAACACAATAATAACAGTAGCATGATGAATTATTTATTACTAAACAGGAGCAAAAAGCAAAGAACAAAAATAAAATTGGCTTACCTCCCAACAAGCGCTATCGTTTAACGCCCCTAGCTAGGCATCTATAATTTTAATGATACTCACATGAAAGATAGCAATTGAAACACGAAGGGGGCATCATGAGGCATATGAAAATCACATCTAAGTCTAACATACTTCCTATGCATAGGCATTATATAAGCAAACAAATTACCAAGACAAGCAAAAACTAGCATATGCAAGGAAGGAGAAAGAAACAATAGCAATCTCAACATAACGAGAGGTAATTTAGTGACACAAAAATTTCTACAACCATATTTTCTTCTCTCATAATAATTACATGTAGGATCATAATCAAATTCAACAATATAGCTATCACGTAACATTTTCTCTTCATGATCGATATGCATGCAAACTTGACACTCTTCCAAAATAGTGGGGTTATCATAAAATAAAGTCATGACCTCTCCGTACCCACTTTTATCTTCATAACATTGAACGTTATCCAAATATGTGGGATCTAAAGTTGACACTCCTGCAAACCCACTTTCAATATTATTGCAAACATTATTATCAATCTCATATTCATCATGGGGCTTCAAATTTTTTTCAAGATCATAAGAAGAATCACCCCAATCATGATCATTGAAACAAGTAGTAGACATAGCAAAATTGGCATCCCCAAGCTTGAGGTTTTGCATATCATTAACACAATTGACATTAAGAGAATTTATAATCACATCATTGCAATCATGCTTTTCAGTCAAGGAGCTATCATGAATTACTTCATAAATTTCTTGATCACAATTTTTAGATTCATGAATTTCAAGCAAAACTTCATAAAGATAATCTAGTGCACTCAACTCACTAGCAATAGGTTCATCATAATTGGATCTCATAAAGAGATTAGCGAGTGGATGAGGATCCATAAACTTTTAGCAAGCGAAGATGCAAGCAAAAAGAAGACACATGGTAACACAAGATCGAACGGAAGAAGGGCGAAAGAAAAGGGCAAAGGTGAAGTGGGGGAGAGGAAAACAAGAGGCGGATGACAAATAATGTAATGTGAGGGATAAGAGTTTGTGATGGGTACTTGGTATGTCTTGACTTGAGCGTAGATCTCCCCGGCAGCGGCGCCAGAAATCCTTCTTGCTACCTCTTGAGCATGCGTTGGTTTTCCCTTGAAGAGGAAAGGGTGATGCAGCAAAGTAGGGTAAGTATTTCCCTCAGTTTTTTAGAACCAAGGTATCAATCTAGTAGGAGACTACACACGAGTCACCTAGTACCTGCACAAACAATCAAGAACCTTGCAACAAACGCGATAAAGGGTTGTCAATCCCTTCACGACCACATGCAAAAGTGAGATCTGATAAAGATAATAAGATGTATATATTTGGCTTTTTTGTTGTATAGATTGGAAAATAAAGATTGCAAAGTAAATAGTAAACTAGAATTGTAGATCGGGAACTTATATGATGTAAAGGAGACCCGGGGGCCGTAGGTTTCACTAGTGTCTTCTCTCATGATAGCATGCATTGCGGTGGGTGAACAAATTACTGTCGTGCAATTGATAGAAATGCACATAGTTATGATGATATCTAAGGCAATGATCATGAATATAGGCATCACGTCCATGTCAAGTAGACCGAAACGATTCTGCATCTACTACTATTACTCCACACATCGACCGATATCCAGCATGCATCTAGAGTATTAAGTTCATAAGAACGGAGTAACGCTTTACGCAAGATGACATGATGTAGAGGGATAAACTCAAGCAATATGATATAAACCCCATCTTTTTATCCTCGATGGCAACAATACAATACGTGTCGGTTCCCCTTCTGTCACTGGGATCGAGCACCGCAAGATTGAACCCAAAGCTAAGCACTTCTCCCATTGCAAGAGAGATCAATCTAGTAGGCCAAACTAAACCGATAATTCGAAGAGACTTGCAAAGATATCAAATCATGCATATAATAATTCAGAGAAGAACCAAATAATATTCATAGATAATCAAGTTCATAAACCCACAATTCATCGGATCTTGGCAAACACACTGCAAAAGTGTATTACATCGAATAGATCTCCAAGGACATCAAGGAGAACTTTGTATTGAGAACCAAAGAGAGAGAGAAGAAGCCATCTAGCTAATAACTATGGACCCGAAGGTCTGTGGTAAACTACTCACACATCATCAGAGAGGCTATGGTGATGATGTAAAAGCCCTCCGTGATTGAATCCCCCTCCGGCAGATTGCCGGAAAAGGCCCCAAGATGGGATCTCACGGGTACAAAAGGTTGCGGCGATGGAAAAGTGGTTTCATGGATCCCCTGAATGTTTTCAGGGTATAAGAGTATATATAGGCGAAAGAAGTAGGTCGGCGGAGCTACGAGGGGCCCACGAGGGTGGGGGCGCGCCTACCCCCTGGGCGCGCCCTCCTACCTCATGGCCGCCTCATTGCATCTCTGACTTCCACTCCAAGTCTCCTGGATTGTGTTTGTTCCAAGAAAGATCCACGCAAAAGTTTCGTTCCGTTTGGATTCCGTTTGATATTCCTTTTCTGCAAAACACTGAAATAGGCAAAGAAACAGCAATTTCCACTGGGCCTTGGGTTAATAGGTTAGTCCCAAAAATAATATAAAAAAGCATATTAAAGCCCATTAAACTTCCAAAACAGATAATATAATAGCATGGAACAATAAAAATTATAGATACGTTGGAGAAGTATCAGCCTCTTCATCGGCAATATACGGGGCGCAGCCATCCTGACTTTGGGTCTCGTCAGGATCGTAGGCATGGCCATGCTGACCCTCGTAGATCACATCCTCCATGAACTGGTTGTAGAAGGGGTCATCGACCGTTGGCGTTGGTGTTGGCATTCCGCCGAACAGGACACGGGGGGGGGGGGGACGCCATGGTGCCCGTAAACGGTGGTCGTGCTTGCTTTCTTTGCATCTCCACGGACGGTCGGTTGCCGCCGCTGGACCCCGGCGTGACATTGAGGTCGATGACGGCCGAGGGACCTGGGTTTGACGGCGCGGTCACGCCAACGTCCGGCGACCCCGAAAAACGGGTCTGGCCGTCGTGCCTTGGCGGGGGAGCACCTGGCGACATAGGCTGGTCCGCGACATTGGCGACTGGCAGTACGGACGCCTGGCAACCGAGGAGCCTGTGCTCACAGGGCCGACAACCGCCGCAGAGAAACCCGCCGGTCGATAAATGCCATGGATGAGGAGGGCGTGCGCTTTGTTGACGATTGCCTCCTTCTCCTCGACCTCGGCCATGCGCAGCAAAGCCTCCATCGCATCGCGCTCGGCGGCGAACTTGGCCGCGGCCGCATTGCCCTTGACGACCGCCCTCCGGTTCCTCCTGTTCGCCGATTCCGCGTCCAACTTGGCGAGCTCCTTCGGCGTTCATTCCGACCGCGGCTTCCTTGTAGCCTTGGCCGCCTTCTTCTTGACCTTTCCGGGCGGGGCAATGGCCAGGCCTCCAGAATTCGGCTGGGTGTCGGCTATGGACGAGGGAGAGAGGGGCGTGGGAGGGTTTAGGGGGAAATGGCGCCAAATGGGGCATGCGGGGGGGGGGGGATGTGATGAAGCTATGTACCTAGGGTAGGGTCATAGGCCTGTCCAAGATACCTTCCCCAAGGAAATCACCCTAAAACCAGAGCATTCGAAGAAGAATCATCATCCACTCGAGCATGGAGAGTTCCACTCGGAAGACTCGAAGTCACTCGACCATGGAGACTGTCACTCGACCGCCATAAGATCTAAAGCCACTCCGTACTACAACGGTCGGACATTACGTCATAGCTTTAATGGTCATTATGTCTCTTTATTGCTAGCGTTACCAGTAAGGCCCCCCTCTTGATGTACCTTAAATCCCTTGTAACGTGGGCTGGCTGGGGTCCTAGCGCACTCTATATAAGCCACCCCCTCCACATGCACAAGGGTTCGCACCCCCTGTAACACACACGCATATAACCCAGTCGATCGCCTTCGGGCACCGAGAGGTAGGGCTGTTACTTCCTCCGAGAAGGGCCTGAACTCGTAAAACTCGTGCGTACAACTTCTCCATAGCTAGGATCTTGCCTCTACATCCCTACCCCCTATTCTACTGTCAGAATTAGAACCACAACTGTTGGCGCCCACTTTGGGGTAGGTGTCTTAGCGACTTGTTGGAGAAGTTGCAATTTTTCTGATCCCCATCAGCATGGTTTCAGGTGGAGGATTGGCCGAGGGCCGCGAGATCCATCTCGGCACGCTCGTGTTCGTCGCCGACGACTCCACTTGGCTCCAAGAGGCTCCACTTGACGTCGAGGCGCTCCCCATCGGCGGGGCAACACACTTTCGCGCGTGCGTCCGCAGCGTCCTCTTGCGGCAGCCGTCGACCCAGTATAGGTTGGCTCCTGTGGCGTCTTCACTCCCTGCTGCCCGTCGGCGCAAGCGTTCCGGTCGGTCGAGGCTCCAGCAGTGGGTGAGGCACGCGGTGGCTCGGCAGTCGACCACCCCCCAAGTCACGGTAATCGAGCCTGACGAAACTCTCTACGGCCTGTTCGACTGGCTTAGTTGAGACTGCATCCAAGTGCGACAGCAGTGACCCCGCGGCGGAAGTCCTGATGGTCAACGGACTGCGCAGTCCTCCTGGCTTCCCCCGCGACGATGGTGGTGATGGAGGAGGCGATCCGTCGCATTTCCATGAGGAGTACCGCCCCGAGCCCCTCTCTTCGCAGCAGAGGGAAGAGCTTTGCCGTTGTAATATGGGTGCACTTCACACTCCTATCGTTGGAGAAACCCCCGAGGCCCGGGCCTTGGAGGAGGCGCGCCTGGCCAACTTGGCTGAGCGCACTCGACCGGAGAACCTTCAGCACGCACTCGACGAGCGTGCTCGGCAGCGAGTTCTTGAGTCCAGTCGACGACAACTTTTTCCGCCTCCAACCCAGGTATATCGAACTCCGATCCAGAATCTCACAGCTGCTGCCCGAATAGCAGAGTCAATTCAGGAGGCTGGTAGAGGTTTGATGCAGATCCGGGCTTTGCTCCGGGCGGCGGGGGAGCAGAACACAACAGTGTCACTATCTCGGAATAGGATTCATAGTAGATCTGTAATTGCAGACACAGTTCAGTCGGCTTACAGCCCAAGATCACCTCCAAGGCATGAGGGACGTGGAGATCGACAGGATCAGTACAGAAACCGTGAGCAGTATGATCATCGTCGAGTACCCACGCCTCCACCAAGGAGTGGGTCATACGCACCTCAGCAACACGATGACAGATGCCCTCACAGTGGTGGGCGAAGGATTCCAGTCGACCCCCAGGAGCCGGGCTTTGACGCGAGATCCATTCTCGTTCAAGGTCTGGTTGAGAGGAACAGGGCACACAGAGATGGCCACGATAGAGAGTATTCGACCGGCAGCAAAGTGCATGTTTCAGGTCCCGAGTGTTTCAGCAGAGCCATCAGAGCAGCAGTGATTCCTCCCAACTTCAGGTTGGCGACTGGAGTCAGCAAGTTCACTGGTGAGTCCAAGCCTGACACTTGGCTTGAGGACTACCGAGTGGCTATGCAGATTGGTGGTGGCAATGATGAAGTGGCCATGAAGCACCTTCCTCTGATGTTGGAGGGCTCATCGAGAGCGTGGTTGAATCAGTTAGCGCCCGACAGCATTTATAGTTGGGAAGAGCTTGCTCGAGTGTTTGTCAGAACATTTGAAGGTACATGCAAATGGCCAACAGGGCTAACAGAGCTGCAATATTGTGTGCAGAAGCCGAATGAAACTTTGAGAGATTATATCTAGAGATGGATCACGTTGCACCACACGGTGGAGAATGTGTCAGATCACCAAGCAGTTTGTGCCTTCAAGGAAGGTGTCAAGTATCGAGAATTGAATCTGAAGTTCGGTCGGACCGGAGATATGTCTCTGAGTCGAATGATGGAAATTGCCACCAAGTATGCTAATGGTGAAGAGGAGGATCGGCTCCGGAGTGGCAAGCACAAAACAATCGCCCACGAAATCGGAGGAGGGAACTCCAGTCGGAAGCAGAAGCGCAAAGCCGAGCCAACTGCTCCCGGAGAAGCCTTAGCCGTGACTCAAGGAAAGTTCAAGGGGAAGCCCAAAGGGCCATGGAACCCCAAGAAAGTAAAAGATCAAGATGGAAATGATGTGTTGGATTTACCATGCCACATTCACACCAAAAAAGATGAGGAGGGTAATCTCATTTACCCGAAACATACCACTCGACGGTGTCGGCTCCTAATCCAGCAGTTCCGAGAGAAACAACCCAAAGAGAAGGAGAAAGAGTCGGACAAATTTGAGGATAAGGAAGAGGACGATGATGGTTACCCCCACGTCAATTCCACTGATGATTTTTGCTGATGTTGAGAACAAAAGTCGATTGAAAGTCATCAACAGAGAAGTGAACATGGTCACTCCGGCGACACCCAGTTATTTGAAGTGTTCTAAGACTGCCATTACATTCGACCAGTCTGATCACCCAGCGCACATAGCCACCCCTGGGAGGCAAGCGTTGGTGGTCGACCCAGTCGTCGAAGGCACTCGCTTGACTAAGGTTCTGATGGATGGTGGCAGTGGCCTGAATATACTGTATGCGGAGACCTTGAAAGGAATGGGCATTCCGATGTCCAGACTCAGTGAAAGAAATATGAGTTTCCATGGAGTTATTCCTAGCAAGAAGGCTGAGTCACTCGGTCAGATCGCCCTCGATGTGGTTTTCGGTGATTCCAAGAATTACCGCAAAGAAAAGTTGACGTTTGAACTCGCGGATTTCCAGAGTGCTTATTATGCTATTCTGGACAGGCCGGCTTATGCACGTTTTATGGCTCGACCATGTTACGTGTACCTCAAATTGAAGATGCCTGGTCCTAAAGGAGTGATCACTATGACTGGCAATCGGAAGAAGGCAGAAGAGTGCTTCCAGAAGGGCTCAAAGATCGCTGGTGCACAAATGGCAGTAGTAGAATTGCAGGAATATCAAAAAAATGCAGATCCGAGTGATTTGTTGCGAGCTAAGAAACCTGCCACAGATTCTGCATTTCAGTCGTTTGGTGAAATGAAGCCGATTCATATCCACCCGACCGATCCAAATGCTGCTCTGACTCACATTTCGACAACACTCGACCCCAAATAGGAAGAAGCGCTCATCTAGTTCCTCCGTGAGAACTGGGACATCTTTGCATGGAAACCTTCTGACATGTCGGGTGTTACCAGGGGGCTGGCTGAGCACCGTTTGCGAGTCGACCCAAAAGTGAAACCAGTCAAAGAACATCTTTGACGGTCCGCCGTACAGAAGAGAAAAGCAATTGGTGAAGAAGTGGCTCGGCTCCTAGAAGCTGAGTTTATCCGAGAGATTTACCACTCCGAGTCGCTAGCCAATGTTGTCATGGTCCCCAAAAAGGACGACTCACTTCGCATGTGCATTGACTTCAAGCATATCAACCGGGCCTGCTCGAAAGATCATTTTCCTCTCCCCCGCATCGACCAAATAGTCGACTCGACTGCTGGGTGTGAGCGCTTGTCCTTTTTGGACGCCTATTCCGGATATCATCAGATCCGACTGCATGGACCCGATGAGATAAAAACAGCTTTCATTGGGTGCTTCTGTTATGTCACCATGCCATTCGGCCTGAAGAATGCTGGAGCCACATTCATGAGGATGATTCAGAAGTGTTTACTCACTCAAATCAGTCGGAATGTGGAAGCATACATGGATGACATTGTGGTCAAGTCACGTAAAGGTTCCGACCTACTGGCTTAGCTTGATGGAAATTTTGCCAACCTCAGAAGGTATGATATCAAGCTTAATCCATCAAAGTGCACATTCGGATTTCCGGGCGGAAAAGTACTCGGTTTCCTCGTTTCTGAACGGGAGATCGACGCTAACCCAGAGAAAGTTGGTGCCATTCTCCGAATGAAATGCCCTGTGCGTGTGCACGATGTCCAGAAGCTTACAGGTTGTTTGGCCGCCTTAAGTCGATTCATTTCTCGCCTCGGTGGAAAGACATTGCCTCTTTACCGACTAATGAAGAAGTCTGATAAGTTCGAGTGGACTCCTGAAGCTGATGCAACATTTGCAGAGCTCAAAGCCCTGCTTTCCACCCAGCCAGTGCTTGCTGCCCCAATCAGCAAAGAACCTTTACTGCTTTACATTGCAGCCACTGGACAAGTCATCAGTACAGTACTTACAGTCGAGCGGGAAGAAGAAGGAAAATCCTATAAGGTTCAGCGCCCAGTATATTATGTTTCTGAAGTTCTGACTCCGTCAAAGCAAAGATATCCACATTATCAGAAGCTTGTTTATGGGATTTATATGACCACAAAGAAGGTTGCACACTATTTCTCTAACCACTCTATTACAGTCGTCAGCGGCGCTCCATTAGCAAAGATTCTGAACAACAGAGATGCAACTGGTCGAGTGGCAAAGTGAGCGATTGAACTCCTTCCCTTGGATATCAAGTTTGAGGCAAAGAAAGCTATTAAGTCCCAAGCAATAGCAGTTTTCCTCGCCGAGTGGATCGAACGGCAACTGCCAATTCAAGTTCACTCAGAGCACTGGACCATGTTCTTTGATGGCTCCAAGATGCTGAATGGTTCCGGTGCTGGGGTGGTATTGGTATCCCCCCGAGAAGACAAGCTCAAATATGTTCTCCAGATTCACTTTGATTCCTCCAATAACGAAGCGGAATATGAAGCACTCTTATATGGGTTACGTATGGCCATTTCACTCGGTGTCCGTTGCCTCATGGTCTACGGCGACTCAGATTTGGTAGTCAATCAAGTGATGAAGGAGTGGGACGTCAGAAGCCCAGCTACGACTGGTTACTGTAATGAAGTGAGGAAGTTGGAAAAGAAGTTTGAGGGGTTAGAGCTCCATCATATACCCCGACTGAAAAATCAAGCAGCCGATGATTTGGCGAAGATAGGTTCCAAGAGGGAAGCCATTCCCGGCAATGTGTTTTTGGAACACATTCATACACCTTCAGTTCAAGAAGATCCTTTCACAGAAGAGCTCCCGCAGCCTAAGAGTGCCACACAGATCCGACTAAAGTCGAAGTCCCAGCCGTGGTCGACCTGATTATGGAAGTTTTGGTCATCACTCCCGACTGGAGAGTGCCATACATTGCGTATATCCTTATGAAGGAACTCCCAGAGGATGAAGAAGAGGACAGCTGTTCAGAGAAAGCGTAACCGGAGTCAGCCAGAAAGGTATAACACCAGAAGAAGGTCGAGTGATCCTCAACGACATCCACTCGGGGACCTGTGGCCACCATGCATCCTCTCGGACCATTGTGGCCAAAGCATACCGAGCTGGATTTTATTGGCCACGAGCAAATGAAATGGCGAAAGATATAGTCGACAAATGTGAAGGCTGCCAGTTTTACTCCAATATGTCCCACAAGCCTGCGTCAGCCCTGAAGACCATTCCACTCGTCTGGCCCTTTGCTGTTTGGGGATTGGATATGGTTGGACCCCTGAGGACTGGTAGGAGCGGCTTCACTCATGTGCTTGTAGCAGTCGACAAGTTTACCAAATGGATTGAAGCCAAGCCTATCAAGAATCTTGAAGCCAGTACTGCCATCAGCTTCATCAGAGAATTGACATTCAGATATGGAGTTCCGCACAACATCATCACTAACAACGGGTCGAACTTCGATTCTGATGTGTTCAGAGCCTTCTGTGCTTCCCAAGGCACACGAGTCGACTATGCTTCAGTCGCCCACCCCCAGTCGAATGGACAAGCGGAAAGAGCAAATGGCTTGATTCTCAAAGGACTGAAACCCCGACTAATCCGTGATCTCAAGCATGCACCAGGTGCCTGGGTCGATGAACTTCCATCAGTTCTTTGGGGATTGAGGACAACTCCCAATCGGTCGACTGGCCGAACTCCATTTTTCTTGGTCTATGGAGCTGAAGATGTTCTACCGAATGACTTGCTTCACAATGCCCCCCGAGTCGAGCTTTTCTCTGAAGATGAAGCAGAACAAGCCCGGCAGGACGCAGTCGATCTCCTAGAAGAGGAAAGAGAGATGGCCCTAATCCGGTCGACCATTTATCAGCAAGACTTGCGTCGATTCCACGCCAGAAACGTGAGGGGTCGAGCCTTTCAAGAGGGAGACTTGGTTCTTCGAGTGGATCAGCAGAAACCGCACAAGCTCGCCCCTGCTTGGGAAGGCCCCTTCATCGTCGTCAAAGTTCTCCACAATGGGGCATATCGTCTTTACAATGTCAAGCATCAGAAAGACGAGCCACGGGCTTGGAATGCAGAGCTATTCCGCCCCTTTTATACTTAAGTACTCATTCTGATGAGATGTAATAGGAAATACCTTTGTAGTTTGTTTATCAAAGACAAGAGCATTACAGTCCTCTTAAATGATTGTTGTTGCTTTTGTTTGCGTCTCAAATCCCCCAGTGGGTGACTTAGCTGCGAATCCATTTCGCTTAAGTTTGAAAAATCCTTGTCGAGTGAAGAGCAAGCCTCTCACTCGGGGGCTTAGTCGCGAATCCGTTTCGCCTAAGTTTGAAACATCCTACCGAGTGGTGAGCAAGCCTCTCACTTGGGGCTTAGTCGTGAATCTGTTTCGCCTAAGTTTGAAAAATCCTATCGAGTGGTGAGCAAGCCTCTCACTCGGGGGCTTAGCTGCAGTCCATTACTCGCCTAAGTTTGAAAAATCCTACCGAGTGGTGAGCAAGCCTCTCACTCGGGGGTTTAGCTGCAGTCCAATACTCGCCTAAGTTTGAAAAATCCTACCGAGTGGTGAGCAAGCCTCTCACTCGGGGGCTTAGCTGCAGTCCAGTACTCGCCTAAGTTTAAAAGATCCTACCGAGTGTTGAGCAACCCTCCCACTCGGAGGCTTAGCTGCAGTCCAGAACTCGCCTAAGTTTGAAAAATCCTACCGAGTGGTGAGCAACCCTCCCACTCGGGGGCTTAGCTGCAGTCCAGTACTTGCCTAAATTTGAAAAATCCTACCGAGTGGTGAGCAACCCTCCCACTCGGGGCTTAGCTGCGGTCCAATACTTGCCTAAGTTTGAAAAATCCTACCGAGTGGTGAGCAACCCTCCCACTCGGGGGCTTAGCTACAGTCCAGTACTCGCCTAAGTTCGAAAAATCCTACTGAGTGGTGAGCAACCATCCCACTCGGGGGCTTAGCTGCAGTCCAGTACTCGCCTAAGTTTGAAGCCCATCCCTATCCACAAGGACGACGAGGTGCAGTTCGACTGCAACCTTCTCATTCGGAGCTGCGCCACAAGTACAACGTGCGCTCCATCCCTATCCGCAAGGACGACGAGGTGTAGGTCGACTGCAACCTTCTCCTTCGGAGCTGCGCCACAAGTACAACGTGTGCTCCATCCCTTTCCACAAGGATGACGTGGTGTAGGTCGACTGCAACCTTCTCCTTCGGAGCTGCGTCACAAGTTCAACGTGCGCTCCATCCCTATCCGCAAGGACGACGAGGTGCAGGTCGACTGCAACCTGCTCCTTTGGAGCTGCGCCACAAGTACAACGTGTGCTCCATCCCTTTACGCAAGGACGACAAGGTGTAGGTCGACTGCAACCTTCTCCTTCGGAGCTGCGTCACAAGTTCAACGTGCGCTCCATCCCTATCCGCAAGGACGGCGAGGTGCAGATCGACTGCAACCTTCTCCTTCGGAGCTGCGCCACAAGTACAACGTGCGCTCAACCCTTATCTGCAAGGACGACGAGGTGCGGGTCGACTGGAGTATCCACCTCAGAGCTGCATCTCAAGCACAAAGATTATTCCGTGTGGAGAACAAATTCCACTCGAAGGCAAATGCAAGCATATTTAAAGATAAATCAAGTTCAGATAAACCCTAAAGTTCAAGACCACGGATCAAAGTACGCGGGCGTTCAGCCCGAAGGAGTTTAACGATTACAAAATCACTCGGCATTCCGAGGCAAATTCAGGGCAGCATATAAAAGTTTGTTCACTCCATAGGAGGAGGGCTGGCAGGCTCGACGAATTCGTCCAGGTCGATTCCGTCAGCAATCCGAGTGGCGGAGGCAATGAAGGTTTCCATGAAGGACAGGAAGTGATGCCTCTTGGTGTTAGCAACCTTGATCGCTGTCAGCTTCTCTTCCCGCACTTCCTGGCAGTGGACGCGAACCAGAGATAGAGCCACATCAGCGCCGCACCAGGCAGAGGACTTCTTCCATTCTTGAATTCGACTGGGAACTTCATTGAGCCGAGCCATTCGAGACTCGAGGTCATTCTGGAGCATTGCATGGGCCAGAGAGTTGTGTCGACCCGCGACATTGCAACTTTCAATCGTGAGAGATAATCAACAACACCAGCGATGCGAGATTCCAGGCGGAGCACGTTCATGGTAGCTTCATCCTTCACTTGAGAGTTGATGGGGTCCAAGCTTGGTTCAATTCGCCCGGTCTCTTCCTCGAAGTCCCGACAAAACTATGCTTGCACAGTTCAAGGGTGAGTCAATGGTTATATGTCGAGTCGACAGGAACAAACCAGTCGGATCAAAGAAAATTCCTTCAAGCATGACGAACAACTTCTTATCAAGGTTTCCCAGATAACTCTCTAGATCGTTCCTTCTGCGAGCAATGCTTTCCATCTTCTCGTTCAGATTGTCCTTGTCCTTCTTTAGGCGAGTTGCTTCCTTATTGGCTTCGTCCAGAGCAGCTTTTAGCTTGGCGTTTTCTTCCACCAATTTGCCGACTGAAGCCAATTTCTGTTCAGCTAGAGCGGTTTTCTCATCAGCTTTTTTCTGCGCGGCCGCCAGATCTTGATCCTTTTTCGCCAGAGCTTGGTTCAGTTTCTCTAGGATAAATAATGCTTGGTTCAGGAAAAGCAGAATGAAATCCGGTTCAAAGATAAATCAGTCGACAAGTCTTTCTTACCAGCGGCGTCATTCTTGGCTTTCTGCAGATCTGTCTTGGCCAACTCTAGATCGAGGTTGAGTTGAATCTGCTGCTTCTCCAGGTCAGCAAAACGAGCGCCAAGATCACAAGATTTCTGCAACCAAAGAACATGTCAGTCCACTTGGAGAGAAAAAAGGTTAAACTCAATAAATTCTAAGACTACTGCCGAATCAAACATCCAACAGTAGTCTCGGGGACTACACCCATTGGGTGCACTTGGCGTGCCCCCACTGGTCCAATTTTCACTCGACATGATCTGTCCAAGTTGAGTGCAAAAAAAGAAAGAAAGTTGCTCTTAGACCATAGTCGACTGGCCGCAGTCGACCACGGTCTCGGGGACTACACCCAGTGGGTACACTCAGCATGCCCCCACTGGTTCAGGTTCCACTCGTCATGGTCCGTCCAGGCCGAGTGAAGAAATTCCGATGCTCAGACCATAGTCGACTGCCCGCAGTCAATTATGGTCTCGGGGACTACACCCACTGGGTGCACTCAGCATGCCCCTACTCGTCAAAAGATTCAATCGACAACAACATTATCATCTCAAAGTGCGAGTCTGTTCAGTGACAAATCAAAACACCCAGTGGGTGTACAGATGCAAGGCGCAGACAGATGCAAAGGTTCTTGGAAAGAAAGTTTTCAGGTACCTTATCCTAATAGAACAAGCCAGAAGAGTCAGTCGACGATCTGCTAACCTGGACGTTGCTCTAGAGAGCGGAGCTGCATCATAGGCAGCTTGACTGGCTTCCCACACCATCTTCATCTTCTCCATCATAATGCCCGCCTGACGTATAGCCTCTTTTACAGCACCCACCTGGTCCTCTGGGACGTGATACGCAGCAAAAAGGATGGTGGGTCGACGGGAGTCTGTGCGGCTGACGCTGAAGGCTGAGCACTCGGCGGCGCTATGGCAAAGGAGACAGAAGTCCGATTGGCATCGCCGCCGTCCTGAATTACCGGTTCCACCACCGGCGTCGACTGAGGCATCTTGCCAGCGGACGTTTTCCTGTTTCTCCTCACCAAGGGCCTCTGTGGCTCGTCCTCCTCGTCGTCGGGGAGGTTAATGACGTTGAGAGGAGCTGTAAAAATTCAGTCGCCAAAAGATCATGTTTGATTGGTTATATCGCAGTTCAAACGACAAAGCAAAGACAAGATCGCAAAGAATATACCTGGGCGGGAGGTGACCGCATCTTCCATGTTCTCAACCTTGTTTCGGTAAGCAGAGGTCCCAGTGGTAGCGACACTGCTAGTTTCAAGATTCGATTGGTCAAAGCAAGGAAAAACAAACAACACAGAATTTCACGCAAAACTGAAGACACGTCACTTACGCAGAGGCGACAGGGATGTCGATTTTGATTCTGGGCAGCGCCTTTCGAGTCTTCTGCGGTACGACCTTGGATTGTTTCGGAGCCTTTTCAGTCGGCGCTGGAGAAGATGTCCGAGGACGCGTCGACGACTGCCTAGTCGGAACGGTTACCTTGTCGCGGGCACTTGCAGGATCATGAGTGAGCTTGGATCGCCTTTCCCTGCGGGGAGGTGAGTCGACCTCTTCTTCATCACTCGGATCATCGCTCTCCTCGTCCCCTTCACCGTCAGAATGGCACTCGCCGCTTTCACCTCCGCTCGCCTCTCCCTCTGGGTCCTGTTCCTGCTCCCCGTTGGGCATCGAGTACATCTCAGTCAGGGCCTAGAAGACAACAAGCAAGACAAAGTCAGTCGGTTGACTATGAACAGTTGCATGATAAATCAAGATAGCACTCGGCAATTCAGAGTTGGACCTTATCTGCTTCGTAAGATTGGTCAAGTGGAGGAATTCTCCTGGCTCCCCTGGGGTTATCTTTGTTGCCAGTAATACTCCTCAACCACCCCTCCAACGCAGCTTCGTCGACTTGTTCTGGATGGATCCGAGTGGTGTCATCAGTGCCCGAATACATCCACATCGGATGGTCACGAGCTTGAAGCAGTTGAATGTGTCGCCTCAGGAAGACCTCCAGCAGATCCATACCGGTTACCCCATCACGGACAAGTTAAACAACTCGATCGACCAGCACTCTCACTTGTGCCTTCTCCTCCGGGATCACCTACAAGGCGGAAGGCTTACCCACTCGGGCCATCGAAAAAGGGGGAAGTCCAGTCGACTGACCTGGAGTCGGCTGATCTTTGCAGTAGAACAAGGTTGACTGCCACCCTCGGACCGACTCGGGAAGGATCATGGCGGGGAAGGAACTTTTACCCCTCATCTGAATCCCGAGATCCCCACACATCTAGATCACTTTTGTCTTCTCGTCACTCGGATTGGCCTTTTTGACTGACTGGGAGCGGCACGTGAAGATGTGCTTGAAGAGGCCCCAGTGGGGCCGGTAACCCAAGAAATTCTCCCACAGAGACACGTAAGCAACAAGATACACGATGGTGTTTGGGGTAAAATGGTGGAGTTGCGCCCCAAAGAAGTTCAAGAAACCTCGAAAGAAAGGGTGGGAAGGCAAGGAGAACCTGCAGTCGATGTGAGTGGCGAGGAGAACGCACTCACCCACCTGTGGCTATGGCTCGGTCTCGTTCCCCAGGAGTCGCGCCGATTCGTGGGGGATCAGCCCCCCCTCGACCAAGTCGTTGATGTCGTCCTGACGGATTGCTGAGCGAATCCAATCGCCCTAGATCCATCCCGGTGGCAGGCCGGACCTCAAGGAAGATCCGCCCCCTGGACTTCTTCCCCTTCGCCTTGGTCATCGCCTTCTTCGCACGCTCTTGTGCCACCGTCTTTTCCTTCCCCATCGCGGCGAGCAGAACTCAAAAGGGACGGCGGCGCTGGCGCAGGAGCGGATGCAGCGGAGAAAACTGAGAGGAAAAGAGAAGAATGAAGACGCACTGTTCAAAAAACCCTGACCCAGTGCCTTATATGGAGTCGCTTCCGAGTGACTGACATGTAGGCCCGGGCAATCTTATCAAATCCCGCAACAGTCGCGCACGCGATACATGGAGAAAAAGGTGGCACAGAAATTGAGGCGTCCCTACCTTATCCAGCCCGATTAATGCGGCCTCCTCCGCCCCGCGCGCTTCCCAAAATTCGAATCCCGCGAGATTCGCGGATAGCAAAACAACTTGTCAGACGGAAGATGTTCTCTGTATCAGCACTCGAAGTTATTTTAGCTGAAAGTTCACTCGACGAAAACCAAGAATGGACCAAGGCGACTGGAAAAAGAAGTTGGCGCCACCATGATTGATTCATCAATCCGGACAAAACGCACCTAAAGCGCGAAAAGTGGTTCTGCAGTGTTTTCAACTCCTTCCCCACTCAAACCCTGATCCATTCGGGGGCTAATGATGAAGCTATGTTCCTAGGGTAGGGTCATAGGCCTGTCCAAGATACCCTCCCCAAGGACATCACCCTAAAACCAGAAGCATTCGAAGAAGAATCATCATCCAGTCGACCATGGAGCATTCCACTCGGAAGACTCGAAGTCACTCGACCATGGAGACTGTCACTCGACCGCCAGAAGATCTAAAGCCACTCCGTACTGCAACGGTCGGACATTACGTCGTATCTTTAATGGTCATTATGTATCTTTATTGCTAGCATTACCAGTAACGCCCCCTCTTGATGTACCTTAAATCCCTTATAACGTGGGCTGGCTGGGGTCCTGACGCACTCTATATAAGCCACCCCCTCCACATGCACAAGGGTTCGCACCCGATGTAAAACACACGCATATAATCCAGTCGACCGCCTCCGGGCACCGAGGCGTAGGGCTGTTACTTCCTCCAAGAAGGGCCTGAACTCGTAAAACTCGTGCGTACAACTTCTCCATAGCTAGGATCTTGCCTCTACATCCCTACCCCCTATTCTACTGTCAGACTTAGAACCACGACAGGAGGGTTGCTCTGAGCCATCGACAGGCGGACCAGGGGAGGACAAGCGCGCGTGTCCCGCCCGTCTGTGCGCTGTCCGTTTCACCCCAAAAGCGGGCAAACTTGGGCCCGGGATGGGGCGAAAGCGAACAGAAAAAGGACAAATGTTCGTCTGCGCCTGCGCGCTGGGTCGTCTGGTTCGTTCGTTTAACCCCAAACGGACGCACCCGGACATGATGGGGTTGCGCGCTGGAGTTGGCCTGAAGAGCTTCAACCATAGCTGGATGAGCTAACTGAGAGGTATGTTTGTCCATTTCAATTTTTCAAAGGAAAATTTGAACTGCGAGACCGTAGCAGATTAGTATGCAGTCCATAATTTGCACTTGGATGTGCGCTACCTGATGAAGTATCATCTTTTCTCGCAGTTTCACCATGACTAGAGGAACGACTAGAGGAACAGGCATGCTTTGCTGCGCCTGGTTAGAGCGCCTAGTTATAGCTTTGTTTGGCCTCTAATTTGTAGTGGTACGCCGTGATTTCTTTAATAGCCTGGGGATTTACCTTAGATTGATTATTATTTTTCCTTTTTGCATCATTATTACACCATGCTTATCTCATAAGCATTGCATTAGCATCATATTGCATTAAATTTAATTTGAAATGAGGAATTAATTAGCCCTCAATATGTTTCCGAAGAGGTTAAAAACCATAAATTGTGCCAATTATCCTAATTGTCCTTTGTGAATCCTAATGTATTTTGCAATGGCCTCATATTTATTGTATGGGCCCTTCTAAAGTTTTAGAGATTAAAGCGATATATTTTTTGATTTTTCGATTAAACCCTAATACTCCCTCTATTCCTAAATATATGTATTTTTAGAGATTTCAATACGGATTACATACATATTATGTAGATATATTTTGAAGTGTAGATTCACTCATTTTGCTCTGTATGTAGTCCATTTTGGAATCTCTAAAAATACATTTTTCTAGGCTTTGAGTGTCCCGTAAGGCTAAAATCCCCCCCCCCCCTAATTTTTGGATTTAATTTACGCCCCTAAACTTATACATATGGGCCGGTCCAACTAAGCAGTAGATGCAACCTAGCTACCCGTCACCAGCGGGCACGACTTATTATCTCCGTGTCCAGTCAAGCCCACTCCTAAGCTAACCTAATCCCGCGACCTAGAGCTAGGCCCATTTTGCCAGCCTTTTAGCCCAACCACAGCCACCACTGGAATCGAATTGAGCGGCTGCTCGGGAAGTAGGCGCCGCCGCCCTCACCGCGCACCGCACCTCAGCGCGTCGTCGCTCTGGCACGGCTGGCTGCACACCCGGTAGGCGTCGTCGGCAACCACTACCCAACCGCGCAAGCTTCCTTCATCTCGTCCCTCTCCTCCTCTGTCCCCTATTCTCTCCCCCTCACGCGCCACCCGACGTGGCAGTTATCGTTGGCTCGCTCCGCCGTGGTCAGCCCCTGCTATGCCGGACTCCATGGCCCCCACCTCGTCTCTGGCTAGCCGCCCATCATGCCCTCCTCTCGCCAGCCGCCCATGCAACCTCTTCCTCACGGTCACCCGACAAGCACACGGCCGCCATGGCATGGCTGGTAGCTCCGCCACACGTGCGCCTCCGACAACGGCCGTGGTACCATCGCGAGGATCGCGACTTCTACCGCCCGTGCCACGGCCCCTGCTAGCGACCTCCACGGAAAGCACCTTCGACCCCTGCAGGCGACCTCCATGAACACAGCCCCCCTTCTCTCTGCGAACGACCACCGCCCATAGAGTAGTCGGTTCATATACCTTTGACCAATGACTCAAAGTCCCATCAGGCCCACCTTCGACTTCCATCCTGATGACCCACAAGTATAGGGGATCTATCGCAGTCCTTCGATAAGTAAGAGTGTCGAACCCAATGAGGAGCAGAAAGAAATGATAAGCGGTTTTCAGCAAGGTATTCTCTGCAAGCACTGAAATTATAGGTAACAGATAGTTTTTTGATAAGATAATTTGTCACGGGTAACAAGTAACAAAAGTAAATAAAGTGCAGCAAGATGGCCTAATCCTTTTTGTAGCAAAGGACAAGCCTAGACAAACTCTTATATAGAGAAAAGCGTTCCCGAGGACACATAGGAATTATCGTCAAGCTAGTTTTCATCACGTTCATATGATTCGTGTTCAGTACTTTGATAATTTGATATGTGGGTGGACCGTTGCTTGGGTGATGTCCTTACTTGGACAAGCATCCCACTTATGATTAACTCCTATTGCAAGCATCCGCAACTAGAAAAGAAGTATTAAGGTAAATCTAACCATAGCATGAAATATATGGATCCAAATCAGCCCCTTACGAAGCAACGCATAAGCTAGGGTTTAAGCTTCGGTCACTCTAGCAACCCATCATCTACTTATTACTTCCAAATGCCTTCCTCTAGGCCCAAATAATGGTGAAGTGTCATGTAGTCGACGTTCACATGACACCACTAGAGGAGAGACAACATACATCTCATCAAAATATCGAACGAATACCAAATTCACATGACTACTAATAGCAAGACTTCTCTCATGTCCTCAGGAACAAACGTAACTACTCACAAAGCATATTCATGTTCATAATCAGAGGAGTATTAATATGCATATAGGATCTGAACATATGATCTTCCACCAAATAAACCAACTAGCATCAACTACAAGGAGTAATCAACACTACTAGCAACCTACAGGTACCAATGTCAGACTTAGAGACAAGAATTGGACACAAGAGATGAACTAGGGTTTGAGAGGAGATGGTGCAGGTGAAGATGTTGATGGAGATTGGCCCTCTCCCAATGGGAGGAGCGTTGGTGATGACGATGGCGATGATTTCCCCCTCCCGGAGGGAAGTGTCCCTGGCAGAATAGCTCCGCCAGAGCCCTAGATCGGTTCCGCCAAGGTTCCACCTCATGGCGGCGGAGTCACGTCTCGAAAGCTTGCTTATGATTTTTCCTCGGACGAAAGACTTCATATAGCAGAAGATGGGCACCGGAGGGCCAACAGGGGGCCCACGAGGCAGGGGGCGCGCCCAGGGGGGTAGGGCGCGCCCCCACCCTCGTGGCCAGGGTGTGGGCCCCCTCTGGTATTTTTTTGCTCAGTATTTTTTTTTTTTCCAAAAGTAACTTCCGTGGAGTTTCAGGACTTTTGGAGTTTCCACAAATAATATTTGCTCCTTTTCCAGCCCAGAATTGAAGCTGTCGGCATTCTCCCTCTTTATGTAAACCTTGTAAAATAAGAGAGAATAGGATAAGTATTGTGACATAATGTGTAATAACAGCCCATAATGCGTTAAATATCAATATAAAAGCATGATGCAAAATGGACGTATCAACTCCGCCAAGCTTAGACCTCGCTTGTCCTCAAGCGGAAGTCGACAACGATAAATATGTCCACATGTTTAGATATAGAGGTGTCGATAAAATAAAATACGGACATGAGGGCATCATGATAATTCTTATAACAGCACCATATATGGATATTGTCATATTATTTCTTATGCTCAAGTAATAATCTATTCACAATGTCAAGTATGAATCTGAAACTTCATTGAAAGTTAACAAACTATAATCTCAGTCACTGAAGCAATTGCAATTTATCATAACATCCGAAAGAGGTAAGAGCTTTTCAGCAAGTTCACATACTCAACTATCCTTTAGTCTTTTACAATTGCTAACACTAACGCAATACTTATGGTTACGGAGTTTTAATCGGACACAGAGAAAGATAGGGGCTTACAGTTTCTCCTCCCAACCTTTTACCTCAAGGGTAATGTCAACAATAATAACTCATGCTAACTTGTATCCAATTAGATATATATATATATTGTAGCGACCCACCCTCAAACGGTCAAGTCTCTGTGCTTCAGTGTCATCCCTGGATCGGTAATGCTGACACACACACTACCCGAAGGATTTATAACAGAGTAGCAATCAGACACTTATTACATCGAATGTCTCAAAAGAGAACTTATTACAATAATATGGATTAAGGCCATCTAATACGATAACAACAGAAGGCTTGGAAGATAAAGTGAGTCCATCAACTCCAACGGCATAGCTGAGCTGCACGGAAACGACCTAACAAACCTTACTCCTCGTCTGAAAAGTCTACAACATAATACGTTGCAGCCCGAAAACGGGTCAGCACATGGAATATGCTGGCAATGTAACACAGTAGATCAAGAACAGAATAATGCTATCACTACATGCATATTTGGCTGGTGGAAAGCTCTATGGTTATAGTTTTTGTGGAAAGCCAATTTTTCCCTACAACAAAGGAATATATTTTAATTTAACTATCATGGTGGTTGAAACATCATTGAGAAGGTTTCTCCAACTCAATCGCAATTGAAGTAATTAACAACCCAACAATATTAATTAAGAGTGATGAGATACTTAAGATACTCCAAGTACTAGATACTCAAGATTGTCCATAACCGGGGACACGACTAACCATGATTAGATTGTACACTCTGCAGAGGTTTGCACACTTTTCCCCACAAGACTCGATCGCCTCCATTGGATTTCTCGCACTACATGGTGTTTGAGAAACAGATGACCGAGACACAGTCTTTCAGAAACATTAACTCTCTACTCCGGGTAGACCATACCAAACCTACAAACCCACTACCTGCTGATCTACCTCTTTAAGAGCTTCCCGTAACTTACTCAACTATGATAGAGCCCATAATAGCTTGTGCCTACACACGAAAGTTTCTAGCATGAAAATATCTCAGTTCCCTTTGAGTCTGGGTGGCGGTCCATAGGAAAATCACATGGAACCCCGTGATTTCCAAAAATACAGGCAACACTGGGTACTCTAGGTGCCTCAATCCACTCAGATGTGTATTTAAGTTAACACCTTAAGTTGAACCATTAATTAACAATCTCACATCTGTCATGGATTTCACTCAAACCCAAACCATGTCTACGAGCATAGCATAGCAATATAAGCAACGTGTAGAGGTAACTCCCAAGGGTTTGAATATAACAGGCCAATAGGTTCTACCTCAACAACTACTTCCCAACCCACAAGTTGATGACTTCCTAATCATGCAATGTTTTAGGGTTGAAACTAATGCATAAAAACTGGGTATGGAAAGAGTATGATCAATGTGTTACTTGCTTTGCTGGCGAACCGCGAAACCTAGGGACTCGTAGCAGCACGCTTCGCACTCCGGGAATTCTATCGCAAAAAACAATAGCATACATAAGCACAACAAGAAAAGATGCACGGGCAAAACTCAAATCAGAGAGGTTGACCCAAAAGTTCAACTTAAGAACTCCGGTTTGCAAAAAGAATCAAATCGAACGGAGCAACAAAACTCAAACGGCGAAAGAAACAAGATCCGTTTACTAATCTGAACTAAAGTCAAATTTTTACAGTACCAAAATCTTGTTTAAGTCGATTAAACAGAAAGAGGGTCTCGAGACGAATATCTAGGTGCTTGAATCGCCTGATTTCGATAAACGAGCGAAAAGATAAAGTGAAACGAAAATCGGATCAGAAATCGCGATCGAGAATAATCGCGGAAGAATCCGATAAAAAGAAAACTGACGAACAGACTAATGAACGAGCGTTCGTTATCTATAACTAATGAGCGAAAACCGTTTGTTTAAACGAACGTACGGACGAACGTCCGCTAAATAGAAGAACCGGGAAAAACCGGCGAATCGGTCTAAAAAACGAACTAGGGTTTCTAAAAAAACCAAATCGGTTTCTTAAAAAAAACCGGCGGCGGCGGATCGGCGCGGTACCTCCGGCGAGGCGGCTCTGGCGAGGCGGGGCTTGGGTGGCGGGGCGGCGGCTTGCGGGGCGGCGGGGCGACGGCGGCGCGGCGCGGGGCAGGGCTCGGCGGCGGTGGTTGGTGGTGGCTAGGGGGCGGGGGCGGCGGTATATAAAGGGGGCGAGGGGCGGCGGTGGCTTGGGCGAGGGGTGCCCGGGGAGGAGTCTGGCTCGGACTCTTCTCGATGTCCGTGCTGCGCACGGCGGCGCGCGCGAGGGAGGCAGCGGCGGAACGGGCCGGCTGGGCTTCGGCCCAGCTTGGTCCGAAACTTCAAAAAAATAGTTCCGCCGAACAAAAAAAATCCTAGAAAATAAAATAAAAATCTAAAAATGCCAAAACAATTTTTCGTCGTCTAAATAAAATATTTAGGACGAGATGAACATTTTCTTGGCCCTAAAATGCAATTTTGAAAACGTGTAACTTTTCTAATGCAAATAAAATCCAATTAAAAATCAAATAAAATCAAATAAATGATTTTAATAATTTTCCTCCAATATTTCAATTATTTTGGAGAAGTCATATTATCTCCTCTCATATAGTTTAATATGAAATATTTTTCAGAGAGAAAAATCATTAAAATCAAAAATCCTCGGTTCATTATTTGATAAAAATCAAATATGAATACCGGGAAATCCCCAACTCTCTCCGAGGGTCCTTGAGTTGCTTAGGATTTCGAGGATTGCGGTACGAAAATGCAATAAAATATGATATGCATGAATGACTTATGTATAACATTCCAAATTGAAAATTTGGGATGTTACAAACCTACCCCCCTTAAGATGAATCTCGCCCTCGAGATTCGGGTTGGCTAGAAAATAGGTGTGGGTGGTCTTTGCGTAGATCATCCTCTCGTTCCCATGTGGCTTCATCCTCGGTATGGTGGCTCCACTGAACTTTGCAAAACTTGATAACCTTGCTGCGGGTGACTCGGCTGGCAAACTCAAGAATCTTAACTGGCTTTTCCTCATAAGTCAAATCACTGTCCAACTGAATCGCCTCCAAGGGTATTGTATCTCTTAACGGTATATCGGCCATCTCAGCATGACACTTGTTCAGCTGTGAAACGTGAAACACATCGTGTACTCCTGACAATCCCTCTGGTAACTCCAACTTGTAGGCAACTTCTCCCATCCGTTCCAAAACACGATATGGTCCTACAAATCTCAAGGCTAACTTTCCCTTAACTCCAAAACGTTTCACTCCTCGCAAGGGTGATACTCGCAGATATGCTCTGTCTCCAATTTCATAGGTTACCTCCTTGCGTTTCGAGTCTGCATAACTCTTCTGTCTGGACTGAGCTATCTTCAATCTATCAAGAATCAGCTTAACCTTCTCTTCATACTCCTTGATCAAGTCTGGTCCAAACAACTGTCGGTCTCCTACTTCATCCCACATCAACGGCGTTCTGCACCTTCGTCCGTACAGGGCTTCGAATGGTGCCATCTTCAAACTGGCTTGGTAGCTATTGTTGTATGAAAACTCTGTGTAAGGCAAGTTGTCATCCCAACTAGATCCATAATCTAGCACACAGGCTCTCAACATGTCCTCTAGAATCTGGTTGACTCTTTCTGTCTGTCCATCCATCTACGGGTGAAACGTTGTACAGAACTCCAATCTCGTTCCCAAAGTCTGGTGTAACTGATACCAAAACTTTGAGGTAAACTGTGTCCCTCTATCTGATATGATGGTCCTCGGAACTCCATGCAGACATACGATCCTGGACATATATATCTTGGCCAACTTCGCACTTGTATAAGTGGTTTTCACTAGGATAAAGTGAGCCACTTTGGTCAAGCGATCGACTACTACCCATATAGAATCATATCCTGATTTGGTCCTGGGCAATCCGGTGATAAAATCCATGCCTAGTTTATCCCACTTCCATTCGGGTATCGGCATAGGCTGTAACAATCCTGCCGGCTTTTGATGCTCTCCCTTCACTCTCTGACATACATCACATACGGCTACATACTCGGCAATATCCTTCTTCATACCCGTCCACCAGAAACGTTCCTTCAAATCCAAATACATCTTGGTGTTTCCAGGGTGTATCGAGTATGGTGAGTCATGAGCCTCCTGCAGTATTAACTTCCTGATCTCTGGGTCATTGGGCACATATATTCGGTCCTCAAACCATAAGCTATCATGCTCATCCTCACGAAAACCTTTGGCCTTTACTTTGCTCATCTTCACCTTTATCTCGGCAATCTCATTGTCATCCTTCTGAGCTTCCCGAATCTTACCCAATAATGTCGACTGAACCTCCCTTGTTGCAACAAAACCTCTAGGAACAATCTCTAATCGATGTTCCATGATATCCTCTGCTAACTCCTTTGGCAAACCCGTACTTTCTAGGATATTAGCATAACTCTTTCGGCTCAAGGCGTCTGCTACGACATTGGCCTTTCCTGGATGATAGTGCAGCTTTATGTCATAATCCTTTATAAGCTCCAACCATCTCCTCTGCCTAAGGTTCAGCTCCTTTTGTGTGAAGATGTACTTCAAACTCTTATGATCTGTGTACACATCACAACGATTTCCAATAAGGTAATGTCTCCAAGTCTTCAAGGCATGCACTACGGCTGGTAGCTCCAAATCATGTGTGGCATAATTCAACTCGTGAGGTTTTAGTTGTCGCGAGGCGTACGAAACAACTCTTCTGTCCTGCATAAGCACGCTTCCAAGTCCTAAGCGAGAGGCGTTGCAATACACTTGGAAATCCTTATGTATATCTGGCAGTGTCAGCACTGGGGCTGTAGTCAAACGTTTCTTCAACTCCTGGAAACTTGCCTCGCAATCTTCCGTCCATTTAAACTTAGTATCTTTCTTCAATAGTTCAGTCATTGGCTTCGCAATCTTGGAAAAATTCTCAATGAATCTTTGATAGTATCCTGCGAGTCCCAAAAAACTGCGGATCTCGCTAACTGAAGTGGGCGCCAACCATTCAGTGACTGACTGGACCTTGCCGGGGTCTACTGCTATACTTCCTCCTGATATAACATGTCCAAGGAATCCTACTTCCTTCAACCAAAACTCGCATTTGCTGAACTTGGCATACAACTGATGTTCCCAGAGTTTCTCGAGAACTAAACGCAAATGCTCCTTGTGCTCCTCTTCATTCTTCGAGTATACCATAATATCATCAATAAACACCACAACAAACTTGTCCAAATATTCCATGAACACCTTGTTCATCATGCTCATGAAATAGGCAGGGGCATTAGTCAGTCCAAACGGCATGACCATATACTCATATAACCCGTACCACGTGGTTAATGTTGTCTTTGGTATATCTTTCTGTCGAATCTTCAACTGATGGTATCCTGATCGCAAATCAATCTTCGTAAACACCTTAGCTCCTTGCAGCTGATCAAACAGATCATTGATCATCGGCAGTGGGTACTTGTTCTTAATCGTCACTTCATTCAAGGCCCAATAATCAACGACCATTCTTAGGGATTTATCCTTCTTCTCAACCAACAACACTGGAGCTCCCCAAGGTGATGAATGATACGTCTCCGTCGTATCTACTTTTCCAAACACTTTTGCCCTTGTTTTGGACTCTAACTTGTATGATTTTAATGGAACTAACCCGGACTGATGCTGTTTTCAGCAGAATTGCCATGATGTTGTTTTATGTGCAGAAAACAAATATTCTCGGAAAGTCCTGAAACTCCACGGAACACCTTAGAAAAAACAATAAAAAAATCCTCACCAAAGATGAAGACCAGGGGGCCCACACCCTGACCACGAGGGTGGGGGCGCCCCCCCTCTAGGGCGCGCCCCCTACCTCGTGGGCCCTCTGGACACCCTCCGACGCCAACTCCAACTCTATATATTGGCTTTCGGGGATAAAAAAACCAGAGAGAAGAAATCATCGCGTTTTACAATACGGAGCCGCCGCCAAGCCCTAAAACATCTCGAGAGGGCTGATCTGGAGTCCGTTCGGGGCTCCAGAGAGGGGGATTCGTCGTCGTCGTCATCATCAACCATCCTCCATCACCAATTTCATGATGCTCACCGCCGTGCGTGAGTAATTCCATTGTAGGCTTGCTGGACGGTGATGGGTTGGATGAGATTTATCACGTAATCGAGTTAATTTTGTTAGGTTTTGATCCCTAGTATCCATTATGTTCTGAGATTGATGTTTCTATGACTTTGCTATGCTTAATGCTTGTCACTAGGGCCCGAGTGCCATGATTTCAGATCTGAACCTATCATGTTTTCATGAATATATGTGTGTTCTTGATCCTATCTTGCAAGTCTATAGTCACCTACTATGTGTTATGATCCGGCAACCCCGAAGTGACAATAATCGGGACCACTCCTGGTGATGACCATAGTTTGAGGAGTTCATGTATTCACTATGTGCTAATGCCTTGTTCCGGTTCTCTATTAAAAGGAGGCCTTAATATCCCTTAGTTTCTAATAGGACCCCGCTGCCACGGGAGGGTAGGACAAAAGATGTCCTGCAAGTTCTTTTCCATAAGCACGTATGACTATATACGGAATACATGCCTACATTACATTGATGAATTGGAGCTAGTTCTGTGTCACCCTATGTTATGACTGATACATGATGAACCGCATCCGGCATAATTATCCATCACTAATCCGGTGCCTACGAGTTTTCCATATACTGGTTCTCGCTTATTTATTTTCCCGCTGCTACTATTACAATCACTACAAAATACCAAAAACATTACTTTTGCTGTCTTTACTTTTGTAACCGTTACCACCACTATCATATTACTTTGCTACTAAACACTTTGTTGCAGATACTAAGTTTCCATGTGTGGTTGAATTGACAACTCGGCTGCTAATACTTGAGAATATTCTTTGGCTCCCCTTGTGTCGAATCAATAAATTTGGGTTGAATACTCTACCCTCGAAAGCTGTTGCGATCCCCTATACTTGTGGGTTATCAAGACTAATTTCTGGCGCCGTTCTCGGGGAGCATAGCTCTATTTTTTGAGTCACTTGGGATTTATATCTGCTGGACACTATGAATAACTTGTAAGACGATAAGACAACAATTTATCCCCCAACTACGAGGGGAGGTAAGGAACTACCACCTAGCTCTACACTTGATTCACCTTCTGTTATGAGTAAGTTTGCGACACCTAAACCTGCTTCTGATATTCGTTCCGATATGTCGCATGTTATTGATGATGCCACTTCTGCTATACATGATACTTACGATGAAACTTCTTCTATGTCTGATACTACTGTGCCCCTTGGTGAATTTATTGATAAACAAATTGCTAGGGCTAGAGAAAAAGAAATTATTGTATCTGAATACGATGATGAAAGTGATGATGAAAATATGCTTGTTATTCCTGAGGGTTATCTTTTTGATATAGAATCTTCTGCCGCTATTTTAGCTTGCAAAGATAGATATGATCTAAAAAGGTTATTAGCTAAGTGGAACAAAGAATCACTTAGAGATAAAATGAAACCTGGCCTTGCTTTTGCTACTTCACCTATATGTGTTCCTGATAAGGATTATGAATTCTCTATTGATCCAGATATAATTACTTTGGTTGAATCTGATCCTTTTTATGGCTATGAATCTGAAACTGTTGTGGCACATCTTACTAAGTTAAATGATATAGCTGCCCTGTTCACTAATGATGAGAGATCGCGTTACTTTTATATACTGAAAATATTTCCGTTCTCATTAAAGGGTGATGCTAAGATATGGTTTAATTCTCTTGATCCTGGTTGTGTGCGTAGTCCCCAGGATATGATTTATTAATTCTCTGCTAAATATTTCCCTGCTCATAAGAAACAAGCCGCTTTAAAGGAAATATACAACTTTATGCAAATTGAAGAAGAGAGTCTCCCACAAGCTTGGGGGAGGCTTCTCAAGTTACTTAATGCTTTGCCTGATTATCCTCTTAAGAAACCTGAAATACTTGATATCTTTTATAATGGACTAAACGATGCTTCGAGAGATTACCTGGATAGTTGTGCTGGTTCTCTTTTCAGGGAAAGAACACCGGATGAAGCTGAAATTCTATTGAATAATATGTTGACAAATGAAAATAATTGGGCACCTCCAGAGCCAGCTCCTCAGCCAGCTCCTGCTCCAATTAATGATCCTATTCCTAAACCAACTCCGAAGAAGAGAGGTGTTCTATTTCTCAGTCCCGAAGATATGCAAGAGGCAAAGAAATCTATGAAAGAAAAAGGTATTAAAGCTGAAGATGTTAAGAATTTACCTCCTATTGAAGAAATACATGGTCTTAATTTACCGCCTGTTGAAGAAACATATGGTCTCAATCACTTATTTACTGAAGAACCTCCTGATCCCGATATCCCGACACAGGTAGTAAAGGTAAATTCTCTCTATTGATATGATAAAGCTGAAGTCCCTCCTACTAAAATTGCTAGTCAGTGCTTGGATGAGTTTGATGACTTTATGTTTAAGCAAGATGACTTCAATGCTTATTTTGGTAGAAAATTAAAAGAAAATGCTTATATGATTAGACACTTGGGTGATTATATGGCTAATATTAGAGGTGAACTTAAACTTGTTAGCAAACATGCTTCTATGGTTACCACTCAAGTAGAACAAGTACTTAAAGCTCAAAAAGAATTGCTCCATGAAATGAATAGTAAGAAAAATGATTATGCTGTTAGAGTGGCTACTAGAACTAGTAGAATGACTCAGGAACCTTTGTATCCTGAAGGCCACCCTAAGAGAATCGAGCAAGATTCTTAGAGAAATAATATTGATGCACCTAGTTCTTCTAAGAAGAAGAAAAAGAAAAATGATAGAACTGTGCAAACTTGTAGTGAACCTATTGCTGAACCACCTGATAATCCAAATGATATATCTATGTCTGATGCTGAAACCCAATCTGATAATGAACATGAACCTAATGAAAATGTTAATGATGATGTTCATGATGATGCTCAACCTAGTAATGATAATGATGTAGAAATTGAACCTGCTGTTGATCTTGATAACCCGCAATCAAAGAATCAACGTTATGATAAAAGAGACTTTGTTGCTAGGAAACATGGAAGAAACCATGCCTTTTCCTCCCAAGCCATCCAAGAAAAAGCATGATGAGGATTTTGAGCGCTTTGCTGAAATGATTAGACCTATCTTCTTGCGTGTGCGATTGACTGATGTGCTCAAAACAAATCCTTATGCTAAATATATGAAAGATATCATTACTAATAAAAGAAAGATACCGGAAGCTGAAATTTCCACCATGCTTGCTAATTATACTTATAAGGGTGGAATACCAAAGAAACTTGCAGATCCCGGAGTACCTACTATACCTTGCTCCATTAAAAGAAATTATATTAAAACTGCTTTATGTGACCTTGGAGCCGGTGTTAGTGTTATGCCTCTCTCTTTATATCGTAGACTTGACTTGAATAAGTGGACACCTACTGAAATATCTTTGCAAATGGCTGATAAATCAACTGCTATACCTGTCGGTATTTGTGAGGATGTGCCTGTTGTGGTTGCAAACGTTACTATTTTAACGGACTATGTTATTCTTGATATTCCCGAGGATGATAGTATGTCTATTATTCTTGGAAGACCTTTTCTTAATACTGCAGGGGCTGTTATTGATTGCAACAAAGGCAATGTCACTTTTCATGTTAATGGTAATGAGCATACGGTACACTTTCCGAGGAAACAACCTCAAGTCCACAGTATCAACTCTATTGGAAAAATTCCATCGATTATATTTGGAGGTTTTGAATTTCCTCTTCCTACTGTTAAAAAGAAATATGATACTTATTATTGGGGATGTGCATATCCCCGTTGAGGTAACTTAGTGTTATTCGAAATTTCTCCGGTTTCATGATTATCGAAATGGGTTTGTTAACAAGACTTGATCAACCTTGTTAGTGGATTCTTTTTGATGAGCATGAGATGGATGAAACTAGAAGCACAACCTTCTGTACCCTCTTTATATTTTCTGTTCTTTAGTTGAAATAAAGTAAAAAATAGTATTTTTTTTGTCTGTTTCCTGTCTTATCCTTGCAAAATAAAAATATCCTGAAAATAAAAGTCCTCAGAATGATATGCCAATTTAATATGATTTTTTCAGGAATATTTAAGGATTTATTGTGCAAAAATTACCACGGGAGGAGCTACCACCTGGCCACGAGGGTGGAGGGCGCACCCCCCTACCTCGTGGGCCCACGATGGCCCTCCTCCACTTATCCCAGCACCCATCTTCTTCCTCTGCCTCACACAAACCCGAAAAACCAACTCAAGCACGAGTTCCAGCCACTTTTGTTGTGATTTTCGATCTCCTTGCTCAAAGCACCTCTCACAAAACTGCTTGGGGAGATTGTTCCTTGGTATGTGACTCCTCCATTGGTCCAATTAGTTTTTGTTCTAGTCTTTATTCTTTGCAAATTTGTGCTGCATAGGTGACCATGTTCTTGAGCTTGCATGTCAAATTTATATGGTTCCAAGTAGTTCTAATGCTTGATATAGGCTCTAGGCACTTGTAGGAGTAGTTGCCATCAGTTTTATTGAAGTTGGTTCACTTTTGTTTGAAGTTACTAAAAATTTCAGAATTTTTCAGAGAAAAGCAATATGCTTAGGAAGATGTTCCAAGGTGGTTCTTCAAAGAAGCAAGGACCTAGAATTGCTATGTGTGATGCTGGCGAGGATCCACCAAGAGACGCTCCAGCACGGCCTTGCGAATGGCCGTCAGAAAATTTTATGGACCGTGCGGGAATTAAAGAAGAGTTCAAAGCATATTTGCGCAATGTCGGTCTTGAGAATTTTGAGGCTAACAAATGCCCCCAGTATCATGATATCACAAGTTCGTTTGTGAGGAGGTTTGAGTATTTCATCTTTGTGTAATTCTCCTTGAGTCATGTTTGATCTTTATGATAAATCCTATAGAATGGACTTAGAGGATTTCACTCTTGCTTGCAAACTTCCATCTTGGGGTAGTATTAGGGATCCCCCTAAATCTGAATTTAGAAACTTTCTTGCCAGTATAACTGTAGGGGAATCCAGAGATATAACGCAGGCTACCATAGGGAACATTCACTTTCCTGCTATACATTATTTTGCTCCCTTCGTCGGTAGATGCATAAATGCTAAGGATGAAGCATGTCACATGTGTGTCCCTGACCTCGGCATTCTTAGGAGTGTTGTGTTAGGAGACCAATCATATCATCTAGGAGCCATTGTAGCTCGTAGGTTGCATCATAATAGACATAATGGAGATTTCTTTGGAGGAATTTATGCAACCCGCTTAGCTAATTTTCTTGAAATAGACATCCATGAAGGGGATACGGAGTTGCCTCCTGCATATTTAGATTATAACTCTATGGCTTCGCACCAGTTTGTCGAGAGGCCTGAATCACCTCTCTTATATCGTTTAATTTTTAACAAACGGCACGTTGTTCGTATTACTCTCCCTGCTCGTGCCTTCTTTGATTTTCAGACGAAGATATACTATTACCAGAGAGGAGGCAGATGATTACGAGAGGAGAGCGGAAGCAGCCTGACTCCACGCTGCAGCTTAGCATGCGATAACTGATGTATCACAGTACGACCCCAACCACACTTACGGGTATCCGCCAGGTTATCCCTGCCAATAGACCAACTTAGGCCAAAAGCCTAAGCTTGGGGGAGTATGTATTTCTCACCGACATTACATTTATGTTCACACACACTTGTGCTAGATGTCGGTGCTCATACTCTTTCACTGTAATATCCATGCTAGTTTATTTTGTTTTTCCTGCTTTCTTCTTGTGTGTTTGATAAACCTTAAGAAAAACAAAAAATAGTAGTAGTTTACTTTAACTATCTGGTAGATAGTGTCCTTAAGATCCTTGTTGTAGACTTCTCCAATGCGTCCCATGGTAATGTGGGCTACCATGCTTTTGCCTAGACTCCAGGTGGGTGCTTCAAAAGAAAATTCTATGGGTTTAGAGGTTGGCAAGAACGTCCTTCCTGGAACTTGTACTTGAATCATCCATCGCTCCTCTTCTGGTAGGGTGGCGTTGTACATCCCGGTGAAGCTTGGTATTCCAATGTTCGAGTACCTAGTGACTTCCTTCAAGTGGCGTCCAAAAGGGGTGTCTTCATCCGGCTGTGCAAACTTTTTCTTCAACTCCGCCATCCTAAAGAGTAGAAAATGGAGAGGAGTCAAAAATGAGTAGAGAAGAGTGACCTATGGTTTTATCTTAGTTTTCGTGTCCTACACTCAGCGTGTGCTCTGATACCATCTTGTAGCGACCCGGCCCCAAATGGTCAAGTCTCTGTGCTTCAGTGTCATCCCTGGATCGGTAATGCTGACACACACAATACTCAAAGGATTTATAACAGAGTGGCAATCACACACTTATTACATCGAATGTCTCAAAAGAGAACTTATTACAATAATATGCCTTAAGGCCTTCTAATACGATAACAGCGGAAGGCTTGGAAGATAAAGTGAGTCCATCAACTCTAACGGCATAGCTGAGCTGCACGGCAACGACCTAACGAACCTTACTCCTCGTTTGAAAAGTAACACAGTAGAGCAAGAACAGAATAATGCTATCACTACATGCATATTTGGCTGGTGGAAAGCTCTATGGTTATAGTTTTTGCGAAAAGCCAATTTTTTCCTACAACAAAGGAATAGATTTTAATTTAACTATCATAGTGGTTGAAACATCATTGAGAAGGTTCCTCCAACTCAATCCCAATTAAAGTAATTAACAACCCAACAATATTAATTAAGAGTGATGAGATACTTAAGATACTCCAAGTACTAGATACTCAAGATTGTCCATAACCGGGGACACGGCTAACCATGGTTAGATTGTAAACTCTCCAGAGGTTTGCACACTTTTCCCCACAAGACTCGACCGCCTCCGTTGGATTTCTTGCACTACATAGTGTTTGAGAAATGTATGACCGAGACACAGTCTTTCAGAAACATTAACTCTCTACTCCGGTAGACCATACCAAACCTACAAACCCACTACCTGCTGATCTACCTCTTTAAGAGCTTCACGTAGCTTACTCAACTATGCTAGAGCCCATAATAGCTTGTGGCTGCACACGGAAGTTTCTAGCATGAAAATATCTCAGTTCCCTTTGAGTCTGGGTGGCGGTTCATAGGAAAATAACACGGAACCCCGGGATTTCCAAAAATACAGGCAACACTGGGTACTCCAGGTGCCTCAATCCACCCAGATGTGTATTTAAGTTGCCACCTTAAGTTGAACCATTAATTAACAGTCTCACATCTGTCATGGATTTCACTCAAATCCAAACCACATCTACGAGCATAACATAGCAATATAAGCAACGCGTAGAAGTAACTCCCAAGGGTTTGAATATAACAGGGGAATAGGTTATACCTCAACAACTACTTCCCAACCCACAAGTTAATGACTTCCTAATCATGCAATGTTTGAGGGTTGAAACTAATGCATAAAAAATGGGTATGGAAAGAGTATGATCAATGAGTTACTTGCCTTGCTGACGATCCGCGAAACCTAGGGACTCGTAGTAGCACGCTTCGCACTACGGGAATTCTATTGCAAACAAACAATAGCATACATAAGCAACAAGCAAAGATGCACGGGCAAAACTCAAATAAGAGAGGTTGACCAGAAAGTTCAACTTAAGAACTCCGGTTTGCAAAAAGAATCAAATCAAACGGAGCAATGAAACTCAAACGGCGAAAGAAACAAGATCCGTTTACTAATCTGAACTAAATTCAAATTTTACAGTACCAAAATCTTGTTTAAGTTGATTAAACAGAAAGTGGGTCTCGAGACGAAGATCTAGGCGCTTGAATTGCCTGATTCCGATAAACGAGCGAAAAGATAAACTGAAACGAAAATCGGATCAGAAATCGCGATCGAGAATAATCGCGAAAAAATCCGATAAAAAGAAAACTGGCGAACAGACTAACGAACGAGTGTTCGTTATCTGTAACTAACGAGCGAAAACCGTTCGTTTAAACGAACGTACGGACGAACGTCTACTAAATAGAAGAACCGGGAAAAAACGGCGAACCGATCTAAAAAAACAAACTAGGGTTTCTAAAAAAACCAAATCGGTTTCTTAAAAAACCGGCGGCAGCGGATCGGCGCGGTACCTCCGGCGAGGCGGGGCTTGGGCGGCGAGGCAGCGGCTTGCGGGGCGGCGGGGTGACGGCGGCGCGGTGCGGCGAAGCGGCGGCGGCGGCGCGGCTGCGAGGCACGGGCGGCGGCGCGGCTCGGGGCGGGGCTCGGCGGCGGTGGTTGGTGGTGGCTAGGGCGTGGGGGCGGCGGTATATAAAGGGGGCAAGGGGCGGCGTTGGCTTGGGCGAGGGGGCGCCCGGGGAGGAGGCTGGCTCGGACTCTCCTCGGCGTCCGTGCTGCGCACGGCGGCGTGCGCGAGGGAGGCGGCGGTAGAACGGGCCGGCTGGGCTTCGGCACAGCTTCATCCGAAACTCTTTTTATAAAAAATAGTTCCCCGAACAGAAAAAAAATCCTAGAAAATAAAATTAAAATCTAAAAATGCCAAAACAAAATTTTCACCGTCTAAATAAAATATTTAGGACGAGATGAACATTTTCTTGGCCCTAAAATGCAATTTTGAAAAGATGCAATTTTTCTAATGCAAATAAAAATCAAATAAAATCGAATAAATGATTTTAATATTTTTCCTCCAGTATTTCAATTATTTTGGAGAAGTCATATTATCTCCTCTCATATAGTTTAATATGAAATATTTTTCAGAGAGAAAAATAATTAAAATAAAAAATCCTCGGTTCATTATTTGATAAAAATCAAATATGAAAACCGGGAAATCCCCAACTCTCTCCGAGGGTCCTTGAGTTGCTTAGGATTTCGAGGATTACGGAACGAAAATGCAATAAAATATGATATGCATGAATGACCTATGTATAACATTCCAAATTGAAAATTTGGGATGTTACACACACACACACACACACACACACACACACACACACACACACACACACACACACACACACACACATATATATATATATATATATATATATATATATATATATATATATATATATATATATAAAAAGATCTTTCCAACACAATGTGCTTGCCAAACGATAAAATGTAAAAAATAAAGGTGAAGATCACCATGACTCTTGCATAAGGGTAAGAGATAAAAGTAAAAGATAGGCCCTTCGCAGAGGGAAGCAGAGGTTGTCATGCGCTTTCATGGTTGGATGCACGAAATCTTAATGCAAAAGAACGTCACTTTATATTGCCACTTGTGATATGGACCTTTATTATGCAGTCCGTCGCTTTTATTTCTTCCACATCACAAGATCGTATAAAGCTTATTTTCTCCACACTAATAAGTCATACATATTTAGAGAGCAATTTTTATTGCCTGCACCGATGACAACTTACTTGAAGGATCTTACTCAATCCATAGGTAGATATGGTGGACTCTCATGGCAAAAACTGGGTTTAAGGATATTTGGAAGCACAAGTAGTATCTCTACTTGGTGCAAAGAATTTGGCTAGCATGGGGGAGAAAGGCAAAACTACGATGACCAAAACTACGTTTGTCAACTCTCAACAACTATTAATCATCATACTCTTTCTATGTGAAGTCATTACTCTCCATAAGATCAATATGATCTCTTTATTTCTTTTTATTCTTTTCTCTTTTCTTTTATTCCCTCAAGATCATAGCAGTATAATCAAGCCCTTGACTCAACACTAATCTTTATTATATAGCTCACGGACTCGATTACATAGAGGGATCATAAGGCAAAACTCAAAACTAGATCATACCAAAAAATTTACTCTTTTAGATCAAGATATTACTAAAAGCAACGAACTAAGAAAACGGTAAAGATAGGAGTGTGATGGTGATACGATACCGGGGCACCTCCCCCAAGCTTGGCAGTTGCCAAGGGAAGTGCCCATACCCATGTACTTAATTTTCCTTTTTCAGAGGAGGTGATGATGGAGTTGTTGATGATGACAGTTGTGTCTTTAGCTTCTTCATACTATAATTGAGGAGAGCAATTTCCTCCTTTAAAACATCGACCTCCGATTCCAGCTTCAAGATCTTATCACATAAATCACCTTTGCTTTTCTGCCGAAAACGAGAAGGAATTGGTCGGTTGTTAGATAGTTTAGCCCTCTTAGGGAGACTAGATTTCTTGAACTTTGGCTAAGGTAGAGGGACATCCTCCTCCTCCAAACTTGAATCATTGATCCTCATCAAATGTGCATCCTCCTCATCATCCGTAGTTTGACCACAAGGAGATAGATCCCCATAGGTCTTCGAGTCAGCAATGAGGTGTGAGACATAGCTCTCTCCGTCGGAATCCTGAGATGACATCTTGCTCCAAATCTGCTACAGAAATAGCTCGAAACAAAAACAGAGGATATTTGTGTGATACGGTGGTCAAAACCTTCATGGGATTATATAATGAATTTTTACCGACCGAAAGAAGTACTGTGTAAGAAAACGGAGTCCGGAGAGCACACGAGGTGCCCATGAGGTAGGGGGGCGCGCCCAGGGGGTAGGGCGCGCCCTCCACCCTCGTGTCCTTCCCGGACTGCTTCTTATTTTCCTATTTTTCTAAATATTCTAAAACGGAGAAAAATTGCCATTAGAACTGTTTTGGAGTCGGTTTACTTACCGTACCACGTACCTATTCCTTTTCGGAGTCTGAAACGTTTTGGAAAGTGTCCCTTATGTATTCCTCTGGGGTTACAGTTTCAATAACATTGGTTTCAACATTTATAGGATTATCTGAGATATAATGTTTGATTCTTTGACCGTTCACCACCTTCGGATTTGTGCCTTCGAAGTTGTTCATTTTTATGGCACCGGAACGATAGACCTCCTCGATAACGTAAGGCCCTTCCCATTTAGAGAGAAGTTTTCCTACAAAAAATATTAAACGAGAGTTGTGTAACAATACATAATCACTTACATTAAACTCATGCTTTTGTATCCTTTTGTCATGCCATCTTTTAACTTTTTCTTTAAACAACTCGGCATTTTCATAGGCTTGGGTTCTCCGTTCATCAAGTGAGCTAATGTCAAATAGTCTCTTCTCTCTGGCAAGTTTGAAATCATAGTTGAGCTCTTTAATGGCCCAATATGCCTTATGTTCTAGTTCGAGAGGTAAGTGACATGCTTTTCCATAAACTATTTTATATGGAGACATACCCATAGGATTTTTATATGCAGTTCTATATGCCCATAATGCATCATCAAGTTTCTTGGACCAATTCTTTCCAGATCTATTAACAGTCTTTTGCAAAATTAATTTGAGCTCTCTGTTACTCAATTCTACTTGACCACTATACTTTGGGTGATAACGAGATGCAATTCTATGATTAACATCACACTTGGCGAGCATTTCAAGAAAGCACCATGAATGAAATGTGAACCACCATCAGTCATTAAATATCTAGGGACTCCAAACCTCAGAAAAATAACTTCTTTAAGCATCTTAATAGAGGTGTTATGATCAGCACTACTTGTTGGAATAGCTTCTACCCACTTAGTAATGTAATCAACAACAACTAAAATATGTGTATACCCATTAGAGGAAGGAAACGGTCCCATATAATCAAAGCCCCAAACATCAAATGGTTCAATAACAAGTGAATAATTCACAGGAATTTCCTGACGTCTACTAATATTACCAATTCTTTGACATTCATCACAAGATAAGACAAACTTACGGGCATCTTTGAAGAGAGTAGGGCAATAAAAACCGGATTGCAATACCTTATGTGCAGTTCTATCTCCAACATGGTGCCCTCCATAAGCCTCAGAGTGACACTTGCGTAGGATCTGTTCCTGTTCATGCTCAGGTACACAATGTCTAATAACACCATCTACTCCTTCTTTATAAAGATGTGGGTCATCCCAAAAGTAATGTCTCAAATCATAGAAAAACTTTTCTTTTGCTGGTATGAGAAACTGGGTTGTATAAATTTAGCGACAATGTAGTTAGCATAATCAGCATACCATGGAGCAGTACGAGAAGCCTTTATGACATTTAATTGTTCATCAGGAAAGCTATCATCAATAGGTAGTGGGTCATCAAGAACATTCTCTAACCTAGACAAGTTGTCTGCAACGGGGTTCTCAGCTCCCTTTCTATCAAAAATATGCAAATCGAATTCTTGTAGCAAGAGAACCCATCTAATAAGTCTAGGTTTAGCATCTTTCTTTTCCATAAGATATTTAATAGCAGCATGATTAGTGTGAATAGTTACTTTAGAATCAACAATATAGGGTCTGAACTTATCACAAGCAAATACAACTGCTAAGAATTCTTTTTCAATAGTAGCATAATTTCTCTAAGCACTGTCTAGAGTTTTACTAGCATATTGAATATCATTTAATTTCTTATCCACTCTTTGTCCTAGAACAGAACCTACGACATAATCACTAGCATCGCACATAATTTCAATGGGTAAATTCCAATCAGGTGGCTCAACAATAGGTGCAGAGATCAATGCTTTCTTAAGTATTTCAAATGCTTCTACACAATCACCATAAAAAACGGAAGGTATATCTTTTTATAAGAGATTAGTCAGAGGCCGAGAAATTTTTGAGAAGTCCTTAATGAACCTCCTATAAGAACCGGCATGACCAAGGAAAGTTCTTATACCTTTGATGTCCTTGGGACATGGCATATTTTCAATAACATCAACTTTAGCTTTATCAACTTCAATGCCTCTTTCAGAAAATTTATGCCCCAAGACAATGCCTTCATTGACCATAAAGTGGCACTTCTCCCAATTCAAGACAAGATTAGTTTCTTCACATCTCGGCAAAACTCGATCAAGGTTGCTCAAGCAATCATCAAAAGAGAATCCATAAACGGAGAAATCGTCCATGAAAACCTCACAAATCTATTCACAAAAATCAAAGAATATAGCCATCATGCATCTTTGAAAGGTAGCAGGTGCATTACATAAACCAAAAGGCATACATCCATAAGCAAAAGTACCGAAAGGGCAAGTAAAAGTGGTCTTTGCTTGATCATCAGCTGACACAGGTATTTGAGAGAAACCAGAATAACCATCTAGAAAGCAAAAGTGTGTATGTTTGGATAATCTTTCTAACATTTGATCAATGAAAGGCAATGGGTAATGATCTTTTTTAGTTGCTTTATTTAATTTGCGGAAATCAATTACCATCCTATAACCTGTAATAATTCTTTGCGGAATCAATTCATCTTTCTCATTAGGAACGACAGTAATACCTCCCTTCTTAGGAACACAATGAACATGACTTACCCACTGACTATCAGCAATGGGATAGATTATACCTGCCTCAAGGAGTTTTAATATTTCCTTTCTTACCACTTCTTTCATCTTACGATTTAACCGTCGTTGGTGATCAATAACTGGTTTGGCATCTTTCTCCAGATTTATTTTGTGTTGACATAGAGTGGGACTAATGCCCTTAAGATCATCAAGAGTATTTCCAATAGCAGCACATTTCTTCTTCAGAGTTTTCAATAATTTATCTTCTTCATGTCCTGAAAGGTTAGCACTAATAATAACAGGATATATCTTCTTTTCATCAAGATAAGCATATTTAAGAGTATAAGGTAATGGTTTAAGCTCAAACATGGGATCACCCTTGGGTGGAGGAGGATCCCCTAGGATTTTAACAGGCAAGTTGTGTTTCATAATAGGTCCCTGTATAAAGAATACTTCATCTATTTCCCTTCTTTCATTCATAAACATATCATTTTCATGGTCTAGCATATATTGTCTAAAGGATCATTAGGAGGCACAGCAATAGAAGCAAGACCAATAATTTCATCCTTACTAGGCAATTCCTTTTCTCGGTCTTGTCTACGAAATTTAGAAAAATTAGACTCATGAGACATATCACCCAAACCAATAGCAACAACATCCTTTTTGCAGTCTATCTTAGCATTAACAGTGTTCAAGAAGGGTCTACCAAATATAATGGGACAAAAGCTATCTTCTGGGGAACAAAGAACAAGGAAATCAGCAGGATATTTAGTTTTTCCACACAAGACTTCAACATCACTAACAATCCCAATCGGTGAAATAGTATCTCTATTGGCAAGTTTAATTGTGACATCAATATCTTCTAACTCAGCAGGTGCAATATTATGCATAATTTCTTTGTATAAAGAGATAGGTATTGCACTAGGGGAAAGTATCTAGTGCTCCCAGGCCTAGGGTGCTCCCGGTGCTCCGATGTGAAAAACATTTTTTTAAATGTTCAAAAAATTCTGAAAAAGTGCAGCGCATTGACGGAATATCGATGTCTCTTGTCACAAAATTTCGAATCAAAATTCGAAACATTGCTCGAGATACAAAAATAACAAATTTGGCATCAATGTAATAATGGGCCAAAACTAAAGCCCAACTTATGTTATGTACAAAATTTTGTCATTTTTGTATCTCGAGCAATGTTTCGAATTTTGATTTGAAATTTTTTGACAAGATACACCGATGTTCCGTCGATGTGCTGGATTTTTTCAGAATTTTTTGAACATTTTAAAAATGTTTTTCGGACATTTGGAGCACGGGGAGCACCCCAAGCCTGGGAGCACTAGATACTTTCCCATTGCACTAGCACTAGCACCCATATCACACAAGCCATGATAACAATGATCTCCTATTTTAACAGAAATAACAGGCATGCCTACAACATGTCTATGTTTATCTTTAGCACCCGGTTTACCAATTCTAGCAGTTTCATCACAGAAATAAATAACATGCCCATCGATATTATCAGCCAAGAGATCTTTAAGAATAGCAATATTAGGTTCAACTTTAACTAGCTCAGGAGGTGTATAAGTTCTAATATTACTTTTACGAACCACAGTTGAAGCTTTAGCATGATCCTTTATCCTAACAGGGAAAGGTGGTTTCTCAACATAAGCAGTAGGAACAACGGGATCATTATAAGTGATAGTCTTTTCCTCAACTTTAATAGGTGCAACTACTTTTACTTTGATGGGAGGATTATATTTGAACCACTTCTCTTTAGGGAGATCAACGTGAGCAGCAAAAGATTCACAAAAAGTAGCTACTATCTCAGAGTCAAGTCCATATTTAGTGCTAAATTTACGGAAAACATCGGTATCCATAAAAGATTTAACACAATCAAACTTAGGTATTATACCTGACTCTTTACCTTCTTCAAGATCCCAATATTCAGAGTTGCGTTTAAGTCTTTCCAATAAATCCCATTTGAATTCAATAGTCTTCATCATAAAGGAACCAGTACAAGAAGTATCAAACATGGAGCGATTGTTGTCAGAAAGCCGAGCATAAAATTTTTGAATAATCATGATTGGGGCATGAATATAGCATTAACTTAAGCCTCCCCCAAGCTTGAGCGATGCTTTATCCTTAACGAGGCCAAAAATTATATATATAATTACGATCACGATGAACAAGATGCATAGGGTAAAACTTCTGATGGAATTCCAATTTCAACCGTTTGTAGTCCCATGGTCCCATATCATCACATAGCCTATACCATGACAATGCATCTCCCTTCAAAGATAAAGGGAAGACCTTCTTCTTGATAACATCATTGGGCATACCTGCAAGCTTAAGTAATCCACAAACTTTATCCACATAGATTAGGTGTAAATCGGGATGCAATGTTCCATCTCCTGCAAAAGGATTAGCTAGCAGTTTCTCTATCATACCCGAAGGAATTTCAAAGTAAAAATTATCATTTTAAGTAGGTTCAGTAGGTTGAGGAGCAACTCTTTGCTCTACTGGTCGAGGTGAAGATACCCCAAACAAGCCCCTCAAAGGATTACTTTCCATAGTAACAAGTGACACTAAATTTCAGCACACTATATAAATTTTTCCTTACCAAATTCCACCTACCAAAGGCGCTTCACTCCCCGGCAACGGCGCCAGAAAAGAGTCTTGATGACCCACAAGTATAGGGGATCTATCGTACTCCTTTCGATAAGTAAGAGTGTCGAACCCAACGAGGAGCAGAAGGAAATGATAAGCGGTTTTTGATGTCTACTACACAACCTTCTTCTTGTAGACGTTGTTGGGCCTGCAAGTGCACAGGTTTGTAGGACAGTAGCAAACTTCCCTAAAGTGGATGACCTAAGGTTCATCAATACGTGGGAGGCGTAGGATGAAGATGGTCTCTCTCAAGCAACCCTGCAACCAAATAACAAAGAGTCTCTTGTGTCCCCAAAACACCCAATACAATGATAAATTGTATAGGTGCACTAGTTCGGCGAAGAGATGGTGATACAAGTGCAAGATGGAAGGTAGATATAGGTTTTTGTAAACTGAAAATATAAAAACAGCAAGGTAGCAAGCGGTAAAAGTGAGCGTAAAAGGTACTGCAATGATAGGAAACAAGGCCTAGGGTTCATACGTTCACTAGTGTAAGTCCTCTCAACAATAATAACATAGTTGGATCATATAACTATCCCTCAACATGCAACAAAGAGTCACTCCAAAGTCACTAATAGCGGAGAACAAACGAAAAGATTAGGTAGGGTACGAAACCACCTCAAAGTTATTCTTTCCAATCAATCCATTGGGCTATTCCTATAAGTGTCACAAACAGCCCTAGAGTTCGTACTAGAATAACACCTTAAGACACAAATCAACCAAAACCCTAATGTCACCTATATACTCCATTGTCACCTCAAGTATCCGTGGGCATGATTATACGATATGCATCACACATTCTCGATTCATCTATTCAAACCAACACATAGAACATCAAAGAGTGCCCAAAGTTTCTACCGAAGAATCACGACGAAAACGTGTGCCAACCCCTATGCATCGGTTCATGGGTGGAACCCGCAAGTTGGTCACTGTCGGTGTCAAAACCGGCGGATCTCGGGTAGGGGGTCCCAAACTGTGCGTCTAGGCGGATGGTAACAGGAGACAAGGGAACACAATGTTTTACCCAGGTTCGGGCCCTCTTGATGGAGGTAAAACCCTACGTCCTGCTTGATTAATATTGATGATATGGGTAGTACAAGAGTATATCTACCACGATATCAAGGAGGCTAAACCCTAGAAGCTAGCCTATGGTATGATTGTTGTATGTTGGAGTTGTTGTCCTACGGACTAAACCCTCCGGTTTATATAGACACCGGAGAGGGTTAGGGTTACACAAAGTCGGTTACAATGGTAGGAGATCTGAATATCCGCATCGCCAAGCTTGCCTTCCACGCCAAGGAAAGTCCCATCCGGACACGGGATGGAGTCTTCAATCTTGTATCTTCATAGCCCAGGAGTCCGGTTGAAGGTATAGTCCGGCTACCCGGACACCCCCTAATCCAGGACTCCCTCGGTAGCCCCCGAACCAGGCTTCAATGATGACGAGTCCGGCGCGCAGATTGTCTTCGGCATTGCAAGGCGGGTTCTTCTCCAAATTTTGTGCACTTGTCGAATAATGTCCGTCTTTTATAATGTAGCACTCCTTGGCTTCCACGCCCAATAATGGCCGCCCTCCACGTGTCAAACGAATACAAAAAGTCTGGGTGTTTTCACATTTACACCCCTAGCCGCGTAAATGAGCTGCCTATTTAAAGGAATGGGGAATTAGATCCAAACCACACCTTCTCCCTTCCGCGAGTGTTCATCAGAGCGCATCCGACAAAGGTCCATTCCACCATGGCCAGCCGTCGCAGCTCCTCCTCTCGCCCTTCCAGCCCTAAGCCAGGAGACTGGGAGAGGTGCTCCGTCCCGCATAGCGAGTTAGTATCGCTCTAGACCAAGGGATTCCTCCCTCTGGCCTATATGGTCCCAGTTCGGGCCGGACTTGCCACCTATAATGGCAGAGAGCAGGCGGAGAGCGCCCCTACTCCCTCTAAAGAAGAGCGGGTATGCCTGGTCCCTTATCTAATAAGGGGGCTCGGATTTCCAATTCATCCGTTTCTCCGGGGGCTTCTGGAGTTCTATGGCCTCCAGCTGCACAACCTCACGCCTGCATCTATTTTGCATACCGCGGGCTTTGTCGCCCTTTGCGAGTTGTTCTTAGGGGTTGAGGCTCACTTCGCGCTGTGGAAGAGGCTATTCTGCCTGGCGCCCCGCTCTCAGAGGGGGTCAATATATCAAGTGGGCGGAGACGAAGTATGGCGCATCGCCGGGACCGGATATTTATCCGGAACCCCAAAGAAGGCGTCCGAGGACTGGCCTTCGGAATAGTTTTACATAGAGGATGTCCCGCTGCCGGATCCCGTTCGGATCGGCCTCCCTGAGTTCAACAGTGCTCCCCTGAAGAAGCGCCTAAGCTGGCGTCCACGGAGCTCTCAGAAAGAAAGTGACAGGGACGTCCTTTACCTGATGGGCTGGATAAGACTGTTAGCTCATTCCGGACTAACCATGATCGGATTCATGGCCGCATGTATCATGCGGAGGGTGCAGCCGCTTCAATATAGAAGCCACCCCATGTGGGATTTTAACGGGGAGGATGACGACACTCGTTATGGCCGTAAGGGGCCGGACTCAGCTGCCGCTCTATTAAAGATCTTGTCCTCTTTGTACAAGGGAGAAGAGGAGGAATTCCTCCGCGTCAACCCACAGGGTGGATTTACTATGTACAACCCTCCAAGCTGGGTAAGCAGACAATCTTGCTTGCCCATCCGTTTTATATTCCCATGATTAAATATATAGTCTTATCGAATCCTACGCATGAATTGCGCCAGGAAGTGAAGGATATAGACAATCGGCCTCCACATGCCGAGGACCCCGAACGGTCCCTCGATCTGGCCTCCGAAGAGGATCCGGACATTTCGGTGGAGCTGATTGACGGGGTGTTTCATCAGTTGAGCAGGGACAATGCCCTGGTGGCCATTACGGCTGATTACCCGGGGCTACTCCCGGCCTCCCAGGTAGCTGAGACCGGAGTCCCTGCACCTCAGAAGGAATCCGTCCTTGTGTGTTTTCAGTTTCCTGACAACAACCGTATTTTGCAGGGAAGATTCTTAAGGCGGGAGGTTGAGCCTGCGGCGGCTGGCCAACAAGGGGCAGTAGGGCCCCGTGGGGTAATAAGAAGTGAAGTCCGGGCTGAGGCGCCAGTGCAAAGGTATAGCGCGCCGTCTTGATCCCAGGTTGTTATTCCTTCAAGGAATATTAATACTCGAGCTCCGTTCAGGACAAAGAGACCTCGCCGGACTGTGTCCGGAGAGGTTGCCAATCGTGCCTCCACCAGTCAGGCTCCAAAGCCCGGACAGGAGGCGGAGGTGAACACGAGGCGCACACCGGACGCTCCTCCGACAGAGGACACGGACAGGCTGTCTGCCACCCCTTCCAAGGTGGAAAGTGCCATGAACCACAGGCGTCGCCGGGCAGTTCTTCGCGACGCCTGTTTCTCCCAGGAGGCGTTGGATGCCTTCAACTCGGGAGATGCATATCTTCGTGCCGCTCAGAATGGTCTAGCCAGAGCCACGGAGCAATATGTCAAAGACATGCCGGTGAGAAACTTTTAATTGTTATATATGTCAGAGCCCCCGAGACATGAAGCAATGAGAATAACTGATTTAAGGATCATGCAGGTTCTTTCAGAGAAGAATACCCAGTTGTCTCAGGAGCTAGAAGAGTGCCAAGCCCAACTTGAGGCCGCACTGGCCGCGACAGGGGAGCCTAAGGAGACCCCCTCTGGTACTACATTCTTCAAAAAAGATAATTGTGAAGTGCGGCATATGCGCAAATCTGACAAATGAAATTGCAGATGGCGCCGGACTAGATCCGGACAGGCAACAACTCCTACGCCGGCTAAAGGCTGGCGAGAGCGTGCTGACGAAGGTGAGGCGGGAGAAGAATAATCTTCAGGATGCCAACACCAAGCTGGGTGTTGAGCTGAAAGATGTTCGAGCCCAGCTGTCGGACTCTGTTAAGGAGAATCGGCGACTTCGACGTGGCACATTTAGTAAGTGCTTGAATGAACTCTTAAAAAGAAGTTTGGCGAGGAAGTCGACTAACAGAATTATATCTGTAGGTATGTTAACAGGCCGTCCTGCGGAGGAGATGCCTGATTCTGTGGGTGACCTTCTTCCCGAGCTCTCGCAACTGCACGAGCGAGTTCGGCAGGCGATGCAAGGCGTTGCCCAAGCCTTATGGCCATCCCTCTCCATGCCCGAGGGCCTTGGAGAGCTTGCCGAGAAGCTGAAGGGAGCGCGACGGCGCTTCCGTTTGTGGAAGATATCAGCCTGCCGTCAGGGCGCTAGGGAGGCCTGGGCTATGGTGAAGACGCGGTACACAAGGGCTGAACCAAACCATATGGCTGAGGTCGGACCTGTGGGGCACGATGGGAATGAGATCCCTGTAAGCTTAGTGTACGGCCAAGTAGAGTTGGCCGCAAAGTATTCCCAGCAGGTCTGTAAATTAGACAGCATGTTAGATGGTATTGAAGAGGAATACAATTAGTCAGAGTGACTTTGTAATTTTAATTGACATGTGTAATGCCTTCTAGCCGGATTGTAGATCGTTTGTCGTTGCCGACCTTTTCGCTTCAACCTCGGGACCTGACGGCCCGGAGTGTGTCTGAATACCCTAGCGGTTATATAAGAACCGGGGTATGCATGGAGACCAGGCATAGGGGTCATTAGTGCTTTATCAGACAAGTGCCCAACTAGTTATGTTATATTACATGGTTAGTAAGAAACATCTTCCAGAGAGAATAGTTCCGTTAGGGGTTCCTTTCTCTGGGAGGCATGCCCTAAAGTGCATGTCCGGACTGCAAACGCAGGAAAAGCATCTAGGGGCAGATGTATAAATAAGAAGAAAAAATGGTCATCTTTTAGTTCACCGACCGAATATTCCCTTAAGAACGCTAGCTTTCGGCTTCACCCAGTCTGAGGTACACATCCGGCTAATCCGGCAGTAACAATCGCAGAGGTGCTCCCTCTACCACCTAGCCGAACAATTGGGAACGTAGGGGTAAGCACAGGAGCCAGGCAACCCAGCTTGGCGAAAACTTAAGTCATATCGATGCATATAACGGTGAAGAAAAGGTACATGCGGAAGTTTGACACATGTTTTGGGCGTGAAGCCCGTATAAATAAGCTTCTGTTTAAAGAAGCCCCCAGGAGTAGTGAGCGCGAGTAATGCGTCACTTGTTGAGCCTTTAATGGCTATGAGAGAAAAAGGAAAAAAAGAAAGGGTGGAAGGAGAGAAATATAAGACAGAAAATGTAAAAAATGGACAGAGGAAGGAGACGAACACAGAGTCCGGCGCTAGGCGTAGAATCTTCGAAGACGGGCTGCGTTCCGCGGGTTCGGCTCGAGTCGGTTATCCGAGGCATATCGCTGGCGGTATGCTCCACCGGTTAGGACTTGGTCGATTATGAAGGGACCTTCTCACTTGGGCTTGAGTTTGTCCTTTTTCTTGTCCGGCAGGCGTAGAACTAATTCGCCAACGTTGTAATTTTTGGCCCGCACTTCTCTGCTTTGATATCTTCGAGCCCGCTGTTGATAAAATGCAGAACGGGCTTTTGCCACGTCGCGCTCCTCCTCCAGGGCGTCCAGGCTGTCCTGCCGATCGACCTCGGCTTCTCTTCATACATGCGCACTTGAGGTGAGTCATGAATTATGTCGCAAGGCAAAACTGCCTCTGCGCCGTACACCATAAAGAATGGTGTGTATCCGGTGGTGCAATTTGGCGTGGTCCGCAGCCCCTAGAGTACGGAGTCGAGCTCCTCTATCCAGTGTGTGTTAGATTCCTTGAGGGACCGCACTAATCTGGGTTTGATGCTGCTCATGATAAGACCATTTGCACGTTCGACCTGGCCGTTAGTTTGTGGGTGATAGACGGAAGCGTAATCGAGCTTGATGCCCATGTTTTTGCACCAGAGTTTTACCTTGTCGGCCGTGAAGTTCGTGCCGTTATCAGTGACGATGCTGTGGGGGACGCCGTAATGGTGTACGACCTCGGATATAAAGTCTATCACCGGTCCGGATTCAGCCGTCTTAACAGGCTTGGTTTCTATCCATTTGGTGAACTTATCCACCATGACGAGTAAGTATTTTTTCTTGTTAGTTCCCCCTTTAAGGGGTCCAACCATGTCAAGCCCCCAGACCGCGAAGGGCCAAGTGATGGGGATGGTTTGGTGGGCGGTAGGTGGCATATGGCTTTGGTTTGCAAAAAGCTGACAACCGACGCATCGTTGGACCAAGTCCTGAGCGTCTGCCCGGGCCGTCGGCCAATAGAAGCCTGTACGGAAAGCTTTGCTTACAAGGGACCGAGCTGCGGCGTGATGACCACCGAGTCCGGCATGAATTTCAGCCAGCAAGTTCCTCCCTTCCTCTTCAGAGATGCACCTTTGAAGGACTCCGGTAGTGCTTTTCTTATAAAGCTCTCCCTCATGGACTTTATAGGCCTTGGATCGCCGCACTATGCAACGTGCCTCGTTTTGGTCCTCTGGGAGCTCCTGCCTATTAAGGTAGGCTAGGAATGGTTCTGTCCACGGGGCGATGACGGCCATTATTACGTGGGCTGAAGTTGCGATTTCATTGGCCGAGCCTCCGACTATGTCAGATTGTTCGGCGTTGGACAGTGCGGTTGGGTCCAGGCTAATATTACCATGTTCCCCTTTCCATACTACGGATGGCTTGAATAGCCTCTCCAGGAAGATGTTGGGGGGGACCGCATCGCGTTTTGCGCCGATGCGTGCGAGGACGTCTGCCGCCTGATTGTTTTCTCGGGCTATATGGTGAAATTCGATCCCCTCGAACCGAGCTGACATTTTTAGGACGGCATTACGGTAAGCTGCCATTTTTGGATCCTTGGCATCGAAGTCTCCATTTATCTGGGATATCGCGAGGTTTGAATCCCCGCACACCTCTAGGCGTTGAATGCCCATGGATACTGCCATCCGGAGACCATGTAAAAGGGCCTCATATTCGGCGGCATTGTTGGAGTCCGTGTACATAATCTGGAGTACATATTGAACTGTATCTCCTGTGGGGGATGTCAAAACGACGCCAGCCCCTAGTCCGGCCAACATCTTGGAGCCGTCAAAATGCATGATCCAGTTTGAGTATGTGCCGTACTCTTTGGGGAGTTCGACCTCCGTCCATTCTGCGACGAAGTCAGCCAAAACTTGCGACTTGATAGCTCGTCGTGGCTTATAAGTTATGCCAAACGGGAGGAGCTCGACGGCCCATTTTGCAATCTGGCCCGTTGCATCGCGGTTGTTTATAATATCGTTGAGAGGTACTTCCGATGCTATTGTGATTGGACACTCTTGAAAGTAGTGTCGTAGCTTCCGGGATGCCATGAATACCGCATATGCAATCTTTTGATAATGTGGGTACCGTGATTTGCATGGGGTGAGGACAATGGACATGTAGTAAACCGGCTTTTGAAGGGGGGATTTGTGTCCGTCTGTTTCCCGCTCGATGACGAGTACTGCGCTGACAACTTGATGGGTTGCTGCAATGTACAATAGCATAGGTTTGCCGATGTTTGGCGCGGCGAGGACTGGGTTTGTTGCCAGTATGGCTTTTATTTCCTCGAGTCCGGCCGTGGCGGCATCCGTCCACTCGAAATGTATGGTGCACCGAAGGAGGCGATAGAGGGGTAGCGCCTTTTCTCCCAAACGGGAGATAAAGCGGCTTAGAGCCACCACACATCCGGTTAATTTTTGTATTTGTTTGAGGTCCTTTGGGATATCCAATTGTGACAAAGGTCGGATCTTGGCTGGATTTGCTTCGATTCCTCTACCGGATACAATGAAGCCCAAGAGCTTTCCGGCTGGAACGCCGAAAACGCATTTTTCCGGATTTAGCTTGATGTCATATGCTCGGAGGTTGTCAAATGTAAGCCTCAAGTCGTCTACTAGAGATTCGACATGTCTTGTTTTTACGACCACATCATCCATGTACGCCTCCACTGTTTTGCCGATCTGGTTTGCCAGACACTTCTGAATCATGCGCTGATATGTTGCGCCGGCGTTTTTGAGTCCGAAGGGCACTGTGTTGAAGCAGAATGGGTCGTATGGTGTGATGAATGCCGTTGCGGCTTGGTCTGACTCTGCCATCTTGATTTGATGGTAGCCGGAGTATGCGTCGAGGAAACACAACGAATCGTGTCCTGCGGTGGCGTCGATAATTTGATCGATGCGAGGGAGAGGGAAGGGATCCTTTGGGCAGGCCTTGTTGAGGTCTTTGAAATCGACACATAGGCGCCAGGATTTGTCCTTCTTTGCTACCATCACTAAGTTTGCTAGCCAGTCCGGATGTTTTATATCTCTGATGAATACGGCCTCCAATAGCTTGGCTAGCTTCTCTCCCATAGACTGTCTCTTGGGTTCAGAGAAATGCTGAAGGGCTTGTTTGACGGGTTTGAATCTGTCGTGGTTTTGTCACGGCAGATGTCCTAGAGAAAGGACTTAGTCGTGGAGCCATCGCGACGGGTTAGCTTGAAGGGGTTAAAGCGGACACAAGGACACAGAGAGTTTATACTAGTTCCGCCCCTTCGATGAAGGTAAAGGCCTACGTCTAGTTGTGATGGAATTGATGGGGTTTCGATGACCAGGGAGCAAACAAACTTCGCCTGAGTCTCGAGTTGTGGTTGTCTGTCCCTGAATCGCCGCCGGGTCGTCCCCTTATATACACGAGTGACGCTCGTCGGTTCACAGAGTCCCAATATCCGGTTCATACTCGTATCCGGGTTGGTCTCTCCCTATTCCTAACTTATAATACAAGTTTACATATAAGGCCAGTTTACGGCTACAGACCTTGAACCGACTACAGGCCTTGGGCCCTTATCTGCTTCTTTGGGATTTAACACCTTTGAACTACTGATGAAGTTAACCCGGCCCAGGTAGGCCGGTTTACGCCCAGTAGTAATATCTCCAACATTAGGCCCCAGATTGATTTGAACAGGTTCATGTCAATCCTTAGCGAAAAATCTTCATCTTCCGCATCTTCTTATAATTGCTGAGCCACCGTGATGTCATCTTCTCTGATTGCTGTAAACCGACATGACGCCATCATAAAGATAACATTCATGATATCTCCTTTCTTTAATAGATCCGCAATATCCGAGGTGACAGCTCCACTCCAACATTTATGGTTCCTTGATTCCCGCGCCTGACACATGTCTTGCCTTATAAATAAGACCAAAGGGTCATTTCCTTTCTTCTCTTCGTGCCTTCTCTTCTTCGTCTTCCTCGCATCACCAGCTTCAGAGCTCCGCCGCCACCGTCGTCTCCAGCACCAACCTTGGCCGCTGCATCAACCTGAACATACCAGAAAACCGCGGTGATCTTCCGCATCCTCCTCAGCTCTGGTAGGCCCTCTGTTCTTCTCAACCTAGATATGTTCTAGGGTTTCTCGTTCTTGTGGCGTTCATTGACTGTTCCTATTCATGTATTAATCCCTGACTGGATCTGTGAAACCCTGCTCTGAATAACAGTAGCTTTTCATATCTACCTGTAGTTTCCTGTTCAAGTTCATAGATCTCATCTGTATATCTGCCCATTGATTCACTTCCGCTCCACTTTAAGCCTTTGAATATTTTTTCTGTTTTTCTGAACTTGCCTCAGATCCATTGCCGTAATAGAACCTTGTGAAACCTGTTTCTGCACACTTAGCCATCCGCAGCCTCAATTGCTTTCAATGCTTAGGCGGTTTATCTTAGTATAGAAAGATTTCATAAACCGATATATACCATTAGTCCCCTTATTGAACCGCCAGAACTCCTTAACCATATGTCTCCGCTTTATAGAACTCTAATTTAGATGTAATTGTCTCCGGTTTAACATTGTTTATACCGGTATATACCTTTTACTCAACACAATTCTTAAACCGGAATAACTTATTTTGTAGACCTCACCATGGCCAAACAAGTGTATGAGTGCAACTGGGTTCCTTATCGCGTCACAGAAACTCAATTGAATAATCTTGTCCTGACTTGCGCTTTAAGCAGTAAAAATACCATCCACTGGAGGGTCCCTGGCAAAGAATGCCCGCCTACCCCTCAAGAGGGAAAGGTTGTCGTTTTTGCAGATCACTTAGCCCGGGGTTTTAATCCGCCCGGTTCAAAATTCTATCAAGATGTCTTAGCCAACTTTCAACTTCGCCCGCAAGACACTGGCCCCAACTAGGTTACCAACATATGTCACTTCCAAGTGCTCTGTGAGGCATACTTTCAAGAGGAACCCATAGTTGAGCTGTTTAGAGACTGCTTTCACCTAAACCGCCGCACAGAATTCACTGATGGCTCCAATACGGAATTGGGTGGTGTGGCGATTCAGAAAAGGAAGGAAGTCACTTACCCTCACGCCAAGTTGCACAGCCACCCCAAAGAACGGAATCACTCCTGGTTCTATTGCAAAGACACCTCCCCTGCCAATGAAAATCCTCTACCTGGCTTTCGTCCGGAGCGGCTCAGCAATACACACCCTTTTCCGCAAAGGCTGACAGCCAAGGAGAGAAGTAAATACGCTCCCCAATTATCCAAGCTCAGAGCCTTTATGGCCAACGGTTTAATAGGCATTGATCTCGCACGGTGTTGGATATCATGGAGCATACTGCCCCTCAGTCAGCGCTCCGGTTTAATGTGTGAGTATACTGGTAATGTCGACGACCCACTCCGACATGTTAACATCCAGCTCACAGATGATGAGGTCACAGAAGCTGTAAAGAAAATGTTGAATGAACCGGAACACCTCTGTGCTCGAACCGGCCTGCTTCCCTTCTGCGCTACCAACAAACTGCCAGCTGTAAGATTTGACTGTTCCTCTTTACTGAACATGTCATTGCTATTTCTGTATACTCTTTAATCAACTGCTGCTTAAACAGGGCGATGATCCGTTTTGGAGCAAGAAGCTTTCTCAGGAGAAAACAGAAAAGCCAGACAAAACGGAAAGACCAATCCGGCCAAAGACCAAGGTTGTTAAGAGGCCTGCTCATAAGAGGAAAACCACTGCATCTTTTGATCCGCCCGCTGACGACGATGTGGGTAACTTGGACCTTGAGGTAGAACTTGATTCACTTGGCTTACTTTTCACACGCCTTATTGATGATAATATTTTTCAGGATGATGCCGAAGCCAGCCATGCTGATGCTGTAGAGGTAATCTCTCTTTCTTCTGATTCGAATCCTTTGCCTTCACTAAAAATCCGTCAGGCAAACCGGAAAGTTAAATTTTCTCATCCTTTTGCTTACTTGGATCCCAAATTTATTATGAAGACCCAACAGCACGAAGTTTGCCGCACAACCCGGCACAGCGACCAGGTAGTTACCTCTGCCGGTTTACCGAACAGTCCGGTTCGGAAACGCCGTTCAGAGGTCTCTAATTTGCTTGTCAGTGCTTGTCCTAAAGCGGGCTATTATCGTCAACCTCTTAATCCGTCTGACTCCGATTATCAGGTTACTTCTCACTCATCCTCTGGCGAGTCATCAGCTACTCAGCTGCCACCACTCAAGACGATGCTTGGGTAAGCTATACTTATCATAATATTTCTGATACCTCATGTTGGAACATATGCTATATGTGATTTTGACTATTCCTTGTAGGGCCAAGCCTAGGTCAAGCAAGAAGGCTCGCCTGGATAAAGCGGCTGAAGAAGAAATTGCTCCTGAATCGGACAAAGCCACAGACATTGAAGCGGCTATCCGTGAAGACATACCCAACGATCCGCCACTGCAAGATGAGGTTTTTATTGCTGAAGAAAGATCTGTTGAAGCCTCCGGTCCTGCCGACCAGCCTAGAAGTCCCATCCGGGTTGAGAAATCTGTCAGCCCATCCAAGACTACTGATAAACCGACAGCCCCAGTGCAAACCGGTGATGTCTAGGATGATGAAGTTGTTATCACTGGTGTTGGCCATGCCGAACCGAGCAACCCTGTCGCCTTGTCCAAACATACTGCCAAGGATGAATTTGCCGCAATGGGCAAGGGCAAGTGGAATGTTGATTTGGCGACTTATGCCACTCTGAATGTCCAAGATCTTCATTCTGTCTACCTGAACCGACTGTATACCAGTCGTGATTATAAAGTTGGCCTAGTAAATATGATGAAAGAAAAATTTGAGGTAACTTCCATATGTTTCTTTCTGCTTAAATGTTGTAATCTTGTTGATTCCCCTAGCCCCCAAGGGCCGGTTTGTAATCTTCTTTCAAACCGGGACTTGTAAACATAAATCCGAAATACTTCGGAATTTGCTGATGTAGCCCACAAGGGCCGGTTCAACTTTAATGTAGTTAACCCGGAACTTTAAATAATGGGACATTTACATGTATGCCCCTAATTTGCACCCACTCTCAGATTTGCCCCTAATTTCAAAGTCTGCTCAAATTTGCCCCTCCGCCGTTAGGTGCCCTTATAGAAATGCCCTTCTGCGCCGTTACCGTCCGGTCAAAGCCGGTCAAAGGGCTTTGACCATCCCAAAAAAATAGCAAAAAAAATTCTAAAAAATCTGAAAAAATATTGTGAGATCGAAAATACTCATGTGCGCAAGGTGGGTGCAAGTTTTCGTGCTATTTGGACATTCCAAAAGATCGTGACGAGGAAAAACAGTTAATATGTACGCTTGTGAACAGTAAATTCAAAAAAAATTGCAAGAAAATTCAAAAAAATATGAAAAAATTTGGCATCAAAGAGGCTCGGGTCTGCAAAGTGCGTGCAAATTTTATTTTTGTTTGGACACTGTAGGAGCTCCAGAATAAAAAAATAACATAGTCATTTTTTTCCAAAGTTTTTTCCCAAGCCAAATTTTGTTTTTTTCTTCACGAGCTCCTACAATGTCCAAACACAAATAAAATTTGCACACACCTTGCAGACCCGACCCTCTTTGATGTCAAATTTTTACATATTTTTTTTGAATTTTCCTGCAACTGTTTTTGAAATTACTGTTCACAAGCGTACGTATTAACTATTTTTCCTCGTCACGATCTTCTGGAATGTCGAAATAGCACGAAAACTTGCACGCACCATGCGCACATGAGTATTTTCGATCTCATAATATTTCAGATTTTTTAGAATTTTTTTGCTATTTTTTCAGGACGGTCAAAGCCCTTTGACCGGCTTTGACCGGACGGTAACGGAGCAGAAGGGCATTTCTGTAAGGGCACATAACGACGGAGGGGCAAATTTGAGCAGGCTTTGAAATTAGGGGCATATATGAGTAGGTGGTTCGAGTTAGGGGTAGAAATGCAAATGGCCCTTAAATAATATAGCAGCATCAGAACTTACTTGAACAAATAGCAATTAGCCCCCAAGTGCCAAGTTGAATACTTGTATTAAGCTTGCGACTTTAGCAATTTAATTGATAGATGAAGATCAAATACGCATTAGCCCCCAAGTACCAAGTGCATAACTTGTTATGTGGTTGGTACTTCAATTCTTGTACCGTTTCATCAAATTATATGACTGTCTGTATGCAGGCTGAGCTGAATACCAAAGAGAGCCAACTCGCCGATCTTCAAGAAAATTTGAAAACCCAACAACTTGAAACCTCCAAGGCAAAAGAGGAGTTGACCAGCGCTTTAGGCGTCATGGAGCAGCTTAAGGAGGGTTTTAACAAAGAGCGGGCGGATTGGACCACTGAAAAAGCCGCTTTGACAAAGAAAATTGAAAATGCTGAAGCTGCCCTTAAACCGGTGGTAGACGAGCTGACCAGCGTAAAGCGGCAAGTGCATGCCATGACTGCTGCCATCTTTGGTAAGCTTCCTGTGACTTCTGTAATAATTTGACCTTCCTAGGACCGGTCCGGTTTGTGAACTCTTTGTGACGTCGTAGGTACACGCATTGGTCACTTGGGGTCAGACGTTCGGATGAAGTTGAAGGCCGCCTATACATTGATTGAACAGCTGTACACTGGAGCGCAGCGGATCATCTCTACTGCATCACACAATAATCTGGCGCCCGCTTTAATCCAGGATACTCTCAAGAGGTTGTCAATGCTTCCTGCCCGTGTTGTAGAGCTGAAGAAATCTGTTGCTCGAACCGGTGCCATCAACGCCTTGATCCGGGCAAAGGCTTGGGTACTGGATTTCGATCCTGTTGAGGCAGCTCAAGATTATCCCAGTTTGAAGGAAGATGGTTTGGAATTCAATGAGGAGGACTTGAGAGCAATAAACCGGGCAGTGCGCCCTTTAGCTTGCCAATTGGCAGAGGAGGCAGACTTGTCGCACTATCAAGCTCAGTATAACAGCCAGAATAAACGAGTGTCTGGACCAATTCCCGAAGCGGAGAATCTGATCCCTCCAATCCGTAAGCATACATACGCTCCTGATATTGAATCGTCGTCCCTGATTCATGATGAAGCTGTCTTTCAAGCCTTAATGGGAATCGACTGGACCACTGTTGATTTCCAGCCACTGGGTAGGGAAGAAGAAGCTGAAGCGGCACAGGAAGACCTTCAACCATCAGATCCAGGCGGTGACCAAGCGTGAACCGGAAGCCGCTTTAAAGGGCTGCTTCGTTATATTTCGCCCAGAAAGAACAATGATCTTTATTTGGGCACCATGTTGCCTTGTAATAGGGTAGTTAATACTCTTGCTTCTGAGATGCCTTCGTGCATCAATGCTGATACTTTTATTTGAAAGATCGAAACCTTTAATCTATTTCTCCTGCAATCATAAAATCTCAAACTACGACGGCGGTTGTACCATCAACCGGTTTATGACTTTTATACATATATGCAAGGAAATTGAAGTATATGAGCATATTTTGTGATACAAAATACCTGCCATCATTGGGCATGAAGTTGGCTTAACCAATCTTGAAGTGGAGGTTTACAAACCTGTACCGTCGAAGGAGAAAATAGATCATGTGTATACAAAGCTGGTTTACCATGTAAACCGTGCTGGGTTACAAAGAATACCCTTGTTACTCCATCATGGGACGTAAACAGAAAAAATCAAATCAGGCAAATAATCTCTGGATTAAAAATGAACCGTGTTCCGTCAATTTGATAGTTTAAACCGGTTGAAAATGTTGTCGGTTTAAAAAACGCAACAGCAATAGTATTTAAGAAAGATATTAAGACAAAAGGTAGTAATAAAACCGTTTGCAAAAAGAGGCTTTACTGAGCCGATCAGATGGTGTTACCATGGTTGGACACGACCAAGCTCCCAATAGGTGTAGCCATGGTTCAAGTCAGCCAGGTCCCCAAATGAAACCGTGGCATTATGCCGATCAAGAGGCGTGGCAATGGTTCGGGTTCGACCAAGCCCCCAAGTGATTCTATGGCCTTAGGCCGATCAAGAGGCGTGACTGGTTCAGACTTGACCATGTCCCCAAGTGATCTGGTGGCTTTCGCCTATCAAAAGGCGTTGCATTGGTTCGGATACGACCAAGCCCCCGAGTGATGTTTATAAAAATTTTCAAGGGGTAAACTGGAGGCCGCTTTAAGACAGAACAACTTCGTGTAACCACTCATGATGTAAAAGAACAGATACCCCGCTTTAGATGAGGCTCCGGTTTATTATATTGATCATAATATATACACTATCATAATATGTACATAAATGGAGTCGATGGCTCAGGTATAGTAAGGCCGAAGATGAGCTATGTTACACGGCCTGTTGGTCTCCTCCTCTGACATACGTGAGTCTTTATGCTCTCGAATATCGACCAGATAGTATGACCCGTTGTGCAGATTTTTACTGACCACGAAAGGTCCCTCCCAAGGTGGGGATAACTTATGCATATCAGTCTGATCTTGGATGAGCCGAAGCACCAAATCTCCTTCTTGAAAGGTTCTGGTTCTAACCCGGCGACTGTGATAACGGCGAAGATCCTGTTGGTAAATCGCCGAGCGGGCAGCTGCTATGTCACGCTCTTCATCCAACCAGTCCAAAGCGTCTTGTCGTGATGTCTCGTTGTCCACTTCAACATAAGCCGCCACACGAGGTGAATCATGACGGATATCACTAGGGAGAACCGCCTCCTCTCCATAGACCATGAAGAATGGCATGTATCCCGTCGATCTGTTGGGTGTGGTATTGATGCTCCATAACATAGATGGCAACTCTTCTACCCAACAACCCGGTGTCCTCTGCAAAGGAACCATAAGCCGGGGCTTGATGACTCTCAAGATCTCCTGATTAGCTCTTTCTGCTTGCCCATTGGACTGTGGGTGCGCCACTGATGAAACATCAAGTTGGATGTGCTCACGTTCGCAGAATTCCTTCATAGCTCCCTTGGACAAATTGGTACCATTATCTGTAATGATACTGTGTGGAAAACCAAACCGGAAAATCACCTTTTTGATGAACTGAACCGCTGTGGCCGCATCACACTTGCTAACCGGTTCAGCCTCCACCCACTTAGTAAATTTGTCAACTGCCACCAGGAGGTGGGTCTTATTATCCTTGGACCTTTTGAAAGGCCCAACCATATCTAGCCCCCAAGTTGCAAACGGCCAAGTGATTGGAATCATCCTCAATTCCTGAGTCGGCACATGAGCGCGTCTTGAAAATTTTTGGCAACCGTCACATCGTCTGACCAGATCCTCCGCATCAGCATGAGCAGTTAACCAATAAAAACCATGGCGGAATGCCTTAGCCACCAGAGATTTTGAACCGGCGTGATGACCGCAATCTCCTTCGTGGATCTCACGCAAAATTTCACAACCTTCTTCTGGAGACACACAGCGTTGAAACGCCCCTGACGCACTGCAATGATGCAATTCTCCATTAACAATCGTCATAGACTTGGATTGCCGGATTATCTGCCGCGCCAAGGTTTCGTCCTCTGGTAACTCGCCCCAGTTCATGTTCGCAAGATAAGGAAGCGTCCAATCCGGAATGACTTGAAGCGCTGCCACCAATTGAGCCTCCGGATCAGGAATAGCCAAATCCGCTTCACCAGGGAGCTTGACCGACGGGTTGTGCAGCTCATCAAGAAAAACATTAGGCTGGACCGGTTTACAATGAGAGCCCAGCCGGCTTAAAGCGTCCGCCGCCTCATTCTTCCGACGGTCCACGTGGTCCACCTGATAGCCCTTGAAGTGACCTGCAACGATATCCACCTCACGATGATATGCAGCCATGAGTGGGTCTTTAGAATCCCAAGTGCCAGACACCTGTTGAGCCACTAGATCCGAGTCACCGAAGCACTTAACCCGGCTTAGATTCATCTCCTTAGCCATCCGGAGACTATGGAGTAAGGCTTCATACTCAGCTGCATTGTTAGTACAAGGGAACATTAAGCGGAGAACGTAACAGAACTTGTCACCTCGTGGGGAAGTTAACACGACTCCAGCCCCCGAGCCCTCTAATTGTCGTGATCCGTCAAAATGGATGGTCCAATATGTGTGATCCGACTTCTCTTCAGGGGCCTGCAGCTCTGTCCAATCGTTGATGAAATCAACAAGTGCTTGATATTTCACCGCCGTCCGAGGCACGTTTTTCAACCCGTGCGGCCCAAGTTCTATAGCCCACTTGGTGATCCGGCCAGTCGCCTCCCGGTTCTGGATGATATCGCCCAAGGGGGCAGAACTGACCACTGTGATGGGGTGCCCTTGGAAATACTGCTTCAGCTTCCGGCTTGCCATAAAAACTCCATATACTAGCTTCTGCCAATGTGGATACCTTTGCTTGGACTCAATAAGCACCTCGCTGATATAATAAACCGAACGCTGAACCGGGTACTCCTTGCATGTCTCCTTCCGCTCCACCACAATAGCCACACTGACTGCGCGAGCATTGGCAGCGACATACAACAGCAATGGTTCCTTGTCAATGGGAGCAGCGAGCACGGGCGGATTGGCCAATTGCCGCTTTAAGTCCTCAAATGCCTGATCAGCAGCAGAACTCCAAACGAATTGATCCGTCTTCTTCAACATCTGATACAAGGGGATCGCCTTCTCACCAAGGCGGCTGATAAACCGGCTCAATGCGGCAATCCGGCCAGTCAAACGCTGAAACATTGATACACTTCGGTTTAGCCAGGGAGGTGATGGCTGTAATCTTCTCCGGATTAGCCTAAGTTCCCCTGTTGGACACCAGAAAACCCAACAACTTGCCTGTCGGTACGCCAAAGACACATTTGGCCGGATTGAGCATCATCTTGTACGTCCTCAGGTTATCAAAGGTTTCCTTCAGATCATCAACCAGAGTCTCCTTCTTCCTAGACACAGGCAGCTAGATCTACTATCGACATTGGCTGCTTACATGTGTCTTTGAAATTACTGACAAACCGGGCTCGCAGCTGGGCCCATGAACTCATAGAATTGGCCGGTAAGCTCTTTAACCACGTACGAGCCGTTCCTTCGAGCATCATGGTGAAATATTTTGCACACGCGTCCTCATCCACATCAAGCATCTCCATGGCCATCTCATAGCTCTCCACCCATGTCTCTGGAGGTTGATCCGCCGTATAATTTGGCACCTTGCGTGGGCCTTTGAAATCCTTGGGCAGGCGCACATTGCGTAAAGCGGGAACAAGGCAAGGCACCCCCAAAGCACTAGAGGTACTTCCGGGCTCGACCATGGTGGTCGGACGAACCGGCGTAAGCTGACGATCTTGATACTGCGCCGCTAACTCGGCCTCCCTATGTGCTCGGGCCCGGTCCACCACTTCTTGAGCGTTCTCGATACCACCTGCCGGGTTGTTACCACGGGGCGCTCCTCGCCGTGCATTGCTTGACACGGCCGGTTCATCCATATGCCTGCTATAGCTCCGGCTCGGGCTAGGGGTTGAGTGGATCCGATCACGGTTGTACGAATATGCTTCTTGTTGGACCAAAGCTGTCCTAAGGAGCTCCTTAACCCGGCGCGTCTCTACCGCTTGCGGCGAATTACCTTCAATTGGAATGGCCTCCAGCCGTGCCGCAGCCGCAACAAGGTTGTCCATTGGATTGGAGTAGTGACCCGGAGGTGTTGGCACAGCCTGACGGGGTAGATCTATTAAACAGGGCTGGACCGGCGCGTCCGTCCCAGGTGCGTCCGCTCGGTTTACCACTGGCGGGTTACTGATCCCCGCTCTGGGGGTGTTGAAGAGGTCCCTCGCCTCGAAGACCGAAGGTAGACGAGATCGGTACTTCCTCCTCATAACTTCCTGTGACGCATTCTGGTCCAGCATGAGCCTGTAGGCCTGTGCATCTAAAGCGGCCCGCTCTGCAGTCATCCTGGCATCTTCAGTTGCTAGGTCCGTTTTAGCCTGAGTGATTTGCTCCCTCACCTTTGCAATCTCCGTGTTATGGGCGTCCTGATCCGCCGGGTTAGCCTCTGCCATGAGCGCAGCCAACGCATCGAACAGATCCGATAAAACTTGAGCCGGCGGGCGTCCAGAGCCTCCTGCCCCGGCGGCCGTCGCCATTACTGAACCGGAGATCATTGCCGCAGCGGTCGAAGAGTGAGGTGCGGCCTGTGTGCCGGCCATGAATATTCCAACCCGGTTGGGCAGATCAGGGGGGTCCGGAATACTGTCGCCATCGGAACAGCCCCCAATCCGGCCATCTTGCAGTTGATACAGAGATTCGGTTTCTCCGGTTGACGACTCGTCGCCAGAGTAAACGACGGTCTCGCCATCAGATTCTGATCCATCCTCATAACTTCCTCCATGGATGACTCCCACGAAGGCACGCTTCAGGGCCGGTTTAACCTGGGCAGATCGTGCACGCTGAGCCGTCTCGACGAGGTCGGTGCAGATGTCCGGCTCAGGGCCCGGTTCGCCGATCTTGCCGATGAAGACGTGTATGCCGCGAAAGGGGACCCGATACCCATACTCAATTGAGCCGGCCTCGGGGCCCCAGCCTGCATCGTCGATGTAGAGCTTGTCGCGACGACTCTTAGTCATCCGGCCCACAGCGTAGCCCTTGAGTCCTTCAAAGCGGCCCTCCAAGAACTTGAAACCATCGTGCGATAGACCAACGGTGGGCGCCAACTGTCGTGGTTTTGTCACGGCAGATGTCCTAGAGAAAGGACTTAGTCGTGGAGCCATCGCGACGGGTTAGCTTGAAGGGGTTAAAGCGGACACAAGGACACAGAGAGTTTATACTAGTTCGGCCCCTTCGATGAAGGTAAAAGCCTACGTCTAGTTGTGATGTAATTGATGGGGTTTCGATGACCAGGGAGCAAACAAACTTCGCCTGAGTCTCGAGTTGTGGTTGTCTGTCCCTGAACCGCCGCCGGGTCGTCCCCTTATATACACGAGTGACGCCCGCCGGTTCATAGAGTCCCAATCTCCGGTTCATACTCGTATCCGGGTTGGTCTCCCCCTATTCCTAACTTATAATACAAGTTTACATATAAGGCCGGTTTACGGCTACAGACCTTGAACCGACTACAGGCCTTGGGCCCTTATCTGCTTCTTTGGGATTTAACACCTTTGAACTACTGGTGAAGTTAACCCGACCCAGGTAGGCCGGTTTACGCCCAGTAGTAATATCTCCAACAGAATCCTTTTAAGATATTTAAGCTGTGTTCAGCCAGCCTGCGTGGGATTCCTGGCATGTCTGAGGGGTGCCAGGCGAAGATGTCCCAATTTTCACGTAGGAATTCTCGCAGTGCGGCATCAACATCAGGGTTTAATTGTACCACGATGGAAGCTGTTTTATTGGGGTCCGTTGGATGGACCTGGAATTTGACTATCTCGTCCGCTGGTTTAAAAGAGGTGGACTTGGATCTTTTGTCAAGTATCACATCGTCCCTGTTTACCGTGGAGCGAAGCATAGTCAGTTCCTCAGCCGCTAGGGCTTCGGATAGTGCCTCTAGGGCTAATGCGGCTGTCTTGTTTTCGGCGCGGAGTGTTATGTCCGGGTCACTAGCGAGAGTGATAATTCCGTTCGGCCTGGGCATCTTGAGCTTCATGTACCCATAATGGGGTATTGCTTGGAAGATTGTAAACGCTTCCCGCCCTAGCAGAGCGTGGTATTCGCTACTGAACGGGGCCACCTGGAATGTCACCTCTTCGGACCTATAATTATCCGGCGTGTCAAACACCACATCTAGTGTGATTTTTCCGGTGTAGCGCGCTTCCCTACTGGGGATTATTCCTCTAAAGGTTGTGCTGCTTCGCTCAATGTGGTTCCAGTCTGTTTCCATTTTTTGAAGGGTTTCCTCATAAATGAGGTTCAATCCGCTGCCACCATCCATGAGTACCTTGGTGAGCCAAAAGCCGTCCACGATTGGACTGAGGACCAATGCGGCTGGTGCTCGAGCTGTTTGGAATTTAGGTTCATCATTGGCATTAAAATTAATAGCCGTGTCACTCCATGGGTTTATTGTTGCTACTTGGTAGACTTTGGCGAGGCTGCGGAGTATTCTTTTTCGCATATTATTTGATGCGAAAGTCTCGAAGACTGTTAAGACTGTACTGGTGTCCCTGGGATGGTTTTCTGCGGGCCCCTGAATTAGGAGGTCTTCGCCGATTTTGGCCACCTACCGGAGTATCCAACATGCTCTAAGGCTGTGAGTTGGTGTGGCGTCCTCTGTGCTATGAATTTTAAGGGTCCGTTAAGCCATCCTTCCAGTACGGTTCCATGCCCTGTAGAGGGTTTTGGTTTTTTGGTTTTTAACCCGGGTGTCTGACGATGATGCACCCTTTTATTTCGGACGAGGTCTCTACTCAGGGCTGGATTGTCCCAAAATTTTATTTTGGTTTTCCAGGCGCTTTCCATCGCACAGTACTTCTGTACTATGGATGCCAAGTCAGCGAAGCGTGCGATATCACGACGACTTATGGCATTGAGGATTCCCTTTTTCGTGCAATTATTGAAGAAGATTGAGATTGCGTCTTCCTCGTGGCAGTCCTTTATCCTGTTCATAACCAGGAGGAACCTCGCCCAGTAATGATGTACTGTTTCTTCGGGCTTTTGCCTTACTTGGGATAGATCGCTTATGTTCGGGTGGGTGGGTGGAATTGAATCCGAAACCTCGCCCAATGTGAGACTCAGAGGCCAAGGAGTTTCCGAACTCTATAGTTTGGCTTCTTGGATGTTGTCCAATGAATCTAGCCCGTCGCCTGATTCTAAGTTCAGGTCTTGAGTTACATCCTCCCCTCCGCGGGTATCCGGCTTGGAGGGATCGGGAATCCGGATGTAGCTAGTCCTTAAGATAGATGAGGGGTCGCCGCGCTGCGCCTCTACCATGGCAACATGATGGGTGACTTGGGGAGAATTAATCTCTCTTAGATCGGGTTTAAGCCCAACCTGGTCGTAATCCGTAGTGAACCCCAAGGAGGCGATGCGATCCAAGAGCTCGTTCACGGAGGAGAGCTCCATCGGATCCAACTACTCGACGAATTCTGAGCTGACGTGAAGATTGCTTTTGATGACCCGAGAGGTCACCGTCGGCGCAACAGCCGAACAGGCGGTCATAAGAAAACCACCTAGCCGAAGAGTTTGGCCGACAGCCAAGGCTCCCTTAATAACGGCGCCGTCTTTAAAGACGGGGAGAGGCATCCTTCCTGATCGCGACAGCACAGAGGAACTCTCAATGAAAGCACCAATGTCGGTGTCAAAACCGGCGGATCTCGGGTAGGGGGTCCCGAACTGTGCGTCTAGGCGGATGGTAACAGGAGACAAGGGAACACAATGTTTTACCCAGGTTCGGGCCCTCTTGATGGAGGTAAAACCGTACATCCTGCTTGATTAATATTGATGATATGGGTAGTACAAGAGTAGATCTACCATGAGATCAAGGAGGCTAAACCCTAGAAGCTAGCCTATGGTATGATTGTTGTATGTTAGAGTTGTTGTCCTACGGACTAAACCCTCCGGTTTATATAGACACCGGAGAGGGTTAGGGTTACACAAAGTCGGTTACAATGGTAGGAGATCTGAATATCCGCATCGCCAAGCTTGCCTTCCACGCCAAGGAAAGTCCCATCCGGACACGGGACGGAGTCTTCAATCTTGTATCTTCATAGCCTAGGAGTCCGGCTGAAGGTATAGTCCGGCTACCCGGACACCCCCTAATCCAGGACTCCCTCAGTCACCAAAACATACATCAAGTGGCACGTGATATCCCATTGTCACCACAGATACGCACGGCAAGACATACATCAAGTGTTCTCAAATCTTTAAAGACTCAATCCGATAAGATAACTTCAAAGGGAAAACTCAATCCATTGCAAGAGAGAAGAGGGGGAGGAGAAACATAAGATCCAACTATAATAGCGAAGCTCACGATACATCAAGATCGTGCCAAATCAAGAACACGAGAGAGAGAGAGAGAGAGAGAGATCAAACACATAGCTACTTGTACATACCCTCAGCCTCGAGGGTGAACTACTCCCTCCTCGTCATGGAGAGCGTCGGGATGATGAAGATGGCCACCGGCCGGTGAAGGTTCCCCCCTCCGGCAGGGTGCCGGAACAGGGTCCCGATTAGGTTTTTGGTGGCTACAGAGGCTTGCGGCGGCGGAACTCCAGATCTAATCTCTGTTCTGGAAGTTTTGCGATACGTAGGTATATATGGGTGAAAGGGATACGTCAATGGACCGAAGGGGGGGCCACGAGGCAGGGGGCGCGCCCCAGGGGGGTGGGCGCGCCCCCACCCTCGTGGGCACCTCCCTTCTTCCTTGACGTGCACTCCAAGCCCATCTGGTAGGTTTCCTTCCAAAAATAACTTCTCTAGTTGATTTCGTTCCGTTTTGACTCCGTCTGATATTCCTTTTCCTCGAAACACTAAAATATGCATAAAACAGCAAATCTGGGCTGGGCCTCTGGTTAATAGGTTAGTCCCAAAAATAATATAAAAGTGGATAATAAAGCCCAATATTACCTAAAACATTAGATAATATAGCATGGAGCAATCAAAAATTATAGATACATGGAGACGTATCAAGCATCCCCAAGCTTAATTCCTGCTCGTCCTCGAGTAGCAAATGATAAAAAAGATAGTTTTTGATGTGGAATGCTAGTTGGCATAATTTCATTCTAATTCTTCTCAATTGTGATATGAATATTCAGATCCGAAAGATTCAAGACAAAAGTTCATATTGGCATAAAAATAATAATACTTCAAGCATACTAACTAAGCAATTATGTCTTCTCAAAATAACATGGCCAAAGAAAGTTCATCCCTACAAAATCATATAGTTTAGTCATGCTCCATTTTCGTCACACAAGAATGCTCTCATCATGCACAACCCCGATGACAAGCCAAGCAATTGTTTCATACTTTAATAATCTCAAACTCATAAACCTTCATGCAATACATGAGCGCGAGCCATGGATATAGCACTATGGGTGGAATAGAATATGATGATGGGGGTTATGTGGAGAAGACAAAAAGGAGAAAGTCTCACATCAACGAGGCTAATCAATGAGCTATGAAGATGCCCATCGATTGATGTTAATGCGAGGAGTAGGGATTGCCATGCAACGGATGCACTAGAGCTATAAATGTATGAAAGCTCAACAAAAGAAACTAGTGGGTGTGCATCCAACTTGCTTGCTCACGAAGACCTAGGGCACTTGAGGAGGCCCATCGTTGGAATATACAAGCCAAGTTCTATAATGAAAAGTTCCCACTAGTATATGAAAGTGACAAAACAAGAGACTCACTATCATGAAGACTATGGTGCTACTTTGGAGCACAATATAGGAGACTCGCTATATGAAGAACATGGTGCTACTTTGAAGCACAAGTGTGGTAAAAGGATAGTAGCATTACCCCTTTTTATTTTCTTTTTTTCTCTTTTTTTGGGCCTTCTTTTTTTGGCCTTTCTCTTTTTTTTGGGACAATGCTCTATTGAATGATGATCATCACACTTCTATTTATTTACAACTCAATGATTACAACTCAATACTAGAACAAAGTATGACTCTATATGAATGCCTCCGGCGGTGTAACGGGATATGCAATGAATCAAGAGTGACATGTATGAAAGAATTATGAACGGTGGCTTTGCCACAAATACTATGTCAACTACATGATCATGCTAGCAATATGACAATGATGAATGTATCATGGAGAACGGTATGGTGGAGAGTTGCATGGCAATATATCTCGGAATGGCTATGGAAATGCCATAATAGGTAGGTATGGTGGCTGTTTTGAGGAAGATATAAGGAGGTTTATGTGTGAAAGAGCGTATCATATCATGGGGTTTGGATGCACTGGCGAAGTTTGCACCAACTCTCAATGTGAGAAAGGGCAATGCACGGTACCGTAGAGGCTAGCAATGATGGAAGGGTGAGAGTGCGTATAATCCATGGACTCAACATTAGTCATAAAGAACTCATATACTTATTGCAAAAATCTACAAGCCATCAAAAACCAAAGCACTACGCGCTTGCTCCTAGGGGGATAGATTGGTAGGAAAAGACCATCGCTCGTCCCCGACCGCCACTCATAAGGAGGACAATCAAATAACACCTCATGTTTCAAATTTGTTACATAACGTTTACCATACGTGCATGCTACGGGACTTGCAAACTTCAACACAAGCATTTCTCAAATTCACAACTACTCAACTAGCACAACTTTGATATCACTACCTCCATATCTCAAAACAATCATCAATCATCAAACTTCTCTTAGTATTCAACACACTCATAAGAATTCTTACAAATCATTTATGATTAGCATATTAGGATTATTTAAGCTCATTACCATGCTATTTAATACTCTCAAAATAATCTAAGTGAAGCATGAGAGTTCATCTATTTATTCAAAATAAAACTACCATCATGCTCTAAAAGATATAAGTGAAGCACTAGAGCAAACGACAAACTACTCCGAAAGATAGAAGTGAAGATCAATGAGTAGTTGAATAATTATGCAACTATGTGAAGACTCTCCCATTTAATAATTTCAGATCTTAGTACTTCATTCAAAAAGCAAGCAAATCTAAATAAAATAAAATGACGCTCCAAGCAAAACACATATCATGTGGCAAATAAAAATATAGCTCCAAGTAAAGTTACCGATGAACGAAGACAAAAGAGGGGATGCCTTCCGGGGCATCCCCAAGCTTAGATGCTTGGTTATCCTTGAATATTACCTTGGTGTGCCTTGGGCATCCCCAATCTTAGGCTTTTGCCACTCCTTATTCCATAGTCCATCGAATCCTTACCCAAAACTTGAAAACTTCACAACACAAAACTTAACAGAAAACTCGTGAGCTCCGTTAGCGAAATAGAACAAAACAACACTTCAAGGTAGTGTAATGAACTAATTATTTACTTATATTGGTGTTAAACCTACTTTATTCCAACTTCTCTATGGATTATAAACTATTTTACTAGCCATAGATTCATCAAAATAAGCAAACAACACACGAAAAACAGAATCTGTCAAAATCAGAACAGTCTGTAGTAATCTGTAACTAACGCAAACTTCTGGAACTCGAAAAATTCTAAAATAAATTGGTGGGCCTGAGTAATTTGTATAGTAATCATATGAAAAAAGAATCAAGTAAATAGCACTCTCCATTAAAAAGTTCTAGCTAATCTCGTGAGGGCTAAAGTTTCTGTTTTTTACAGCATGATCATAAAGACTTCACCCAAGTCTTCCCAAAGGTTCTACTTGGCACAAACACTAATTACAACATAAAATAACATATAAACAGAATATATATGGATTATTTATTCCTAAACAGAACCAAAAAGCAAAAAACTAAAATAAAATTGGGCTTCCTCCCAACAAGCGCTATCGTTTAATGCCCCTAGCTAGGTATTATGATTTCAATGATGCTCACATAAAAGATAGGAGTTGAAACATAAAGATAGCATCATGAAAAATATGACTAGCACATTTAAGTCTAGCCCACTTCCTATGAAGAGGGATTTTGTGATCAAATAACTTATGGGAACAAGAATCATCTTGCATAGGAAGGTAAAACAAGCATAACTTCAAAACCTTAAGCACATAGAGAGGAAACTTGATATTATTGCAATTCCTACAAGCATATATTCCTCCCTCATAATAATTTTCAGTAGCATGACGAATGAATTCAACAATATAACCAGCACCTAAAGCATTATTTTCATGATCTACTAGCACAGAAATTTTATTACTCCCCACATAAGCAAAATTCTTCTCATTCGGGATAGTGGGAGTATCATAAGAGACTTAAATACAATAAATTGTTTCCACATTAAAAGAGTAATGTTCAGAGAAAGGGTACTCATAATCATGACAAGTTTTATAAATATAATCATCACTACTCTTTATAGCATAAGTTTTATCACAATAATCATAATAAGTAGCAACTTTGTTCTCATCATAATCGATTGAAACCTCTTTCAAAATAGTGGATACATCACTAAATAAAGTCATGACCTCTCCAAATCCACTTTCATAAATATTATAAGATTCAACATCCTCCAATATTGTGGGATCACTACTTCCTAAAGTTGACACTCTTCCAAACCCACTTTCATAAATATAATCATCATAGGTAAAAGGCATGCTATCATCATAACTACTTTGCATATCAAAACTTGTGAGGCTAAAAATATCATCATTATTAAACATAGCATCCACAAGCTTGGGACAAACATTAATTGCAGAAAATATATTCTCAAATATGTCATCCTCATCAAACATAGCTTCCCCAAGCTTGGGCCTTTTCGTATCATAAGCATAATCACTCTCATCATTAATAGCATGGATAGCACCAATAGTATAGCAATTATTATATTCTTCCAAGCAAGTGCCAAAAAGATTTTCAAGATCATAGGAAGTATCATTATCTTCCCAATCATAATCATCACAACAAGCAATAGGCATAATGAGATCATCATCAAGTGTATCATTTTCATGAGGCACAGCAATAATAGGAGCAACTTTATTTGGGAGAGATATCTTTTTACCTCTCTTCCTTTTTCTTTTCTTCCTCTTCACCACATCATGTGTGGGTTCAATCCTCTTTTTGAAGCTCCTTATTAATGAGATTGGTTGAGTAGAAGGCTCCTCCTCGTTACCTGATTCATCATAAGAAATAATAGGAGGATATTGGGAAGTCTCTTCCCTTTCATTAGCATTTTCTTCATCCTCTATTTGTTTTCTTTTCTTTATGTAATTGGCAATATAAGAATTTTCAATGCAATTCAGCGCACAATACATATAAATCTTCTCTAGATCAAAATCAAGAACTCTATCAAGATTAAATTTTGGGATACCCTCAGTTATACGTTTCATTTCTTCATACCCCAAAAGAAGGCTAAGCTCTTTATGATGCTCAAGGGTAATCAAATTATCACAATATTTGGACAGAACTTGATCATGAAACAAATAGCATTGGAGTTTTAAATGACCAGGTTCATTGCAAAGTTCACAAGGGGCACGAAAAATATTGAATCTTTCAGCACATTCATCTAGCTCTTCTTGCAAAAATTTGGTTTCTAGGTACTTATGTCTCTTGCAATATCTATCTTCCCTATTTGGTGTGTACTTGCAAACCCAATCTACTCCACAAAAATTGACATGTTTATAGGAGGCATTTTCATCATAACTAGTGCAATCATCATTAGTACTATGGATATTCAAGGGGTTCATACTAACAACATTGCAATCATGCTCACCATTCAAAGATTTAGTGCCAAACATTTTAATGCATTCTTCTTCTAACACTTTGGCACAATTTTCCTTTCCATCATACTCATGAAAGATATTAAAAAGATGAAGCGTGTGAGGTAAACTCAATTCCATTTTTTTAGTTTTCTTTTATAAACTAGACTAGTGCTAAAACAAGAAACAAAAAGATTCAATTGCAAGATCTAAAGATATACCTTCACTTACCAAGCCTCCCCGGCAACGGCGCGAGAGAAGAGCTTGATGTCTACTACACAACCTTCTTCTTGTAGATGTTGTTGAGCCTGCAAGTGCACAGGTTTGTAGGACAGTAGCAAATTTCCCTGAAGTGGATGACCTAAGGTTTATCAATCCGTGGGAAGCGTAGGATGAAGATGGTCTCTCTCAAGCAACCCGGCAACCAAATAACAAAGAGTCTCTTGTGTCCACAACACACCCAATACAATGATAAATTGTATATGTGCACTAGTTCAGCGAAGAGATGGTGATACAAGTGCAAGATGGAAGGTAGATATAGGTTTTTGTAAACTGAATATAAAAACAGAAAGGTAGCAAGCGGTAAAAGTGAGCGTAAACGGTATTGCAATGATAGGAAACAAGGCCTAGGGTTCATACTTTCACTAGTGTAAGTCCTCTCAACAATAATAACATAGTTGGATCATATAACTATCCCTCAACATGCAACAAAGAGTCACTCCAAAGTCACTAATAGCGGAGAATAAACGAAGAGATTATGGTAGGGTACGAAACCACCTCAAAGTTATTCTTTCCAATCAATCTGTTGGGCTATTCCTATAAGTGTCACAAACAGCCCTAGAGTTCGTACTAGAATACCACCTTAAGACACAAATCAACCAAAACCCTAATGTCACCTAGATACTCCATTGTCACCTCAAGTATCCGTGGGCATGATTATACGATATGCATCACACAATCTCGATTCATCTATTCAAACCAACATAGAACATCAAAGAGTGCCCAAAGTTTCTACCGGAGAATCACTACGAAAACGTGTACCAACCCCTATGCATAGGTTCATGGGCGGAACCCGCAAGTTGTTCACCAAAACATACAACAAGTGGCACGTGATGTCCCATTCTCACCACAGATACGCACGGCAAGACATACATCAAGTGTTCTCAAATCTTTAAAGACGCAATCCGATAAGATAACTTCAAAGGGAAAACTCAATCCATTACAAGAGAGAAGAGGGGGAGGAGAAACATAAGATCCAACTATAATAGCAAAGCTCACGATACATCAAGATCGTGCCAAATCAAGAACACGAGAGAGAGAGAGAGAGAGAGAGAGAGAGAGATCAAACACATAGCTACTGGTACATACCCTCAGCCCCGAGGGTGAACTACTCCCTCCTCGTCATGGAGAGCGCCGGGATGATGAAGATGGCCACCGGTGAAGGTTCCCCCCTCCGGCAGGGTGCCGGAACAGGGTCCCGATTAGGTTTTTGGTGGCTACAGAGGCTTGCGGCGGCGGAACTCCAGATCTAATCTCTGTTCTGGAAGTTTTGCGATACGTGGGTATATATGGGTGAAAGGGATACGTCGGTGGACCGAAGGGGGGGCATGAGGCAGGGGCGCGCCCTACGGGGGTGGGCGCGCCCCCCACCCTCGTGGGCACCTCCCTTCTTCCGTGACGTGCACTCCAAGCCCATCTGGTAGGTTTCCTTCCAAAAATAACTTCTCCAGTTGATTTCGTTCTGTTTTGACTCCGTCTGATATTCCTTTTCCTCGAAACACTGAAATAGGCATAAAACGGCAAATCTGGGCTGGGCCTCCGGTTAATAGGTTAGTCCCAAAAATAATACAAAAGTGGATAATAAAGCCCAATATTGCATAAAACAGTACATAATATAGCATGGAGCAATCAAAAATTATAGATACGTTGGAGACGTGTCAGTTTTCAGCAAGGTATTCTCTGCAAGCACTGAAATTATAGGTAACAGAAAATATTGTGATAAGATAATTTGTAACGGGTAACAAGTAAAATAAATAAATAAAGTGCAGCAAGATGGCCCAATCCTTTTTGTAACAAAGGAGAAGCCTGGACAAACTCTTATATAGAGAAAAGCGCTCCCGAGGACACATGGGAATTATCTTCAAGCTAGTTTTCATCACGTTCATATGATTCGCGTTCAGTACTTTGATAATTTGATATGTGGGTGGACCGGTGCTTGGGTGTTGTTCTTACTTGGACAAGCATCCCACTTATGATTAACTCCTATTGCAAGCATCCGCAACTACAAAAGAAGTATTAAGGTAAACCTAACCATAGCATGAAACATATGGATCCAAATCAGCCCCTTACGAAGCAACGCATAAACTAGGGTTTAAGCTTCTGTCACTCTAGCAACCCATCATCTACTTATTACTTCCCAATGCCTTCCTCTAGGCCCAAATAATGGTGAAGTGTCATGTAGTCGACGTGCACATGACACCACTAGAGGAGAGACAACATACATCTTATCAAAATATCGAACGAATACCAAATTCATATGACTACTAATAGAAAGACTTCTCCCATGTCCTCAGGAACAAACGTAACTACTCACAAAGCATATTCATGTTCATAATCATAGGAGTATTAATATGCATATAGGATCTGAACATAATATCTTCCACCAAATAAACCAACTAGCGTCAACTACAAGGAGTAATCAACACTACTAGCAACCTACAGGTACCAATCTAAGACTTAGAGACAAGAATTGGATACGAGAGATGAACTAGGGTTTGAGAGGAGATGGTGCTAGTGAAGATGTTGATGGAGATTGGACCCCTCCCAATGAGAGGAGCGTTGGTGATGACGATGGCGATGATTTCCCCCTCCCGGAGGGAAGTGTCCCCGGCAGAACAGCTCCGCCAGAGCCCTAGATTGGTTCCGCCAAGGTTCCGCCTCGTGGCGGCGGAGTCTCGTCCCGAAAGCTTGCTTATGATTTTTCCTCGGACGAAAGACTTCATATAGCAGAAGATGGGCACCGGAGGGCCAACAGGGGGCCCACGAGGCAGGGGGCACGCCCCCCCCCCCCCTCGTGGCCAGGGTGTGGGCCCCCTCTGGCATTTCTTCGCTCAGTATTTTTTATTATTTCCAAAAATAACTTCCGTGGAGTTTCAGGACTTTTGGAGTTGTGCAGAATAGGTCTCTAATATTTGCTCCTTTTCCGGCCTAGAATTCCAGCTGTCGGCATTCTCCCTTTTTATGTAAACCTTGTAAAATAAGAGAGAATAGGCATAAGTATTGTGACATAATGTGTAATATCAGCCCATAATGCGGTAAATATCAATATAAAAGCATGATGCAAAATGGACGTATCACATCCCACGATTCACCAGGAGCTCTCAATTCGTGGGAGCTTAGAAACTGTAGAGATGTGGGCAACCATGCTCCAGTGCCATCCGCGCCAACACGTGATCATCAAGTCACTGTCCAGCAGCTGCAAACTAGAAATGCCACTGAACTCCGAGCCTCAACACCAAGCGGGCCCTCCTTCTGCCGATCGAGCTCGGCAAACTAAGCTCAAACCTCCGAAAGTGGATCGCATCCCACAAGGCCTACCTGAGCAGCCTCAACCCATGGCTGCACAAGTGCATGAAGCTTCTAAGGAAGCAGAAGAGCTCCAGAAAGCAAAACGCCGCCATCGCCATCTCGCTGACGGAGTGCATCGTCGCACCCATGTTCGTCGCCTACGAGACCTAGATGAAACTGCTGGACGATCTTTTTTTAACCGGGCATAAGCCGCTACCGAGTTACTGCCAGCTGCTAGACGATCTGCCGACTAAGGACCAGGAAGAGGCCATCGAGGGTCTCGTCGCGGGTATAAGCCGCCATCCGCCACGCCATTTGGATCAACACCTGGATGGGACGTTAAATGGGGAAACGGAGGTAGTATACGTCCCTCCTAGAGATGATGCCGCTCCCGAATTACGGTCGGCCTCGTGACATTCATGGAGAATCTTGAAGCCTTTTCAGAAATTTCAGTGCAATAATACCTTGATCTGCAGAAAGGTGTCGGTGCGGCTAAAGACAGGCTGCTGAAACAGGCTTAATGTGGTGACTGCAGGTGTTTTTTTTTAAACAAGGCAAAAGGCTTGCCATTTTCATTGAATAAGAAGAAGATTTTAGAGCCGAGGCCATCAGACAAGTTACAATCCTCACTCCCGCGGCATTACATTACACAAATATTTTGCCCCGGCACAGCACCACCATGAGGCTTCCTCTTTGATTCAAGCAACAAGCACACCCACTGGAATTGCGTTGTTACGTAACGCAAGTGCATTTTGCTTTTTCCAGATTTCCCAAGATATTAGTAGCATAATGGAAGTCAGCGCCCTTCGTGGTTGTGAGGTACCAGAAGCATTGATGTGCCAGCACTCCTTGTCCGAAGTCAATCCACCCCATACATCATGAAAGTCGAGCCAAGATTTAATCATTCCCCACACACGGATGGTGTAGCGACATTGGAAAAGAAGATGTGCCGCTGATTCCAGAGTTTGCTTGCAAAGAGGACAAAGGTTACAATTTGGCCAACCCCTTCGCCGAAGCCTGCCAGCCGTCCAAATTCTGTTGTTGATGACCAACCAAGCAAAAAATTACATTTAGGAGGAGCCCAGTTCTGCCACACACTACTAGAAAAAGGGCTATAGATGGGATTGACACTAATGGCGCACCAGACAAGCGGTGCGCCATTAGTATATACTAATGGCGCACCACCTTCTGATACGCCATTAGAGTTGAAACTACTAATGGCGCACCTAGCCCAGGGTGCGCCATTAGTATCAAAAAAAATTGAACTAGTGCGCCTGTCCAAACATACTAATGGCGCATCCAGACACAGTGCGCCATTACTAGTTGTAACTAGTAATGGCGCACCTGTTGAAAAGTGCGCCACTAATGTTGTTTTTTATTATATTTTTTATTCCTTTTTTTGCAAAACTACTAATGGCGCACTTCTCCACCGTGCGCCATTACTAGTTTAAACTAGTAATGGCGCACTGTGGAACAGTGCGCCATTAGAATGTTTTTTTTTACAAAACTACTAATGGCGCACCACCAGAAGGTGTGCCATTACTAACCTGGATTACTAATGGTGCATTTAGAGTTGGTGCGCCATTAGTAAGTGGGCAGCAACAAGATATTTTGGACAGCCTCTCCTACCCACACTCACTTTCTCCCCACTTCATTCTCTCCACCTCCTCCTTGTCACGGGTGCCTCCTCTTTTTCACCTCATTTCCACCATAGATTCATTCAAATTAAGTGGTTAAATTACCTTGTTTTGATAGGTAAGTAAGGGGGGAAGCTATATTTATGTTGTTCTCCCTACAACAATGTGCACATGCACTTTGTATGGCCTAGCTAGATCTATGTATGTTCGTGGTGTTGCATATGTTTGTGGTGTTGCATATGTGTTTGTGTTTGGAGGTGTACCGGTATTTGAAATGCGATAGTTGCCAATATTTTGTCGGAATGTTGATTCATTTCCGTTTCGGCGAGAATTTTGGCTTTAAGCATTCTTTTTGGTCCTATTTTTAGGGAAAGTCATGCCAAATTTTTTCCACAAGATCATGAAGATGATGATGCCGGCGGAGCAGACGGCGCTGGAGCATCGATGGGCTGGGTGCAGGACCCTCATATTCAAGAGCTGCTTCTCAAGCAGACAGATAACGCAAGAGCTGCCGCCCGAGAGAAAGCCAAGATGGATCAACTTGAGTTAGACGCGGTTACTCCATTGTATGAAGGATGCAGGCCCGAGGATACCCGCCTGAAAGTAACGCTCATGGCTCTGGAGATGAAGGTAAAACACAAAATGACCGACGCATGCTTCGACGAGAACATGTCATTCTGGCACGAACGTCTTCCCAAGGGGAACAAGTGCCCAACCAGTTTGGAGGAGGCGAAGAAAATCGTGTGTCCTCTGGATTTACCGCACGTGAAATACCATGTGTGCATGAACAATTGCATCATTTATCGAGACGAGCACGCGGAGTCTACCATATGTCCGGTGTGCGGCGTCACTCGATACAAGAAGAGGAAGAAAGCTCCTCGAAAAGTGGTGTTGTACTTTCCGATCACTCCTCGTCTGTAGCGGTATTTCGCGGACCCTAAGGTAGCAAATCTCCTGCGTTGGCACGCGGATAGGGAGGAGAAGAAGCGAGAAGATGACGCAAATGATCCGGAGATAGATAAAAAAGACAAGATGCTGAGTCACCCTAAGGATGCGAGCCAGTGGCAAGCGTTGAACTTCGAAGACCTAGAATTTGGGAACGATCCAAGGAACATTGTGCTGGGCACGAGCATCGATGGAGTCAATCCGTTTGGCAGCCAGAGAAGCACACATAGCACCTGGCCTGTGTTTGTGTGGATGTACAACCTTCCCCCCTGGTTGTGCATGAAGAGGAAGTACATTCACATGAGTAGAAGGGCCGAAACAACCAGGGAACGACATCAATCTGTATCTGGGGCTGCTGAAGGAGGAGCTAGACACGCTGTGGAAAACGCCAGCCAATACGTGGGACGCCGCAGAGAAAGAATATTTCCCTATGAGAGCCGCACTGCTCATGACGGTGCATGACTATCTCGGTTACGGATATCTCGCGGGGCAGGTAGTCCACGGATTTTCTGGATGCGTAAGGTGCATGGATGACACAACGTATCGCCAGCTAGATAGAGATCACGGGTCTTCGAAAACCGTGTTCATGGGACATCGAGGGTGGCTTCGCGACGATGACCCGTGGAGGAAACGCAATGATCTGTTCGATGGTGAAACCGAACCCCGAAAACGCCGTGTACGAGGAGCGGCGAGGAAATAGACGAGCTGTTGAAAAATTGGAAAGACTGCCCACTGCCGGGAAAGAAGCAAAAGGCGCCAGAGCCGGGAAAGAAGCGAAAGGCGCCAGAGCTGCTGCTGAAGGTATGGAAAACGAGGTCTGTTTTCTGGGACTTGCCGTACTGGAAGATCCACCGTGTGCCTCACAGCCTTGATGTCATGCATATCACGAAGAACGTGTGCGAGAGTCTGCTTGGTACCCTGCTCAACATGCCAGAGAGGACCAAAGATGGGCCGAAAGCAAGGGCAGACTTGAAATCAATGGGCATCAGGCAGGAGCTTCACGCTAATGATGATGATGATGATGATGATGATGAGGCGAAGCAGGACACAGAAAGTCGTCGCAAAGGCAAAAAGGCCAAGAAGACCGGAAATGACTACCCTCCCGCGTGCTTCACTCTAAGTCAGGAGGAGATCGAGCAATTTTTCACCTGCCTCCTAGGAGTAAAACTTCCTTACGGTTACGCGGGGAAGATAAGCAGATACCTAGACCCAGCGAAGTAGAAGTTCAGCGGGATGAAGTATCATGACTGTCACGTGCTGATGACGTAGATACTTCCAGTTGCAATCCATGGGATCATGGACGCGCACGTCCGTGAAACGCTATTTGGCCTATGCAACTTTTTCGATGTCATCTCTCGGAAGTCGATTGGCGTGAGGCAACTCAGATGGCTACAGGAAGAGATCGTGGTGATACTATGCGAGCTTGAGATGTACTTCCCGCCCGCATTCTTCGACATTATGGTGCATCTACTGGTCCATATCATGGACGATATCATCCAACTCGGGCTGACGTTCCTGCACAGCATGATGTCGTTCGAAAGGATGAATGGTGTCATCAAAGGATACGTTCGCAACATGTCACGTCCAGAGGGAAGCATAGCCAGGGGCTTTCTGACCGAAGAGTGCATCTCCTACTGCATGAATTATCTAGGCATCGAGAACCCCGTTGGTCTGCCCGTCAACAGGCACCTCGGCAGGCTTGCTGGATGGGGTCACTGTGAGGGTCGCCGCAAAATGCATGTCGACTTCGAGGGTCGACTCGCCGACTTTGAAAGAGCAAACCTAGTCGCGCTACAACACATAGACGTGGTCGATCCTTGGGTGGTAGAGCACAAAACCTTTATTAAGAAGACGTACAATGACCGAGGCCAACAGAGGACGGACAGAGATATACTCAAAGAGCACAACTCATGTTTCACGCGTTGGTTCAAGCAGAAGCTTCTGTCGTACCCTTTACATGAGTATTCTTCCGCGGAAGAACAACTCATATTCGCCTTGTCACAGGGCGCCGAGCACAACCTGATGACCTATGAGGCGTACGATATCAACGGCTACACATTCTACACCGAGGCCAAGGACATGAAGAGTGATGGTTATCAGAACTCCGGGGTAACGATGGAATCCTACACCAGTAACGACAAGGACAAATACTACGGAAGGATGGAGGAGATCTGGGAGCTGGGCTACGCTGGAGAGAAGGTCCCGATGTTCCGTGTCAGATGGGCCAAGAGCATCCTAAAAGAAGACCGTTATTTCACCACCATGGTTATACCCGAAGCCAAATCCAAGACCGCGGGCGCAAACGTCACCGCGAAAAATGAGCCATGGGTACTGGCTTCCCAAGTGGACCAATGCTTCTTCATTACCGACCCGTCAAAGCCCAGTCGTGTTGTTGTGAGGAGAGGCAAAAGGAAGATCATCGGAATGGATGGAGTAGCCAATGAGCAAGACTTCGACAAGTACGGCGACCCGAGGATCGAACATGACGATGATGATGAAGTAGCAGCATACACCACAAGAAGAAGCAGGACCACCCTACCTAAAGGACGTCCGTTCCACAGAAGAACTCCATTTGCGAAAAATAAGGGCAAGAAGATTGTGAACAGATAGCTAGCTAAGATCGATTGTATTTAAATCGTAGACTTCATGGGCACTTTTTGAACTATCATGAATATTTTTAAATTTCCTGGACACTCGATCTCGATCCCCCTCCATCTCGATCGCTATCCCACCTCGCCAGATCCGGTCCCCCTCGCCGCCGAGCACCCCCCGGTCCACCGGCCGCCGCCGCCGACCCCCCGCACCCTCGATTCCCCTACTCAACCGCCGCCGCCGACCCCCCGCACCCCTCCCCTACTCAACCACCGCCGCCGACCCCCCGCACCCCCCGCACCCTCCCCCTCTCCACTGGCATTACTGTTTGATGATATTTTTAAAAAATTATTACTGTCTTATAAAAAAATTACTATTATGATTTAAACAAGTTTGAACATATTTAAACACAAATAAGTATCAAACAGCATTTTAAATGCATAAAAAAATTGTGGAGCCTGGGAATCGAAGCAAGGACCTCCTGGTGTGAGAACTGGCTGCTGACCAGTCGAGCTAGTAGAGGGAACTTGATGTGGATCAGGTCAGGTGGAAGATAACCTGTTGGCTCGAGCAGAAATCAAAAAAAATACTAATGGCGCACCAGGGTGAGGTGCGCCATTAGTATGGATGTACTTATGGCGCACCGAGGGATGGTGCGCCATTAGTATTGTGCCGCCCCCATCCATATTTCTTCCCCGGCCCAAACCTATCCTCTCTCTCTCCCTCGCCCTCGCCCTCGATCCCCTTCCCCTCTCCTCTCCCGACGCCGCTGCCCCGCCGCCTCGACGCCGCCACGACGCCGCCTCGACGCCTCGACGCCGCCTCGACGCCCCGCCTCCCTCCTCCGCTCCTTCTCCTCCCAGGTAACCCCGGCTTCCCCGCCCCTCTCTCACGCGCCGTTCCTCTGCACGGCCCCGCCTCCCTCCTCCGCTCCTGCTCGAATTTGTCCCCATTTTCTCGCCGGGTTGATGTCAAATTGGCCCCGGTTTGTGACCTGTGATGTTGGGTGTAATGAGCAGGGGAGGCTGAGGAGGTCCAAGAACGGCCGCGGCTGGTGGTGCGCGTGGACGCCAAGGAAATCGCCTTCGACCAGAAGTCCCGCGCCGCGCTCCAGGCCGGCGTCGAGAAGCTCGCCAACGCCGTCGGCGTCACCCTCGGCCCGCGAGGTGATGCTCACCACTAGTTTTTCTCTGTTACCACTGTGGTGCCCCCTAGCTCCATGATAAGGTTGTCAGAAAGTTCCACGCTATCTCTCACAATGATTGTACTCCATGAGAGGCTGGGCTTGCTGTTTTCATTGTAAAGCAATCCCACTGCCAAAAGCTAGCTGATTAATTTATCATGAGGCAATCATGTAAACAATTTGAAGAGTATACCTTCGTTAAATCTTATACTGCTGCTTATAGAAGAGTTTATTGGATGACTATTCTAGTTTTAGGTTGTTTTGTTAAACATTTTCCCAGCATGTCATTTGGTGTCTGCCAAACTTGCGTAAATATGTAATTGGCTATTAGCCACTATTATAATTTGGCAGCTCAAAACTATACGTAGTATGCTTTGTGTGGAGTTTTTTCTTCAGTTTTGGCCACTATTGATGTTTAATACTTCATACAAAACACATGATAAAAAAATGACTCGATTTACTATAAAAACTACCTTTCCTGAATAATGCCATTTTTTTATTTTTACTAGCATGTTACCATTAAAATAGTGGTGAAAGTATTGCTTGTTACTTATAGAGTAGTATAAAAGACATTTTGGACCAAAACAAGTTTCTGGTATAGTTAGAAGACGCCTGACCCATTGCTTGAACCTTGTATTGCAAGTTGATGAAATTCGATTTGTTAGTGACTAGCTAGCTCATTCATTTCTAAAAAGCATGCGATGATCTAGAACCCAGACATCTGTGCTATCTTACTCCATGAGCCTCTACGCAGACCAAATGTAGCCAAAAACAAGACATCTATGCTATCTCACATCTAAGGTGTGCTACTGCACTACAGATTACCTGTTCTCTGGTTCAATTGTTGGTTCTATCTAATAATGTTGAGGGTTCTACTTTGGGGCTTTTTGATTCCAAGCAAACCTAGCTGATTTTTATCAAGAGGCCAAACATTCATCTAGTTTTGCTATGAACTGCTGCTAATGTATGATGTTTTCCTATGAATTTGCTATGTGGTACTGCTTATATATGCTAGAACTAATTTTGATATGGATGTGCTGATTGTGTCAAGTAGTAGTACAAGGTTGTTGCCCTCTGGATGCTACCATTGTATTTGCATAGAGGGAATATTGATGGCCTATCTGTCCTGCATATTGTGCTTTGGATGTGCTTTGGCCTGATTGTTCACAGCAATATATATATATATATATATATATATATATATATATATATATATATATATATATATATATATATATATATATATATATATATATATATATATATACTGTGGTAATACTAGTGTAGACTTGTATAGTTGTATAGTTTCAGATGTCTCCTGTTCTGGGTCATGGACTTTGTGCCATGGCGACATTGGTTTTCTGTTTGGCCTCAATTTGGCCTGACAAATGATGGTCTACTAGCTGGTCTACTAGCTGGCAAGATGCTTTGGCAGAAGTTCGGAATTGTTATGCAGTGTTGGTTGTTAGTCTGATATGAATCTAGAAGTGTTGATTTAACTTGGTATATATATGTTGTGTTCAGTTTTGGCAGGAGTTCAGAACTGTTAGGCAAAGGTCATGTCTCCGACCATCGTCTCGTGATGATTTTGCAGGTACCCCGGGAGGCCCTTGAGTTTGTTGGAATGTCGATTAACTTCCGTTCCGGCAAATTCGGGTACTCCATATGTCCTATTTTCAGCAAAGGTCATGCTGAAATTTTCCGTGAATTTTAGCATGACTTTGCTAAAAATAGGACGTATAGGGTACTTGTGACTAATGCATGGGCCTGGGTATCTTAGTAGTTAATTAAGTAGGATCAAGTGCCCCTTTATTCTAGCTGCATTAAACCATAGGCGGTAATAGAGCCAAGTGATTAGGCCCAACTTAGAATTCTCCTTCCCAGCTTAGCTTTTAGGATGCCTCGGTGTCGACAAACCATTAATTATACAACCTTGGCTTTTAGGGTGCCTTGGTGTCGATAAAAACCGAAATGATGAAAGCTTAGGCTTTTAGGGTGCCTCGGCGTCGAAAAACCCTCAATGATAAAAGCTTAGCTTTTAGGATGCCTCGGTGTCGACAAACCCTAAATGATGAGACCATGATCTTGTTCCTTGACAATAACCAACTTTTTGACCAAACTTTGTTCCTATTTAGAGAGAAACATGGCCAACAACGATGAGGCCGGGGGTTCGGGCGGCAAGGCATTCTGGGAGCTGTCCCAGGAGATGGAGGAACAACCTCACTTGTATGTGGACGCCGCCTTCCCCACCGATCCTGAGACCACTGATGGTGCCGCCGAGGATGACCCCACTGATGGTGCCGCCGAGGATGCCACCATTGATGATGGCGGCGCACGCACAGATGGTAGACAACCGAAGAGGCAACGGAAGGACCGGCGCCCGACCGTGCTCCGCACCCTCAAGGAGGAAGTTACTGAAGTGGACTCCGACAGGAATCCAACGGCGCCCGAACGAATAGTCAAGGGGTACTCGCTTCAGCTCAGGTGCATTCTCCGGAGCACCGTCTCGATCAACACCGAGAACCTGAGGCATCCTGGCCGAGGGAATTCGCGCAACCTCCTCTTCACAAAGCTGCACGAACGATACAAGTTCCCCGCTGAATTTGAAAACACGAGCCTCAAAGGGAATAAAGTGAACAATGCTGCCCTCACGAAGATGAGCAAGGCCCTGTCTACTTGGAGAAGCAATGTGAAGAGAATGATCGAGAAAGGTGAGAGTTATGAGAAGATCAAGGAGAAAAATCCTTCGATCACCGAAGATGACTACAACGACTTCAAGATCAATTGCTCGAGCACCGCAAACTCCAATCAAGTCAGTGGGGGAAAGAAATGCGGGAGCTGAACTTAGGGGAACACACACTCGGTCCCGGCGGTTACAGAGTGGCGGAGCCTATATGGGACAAGGAGGAGGCGGACCGTGCCGAGCAAGGCCTACCGCCCCTCTTCGATAAATACGGTGACAAGCAGACGAAGAACTTTGTCAGGGCCCGGTACAAGAAGAACCCGAAAACAAAGGAGCTTACCACGGATCCGAAGACCAGGGCGCTTGAGCTTGTTCTGGTAAGGAATACACCCCCGCGTAATTAGCTCCATATGGTTGCATTCTAATTAATGAAGCCAAATTTCTAAATGGTTCACATTCCTTCCGCAGGCGACTGAAAGCAGTAGCGCGGGGTCGACTAAGAGCAACCCTTGGGACACCACTCTAAATAGGGCATTGAATGTAATGAAGAACAAGGATAAGCTCAGTAAGCCAACGTCAGCTGGTCGTGTGGCCGGCAAAGGCTTGTCGACAAAATGGTCGTCATACTATAACACTGGTGAGCGAAAGGAGAAAAAGACCAGCTCGGAAAGCTAGGAGCGCGAGGTTCAAGAACTCAAGGCACAGGTGGCGCGGATTCCGGAGATTGTCCAAGAGCAAGTGCAACAACAACTCGGAGCGACGATCACTGCCATTATGCCTACCTTGATCGAGGGGTTGAGTGCGTGGATTGCGGGCGGCCAACAGGGGCCGCCCCCGATTCCTAGCTTCGCGGCCAGCAACTCGCAGAACGCGATTGCGGGGCCATTGGTGTCTCCGGCAGAGGCGGCATTGGTGTCTCCAACGCCGGCACGGGAGCTTAATGCACCCGGGTGTACGCCGGCCGGCACCTCTGCAGCAAGCGGCCCCTCCGTCAACTGCACGCCCGCCGTTGGCGGTGCCTCGACATTAGCCGAGCTCGACGCCATCATCACGGTAACTAATTAAGCCTCTCTCGGCCGAGGACTTCATCTCCTTGCCTTTGACTGGGCATCCCTGATGCCCTACATGTTTTTGCAGGGCGCCGCCGACGTTCCGTGCACTCTCCTGCACTTCGTGAACAACGAGTTGGTCGATGTCGCCAAGGGAAAAATCGTTCAACCGGGCAACCCCTTGTTCCACGGTACCCAGATGCCACCCAACTTGTTTAGGGTTCAACTGGTTCGGGTGCTGCCAGGCTGCGACGAGTTGTTACCTCCGATTCGACCCGTCGGGGCTGACGATGATGACGTGATGACCCTCAGCGCCTGCCTGAGCTGGCCCCTGCTTTGGCCGAAGAGCCAGATTCGTTTGGGGGCGGGGGACAGCACCCCAAAGACAACACCGCCAGTCGTGCCGGCGCCAAGTCGGCCCCATGGCAAAACCGCCGCAACGGTGCCGGACATCCCTATGCCATTGGATCCAAACATGCATATGGCACAGGATCAGAATGACGACGACAATACATTTGGCAACGTCGATCAGTACTTTGCCGATCATGGGTACGATGGCGACTTCATGGGGCCTCCTTCTCAAGAACCCAACCCAACAAAAGACGTGCGCGATCTAGCTAGTACCGCGAAGAAGCCAAGTTGCAACAGGCGTCGTCTGCCGTTCAGCTCTCAGGAGACGCCTCCAGCTGCCGACTTCACCGAGCCTCAGATAGGCGAGGTGCGAAATATTATCAGCCCCAACACACTCAAGAAGGTGGTCTGTGAGCAGAACTCGGTCCCATTACAGGAGAAGAAGAAGGCACGCAAAAGAAAGACTAACAAGGGTGCGAGCCAGCCGGCACCGAGTACGATCCGTGCTCAGGACGGGCCACCTTCACCTGAGGATTTAATGAGGAGGGTGCATGTGGCGGGTAGGCCGATGCTACCGAGAGATATGCTCGATGCTGCAACCGGTGCTATGCGGAGTCTGCATGACAGTGTTCTTTCTTTGGAGAAGCGCCGTCTCAGAGAGAAGGATGTGGCATACCCGGTTTTCGCGTGCCAGAGGGCAAGGGCTTTGTGGATAAGTCCATCGGGGGTACGATCGTCCTGCGGTTTGATGACATCCACGCTATGTTGAACCTTCATCCGCTGCACTACACCTTCGTTCGGCTATTTTCGCTGAGTATGGAGATGCGGATCATTCGCGACAAGACCCGGACATCGTGATAGTCGACCCCTTCTACATGCGTGCCAAGCTCTTGGGCAGCGCTGGGGACCGGCAAATCACGAGTTCTTACCTCGAAGGCATCATTCTGGCAAACCAAGATAAGGATAACTTCCTCATGCCTTACTTTCCCAAGTAAGTCCTCCCCTCAACCGCCCCGTAACATATGAATTCTTATATTTCGACCGTTTTTATTTTAACATTCCGTGTTTTCTGCAGTGACACACATTGCACGCTCATCCTCCTAAGCCCCAAATATTCCATGGCCACGTATTTCGACCCGGACCATCAGTCGAACGTAGACTACACAAATTTCAAGAAGGTTCTTGATGGTGTTCTCCCCAGCTACGCCAAATCTGGAGGCACCTTCACCAGGCCTATTCGTAAGTACGGCAAGCACGTGTTCTCCCACAATACGACGTTCTGCTGCGTCAAGCAGCCGCCTGGCGGTCAGAAGGGTGCCTACTACGCCATCCATCACATGCGGGCGATCGTACGGGACCATCATCAACTTCTGCTACCGAGTAAACTCAAAGATTGGGCCGCGAGCGTGTCGGCAATCCAGGACGCGGACATCAGACAAGAATTCTTTCGCATCCAGTCGGAGTTTGCGGAAATCATCCATCAAGATGTCCTTCGTACCTCGGGGCAGTTCTACCTCAGAAATCAACCGTCCAACAGTGACATCGACACAATGCTACAAATGCAGGCTGACAACGCCCGTTATTTCATGACTCCCACGATAGACGGCGGCTTCATCCACGCTCCGGTCCCTTGAGTCGAGTCGAAAGCAGTGATGTTGTGTCTAGTTCTGAAACATCGATTGGCTCATGTTGTAATTAAACTTTAATGAACTTGTAGTATGTCTCTTTGGTTTCAAGAGTCATTCAACTTAGATGTAATCGATGCTATTAATGTCTTGCTTTTCTTTTCCGATCGTTCTATTGCATACTTATATATTGCTTATGTATTGTTTGTGAATTGGTACTAACGTTTTGTTTGGCTAGTGCATAGCGATGCCGTCGTATGTCGTGTACAAGGGTAAGGTTCCCGGAGTCTACGACGACTGGGAGGAGTGTTGGAGACAGGTTCACCAATTCAGCGGTAACAGTTACAAAGGGTACACCACTAGGGCCGAGGCCGAATCTAGATACGCCCGCTATCTAGCGGGAGAGGGGAGGGAGCGTTGGAGGAACCGGACGAAGACGAGTTTCATCGTGATGATGCTCATCGTGATGACCGCAGCTCTCTTCTATGTGATGGTAGTTTAGATGATCGATATCGACTTGTAATGTGAAGACAAACTCGCTACTCGCGGTCTCGAGACTTGTAATATAATGTTCTATCTTTGTTCGGTCTTTTCAATTCGGAGACTAATATGATGAATTGTATTCGGAGACTAATATGATGAATTGTATTCAGAGACTAATCTTCTATTGTATTCGATGAATCTGTTGTTGATGTGTGTTGTCTATATTTTGTCCAATTATACATTTTGTAACCTGTGCAAAAAACAGAAAATTAAAAAATAAATAAATAAACTAATATTCATACTAATGGTGCATCACATCACAGTGCGCCATTAGTATGCCAAAGGATACTAATGGCGCATCACTAAACAGTGCGCCATTAGTATGCCAAAGGATACTAATGGCGCATCACTAAACAGTGCGCCATTAGTATGCCGAAGTTACTGATGGCGCATCTTGTTGTTGTGCGCCATTAGTATGCCAAAGCACCTGGGTATACATGGCCCCTGGGAGGCATACTAATGGCGCACTATTGAATATACTAATGGCGCATCTGAGGTCCGCCATTAGTATACCAGATACTAATGGCGCACCTGTGGTGCGCCATTAGTAAAATATACTAATGGCGTGGCACTAATGGCGCACCACTAATGCGCCATTAATGGCCAAATTAGGTGCGCCATTAGTAGGCCTTTTCCTAGTAGTGACACTAACAGAGGCATGTCCGTGTCCACCAGCCCAAGAAATTGTGTATTATAAGCAGATGCTATAATGAATATTGGCCATCATTTGTGAGCTTCGAGGTAATTGAATCGGTCTCCACCGGGTTGAGATTGACAAGTAAGAGCTTTCCCCATAGGTTGACAGACTCGGATATGTGGCTGATAGTGAGGTTCCCACTAATATCCACCTTAGAGACCCAGAAGTTATTGTGCAAGGCCTTCTTCACAAAGCAGTTTTTTCTTGTAGAATGGTCAAAGATCTTGGGCACGATATCCTTGGTTCTCATACCATCCAACCAACAAGAATCCCAAAACAAGGCTCGACTACCGTCTCTAACAACAACCTTTATGGCAGAGGCGAGAATATCTTTGTCCTTTTGTACACAAGGGTTTCCCAAGTTGACCCAAGGTTTGGCCAGATCCATCCAAGCAGCCCACAGCCAACGAATTTGAAGAGCCGCTGCAAATTTTTCTAGATTTAGAATGCCCAACCCACCATGTACTTTTGATTCGCACACCTGGTCCCAATTGATCTTGCATTTTCTACCTGTGACCTTGTCCCAACCCGCCCAAAGATAGGCACGCCTAAGGGATTCAATCTTCTTCATAACCTCAGCGGGGAGGTCTAGCACCGTCAAGTAGTAAATGACAATTGCCGTGATGACTGACTTGACCAACACAGCTCGACCCGGCTGCGCAATATGCTTGCCCATCTAGGGTGTAAGTTGTACAGCAATCTTATCTTTGAGGGGCTGAAAATGGATTGTTTTGAGCCTCTTGGTTTTCAACGGCAGCCCAAGATATTTCATTGGGAAGGAGGTGCGGTTGGCCAGGAAGTAGCTGAGAATATCATCAAGGTCCAAGGAGTCACATCGAATGGGGGCAACAAGACTTTTATAGCAGTTTGTTGTTAGCCCTGTTACTTCCCCAAATTGTGCAAGCGTATCCGCAAAAAACTTGACCTCAGTTTTGATGGGCGCAAGAAAAACCGCCGCGTCATCTACGTAGAGGGAGGCTCTGATAGGCATGGCATTGCCACCAAGAGGGTGCAGCTTTCCTTGAGTAGTGGCTTTCTTGGGAATGTGATGTAGTGGGTCGATGGCCATTACAAAAAGGAGTGGGGATAAAGGATCTCCTTGCCTCAGACCCTTCCCAAGTTTGATGGGAGTGCCAGGAACCCCATTGAGCAGAACACATGACGAAGTCGAGGAGAGGAGAGTTGAGATCCATCCTTGAAAGTGTGGAGGAAAACCAAGGTGTTGAAGAAGGTCAAGAAGATGATCCCAAGGAATAGAATTGAAGGCTTTCTTGATATCTAGCTTGAAGAGCAATGCCAAAGTTTTCTTGGGGTGGAAACGTCTCGCAAGATTGCACACATACATGAAATTATCGTGGATACATATCTGTTTGATGAACGCACTCTGGGCTTAGGAGACCAAGTCGTTCATGTGGGGGGCTAACCGGTTGGACCTCACTTTTTCAATAATCTTCGCGATAGCATGAATAAGACTGATGGGGCGAAAGTCAGCAATATCCTCGGCACCATCATTCTTGGGGATGAGGGCAACATCCGCATACTTTAGCCAGTGGAAATGAGCAGCATGTAGGTCAGACAAACGATGAATAGCCGACATGAGATCTCCCTTTATTATGCTCCAGCATGCTTTAAAAAAAGCACCAGTGAAGCCATCCAGTCCAGGAGCTTTGTCAGTTGGCATAGCAAAAACAACAGCCTTCACCTCCTCTTCCTTCATAGCCTCATCCAACTCCTGAAGGTCACAGTTGGGGACCGGAATGGTTGCCCAATTGATGTCAATGTTGCGCGAAGGTCCCTTCTTAGCAATGCTTTCAAAATGATGATGTATGACCTGCTCCTTCAGATTGTGTTCCGTAACCCAACCATTGTTATGCTTGAGATGATGGATAAAATTCTTTCTCCTTTGGTGGTTAACACGAAGGTGAAAGTAGCGGGTGTTAGCATCGCCGTCCTTATTGGTGATTCTTGAGTTTTGCCCTTTCTGGACTTCTCAAGCACAGCCCTGGCGATGATCTTCCTCTTGACCCGTTTCCGAAGATCAAGTTCCTTCTGGTATAACTCTCTTTGTTCCTGGGCCATATCGAGATGGAGAATAACCTCAAGGTCCATGTGCAGCTGGACCTTAGATTTAGCGAAGAGTGTTTTGCTCCAGGAACGTAATCGTCGACCAGTAGATTTTAGTTTGTGAAAAAGTCTCTAGTAGGGATCTTGGTGACTCGTATCTTCATTCCAAGCGTCGCTGACCGTCTTTTGGAAGCCTGACATCTTGGCCCAATGGTTCTCAAACCTAAAGGACCTGGGTTTCTTGGGGCCATCCGCGCAAGAGAGCAACAACGGACAATGATCTGAAGGCGAGGAGGACAGGGCATGAAGTATGTGGTTGGCGAATTCAATGTCCCAATCCTCATTGCAAAAGAAGTTGTCGAGTTTACTAAGCGTCGGGTTGTTTCTCTCGTTACTCCAAGTAAATTTCCGGTTCTGGAGGGGGATCCCCTTGAGCTCGTAGGAGGTGAGAGTGTTGCGGAAGCGAACTAATCTGCTACGATTAACATTGGAGCGGTTTTTATTTCTGGCCCGGTAAATCTGGTTGAAGTCCCCATTAACCAGCCATTTTGTCCCTGGCGACGGTTTCTGGGAGGATAGCTCGAAGAAAAAGGCGTCTTTGTGAATGTTTCTAGTTGGCCCATATACAGTGGTGAGCTTGAAGTTATTGCTCTCCGTAGAGTTGTTGACAACAACATCTTTGGAAAGAAAATATGATCCAATCTTGACATTAGAAATGTTCACCACATTATCATCCCATAGGAGTAATATGCCTCCTTTAGTTCCATTAGCAGGTTTGTAGGCGAAATTCTTCAGTCGGTAACCACCAAGGTATGTAGCGATGAAACTGTCAATGACTTGAAGCTTTATTTCCTGTAGGCAAACAAGATGGCAGGAGGATGTAGCAATTGTTTCATGGACAGTGGCTCTACGGTCTGGGCAGTTCAAGCCACACACATTCCAACGCAACATTGAGATGTTTTGCTCTAACATTGGTTCACCAAAGGTACATCAGCAGAATTACAAAGGGTGAACATGGATTGAAACAAGCCTAGCAGTAGAGGTCTCGCCAGGACCAGGGGCAGTAGCAAGCTACAGCAGCTTCAAACAGGCATACAACTGACATTGGTTTGGGGGTTGTTTGGTTCACTCTGATTGCCACACCAAAGCAGAGGTAGCTATGGCGCGCCACAAAAAGTGTGGCGGCTAAAACGAGCGCCACACCTTAGGCAAAAATTCCTACAGCAAAAGCACACTCGAGCTGTGGCGAGCCAAACATTAGGAAAGAACCAAACATCTTCATGGAAAGCTGTGGCACGTCACACCTCTGGCATGGCTAGCTTTGGCTGGCAACCAAACAACCTCTTGGTGTACAATCATAAGGAACTAGACTACATCAGATAACTGGCAGCAGGTTCAAGTGGTTGCAAATGCAGCCTCATCCAGGTCCGGTCCACCTTCTCCGCCATGCTGCACCAGAGCTTCTTCAACCATCGACAAGAGATCACAATCAAGCTGAAATAGTGCACGAAGGGAAGCCACACAAAGGTCTGGGTGAAATACTGCGACTTGATCCATCTCAAGTTTCCAAGTATATAAAAGTAAATAAATGGTCTCTCCTCGTGTAAAATCTGAACCTTGCTCGTTGTGAGCAAAATCTGTAAAATGTGCTTTCGATAAAGGGCGGATTTTATTGACTCAATATGAAGCATCAAGGGGATACAAAACACAATGAGCTCACACCCGGCCTCTGCATAGTTAGGATGTACATAGCCAACATCAACACGCACACAAAAACATGCCATGGAATAGCAAAGTCATATAAGACCAAAGCTATATGGAGGCAAAAAAACCTAATCCGCGGTCGACAAAGTACACAAGAATGACCATATCCGCACCAACCATCTTATGACACCACACGGACAAAGATGTTTCTTCAAAAACAACGCCTTCAAGAAGGAAGCGATGATCAAGCACCCCCGTCACCGGATTCAACCACCCAAGACCAGAATCGAAGTTTTCACCCTAAAGAATCAGTTCGAGTATGTCCGAGCAATGCCTTCATCAAGGTAACGATATAAAAACACCGCCATTGCCAGGTATAACCAACATGGGTCCTACCTAGGCTTTCACCCCGAAGCTCGAGACTGGGTGCTCGAGTAGCACCACCATCAAAGTCCCTCATGTGTTGTCGCCACCACGTTTCCATGACCCCAGCAGCCACATGCAATGTGCAAGCTGCATAAACGTTCCTCTGCGTCAAGCCTCCATGTATAGTTTGCATTCTTCGCCGAAGCCAGCCACCCGATATGGAGGTCGGAACCCCCAGGTAATCCTTTCGATGGCCACTTCAGTTTGCAACGAGGCCACTGCCGCATCACACAGACCCACCAAAACCACCGCCCCCTCCGATCTGCAACCATGGTGGTCTTTGCCGAGATCAGAAGAATCCAACGCGCCTCGCCGCCATCCACCGCAAGGGGAGGATGCATTGTAGGAGATGGCGTTGGTGGCATTGGCCTGGAGTTGCCACTCGAGTGGCCGAGAGGGACGCAGGCCCTGGCGAACGGGTGTCGAATTCTGCAGTGTACGAGGACGACGAAGTTGCTGCTAGACGAGGCACCGCAGAAGCTAGCCTCTAGTAGCAATCGATCCGTTCCATGACATGTACTAGAGTACTAGTACATCCACGGGTACACCAGCAGAACAATGCTCGGCCCAGATCTGGCCAGCGCAAGCCACTGCGCCCTCCGCCGTCGTGGATCCGGAGCATAGGCACATTGCGCACCCGAAAGAGAGCGGCCGAGGACTTCGGATCTCAACGCCACCATCCCCTGCCCCATAGGCCAGCAAGACGCCAAGGAGACACTGTCGTGGCCATGCCAGCAGAACGTCACGCTCAAGCACACATGGCCACGCCAGCGATGCAGCAACCTGCCGGATCAGATCAACAACACCGCTGCTCTCCGCGAGAAGCTCGTCGTCGTGCCTGAGAGCCACCCGCGCCGCGAGCAAGGTCCCCGCCGCTGCCGTCAGCCACACGACTTCGCCTGCGGCGTCCTCCGACGACGGCGGAGAGGAGGAAGGGAAGATTTGTGTGGCGGCGGCTAGGGTTCGGGTTGCCGCCCGAGTCGCCCACACGGGAGGGACGCGGGGGCGGTACCCCAAGTAGATAAAATAAGTAAAATGTGCTATTGCTAGGTGTGACCAAAATAAGTAAAATAGCATTCGTGTTGAGGGGAGACAGCGAAATTCGAAGGCAACATGGTTTAAAATGGCGAGTGTGGACGTAAACATGCAGTGGATGTGTGTGATCCTGTAAATATGAATTGGACGTTGTTATAGTTAAGTTTGTCCACCAGAATAGAAGCTCGGCACAAATGCTGTGCAGTGCGATCTTATCTTGTTGGAGATGGCGTGGCATACAGTGTCGTATCCGTCAGATGGGGCAGGCTGAAACGTTCAACCCGTTGACATTTGACACGGTTGACAAGCTAAGGCCAACTCCACCGCGCGACCCTATCCTGTCCGGCCCCATTCGTTTGGGGTAAAAGGGACAAAAAAGGCGGCCCAGCGCGCGGGAGCAAACGGACTTTTGTCCGTTTTGTGTCCGCTTTCGACCCATCCCCGGCCCAAACTTGCGCTGGTTTTGGAGTGAAACGGACAGCGCGCCGACGGGCGGGACGCGCGCGCTTGTCCTCCCCTGGCCCGCCTGTCGGGGACACTAGCAGTCCCTCCGCTCCCAACGCTTCACCCTCTCTCCCCGCCTCGCCCCGCCGCCGGCGCCGCCGCTATTCTCCGGCCGCCTCCTCATCGCGCAGCCCCCCGCCGTCCATACCAACCCACGTCTCGACATAGCCGCCACCACGCCCGCGCTTCCGCCGTAGTTTTGGTCGTCGATCGGAGGAGGTTTGGCCGTGGCCGTCCTTGCCGGTGGCAGAGCGGGCACGACTGCCGGCGACGTACCACGGTGGCCGAGGCAGATTCCGACGAGAGCTCCAGAGCGGCCTGTAGCCGGCCGGCAACCACCCTGCTGCATCGAGGTGATCATCGCGGCCTCTTCGCCACCACGACCGCAAGGTGTTCGACCTTTTACCAACAAAGGTATGGACAGTGGAGACGAGTTTTTGTTCCATCACTTCCTTTGCTCATCGGACGATTCATCGTCGGATGATGACGATCTTGTGGTGGCTGCACTGGTCGTTCACGACCATATTCAACGGCAGCTTCCTCGGTACAGGGGGTCACTCCCTGGCCGTGCTCCCAACCTGAACCGCAACAGGGAGAGAGGCCACGCCCTGCTCTATGCAGATTACTTTGCCAACACCCCGCTCTTCAAGCCAGATAAATTTCGTCGTCGTTTTCGTATGTCAAGGCATGTGTTCAATCGTATCCGAGAGGGAGTGGTTGCTCATGACCCATACTTCGAGTGCAAGACGGATGCCCTTGGCAAGCTTGGATTCTCCTCCTACAAGAAATGCACCGCGGCCATCCGCATGCTTGCATATGGAATTCCAGGCGATCTGGTGGATGAGTATGTGTTATGAGTGAGACAACATGTCTGATGTCAATGTATAAGTTTTGCCAGGCTGTGATCGAGGTCTTTGGGCCAGAGTACTTGAGGCAGCCAACTGCCGCTGATACAGAGGGATTGTTCGCGACCAACGCAGCTAGAGGATTTCCAGGTATGCTTGGCAGCATAGATTGTATGCACTGGGAGTGGAAGAACTGTCCATTTGCTTGGCTGGGCCAGTCAAGGGGCATGTTAACGGGTGCACTGTCATATTAGAGGCGGTGGCATCACAAGATCTTTGGATATGGCATTCTTTCTTCGGCATGGCAGGTTCTCACAATGATATCAACGTGCTGCAGCGTTCTCCAGTCTTCGCGAGGCTTGCAGAAGGCCACTCCCCACCTGTCAACTTTGAGATCAACGGCCACCATTACAACAAGGGATACTATCTAGCAGATGGTATATATCCTCAGTGGTCAACTTTTGTGAAGACAATCTTGAAACCCCAAAGTGAGAAGAGAAAGGGATTTGCCCAAATGCAAGAGAGTGTTAGAAAGGATGTGGAACGTGCTTTTGGTGTGCTTCAATCCCGGTGGGGTATCGTTCGAAACCTTGCACTGTCATGGGATGAAAGAAAGCTTTGGGAGGTGATGACTGCTTGTGTGATCATGCACAACATGATCGTCGAGGACGAGCGTGATGAGAGTATCTTTGACCAAGGATTTGATTATCAAGGTGAAAATATTGAGCCCCTGCACCAAGACCCGGCCACATTGAACAGTTTGCCCAATTCCACCGTGAGATGCGTGATTGGCACACTCATGTGAATCTTCAAAATGACTTGGTTGAGCATGTGTGGGAGCACGTTGGCAACCAATAGATGTATTTATCCATTTTATGTTCAGTCGAGACAATTTCGATTTGGTTGTAAAACTATTTAAAGACAATTTCAATTGGGTTGTAAAACTATTTTAATTTTCAGACAAATATTTAAGTTCGAAACTAGTTTTAATGCAAATTTAGGCAATTCTTGGCCCTGACGGACAGGATGGGGCAAAAGGATGCGGCCGCGCGCTGGGCGCACGGCCACCGCATCCCAGGACAGGCCCGGACACGATTCCAAATCCCTACCCAAAGGGACAAAAACCGGACAAAACGGACGTCTGTTTGGGGTCGCGCGGTGGAGTTGGCTGGCCTAACAAACGGCACGTACGCATACGCATGCGTATGCATGAAATTGAGCAGCAACCAGTCAACCTAGCATTCGAGCGAGCCTCGCCTGCGACTATTCTATTGGTAAAACGGAAGGAATCATCGGCACGCATCTGACCTCCGGGAAGCGAACAAGCAGATTCCTGAATCACCTGTGTAGGATAGGACTAGGAGGCATCCATAGAAAAGGACAAATGGTAGTAGCTCAGCCCCACGAGGGCCCAAGTCAAAGCTCACTGCAACATGCCGCTGTTTTGCATCGCGCTCGCCTCCACGGAGGTGCGTATGCTCCTTTCGTTTCTCACCATGTCCACGCATCTGAAAAGAAGAGCAGATCAGACGTCGAGCAGGTGGGCGAACATGCGTAGTTTAACTGCGGTGCACTCTGCATCACGGTGCGTGCACAAGACAGAAGGGGGCTTGGAACTTGAACTCTAGCTAAGCTTTGGATAGTGAGATGAGATGCAGTCGGTGGCATGCAGAGAACAAAGCTCTGGGGCATGCCCTACGTACGTACCCAGCGAGCGAGTATTGACCTGGCTAGCTAGCTAGGGTTAGGATCGATGGGGATGTTGTTGTTCCCGTGATGTCAAAGGGAATTACTGTAAGCGACAAGGAGATACTCCAAGAGCATCGTCAGATGATTTATTATATACGTATTACCTATATAAGTACTATTATTACCTGACGGAATCCGTCCGTCGTGCATGGTGGCGTGGCATGTGATAGGAACCAACTGTTTAGTTTATTTCTAATGCCCGCTTAGCTTAGCAAATCTCAACCCAACTGTGTCGTTGTCCTTGGACCTTAGCTAGACCAGTTCGTAGTTCCTAGCATATCTATTCCTGGTCGCATACGACCGATGCTATGCTAGTGGATGAGGCCGGAGCAGGTGGCATAGGTCAAACGGCATAGTGTCACATGAAGAGCTTTTGGACTTTTCTATAGGCGGGATCGATCTGGCGTGGAAGTGTTAAACAATTGTACGGTGGGTGCTTACCGCAAGCTGAGACCATCATGCTGCCATCATAAATCGGTTGATTTCCGGCTCATGCCAAACAAATTGCCATCTAGTATGTATCGTACTCCCTCCGTTTCATATTACTTGTCCCTTAGTACTTCCTCCGTTCCTAAATATTTGTTATTTTAGAGATTTTAAATAAACTATCACATACGGATGTATATAGACATATTTTAGAGTGTAGATTCACTCATTTTGCTCTGTATGTAGTCACTTGTTGGCGTCTCTAAAAAAACAAATATTTAAGAACGAAGGGATTATAATTTTATATTAAATCAACGACAAGTAATATGAAAAGGAGGGAGTATATCTCTCGCGGCTGCGTGGTCAACAGGACTGGAAAGATTGACCGACCTGAACACGGACGTACGTTTTCAGCCAGATGTTGCCAAGAAGTCAGAAACAAAATTGTTATTATGCCCATTAGCATAATTAATATAATTGAACTTACTACCTTTTCCTGTATGAAAAGTGAACGTGATCGGTACACGGTCAAACAGCTTTATTATGCAGACTGCGTCCTGGATGCCATCTTGACTGGGTTATAAAGAGACGATCATTTCGCCTAAAAGAAGAAGAAGAAGAAGATCATTTGAACAGGCGGCTTTTCAACTTTCCAGTGGACCCTGACCTAGCTAGGCAAAAGAACAGATCAAGATCTACCTATCCATGATCCATCCATACATAGTCCATCACCAATAGATTAGGTTATTACTGAGTGCTTAGTGGAGGCAATGGAGTGCGGGCTGGACCCCATGGGCGTCACGGGAAGTCGTCGCTCGCGGGCACTCGATTACTACCAGGGAATGCCTCATGGGATGTCGTCTCGTCTCCTCTGGGCTCGATCGCCATCTGATTAAACTAAAACCCATGCGGTACGATCGTAGTATACTGTGGTATCATATCATATCATATCATGTCGTCGTCTGGATCGCTGCGACTGCCACTGCACGTAGTTTAGTCGATCGGTATAGTGAGTCAGTCAGCTTGCAAGCGATTTCCATGGCGTATTTTTCAGCGCTGACAAACTGGCTGAATCCGTCAACCTTACTCAGCTTTCGCGCAGCGATCGATCTGGTTCCGATGGGACGAGTATAATACTACGGATCACTACGTGCTCGCTGCCCCGTGCCCGTGGTGCAGTGTTGTCTCCTTTTGCTTATCTCATTTCGGTCTAGTTTCCTGTTAGTAAGTGGTCTAGTTTTGTGTTAGTAAGTGGCTAGATGACAAAGGCCTTTTTTTTGAAGGAAGGATGACAAAGGCCTTGATAACAGACTGATGTATTTTTGTTGATTGTAAAATTAATGGAAAGGGGTGTGAGACCGGTTGGAAAAAAAAAACCAATGGTTTACAGAGCTCAAACCACTGGGAAAACGATGAGCATCTTTGTGGAAGGACAACGCGTCGTTAACTGGTGCTGTGCCGCCGGTGGTTTGGGTCCCGCAGCGGTGGCCATCGGAGCCGGCGGCGTGGAAGATCGGAATGCCCAGGGCGGTTGGTCGTGTTTGGAACACGCATTTGGACCCGCGCTCGGGGTCAACGGACGGGTACGTCCATCCTCCATCGTCGTCGTCGAGGAGGGATCACGACATCACGTAATTGTCGCCTACGATCCACTTGCCTGCCTCCGTGACAGCGAGAACATGCTACTACGATCATGTACAAATCAGTACTGAAAGAATATGTTCTCACCTCGTCGGCGAAAAGAGCCCGCAGGGAAGGCGACGGTAAGAAAGTGTGTCGCCTGTTGTCTGCACAGAAACAAGGAATAAATCTTGCGGAGGTCGATTGCGCGAGCACTAATTAAGATCGTTCGCCGGTCCGTCATTTTCGGTCAGTCATCAGTGATAATAAAAAGATACTGATATTCGTAATTCCGTTCCCTTCCCTCGCGCTGAAGAAAAAGAAGGAAGGATCACTTGCGATCGAAGCAGAATCTCCACCCGAGCAGAGGAGGAATCACAAATCGGGGCCTACTAGCACAAAAGGTAAGGTAGGCACCCGGCGATCGACGAGCCGACGGCGATCTCTTGTAGATCTTCCTCCGAGTAAACTAGACTGCTAATCAGACTGCACTGATGACGGCAGCCAGAGCTAATAATGATAATAATAAATAATCTGTCTGTAATCAGTTGATGTTGGCTTCAGTGCTTGGCGTGTCCTGCTGGTAGCATCAGTGAGTGAGCAAAGCAAGCAGCACTTCAAGTTCAGTGTCTAGCCAGCGGCCAGCAGTGAAATCCCGTCGAGAGCGACAGCGAGCCCACCCCACCCCGAGCGCGCCATTCCCGCGAGTAAACCGGGGGCCTGTGGATGAAATGGACAGGTAAACCCGCTTTCCTTTCCTTTTGTGGTGGTCGATGCCTGCCAGATTGGACGCAGGATCAGGATGGAGAAGCGAACAGTCTCCCACTAATCACGCTGCTCTGTTCACGTTATTCTTTCGAACAAAAAGAAAGATCACGAGCTATGTGTGGTGCAGTACGACTTTTCCTTTCCAAAAGCTGTGTGGTGCGAAATGTGCAGCCCGCCGACCGACCGCGCGCACCAGTCGGGATCTCAGGAGCGGCCGCTGCCTGCTGTTTGCCTGGTTTGCACGTGGTACCGTACAAGGAGCGAGACGGACGGACCCCGCTCGTCGCTTAGATCCGTACGGATGTTGGAGACGGGTTGGTGCAGCGGCGAAGCTACGTATAAAGCTGTGGGGTCAACTGACCCCACAGGTTTTTTGAAAACCTCCTTTGATTAGTAAGAAATCTTGTGATAGTCCCTGGATTCATAGACTAATGACCCCACAGCTTGCAAATGACCCCACAGCATTACCATCCTGGCGCCGCCGCTGGGTTGGTGGGCATGCCAACGCACGATCATGCCCATCACTCACTCTGCACCGCAGCTCCAGCTGATCACGGAATGGAGTAGCAGCGACGGACGTGGTTAGCGCAAAGTGGGGCATGGCCGCATGGATGGGTCAGCTGCTTTGCGGCCGTCGCTATGCTGGCCCGACCTCCTCCCGAGCGGCTCGAGCAGTGCGCCACCGTCTGCCGACGCGCCGTGGACGACCGGGGTTGGGCTGACTGACTCCAGCTCGCCCGAGACATGCCCAGACCTCGCGCCCTCCCCCGCGCACGCCGACACCGCCCCATGCCGATGCGCTGCGCCCACGCGTTTTCCCACCCGTCTCCGGCTATATACACCTGCCTCGCTCCCCCATTCCCAAACCGCAGAGACGCTCCCACGCCCACCATCCTCCTCCTGTACTACACTCACACTAGCCGCACCTGCGCTGCACGCCGGCCTTCCAGCTTTTAACGTGCTTCAGTTCTCACTGATCACCATCAGCCTTGCCGTATGGACGCCATGTCGTGCCTGGCGCCGCCACCATTCTCGTCGTTCCTCTCGGCCTCCTTCTCGCCCGGGCCGGCCTACTACACCGACGGCGCCATCGCGCGAGCGATGCACTTCTCCTCCATGTCCGTGCCCGAGCACGAGTACGCTTACTCCCCCGCAGTCAGGGCCGGCCCATAGGCCGGGCAAACGGGGCGCCCGCCCTGGGCCCCCGAGGGGCAGGGGCCCCGGCCCAGGTATTCCTTCTCTATTAAGTAGAATGGGCCAAAGAAAGTACGAGGGAAAAAAATGAAGGCCCAAGGAACCGTGCTATGGAAAACCCACCACGCAAAAGTCTCGTCTGTTCGCACTGGACCATCATCGTTCTCGTCTCTTCAGCTCCCCGACTCCTTCGCTTCCCTAACAGCGCCGCCCCTCGCATGCCTCATGCCTCTCCGATTACAAGGACACGGCCGTGATACCTAGGGCGCGAATTCACTCCCCAATGGTCCTCTCCTTCCTTTCTCAACGATCTGGTCACTCCCCATCAACTAGAGTTGGAGAGATCAAGATGGTATGTGCTCTTGCTTCCCATAACCTCGTTCCTCAATTCAAAGATTCACTGATAGTTAGCCCGGCCCTCCGGCACTCACAATTCCACATTGCACATTGGTCTGCTCTTCATTGGATCCAGATGTGAGAGAGTACTCACGCAGGAGATTATAAGAGAAAGGGTAAATTTTATTCACTTCATGGCGGCGTCATCTTGTTCGTGCTAATTCTAGCTGCTGCGGCCTGTGGATCAAGCCACCTACATCCGCGTCAATCCGTTTCCAGGTTCTTCTGTTCATGTCTTAATGATTTTTATGCAGCTTGTTTAGTGACATGTCTCCAAAAAAGTATTTGTCTTGGTAGTGATTAAAGGAAGGGAGAAAAATGGGTAGATGAACTGGTAGAATCCCAGAAAGGATTAATCGCTAAGTTCTTCAAAAGTAGTAATTCTTTGAACTTGATTGTAGTAAATGTCGAAGAGCAAAAACTGGCAATATTTATGCTGCTGATGATGATACCAACGAGGGCAATTATAGTTGTAGTAAACAAAAAACCTAGCTCATTCACCAAACTCAGAAATACCGTGTGTTGATGTGCAACAATCGTGCATTGTTTGTTTTGATTTGCAGGAAAAAAAAAGATATCTCCATTGAAGAATTAGAAAATCGAGCTGTTCTGGAGCTATATTGTTTCATCAATCTACACTATATGTACTGGATATTTAATTTGCTTCTAATTTTTAAAATAAATAAAAATTTGAGCTTTTGTGCGTCAAGAAGGGCCCCATGTTCTTGTCTTGCCCCTGGGCCCCGTTTACCTGTGGACCGGCCCTGCCCGCAGTCTCCTCCCCGTCCTCCGCCTCGGCGCCCTCCTCGTCGTCCCTCCTCGCGGACTTCCCCGGCGGTGGCAGCTGGTTCGCCTCCACGGCCTCCCCGCCGACGGGATCGCTCGCCTGCGACTCCGTGCTGGCCGCGTCTGACGCGGCGCCGTCCGGCCCCGTCGGCGCCGCGACGAATAAGAGGCGGGTCTGCCTTGGGCCCAACGCAGCGGGCAGCGCGCGCCGGGAAGCGGCGCGCGAGGCCGTCGAAGCGCCCACCGACCACGTACATCAGCACCGACCCCTCCAATTTCCGGCTCATGGTGCAGCACGTCACCGGCGCCCAGGCCGAGCCAGGCGCGGCCGATGGAAGTGGCGTCCTCCTGCCGGCGACGTCTTTCGATGCCGCGCTGCTGGACTGCCCCCCGTTCGACGGCGCGTTCGCAGATGCGCTGCGGATGCCGGCCGACGACGCGGCAGCGTTCCATCGCCACCACCAACAGCAGCTGGTGCAGGAGCAGCCGTGCTACCCGACGCTGGACTCGTGGAGCGTCATGTGCGAGAGCAGCCAGCTGATCTAGCCGATCGAGCTCGAGTCCATTTGCCAGGAGGCCTGCTGCTCATGCCGGCAATCGAAACCCTGCGGCTGCGGGGCAAAAACCTGGCAACGCTATGACTTCTCCTAGACGACAGAAGAACGTATGCAGATAGTTCAGCAACACAGACTCAGCATCACACATTATCTCAGACAAGACTAGCTAGGACTAAAGTAAGCATGGCACCACGAATTAGGGACTGTTGTAGAGATTCAATTTGATCATAAAAACGGAAGAGAGGTTTTCACACAATTTTTTCCTCTTCACATCACCTCTCTAGTTATGTCAATGAGTGATCTCGATATCAGAGACCGGAGGGATCAACTTTTAGAGATTCGGCAAGGCGTCGAACAATTCAGATCTTCAGAAATGGAGGCTTTGTTTATCCAGGTTCGGGGCACCGAGAAGGTGTAATACCCTACGTCATGTGTGTGTTCTTGCTGAAACGTATGCCCATGTTATATGATTGTTCCCCCCTTTCTCTTCTGGCTTTGGTTCCTCCTTTATATTTTGTCATGGGAAATCACACGATCCATGGTTAGCTCGTTGGTCTCCTCCAAATTTCCCATGCTAAGTTTGAGCGCTTGCAGCATTTCCTCCAAGTTCGCCATGACCCTCGGACTCGTGGCCAAAGCCGTCATTGTACTCTGAGCAATCCCGTTCTCCATCTCCTTGATACAATCATGCAAAAGTTCACCCTGAATTTTGGAACTATTAGCATGTACCTTGAGTTGGCGCGCGTGATCCTAGATCGAGCATGGATGAGGAACGGGGACGTAGTTGGGATATGCGAGGAACTTCTTCCCGTGCGCCTATGGAGGACGTCCCACATGCCTGGGTTTCACCTATTGTGATCCCTCCAACGGCTCTTGGATAGTGCAGCTATGAAAGCCACAACTAGCCATAGTGGTTTGGGTGATCTTCACAAAGTAAAGATGGTCAGCAGTGCTGATAAGCTTTGCCGAATTGATGGGAATTTCTTCGAGCTTCTCGTTCGCCTCCTCTTCCTCCTCCTCCTCCTCATCGAAGATCATCTCCTTTGGTTCCTCCTCTGACAAAGAACCATCACTCTTCATGTGTGGCACCCTCTCCCTCTTTGAGCCACGATGGGAATTGTGGCCTTCGAGTTCGCGGTCCTCCTCCTCATTGGAAGAGGTTTTCCTCCTGTCCCATGAATGTGCCATGGCTTCCCTACACACAAACCTTAATAAGGTCTAACGAGATTGGTTTTGTTAGTAGTGAGGAGAAGGGAGGCAAAGGAGCAGTATATAAGAGGGTTATCTCACGAGATAAGGATAATTGAAAGAGATTAGGAAACAAACCAAATGAAATCAGGTAAAATCCAAGTAGAATCGTGCTTTCTGTGCACACGAAGATGCTCAGTACGAGAGGGTGCGGTCGTACCACATATCGTACCACCTCCTTCACCCTTCGCTTGATTTTAAGAGAGCAATTTGCGGCCTTTGGTATGAGCAAAAGCGCTCGTACCTTTGGCCGTACTCCCTTCGGTACCTGAGGTTTTTTCGGTACAAAAACAGATTCCAAGTCCAGCGAATGACAACCAACGGTACCAGCAGTCGCGCTCGTAGTCTCGGTCGTACCTCGTTTCACCTGGGTAACAAAAAGTCTCATATTCTTTTCTTTTTTTTAGGATAAAAAGTCTCATATTCTGAGACGGTGCACGGTACGACCGGGAGGTGGTCGTACCAGCTAGAAAAACCTTCAAATTGCACATAATTTTATGCCAAGGTAAATACATAAAAAAATTAGGTCTCCGGCAAGGCTATAGAGGTGACAAGTGCTGCTTTTGCGCTTCTCCCAAGAGTTATTCTTCGAAAACATTTTAGTCCCAACCTTCTTCTCTCTTTTTACCGGTTTCAGCGAAAAAATCATCTTGGCAAATTCGCTTGGGTACCAGATGTTAGGATAATCCTTTTTATCGAAATCTCGCTCTTTTCTTTGTTGGGAAACATAATAGAAAACGAAAAATTCGCGCCTACGATCACCCAAGATCAATATGAAGATGCATAACGGGTTGGGATCACGATCGTTGCCGTCACCGAGTTGCAGCGAAAGAAGAATGTGTCAGTATAGATCGTACTTGGAGTCCCTCTAACCGTAGATGAATGATCCCTCGTACAGCTCACGAACAGTCCCTCGAACCGAAGACCGAAAGCACTGCCTCTCTGCTTGGTTGCCAGCATGCAACCTTCACGATCCGGTAGCGCTTCGCCGTCTAGAGCTAATCATCACCGGAGAATTAGAGGGAGGAGATTAAAACCACGCTGAGCTTCTAATTATGACGACAAGAGGATTATCCACACTCTAATTAGTCAACTGGGACCAACTAAAACATGAACTAGAAGAACTAGAGGAGGCTCCAAAAGTTGTGTGCTCAATTATGGCCAATACCTCGAGTATATATATGTTAGAGGGGGAGAGGAGGGCTACCACCAAGGAGGGAAAGCCTCCTTGGGGCGCCATCCAAAGGGGGGAGGAGTTGTACTCCTTCCCTAGTAGGATTCGGCCGCCGCACAAGGAGGGGGGGTGCGCCTCCTCCGCTTGGGCCTTCATGGCCCAAGTAGCCTTCTACCTCTTGGCCCTTTAAGCCCCGTTGATATTAAAATTAAATATAAAATATTTCAAATACTTCTAGACCATTATGTATATATTTAACATCTTCGGAAACATTTTCCACATGTATATAATATATTGGTAATACCCGGTATTGCTCGATATTCACCGAAACCCTTCCGGCGACCCTGAAACGCTTCTAGATCCTCTCGAAACTATTCTGAATATTAGTGAAACAATTCCAAAAATCTATTATCATCACTCTCGTCCTAGTAACACTCAGCAGACCGTGATTTTCTTAAGCTTGTGACCCCGTAGGTTCGGTAACTCATAGACACGAACGAAACTTTTCGTTCAATGACCGACAACGGGACCGTAGACGTCTGTATCGGTCCCTATGACTACATGAATGATATTCGAGTGAACCTTTGGTTATCATGTGATGTTCCCTTTGCTTTGCGATACTTCACAAAACCCGGGGATGCATCGGTATCTTCCCGAGTCATCACTATGCTCACTATACCGAAATCCTCGTTACCGCTTTTGTTCTTCTTTCTCGTTATTGTGTTCCGGTATCCCCGTGACGAAGTCACGTGTGTCTGGCCAGAAGTGATCGATGTCGTCACATAGAGAGAGCCCTAAGAATATCTCTCCGTCGTCGGAGGAGCAAATCCCACTCCCGAGCTATGCAGTCACTTGTCAAATTTCTGATGAACCTGAAAGTTGTTGTTATGATCACCGTGTTACAGGTGACGTTTGAGCAACTCCAAAGCCCATCATATGCTAAGAAGTGACCATGATACTCTCATGCTCTAAGGATCAATATCACACGTTAACACTCCGTTTCATTACAATTGAATGCAAACGATATTAACTCAATTCATAACAAACAAGATTGGGTCGATTCAATATGGTCGTTGTCCTAACGTCACAGTCTCAATGTTGTTTTAGGATCATTGTTACACTTAATGATATCGTAAGATCCGAAAAACATGATCACTAACAACACTTGAGCTAGTCTTAGAGGCAAGACTAGGAACCTTTTATTTACCATTTATCATTCCACATGTGCACATGAGTTTTCCACTGAATCGTATATTTCAGGATCATAGCAGTTATGGCATAGAATGTAAACCCTTAATGAATATGGAAATGTAATAATATAAATATTATTGCCTCTAGGGTATATTTTCAACATTCTTACCTCTACCTTCGAAGTAGAAGTCTATGCCAGAAGGCCAGACACAAATACAATGATTACCAATGTCACTAGTTTCTTACCTCTACCTTCGAAGCATAAACATATGATACGTTGATACTAATGGATACCCATTCTATATGGAGGCCAAACACAAAGACAGTGATTACCAGAACTCGGGTTTGATGATGCTTTCCTTGACCAAAGGTGAAAATGATAAATACTACGACATGATTGAAGAGATCTTGGAACTTGAGTACGGTGAAAATTGCACGATGTCGTTGTTCCATGTCAGATGGGCTAAGAGTGTCCATAAGGAAGAACGTGGTTTCACTACCATGTTTATGCCCGAAGCACAACCTGCCGGTGCAAAGGGTGTGAAAAGAATCACCACCTAATATGAGCCTTGGGTATTCGCTAAGGACATGGCACAATGCTTCTACATAACTGACCTGACAAGCCGAGTCATGTTATCGTGAGGGGAGGCAAAAAAAGCATTGTCGGGATGGATGGAGTTGCCAACGAGGAAGACTTATATCAATTGGACATCGACCCAGTAGAAGATGACGACTATGAAAAAGAAGAATACACCACTAGGAGGACGGTAGCACGCGGGCACGACACGACTTGGGCTAAACGGGCTGTGCTCGGCACGCGGCACAACATCGGCCATGACTGGGCGTGGAGGTTGGGCATTCAAGACGGTACAACACGGCCGTTTACTTATTTTATATTTTTTAAAATATGACCTAAAAATAGCCAATAGCTTAAAACACAACCCATCAGACTAAAAATCCCGCGGCCCGATGGGCTAAACGTGCCTCGGGCCGGCCCGTTTACCAAATGTGGCATGGCCCTAGGCTAGAGCGCACATCACGCGACCAGACATGCTAAACGGGCCCGGCCCGTTTACCAAATGTGTCGTGCCTATGGGTCGTGCCGTGCCGTGCCGTGCCATGCCGGCCCGTTTGGCCAGCTCCTATCTGTTATGTTTTTCTACCGAAATAAAAACTGGGCACAAATGTTGTGCAGTGCGATCTTATCTCTTTGGGGATGACGTGGCACACAGTATCCGTCAGATGGGGTAGGCTGAAACGTTCAACCCGTTGACACTTGACACTGACAGACTGACAGCACACGCATGCATGCATAAAAGCAACCAAGCCTCGCCCTCGCCCCCACCGTTTTGGTCCTTAGCTATGCTCGCGACTATTCTAATGGAACAGACAGTAGAATTATGGGAGGAATCATCGGCACGCATCTGACCTGCGGGAAACCAACAAGCACGTCCAGCTACTACCAGCAGATTCCTGACGTGCACACATACGCAGCACTCAGGCCCCTCCACGAGGTACGACAACCAGCCCCATGGCCAAAGTCAAAACCCATGGCAGTATACTCTCACAAATACCTAGCAGTATTGCGTTGCACTCACCTGCTTTGCCCTGTCGCCTGCATAGTTTATCATCGCCATTTCCAGAAAAAGAAAAGAAAAAACAATTCATCTTTCCCATTCTCATAGTGGGTGAGCATAATCTAATTGCAGTGCCTTTGCATCACAGTTTGAAATCTGAACACTAGCTCAGACAGAAGGAATATACAGACAGGAGGGGGTTTGAAATTTGAACACCGAACATAGACAGTGGCGTCCATGAAAACATAGCTCTGGGGCGTACCCTACGTACCCAGAGAGCGAGCGTTGACCTGGCGAGCTAGGCCGGGGTAGGGATCGATGGGGATGTTGTTCCCCGTGATGTCAAAGGGAGTTACTGTAAGCGACAAGGAGACGGTCCAAGCTGATCACCGTGGTGCAGCGCATGCAGCTCATTAATCTATTCCATGAGGAGATAAACAATGTCCACTTCGTTAATACGTACTGCCTGCTTAGCTAATCTCAGCCCAACTGTGTCGTTGTCCTTGGACCATAGCCAGACCGGTTCGTAGTATATCTATTCCGGGGTCTTCTACGACCGATGCCATGCTAGTGGATGCGAGGATATATTATTGTATAATGAAGAGTTATATTACATGAAGAGTTCGTAGTCAAACGGCGTAGTATCACATGAAGAGTTATATTATTGTATAATGGAATCGATCTGGTATTTCATGAGTCTGCAAGTGTTAAACAATGCACCGTGGCTGCTTACGGCGAGGTGAGATCACCATGCCGTCATAAATAGGTTCGCATGCCAAACAAATTGCCACCTACTCCCTCCGTTCCAAAATAGATGACTCAACTTTGTACTAACTTTAGTATAAAATTGAGTTACCTATTTTGGAACGGAGGGAGTACTAGGCTTGTGTATATACGTTATTTCTTGCGGCTGCGTCTGCGTGGTCAGCAGGACTGACCTGAAGGCGTACGTACATTTTCAGCTAGTGTACGTAGATGCTGCCAAAACGGTTGAAACGTGAGAAACGAAATTGTTATTGTGTGCATTAGCATAATTGAATCCACTACTTTTTCCTCTATGTGAAAAAAGCTGCTGACTGTCTACGTGATCGGCTACACAATCTAACCGCTTTATTACGCAGACTGCGTCCTGGGTGCATGAGTGGGTTTTGGAAAGATCACTTCCCCTAAAAGAAGATCATTTGAATGAACAGGCATAAACTTTCAAGCGCTTTTCAGCGTTCCAGTGGACCCTGACCTAGCCAGGCAAGAACAGTTCAAAGATCTACCTATCCATCCAATCCATGATCCATCCATACATAATCCATGACTAACAATAGATTATTACTGCCCGTAGATAGAGATAGAGTAAGCAAAAGTGCGAGTGTTAGTGGAGGCAATCGAGTGTCCGCTGGACCCCACGGGCGTCACGGGAAGTCGTCGCTCGCGGATACTACTACGAGGGAATGCCTCATGGGATGTCGTCTCGTCCCGATTAAACTAAACCCATGCCGAACCGCCGATAGTATATACTCCCTCAGTTCCTAAATATTTGTCTTTTTATTCATCTCAAATGGATTACAACATACGAATGTATGTAGACATGTTTTAGAGTGTAGATTCACTCATTTTGCTTCGTATGTAGTCACTTGTTGAAATCTTTAGAGAGACAATTATTTAGGAACGGAGGGAGTACATTATCATATGTGCATGTCGTCGTCTCGATCGCTGCCACTGCGGCTCCACGTAGTAGTTTAGTCGATCGGTACAGTCAATCAGTGAGCTTGCGTTCGATTTGCATAACCCAGCTGTGCTGAGTTGTGTGTAGCGAATAGCGATGCGGTTGGAGTTTTAATTGGGGTGGTTGGGCTGGCCCGGGTGTGGCAGCTGCTTGCTCCTGTATTTTTCAGCGCTGACAAACCGGGCGAATCCGTCAACCTTGCTCAGCTTTCGTGGCGATCGATCTGGTGGCAGCAGTATAATATGATCGGGTCGCCGGATCGCTGCGTGCTCTCCGTCTCTGCGTGCTGCTCCCTGTGTCTGCGTGGAGTATTGAGAAACCACCGGTGTGTCCAACGCCTGGTCTACACTACCAGAGAGAGCTCGTCAGACCACTGGATACCCGTTTCGAAAGAAGAGAAAAGGCCACTGGAAAAATATACAGAGAGCTCGGACCACTGGAAAATCTGCACGATGATTCGCAAGGGAAACAATGACCTTATGAGCCGCCGGAGCGATAGAATGCAGCGGTGGCCACCGGAGCCGGCGGCGTGGAAGATCTGGATGCCGTGCGGTTGGTCGTGTTTGGAATACGCAATTGGACGGACCCGTGCTCGGGGTCAGCGGTAGGGCGGTACGTCCGTCGTCGTCGTGGTCGAGGAGGGATCACGACATCACCTGATTGTCGCCTACGATCCGCGCATGTGCCTCCGTGACCACGAGAACATATAATACTACGATCGTGTAGTATACAACTCAGTATACCACTAAAAAAATATGTTCTTACCTCGTCGGTGAAAAGAGCCCGCAGGGAAGGCGACGGTAAGAAAGTGTGTCGTCCGTTGTCTGAACAAAAACAAGGAATAAATCTCGAGGAGATCGATCAATCGCCGGTCATTTTCGGTCCATCATCAGCCTCAGTGATAAAAAGATATATTCGCAATTCCATTCCCTCGCGGCGAAGGAAAAGAAGCAGGATCACTTGCGATCGAAGCAGAATCTCCACTAGAGCAGATGAATAAAACACAGAGGAGATAAATCACAAATCCGGGCCTAAAAAAGGCAGCCACCCGGCGACGAGCCGACGGCGATCTCTTCTAGATCTTCCACTGAGTAAACTAAACTAAACCACTAATCAGACTGCACCGGTGACGGCAGCCACCGCTAAAACTAATTAACGGGCAGTTAATTAATCGCCTGATGTTGGCCTCAGTGCTTGGCGTGTGCTGCTGAGAGCATCAGAGTGAGCGAGCGAGCAGGGTAGGCGTAGATTAGATGGACGGGACGGGTCGATGGGATCCTGCGCTCTGTTCCCCGTCCATTTTCAGGCTCGGTGCCTCAGCTAATTCTGGCGGTGAGATCTTCGGCGAGAGCGACGGCGAGACCACCCACAGCACCACCCCGACCGCGCCATTCCCGCGAGCTGCTCGACTGATTGACCGCACACGGATGAACTGGATTGATGGATGGATATCCGGTAGTAATAACTTGGTTGCCTTTCCACTTTTGTTGGTGCCGGTCTGATTGGGAGGGCAGAGCAGCCCCCGCTAATCACGCTAGCTTGTTCGTGCGCGCATTAATCTAGCAATCTCGCATTACACACAGTGGTACTGTACGATTTTATTTACTTTTCTTGAGAAGTTCGTTCGTGAGTGTGTGTGCGCGCGCGCGCGCATCAGTCTGACCGACAGCCCGTCGGAATTTCAGGAGCGGCTGCCCGTGCCGTACACGAGGGGGACGAGCTCGGCCCGTTCCCTGTACGGCTGGGACGGGACGGGTTGGTAGCAACAGTCAGTCAGCGGAAGCATGGCCATGGCGGGCTACCGCGTGCAGCGCACCGTCAAGCCCATCATTCGGTCACTGCTCGAACACAACGCACGTACATACTACGTCCGTACGGGGTTAGCGAAAAGCGCGGCATGGGGAGCCAGCTGCATGCTTTGCGGCCGTTGGCCTCGCTCCGCGCCGATCGTTCGAGCCCCGTCTGTACGCCGCGCGCTTGAGATGAGATGTTGGGCCCTGCACTGCGCTGCGCGGCGAACGTGCGTGCGTGCGTGCCACCGTCGGGCACGCACGCACGGCGCGTGCCGGCTCGCGGCGCTGGGAGTGGGAGCACGCGGCCGCGCCACATGGTTCCGCCCTGTGTGCGTGGACGGGCGTTGGGTTGGGTTGACTCCAGCTCGATGTGGTGCAGGGACGGAGGGCCCCGCGGGTGGCGGTGGAGTCCGACACCGGGGCATGCCGAGGCCGCGCGCGCGGCCCCGCCACCCCCGCGCACGCCGACACCGCCGATGCCGATGCCGATGCCGATGCGCCGACGCGTTTTCCCGCGGGACCCCCTCGCGCGTCCACCACCCCCGTCCGTCTCCGCCTATATACACCTACCTCGCTCCCCCATTCCCACTCCCCCAACACCCCACCTTCCCAGCTTCCCTTCCCAAACGCACCGCAGAGCCTCTTCCTCCTCCTGTACTGCACTCGCACTAGCTGCACCTGCGCCGCACGCACGCCGGCGTTCAAACTTTGAACGTGCTTCAGTCCTCGCTGATCATCATCGTCATGGACGCCATGTCGTGCCTGGCGACGCCGCTGCCGCAGGCGCCGTTCCTCTCGGCCTCCTCCTCGCTCGGCCCGGCCTACTACACCGACGCCGCCCTCGCGCGCGCGCTGCACTTCTCCGCCATGCCCGAGTACGAGTACGATTACGACTACTCCCCTGCGGTCTCCTCCCCGTCCTCCGCCTCGGCACCCTCGTCGTCGTCCCTCTTCGCGGACTTCCCCTGCAGCGCGGGCGGCAGCAACTGGTTCGCCTCCACGGCCGCGCCGGCGACGGGGTCGCTCACCTGCGACTCGGTGCTCGTTGCGTCGGACGCCACGCCTCCGAGGCCGCCTTCCACCCCGGTCGCCGCTATCAGCGCCGCGGCGAACAAGAGGCGGGCGGGCCTGGGGCCCAACGCGGCGGGCGCGGGGCGCGCCGGGAAGCGGCGCGCGCGGGCGTCGAAGCGGGCGCCGACCACGTACATCAGCACCGACCCCGCCAACTTCCGGCTCATGGTGCAGCACGTCACGGGCGTCCAGGCCGAGCCGGGCACCGACGACGGTAGCGTCCTGCACGCCTCGTTCGACGCGTCCTCCGCCGCGGCGCTGCTCGACTGCCGCCGGTTCGACGGCGCGTCGTTCGGGGACGCGCTGCGGATGCCAGGCGACGTGGACGCGGCGGCGCTCCATCGCCACCAGCAGCAGCAGCAGCCGTGCTACCCGACGCTGGACTCGTGGAGCGTCATGTACGAGAGCAGCCAGCTGCTGTAGCTCTAGCTCCAGCCGATCACTCAGCTCCATGTTCTCCATGCATCATTAACCATGAGTAGTAGTCCAGTCAGGATCGTCGCTCGTAGATTGCAGATTAATCACGGCTAGTTCATCTTTTGCCCGGTGTCTATCTAATGTATATGTAATTTTCCACTTTTTCGTCGCTCGATCTATCCATCTACGCATCCAACCAAAAAAACTGTCGGGATAACGTGCAGCACCGATCGACCAGTGTGCACATGTGTCGCGGTCTGGGCCGGAGCTACGTGTACGCAGTTGGACGACGACTACTGTGGGTAGACGGCGACCCGCCCCGGCTTCTAATCCGTACGTTTTGGTGCTGAAAATGGTACGCAGGCAGAGCTGTCAGTCTCAGTCGTGCCGTTCCAGCATCGTTCTAGAAAGCGGCCGGGCGAGACGGGCGACCCGTTCCGCCGTGCCGATTTATTCGGCTCGCACCGCACTCGCCGCCCGACGACACGTACGTACGCACCGGCGTACGTACGGGACCCGGCCGGTCGCAGATGGCGTGGGCTGGAGTGGACTGTCGAGATTTTGTTTAGGTTTGAGATCCATAAACATCATGGCGGCTTTTCCCTTTTTTAGCCTTTCTTTTTGGTTTCTTTCACTGTGTGTGAACATTTGATTTGAGCTCCACTGACGTACCAATCTAAAGAAATTCGGGGAGCTTGATGGCGGCCGGCCTCTTTCCCCTGCCCTTTTAGCTTTCCTTTCCATCGATGGAAATTGTGTTGGGCTCCACTGACGGTCACTTCGAGATCGATGAATCCCGTACGTCGAAAACATTTTCCTACTACTCACTCCGTTCCAAATTACTCGTCGTGGTTTTAGTTTAAATTTGGAACGGAGTCCAGTTTGGAAGCAAACTTGAATCGTTGGAACAAGTCGGAGTTGTGCTTCAAGGCTCCACCAAGGCCTCACTTGCGCATAGTCACTCGAAACTGAGAGCTACCCTGGGCGAATTCACTTTCAGGCATTGATCAAAGAACAAAACCGAATTCAGTTTCAGTTTCAGGCACCAATCAAACTGGAAACTGCAAACTACTAGAGCATCTTGTTTGATCGTCGCTTGATGTTCGGTGCTCTGACACTAAACAACAGAGCATTACTTACTTATCTGGCAGATTCATCCGTGACCAAGAAGACTTGATCTTGCGTACCTGAAGCGTATCGACTTACTTATCCGGATTGCAGAAATCCCCTATCAATCAGAGAAAGCATTATATGTGTTTTTTTTGCGGGGTAAAAGCAATTCATTACTTAAGTAATAGACATGCAATACACTGTAAGTGGTGCTCAACTATTTCTGTATGGTTGGGACCAAGCTGATGAGCTCGATACAGATGCGTAAAACCCAAAGTTCTGAAACTCAACAACACACAAGAAACTGATGGCTGCCGAACTGCCTGCTGAGAAATGCAGAATATCTGGAGAAGCTCTCTTCTTGGCAAAATGGTCTCCAGAATCGCCTAGCACAACAATGTACAAGCATCCGGAGAAAGTTCTTGGTCCTTCAAATCTGTCAAAGAACTGAAGCTGTTCGGTCCAAACGCCTACTAGACTATATGTTAGATATAGCCAGAGAAGAGAAAAACAGTACAAACCTTAACATGAAAGAGAGAGTTCATCAGTGGACTGAACTGCAGAATGCCAGAATAAGAGGGGGATATCTAATCCTGTCGAAGACTACGCTTCTGGCAGCCTCCGTCTTGCAGCATATAGAAGAGAGTAGACTGAAGTCCTCCAAGTAGCATCGCATAGCATAATCCTACCCGGCGATCCCCTCCTCGTTGCCCTGTTAGAGAGCGATCACCGGGTTGTATCTGGCACTTGGAAGGGTGTGTTTTATTAAGTATCCGGTTCTAGTTGTCATAAGGTCAAGGTACAACTCCGGGTCATCCTTTTACCGAGGGACACGGCTATTCGAATAGATAAACTTCCCTGCAGGGGTGCACCACATAGCCCAACACGCTTGATCCCCTTTGGCCGGACACACTTTCCTGGGTCATGCCCGGCCTCGGAAGATCAACACGTCGCAGCCCCACCTAGGCACAACAGAGAGGCCAGCACACCGGTCTAAACCTAAGCGCGCAGGGGTCTGGGCCCATCGCCCTGAGCACACCTGCACGTTGCGAGGGCGGCCGAAAGCAGAACTAGCCCCGTTAATACAAGAGCAGGCTTACGTTCCAATCCGGCGCGCGCCGCTCAGTCGCTGACGTCACGAAGGCTTCGGCTGATACCATGACGCCGGGATACCCATAACTACTCCCGCGTAGATGGTTAGTGGGTATAGACCAAATGGTCAGACTCAGATCAAATACCCAGATCTCGTTAAGTGTGTTAAGTATCCGCGAACGCCGACCAGGGCCAGGCCACCTCTCTCCAAGGTGGTCTCAACCTGCCCTGTCGCTCCGCCACAAAGTAACAGTCGGTGGCCGTCGGGAACCCAGGCCCACCACTACCTGGGTGGAACCACCTGCCCCTTCAGCCCCCATCTCCGAACAGTATCACAAGTAATGTAACAGTGTAAAGTATATAGTATATGCCCGCGATCACTTCCCGAAGTGATCACGGCCCATTAGTATAGCATGGCAGACGGACAAGAGTGTAGGGCCACTGATGGAACACTAGCATCCTATACCAAGCAGTAGGATAGCAGGTAAAGGTAACAACAGTAGTAGCAAGGACAGGCTATGCAGCAGTATAGGATTAACTGAAAGCAGTAACATGCTACACTACTCTAATGCAAGCAGTAGAGAGGGGAGTAGGCGATATCTGGTGATCAAGGGGGGGCGTGCCTGGTTGCTCAGACAAGAAGGAGGGGTCGTTGATGTAGTCGATCACAGGGGTACCGGCATCGGCCTCAGGGTCTACCGAAAAGAAGTAACGGAGGGGGGACACAATAAATAACACATCAATCAAAAGTACAAAAGCAAGAAACGGCAATACGTTGTGCTAGAGGTGACCTAACGTGGTAGGAGGTGATACTGGCAAAAGGGGGGAAACATCCGGGAAAGTATCCCCGGTGTTTCGCGTTTTCGGGCAGAGGGGCCGGAGGGGGAAAGTTGCAAGTTTGATATGTTAGGGGTGTGTGGCGGATGAACGGGCTGCGTATCCGGGTTCGTCTCGTCGTTCTGAGCAACTTTCATATAGAAAGTATTTTCATCCGAGCTACGGTTTATTTTCTATTAATTTTAAAAGATTTTAAATCATTTTAGGATTTATTTATTTATTTAAATCCAACATTATCCAGAACAGTATGGGATGACGTCAGCATGACGTATGTGTGATGTCAGCAGGTCAACTGGTCGGTTGACCAGTCAAACCAGACAGGTGGGTCCATTGGGACCCACATGTCAGTGATAGTGCTAACTAAACAGGTTTAATTAGTTTAGTTAATTGATTAGGTTAATTAAACACAATTAATTAATTTAGTTAGTTAATTAATTAATTGATTAATATTTGTATTTATTTATTTATTAATTCTTTTTTTAATCTATTTTTTAAACGTCCCAGGGTGGGGCCCCTTTGTCATAGGGCCCTGGGGCCTTAGTGGGTCGGGCGAAACGGGCGCACAGGTGCGAGCGCCAGGAGCGGGCGCCCGACAGGGGCGAGATCGGGTGCGGCGCAGATGGGCACCGGCGTCGGGCGATGACCGGGGCCGCGGCGAGGCCGGCCGGGAACGACAGCGGGAGGCAGCTAGGTGGCATCGAACGCGGCAGGAGGCGGGAACCGGACCGGGCGACGGCGACAAGTAGGCTGGTGCGGGGCCGCGGTTGACGGCGTTGGCCGGCGAGCAGGGGCAAGGGGAGGTGAAGGCGCACGCGGGCTACAGCCGGAGGGCGGAACCTTGGGCAGGGTGAGCGCGAGCTCGGTCACGGGGGTTCGGCGGAGCGCTGAGCGCGTGCGTTCGGTGATGGGGAAAAAGAGAAGAGGTCAGGGGCCTCACCGAGCAGCGTAGGGCACGGGGCAGCGGGGGGGGGGGGGTGAGGAGGAGGACGGGGACGACGTTCCGATGACGGAGGAGCTCCGGCGAATGGCACTCGGGGACGACGGTTCGTGGCGGCGTCGAGGTCGATGGAGCGCGTCGGGAAGGAGGACGGAGAGGGGGGCGGCGCCAGCGGGGAGGAGGACGAGGACGGTCCGGCGACGGGGCGGCTACGGGCGGCAAGGCGCGGGCGTCCCTGGTGGGGATTCTGGGCGGCGGCGGTGAACGCCCCCGATCCGATCTGGATCGGGGAGGGGGACAGAGGAGGAGTGGAGCGAGTGGGGGAGGTGGGGTGACTGGGAGAGGGGTTAGGGTTACGGGCGTGGGGGTGCTAAAGAGGCCCGACTGGGCCTGGTGGGCCGGCCGGTGCGGCTGCCAGCTGGGCCGTTCGGTCCAGCATGGGGGGGGGTCTTTTACCCTTTTTTTGTATTTTTTTTCTGTTTATTAGTTTTCTATTTTATTTTCTATATATTTTTGTTTTATAAAATATACAAGTAGTACCTAAATTAGTGTTACAAAATACCCCAATGCCACAAAAAGTTTGGTGACAAAACAAAATAGTTTAGTAATTTATTAATTGTAAAAGGCATTTAATTAATTGTTTTTGCTACTGTTTAAATCCTTATAGTTCATTTAAGCATTTTATAAAAGCTTGGTTTCTCCACCATAACTGCTTACGATTTATTTGGAACAACCCGAACATTTTAGTTTTAATTTTTGAAAACTTTTGTTGTTTGCTTTTCTTTTGAATTTGAATTGTAATCTGTTTCGAACTAACGCGAGATTAGCAACAGTATTCGAAGTGACGTGACATCATTAGCAGAGGTTACTGTAGCTTGATTATCCGGGCGTCACAGCCCAGCCCAAAATTGCTATTTTTTTTTTGCCTATTTCAGAGTTTCGGAGAAACAGAATATCAAACGGAGTCCAAATGGAATAAAACCTTTGGGAACGTGATTTTCTCACCGAACGTGATCCAGGAGACTTGGACCCTACTCCAAGGGACAAGAGAGGCAGTCACGAGGGTGGGGGCGCGCCCCCTCCTAGGGCACGCCCCTGCCTCGTGGGCCCCCTATTGCTCCACCGACATACTCCTTCCTCCTATATATACCTACGTACCCCCAAACGATCAGATACGGAGCCAAAAACCTAATTCCACCACCGCAACTTTCTGTATCCACGAGATCCCATCTTGGGGCCTGTTCCGGAGCTCCGCCGGAGAGGGCCGTCATCACGGAGGGCTTCTACACCCTTCCGATGAAGTGTGAGTAGTTTACCTCAGACCTTCGGGTCCATAGTTATTAGCTACATGGCTTCTTCTCTCTTTTTGGATCTCAATACAATGTTATCCCCCTCTCTCGTGGAGATCTATTCGATGTAATCTTCTTTTTGCGGTGTGTTTGTTGAGACCGATGAGTTGTGGGTTTATGGTCAAGTCTATCTATGAATAATATTTGAATCTTCTCTGAATTCTTTTATGCATGATTGGTTATCTTTGCAAGTCTCTTCAAATTATCAGTTTGGTTTGGCCTACTAGATTGGTTTTTCTTGCCATGGGAGAAGTTCTTAGCTTTGGGTTCAATCTTGCGGTGTCCTTTCCCAATGACAGAAGGGGCAGCAAGGCACGTATTCTATTGTTGCCATCGAGGATAACAAGATGGGGTTTTTATCATATTGCATGAAACTATCCCTCTACATCATGTCATCTTGCTTAAGGCGTTACTCTGTTTTTAACTTAATACTCTAGATGCATGCTGGATAGCGGTCGATGAGTGGAGTAATAGTAGTGGATGCAGGCAGGAGTCGGTCTACTTGTCTCGGACGTGATGCCTATATACATGATCATACCTAGATATTCTCATAACCATGCTCAATTCTATGAATTGCTCAACAGTAATTTGTTCACCCACCGTAGAATACTTATGCTCTTGAGAGAAGCCACTAGTGAAACCTATGGCCCCCGGATCTATTCTCATCATATCAATCTCCATCACTTTAATCTTGTTTTGCTTTTTTACTTTCCTTTTACTTTTCACTTTGCATCTCTATACCAAAAATACCAAAATTATTATCTCTATCAGATCTCACTCTCGTAAGTGACCGTGAAGGGATTGACAACCCCTAATCACGTTGGTTGCGAGTAGCTATCATTTTGTGCAGGTACGAGGGACTTGAGCGTAGCCTCCTACTGGATTGATACCTTGGTTCTCAAAAACTGAGGGAAATACTTACGCTACTTTGATGCATCATCCTCTCCTCTTCGGGGAAATCCAACGCAATAATATTGTTGCAGGTACAAGGGAAATACCTTGGTTCTCAAAGATTGATAATAGTGTTTGCAATAATATTGAAAGTGGGTTTGGAAGAGTGTCAACTTTAGATCCCACATATTTGGATAACATTCAATCTTATGAAATTTTTGATAAAAGTGGGCTTGGAGAAATCATGACTTTAGTTAATGATAATCCCACTATTTTGGAAGAGTGTCAACTTCTCATGCATGTGGATCGTGTTGAGAATATGTTATGTGATAGCTATATTGTTGAATTTTCTTATGATCCTACATGTAATTATTATGAGAGAGGAAAATATGGTTATAGAAATTTTCATGTTACTAAATTACCTCTCGTTATGTTGAGATTGCTATTGTTCCTTTCCGCTTCCTTGCATATGCTAGTTTTTTCTTGCTATGATAATTTGTTTGCCTATAATATGCCTATGCATAGGAAGTATGTTAGACTTAAGTGTGTTTGTCACATGTTTTATGATGCTCTCTTTGTGCCCCAATTCTTGTCTTGTGGGCATCATTGAAATCTCAATGCCTAGCTAAAAAGGCTTTAAAGAAAAGCGCTTGTTGGGAGACAACCCAATATTTTTCCTTGCTGCTTAGTAATAAATCTTTGATCTATCCTCTGGTTATATGTGTTTTTATGTCTTAATTAGTGTTTGTGCCAAGTTAAACCTATAGGATCTTCTTGGATGATAGTTATTTGATCTTGCAGTAATTTCCACAAACTGTCTGTTCACGAAAACAATTGTTAAAAATCACCAGAACGTGATAAAATACTGATTCCAATTGCTGATGATCAATAAACAAATTTTATAGGTCGTCCTATTTTGGTAGATATTTTGGAGTTCCAGAAGTTTGAGTTTGTTACAGATTACTACAGACTGTTCTGTTTTTGACAGATTCTGTTTTTCCTGTGTTGTTTGCTTATTTTGATGAATCTATGACTAGTAAAATAGTTTATAATCCATATAGAAGTTGGAATACAGTAGGTTTAACACCAATATAAATAAATAATGAGTTCATTACAGTACTTTAAAGTGGTCTTTTGTTTTCTTTCGCTAACGGAGCTCACGAGATTTCCCTCTACATCATGTCATCTTGCTTAGGGCGTTACTCTGTTTTTAACTTAATACTCAAGATGCATGCTGGATAGCGGTCGATGAGTGGAGTAATAGTAGTAGATGCAGGCAGGAGTCGGTCCACTTGTCTCGGACGTGATGCCTATATACATGATCATACCTAGATATTCTCATAACTATGCTCAATTCTGTCAATTGCTCAACAGTAATTTGTTCACCCACCGTAGAATACTTATGCTCTTGAGAGAAGCCACTAGTGAAACCTATGGCCCCCGGGTCTATTCTCATCATATCAATCTCCATCACTTTAATCTTGTTTTGCTTTTTACTTTGACTTTTACTTTTCACTTTGCATCTCTATACCAAAAATACCAAAAATATTATCTCTATCAGATCTCACTCTCGTAAGTGATCGTGAAGGGATTGACAACCCCTAATCGTGTTGGTTGCGAGTAGCTATCATTTTGTGCAGGTACGAGGGACTTGAGCGTAGTCTCCTACTGCATTGATACTTTGGTTCTCAAAATCTGAGGGAAATACTTATGCTACTTTGCTGTGTCATCCTCTCCTCTTCGGGGAAATCCAACGCAGTGCTCAAGAGGTAGCAGCTCCTCGTCATCGTCCTCGCTTTGTGATCCCTTTTCCCTGTTCTCGGCGTTTAATTTGCCGGCCTATTTAAAAACCCAACAATTTCTGTTGGTATGATTGGCTGGTTTGTCTGGGGTGCCATGTATCTGGCACGGGCGATCAAGTATGCGATCCAGGCTGGATGGTCCCGGATTGTTTCTCTTGTACGGTTTCTTCCGCTAGCTGGACTTGGAGCCGCTGGATTCGGCATTGACTGTAGTGTCGTCAGTATTATCCCCATTGTTTCGGCGTTTGTGTCTGTTACGTCGGAGCTTGCCGTTGATGTTCTTAACCTCAGAGGGTCCTACCTTGCTGGCTGTGTTTTTGCTATGAGCCAACCAACTATCCTCACTCGCGCAAAAGCGGGTCATGAGTGCCGTGAGGGCTGCCATAGATTTTGGCTTTTCTTGGCCGAGGTGGCGGGTGAGCCATTCGTCGCGGATGCTGTGTTTAAAGGCCTCTAGGGCTTCGGCATCCGGACAGTCGACGAACTAGTTCTTTTTAGTTAGGAACCTAGTCCAGAACTTCCTGGCTGACTCCCCAGGTTGTTGAACTATGTGGCTTAAGTCATCGGTGTCTGGTGGCCGGACATATGTACCTTGGAAGTTATTGAGCAAGGTCTCTTCCAAGTCCTCCCAGCCGCCAATAGAATTTTCAGGCAGGCTGTTTAGCCAGTGTCGAGCTGGCCCTTTAAGCTTTAGTGGGAGGTATTTGATAGCGTGGAGGTCATCTCCGCGGGCCATGTGGATGTGGAGGATAAAATCCTCGATCCATACCACGGGATCAGTTGTCCTGTCGTATGATTCGATATTCACGGGTTTGAACCCTTCGGGGAATTCGTGATCCATTACTTCATCCGTGAAGCAAAGAGGGTGTGCGGCGCCTCTATATCGGGCCGCGTCGCGACGTAGCTCCGATGGAGTCCGTCTGCGGTTGTCGGCTCACGTGTGACTAGGTTTGTCACGTCTGAATAGGTAGCCATCATCACGTGTCGAGGAACATCCTCGCGATCCGTAGATCGATTGGGTATATCCTGCTCTACTATCCAGGGTTTGCCGGAGGTCGTATGCATGACCCCGGACTGTTTTGTCTCTGTTTTGTCATGGCGGCGGGGCGGGCTGCTGTTCGGCTTGAGTTGCCGGTCTATCCCGACCGCGAGGTGGTCGGTCCGCCGCACTGTCCCGACCGCGTAGTATTCGGTCGGCCGCATTACACGTGGGAAGTATGGGCTCCGGTGCCTCTTCATCGAACTGAGGTAGCAACCTTCGCTTCGGGTAACTCTTTGCTGGGCGTCTGAGGCCTTGTTCTTCGGCTGCTAGGACATCGGTGTTGGGGAACGTAGTAATTTCAAAAAAATTCCTACGCACACGCAAGATCATGGTGATGCATAACAACGAGAGGGGAGAGTTTTGTCCACGTACCCTCGTAGACCGAAAGCAGAAGCGTTAGCACAATGCGGTTGATGTAGTCGTACGTCTTCACGATCCGACCGATCAAGTACCGAACACACGGCACCTCCGAGTTCAGCACATGTTCAGCCCGATGACATCCCTCGAACTCCGATCCAGCCGAATGTTGAGGGAGAGTTTCGTCAGCACGATGGTGTGGTGACGATGATGATGTTCTATCGACGCAGGGCTTCGCCTAAGCACCGCTACAGTATTATCGAGGTGGAGTATGGTGGAGGGGGGCACCGCACACGGCTAAAAGATCAAACAATCAATTGTTGTGTCTATGGGGTGCCCCCCTCCTCCGTATATAAAGGGGGGAGGAGGAGATGGCCGACCAAGGAGAGGAGGCGCGCCCAAGGGGGGCAATCCTACTCCAAGTAGGATTCCCCCTCTTTCCTAGTCCAAGTAGGAGAGGGGAAGGAAGGGAAGGAGAAGGAGAATGAAGGAGAGGGAGGAAAAGAAGGAAAGGGGGGTCGGCCCCCTAGTCCAATTCGGTTTGGCCTAGGGGGGGCGCGCGCCCTGCCTCCTCTCTTCCACCACTTGGCCCATGAGGCCCATTGCTTCTTCCTCGTATTCCCGTAACTCCCCAGTACCCCTGAAAATACCCGAACACTCGGAACCTTTCCGACGTCCGAATATAGTCGTCCAATATATCGATCTTTACGTCTCGACCATTTCAAGACTCCTCGTCATGTCCCCGATCTCATCTGGGACTCCGAACTACCTTCGGTACATCAAATCACATAAACTCATAATACAATCATCATCGAACTTTAAGCGTGCGGACCCTACGGGTTCGAGAACTATGCAGACATGACCGAGACACTTCTCCGGTCAATAACCAATAGCGGAACCTGGATGCTCATATTGGCTCCCACATATTCTACGAAGATCTTTATCGGTCAAACCGCATAACAACATACGTTGTTCCCTTTGTCATCGGTATGTTACTTGCCCGAGATTCGATCGTCGGTATCTCAATACCTAGTTCAATCTCATTACCGGCAAGTCTCTTTACTCGTTCCGTAATACATCATCCCACAACTAACTCATTAGTTGCAATGCTTGCAAGGCTTAAGTGATGTGCATTACCGAGAGGCCCAGAGATACCTCTTCGACAATCGAAGCGACAAATCCTAATCTCGAAATACGCCAACCGGACAAGTATCTTCGGAGACACCTGTAGAGCAACTTTATAATCACCGAGTTATGTTGTGACGTTTGGAAGCACACAAAGTGTTCCTCCGGTAAACGGGAGTTGCATAATCTCATAGTCATAGGAACATGTATAAGTCATGAAGAAAGCAATAGCAACATACTAAACGATCGAGTGCTAAGCTAACGGAATGGGTCAAGTCAATCACATCATTCTCCTAATGATGTGATCCCGTTAATCAAATGACAACCCATGTCAATGGCTAGGAAACTTAACCATCTTTGATCAATGAGCTAGTGAAGTAGAGGCATACTAGTGACACTCTGTTTGTCTATGTATTCACACATGTATTATGTTTCCAATTAATACAATTCTAGCATGAATAATAAACATTTATCATGATATAAGGAAATAAATAATAACTTTATTATTGCCTCTAGGGCATATTTCCTTCAGTCTCCCACTTGCACTAGAGTCAATAATCTAGATTACACAGTAATGATTCTAACAGCCATGGAGCCTTGGTGCTGATCATGTTTTGCTCGTCAAAAAGGCTTAGTCAATGGGTCTGCAACATTCAGATCCGTATGTATCTTGCAAATTTCTATGTCTCCCACCTGGACTAAATCCCGGATGGAATTGAAGCGTCTCTTGATGTGCTTGGTCCTCTTGTGAAATCTGGATTCCTTCGCCAAGGCAATTGCACCAGTATTGTCACAAAAGATTTTCATTGGACCCGATGCACTAGGTATGACACCTAGATCGGATATGAACTCCTTCATCCAGGCTCCTTCATTTTCTGCTTCCGAAGCAGCTATGTACTCCGCTTCACACGTAGATCCCGCCACGACGCTTTGTTTAGAACTGCACCAACTGACAGCTCCACCGTTCAATGTAAACACGTATCCGGTTTGCGATTTAGAATCGTCCGGATCAGTGTCAAAGATTGCATCAACGCAACCATTTACGATGAGCTCTTTGTCACCTCCATAAACGAGAAACATATCCTTAGTCCTTTTCAGGTATTTCAGGATGTTCTTGACCGCTACCAGTGATCCACTCCTGGATTACTTTGGTACCTCCCTGCTAAACTTATAGCAAGGCACACATCAGGTCTGGTACACAGCATTGCATACATGATAGAGCCTATGGCCGAAGCATAGGGAACATCTTTCATTTTCTCTCTATCTTTTGCAGTGGTCGGGCATTGAGTCTTACTCAACTTCACACCTTGTAACACAGGCAAGAACCCTTTCTTTGCTTGATCCATTTTGAACTTCTTCAAAACTTTGTCAAGGTATGTGCTTTGTGAAAGTCCAATTAAGCGTCTTGATCTATCTCTATAGATCTTGCTGCCCAATATATAAGCAACTTCTCCAAGGTATTTCATTGAAAAACTCTTGTTCAAGTATCCCTTTTATGCTATCTAGAAATTCTATATCATTTCCAATCAGCAATATGTCATCCACATATAATATTAGAAATGCTACAGAGCTCCCACTCACTTTCTTTTAAATACAGGCTTCTCCAAAAGTGTGTACAAAACCAAATGCTTTGATCACACTATCAAAGCATTTATTCCAACTCCGAGAGGCTTGCACCAGTCCATAAATGGATCGCTGGAGCTTGCACACTTTGTTAGCTCCCTTTGGATCGACAAAACCTTCCGGTCGCATCATATACAACTCTTCTTCCAGAAATCCATTCAGGAATGCAGTTTTGACATCCATTTGCCAAATTTCATAATCATAAAATGCAGCAATTGCTAACATGATTCGGACAGACTTAACCATCGCTACGAGTGAGAAGGTCTCATCGTAGTCAATCCCTTGAACTTGTCGAAAACATTTCGCAACAAGTCGAGCTTTATAGACAGTAACAAAACCGTCAGCGTCAGTCTTCTTCTTGAAGATCCATTTATTCTAAATTGCTTGCCGATCAACGGGCAAGTCAACCAAAGTCCACAATTTGTTCTCATGCATGGATCCATGCATGAGAACAAATTGGCCTCAAGCCATTTTGCGGAATTTGGGCTCACCATCGCTTCTTCATAGTTCGTAGGTTCGTCATGGTCTAGTAACATAACTTCCAGAACAGGATTACCGTACCACTCTGGTGCCGATGTTACTCTGGTTGACCTACGAGGTTCAGTAACAACTTGATCTAAAGTTTCATGATCATCATCATTAACTTCCTCACTAATTGATGTAGGTGTCGCAGAAACTGGTTTTTGCGATGAACTACTTTCGAATAGGGGAGCAGGTACAGTTAGCTCATCAAGTTCTACTTTCCTCCCACTCACTTCTTTCGAGAGAAACTCCTTCTCTAGAAACACTCCGAATTTAGCAACAAAAGTCTTGCCTTCGGATCTGTGATAGAAGGTGTACCCAACAATCTCCTTTGGGTATCCTATGAAGACACATTTCTCCGATTTGGGTTCGAGCTTATCAGGTTGAAGCTTTTTCACATAACCATCACAGCCCCAAACTTTCAGAAACGACAACTTTGGTTTCTTGCCAAACCACAGTTCATAAGGCATTGTCTCAACGGATTTCGATGGTGCCCTATTTAACGTGAATGCGACCGTCTCTAAAGCATAACCCCAAAACGATAGAGGTAAATCAGTAAGAGACATCATAGATGGCACCATATCTAGTAAAGTATGATTACGACGTTCAGACACACCATTACGCTGTGGTGTTCCGGGTGGCATGAGTTGCGAAACTATTCCGCATTGTTTCAAATGTAGACCAAACTCGTAACTCAAATATTCTCCTCCACGATCCGATCATAGAAACTTTATTTTCTTGTTACGATGATTTTCAATGTCACTCTGAAATTCTTTGAACTTTTCAAACATTTCAGACTTATGTTTCATTAAGTAGATATACCCATATCTGCTTAAATGATCTGTGAAGGTGAGAAAATAACGATATCCGCCATGAGCCTCAACATTCATCGGACCACATACATATGTATGTATGATCTCCAACAAATCTATTGCTCTCTCCATAGTACCGGAGAACGGCGTTTTAGTCATCTTGCCCATGAGGCACGGTTCGCAAGTACCAAGTGATTCATAATCAAGTGGTTCCAAAAGTCCATCAGTATGGAGTTTCTTCATGTGCTTTACACCGATATGACCTAAACGGCAGTGTCACAAATAAGTTGCACTATCATTATCAACTCTGCATCTTTTGGCTTCAACATTATGAATATGTGTATCACTACTATCGAGATTCAACAAAAATAGACCACTCTTCAAGGGTGCATGACCATAAAAGATATTACTCATATAAATAGAACAACCATTATTCTCTGATTTAAATGAATAACCGTCTCGCATCAAACAAGGTCCGGATATAATGTTCATGCTCAACGCTGGCACCAAATAACAATTATTTAGGTCTAATACTAATCACGAAGGTAGATGTAGAGGTAGTGTGCCGACCGCGATCACATCGACTTTGGAACCATTTCCCACGCGCATCGTCACCTCGTCCTTAGCCAATCTTCACTTAATCCATAGCCCCTGTTTCGAGTTGCAAATATTAGCAACAGAACCAGTATCAAATACCCAGGTGCTACTGCGAGCATTAGTAAGGTACACATCAATAACATGTATATCACATATACCTTTGTTCACCTTGCCATCCTTCTTATCCGCCAAATACTTGGGGCAGTTCCGCTTCCAGTGACCAATCTGCTTGCAGTAGAAGCACTCAGTCTCAGGCTTAGGTCCAGAATTGGGTTTCTTCTCCTGAGCAACAACTTGCTTGCTGTTCTTATTGAAGTTCCCCTTCTTCCCTTTGCCCTTTTCTTGAAACTAGTGGTCTTGTCAACCATCAACACCTGATGTTTTTCTTGATCTCTACCTTAGTCGATTTCAGCATCACGAAGAGCTTGGGAATCGTTTCTGTTATCCCTTGCATATTATAGTTCATCACGAAGTTCTAGTAACTTGGTGATAGTGACTAGAGAACTCTTTCAATCACTATCTTATATGGAAAATTAACTCCCACTTGATTCAAGTGATTGTAGTACTCAGACATTCTGAGTACATGCTCACTAGCTGAGCAATTCTCCTCCATCTTGTAGGCAAAGTACTTGTCAAAGGTCTCATATCTTTTGACATGGGCATAAGTCTGAAATACTAATTTCAACTCTTGGAACATCTCATATGCTCCATGGCGTTCAAAAACGTCTTTAAAACCCTGATTCTTAGTCGTAAAGCATGGTGCACTAAACTATTAAGTAGTCATCATACCGAGCTTTGCCAAACGTTCATAACGTCTGCATATGCTCCTACAATAGGTTCGTTACCTAGCGGTGCATCAAGGACATAATTCTTCTGTGCAGCAATGAGGATAATCCTCAGATCACGGACCAAGTCCGCATCATTGCTACTAACATCTTTCAACTTAGTTTTCTCTAGGAACATATCAAAATAAATAGGGGAGCTAAACGCGAGCTATTGATCTACACCATAGATATGCTAATACTACCAGGACTAAGTTCATGATAAATTTAAGTTCAATTAATCATATTACTTAAGAACTCCCACTTAGATAGACATCGCTCTAATCTTCTAAGTGATCACGTGATCCATATCAACTAAACCATGTCCGATCATCACGTGAGATGGAGTAGTTTCAACGGTGAACATCACTATGATGATCATATCTACTATATGATTCATGCTTGACCTTTCGGTCTTTGTGTTCCGAGGCCATATCGGTTATATGCTAGGCTCGTCAAGTTTAACCTGAGTATTCCGCGTGTGCAACTGTTTTGCACCCATTGTATTTGAACGTAGAGCCTATCACACCCGATCATCACGTGGTGTCTCAGCACGAAGAACTTTCGCAACGGTGCATACTCAGGGAGAACACTTATACTTTGATAATTTAGTGAGGGATCATCTTATAATGCTACCGTCAATCAAAGCAAGATAAGATGCATAAAAGATAAACATCACATGCAATCAATATAAGTGATATGATATGGCCATCATCATCTTGTGCTTGTGATCTCCATCTCTGAAGCACCGTCATGATCACCATCGTCACCGGCGCGACACCTTGATCTCCATCGTAGCATCGTTGTCGTCTCGCCAATCTTATGCTTCTACGACTATCGCTACCGCTTAGTGATAAAGTAAAGCATTACAGGCGATTGCATTGCATACAATAAAGCGACAACCATATGCACTACAAAAAAAATACACTTTCGTGATGATACGTGTTTGTCACAGTAGGTCGTGTTTTTTGTCATGCATGTACATCCATGACGATTTTATGACAGAATCAAGATAGTCATACCTGTGCTGTCATAGAAGTGTTCCATGACATTACCAAAATTATCATCATGGAAGTGTCCACTTCCATGACGATAAATCACGCGTCACAGAAGTGCTTTCGTCAAGGGTGACCGACACGTGGCATCCACCGTAACGGAATGCCGTTAAGCTATCGGGGAGGATTTTGGATCCGATAACCCGTTAACAGCCCTGACCAATGGGAAATTTCCACGTGTAAAATTCTGATTGGCTGAAGGGAACACCTATCAGCTCGTCAGTGGGCCAGATGTCGCCCGTCCATTGGAGGAGACATGCCTATGATACGTCGACACGTGGCTGAGCCCAACAGAGGCCCATATAGGTTAAAAAGGCCAGCCCAGTCAAAGGCCCGTAGAACTTAATCAGGTACTAGTGGGCCAGCCCAATAACGGCCTGCTTAATAAAGGCCCATTTATGGCCCGAAGCCAGATCTGGCCCGAAGCCAGATCTGGCCCGTTAATTGTTCACCCAATATTTGGGCCCATTTATGGCCCAAAGCCAGATCTGGCCCGTTAATTGTTCGCCCAATATTTGGGCCCATTTGCGGCCCGAAGCCAGATCTGGCCCGTTAATTGCTCGCCGAATATTTGGGCCCAACTACAACCCAGTGACTTTCAGCCTATTAGAGGCCTGATGTAGACATGGGCCCATTTCAGCCGGTATGACTTTCGGCCTGGGAATGGCCCGTGCCGCGCATGGGCCATATAAGGTCCGACGGGACATCGAGCCCACTAACGGCCCGTGCTAAAGGTGGCAACAGTTAAGCCCAACGTGACTTTGGGCCTGTAAAAGGCCTGTCGCGTAATTCGGCCCATTGATGCCTGTGCTAAGCTTTCGGCCTCTTAAAGGCCCATGATATCAGTGGGCCAACTAAGGCCCGAGATATGTTTCGGCCTGGTAACGGCCCGTGAGCTAACTGGGCCCAAAATGGCCCGGTCTACATTTCGGCCTGCTGAAGGCCCGTCGACAAATAGTGAAAATTGAGGCCCAACATGCATTTTGGCCTACTAAAGGCCCGTGGTTTCATCTCTGCCGTAACAGGCTAGTACAATATTCAGCCTGTTAATGGCCCAACGCTACCTGGGCCAAACTAAGCGCTGGGTCGACAAAAGGCCCAACTAAAATATAGGCCGGTGTAAGTTTGGGCCAGGCGCAATGTGTGAAGGCCCCAATCATTCGGGCCCAAGAAATACGCAGGCCGGCCCAATTGTGGCCCGCTAAAAACCTGGCCCGTTAGATTCGAATGTTTTGGTCTGGTTGACTACATCTGATTTTTTTTTCAGATAGCGAATGATGGCAGTAACTAGTAGGAATTAAGAACAAACCTACTCTATACAACAAAGAAATTACGTCATAGTAACTAAGAATAAACCTACACTATAAAATAAAGGATTTAAGGTATATTACATCCACTAGGCATCGAAGTTCGCCACCAGTGATCATAAAGCGCAACGATGAAGCAGATTACAAAAACTGGGCACCATTGCAGCATAACAAAATAATACTGAACCGAGACCACTTCCAAGATAGTTCAAGAAAGGTTAGCCTTGCGGGGGATCTGCTGCGCAAGCTGCTGAGCAAGGTTGTGAGACCGGCCTAGCATGTCGGTCATAGCTTCCAGGTGTAGCTGTTTAGCGATGAGGTTCTCATTGGTGTTCTTCGCAATCTTTCTTAGAGATAGGACTTCAAGTCGAAGTTGAGTTGCAGAATGCCTTTCTGCTAGAACTTGGGACTGAAGAAGTCGAACTGATTCAGACAACGAATTCTGTGAGCTTGTCTGACTGTTAGTATCAAGTAACTTGAACACTTCATCAAGACAAGACTTTGGGGTTGTCTCGCTATCTTCAAGATATTTTGCCTTCTTTGCTGCAATATATGTTGGGTTTGTCTCACAGCCATCAGCAAACTTGTGCATGCCATCAGGCATATCACCCCAAAACAAAGCAGAGAGATGACAGGTTTTGCACGTGTATAAACAAAGATGATAATTGTTCTGTCTATTCTATCCAATTTCAAATTAGAAAATAAAGAGTAAGTTCAAAATATCAATAGCATAATTTGGCATTGTTCATAATGCGGGGAGCTTCACCACACTACTGGATTACCATGTCAACATAACAAGCATAGATGAAAAAAAATCATTGTATCTATTTTGGATATGTGCATGGCATGTTGTTCATATCATCAGCCACATCAGTAAGATAAAACAGGAGATGACAAGGTGCAAACGTGGGCTGCTTCACCACACACTGGATTATAGATCTGCAAAAACAAGCATACATATAGGGATTATTAAGTAATGTGCATGGTATGAATAAGGAATTTGGTTTTACAAGTAAATTTTGGAACTTACGGTTCTTACGAACATGCATTGTGGTAGAAACAGCAAACTAAATAGCAGTAAACGATAGGGAGTATGAGCAAATTAAGTAGCAGTTGAGGATAAAGGCTTTAGAAGGACCGACTTACATTAACAGTTAACACCGGCTTTATAATGCCCTTCTCCATGTCAAGGGAAGGATAACTCAAGAATTTCAGCACATAATCTTCTTCATAAGCATTGCATGTACTCTACATTTTTTAGAGTGTAATTATAGATATGATAATACTGGAAGGGATAGAGGATAATGAAGATAAGATGCAGACTGATGCTACATAATCAACTACCAATCCCTGGAAGTACAAGCGTTACAGGACAAAATGTACTGACAATTGCAATGGGCTACACTTCTGCACTGGCATTGTCTGTGTATTCTACTTGTTGGTAAGATTAAATATAGATCTGATCTTTTTTAGTAAATGGTGGGCGAGGGAGATAAGATGCAGAATGCTACAAAATGAACCAATCCCTCTTCCCATAATACAAGAGTGTTTTGAACACTGGTGTACTGTACAAAACGTTCTTATATTATGGGACGGAGGGAGTAGCTATTAATGTAAGTACAATGATAGACCACGTTCAGTCCTTACAAGAGGACTGTAGAGCTAAACCTCTTCAAAAGCATTGGGTTGATTCTAAATTTATGTAAGAGTCCATACGGATCTTATAATGTCCACCAAATGGACGATTACGAGGCTAACATGTGCAGTGATGCTACATAATCAAACAACTATGAAAGTAAGTATGGTCATACAGGGCAAGAGGTACTCACAAGAGCAATGCAGTGTGCAGTATAGTTGCGAGATTCTGTGGTCCCTTGAGAACGAATGTTCTTCTGCTAATAGTTTTCGTACAAGTGAGACATCAAGGCAAATGCAGAAATGTAGTTCAAATTGTGATGTGATATCATACACAGTACCTTACGCTGCAGCCGAGACCAATGTGTAACAAGATTATTCCATTCACCGTCGGATAAATGTAGCACCGGAGACTTTACAAAAATTTCGTTTAGAGGCTTGCCATCGAAGTGCGCTTGCCTCAGGTGGGAACGATACTTCATCAACGAGTGCTTGAAAAGCGCAACCAACCCTTGCTCGTCATCACAATCCAGTTTGCTCCTCGCCTATTTAAAAGAATGAAATCTTGTGTCTTCTGTCAGCAGAAACATATGCAATAATGACCATGAATAACATTAGTACATTACTTACGCGTAAGTTGCGGAGGAAGACTGGAAATTGTTCTGTGTCTGTGGTATAATATTTCCATGAAGGAAAGATGCGCACAAAGTTCCTGACAACAACATAAGCTTCGTCTTCTAAACTGGGAAGAAATGAAACAGGGGTCCTATTTGCTGCAATTGGGGCTCTCTCTGGTTCGAAAAGGGATTTGGCAACTGGATTTGGTGTACTCTTTGCTGGAATGGGGGTTTTGCGTTGTACAGCTGGTGCTAGGTCAACTGGCATAATCATACTGTTTGCTGCAGTTGGGGTCTGCTGAGTTGGGACATCAGAAATGACCAATGTAGTAGGGCTAGAGTCTGCTAGAGTTGGGGTACTTTGTGGGTCAGGTGATATTGCAACTACACCTAATGGGCTATTTGATTTATCAGGTGCCACTACCTTTTCCAAATACTTTGCTTGTGCTCCTCCACGATCAGCAATCGCCCTCTTCCTTTTGAACGTCTGATACACAAGAACAACATTTGAATGGATAATATGGTATGATGACCAATGGAATATGTACTGAAAATGGATAGGCAGGGCGTATTCACATACACGATGTGTAAACTAAGCTAATGGCAGTTCAACAAAGTAGAAGCAATGCAAAACATCAGTTGCAAGATATGTGCGAGCAATGTAACCTTGGAAAGTTAGAGGAAGTACCTTGATGGGTGAATAAGATAGGGCATCTTCCTCTGACTCCTCCACTAGGGAGCTACATTGACTTAGGTATCCCTCTAGCTCAGAATCACTGTTAGGATCATATTCTGAGCATGAATCTGTAGGTGGAGAGCGTTTGCATTGCATTGCATCCAGACTTGATTTCAGTCCCTTAATGCCAAGTTTGACAGCCATGGCATTGTTCTGCTTTATTCTTTTCATGCGCGCAAGCTCATAATCATTATGATGATGTTCAGAATCTGAGATTCATGAACACATAAATAGTAGTCATATTATCTATGGAATGCATTGCGGATGGGTGGAGCAGTGTTATTATGACACGAAGCACATATTCTGATCGTATAGTGATCATAAAAGGGGGAAACTCTAAGCATATTTTTTTTAGCAAAAGAGGGTTTCCCCTCCGATTTCTATTAAAGAAACCACCATGGAACCAACATGATCAATTAAACCCTAAGCATGATCAATTAAACCGTATTATGGCTGTGCCATGGCAGATTTGAAGCTGCAAACCGAAGAAATGATATTTAGCATCCATTGTTTGCTTCGAACTAAGAACTAAATTCTAAGAGCTGAAAAGAAAGTAGAGTAACCAAGTTAAGATCTATTTTCTGGTTGAGATCAAAAAGTTGAGGAGATATGAAGTACCACCTCTCTTGCGGCGCCGTGTAGGCATCATGGGTGCGATGGCTGTTGGTGGCGTTGAAGCAGATCTGCGACGGTAGACGGGTGCATCGGGGGATAAGTCCCGTTGCGGTGGAAGAGAAGGTCGTCTGAGCGGCCCTGACAAAGAGGACGATGGCGCCGATGAAGTGAGAGGACGCGTGTCGGTGTCAAAACTGGCGGATCTCGGGTAGGGGGTCCTGAACTGTGCGTCTAGGCGGATGGTAACAGGAGACAAGGGACACGATGTTTTTACCCAGGTTCGGGCCCTCTCGATGGAGGTAAAACCCTACTCCTGCTTGATTAATATTGATGATATGGGTAGTACAAGAGTGGATCTACCACGAGATCAGAGAGGATAAACCCTAGAAGCTAGCCTATGGTATGATTGTTGGTCGTCCTATGGACTAAACCCTCCGGTTTATATAGGCACCAGAGAGGGCTAGGGTTACACAGAGTCGGTTACAATGGGAGGAGATCTACATATCCGTATTGCCAAGCTTGCCTTCCACGCCAAGGAAAGTCCCATCCGGACACGGGATGAAGTCTTCAATCTTGTATCTTCATAGTCCAAGAGTCCGGCCAAAGGTTATAGTCCGGTTATCCAAACACCCCCTAATCCAGGACTCCCTCAGTAGCCCCTGAACCAGGCTTCAATGACGACGAGTCCGGCGCACAGATTGTCTTCGGCATTGCAAGGCGGGTTCCTCTTCTGAATACTTCATAGAAGATTTTGAACACAAGGATAGTGTCCGGCTCTGCAAAACAAGTTCCACATACTTCCATAGAGAGAATAGTATTTACACAAATCTAATCTGGTGACATATTCCGTAGCGTGACATCACACCACGGCCAAGCCTTTATTCGAATCGTTTTTACTGTCCCACCTCAGCGTGTTTTGCGAGGCGGTTTCCTTGGCACGTCTTGTCGAAGCAGAGATCGTGTCCCCTTTATTTACGGGATCCTCATCAATACGTACATGGGTAACCCAGTCGTGCCCGTTGGTACGCCTCCTCGATCAAAGGCGAGTCCCGAATGGTCACGGGGATGGCTCTTGGTATTCAACCTCTTATAAAGAGACCAAGGCCTTTCCCCTTTCTTTCGATCTCAATCGAATTCGCCCTTTGCCCCGAGTTCCAACACCCAAGGCCCCAGATTTCAGGCACTTCGGACCTTCGGCGATGTCCGGTTCCGACCTTCGAGGCTGATGGATGCCTTCCTCCATCACGGAGGAAGACGTGCTAAAGCTGAGAGAGGCCAGGTTTTTGACTAGCGAAATCTCGCATAGGCTGCCTACTCCTGGGCAGGTTATTCCTACTCCCCAGCCTGGTGAGAGCATGGTGTTCGTGTCTCACTTCCTTCGAGGGCTAGGCTTCGCGATGGATCCCTTCGTGAGGGGGCTCATGTTTTATTATGGGCTAGAATTTCATGACTTAGCTCCGGAGTCCATCCTCCATATCTCATCATTCATCGTCGTGTGCGAAGACTTCCTCCGCATTACCCCTCACTTCGGACTGTGGCTTAAAACCTTTAAAGTAGAGACGAAGATGATCGAGGGAAATCACGTGGAGTGCGGAGGCGCTGTCATAAGCAAGAATGCTGACGCTCCGTGGCCCGAGGGCTCTTTTCAAGAGGAGTTCAGCTTATGGCAACAAGAGTGGTTTTATATCACCGCTCCTAGGGGCACCAAGTGGATGGCGCCACCTGTTTCCGCTCGGGTCCCCCGCCCCGACTAGCATCATGGGTCAATAAGGGGCTGCACTGGGGGCCGGAAAAAGATGTGCCCCTGTTGCAGGGCCGCATCCGAGATCTCCTAGAAAGAGACTTCATTCTGGTCGTGGTGACACAGGTTATGTTAATTCGCCGAGTCCTGCCTTGCAAACATCGCCCCCTCCGTCTATGGGAGTTTAACCCGGAGGGACCGCGGGCTCTCCAACATTTTCTTGGCATGACGCCCATGGAGATGTACAAATTGTTCTTCGGACCACAAGTAGTGTGTCCGGATTTTACGGAGGATGTAGGTCTAAGCTGCAATCGTTCGGATACTCAAGTAAGTTGCCCTACCCGGACACACCATCCATTCATTTATCACAATATCACCCTTAAAAGAGTTATCCTTGAAACAGGAGTGGGTAGCGAAGGCGAAGTTAATCAGGTGTCCGCCCCCCCTTCCTGAGACCTTGCCGGATCCCGTGTTAACCAGGATGCTGAAGATCGTGCCATTAGAAGAAAACGAAGGGGGGACAAGGAAGCTACCACCTCCGCAAAGGAGGCTATCTAGAAAGGAGGAATAAAAAATTCCTCTACCCAGGGGAAGAAGAGGACTGCCTCTGAAGACCCGGAGACCATGGTCTCAAAGCGGGGGAAGAAATCTTCGCCAAAGGGTCCTGTGCCGGGGGATACCTCGGCCGTACTGTGCCCCCAAGGGGATCGGCCCTCCACCGAGTCGTAAGTGGGGAGGTTTTAAAATGAGAGGAATCCTTATTTTATCTCTGAGGAAAATAACTGATGTTTTACTTTGCAGTTCGGGTCTCAGCCCTTCTCAGCAGAAATCATCTTCGGGGGACCTTCTTCTGGAGATGATGGAGAGCGGAACGCCTCCCCCTACCGTTCCACCTTACGAGGCGGGCGACCCTGAGGTGTCATCGCGGAGGGTTTCTCCTAGTCCGGCTGGGCCGGAAGGCAGTCATATGGCCTCCCAGAGCTCTCCGCGTCCGGGCTTTGAGAAAAGCCATCGAACGTCCGGCACCGCCTAGTGCACGGTCAGAGGAGCTGAAGGACCTGCTAGGGCGAGCGTCTATCTCGGAGGAGCACCGTGCATTGATGGGTACGGTAATTGAGAGGATTTCGTCCATGGAAAGCGAGTTCTACGAGGCCGTCAGGAGTTTGCTGACAGGTTTTGAGGTACACGAAGTGATGTACCTTTTGACAGTTCCGCATATATAAGATGCGCCCTGTGTAGATAGTAGCCCCTGAGACTCTGTGTGTTGCCGAAGACGGCAGCGCGCAGAGGATCATAGTCCCAGGTATAATTTTGCCGCCTTCTTATGCAGGTGGCGAAGTGTCCGGTGGCCAGCCGGACTGATGAATTTGCCGAGCTATCACGGCAACTTGACGTGGCGGATGCCGACATCGTGCTTGTCAACAAGCGGCTTGACGAGGCACAAGGTATGTAATCTCTCCGGAGACACCTGGTAAGAGGAGCTTGACGCCAGTATCTTACAATGTCTGCACTTGATGAAGATGGGGCTGCCGCTGTGGAGGACCTTCGGGCAGAGCTTGCCCGAGCCAAGGAGCAAGCCAGAAAAAGCGGTGCGGCTGCCCTGAAGGCGGTTGACGAGCTTAAAGTCGAACAGGCTGCTCATTGCCGAAGCAAGAAGGAAATGGCCAAAATGGCTGCGAAGTTGAAGACCGCTGCTGACCGCTGCAAGCTTCTTGAAAAAGAAGATCAGGCGGAGCGGACAGACCTGGAAAAGGCCACTACGGCGGCCAAGGATGCTTGTTCTGCGATGAGAGATGAAGGAGGAGCTGCATCAGGCCAGAGATATAGCGGCTGGAAATCCCTTTATGCTGCGGATGAAGTTCGGGGATCCTAAATATGCTCTGTTGGACCGGATGTGGAGTTCGGCGGACGCATATCTGGATTTAGCTGCGAGTGCTGCTGATGCGGCCGAACATTTCCGAGATCAGAAAGATAGCGAAGTGGAAAAGCTCTTCTGGTCATAGTTCGTCAATCCAGAGCATCCACTTCTATTGACCGATCGTTTGGCCGAATGGGCTGAACTGAATAGGTTGTCCGGACTTGCCATGAAAGATGTCGTGGATCATTTGTGGCCGGAAAGGCCAAAGCCGAACAATTATTTTAGCTTGGTGCAGCAGTTCCTTGGTGCAGTGCCGCATATCAATGCGATGAAGAGGTCAGCATGCATAGAGGGTGCACGGATGGCCCTTGCCCGTGTCAAGACATACTGGGCGGAGATGGAGGCCACCGCTGTTGCATCCAAAGACTCGGACGGGAGTCGAGTACCTGCCGAGCACTATTTTCAGGAAGTTCTGCAAGGCGCTTGTTTAATAGAGACGCAGTGTTCGAAAGATACTATGTTCGAATAACATGTATTATTGTAAAACAATATTTTGACGGAATGTAAAAGCTTTTTATACTTGTGCCTTCAAGAATTAAAATACCTCCTGTGCGGCCATTAATGTATATGTGTATATAACCTGAAAGATGGCAGTCGTCGGCTTCAGCCCCCACACATATAATGCGGGGGTGTTCGCAGAAGGTGCATTTTCACACTTGATCCAACGTCTTGGTCCATGAAGGAGGTGATATCGCAGCGAAGTAGGCAACCGGACTATAATGCTTTATAACTTTCACTTGACCATAGGAGCTTGACAGTGAGGCTACTATATAGCGCCTGGTGGCGCCGCGCTCGCCCGAACTCGGGGCGTGTGTGTGCCTGGCCGGGAAATAGCCCTTCGTTAATGCGGAGGAATCCCGAAGATTCCGATAGGTCATCGAGTGGTTGACCAGTCTCATGCTATATCATGCCAGTCAGTTTTCGGCTTTCTCTACTGAGGTGCTTGCCTGGCTGAATCGGGGCACAATCGCAGTAGTTCTCCTGGTGCCGCCTTAGCCGATAGAGGGGAACGTAAGGCAGCAAAACACAAGAGCCGGCCAAACCCAACATTTGACCAAAGACATGATTCGGAGCTGATGCATATACGGCCAAACTCGCGACGCCGAACACTCCCTAAGGTATTCGGTCTTTATGAAAAATGGCCTAAGCAGTGCCCTTGATAATAAGCCCCTGGTGTCCAGGTACGTGCAAAATTCTGACGTGGCCACATGCCAAGAAGCCAGCCTCCTCCTTGGTTATACTGAGAATCCGGGGGATGTGTATCAACAAGAGACAGTAAGAAAGGTTTACGCAGGGTCTTAATCTAAAAAGAATCCTGGAGACGGGTCCCTGCTGCACATCTGCGCCTGTGTCTCCGTTGTGTCGTGTCCTGGACGGGCGTAGCATGGTGTTCATCTGTAAAAGAGAGGAACTTAGCTGAAAAGAAAAAAGGAATAGTCGTGCGGAATGTACGTTGTACTAAATAAACAAAGTATAATTCAAGACGGGTGAAATTGAGCCTTATTGTCGCTTATTTTACATACGCGGAGCCCCTTGTATAGGGGTGTACGGCTACTAAACCTTTATCAATTATGTGTTTGCTCCGGACTCGCATAGCCGTGTCCGTGGTCTTAATGACCTGTTAGATGCTTTTGTTGGTGAAGTTGTTTTAATGTGTGGCTGTCAAGGCAGCCGCATATTCTTCCGCGCGCGAGGAACACTCGATATTTCCCTTTAGTGAGATGGTGCCTCGTGGACCGGGCATCTTAAGCGTAAGAGATGCATAATGCGGTATTGCGTTAAAGCGGACGAAAGCTTTGCGTTCGAGTAGTGCTTGATAGCTACTTGAAAATGGGGCGATGTGGAAGGTTAGCTTTTCGCGGTGGAAGTTATCGGGGGAGCCAAACATAACTTCTAGCGGGATAGAACCCGTGCAATGGGCATCCGGGCCTGGCGTTACTCCTTGAAAGGAGGTGTTGCTATGGCGATTTTTTGTTGGGTCCATCCCCATTTTGCAGACTGTGTCCTGATATAGCAGGTTTAGACCACTGCCGCCGTCCATTAGGACTTGTGTAAAGTGGAGTCCGTCGATTATTAGATCTAATACTAATGCAGTCCAGCCTGCGTTTCGGATACTTCTAGAGTAATCTTGATGGTCGAAGGTGATCGGTTTTAACAACCAGTGGCGAGACTCCTTTGGGATAGGTCGTATGGAGCGTATCTCTATAGGCGCCACTATGTTTTTCCCTTTTGTCACGTGAACTAAGTTTACTATTTTGACTTCTTGTGGGAAATTCTTTTGTTTCCCGGTGCTCTGCTTATGCGGTTCGTCATTGTTCTCACTTGGTGTGTCGAGCCCCTTGTGTTCGGCGTTGAGTTTGCCGGATTGCTTGAAGACCCAACATTCTCTGTGGGTATGGTTTGCAGGCTTCCCGGGAGTGCTATGGATTTGACATATCTTGTCCAAGATTTTGTTTAGGTTAGATAGCTCGTCCCTGTTATCCTTGAGGGGCAGCTTTTTCTGATTCTGCGGAGAGCTTTTGAATCCGGCGTTGACTATCGTGCTCTTCGAGCTACTTCCCTTATTCCGGCACTGTTCCTTGCTACATCGCGGTTTCCCGTTTCCATCCCTGACTTCGGATGTACTTGGGTCGCTGGTGTTGCATCTTGCCAACCAGCTGCCCTCTCCTACGCAAAAGCGGGTCATGAGGCTTGTTAATGCGGCCATTGTTCTTGGCTTTTCTCGACCGAGGTGTCTGGTGAGCCATTTGTCTCGAACGCTGTGTTTGAAAGCTGCTAAGGCTTCGGCGTCCGGACAGTCGACTATCTGGTTCTTTTTAGTAAGAAATCTGTTCCAGAGTTTCTGGGCTGACTCTTCGGGCTGTTGAGTTATATGTCTTAAATCGTCTGCATCCGGAGGTCGGACATAGGTCCCTTGAAAATTTGCCCGAAAAGCATCCCCGAGCTCTTCCCAACTTCCACTGGTGTTTTCGGGAAGGCCTTTAAGCCAATGTCAGACTGGCCCTTTGAGCTTGAGGGGTAAGTATTTTATGGCGTGGAGGTCGTCTCCTCTGGCCATGTGTATGTGGAGGATATAATCCTCAATCCAGACTCCAGGGTCTGTTGTTCCGTCGTACGCCTCTATGTTTACGGGCTTAAATCCCGCTGGAAATTCATGGTCCAGCACCTCATCGGTGAAACAGAGGGGGTGTGCGGCACCCTTGTATTTGGGTGTGCCGTGTTGTTTGGATATTTGTCGCGTTGCATTGCTTACTAGAGCTTGCTTTCTTGGCCCGTAGATAGACCTGGCTGGGCCATCCTTTTGATGCGAATCCTTGGGCGGATCGCGCGTTGGTTTGTGCACGGCGCCATTTGCCGCTCTATGTTGGCCATGGGGTCGTCTATCCGACCGGGTGGCTTCCTTATTTTTTGATTTTGGGGGCTCTAGGGCCTCCTCATCAAATTCGGGCAGTAGCTTTCGCTTCGGGTAGCTCTTTGTGTGGCGACTATCGCCGTATTTGTCTGCGGTGTTGAGTACTTTGCTCCAACTGATTCGGAGTGCATCTTCCGCAGTTTTGAGCCTCCACTTCTACTTTTTCATGCTATGCGCCGTGGCGGCGAGCCTTTTGTGGAGGTTTTCCTGTTCCAGGAACTTGTCCGGCGTGAGGTTGTCCGGACTATTATCTTCGCCAGGGACGGGTTATGCGGTTTGTTTATCCAAGTTGCCTTGTTCGGATGGTTGCTCGATGCTATGTTCATCGTTCGCCGGCTCGCCCTGCTCTATGGCTGGGTCTGTATGACCGTTGTCTCTGTCGGGGCGGAGCTTGGAGCGGCGCTTACGCCGCCGCTTTGGCTACTTTTCGGAGGAACGACCCTTCGTTGCACCATCCCTTTCTTCCTCGTCGTTTCCTTTGGGTGTGTCCACCATGTATACATCGTAGGATGGGGTGGCTGTCCAGTGCCCTATAGGCGCTGGTTCCTGTTCGTCTCCTACATCGTCGTCCATACCGTCGATGTCTTCACAGTCAAAGTCTAGCATGTCGGTTAAATCATCGACAGTGGCTACGAAGTGGGTGGTGGGTGGGCGTCGAATTTCTTCGTCGTCCGTATCCCAATCCTGTTGGCCATAATCCGGCCAGGACTCTCCTGACAAAGAGAGTGACCTTAGTAAATTCAGAATGTCGCTAAAGGGCGAGTGCTGAAAAATATCTGCGGCGGTGAATTCCATGATCGGCGCCCAATCGGATTCGATTGGCAGGGGCGCGGGGGGTTCGGAGTCCGAATACGAGTCCGGCACCTTGGAGTCATGGGCCTGGTAGAGGATAAGGCTGGTGTTCGGCTCGATCGCCGTTGAGACTGCAACCCCCGCAGCGGGGTCTAGCCACCCGTCCGCGATCGGCGCAGTTGGCTCCGAGCTAAGGGTCGGAGCTGATGCGGGTGCGGCCTCCAGAGCACTGTTCGGCGGCAGAGCTCAACCATGCCCATCGTGACAGTGCGGCACGCCAGGCTGTGGCTCGAATCCGTCAAAGATCAAGTCCCCGCGGATGTCGGCCGTGTAGTTCAAACTTCCAAATCTGACCTGATGGCCAAGGGCATAGCTTTCAATCTGCTCCAGATGGCCAAGCGAATTGGCCCGCAGTGCAAAGCCGCCGAATACGACTGGACAACTGTTGACTTCCAGCCGCTGGGCAGAGAAGCAGAAGTGGAAGCGGAGCGGGATGACCCACAACCATCAAGCCATGCTGGTGACCAAGCTTGAACCGGAAATCGGTTTAAAACTGCTCCCCCTTTGAAAAACAATAATCTTATTTGGGCACCGTGTTGCCTTGTAATAGGCTAGCCGACACTCTTGATTTTGTTATGCCTTCGTGCATACATACTGCCACCTGTGCTTCCTTTGGGTGATAAAATTTCCAAAGTACTTTCTGCAATCAAAAAATCTTAAAATACCGCCGTGGCTATACCGTCAGGCAGATTGTTATGAAATCACAATATCTGAAATTTGAAGTATATGATCGACTTTTTGTGATACATAATACCTGCTATCATTGGGCATGAAGCTGGCTTAGCCAATCTTGAAGCGGAGGTTTTATAAACCCTACACCGTTAGAGGAGATAACAGCTCCTGTATATATAGAATGCCGGTTTACCTTGTAAACCGTGCTGGGCTTTATAATGAACACCGTGTTACTCCTTAATAGGATGTTTAACAAAGAAAATCAAATCGGGCAAATAAACTCCGGATTAAAAATGGACTGTGTTCTGTCCATTGACAGTTTGAACCGGTTTAAAACTTTGTCGGTTAAAAAACGCAACGATCATAAAGAAACATGTATGAAAGAAAATATTGAAGCAAAGGCAATGATAAAACCGTTTGCAAAATGAGGCTTATTTGAGCCGATCAGATGGCGTTACCGTGGTCGGACACGACCAAGCTCCCGATAGGTGTAGCTACGGTTCAAGTCAGCAGGTCCCCAAATGAAACCGTGGCATTTATGCTAATCAAGAGGCGTGGCAATGGTTCGGGTTCGACCAAGCCCCCAAGTGATTCTGTGGCCTTAGGCCGATCAAGAGGCGTGACTGGTTCAGACTTGACCATGTCCCCAAGTGATCTGGTGGCTTTCGCCTATCAAAAGGTGTTGCATTGGTTTGGATGCGACCAAGCCCGCAAGTGATGTTATACAGCTTTTAAAGAGCAATTTCAAGGGGTAAACCGGAGGCCCCTTTAAGATAGAACCACCCCGTGTAACCACGCATGATGTAAAAGAACAGATACCCCGCTTTAGCTGAGGTTCCGGTTTATTATATTAATCATAATATATACATAGTCATAATATGTACATAAGTAGAGCCAATGGCTCAGGTATAGTAAGGCCGAAGATGAGCTATGTTCCACGGCCTGTTGGTCTCCTCCTCTGATGTACGTGAGTCTTTATGCTCTCGAATATCGATCAGATAGTATGACCCGTTGTGCAGATTCTTGCTGACCACGAAAGGTCCCTCCCAAGGTGGGGATAACTTATGCATATCAGTCTGATCTTGGATGAGCCGAAGCACCAAATCTCCTTCTTGAAAGGTTCTGGTTCAAACTCGGCGACTGTGATAACGACGAAGATCCTGTTGGTAAATCACCGAGCGGGCAGCTGCTATGTCACGCTCTTCATCCAACCGGTCCAAAGCGTCTTGCCATGCTGTCTCGTTGTCCGCTTCAACATAAGCCGCCACACGAGGTGAATCATGACGGATATCACTGGGGAGAACCACCTCTGCTCCATAGACCATGAAGAACGGTGTGTATCCTGTTGATCTGTTGGGTGTGGTATTGATGCTCCATAGCACAGATGGTAACTCTTCTACCCAACAACCCGGTGTTCTCTGCAAAGGAACCATAAGCCGGGGCTTGACGCCTCTCAAGATCTCCTGATTAGCTCTTTATGCTTGACCATTGGACTGTGGGTGCGTCACTGATGAAACGTCAAGTCAGATGTGCTCATGTTCGCAGAACTCCTTCATGGCACCTTTGGACAAATTGGTACCATAATCTGGTGATGATACTGTGTGGAAAGCCAAACCAGAAAATCACTTTTTTGATGAACTGAACCGCCGTGACCGCATCACACTTGCTAACAGGTTCCGCCTCCACCCACTTTGTAAACTTGTAAACCGGCACCAGGAGGTGGGTCTTCTTGTCCTTGGACCTTTTGAAAGGCCCAACCATATCTATCCCCCAAGTCGCAAACGTCCAAGTGATTGGAATCATTCTCAATTCTTGAGCCAGCACGTGAGCACGTCTTGAAAACTTTTGGCAACCGTCACATCATCTGACCAGATCCTCCGCATCAGCATGAGCAGTTAACCAATAGAATCCATGGCGGAACGCTTTAGCCACCAATGATTTTGAACCGGCGTGGTGACCACAATCTCCTTCGTGGATCTCACGCAAAATTTCACAGCCTTCTTCGGGAGACACACAGCGTTGAAACGCCCCTGACACACTGCAATGATGCAACTCGCCATTGACAATAGACATGGACTTGGATCGCCGGATTATCTGTCGGGCCAGAGTCTCATCCTCTGGTAACTCGCCCCGGTTTATGTACGCAAGGTAAGGAAGCGTCCAATCTGGAATAACATGAAGATCTGCCACCAACTGAGCCTCCGGATTAGGAATAGCCAAATCAGCTTCACCAGGGAGCTTGACCGACGGGTTGTGCAGCACATCAAGGAAAACATTGGGCGGGACCGGTTTGCGCTGAGAGCCCAGCCGGCTTAAAGCATCCGCCGCTTCATTCTTCCGTCGGCCCACGTGGTCCACCTGATAGCCTTTAAAGTGACCTGCAACCGTATCCACCTCACGACGATATGCTGCCATGAGCGAATCCTTGGAATCCCAAGTGCCCGATACCTGTTGAGCCGCGAGGTCCGAGTCACCGAAGCACTTAACTCGACTTAGGTTCATCTCCTTAGCCATCTGGAGACCGTGGAGCAAGGCTTCATACTCAGCTGCATTGTTAGTACAAGGGAACATTAAGCGGAGAACGTAACAAAACTTATCACCTCGTGGGGAAGTTAATACGACTCCAGCCCCCGAGCCCTCCAATTGCCTGGATCCGTCAAAATGGACGGTCCAATATGTGTGATCCGGTTTTTCCTCAGGTGCTTGCAGTTCCGTCCAATCATTGATGAAATCAACAAGTGCTTGAGACTTAACCGTCGTCCGAGGCCGTACTTCAACCCGTGCGGCCCAAGCTCTATAGCCCACTTGGCAATCCGGCTAATCGCTTCCCGGTTCTGGATGATATCGCCCAAGGGAGCAGAACTGACCACCGTAATGGGGTGCCCTTGGAAGTATTGTTTAAGCTTCCGGCTTGCCATAAAGACTCCATATACCAGCTTCTGCCAATGCGGATACCTTTGCTTGGACTCAATAAGTACCTCGCTGATATAATAGACCGGACGTTGAACCGGATGCTCCTTGCCTGCCTCTTTTCGCTCCACCACAATAGCCACACTGACCGCACGAGCATTAGCAGCAACATATAGCAGTAACGGCTCCTTGTCAATGGGAGCGGCGAGAACAGGCGGGTTGGCCAGCTGCCGCTTTAAATCCTCCAATGCCTTATCAGCAGCAGAACTCCAGATGAATTGATCCGTCTTCTTCAACATCTGATACAAAGGGATTGCCTTTTCACCAAGGCGGCTGATAAACCGGCTCAACGAGGCAATCCGGCCTGCCAGGTGTTGAACATCATTGATACACTTTGGTTTAGCCAAGGAAGTGATGGCTGTGATCTTCTCCGGATTAGCCTTGATTCCCTTGTTGGACACCAGAAAACCCAATAACTTGCCTGCCGGTACACCAAAGACACGCTTGGCTGGATTAAGCATCATCTTGTACGTCCGCAGGTTATCAAAGGTTTCCTTCAAATCGTCAACCAGAGTCTCCTTCTCCTTTGACTTAACCACGATATCATCCACTTAAGCATGTACATTACGGCCAATCTGCTTGTGAGGGCAATTCTGTACACAGCGTTGATAAGTTGCCTGGGCACTCTTGAGCCCAAAGGGCATAGATACATAGCAGAAGGCTCTAAAGGGAGTTATGAATGCCGTCTTCTCCTGGTCCTTAACTGCCATTTTGATCTGATGATAGCCAGAATATGCATCCAAAAAACTCAAACGCTCACAACCCACCGTAGCATCAATAATTTGATCAATACGGGGGAGGGAAAAGGGTCTGCTGGACAAGCCTTATTAAGATCTATGTAATCCACACACATGCGCTAGGTGCCATTTTTCTTAAGGACCAGCACCGGATTAGCAAGCCACTCAGGGTGGAAAACCTCAATAATAAAGCCAGCTGCTAAGAGCCTGGCTACCTCTTCTCCAATAGCCTTGCGTCTTTCTTCGTTAAACCGGCGGAGGAACTGTTTCACCGGTTTGTATTTAGGATCCACATTAAGGGTGTGCTCAGCGAGTTGCCTCGGTACACCTGGCATGTCAGAGGGCTTCCATGCAAAAATGTCCCGATTCTCACAGATGAACTCGATGAGCGCGCTTTCCTATTTCAGATTCAAGTTGGCACTGATGTTGAACTGCTTGGATGAATCGCCAGGCACGAAGTCAACAAGCTTAGTCAGCTGCCGATTTGAACTTCAGGGCCGGATCATGCTCCGTAGTTGGCTTCTTCAACGGAGTCATGTCTGCCGGATCAACATTGTCGTTATAAAATTTCAGCTCCTCGGTGGCACAAACCGACTCTGCGTAGGACGCATCTCCTTCCTCGCACTCCAAAGCGACTTTACAGCTTCCGTGAACCATTATTGTCCCCTTATGACCCGGCATCTTGAGCTGCAAGTACACATAATAGGGTCGTGCCATAAACTTGGCGTAGGCCGGTCGCCCAAACAGGGCATGATATGGACTTTGGATTTTTACCACTTCAAACGTCAATGTCTCCGACCTGGAATCATGATCATCTCCAAAGGCCACCTCCAGAGCTATCTTACCAACAGGATATGCTGACTTGCCAGGTACCACACCATGGAACGCCGTATTGGACGGTTTGAGATTTTTATCTGTTAGCCCCATACGACGGAAGGTCTCATAGTACAAGATATTAATACTGCTCCCTCCATCCATGAGTACCTTGGTGAACTTATAACCTCCCACCTGAGGCGCCACCACTAATGCTAGCTGACCCAGATTATCAACCCGGGGAGGGTGATCCTCTCTGCTCCACACGATCGGCTGTTCAGACCAGCGTAGATATTGGGGCACGGCCGGTTCAACAGAATTCACAACCCTCCTTTGAACCTTCCGGTCTCGCTTGTCCAAACTGGTAGTGAAGACATGATACTGCCCACTATTCAATTGCTTCGGGTGACTCTGGTAACCCGACTGCTGCTGTTGCTGCTGCTGTTGATTGTAACCACCTTGACTATTACTTTGATTGTTATGTCCGCTAGGATTACCATTAAATCCTGAACCGGAATTTCCTCCACCGTAACCTGGCTCGGATCCTGAGCCACCACCCGAGCCGTGATCATACTGGAAAGCGTTAGAATTCTTGAACTCCTGCATAATGTAGCAGTCCTTCCAAAGGTGGTTCGCTGGCACCTCCTTCGTCCCATGCTTTGGACAGGGCTGGTTCAATAGGTAATTTAAGCGGTCCGGGTTAGGATTAGGCGCTCCACCGCGAGTTGGCGGTTTACCCTTATGTCGCTGGCCCTTGTCCTGTGCATTGGTATTAGCCACGAAGTCCATATTGCCATCCGCTTTACGCTTGCCTCCGCCGCCATTACCTGCCGGATTATGCTGCTGTCCTCTGGAGTTGCTGTTCTTCTTTCCCTTCACTGTCTTATCGTCATCAGACTCGGGATCCTTGGTACTATCAAAATCAGCATACTTTACTAATGCAGCCATGAGAGTCCCCATATTCGTGCAATGAAGCTTCCTCCGCCCCAACTTCAACTTTAGGGGCCCAAACCGGCAGTTGCCTTCCAGGGTGATAACAACGGTGTCAGCGTTGATGTGGTCCGATGAATGCAAAACTTGCGAGAGCCGGCGCACCCAATGAGCCGTCGATTCTCCTTCCTCCTGGACACAGGCAGCTAAGTCCACTATCGACATAGGCTGCTTACATGTATCCTTGAAATTACTGATGAACCGGGCTCGTAACTGGGCCCATGAACTGATAGAATTGGGCGGTAAGCTTTTTAACCAAGTACGGGCCGTTGCTTCGAGGTGAAGTACTTCGCACACGCCGCATCACCCACATCAAGCATCTCCATGGCCATCTCGTAGCTTTCCACCCAAGTCTCTAGGGGTTGATCCGCCGTGTAATTTGGTGCATTGCGCGGGCCCTTGAAATCCTTGGGCAGGCGCACATTGCGTAAAGCAGGGACAAGGCAAGGCACTCCCAAAGCACTAGAAGTAACCCCAGGTTCGACCGAGATGGTTGGATGAACCGGCGTGAGCTGACGAGCCTGATACTACGCTGCTAACTCGGCCTCCCTGCGCGCTCGGGCCCGGTCCACCACTTCCTGAGCATTATCAGCACCATCCGCCGGGTTGTTGCCGCGGGGTGCTCCGCGTCGTTCATTACTTGATACGGCCGATTCATCCAGGTGTCTGCTATAGCTCCGGCTTGGACGACGGGTGGAGTGGATCCGGTCGCGGCTGTACGAGTATGCTTCCTGTTTGACCAAAGCTCTCCTAAAAAGCTCCTTAACCCGACGCGTTTCTACCGCCTGTGGCGAGTCACCTTCAATTGGAATGGCCTCCAGTCGTGCAGCAGCTGCAACAAGATTGTCCATCGGGTTGGAGTAGTGACCCGGAGGTGTTGGAACAGCCTGAGGTACAACAATGTTATGACGAGGCAAATCCATCAAACGGGGCTGAACCGGCACGCCGGTCCCAGGAGCTTCCACCCAGTTTACCGCCGGCGGATTACTGGTTCCTACTCCTGGGGTGTTGAAAAGGTCTCTGGCCTCGAAAACCGAAGGTAAACGGGATCGGTACTTCCTCTTCATGACTTCATGCGACGCGTTCTGGTCCAACATGAGCCTGTAGGCTTGTGCATCTAAAGCGGCCCATTCCGCAGCCATCCGGGTATTTTTAGCTGCCAGGTCTGCCTTGGCCTGAGTGATCTGTTCCCTCACTTTTGCGATCTCCGCGTTGTGGACGTCCTGATCCGCCAGGTTAGCCTCTGCCATAAGCGCGGCCAACGCATCAAACAGATCCGATAAAACTTGAGCCGGCGGGCGCACAGAGCCTCCTGCCCCGGCAGCCGTCGCCGCTACTGAACCGGAGGTCATTGCCGCAGCGGTCGAAGAATGAAGCGCTGCTTGTGTACCGGCCATGAATATTCCAACCCGGTTGGGCAGATCAGAGGGGTCCGGAATACTGTCGCCATCGGAACAGCCCCCAATCCGGCCATCTTGTAGTTGATACAGAGATTCGGTTTCTCCGGTTGATGACTCGTCGCCAGAGTAAACGACGGTCTCGCCACCAGATTCCGATCCGTCCTCATAACTTCCTCTATGGATGACTCCCACCAAGGCACGCTTCACGGCCGGTTTAACCTGGGCGGATCGCGCACGCTGAGCCGTCTCGACGAGGTCGGTGCAGATGTTCGGCTCAGGGCCCGGTTCACCGATCTTGCCGATGAAAACGTGTATGCCACCAAAGGGGACCCGGTACCCATACTCAATTGAGCTAGCCTCGGGGCCCCAGCCTGCATCGTCGATGTAGAGCTTGCCGCGACGACTCTTGGTCATCCGGCCCACAGCGTAGCCCTCGAGTCCTTCGAAGTGGCCCTCCAAGAACTTGAAACCATCGTGCGATAGCCCCACGGTGGGCGCCAACTGTTGTGGTTTTGTCACGGCAGATGTCCTAGAGAAAGGACTTAGTCATGGAGCCATCGCGACGGGTTATCTTGAAGGGTTTAAAGCGGACACAGGGACGCAGAGAGTTTATACTAGTTCGGCCCCTTCGATGAAGGTAAAAGCCTACGTCTAGTTGTGATGGGATTGATGGGGTTTCGATGACTAGGGAGCAAACAAGCTTCGCCTAAGTCTCGAGTTGTTGTTTCTTGTCCTGACCCGCCGCCGGGTCGTCCCCTTATATACACGGGTGACGCCCGTCGGTTCACAGAGTCCCAACACCGGTTCATATTCGTATCCGGGTTGGTCTCTCCTTATTCCTACCTTACAATACAAGTTTACACACAGACGCCGGTTTACGGCTACAAGTCTTAAACCGACTACGGGCCTCAGGCCCTCATCTATCTTCTTGGGCTTTAATACTCTTGAGCTACTGATGAAGCTAACCCGGCCCAAATAGTCTGGTTTACGCCCAGTAGTAATATCCCCAACACTCATGGTACGAAGAAGCGCAAGCACCCCGCCGAGACTACTGCAGACAAGCTCAAAGCCATCGCCCTGTCCAAGCCCCCCTCTCCGGGATCCCTCATTAAGCAAGTCTAGGTAATGTCTCTTGTTGACGATCTTTTTATCGATCTTGATCGTGTTTTTTCATCTAACACGCAGTACTAGTACTGGTAGTACAACTTTCTGGGTGATCTTGCATGTGATTTTAGTGTGCCAAATGACGGTTCTAGATTCCTCTTTTGACCAAAACATGCGAGAGGTTGACACTGATTTCTTATAGATTACTTTCAACTACTCCCTCTATCCCAAATTTCTTGTCTTAGATTTGTCTAGATACAGATGTATCTAATACTAAAATGTGACTTGATACATCCGTATCTAGACAAATCTAAGACAAGAATTTTGGTACGGAGGGAGTACTTTATGAACATCAATGCTACCTTTTAAGAGGGTATATTTGCCTCAGTAACTTGTGTTATGGATATTGCATGTAATCCCACTGCTCTCATGCCTTTGAAGACATGTTCTAGTGTCTTTGTTCACTCATTTCTGTGCGTATATGTAGTCATATATGGAGTATAATATCGAAAATCATCTTATATTTCTGAACGGAGGTAGTAATAAAATATGGTTTCTGTTTGAATTAGAACTAGGCCCGCGGTGGAGATGAAGTTCTCAAAGTCATGTTGTGTGAACTGGAAGACCTGATGATGAGTTCTACAGCTGAACTATCCAGTTGTTGTGCCCTTGTCGCCACGTGTCATGAACTAGAGTTTTCCTGTAGCTTTGTTGTCAGGCGTGTTCTCGAGGCTGTACTTGACCACAACAATTTCCTGGTTGTGCCTTCGATTACGAAGGGTGTGGTTCTTGTAAAGCTTCCCAACAAATCTGATGCGACCTGTCTTCATCATCATGTTTATGAGTGGAAAGACCACTCTGTTAGGTTCTCCAAGGTTGACAAGATGGTGATGGTGCATGTAGACATCTCACACGAAGTCCATGGCCTAGTCAGTTATGCGGGGTTCATCCCGTAGGTCGGTGGCAAGAAATAGTCTGCAGAGTTTAGTTAGTGCAACTTTGCTTGTCTGTAGTAAGTACTATTGTTCAGTACTTGATTTGTGTTTGTGAACCCTGTATTGTTTATTAGTACTGCCACTTTTGGTGTGTGGTCAGTCCTGAGAACGGTCTATGTTAATGTTTGTCCACTCAATTCAGTCTGTATATTTTGAAGTATCCAGATCATATTTTTTGTGAGGACGGTTTATCAATTATGGTTACACTCCAATATCTGTATGCATTGCAGGTTTTATCGCACCCACCAGGATTTCCAGTCCCATGGATGTTCAGTCCATACGATTTGTCACGACCTTTGGACTGTCCTGCTAGTGGGAGTAGGCGGGGCCCCTGCATGCCACGCGTAGTTGGACGATCAATCTTCTGTTTAGTACTGGTAAGGATTCACTCATGTCACATCAAGTAAATCTTATTGATTTACTGTCTAAATCTTATTGATTTAATGTCATGTTTTCTTTCTTTTTCTGCAATTTTACGATGCAGGTTTTGCCATGTGACATTCATCACAGAATAAACCATTTGGTTTGCTCTACGTTGGCTATTTTTGCAGGTTTCAATTCTTATGTCATGTCAGTAACGAAGGCACTGTCCATCACTTATATTACTGGAAAAAATTGGATCAGTCTGCTGTCTGAGTACAAGCTGAATCCCTATGATGAACTGCAGTTTGGTTTAACAAAAACGCCACAATTAGTCCTTCTCGCGTTTAAAAGAAATGAAGAAATAAACTAGATCACGGTCACGGATCCTAGTCAAGTTAGAAAGCTGATCATAGCAGACCAGACACGATCGCCGCTGTCTCGCACAAATCGAGCACCGGCAGTTGCTCTAGCACTGACAGCGGCAGCAGCTCAGTCTAATCCAGCTGAGGATTGGGCACCGACCGCGTCAGCGGATCAGTCTGATCTACCGGAGGATCGGGCATCGACACCGGCACCTGCTCCAACACCGGCACCAGCTCTACAAGGAGCACCATCTCCGGCAGCAGCAGCGGCTTCGGCACCTACACCAACACTTGCACTTGCATCAGCTCCGGCCCGTGCAATTGCACCGGCAGCAGACTGGGCTGCAGTTCACACTTCATATACCAAAGTCCTTACCAAAACCGACATGTCCACCTTCTTGGTAAGCATTGGCCGCCCAAGTGCTTCGTTCTTTTTTATTTCCATGTTGTTTCACATGATTCACTGGGTTGATCTAACTGTTTGGGTATGTCTTCTTGTTTGCAAAAAGAGAATTCCTAGAGCAACGAGGGAGTCGTTCAACAATCTGGACGACCGCGGCCAAGTTTCTCTTACCATGCACAACCTTGGTGTGAATGAACCTGCTCAATATACCGTAAGTACAAAGGATGGTCGCATGATGATTGATGCTAAAGGATGGTCAAGGTTCAAATCTAAATCATATCTTGCGGTAGGGGATGATGTCAAAATCGAACTTTCTTGGCAAGGAGAGCTGGTCCAAATCAACTTTGGAATTCTTCAGTAGCAGCACACAACTGCCGAACTGATCTATCCTCCGAGAGATTTTGATGTAATAATCTGGCATGGTGAAACAAGTGTCCTGTGTGTATAAGTAGTACGACAGTATTATTTATCACATGGTATATCGTTTATAGAATTGTAACTCTGATTGCTGGTTAGGAGATGTCGTTCGATTTCATTCCAACAACTGTCGTGCTTTATTCAATTTTGTGTATTCGCCTTGCGACAACATCTAAAACCAGCGCCGTACCGATCGCTTGCAATATGAAAAGCGCTGAGGTAGAACACATGGGCCCCAAACATGCAGGGTCGGCCTGCGGCCCAAAGTCCAGAACCGTGAGCTTATCTGAGTATTATATTCTCAGCTCAACCCCCATAAAAAAAGCTAAACTCCCATAATGCCTGTGCGTTGCGGAGGGAGTATATTTCTCGGCAAGGTGAGCCTGTGATATAAAAGATTTGTATATTTCTTTACAGAGGGAGTATCTCTCTGTCAAAATATATATTTATATGTAACTAGTTACTCCTATCTTTCTACTTCCTTTCACTGATATGTGGGGCAACTAGCAACGGGGTCCACGTGCCATATGCACAAATTAGAGTGCACAACTTCACGGTAGACAATATTTCACTGGGCCTGAATCCCCTTCTCCCTCGTCTGCTTGTTCAGAGAAAACCCCCTCTCAGCGATTGCATAGGGTTTTCTCATGGAGAACCAGGTACGAATTCTTCATCCATCCCCGATAAATCCAAGTCCCTTGGTTGCAGGTAATCTTAGGATGGCAGCCGACGCCATTGATGCATTTTTCTTCCTACTGAATCTAGTGTGTTTCATTTGCAGTGCCCAAAGTGCGAGTACCCTACAGGTTTCTGCGCCCTCGGCGAGACGCCACACTTGTTCCTTCTCATCCTAACACAGAATTTTGAAACGCGCACAGTATGTTCATAGAATCCTCTTTTCTACTCCCTCCGTTCGGAATTACTTGTCTTAGAAATGGATGTATCTAGAACTAAAATACGTCTAGATACATCCATTTCTGAGACAAGTAATTCCGAACGGAGGGAGTATCTGGGAGGGTGGGGTTTTTTTGAACATGCTGTGTTCTCATATTATTTTTCCTGCTGTGTATTATTTGCTCTGCCAGAACACATGTACTCAAGATGCTCAGCCTTGCCATAACTGAGTACACTAGTTTAATGGTCACAGTGAAGACAAGCCATGGATATAAGTTCCGAGTTGGGTTCATGAACCAAGAAGATCGCTGTTTTTTTATGGCCGAACTTGGATAAACTTTCTCAAGTGTTACGGACTGAAAGTTGGTGCACGAATGTTGATGGAAATAGCAGAACCTGGTATCATCTTCACTGTGATCTTCCACCCCGATGTCGTTCCAATTATTCATCCATGTTAGTTTTGTATCTGGTTCTTGCTTGTTGCCTCAATTACTTCTTAATCCACCTATTCTGTCTAACTAATCACAATTTAACTTTAGAAGTAGCAATAAATCTCTCACGAAGATGCTACTTCTAACTAATATTTTCTTATAATTGGTGGCACGTGTAGGTTTTTTCAGAGTTAAGTAGTCTGCTCGTTTGTTACTCTGTAATAACTCGGCTGTTACTAATGGCACTGAAGTTGACTGGATCAACATCCACAAGTTCCTACACTTTATTGATCGTCTTGAGGTCCTTGTGGGGTGTTTCAATGGTGGAAGGCCACGTGGGATATGTGTACCACTGCTGCACTCATTGAACAGGTCCAACTGTGGCGAGAAACTTATGGTACGAGCTATTTTCTGTTATATATGTTGTTGATAAACTATTGCTTATACACAGTTTTACAGCTGTGATCTTCTTGAAACAGGAACTGCCGAGTTCTATTGTTCCTATATAGATGTCTGACCATGGTCGGGTCAAACTTGCGCTTGGTCACAACATGATGTTTATGTCGACCTACTCAGTTCCCCTTGGAGGTGAAAAGATACTTATTCATGGGTGGTCTCAAATAATGAAGGCCCGTCCATCTTGGAGAACAGGACAGAAAATTATGTTCATGCTTTTCCATGGCTCTAAAGCGAATATCCTGTTTATTGACCATGTTGCGAGATGAAGCCGCTTTCAGAAGGTTGTGGATGGGCGGGGTGGCGCCTGGGCCTTGTCCTGGGGCTTGGCGGCCTCACCCTTGGTTAATTGTAGGCAAAGTAGCACTGTTTGAGGCGTGCTTTGTACGGTTGAACCTGTATAAGTACTCATACTGCTTTCAGCTTTGGTTGTTAAGTGCCCCTGCTGGTTTCAGTGAAGGTTGTTAAGTACTCCTGCTGCTTTTACAGTCTGTTGTGTTTCTACAGTCCTGTCTTCCTCTAGCCGCCAAAACCAAACCAGCGCCGGCAGGGCCGCCTGCTTCCGCCTCCCACGGCTGGGTACGCCTCAGCGCACGCATCGCCGCCCCACCGTCTCCTAAATCGTTAACGCTGACGTCCTCCATGCACTTTGGTGCGCTCGCCGCGGCGCCGCCCTCTCACGTTGTCAACATGGTCAACAAACAACAGGAATCGGCAGAAGTACGTGGAGAGGATGACAGTAGGGGCCCACAACGTCAGCGTATTGAAAAATAAAATGCTTCCTCCTAGTATTTTCCTGACATCTGGGACCCACGACATTGTGAGCGTATATAGTCAATAGACAAGAGAACAACACAAGATCGGCTGACACCTGGGACGTAGCTACTCGAGCAGTATTTTTTTGTTTGGTATTGTTGAGACGGAGCAGGGTTTGAAGTGGGTTGTGGCCCGTCTAGCCCAGGATTATATTTTATGTTCACCATGTGACCAGCCCAGCTATTTTTTCTTTGTGAAAATGAGCCCAGTTTATTTTTCTGATGAATACCCAATCTAGGCCTACTTATTTTTCTACGCCCTGATGGGCTGCAACTCTTTCAAGACGCCTGCAAATCTTGAAAGTAATATGAAATGGGTTGTAAATATAAAAACAGATGACAAATTGGCAATTACTTTATAATTTCTGAATTTTTTAACATTTTCAGATTCCTATTTCACTGGGCATTTCGGTACTTTAAATTACTTTAAATTCTGATCGACATTTCGGTACTAAAACTAGTTTGGAACCCACAGAAATATGCGAAATTGGCCCTGGCCAACCAAAAAAAATGACTGCAATAAATTGCATAAGATGTTGCCATGAGCTATATATAAATTATTAAAAAAAAGAGGGAGTGGTCTGACTTGTGGGCCTGTTTAGTTGACGCGTATGCAAGATTTTTTTAGTTATTATATACGTCAACAAACGATTCTAACAGACGTAACCGTTGGATGTCAATCCAACGGCCGTCGTGTTTCTTCAATCTCTGATCTTGTTGCTCCAGCCGCCAAAGCAGCGCCGGCAGGACCGCCTACTCCCGCCTCCCGTGGCCGGCTGTGCTGCCGCGCAGGCCTCAGCACCCCCTACTACTCCCACCGCTGGCCAGGGCATCCCTCTACTCACCCACACCCCCTGTTATTTTGCGGCGACGGCGGCCTCACACCGCAGCCGAACCGGTGAACCCTCATACTCCTCTCCGCGCGGGCTTCCACGACCGCGTCTTCCCCGGCTCCGCGTCGTCCCCTTCCTAGGCCTCGCCGTCGTCCACCACCGTGGTTGTCTTGGCGCGGCGTGGTCAACGTGGTCAATGACCGACTTCCATCGAAAGAGTACTGTACGTGGAGGGGCTGACAGCTGGGTCCACGGCAGCCGCAAGGAAGTTCCTCCTTATTACGCGGAAAATAATTATTCCTCCACCTGACAGCAGGGACCCACCGGACGGGCCACTAGTATTTCGCGAAAAAACGTTTCCCCCTGACTGCTGGGACCCACAGGACGGGCCACCGTATTTCGCGGAAAAAACGTTCCCCCCGCTGTCAGCTCGGACCCACCGGAAGTGCCTCCTTATTACGCACAAAAAAATGAATACCCCCTGCTAGCTGGGACCCACCTTGGTGGGAGGCTGACTTGTGGGCCTACTAAGTTTACTGGGACGGAGGCCTTTGTCAACTTTAGTCAGTATATGAACGATTCTAGCTCCAGTGACCATACAATGTCCATCCAATGGCCGTAGTGCTTCTTCAACCTCTCGTCTTCTTGCTCCAGCCGCCCAAAGCAGTGCCGGTCGTGCCGCCTGCTCCTGCCGCCCGTGGCCAGCTGTGATGCCGCGGAGGCCTCACCGCCCCCTACTACTCCCACCGCTGGCCAGGCCATCCCTCTACGCACCCACACCCCCTGTTATTCTGCGGCGACGGCAGCCTCACACCGCAGCCGAACGAGTGAACCCTCATACTCCTCTACGCGTGGGCATCCACTGCCGCGTCTTCCCCTGCTCCGCGTCGTCCCCTTCCTAGGCCTTGCCATCATCCACTGCCCTGGTGCTCTCGGCGCGGCGTGGTCAACGTGGTCAAGGAATGGCTTCCATCGGACGTGGACTGTACGTGGAGAGGCTGACAGCTGGGTCCACGGCGGCAGCAAGGAAGTGCCTCCTTATTACGTGCAAAATAATTATTCCTCCACCTGACAACGGGGACCCACCGGACGGGCCACCGTATTTTGCGAAAAAAATGTTTCCCCCTGACTGCTGGGACCCACCAGCTACATCTTCGCACGCAAGGAAGTGCGTCCGAAAAAAAAGCGATTCGCCCCCTTGACTGTTGGGACCCACCAGCTACATCTTCGCACGCAAGGAAGTGCGTCCGAAAAGAACGATTCGCCCCCCTGACTGCTGGGACCCACCAGCTACATCTTCGCACGCAAGGAAGTGCGTCCGGGCAAAAAAAACAAAACAATTCCCCCCTGACTACTGGGACCCAGCAGCTACACCTTCGCACGCAAGGAAGTGCGTCCGGGCAAAAAAAAACAAAATGATTCGCCCCCGTGACTGCTCGGACCCACCAGCTACATCTTTGCAGGCAAGGAAGTGCCTGACAGTCGGGACCCACCTGCTCGAAGCGTACGTAGCGTCATCATTCTGGTCGCGAACGTGTACGTACATATATACTGGTGGATGTAGAGGCGCGCATGTGTCGTAGTAGAGGCGCGTAAGTGTCGTAGTAGAGGCGCGCACGTAGCATGTACATGTACGTACAGCGGCCAGGGTGCAAGAAAGAAAATACGGCCACGTATGTGTACATATGGGCGGGGTCTCGAACACCTACTCGCGCATACATACGGCCAGGGCTCGTGTACATGGCTGGGTCGGAACGGAGAAACAACGTCGTCGTCGTGTTCATGGGGAGGCAACGGAATGCGTCGTGTTCATGGGGAGGCAACGGAATGCGTCGTGTTCATGGGGAGGCAACGGAGTGCTTGTGTTCATGGGGAGGCAATGGAATGCGTCGTGTTCATCGGGAGGCAACGGAACGCGTGGCAGCCAACCGGCTAGGTCGGAACGGAATGCGTGGTCGTCTTCATCGGGAGGGCTTGGACGGAACAGACGATGGAAACGAGGCCTGGCGTACCACATAACGGAGGAAACGGACCTCCTACGTTCGGAACAGGGTCCTCTTGATCGGGAGGGGTGTGGCGTACCACAAAATGGAGGAAACGGACCTCCTACAGTCGAAACGGGGGTCCTGTTGATCGGGAGGGGTGTGGCGTACCGCAAAACGGATGAAATAGACCTCTTACGATCGAAACGGGGGTCCTGTTGATCGGGAGGGGTGTGGCGTACCGCAAAACGGACAAAACGGACTTGTGTTGGAGTGCTACGGTCGAAACGGGGGTCCTGTTCATTGGGAGGGGTGTGGCGTACCACAAAACGGGACTCCACGAGATACTGTTCATCTCCACCGTCGACCTCCTCCAGCCTCCACGGGCTACCGTCGACCTCCTCGAGCCTCCACGGGCTCCTGTTCATCCAGCCTCCACCGCGCGCTACTCCACCGGCTACTATTCAACCACCCCTCCACGGGCACCCCTCCACTGTCTACTGTTCATCCAGCCCTCCACACCATGGGGTCCTGTTCAACCACCCCTCCATGGGCACCCCTCCACCGTCTACTGTTCATCCAGCCCTCCACCACACCACGGGGTCCTGTTCATCCAGAGGCAACGCCACCGCTCACTGTTCATCCAAACCCCCTGAGGGAGTCCTGGATTAGGGGGTATCCGGACGGCCGGACTATATCCTTTGGCCGGACTGTTGGACTATGAAGATACAAGATTGAAGACTTCGTCCCGTGTCTGGATGGGATTCTCCTTGGCGTGGAAGGCAAGCTTGGCAATACGGATATGTAGATCTCCTTCCTTGTAACCGACTCTATGTAACCCTAGCCCCCTCCGGTGTCTATATAAACCGGAGGGTTTAGTCCGTAGGACCAAGAACAACAATCATACCATAGGCTAGCTTCTAGGGTTTAGCCTCTTCGATCTCGTGGTAGATCAACTCTTGTAATACTCATATCATCAAGATCAATCAAGTAGGAGTAGGGTTTTACCTCCATCGAGAGGGCCCGAACCTGGGTAAAAACACTGTGTCCCCCGTCTCCTGTTACCATCCGCCTAGACGCACAGTTCGGAACCCCCTACCCGAGATCCGCCGGTTTTGACACCGATATTGGTGCTTTCATTGAGAGTTCCTCTATGTCGTCATCGTTAGGCTTGATGGCCCCTTCGCTAATCGATAGCGATATAGTCCAGGGTGAGACTTTTCTCCCCGGACAGATCTTTGTATTCGGCGGCTTCGCACTACGGGCCAACTCGCTTGGCCATCTGGAGCAGATCGAGAGTTACGCCCCTGGCCACCAGGTCAGGTTTGGAAGCTTAAACCACATGGCCGACATCCGTGGAGACTTGATCTTCGACGGATTCAAGCCCTTGCCGAGTGCGTCGCACGGTCACGATGAGCATGATTTAGCTCTACCATCGGACAGTGTTCGGGAAACCGCAGCGGCAACCGCTCCGACCCTCAATTCGGAGCCAATTGCGCCATCCATGGACGGGTGGATAGACCCCGCCATGGAGGCCGCATTCTCAGCGGCGATCGAGCCGATTATCGACCTTACCCTTCACGAGAGCCGTGACGCCAAACTGCCGGATTCTTCCCCGGCCACGGACTCCGAACCGCCTGCGCCCGTGCCTATCGAATCCGACTGGGCGCCGATCATGGAATTCACCTCCGCGGATATCTTTCAGCACTCGCCCTTCGGCGACATACTGAACTCATTAAGGTCTCTCTCCTTGTCAGGAGAGTCCTGGCCGAACTATGTTCGGCAGGATTGGGATGCGGATGACGAAGAAATTCTCCGCCCACCCACCACCCACTTAGTAGCCACTATCGACGATTTGACCGACATGCTCGACTTCGACTCTGAAGACATCGACGGTATGGACGACGATGCAGGAGACGAACACGAACCACTTCCCACAGGGCACTGGACAGCCACTTCATCATATGATGTATACATGGTGGACACACCCAAAGAAAACGACGATGAGGAACGGAAGGACGCAGCAAAGGATTGTTCCCTCGAGAAGCAGTCAAAACGGCGGCGTAGGCGCCGCTCCAAATCCCGCCTCGGCAAAAACAGCGATCATATAGACCGAGCGATAGAGCAGTGTGAGCCAGCGGACGACGAACACGGCATGGAACTGCCGTCCGACCACGGAAACACGGAGAATCAAACCAAACAACCCGTCCCCGGCGAAGATACCAGTCCGAATGATATCACACCGGACAAGCACCTGGAGCAACAGAATCTCCATCAAAGGCTTGCCACCACTGTGCGAAGTGTGAAAAAGCAGAAGCGAAAGCTCAAGGTTGCGCAGGATACACTCAGAATTAGATGGAGTAAAATACTCAACACCGCAGAAAAGTACGGCGGCAGTCGCCACACAAAGAGCTACCCGAAGCGAAAGCTACTACCTGAATTCGATGATTTGGCCTTAGAGCCCCCGCAATCAAAAAACAAAACAGCCATCCGGTCGGATAGACGACCTCGTGGCCAACATAGAGCGGCAAACGACTACGCACACAAGCCAGTACGTGATCCACGTGATGAATCGCATCAAAAGGACGGCGCAACCAGATCCATCTACGGGCCAAGAAAGCGCACTCCAGCATGCAATGCAACACAACAAAAATCCGAACACCACGGTACACCCAAATACAGGGGTGCCGCACACCCCCTGTGTTTCACCGATGAGGTGCTGGACCATGAATTTCCAGAGGGATTCAAACCCGTAAACATAGAGGCATACGACGGAACGACAGACCCTGGGGTCTGGATTGAGGACTACATCCTCCATATCCACATGGCTCGAGGAGACGATCTACATGCCATCAAGTACTTACACCTCGAGCTCAAAGGGCCAGCTCGGCACTGGCTTAAAAGCCTCCCCGAAAACACCATTGGAAGTTGGGAAGAGCTTGAGGACGCTTTTCGGGCAAATTTTCAAGGGACCTATGTCCGACCACCGGATGCAGACGATTTAAGTCATATAACTCAACAGCCCGGAGAGTCAGCCTGAAAGCTTTGGAACAGGTTTCTCAATAAAAAAACCAAATAGTCGACTGTCCGGACGCCGAAGCCTTAGCGGCTTTCAAGCACAGCATCCGAGACGAATGGCTTGCCAGACACCTCGGCCAAGAAAAGCCGAGAACAATGGCAGCATTAGCAAGCCTCATGACCCGCTTTTGCGCGGGCAAGGACAGCTGGTTAGCCCGATGTAGCACCAGCCACCCAAGTACATCCGAAGTTAGGGACGGAAACGGGAAGCCACGACGCAGCAAAAACAAGCACCGGAATAAAGAAGACAGCCCGAAGAGTACGGCGGTAAACGCCGGATTCAGAAGCTCTTGGCCAGGTCAGCAAAAGCTGCCCTCCAAAGGCAACAGAGACGAACTGTCCAGCCTAAACAAGATTCTGGACAAACTATGTCAGATCCACAACACCCCCGATAAACCTGCAAATCATACCCATAGAGAATGTTGGGTCTTCAAGCAGTCCGGCAAGCTCAACGCCGAACACAAGGGGCAGGATACACCAAGTGAAGACGAGGACGAGCCTCGCCAGCAAAGCATTGGGGAACAGAAGAAATTCCCACCAGAAGTCAAAACAGTAAACGTGTTACACGTGACGAAGGGGAGAAACAAAGCGGCACTCCTAGAGACACATGCCCCAGGGCCTATCACCGCGGAGTTCCTCCACTGGTCGTCCCAACCGATCACCTTTGACCATCGGGATTACTCGGCAAGTATCCGGCATGCAGGATGGGCTGCCTTGGTATTAGACCCGATAATTGACGAATACCACTTCACACGAGTCTTGATGGACGACGGCAGTAGTTTAAACCTGATATATCAGGACACAGTCGGCAAAATGGGGATAGACCCAACAAAAATCAGCCATAGCAATACTACCTTTAAAGGAGTAATGCCAGGCCCAAAAGCCCATTGCACGGGCTCCCTGCTACTAGAGGTTATATTCGGCTTTCCCGATAACTTCCGCAGCGAAAAGTTAACCTTCCACATCGCTCCGTTCCAAAGTGGTTATCAAGCACTACTCGGACGCGAAGCTTTCGCTCGCTTTAACGCAATACCGCATTACGCTTCTCTCATGCTTAAGATGCCCGATCCATGTGGCATCATTACATTAAATGGAAATATTGAGCGCTCCTTGCGTGCGGAAGACCATGCGGCTGCCTTGGCAGCCGCACACTAGACGGCCTCACCAACTAGAGCATCTGACAGGTCGTTAAGACCACGGACACGGTTAGACGAGTCTGGTGTAGCTATATATAATTGATACAGGTTTGATGGCTATACCCCTATAACAATACAAGGGGCTCAACGCGTGTAAACAAGTGACAATTAGACTCAACTTTACTCATCTTGAACTATACATGGTTTATTTAGTATAACCTACCTTTTGCACGACAACTTTTCAACTAAGTTCCTCTCTTTTACAGATGACCATCGTGCTACACCCGTCCAGGATACGGCACAACAGAGACATAGGCGCAGACGTGCAACAGGGACCCGTTCCAAGGATTCTTTTTAGATTAAGACCCTGCGTAAACCTTTTTTACTGTCTCTTGTTGATACACATCCCCTGGATTCTCAGTACAACCGAGAAGGATGCTGACGTATTGGCATGTGGCCACGTAAGAATATTGCACGTACCTGGACACCAGGGCTTATTACAAAGGGCACTGTTTAGCCCAGTTTACATCATAAAGACCGAATACCTTAGGGAGTGTTCGGCGTCGCGAGTTCGGCCTTATATGCATCAGCTCCGAATCTTGTCTTTGGTCAAATGTTGGGTTTGCCTGGCTCCTGTGTTTTGCTGCCTTATGTTCCGCTCTATCGGCTAAGGCGGCACCAGGAGAACTACTGTGATTGTGCCCTGGTTCATCCGGACGAGCACCTCAGTAGAGAAAGCCAACAACTAACCGTCGTGATATAGCGTGAGACTGGTCAACCACTCGATGACCTGGCGGAATCTTTGGGATTCCTCTGCATTAATAAAGGGCCGTTTCCCGGCCAGGCATGTACGCGCCCCGAATTCGGATGAGCGCGGAGCCACCAGGGGCTATATAGTAGCCCCACTGTCAAACTCCTCTGGCTAAGTGAAAGTGTTAAAGCATTATAGTCCGATTGCCTAGTTTGCTGCGCTATCACCTCCTTAATGGACCAAGATGTTGGATCAAGTGTGAACATGCGTCTTCTGCGAGCACCCCCGCATTACATGCGTGGGGGCTGAAGCCGACGACCACCATCTTTCAGGTTATATACATATATACATAAACGGCCGCACAGGAGGTATTATCATTATTTTAGGCACAAGTATAAAATAGCCTTTACAATTCAGTAAAACATTGTTTTTCAATGGGAATACATGTCATTAGAACATAATATTCTTCGAGCACTGCGCTTCTATTGAACGAGTGCCCTCAAGAACTTCTCAAAAGTAGTGCTCGGCAGGTACTCGGCTCTCATCCGAATCTTGGGCTACAATGGCGGTGGCGTCCATCTCCGCCCAGTATGTCTTCGCACGGGCAAGGGCCATCCGCGCACCCTCTATGCACGCCGACCTCTTCATCGCATTGATGTGCGGCACTGTACCAAGGAACTGTTGCACCAAACTAAAATAATTGTTCGGCTTTGGCCTTTCCGGTCACAGATGATCCACAACAGACCTCATGGCGAGTCCGGACAATCTATTCAGCTCGGCCCATTTGGCCAACCGATCAGTCAATGGAAGCGGATGCTCTGGAACGTTAAATTATGACCAGAACAGCTTTTCCACTGCGCGATCTTTTTGATCTCGGAAGTATTCGGCCGCATCGGCAGCACTCGCTGCTAAGTCCAGGTATGCGTCCGCAAAACTCCACAGCCGGTCCAAAGGGGCGTACCTAGGATCTCCGAACTTCATCCGTAGCATAAAGGGCTTCCCAGCCATGATATCCCCGGCTTGACGCAACTCCTCCTTCATCGCTCTCATTGCAGAGCGGGTGTCTTTGGTCGCCATCGTGGCCTTCTCCAAGTCTGTCCTCTTCGCTTGATCTTCCTTTTCAAGAAGCTCGTAACGGTCAGCGGCGTTCTTCAATTCCACAGCCATCCTGGCTATTTCCTTCTTGCTATGGCAGTGAGCAGCCTGTTTGGCTTTCAGCTCCTTTATTGCCTTTAGGGCAGCCGGATCGCTTTTCCTGGCTTGTTCTTTGGCTCGGGCAAGTTCCGCCCGAAGGTTCTCCACGGCCGCAGCTCCATCTGCATTCACACACATGTTATAGATACTGGCATCATGCTCCTCTTCCCATGTGTCACCGGAGGAATCACATACCCTGTGCCTCGTCAAGCCGCTTGTTGACAAGTACGACATCGGCGTCTGCCACGTCAAGCTGCCGCTTTAGCTCGGCAAACTCATCAGTCCAGCTGGCCACCGGACCCTCTGCCACCTGCATATTAAGGCGGCACGATCATTCCTGGGACTATGATCCTCTGTGTGCTGTCGTCTTCGACAGCACCCAGAGTCTCAGGGGCTACTATCTACACAGGGCACATCTAAAAATGTGCGGTGCTGTAAAAAATGTACATCATTTCGCGTAAATCAACACCCGTCAGTAGACTCATAAAGGCTTCATGCAACCCGCTTTCAGTGGACGAAATCCTTTCAATCACCTTACCCATCAATGTGTGGTGCTCTTCTGAGATAGCCGCTTGCTCTAGTAGATCCCTTAGTATGTCCGACCGCACACCAGACGGTGTCGGACTCTTTCGATTACTCTCTTCAAGAGCCGGATACTAAGGACTTCGGGTGGCCATAGGATTACCTTCTGGCTTTGCCGGATCAGGAGAAACCCTCCGCGACGACACCTCGGGGTTGCCCGCCTCATGAGGCGGTATGGCAGGGGGAGGCGTTTCGCTCTCCATCATCTCTGGAAGAAGATCCCCTGAAGACGAGCTCTGCTGAGAAGGGCTAAGATCCGAACTGCAAGACAAATGCTTCGGTTATTTTCCTCAGAAGTAAAGCGAGATATTTTCATTATTAAGTACCATTTTTATTACAGCTCGGTGGAGGGCTGATCCCCTTGAGGGCATAGTGCGGCCAGGGTATCCCCCGGGGCAGGACCCTCCGGCGAAGATTTCTTCCCCCGTTTGGAGACCATTGTCTCCGGGTCCTCAGAGGTGGTCCTGTTCCTTCCCTGGGGAGAGGAAGTTTCAGTTCCTCCTCCCCGGTTAACCTCCTCCGTTGAAGCGCTAGCCTCCTTGTTCCCCCCTTTATCTTCTCCTGAGGGCGCTTGATAAGGCGCGATCTCCAGCATCCTGGTTAACACGGGATTTGGTGAGGTCTCAGGGAGGGGGGGCGGACACCTGATCAACTTCGCCTTCGCTATCCAATCCTGGTCAAAGAGCGGCTTTTTTAGGGCAACGTTGCGATAAATAAACGGACAGTGTGTTCGGATGCGAGGCTACTTACTTGGGTATCCGGGCGATTGCAGCTCAGACCTGCATCCTCAGTGGTGTCCGGACACATTATTTGTGGTCCGAAGAACAATTTATACATCTCCTCAGGCGTCCTGCCAAGGAAGTGTTGAATAGCTCGTGGTCCCTCCGGGTTGAACTCCCACATGTGAAGCGGACGACGTTTGCAGGGCAGAACTCGGCGAATTAACATGACTTGCATTACCATGACCAGACTGATATCTCTCTCAAGGAGATCTCGGATGCGGCTCTGCAATGTGGGCACATCCTTTACTGGACCCCAGTCTAGCCCCTTGTTGACCCATGACGTTAGTCGTGGCGGGGAACCCAAGCGAAAGACAGGTGGAGCCACCCACTTGGTACCCCTGGGAGCTGTGATATAAAATCACTCTTGTTGCCATAAGCTGTACACCTCCTGGAAAGAGCCCTCGGTCCATGGGGCATCGGCGTTTTTGCTTATTACGGCGCCTCCGCACTCTGCGTGCCGCCCCTCGATCATCTTCGGCTCCACTTTGAAGGTCTTGAGCCACAGTCCGAAGTGAGGGGTAATACGGAGGAAAGCTTCGCACACAACAATAAACGATGAGATGTGGAGGATAGACTCCGGAGCTAAATCGTGGAAGTCCAGCCCATAATAGAACATAAGCCCCCTCACGAAGGGATCTGGCGTGAAGCCTAGCCCTCAGAGGAAGTGAGATACGAACAGGACGCTCTCACCGGGCTTGGGAGTGGGAATAACCTACTGAGGGAGTCCTGGATTAGGGGGTGTTCAGATAGCCGGACAATACCTTCGCCGGACTCCAGGACCGTGAAGATACAAGATTGAAGACTTCGTCCCGTGTCCGGAAGGATCTTTCCTTGGCGTGGAAGGCAAGCTAGCCGTGCGGATATTCAAGATCTCCTACCATTGTAACCGACTCTGTGTAACCCTAACACTATCCAGTGTCTATATAAACCGGAGGGTTGTAGTCCGTAGGACAACCATCATCATACACAATCATACCATAAGCTAGCTTCTAGGGTTTAGCCTCCTTGATCTCGTGGTAGATCTACTCTTGTACTACCCATATCATCAATATTAATCTGGCAGGAGTAGGGTTTTACCTCCATCGAGAGGGCCTGAACCTGGGTAAAATAAAGTGTCCCTTGTCTCATGTTACCATCCGACCTTGACGCACAGTTCGGGACCCCCTACCCGAGATCCGCCGGTTTTGACACCGACATTGGTGCTTTCATTGAGAGTTCCTCTGTGTAGTCGCTTTTAGGCCCGATGGCTCCTTCGATCATCAACAACGATGAGGTCCAGGGTGAGACTTTCCTCCCCGGACAAATCTTTGTCTTCGGCGGCTTCGCTCTGCGGGCCAACTCGCTTGGTCGTCTGGAGCAGATCGAAAGCTACGCCTCTGGCCATCAAGTCAGGTTTGGAAGCTTAAACTACACGGCAGATATCCGCGGAGACTTGATCTTCGACGGGTTCGAGCCACAGCCAAGCGCGCCGCACTACCTCGAGGGGCATGATATAGCTCCGCCTCCGAATAGTGCCCTGGAGGCCGCACACGCACCGGCCCCGATCCTCGACTCGGAGCCCGCTGCATTCTTTGAGGATGAACGGTTGGACGTCACCTCGGGGGCTGCGATCTTGAAGGCGATCGAGACGAACGCCAGCCCCGCACTCCGCACGGCCCATGACTCCAAGGAGTCGGATTCTTCTCCGAACTCCGGGCCTCCCGTGCCCCTGCCGATCGAATCCGATTGGGCGCCTATAATGGAGTTCACCGCCGCGGACATTTTTCAGCACTCACCTTTCAGTGATATCCTGAATTCTCTCAAGTCTCTCTCTCTCTATCAGGAGAGCCCAGGTCGGACTATGGTCTGCGAGGTTGGGATTCGAACGACGAAGAAATTCAAAGCCCACCCACCACCCACTTAATAGCCACTGTCGATGATTTAACCGACATACTTGACTTCGGCTCTGAAGACTTCGACGGTATGAACGACGAAGGAGGAGACGAACAAGAACCAACACCTGTAGGGCGCTGGACCGCCACCTCGTCATATGACATATATATGGTGGACGCTCCAAAGGATGGAGATGGCGATGGAACAGCGGAGGATGACACCTCGAAAAAACAGCCAAAACTCCGGCGTCAACGGCGCCGCTCCAAATCCCGCCATAGCAGAAATGATGATTCCGGCACGGGAGATAATACTACCCCGGATAGCGCCGAAGAACACCAAATCCAGCAAGATTCGGCGCAGGAAGATGGAGAAGCCAGCCCTCATGAGAGAGCGGCAGAGCGAGAGGTTGAGGATGATAACTACATGCCTCCCTCCGAAGACGAGGCAAGCCTCGACGACGACGAATTCATCGTACCATCAGACCCCGCCGAACAAGAGCGTTTCAAACGCAGGCTTCTAGCCACGGCGAATAGCCTAAAGAAAAAGTAGCAACAGCTTAGAGCTGATCAAGATTTGCTAGCTGACAGATGGACTGAAGTCCTTGCGGCCGAAGAGTATGAACTCGAGCGCCCCTCCAAAAATTATCCTAAGCGCAGGCCGCTACCCCAATCAGAGGGGGAAGCACCTACATTACCAATGCATGACATGGCAGACCGGCCACTTCGTGGCCGCGACAGAGAGGCCTGTCGAACCTCTAAACAAGCCATGCCCCGGTGCCGCTCAACTAAGGCACGGGAAAATGAGCCAGACCTGCGAGACGTACTGGAGGATAAAGCAAGGCAAACAAGATCGATCTATGGATTGCGCAGACGCCCGACGACACGTGATGATGATCTTCACTCCAGACACAATAAATCCGGCCGGGCCGAACACAACAGGCATAGCTCTTCCGAGTTGCGTCGTGACATAGCCCAGTACAGGGGCGCCGCACACCCACTATGCTTCACAGATGAAGTAATGGATCATAAAATCCCAGAGGTATTCAAACCCGTCAACATCGAGTCGTATGATGGTACGACAGATCCGGCAGTATGGATTGAGGATTATCTCCTTCACATCCACATGGCACGTGGCGACGATCTACACGCCATCAAATATCTCCCCCTCAAGCTCAAAGGACCAGCCCGGCACTGGCTTAACAGCCTACCAGCGGACTCAATCGGTTCTTGGGAGGACCTGGAAGCCGCATTCCTCGACAACTTCCAGGGGACCTATGTGCGGCCACCGGACGCCGACGACCTAAGCCACATAATTCAGTAGCCAGTAGAATCGGCCAGGCAATTCTGGACACGGTTCCTAACAAAGATAAATCAGATAGTCGATTGTCCGGACGCAGAGGCCCTAGTAGCCTTCAAACATAACATCCGCGACGAGTGGCTTGCCCGGCACCTGGGACAGGAAAAGCCGAAATCTATGGCAGCCCTCACGACACTCATGACCCGCTTTTGCGCGGGCGAAGATAGCTGGCTAGCTCGCAGCAACAACTTATCAAAGAACCCTGGTAATTCGGATACCAAGGACAAAAGTGGCAGGACACGTCGAAACAAGCAAAAGCGCCGCGTTAGCAGCGACAACAATGAGGATACGACAGTAAACGCCGGATTCAGAGGCTATAAATCCGGTCAGCGGAAGAAGCCATTTAAAAAGAATACCCAGGGCCCGTCCAGTTTGGACCGGATACTCGACCGCTCGTGCCAGATTCATGGCACCCCCGAAAGGCCAGCCAATCACACCAATAGGGATTGTTGGGTGTTCAAGCAGGCAGGCAAGTTAAGAGCCAAACACAAAGACAAGGGGCTGCATAGCGACGACGAGGAGGAGCCCAGGCCGCCGAACAATAATGGACAGAAGGGGTTTCCCCCACAAGTGCGGACGGCAAACATGATATACGCGACCCACATTCCCAAGAGGGAGCGGAAGCGTACGCTACGGGACGTATACGCGATGGAGCCAGTCGCCCCAAAGTTCAACCCATGGTCCTCCTGCCCGATCACTTTTGATCGAAGGGACCACCCCACTAGCATCCGTCACGGTGGTTTTGCCGCATTGGTTCTTGACCCAATCATTGACGGATTTCATCTCACAAGAGTCCTCATGGATGGCGGCAGTAGCCTGAACCTGCTTTACCAGGATACAGTGCGGAAAATGGGCATAGATCCATCAAGGATCAAGCCCACAAGGACGACCTTTAAAGGCGTCATACCAGGTGTAGAGGCCAATTGCACAGGCTCTGTAACACTTGATGTGGTCTTCGGATCTCCGGATAACTTCCGAAGCGAAAAGATAATCTTCGATATAGTCCCGTTCCGCAGTGGCTATCACGCCCTGCTCGGACGAACCGCATTCGCTAAATTCAATGCGGTGCCGCACTACGCATATCTCAAGCTCAAGATGCCAGGCCCTCGAGGAGTAATTACGGTCAACGGAAACACTGAACGCTCCCTCCGTACGGAGGAGCACACGGCGGCCCTCGCAGCGGAAGTACAAAGTAGCCTTTCAAGGACACTCTCCAGTCCGGCCGTTAAAAAGCCGGACAATGCAAAGCGCGCCCGGAGTAACCTGCAACAAGACCGCCTGGCACATTCGGAGCAAGCGTAGCAATACGGCCCCAACCCCAGCCATCGCAACATAGCGGGGCTAGTACCTCAAGTACACAATTACGCCCTTGAAATTCCATGGGCACAGGGGGAGGGGCACATTAACGGCATGCTTACAATACGGCGTCAAACATACTAGGGGCTGCCGGATTTTTTTTACTTTCAGGACTCCACACTCTGGATAACCTGTTCGGCTTTGCTGCCGCATAGACGATGCAAGACCCAGGGAAGCAGACAAAGCTACGCCGCATTATGGAACTCTCAGGTGGTCTCTATTTCAAGCGATATATCTGTCTCTAAATTCCGCGGCCTGCCCTTGGTCAGGACATGTTAAATAGTCTAATATCTTTTGCTTATCGCACTACTTGTATCATTCGGCTTTGATAAATAGCCTCTCTATAAACAATGCATAGCTTTTCGCCTATTTTTTGCGTTGTCCTCTTTTAATATATATGTTCATTAAATAAACATGGTCACAACCGTACACCATGGTACGGCAACACACGCCAGGGGCTTCATTACCCTTCTATCTGGTGTGAGAAGTTCGTGCACTTTCACAAGTGCGGCACCCTGAACTTATAGCACTATATGCATCGGCTCCGAATCATGATTTTGGTCACATGTTGGGTTTGCCCGGCTCCTATGTTTTGGTGCCTTACGTTCCGCTATATCGGCTAAGGTAGCACTAGGAGAACCACTGCGATTGTGCCCCGGTTCAGCTGGGTTAAGCACCTCAGTGGAGAAAGCTAAAACAGATTGTCATGATAAGGCGTGAGACCAGTCGTTGTTCGAGAGGTTTTTCGAGTCCTTAAAGACTTATGCCGCTTCGAGCGAGGAGCTGGCTATGTCCGGCCAAAGGCGTGGATAGCGCCCCGAATTCGGCCTTCCGAACTAGGGGCTTCGCCGAAATTTAAAATTATAACGTTCTATGGCTAAGTGAGAGTGTTCAAGCATTATAGTCTGATTGCCTGGTTCGTTGTGCTGAGCGCCTCCCTCGAAGGACCCAACTATGGGAAAAAGAGCCCTCAGGTTTACCCGAACACCCCAGCACTAGTGGCATGGGGGCAGAAGCCGACGACTGGCCATCTCTCAATTTTTGATAAATGGCCGCACAGAAAATAATATTTTAAATTCAATAAGCATTGCTTAGCGCATATGAACAAGTTTTCAGCGCACAGGATACAAATGAGCGATTTCATTGAAATACACATCTTTAGTACATTCATCCGCGACAAGGCGGGCTCCGGCAAGAACTTCCTTGTATTAGTTCTCGGGCTTGCGATGCTCCTTCCTCGGCGGCGGCCCGTCCTTCACCAGCTTCTCTCCGTCCAGCTTACCCCAGTGTACCCTTACACGGGCAAGAGCCCTCCGGGCACCTTCAATGCAGGCGGAGCGCTTGATGACCTCAAGTCGTAGACAGGCCTCCACCAGCCGCCGCACTAGCTCGAAATAGCTCCCAGGCAGGGCCTCACCAGGCCACAGCCGAACTAGTAAGCCCTTCATGGCCTGTTCGGCCGCCTTGTGGAGCTCGACCAGCTGTTTCAGATGATCGCTCAAAGGCACAGGGTGTCCGGCCTCAGAATACTGTGACCAGAACACACTCTCCATCGAGCTGCCCTCTTCAGCTCAGTAGAACGCGGCGGCGTCGGATACGCTGCGGGGAGGATCGGCGAACGCCCCTGGAGAACTCCGGATTCGGGTAAGTAACAGGTAGTTTACTTTTATATTCCTACTTTGCATTAAGAATGCCTTACCCGTTGCTATCTTTTTCACCTCCTCCAACTCTTGGAGGGCCTTTTGGGCTTCGGCCTTGGCACTCTTGGCGGTCTCAAGGGCCGACGCGAGCTCGGATGCTTGCGCTTTTGACTCAAGCTCCAAACTCTCATGTTTTTTCATGAGAGCTTGCAGCTCTTGCTGCACCTCGTGCGACCTGAACCCCAAGCCTTTCTCGCTCGGCGTGCTCCTCGGCCGTTTTATTTCCGGCCTCAGCTAGCGCATGCTTCAGGGTTGCCACCTCGGTTGTGGCCCCTACAATAAGCAGTACAATCCTGTTATTTCTTTCTGCAATCAAGCCTTTCTATAGGCACCTTTTTTATTTTTTTAGGGTATTTCTTACCTTCTTTCTCCTCGAGCTGCCATTTGGCAAGGCCGAGCTCTTGCTCGGTCCGCCCGAGGTCCTTTTTAAGGACATCCACCTGCGCAGTCAGTGCGGCGGTGGACAACAGCGAAGCCTGCATACGCATATTTGACTTTTTGTTGTTAGACTCCTGCGAAAATTACTAGATCCTCTATTCGGCTTTTCTTTCCGAACACCGAACAGAGCATCAGGGGCTACTGTCTATGCGGTAATAATTTGACATATTTTCACTTACCTCGAAGCCTGTTAGAAGGCTAGCACAAGCTTCAGTCAGTCCGCTCTTGGCGGACTGAACCCTTTGGATCACCGTACTCATAACAGTACGGTGCTCCTCGTCGATGGCGGCGCCCTCAAGCACCTCCAGCAGATTGTCCGGCGCCTCTGGTTAGACGGAGGCCGCCGGCTCAGACGACTTACTCCTCTCGGAAGGAGTTCGCCCACCGCGGACCGGGACTGTCGAGTCCGGGTTTTTTGGTCATGGACCGGGACTCTCCAAAAAATTTCTCCCCCTCACTTCTACCACGGTTTTTTCGGTCATGGACGGTCCAAAGAATGTCATGCAGCTGCATCTCCGGCCTGCCCAGGACGGAAAGCCCATTTTCTGTCATGATTTTTTGTCATAGAAGTAGGAGCCCACCACATCTATGATGATACCGGGTTTTGTCACAATTATCGTCATAGAAGTGTCATATGTATGACAGAAAAAAAATCGTTCGGCCCAAAATGTCACGGATGTGTCTTTTTTTTGTAGTGATGGCTCCTGCCAGTTGCCGATAACTCGGTTACAAAACATGATCATCTCATACAATAAAATTTAGCATCATGTCTTGACCATATTACATCACAACATGCCCTGCAAAAACAAGTTAGACGTCCTCTACTTTGTTGTTGCAAATTTTATGTGGCTGCTACGGGCTTAGCAAGAACCGTTCTTACTTACGCATCAAAACCACAATGATAGTTTGTCAGGTTGGTGTTATTTTAACCTTCGCAAGGACCGGGCGTAGCCACACTTGGTTCAACTAAAGTTGGAGAAACTGACGCCCGCCAGCCACCTGTGTGCAAAGCACGTCGGTAGAACCAGTCTCGCGTAAGCGTACACGTAATGTCGGTCCGGGCCGCTTCATCCAACAATACCGCCGAACCAAAGTATGACATGCTGGTAAGTAGTATGACTTATATCGCCCACAACTCACTTGTGTTCTACTCGTGCATATGACATCTACGCATAAAACCAGGCTCTGATACCACTGTTGGGGAATGTAGTAATTTCAAAAAAATTCCTATGCACACACAAGATCATGGTGATGCATAACAACGAGAGGGGAGAATGTTGTCCATGTACCCTCGTAGACTGAAAGCGGAAGCGTTAGCACAACGCGGTTGATGTAGTCGTACGTCTTTACGATTTGACCGATCAAGTACCGAACGCACGGCACCTCCGAGTTCAGCACACGTTCAGCCCGATGACGTCCCTCGAACTCTGATCCAGCCGAGTGTTGAGGGAGAGTTTCGTCAGCACGATGGCGTGGTGACGATGATGATGTTCTACCGACACAGGGCTTCGCCTAAGCACCGCTACAATATTATCGAGGTGGACTATGGTGAAGGGGGGCACCGCACACGGCTAAAAGATCAAACGAACATTGTTGTGTCTATGGGGTGCCCCCCTCCTCCGTATATAAAGGGGGAAGGAGGAGAGGGCCGGCCAAGGAGAGGAGGCGCGCCCAAGGGGGGCAATCCTACTCCAAGTAGGATTCCCCCTCTTTCCTAGTCCAAGTAGGAGAGGGGAAGGAAGGGAATGAGAAGGAGAAGGAAGGAGAGGGAGGAAAAGGAGGAAAGGGGGGCCGGCCCCCTAGTCCAATTCGGTTTGGGCTAGGGGGGCCGCGCGCCCTACCTCCTCTCTTCCACCACTTGGCCCATGAGGCCCATTGCTTCTTCCTCGTATTCCCGTAACTCCCCGGTACCCCCGAAAATACCCGAACCACTCGAAACCTTTCTGACGTCCGAATATAGTCGTCCAATATATCAATCTTTACGTCTCGACCATTTCGAGACTCCTCGTCATGTCCCCAATCTCATCTGGGACTCCGAACTACCTTCGGTACATCAAATCACATAAACTCATAATACAATCGTCATCGAACTTTAAGCGTGCGGACCCTACGGGTTCGAGAACTATGTAGACATGACCGAGACACGTCTCCAGTCAATAACCAATAGCGGAACCTAGATGCTCATATTGGCTCCCACATATTCTACGAAGATCTTTATTGGTCAAACCGCATAACAACATACGTTGTTCCCTTTGTCATCGGTATGTTACTTGCCCGAGATTCGATCGTCGGTATCTCAATACCTAGTTCAATATCGTTACCGGCAAGTCTCTTTACTCGTTCTGTAATACATCATCCCGCAATTAACTCATTAGTTGCAATGCTTGCAAGGCTTAAGTGATGTGCATTACCAAGAGGGCCCAGAGATACCTCTTCGACAATCGGAGTGACAAATCCTAATCTCAAAATACGCCAACCCAACAAGTACCTCCGGAGACACCTGTAGAGCACCTTTATAATCACCCAGTTACGTTGTGACATTAGGTAGCACACAAAGTGTTCCTCCGGTAAACGGGAGTTGCATAATCTCATAGTCACAGGAACATGTATTAGTCATGAAGAAAGCAATAGCAACATACTAAACGATCGAGTGCTGAGCTAACGGAATGGGTCCAGTCAATCACATCATTCTCCTAATGATGTGATTGAGTTAATCAAATGACAACCCATGTCAATGGCTAGGAAACTTAACCATCTTTGATCAACGAGCTAGTCAAGTAGAGGCATACTAGTGACACTCAGTTTGTCTATGTATTCACACATGTATTATGTTTCCGGTTAATACAATTCTAGCATGAATAATAAACATTTATCATGATATAAGGAAATAAATAATAACTATATTATTGCCCCTAGGGCATATTTCCTTCAATCAATCCATCTATCGACGAGAAGATCTTGGTCAGCTTGATGTTGCTGCTGCTTCTTTTTAAGGCTCCTTGCGGTGGCTATTAGCTGGCGCTTGAAGCGCTCCTGCTCGAGAGGTTGCTCAGGCACGATGAAATCTTCGTTGCCGAGGATTTCCTCATCCTCATAGAGCGGACGATAACTACGGTCCTCCGAGTCGTTGGGCCTGGCCGGTTCGTCGAGGCTAGCTTTCCTATTTTCTTGCTCCTGCTGTTCGGATGTTACCTCGGCAAGGTCTTCATTGTTTTTGGCATCGTCCGAAGTATTATTTTCTCTGGTGCCAACATTGCTGTCTTTTGAACGACGTGACTTAGAGCGGCGCCGAGGATGACGGCGATTTTGCTGTGTCTCAGGAGGTTTATTCTCGACTAGATTTTCTTTGTCATCGTCGTTGATTGTTTTGGGTGTGTCCACCATGTACACATCGTACGAAGAGGTGGTCGTCCAACGTCCAGTGAATGGCGGACTTTGATTTTGCTCCTTGATAACCGACAAGTATAGGGGATCGCAACAGTTTTTGATAAGTAAGAGTGTCGAACCCAACGAGGAGCTAAAGGTAGAACAAATATTCCCTAAAGTTCTATCGACCACCGATACAACTCTACGCACGCTTAGCGTTTGCTTTACCTAGAACAAGTATAAAATTAGAAGTACTTTGTAGATGTTTTCGAAAGCTTTGCAAGAAAATAAAGAGCGAGTAAATAAAGACTAGGGGCTGTTTAGATAAGGACACAATAAAGTAAATATAGCAAGTGTGGAAAAGTGGTGGTAGGAGTTGCGAAATTGTCCATTAAGCAATTGACTACTCTATAGACCGATAGCAAGTATTATGTGGGAGAGGCCACTGCTAGCATGTCATCCCTGACTTGGAATTCTATGCACTTATGATTGGAACTGTTAGCAAGCATCCGCAACTACTAACGTTCATTAAGGTAAAACCCAACCATGGCATTAAGATATATTGGTCCCCCTTCAATCGCGTATGCATCAATTTCTATGCTAGGTTGAAGCTTTTGTCACTCTTGCCCCCCAATACATAGTCCTATCAACATACAACTAACCCTATGGTGTGATCCACGCGCGCGCTCATATGATGGGCACCAAAGGACAACAACATAATCACAAGCAAAAATAAATCAATCATAGCAATTCATCAACCACTGATAGGACAACAGAAATCTACTCAGACATCATAGGATGGCAACACATCATTGGAAAATAATATGAAGCATAAAGCACCATGTTCAAGTAGAGGGTACAGCGGGTTGCGGGAGAGTGGACCGTTGTAGATAAAGGGGGGAAGTTGATGGAGATGTTGGTGAAGATAGCGGAGGTGTTGGTGAAGATCACGGTGATGATGATGGTGGCCACGGCAGCGTTTCGGCGCCACCGGAAGAGAAGGGGAGAGGGGGCCCTTCGCCTTCTTCTTCCTTGACCTCCTCCCTAGATGGGAGAAGGGTTTGCCCTCTGGTCCTTGGCCTCCATGGCATGGGAGGGGCGAGAGCCCCTCCGAGATTGGATCTGTCTCTCTGTCTCTCTCTATTTCTGCGTTCTGTTCTGTTGCCCTTTCACCGTTTCAGGTATATATGGAGATCTGTAACTCCGATTGGACTGAAACCATCGCCGTGGTTTTTTACATTAAAAATTAGCTTTCTTACGGCCAAAGAAGGGCATCAACCGCCTTACGGGTGGCCCACGAGAGTCAGGGGCGCGCCCAGGGGGGCAGGCGCGCCCCCTGCCTTATGGCCACCTCAGGCACCGTCTCGCGTTGATTTTTCTTCCAGAATTCTCCAAATATTCCAAAAATATTCTCCGTCCGTTTTTATCCCGTTTGGATTCCGTTTGATATGGATATTCTGCGAAACATAAAACATGAAACAACCAAAAGTTTATAAAAAGTTTCCAAAAAGTATATGAAAGTTGTAGAATATTGGCATGGAACAATCAAAAAATATAGATACGACGGAGACGTATCTGCATCCCCGAGCTTAATTCCTGCTCGTCCTCGTGTAGGTAAATGATTAAAAAGATAATTTTTGATGTGGTATGCTACCTAGCATAATCTTGATCATATGTCTAATCATGGCATGAATATTAAGACACGAGTGATTCAAGGCAATAGTATATCCTTTGACATAAAAACAATAATACTTCAAGCATACCAACCAAGCAATTATGTCTTATTGAAATAACATAGCCAAAGAAAGCTCATCCCTACAAAATCATATAGTTTGGATATGCTCCATCTTCACCACACAAAATATCCACATCATGCACAACCCCGATGACAAGCCAAGCAATTGTTTCATACTTTTGACGTTTCTCAAACCTTTTCAACTTTCACGCAATACATGAGCGTGAGCCATGGACATAGCACTATAGGTGGAATAGAATATGATGATGGGGGTTATGTGGAGAAGACAAAAAAGGAGAAAGTCTCACATCGACGCGGCTAATCAATGGGCTATGGAGATGCCCATCAATTGATGTCAATGTGAGGAGTAGGGATTGCCATGCAACGGATGCACTAGAGCTATAAGTGTATGAAAGCTCAGAATGAAACTAAGTGGGTGTGCATCCAACTTCCTTGCTCATGAAGACCTAGGGCATTTGAGGAAGCCCATCGTTGGAATATACAAGCCAAGTTCTATAATGAAAATTCCCACTAGTATATGAAAGTGATAACTCAAGAGACTCTCTATATGAAGAACATGGTGCTACTTTGAAGCACAAGTGTGGTAAAAGGATAGTATCATTGCCCCTTCTCTCTTTTCTCTCATCTTTTTTTTCTCTTTTTTGGGCCTTCTCTTTTTTTGGCCTTTCTCCTTTTTATTTTCTTATTTTTTTTTATTTTTTCTCGTCCGGAGTCTCATCCTGACTTGTGGGGGAATCATAGTCTACATCATCCTTTCCTCACTGGGGCAATGCTCTAATAATGATGATCATCACACTTTTATTTACTTACAACTCAATATTACAACTCGATACTAGAACAAAGATATGACTCTATATGAATGCATCCGGCGGTGTACCAGGATGTGGAATGATCAAGCGTAGCAATGACATCAAAAAACGGACAAGCCATGAAAACATCATGCTAGATATCTTACGATCATGCAAAGCAATATGACAATAAATTCTCAAGTCATGTATATGATGATGATGGAAGTTGCATGGCAATATATCTCGGAATGGCTATGGAAATGCCATGATAGGTAGGTATGGTGGCTGTTTTGAGGAAGATATAAGGAGGTTTATGTGTGATAGAGCATATCGTATCACGAGGTTTGGATGCACCGGCGAAGTTTGCACCAACTCTCGAGGTGAGAAAGGGCAATGCACGGTACCGAAGAGGCTAGCAATGATGGAAGGTGAGAGTGCGTACAATCCATGGACTCAACATTAGTCATAAAGAACTCACATACTTATTGCAAAAATCTATTAGTCATCAAAACAAAGTACTACGCGCATGCTCCTAGGGGGATAGATTGGTAGGGAAATACCATCGCTCGTCCCCGACCGCCACTCATAAGGAAGACAATCAATAAACACCTCATGCTCCAACTTTGTTTCGTAACGGTTCACCATACGTGCATGCTACGGGACTTGCAAACCTCAACACAAGTATTTCTCAATTTCACAATTACTCAACTATCATGACTCTAATATCACCACCTTTATATCGTAAAACTATTGCAAGGAATCAAACACATCAAATTCAGTGATCTACAAGTTTTATGTAGGATTTTATGACTAACCATGTGAATGACCAGTTCCTGTCATCTCTCTAAATAGATATAAGTGAAGCAAGAGAGTTTAATTCTTTATACAAAAGATATGCCCATGCTCTAACAAGTATAAGTGAAGCAAAAGAGCATTCTACAAATGGTGGTTGTCTATTTAAAGAGAAACAGGCAATCCAAGCTTCAAATGATATAAGTGAAGCACATGAAGCATTCTATAAAGCCATACTCAAAAGATATAAGTGAAATGCAATGAGCATTCTATAAATCAACCAAGGACTATCTCATACCAGCATGGTGCATAAAAGAAAAATGAAAATTAAATGCAAAAGACGCTCCAAGATTTGCACATATCACATGAATGAAACGAATCCGAAAACATACCGATATTTGTTGAAGAAAAGAGGGGATGCCTTCCGGGGCATCCCCAAGCTTAGACGCTTGAGTCTCCTTGAATATTTACTTGGGGTTCCTCGGGCATCCCCAAGCTTGAGCTCTTGCTTCTCTTCCTTCTTCTCACATCGAGACCTTCTCGATCATCGAACACTTCATCCACACAAAACTTCAACAGAAAACTCGGTAAAATCCGTTAGTATAATAAAGCAAATCACTACTATAAGTACTGTTGCAAACCAATTCATATTTTGTTTTTGCATTGTGTCTACTGTAATATGACTTTTTCATGGCTTGATCCACTGATATAAATTGACAATTTCATCAAAACAAGCAAACTATGCATCAAAAACAGAATCTGTCAAAAACAGAACAGTCTGTAACAATCTGAACATTCACCATACTTCTGATACTTGAAAAATTCTGCCAAAATTAGGAAAAATAAAAACTTTGTATGGAAAGACAGTGCAGAAGGAATCAGAACCATTTCACGTTCCAGTAAAAAATTAAAAATCACGCACTACAGCCAAAGTTTCTGTAGTGCACCGCACAAACCAACAAGCATTGTAAACATCCTAAAGGCAAACCTTGGCACATTATTTTTATTTCTAAACTTTATAAGAGAACACAACAGAAATAAATGACTCTCTAAAACTTCTGGGTTGTCTCCCTGGCAGCGCTTTCTTTAAAGCCATTAAGCTAGGCATATAGTGCTCAAGTAATGGATACACCCGGATCCCAAGGTATATCAAAGCCAATTTTAATTAGCAATGATTTGTGATTTAGTAGTGAGCACAAAGCAAAATATATTAAGCAACAATGGAGTCTAACTCTCTTCCTATGCATCGGCATGTCATAAAAGAACAATTCATGCACACATAGTAAAGGCCAATGCATAGTATAAACAGTTTCTTGCAATTTTATCGTGTTAGAAACATAGAGAGGTGGAGATATAGTTCCTCTCTCATAATAATTGCAAGTAGGAGCAGCAAGCACATGCATATTATATCTATCAAAATCATCATTTGCAACGGTAAGAGGCAACCCATCAATATAATCCTTAATAAGGGCAAACTTCTCCGATATAGTATAATCGGGAGAATTCAAAAAGATAATAGGACTACCATGTGTGGGTGCAATAGCAACAATTTCATGTTTAACATAAGGAACTATAGCAAGTTCATCTCCATAAGCATAATTCATATTGGCATCTTGGCCACAAGCATAGAAAGCATCATCAAAAAGGGATATTTCAAGAGAATCAACGGGGTCATAATAGTCATCATAGAAATCATCCTTCGGTAAGCACGAAGGGGAATTAAACAATGTATGAGTTGAAGAGTTACTCTCATTAGAAGGTGGGCACGGGTGATCAATCCTCTCTTCCTCCTTTTGTTCTTCGCTCTCCTCCTCATCTTTTTCATCCAATGAGCTCACAGTTTCATCAATTTCTTCTTCCATAGATTCCTGCAAAATATTATTCTCTTCTTAGACAGCGGAGACTTTCTCAATAAGCGCATTAATATAGGAATTATATTCATAATTATCATAGCAATATTTCAATATAGCCAAATTTCCAGGCCTATAAAGATCATCATCAAAAGCTTCATACTTTTCAAACATAGATTCAATTTCATAAGCACCCTTAAAAGTAACAAATTCTTCTATTTGTTCCACATCATAGTAATCATATATACCACTAGCATAAGAAGCTAAGGTTTCATTATAATTAAATTTGCATGAAAAGGGAAGGTGTGGAGCATTCATCCTAGAGCAACAATTATAATCATAATTCAAGCATACTTGCCGAGCATACCACTTCAATATATAAATTTGATCCCATAATAGTTTCCCTTTTTGTGTCAAGCGATAATCCCTAAAGTATTCACGTTAATCCAACGTTACTCCCATTACCAAATTGAATGAGGTTTTCTCAGGATTATCAAAGTGGTACATAATATTTTTCACATATTGAGCATCGAGGGTTTTAGGAGGTTCCTCATCTCCAAGAGTAGCAAGTACACCTAACTTTTTTCGTATTTCATGTTCCGTATCCATAACTAAAGATAGAGAACAACTAAGAACAGCAAAAAAATTACTTAGTGATAAAGCAAACAAGCACACACGAGAATATTCACCCCACGCTATGACTCCCCGGCAACGGCGCCAGAAAAAGGTCTTGATAACCCACAAGTATAGGGGATCGCAACAGTTTTTGATAAGTAAGAGTGTCGAACCCAACGAGGAGCTAAAGGTAGAACAAATATTCCCTAACTTTCTATCAACCACCGATACAACTCTACGCACGCTTAGCGTTCGCTTTACCTAGAACAAGTATAAAACTAGAAGTACTTTGTAGGTGTTTTCGGAAAGGTTTGCAAGAAACTAAAGAGCGAGTAAATAAAGACTAGGGGCTGTTTAGATAAGGACACAATAAAGTAAATATAGCGAGTGTGGAAAAGTGGTGGTAGGAGTTGCGAAATTGTCCATTAAGCAATTGACTACTCTACTAGACCGATAGCAAGTATTATGTGGGAGAGGCCACTGCTAGCATCTCAGCCCTGACTTGGAATTCTATGCACTTATGATTGGAACTATTAGCAAGCATCCGCAACTACTAACGTTCATTAAGGTAAAACCCAACCATAGCATTAAGATATATTGGTCCCCCTTCAATCCCGTATGCATCAATTTCTATGCTAGGTTGAAGCTTCTGTCACTCTTGCCCTCCAATACATAGCCCTATCAACATACAACTACCCCTATGGTGTGATCCACGCACGCGCTCATATGATGGGCACCAAAGGACAGCAACATAACCACAAGCAAATTAAATCAATCATAGAAATTCATCAACCACCGATAGGACAACGAAAATCTACTCAGACATCATAGGATGGCAACACATCATTGGAAAATAATATGAAGCATAAAGCACCATGTTCAAGTAGAGGGTACAGCGGGTTGTGGGAGAGTGGACCGCTGTAGATAGAGGGGGTTAAGTTGATGGAGATGTTGGTGAAGATAGCGGAGGTGTTGGTGAAGATCGCGGTGATGATGATGGTGGCCACGGCAGCGTTTTGGCGCCACCAGAAGAGAAGGGGAGAGGGGGCCCCTTCGTCTTATTCTTCCTTGACCGACTCCCTAGATGGGAGAAGGTTCTCCCCTCTGATCCTTGGCCTCCATGGCATGGGAGGGGCGAGAGCCCCTCCGAGATTGGATTTGTCTCTCTGTCTCTCTCTGTTTCTGCGTTCTGTTATGTTGCCCTTCCATCGTTTTGGGTATATATGGAGATTCGTAACTCTGATTGGACTGAAACCTTCGCCGTGATTTTTTACCAAAAATTAGCTTTCTTGCGGCCAAAGAAGGGCATCAACCGCCTTACGGGTGGCCCACGAGGGTCAGGGGCGCGCCCCCTGCCTCATGGCCACCTCGGGCACCGTCTCGCGTTGATTTTTCTTCCCGAATTCTTCAAATATTCCAAAAATATTCTCCGTCTGTTTTTATCCCGTTTGAATTCCGTTTGATATGGATATTCTACGAAACATAAAACATGCAACAAACAGGAACTGGCACTGGGCACTGGATCAATATGTTAGTCCCAAAAATAGTATAAAAAGTTGCCAAAAAGTACATGAAAGTTGTAGAATATTGCCATGGAACAATAAAAAATTATAGATAAGACGGAGACGTATCACTCCTCATTGGCATTGTCATCCATACTGTTGATGTCTTCGGAGTCGTAATCAAGCGTGTCGGTTAAATCCTCGACTGTGGCTATGAAGTGGGTGGCGGGTGGGAAGCAATATTCTCCTTCATCAGCCCCTAGTTCGAACCGAACATAGTTCGGCTGTGAGTCCCCGCCAAGGACATACTCTTTAATGAGTTTAGCACATCGTCCAAGGGTGAGTGCTGAAAGATGTCTACGGCGCCAAACTCGAAGATCGATTAACGATAAAGTTTGGCCTCCGCGGGCTCACATGGTTTGGAACTTACGCCCAGAGACGAGTCCGGAGTTCCGGTGACACAAATATTGTGTGAGGTTACGTCCATGTGCAGCTCCAACACCGGGGAATCTGTGGCCTCCGCGGTGGGGTTGAGCCTCCAATCCTTGGACGACGCTGTATGCTCCGGATCTAAGGCCGGAGCTGTTACAGGAGCTATCTCCTGGATACGGTTTGACGACAGTTTTAAGTCATGTTCATCAAGGTGTCCAGGAGTGGTTGCCGCGGTCTCGAATCCGGCAAAGATCAAACCTCCACGGACGTTCGCGATATAGTTCAAGCTCCCTAATCTGACCTGATGGCCAGGGGCGTAGCTATCGATCTGCTCCAGATGACCAAACGAGTTGGCCCGCGGTGCGAGTCGCCGAATACGAAGATCTGTCCGAGGAGAAAGGTTTCTCTTTGGACAGCATTGTCGTTGACAATGGAAGGGGCCATCAAACCTTTTGGGGACGACACAGTGGAACTCTCAATGAAAGCACCAATGTCGGTGTTAAAACCGGCGGATCTCGGGTAGGGGGTCCCGAACTATGCATCTAAGGTCGATGGTAACAGGAGACAAGGGACACGATGTTTACCCAGGTTTGGGCCCTCTCTGTGGAGGTAATACCCTACTTCCTGCTTGATTGATCTTGATGAATATGAGTATTACAAGAGTTTATCTACCACGAGATCGTAATGGCTAAACCCTAGAGGTCTAGCTTGTATGACTATGGTAATGAGTATCTCCTTTCCGAACTAAGTCCTCCGGTTTATATAGACACCGGGGAGATCTAGGGTTACACAAGGTCGGTTACAAAGAAAGGAATCTACATATTCACTCGCCAAGCTTGCCTTCCACGCCAAGGAGAGTCTTATCCGGAAACGGGTGCAGTCTTCGGTCTTCGTGTCTTCACAGCCCATCAGTCCGGCCCATGGCTAACAGGTCGGACACCCGAGGACCCCTTAGTCCAGGACTCCCTCAGCGAGTCTGTCGGTCTCATGGTAACCTGGGCTAGTGTTTTCGAGTGCAAATACTTATTGCGTAGGATTTGAGACCACATGCCCTCTGGCTCTGTCACTAACCTATACAACCATTTTCTCATAAGGCATTTATTCTTAATTTCCAAGTTCTCAATACCGAGACCCCCTTGGTCTTTAGGTCGGCAAAGGATATCCCATCGCGCGAGACGGTATTTCCTCTTGGCCTCATCAAACTGCCAGAAGAAACGAGATCTAAAGAAATCAAGTCACCTTCGGACCCCTTTCGGAATTTCAAAAATGAAAGTAGAAACATCGGTATAGTACTGAGTTAATCAGAACTAGCCGACCTCCATATGACATCAGCTTGCCCTTCCAGCAGCTGAGTTTTTTTTCAATTCGTTCTTCAATACATTTCCATTCTGTATTGGATAGCTTACGGTGATGAATCGGGATACCCAAGTAACTGAATAGTAAGGCACCTAATTCGCATCCAAACAATTGTCTGTAAGTGTGTTCCTCGTCTTTGGCCTTCCCAAAATAGAACACCTCTCTCTTATGAAAATTAATTTTTAAGCCAGACAATTGTTCAAATAGACACAAGATAAGTTTCATGTACGTGCCTTAGCCATGTCATGTTCCATGAATAAAATAGTGCCGTCGGCATATTGTAGAATGGACACCCCTCCATCAACTAGATGAGGAACTAGACCCACTACATGGCCATGCTACTTGGCCCTACCAATAATGACGACCAACATATCTGCCACAATATTGAACAATAGAGGTGACATGGAATCCCCTTGTCGCAACCCCTTATGTGTCTGGAAGTAGTGACCGATGTCATCGTTCACCTTAATTCCAACAATACCTTTCTGGACTTGAGTATCCACTTGGTTCCTCCAGGTTTCACTAAAACCCTTCATGCACATTGCCTGCTGAAGAAAATGCCATTTTACTTTATCATAAGCCTTCTCAAAATCCACTTTGAAGATAACCCCGTCCAATTTCTTCGAGTGAATCTAATGAAGCGTTTCATGTAGGACGACCACCCCTTCTAGTATGTGTCGTCCCGGCATGTCGGGGGATATTGGCCTCCACGAGCACCTATGGGGACGGAGCCCCTTGTCGGTTCGGCAGGGGAGAGGATGCACAAAGAGCAAATCGAGGCGACACACACGCACAACGATTTTACCCAGCTTCGGGCCGCATGGATGCGTAAAACCCTACTGCTGCATGTCTGGTTGATTAGAGTTCTTGCTCTGGAGCGCAAGAAGCTACAGTAAGCTGGAGCTGGACGCAGGCGAGGGCCTACTGGGTCCGATCCCCCCCTCTACGTGCGCATGGGCCTCCTTTTATATGCCAAGGGGTTTCCCACAGGGAGCGACGCAGGTGAGGGTAAAAATGGCAAGGAATTGTGTGAATAGTGGCCGCACAGTGCTATCGCACCTAACTCTGACGGCGGGGGACAAGGGCATTAAATGCCCATCTAGATCGCCTGAACAGTGCCGAGGTGGACCGTTAGGAGCGCCTCCGCTCGCCACGGGGGCGACTTTGCCAACGTCGCATGCCACCACGCGTCTCAGGTTGCGCGGCGTCCCGCCACGTGCCTTCCGGGGAAGCCCCGGAGCGACACGTGGGCAGGTGAGCTGGAGCGCGGGCCTGATATGGTGGTTTGCCGCGGCAGGTGGCTTGCCGCGGCAGTTGCCTTGCCGCACCTGGGAGCTTGCCGCTCGCCAGGCCTTGCCAGGGCGCGCGGCGCGCCGCGACGGGCTTCTCTTGGGGTGCCTTGGCTTGGCCGTCCCAGCGAGCTCCTCCCGCCGGGGCCTTGGTGCTTCGGCTTAGTCGTCCCGGCAAGCTCCTCTTGCCGGGGCCTTGTAGCCTTGGCCCGGCAAGCTCCTCTTGTCGGACCTTGCCTTCTCGACCCGGCAAGCTCCTCTTGCCGGGGCTTGGTCTTCTAGGCTCGATCACTTGGCCTTCGTCCGGCCTGGAGCGGGCCGTGGAGACTCTTGTCGCTCCCCTGGCAGGCCTTGCCGCGGGAGGCTACTACTACCCGTGCACAAGTTCGGGGTATTAAGGTACCCCTACTTTAGTACACCGACACGGCATGAACGCTGTCTGACTTGGTTGAACCACTGAGTGAGCAATTTGTGTCAATCTATTGGTTCCAACCTTTGTGAAAATTTTGAAACTCGCGTTCAGCAGGCAAATGGGGCGGAATTGTTCGATCCGAACAGCCTCTATCATACCAAAGTTGAGGTGAAACAACTCCAAATGGCCATCGAAAAAATCGTGAAACATAGGCATAAGATCATCTTTAATAATATGCCGACATTTCTTATAAAATTCAGCTGGAAACCCATCTGGTCCCGGTGCTTTATTCAGCTTCATTTGGGTTATGGCCTGATGAACCTCTTTTTCAGTAAACAGTGCAGAGAGAACATCGTTCTCTGCTGCGTGTAATTGAGGTATATCATGAATCACCGTTTCATCAAGAGACACCGTGGTTGTATTCAGGGGACCAAAAAGTTTTTATAATAATTAGAAATATACGCTTTCAGATTTTCATGTCCCACTATTGTCCCCTCGTCCTGTTCAAGTTGTATGATCTTCTTCTTACTATGTTTACCATTTGCAACCATATGGATGAATTGTGTATTGTCATCCCCTTGGACAACCTTAAGCATTTTCACAGGCAACGCCCACTTGAGCTCCTCCTCTCTCAGGAAAGCACGTAGGCCTTGCTCAGCTTCGGACTTGGTTCGATGCTCATTAACAGAAAGGAGAGTGGTTTCGGCCTTTAAGTCTAATGCCTCAATCAGTTGAGTAAGACGCTCTTTTTCCTGTTTGTAAATCCCACTCTCATTTCTGGCCCAGCCTCTCAGAAACTGTCGGAGATGTCTAATTTTATTTTGCCATCTCTCGACATGTGTCCTACCCGTAACCGTCTTAGCCCATTCGCGTGCAATCATCTCCATAAATCCTTCTCGCTCAAACCAGCTTTGCTCGAAGGAGAAGATGTTCTTATTTGCCACATGGGTAGCCTCACCCAAGTCTAAAAGGAGTAGTGTATGATCCAAGATCGCTCTCTGCATTGCATGAACCGACACCAACGGATATTTTTGTTCCCATTCCACACTAGCAAGTACCCTATCCAGCTTTTCATAAGTCGGAATAGGTAACAAGTTGGCCCATGTAAATTGTCTACCGGTGAGCTCTATTTCTCTCAAATTGAGACTCTCGATAATCATGTTAAACATCATACACCAACGTCCATCAAAATTGTCATTATTCTTTTCTTCTCTCCTCCTAATGATATTAAAATCCCCCCGACTAGTATTGGCAGATTTTCATCTCCACAAATCTGCACCAAATCGGCCAGAAAGTCAGGTTTAAATTCAGGTTGTGTTGCCCCATATACAGCAACTAGCGACCATCGAAACCCATCCAATTTTGATCTTACCCTGAATTTAACCGAGAAGTCTCCCTGAACCACATTAAGCACCTCTAACGTCTCACACCGTACTCCTAGTAAAATCTCGTCGGATCTTCATCTAGGAGGTAAAATGTGCCAGTCAAAATCGATACCACTGGAGAGGGTTTGAAGGAACTGTGATGTGAAATTATCTCGTCCAGTTTCCAAAAGTGCAATAAAGTCTAAGTGTTGTTCTAACGTTGTCTCTGCTAAGAATCTTTGTTTAGCCAAGTCAGCTAGACCTCGCTATTCTAAAAGAGTCCTTTCATAAATCATCATGAAATTTTCTCTTATGCTTAACTCTAGCACTTCTGCGCACTGCCGAAGTAGGATAAATTTTCCGCTTCTAGGGTCGTTTGGGCTTCTCCTCAACAGCCTGCGGGAAATTAGGATTGTCTATGACAGAGACTACACCCTCCATCAAGAGAGGCTCTACCGTATCTGTGGTCTCCAAATCCTCCTCAAACTCAGCCTCGACACGTACTAGGCAACAGATATTACATATATTTGGGAGATCAGCAATTCCTAGATTATTCATGTCATTGTCATTCATAGGTTTGATAGATGCAAGATTAGGAATGATCTCAGAAGCCCTCTCCGCTTCCAAGTCTAGAAGATCATTAACTGATTTGATAACCTCGCTTTCATTTGATCCCAAAGAAATTCCTAAGTCGTTTGCCTTATCAACTATTTCATTCTCAGAGAAGTGTAGAATTGAACAACTTTTAGACGCACCTGTAGTAGCCTCGGCCTGACGAAGCATGGCGGCCCTCTTGGCACGCGCTAGCTGCAGGTCGTCCGCATCCGGCTGTCCCTGGATCCGGTTGCTAACACGCCTGCCAGCCGACACCGGATCCGCTATCCCGCCGAAAGTGATAAGATCCTCCATCGTACTCTCTCGGGGGGTACGGTCTCGACTCCCATGCCCCTCCTTTATCGTAGGTGAAGGAGGGTGCGGCGTAGTCGAGCGGGCCTCGGCCATAGAGGTCAAGGGGGAGGCGGACCGTGGAGACACCTGCTCACTAGTCCCGTTCCCCCTTTCCCCACCAGAACATGTCGTCCCTCGGCCAACCTGCAAGGCGCAATCCTGCGGAGGGGTTACGACACGGACTCCTTCCCACATCTCACCCCCAGCTCGCCACTCTGGATGGTGCGGTCCTGTGTAGGGGTTACAGCACGGGACTCCAACTACCTCTTGAGCACTGCGTTGGTTTTCCCTTGAAGAGGAAAGGGTGATGCAGTAAAGCAGCGTAAGTATTTCCCTCAGTTTTTTGAGAACCAAGGTATCAATCCAGTAGGAGACCACGCACGAGTCCCTCGCACCTACACAAACAAATAAATCCTCGCAACCAACGCGATAAGGGGTTGTCAATCCCTACACAGTCACTTACAAGAGTGAGATCTGATAGATATGATAAGATAATAATTTTGGTATTTTTATGATAAAGATGCAAAGTAAAGAAAGCAAAATAAAAACAGCGCCAGAAGTAGCTTGTTGGCGGGAGATTAAATATGATGGAAAATAGAACCGGGGGGCATAGGTTTCACTAGTGGCTTCTCTCAAGAGCATAATTATTACGGTGGGTGAACAAATTACTGTTGAGCAATTGACAGAATTGAGCATAGTTATGAGAATATCTAGGTATGATCATGTATATAGGCATCACATCCAAGACAAGTAGACCGACTCCTGCCTGCATCTACTACTATTACTCCACACATCGACCGCTATCCAGCATGCATCTAGAGTATTAAGTTCATAAGAACAGAGTAATGCTTTAATCAAGATGACATGATGTAGAGGGATAAACACATGCAATATGATACAAACCCCATCTTGTTATCCTCAATGGCAACAATACCATACGTGCCTTGCTGCCCCTACTATCACTGGGAAAGGACGCCGCAAGATTGAACCCGGCCCAAAGCTAAGCACTTCTCACTGGCGGAGCTCCGGAACAGGCCCCAAGATGGGATCTCATGGGTACAGAAGGTTGTGGTGGTGGAATTAGGTTTTTGGCTCTGTATCTGGTAGTTTGGGGGTACGTAGGTATATATAGGAGGAAGGAGTACGTCGGTGGAGCAACATGGGGCCCACGAGGGTGGAGGGCGCGCCCCCCTACCTCGTGCCTTCCTGGTTGATGTCTTGACGTAGGGTCCAAGTCCTCTGGATCACGTTCGTTCCGAAAATCACGTTCCCGAAGGTTTCATTCCGTTTGGACTCCGTTTGATATTCTTTTTCTGCGAAACTCTGAAACAGGCAAAAAACAACAATTCTGGGCTGGGCCTCCGGTTAATAGGTTAGTCCCAAAAATAATATAAAAGTGTATAATAAAGCCCATTAATGTCCAAAACAGAAAATAATATAGCATGGAACAATCAAAAATTATAGATATGTTGGAGATGTATCAAGCATCCCCAAGCTTAATTCCTACTCGTCCTCGAGTAGGTAAATGATAAAATAGAATTTTTGATGTGGAATTCTACTTGACATAATTTCAATGTAATTCTTCTTAATTGTGGTATGAATATTCAGATCCGAAAGATTCAAGGTAAAAGTTCATATTGACATAAAAGTAATAATACTTCAAGCATACTAACAAAGCAAGTATGTCCTCTCAAAATAACATGGCCAAAGAAAGTTCATCCGTACAAAATCATATAGTTTAGTCATGCTCCATTTTCGCCACACAAGAATGCTCTCATCATGCACAACCCCTATGACAAGCCAAGCAATTGTTTCATACTTTAGTAATCTCAAACTTTGAACCTTCACGCAATACATGAGCGTGAGCCATGGATATAGCACTATGGGTGGAATAGAATATAATGATGGGGGTTATGTGGAGAAGACAAAAAAAGGAGAAAGTCTCACATCAACGCGGCTAATCAATGAGCTATGGAGATGCCCATCGATTGATGTTAATGCAAGGAGTAGGGGTTGCCATGCAACGGATGCACTAGAGCTATAAATGTATGAAAGCTCAAGAAAAGAAACTAAGTGGGTGTGCATCCAACTTGCTTGCTCACGAAGATCTAGGGCATTTGAGGAAGCCCATTGTTGGAATATACAAGCCAAGTTCTATAATGAAAAATTCCCACTAGTATATGAAAGTGACAAAACAAGAGACTCTCTATCATGAAGATTATGGTGCTACTTTGAAGCACAAGTGTGGTAAAAGGATAGTAACATTGTCCCTTCTCTCTTTTTCTCTCATTTTTTTTGGGGCCTTCTTCTCTTTTTTTATGGCCTTTCTCTTCTTTTTTTTATTTTTTCCTCACTTGGGACAATGCTCTAAAAATGACGATCATCACACTTCTATCTATTTACAACTCAGTGATTACAACTCGATACTAGAACATTGTATGACTCTATATGAATACCTCAGGCGGTGTACCAGGATATGCAATGAATCAAGAGTGACATGTATGAAAGAATTATGAATGGTGGCTTTGCCACAAATACTATGTCAACTACATGATCATGCAAAGCAATATGACAATGATGAACGTGTCATAATAAACGGAACGGTGGAAAGTTGCATGGCAATATATCTCGAAATGGCTATGGAAATGCCATAATAGGTAGGTGTGGTGGCTGTTTTGAGGAAGATATAAGGAGGTTTATGTGTGAAAGAGCGTATCATATCACGGGGTTTGGATGCACCGGCGAAGTTTGCACCGAATCTCAATGTGAGAAAGGGCAATGCACGATACCGAAGAGGCTAGTAATGACAGAAGGGTTGTCACGCCCAAGATGCGACCCTATCCTAAAGGAACTCGAAGGTCCCACCAAGGATAGAAGGGCATCTTGAAGACGCTTTTGCAAGGTGGATATCATTACATCAACATTACATAATAGTGGGGATACATCCAATACATACAATGTCACATGAATACAACAATACAACATACAAGATTGACATCCGACTACGGATGGAACATAAACAGAAACTCAAACAATATCCACCCTGCTAGCCCAGGCTGCCGACCAGGAACCTAACCCAAGATTGACGACGAAGAAGAAGAACTCCAACACAAGTAAACATCGCTCTCAAATCATGATCATCGCAAAACCTGTACCTGCAACTGTTGGTGTAGTAATCTGTGAGCCACGAGGACTCAGCAAATCCCATTACCATGGGTATCAAGACTAGCAAAGCTTAATGGGTAAGGAAGGGGTAAAGTGGTGAGGTTGCAGCAGCGACTAAGCAGAGAATGGTGGCTAACTTACGCAAATAAGAGCGAGAAGAGAAGCAAAGCAAGCGGTCGTCAACTAGTAATGATCAAGAAGTGATCCTGAACTCCTACTTACGCCAAACATAACCTAGAAACCGTGTTCTCCTCTCGAACAACCTCGAAAAGAGACACTCACGGTTACGCACACGGTTGGTGTATTTTAGAAGATTTTACTTTAAGTTTACTACAATCGAACATTAACAAAATCCCATCTGCCACATAACCGTGGGCACGGCTTTCGAAAGTTCAAACCCTGCAGGGGTGTCCCAACTTAGCCCATGATAAGCTCTCGCGATCAACGAAGGATATTCCTTCTCCCGGGAAGACCCGATCAGTCTCGGAATCACGTTTACAAGACATTTCGACAATGGTAAAACAAGTCCAGCAAGACCTCCCGGCGTGCCGACACCCTGATAGTAGCTGCGCGTATCTCGTCTCAGGCCACGACCGGATAAGCTAAGCGTACAGGTACCAACATAACCCAAGTTGCCAAGGGACGGTCCCGCACGGTGCTCTAGTTTGGACCAACACTTAGACAAGCATTGGCCCGGGGGTTTAAAATAAAGATGACCCTCGGGATGCGCGACTCCCAAGGGAAAAGGGTAATAGGCTGAGGCAAAAGTAAAACCAATGTTGGGCCTTGCTGGAAGGGCTTTATTCAAAGCGAACTGTCAAGGGGGTCCCATAAATCACCCAACCGCATTAGGGACGCAAAATCTGGGAACATAATACCGATATGACGGAAACTAGGGCGGCAAGAGTGGAACAAAACACCAGGCATAAGGCCGAGCCTTCCACCCTTTACCAAGTATATAGATGCATTAATAAGATAAGAGATATTGTGATATCCCAACATAAACATAAACATAGTCCAACATGGAGCAATCTTCATCTTCACCTGCAACTAGCAACGCTATAAGAGGGGCTGAGCAAAGCGGTAACATAGCCAAACAACGGTTTGCTAGGAAGGGTAACAAAGGTCAGAGGTTCATGGCAATTTGGGAGGCTTGAGCAGCAAGTGGTAGGTAACGCAGCATAGCGATAGAACGGAGCAACTAGCATAGCAATGATAGTAATGAGATCCAAGGTGACGGTCATCTTGCCTGAAATCCCGCAAGGAAGAAGAACGAGTCCATGAAGAAGATGAAGCCACGAAGACGAACCAAGCGTAGATGAACGAATCCTCACGATCGCAACGAAACGGGAACTAGCGAGAAGAAGCACACAACACGGTAAACACACCACACATGAACAAGGCAAGTCCTCATATGCAAATTTAGAAATTGGTCCAGATCTGAATAAACATTATGATCAAGTTGTTAAACAGCAAGTTAAGATGCACCACGATGATCTACACGAAATTCTAGTCAAGTTACATATAAAGTTTATTAGATTCGGAGCTACGGCCTAGAAGATATGAGCAAAACAAGTTAATCATGGCATTGATGCAAAATGCATTCAAACATCAAGCAAACACCTCAAAACAAGGATGCAACATGATAATATGAGACTACATGCAAAACTAAGCAAGTTTCATATAGAGCACAATCAAAACGGAGCAACGGTTCAACACATACGCTCTATACAAGTTCGAAGGACAAGCTGTCCCAAACAGCAACTAGGCATATTGCAGACATCAAAACAATAAGCTACAGCACCTTAACATGAAAACAAAAGGCATGGACACGATGTACAGGTAAAGCATGACAAAACATGAACAGTGAGCTATCTCCAGAAACTACTATAACATGCTCAAAAGGACATGGCAAGATTGCAAATAATAACAGGTTCACAAACTTAGTGGAATTCACAGGACATGGCAGAAATAACATCAGGTTACAATGTTTAGAGCAATCAAACAACATGTTACAGCAAGCTATCATGTCAAACTAGAGCATGGTATGAATCTACTCAAAGCATATAACAAGAGTCACTTTCTGACCATGAGCCAAAAGGGATCAGAAGATATGATGGCACCCATGTAAACATAGCAAGTTTCGTTACAGATTTGAGACTCAGCAGAAAACTGGACATGGCAACAACAGCATCATGAAGGCATCTTCGCGAGATCGATGCACTCACTACGAGGCATTGCATGACAAACCAAGCATACTCCCAGCAATTAGACATGGCATAGAAGGTATACATGGCAAGAAAAATAACATAGCATGCACGGATCAACAACAACAAGCTAGGCAAAATTGCTAAACATGTTCACAATCTGCCAGGAACATTTTATAGCAAAAGTAGAGCAAGAGTAAGACATGTTAGAGCACTCTATAAATGCAACCAGGAGCATGGATGGATATAGCATAACCATATGAACAAAACACCCTTACTGAACATACTCAAAAGAGGCATGGATCTCACTGTAGCAACATGAATACATGGCATAAAAATAACAGCAGACAAAGACGGTGAAAATCCTGAGATCCTGAAATCAGCAACATCACGGAGGCTACTTTGCAAGCTTGTAACAAATAACACATGGCATATCATGAAGAGTGAATTGCACCACAGCAAAGAGGATATGGCATGGTTCAAAACACAAATAGACTTCATGCTCAAAAGAAAATCACACAAAAAGATGCAAAAATAACAAATGAGCATGTTCTGATAAACTACAGCAGACAACATTATATAGCACTCTTGCAACAGCATTTAGGGCATCAATATGGACTCAAATGAACATGACCCAATGAAACAAGATTAAAAGCATATCATGATGAACATTTATATATATCATACATGCAAAACTAAGCTACGGATGAAGAGATATGGCATGATAAATAGGGCAATATAATGCAAAAGTCCTGGGACTTGGAGAAAATTCAACCTCTCAGAAACTGGACAGAGGGGAACGGGGACGAGGAGATCCGGACTCGGGCGGGGCGCTTGGTTCGCCGGGCCGGTGGATCTCATCCACCCGATGGGATCCGGCGCGGGACGAGCTCCGGCGAGCGGCGCGGCGGCCGGAGGCGACGACGGCGGAGGAGCGGGGCGAGATGCGCCGGCAGAGGGCGGCGGGCGGCGCGGCGGAGCTCGCCGGGGAGCGCGGTGGCGCCGGCGAGAAGGGAGACGGGCGGCGCAGTGGAGGTCACCGGCAGGCGGCGGCGCAAGGGAAGGCGCGACGAGAGCGAGGCGGCGCGGGGACGGCGGAGGGCGGCACCGGCGGGAGGAGCCGCGGGCTCCGGTGATGACGGCGGTCACAGGCGGGCGGCCAGGCGGCGGCGCAAGGACGCGCAGGCAGGCGACGCGCGGGGGCACGGCTCGGCCCAGATGCGGGCGCGGGCGGGCCGGCCGTGGGCCCGTAGGGCCGCGGCGGCGCAGGGAGGAGAGAGGGGCGCGACGCTGGTGACGTGGAGGGCGCCGGTTGGCTGCGGCAGCGGGGAAGGTGACGTGGCGACTTCGGATTGGCCGGAGCGAGGTGGCGGGCGGACATGTCCGGCGGCGGAGGAAGAAACGTCCGGCGGCGCGAGGGGAGTGGTGCTAGGGTTTGATCTGCGCGAGAAATTCAGAGGGAGGCACATATTTGTAGGTAGAGGGAGCTAGGAGGCTACAAATGGAGTGCGGTTTTCGACCACACGATCGTGATCGAACGCCAAGAGGATGGAGGTGACTTAGATGGGTTATTTGGCTGTTTTGGAGGGTGCTGGGCTGCAACACAAAGAGGCCTTTGCGGCTACCCGGTTAACCGTTGGAGTATCAAACGGACTCCAAATGGCACGAAACTTGACAGGCGGTCTACCGGTGGTGTACCAAGGCCTCTTGACAAACCTCGGTCCATTCCGAGAAAGTTTGACACCCACTCACGAAAAGAGGTAAAAGGGGGCGCCGGAGGACATAGGAGTGTCAGATTGCAAAACGGACAACGGGGAAAATGCTCGGATGCATGAGGCGAACACGTATGCAGAATGAGATGCACATGATGACATGATATGAAATGCAGATGATGACATGGCGAAGTGCAACACGCAAGCACATGACATGGCAAAGATGGCGAATTACTGGCGGACACCTAGCGCATCGGATCCGAGGCGTTACAAGGTAAGAGTGCGTATAATCCATGGACTCAACATTAGTCATAAAGAACTCACATACTTATTGCAAAAATCTACAACTCATCAAAAACCAAGCACTACGCGCATGCTTCTAGGGGGATAGATTGGTAGGAAAAGACCATCGCTCGTCCCCGACCGCCATTCATAAGGAGGACAATCAAAGAACACCTCATGTTTCAAATTCACAACTACTCAACTAGCACAACTTTAATATCACTACCTCCATATCTCAAAACAATCACCAAGCATCAAACTTCTCTTAGTATTCAACACACTCATAAGAAAGTTTTTACTAGTCTTGAATACCTAGCATATTAGGATTAAGCAAATTACCATGCTGTTTAAGACTCTCAAAATAATATAAGTGAAGCATGAGAGAATAATAGTTTCTATAAACCAGTCCACCACCGTGCTCTAAAAGATATAAGTGAAGCACTAGAGCAAAAACTATATAGCTCAAAAGATAAAGTGAAGCACATAGAGTATTCTAATCAATTTCGAATCATGTATGTATCTCATCAAAAGGTGTGTACAGCAAAGATGATTGTGGAAAACTAACAAACAAAGACTCAAATAATACAAGACGCTCCAAGCAAAACACATATCATGTGGTAAATAAAAATATAGCTCCAAGTAAGTTACCGATGGAAGTAGACGAAAGAGGGGATGCCTTCCGGGGCATCCCCAAGCTTTGTTCTTTTGGTGTCCTTAGATTATCTTAGGGTGCCTTGGGCATCCCCAATCTTAGGCTCTTGCCACTCCTTGTTCCATAATCCATCAAATCTTTTACCCAAAACTTGAAAACTTCACAACACAAAACTTAACAGAAAATCTCGTGAGCTCCTTTAGCAAAAGAAAACAAAACACCACTTCAAGGTACTATAATGAACTCATTCTTTATTTATATTGGTGTTAAACCTACTGTATTACAACTTCTCTATGGTTCATAAACTATTTTACTAGCCATAGATTCATCAAAATAAGCAAACAACACACGAAAAACAGAATCTGTCAAAAACAGAACAGTCCGTAGTAATCTGTAAGTAACGCAAACTTATGGAACTCCAAAAATTCAGCAGAAATAGGACGACCTAGAAAATTTGTTTATTGATCAGCAGAAATTGGAATCAATATTTTATCACGTTCTCGTGATTTTTAACAATTATTTTCGTGAACAGAAAGTTTCTGCAATTTTCAGCAAGATCAAATCACTATCATCCAAGAAGATCCTATAGGTTTAACTTGGTACAAACACTAATTAAAACATAAAAAGAAATCTAACCAGCGGCTAGATCAAAGATTTATTCATAAAAAGAAGCAAAAAACAAAAAAACTAAAAATAAAATTGGGTTGCCTCCCAACAAGCACTATCGTTTAACGCCCCTAGCTAGCCATAATAGCAAGGATAGATTTAGGTATTATCATCTTTGGTAGGCAATCCATAAGTGGCTCTCATAATAGATTCATAAGGTAATTTTATTTTCTTTCTAGGAAAATATTCCATGCCTTTTTAACGGAAATTGGAATCTAATATTTCCTTCCTTCATATCAATAATTGCACCAATCGTTCTAAGAAAAGGTCTACCAAGAATAATACGACATGAAGGATTGCAATCTATGTCAAGAAGAATAAAATCTACGGGCACATAATTCCTATTTGCAACAATAAGAACATCATTAATTCTTCCCATAGGTTTCTTAATAGTGGAATCCGCAAGGTGCAAGTTTAAAGAGCAATCATCATAATCACGGAAACCTAGCAAATCGCACAAAGTCTTTGGAATCGTGGAAACACAAGCACCCAAATCACACAAAGCGTAGCATTCATGATCTTTAATTTTAATTTTAATAGTAGGTTCTCACTCATCATATTGGTGCTTTCATTGAGAGTTCCTCTATGTCGTCATCGTTAGGCTTGATGGCCCCTTCGCTAATCGATAGCGATATAGTCCAGGGTGAGACTTTTCTCCCCGGACAGATCTTTGTATTCGGCGGCTTCGCACTACGGGCCAACTCGCTTGGCCATCTGGAGCAGATCGAGAGTTACGCCCCTGGCCACCAGGTCAGGTTTGGAAGCTTAAACCACATGGCCGACATCCGTGGAGACTTGATCTTCGACGGATTCAAGCCCTTGCCGAGTGCGTCGCACGGTCACGATGAGCATGATTTAGCTCTACCATCGGACAGTGTTCGGGAAACCGCAGCGGCAACCGCTCCGACCCTCAATTCGGAGCCAATTGCGCCATCCATGGACGGGTGGATAGACCCCGCCATGGAGGCCGCATTCTCAGCGGCGATCGAGCCGATTATCGACCTTACCCTTCACGAGAGCCGTGACGCCAAACTGCCGGATTCTTCCCCGGCCACGGACTCCGAACCGCCTGCGCCCGTGCCTATCGAATCCGACTGGGCGCCGATCATGGAATTCACCTCCGCGGATATCTTTCAGCACTCGCCCTTCGGCGACATACTGAACTCATTAAGGTCTCTCTCCTTGTCAGGAGAGTCCTGGCCGAACTATGTTCGGCAGGATTGGGATGCGGATGACGAAGAAATTCTCCGCCCACCCACCACCCACTTAGTAGCCACTGTCGACGATTTGACCGACATGCTCGACTTCGACTCTGAAGACATCGACGGTATGGACGACGATGCAGGAGACGAACACGAACCACTTCCCACAGGGCACTGGACAGCCACTTCATCATATGATGTATACATGGTGGACACACCCAAAGAAAACGACGACGAGGAACGGAAGGACGCAGCAAAGGATTGTTCCCTCGAGAAGCAGTCAAAACGGCGGCGTAGGCGCCGCTCCAAATCCCGCCTCGGCAAAAACAGCGATCATATAGACCGAGCGATAGAGCAGTGTGAGCCAGCGGACGACGAACACGGCATGGAACTGCCGTCCGACCACGGAAACACGGAGAATCAAACCAAACAACCCGTCCCCGGCGAAGATACCAGTCCGAATGATATCACACCGGACAAGCACCTGGAGCAACAGAATCTCCATCAAAGTCTTGCCACCACTGTGCGAAGTGTGAAAAAGCAGAAGCGAAAGCTCAAGGTTGCGCAGGATACACTCAGAATTAGATGGAGTAAAATACTCAACACCGCAGAAAAGTACGGCGGCAGTCGCCACACAAAGAGCTACCCGAAGCGAAAGCTACTACCTGAATTCGATGATTTGGCCTTAGAGCCCCCGCAATCAAAAAACAAAACAGCCATCCGGTCGGATAGACGACCTCGTGGCCAACATAGAGCGGCAAACGACTACGCACACAAGCCAGTACGTGATCCACGTGATGAATCGCATCAAAAGGACGGCGCAACCAGATCCATCTACGGGCCAAGAAAGCGCACTCCAGCATGCAATGCAACACAACAAAAATCCGAACACCACGGTACACCCAAATACAGGGGTGCCGCACACCCCCTGTGTTTCACCGATGAGGTGCTGGACCATGAATTTCCAGAGGGATTCAAACCCGTAAACATAGAGGCATACGACGGAACGACAGACCCTGGGGTCTGGATTGAGGACTACATCCTCCATATCCACATGGCTCGAGGAGACGATCTACATGCCATCAAGTACTTACACCTCGAGCTCAAAGGGCCAGCTCGGCACTGGCTTAAAAGCCTCCCCGAAAACACCATTGGAAGTTGGGAAGAGCTTGAGGACGCTTTTCGGGCAAATTTTCAAGGGACCTATGTCCGACCACCGGATGCAGACGATTTAAGTCATATAACTCAACAGCCCGGAGAGTCAGCCTGAAAGCTTTGGAACAGGTTTCTCAATAAAAAAACCAAATAGTCGACTGTCCGGACGCCGAAGCCTTAGCGGCTTTCAAGCACAGCATCCGAGACGAATGGCTTGCCAGACACCTCGGCCAAGAAAAGCCGAGAACAATGGCAGCATTAGCAAGCCTCATGACCCGCTTTTGCGCGGGCAAGGACAGCTGGTTAGCCCGATGTAGCACCAGCCACCCAAGTACATCCGAAGTTAGGGACGGAAACGGGAAGCCACGACGCAGCAAAAACAAGCACCGGAATAAAGAAGACAGCCCGAAGAGTACGGCGGTAAACGCCGGATTCAGAAGCTCTTGGCCAGGTCAGCAAAAGCTGCCCTCCAAAGGCAACAGAGACGAACTGTCCAGCCTAAACAAGATTCTGGACAAACTATGTCAGATCCACAGCACCCCCGATAAACCTGCAAATCATACCCATAGAGAATGTTGGGTCTTCAAGCAGTCCGGCAAGCTCAACGCCGAACACAAGGGGCAGGATACACCAAGTGAAGACGAGGACGAGCCTCGCCAGCAAAGCATTGGGGAACAGAAGAAATTCCCACCAGAAGTCAAAACAGTAAACGTGTTACACGTGACGAAGGGGAGAAACAAAGCGGCACTCCTAGAGACACATGCCCCAGGGCCTATCACCGCGGAGTTCCTCCACTGGTCGTCCCAACCGATCACCTTTGACCATCGGGATTACTCGGCAAGTATCCGGCATGCAGGATGGGCTGCCTTGGTATTAGACCCGATAATTGACGAATACCACTTCACACGAGTCTTGATGGACGACGGCAGTAGTTTAAACCTGATATATCAGGACACAGTCGGCAAAATGGGGATAGACCCAACAAAAATCAGCCATAGCAATACTACCTTTAAAGGAGTAATGCCAGGCCCAAAAGCCCATTGCACGGGCTCCCTGCTACTAGAGGTTATATTCGGCTTTCCCGATAACTTCCGCAGCGAAAAGTTAACCTTCCACATCGCTCCGTTCCAAAGTGGTTATCAAGCACTACTCGGACGCGAAGCTTTCGCTCGCTTTAACGCAATACCGCATTACGCTTCTCTCATGCTTAAGATGCCCGATCCATGTGGCATCATTACATTAAATGGAAATATTGAGCGCTCCTTGCGTGCGGAAGACCATGCGGCTGCCTTGGCAGCCGCACACTAGACGGCCTCACCAACTAGAGCATCTGACAGGTCGTTAAGACCACGGACACGGTTAGACGAGTCTGGTGTAGCTATATATAATTGATACAGGTTTGATGGCTATACCCCTATAACAATACAAGGGGCTCAACGCGTGTAAACAAGTGACAATTAGACTCAACTTTACTCATCTTGAACTATACATGGTTTATTTAGTATAACCTACCTTTTGCACGACAACTTTTCAACTAAGTTCCTCTCTTTTACAGATGACCATCGTGCTACACCCGTCCAGGATACGGCACAACAGAGACATAGGCGCAGACGTGCAACAGGGACCCGTTCCAAGGATTCTTTTTAGATTAAGACCCTGCGTAAACCTTTTTTACTGTCTCTTGTTGATACACATCCCCTGGATTCTCAGTACAACCGAGAAGGATGCTGACGTATTGGCATGTGGCCACGTAAGAATATTGCACGTACCTGGACACCAGGGCTTATTACAAAGGGCACTGTTTAGCCCAGTTTACATCATAAAGACCGAATACCTTAGGGAGTGTTCGGCGTCGCGAGTTCGGCCTTATATGCATCAGCTCCGAATCTTGTCTTTGGTCAAATGTTGGGTTTGCCTGGCTCCTGTGTTTTGCTGCCTTATGTTCCGCTCTATCGGCTAAGGCGGCACCAGGAGAACTACTGTGATTGTGCCCTGGTTCATCCGGACGAGCACCTCAGTAGAGAAAGCCAACAACTAACCGTCGTGATATAGCGTGAGACTGGTCAACCACTCGATGACCTGGCGGAATCTTTGGGATTCCTCTGCATTAATAAAGGGCCGTTTCCCGGCCAGGCATGTACGCGCCCCGAATTCGGATGAGCGCGGAGCCACCAGGGGCTATATAGTAGCCCCACTGTCAAACTCCTCTGGCTAAGTGAAAGTGTTAAAGCATTATAGTCCGATTGCCTAGTTTGCTGCGCTATCACCTCCTTAATGGACCAAGATGTTGGATCAAGTGTGAACATGCGTCTTCTGCGAGCACCCCCGCATTACATGCGTGGGGGCTGAAGCCGACGACCACCATCTTTCAGGTTATATACATATATACATAAACGGCCGCACAGGAGGTATTATCATTATTTTAGGCACAAGTATAAAATAGCCTTTACAATTCAGTAAAACATTGTTTTTCAATGGGAATACATGTCATTAGAACATAATATTCTTCGAGCACTGCGCTTCTATTGAACGAGTGCCCTCAAGAACTTCTCAAAAGTAGTGCTCGGCAGGTACTCGGCTCTCATCCGAATCTTGGGCTACAATGGCGGTGGCGTCCATCTCCGCCCAGTATGTCTTCGCACGGGCAAGGGCCATCCGCGCACCCTCTATGCACGCCGACCTCTTCATCGCATTGATGTGCGGCACTGTACCAAGGAACTGTTGCACCAAACTAAAATAATTGTTCGGCTTTGGCCTTTCCGGTCACAGATGATCCACAACAGACCTCATGGCGAGTCCGGACAATCTATTCAGCTCGGCCCATTTGGCCAACCGATCAGTCAATGGAAGCGGATGCTCTGGAACGTTAAATTATGACCAGAACAGCTTTTCCACTGCGCGATCTTTTTGATCTCGGAAGTATTCGGCCGCATCGGCAGCACTCGCTGCTAAGTCCAGGTATGCGTCCGCAAAACTCCACAGCCGGTCCAAAGGGGCGTACCTAGGATCTCCGAACTTCATCCGTAGCATAAAGGGCTTCCCAGCCATGATATCCCCGGCTTGACGCAACTCCTCCTTCATCGCTCTCATTGCAGAGCGGGTGTCTTTGGTCGCCATCGTGGCCTTCTCCAAGTCTGTCCTCTTCGCTTGATCTTCCTTTTCAAGAAGCTCGTAACGGTCAGCGGCGTTCTTCAATTCCACAGCCATCCTGGCTATTTCCTTCTTGCTATGGCAGTGAGCAGCCTGTTTGGCTTTCAGCTCCTTTATTGCCTTTAGGGCAGCCGGATCGCTTTTCCTGGCTTGTTCTTTGGCTCGGGCAAGTTCCGCCCGAAGGTTCTCCACGGCCGCAGCTCCATCTGCATTCACACACATGTTATAGATACTGGCATCATGCTCCTCTTCCCATGTGTCACCGGAGGAATCACATACCCTGTGCCTCGTCAAGCCGCTTGTTGACAAGTACGACATCGGCGTCTGCCACGTCAAGCTGCCGCTTTAGCTCGGCAAACTCATCAGTCCAGCTGGCCACCGGACCCTCTGCCACCTGCATATTAAGGCGGCACGATCATTCCTGGGACTATGATCCTCTGTGTGCTGTCGTCTTCGACAGCACCCAGAGTCTCAGGGGCTACTATCTACACAGGGCACATCTAAAAATGTGCGGTGCTGTAAAAAATGTACATCATTTCGCGTAAATCAACACCCGTCAGTAGACTCATAAAGGCTTCATGCAACCCGCTTTCAGTGGACGAAATCCTTTCAATCACCTTACCCATCAATGTGTGGTGCTCTTCTGAGATAGCCGCTTGCTCTAGTAGATCCCTTAGTATGTCCGACCGCACACCAGACGGTGTCGGACTCTTTCGATTACTCTCTTCAAGAGCCGGATACTAAGGACTTCGGGTGGCCATAGGATTACCTTCTGGCTTTGCCGGATCAGGAGAAACCCTCCGCGACGACACCTCGGGGTTGCCCGCCTCATGAGGCGGTATGGCAGGGGGAGGCGTTTCGCTCTCCATCATCTCTGGAAGAAGATCCCCTGAAGACGAGCTCTGCTGAGAAGGGCTAAGATCCGAACTGCAAGACAAATGCTTCGGTTATTTTCCTCAGAAGTAAAGCGAGATATTTTCATTATTAAGTACCATTTTTATTACAGCTCGGTGGAGGGCTGATCCCCTTGAGGGCATAGTGCGGCCAGGGTATCCCCCGGGGCAGGACCCTCCGGCGAAGATTTCTTCCCCCGTTTGGAGACCATTGTCTCCGGGTCCTCAGAGGCGGTCCTGTTCCTTCCCTGGGGAGAGGAAGTTTCAGTTCCTCCTCCCCGGTTAACCTCCTCCGTTGAAGCGCTAGCCTCCTTGTTCCCCCCTTTATCTTCTCCTGAGGGCGCTTGATAAGGCGCGATCTCCAGCATCCTAGTTAACACGGGATTTGGTGAGGTCTCAGGGAGGGGGGGCGGACACCTGATCAACTTCGCCTTCGCTATCCAATCCTGGTCAAAGAGCGGCTTTTTTAGGGCAACGTTGCGATAAATAAACGGACAGTGTGTTCGGATGCGAGGCTACTTACTTGGGTATCCGGGCGATTGCAGCTCAGACCTGCATCCTCAGTGGTGTCCGGACACATTATTTGTGGTCCGAAGAACAATTTATACATCTCCTCAGGCGTCCTGCCAAGGAAGTGTTGAATAGCTCGTGGTCCCTCCGGGTTGAACTCCCACATGTGAAGCGGACGACGTTTGCAGGGCAGAACTCGGCGAATTAACATGACTTGCATTACCATGACCAGACTGATATCTCTCTCAAGGAGATCTCGGATGCGGCTCTGCAATGTGGGCACATCCTTTACTGGACCCCAGTCTAGCCCCTTGTTGACCCATGACGTTAGTCGTGGCGGGGAACCCAAGCGAAAGACAGGTGGAGCCACCCACTTGGTACCCCTGGGAGCTGTGATATAAAATCACTCTTGTTGCCATAAGCTGTACACCTCCTGGAAAGAGCCCTCGGTCCATGGGGCATCGGCGTTTTTGCTTATTACGGCGCCTCCGCACTCTGCGTGCCGCCCCTCGATCATCTTCGGCTCCACTTTGAAGGTCTTGAGCCACAGTCCGAAGTGAGGGGTAATACGGAGGAAAGCTTCGCACACAACAATAAACGATGAGATGTGGAGGATAGACTCCGGAGCTAAATCGTGGAAGTCCAGCCCATAATAGAACATAAGCCCCCTCACGAAGGGATCTGGCGTGAAGCCTAGCCCTCAGAGGAAGTGAGATACGAACAGGACGCTCTCACCGGGCTTGGGAGTGGGAATAACCTACTGAGGGAGTCCTGGATTAGGGGGTGTTCAGATAGCCGGACAAAACCTTCGCCGGACTCCAGGACCGTGAAGATACAAGATTGAAGACTTCGTCCCGTGTCCGGAAGGATCTTTCCTTGGCGTGGAAGGCAAGCTAGCCGCGCGGATATTCAAGATCTCCTACCATTGTAACCGACTCTGTGTAACCCTAACACTATCCAGTGTCTATATAAACCGGAGGGTTGTAGTCCGTAGGACAACCATCATCATACACAATCATACCATAAGCTAGCTTCTAGGGTTTAGCCTCCTTGATCTCGTGGTAGATCTACTCTTGTACTACCCATATCATCAATATTAATCTGGCAGGAGTAGGGTTTTACCTCCATCGAGAGGGCCCGAACCTGGGTAAAATAAAGTGTCCCTTGTCTCATGTTACCATCCGACCTTGACGCACAGTTCGGGACCCCCTACCCGAGATCCGCCGGTTTTGACACCGACATTGGTGCTTTCATTGAGAGTTCCTCTGTGTAGTCGCTTTTAGGCCCGATGGCTCCTTCGATCATCAACAACGATGAGGTCCAGGGTGAGACTTTCCTCCCCGGACAAATCTTTGTCTTCGGCGGCTTCGCTCTGCGGGCCAACTCGCTTGGTCGTCTGGAGCAGATCGAAAGCTACGCCTCTGGCCATCAAGTCAGGTTTGGAAGCTTAAACTACACGGCAGATATCCGCGGAGACTTGATCTTCGACGGGTTCGAGCCACAGCCAAGCGCGCCGCACTACCTCGAGGGGCATGATATAGCTCCGCCTCCGAATAGTGCCCTGGAGGCCGCACACGCACCGGCCCCGATCCTCGACTCAGAGCCCGCTGCATTCTTTGAGGATGAACGGTTGGACGTCACCTCGGGGGCTGCGATCTTGAAGGCGATCGAGACGAACGCCAGCCCCGCACTCCGCACGGCCCATGACTCCAAGGAGTCGGATTCTTCTCCGAACTCCGGGCCTCCCGTGCCCCTGCCGATCGAATCCGATTGGGCGCCTATAATGGAGTTCACCGCCGCGGACATTTTTCAGCACTCACCTTTCAGTGATATCCTGAATTCTCTCAAGTCTCTCTCTCTCTATCAGGAGAGCCCAGGTCGGACTATGGTCTGCGAGGTTGGGATTCGAACGACGAAGAAATTCAAAGCCCACCCACCACCCACTTAATAGCCACTGTCGATGATTTAACCGACATACTTGACTTCGGCTCTGAAGACTTCGACGGTATGAACGACGAAGGAGGAGACGAACAAGAACCAACACCTGTAGGGCGCTGGACCGCCACCTCGTCATATGACATATATATGGTGGACGCTCCAAAGGATGGAGATGGCGATGGAACAGCGGAGGATGACACCTCGAAAAAACAGCCAAAACTCCGGCGTCAACGGCGCCGCTCCAAATCCCGCCATAGCAGAAATGATGATTCCGGCACGGGAGATAATACTACCCCGGATAGCGCCGAAGAACACCAAATCCAGCAAGATTCGGCGCAGGAAGATGGAGAAGCCAGCCCTCATGAGAGAGCGGCAGAGCGAGAGGTTGAGGATGATAACTACATGCCTCCCTCCGAAGACGAGGCAAGCCTCGACGACGACGAATTCATCGTACCATCAGACCCCGCCGAACAAGAGCGTTTCAAACGCAGGCTTCTAGCCACGGCGAATAGCCTAAAGAAAAAGTAGCAACAGCTTAGAGCTGATCAAGATTTGCTAGCTGACAGATGGACTGAAGTCCTTGCGGCCGAAGAGTATGAACTCGAGCGCCCCTCCAAAAATTATCCTAAGCGCAGGCCGCTACCCCAATCAGAGGGGGAAGCACCTACATTACCAATGCATGACATGGCAGACCGGCCACTTCGTGGCCGCGACAGAGAGGCCTGTCGAACCTCTAAACAAGCCATGCCCCGGTGCCGCTCAACTAAGGCACGGGAAAATGAGCCAGACCTGCGAGACGTACTGGAGGATAAAGCAAGGCAAACAAGATCGATCTATGGATTGCGCAGACGCCCGACGACACGTGATGATGATCTTCACTCCAGACACAATAAATCCGGCCGGGCCGAACACAACAGGCATAGCTCTTCCGAGTTGCGTCGTGACATAGCCCAGTACAGGGGCGCCGCACACCCACTATGCTTCACAGATGAAGTAATGGATCATAAAATCCCAGAGGTATTCAAACCCGTCAACATCGAGTCGTATGATGGTACGACAGATCCGGCAGTATGGATTGAGGATTATCTCCTTCACATCCACATGGCACGTGGCGACGATCTACACGCCATCAAATATCTCCCCCTCAAGCTCAAAGGACCAGCCCGGCACTGGCTTAACAGCCTACCAGCGGACTCAATCGGTTCTTGGGAGGACCTGGAAGCCGCATTCCTCGACAACTTCCAGGGGACCTATGTGCGGCCACCGGACGCCGACGACCTAAGCCACATAATTCAGTAGCCAGTAGAATCGGCCAGGCAATTCTGGACACGGTTCCTAACAAAGATAAATCAGATAGTCGATTGTCCGGACGCAGAGGCCCTAGTAGCCTTCAAACATAACATCCGCGACGAGTGGCTTGCCCGGCACCTGGGACAGGAAAAGCCGAAATCTATGGCAGCCCTCACGACACTCATGACCCGCTTTTGCGCGGGCGAAGATAGCTGGCTAGCTCGCAGCAACAACTTATCAAAGAACCCTGGTAATTCGGATACCAAGGACAAAAGTGGCAGGACACGTCGAAACAAGCAAAAGCGCCGCGTTAGCAGCGACAACAATGAGGATACGACAGTAAACGCCGGATTCAGAGGCTATAAATCCGGTCAGCGGAAGAAGCCATTTAAAAAGAATACCCAGGGCCCGTCCAGTTTGGACCGGATACTCGACCGCTCGTGCCAGATTCATGGCACCCCCGAAAGGCCAGCCAATCACACCAATAGGGATTGTTGGGTGTTCAAGCAGGCAGGCAAGTTAAGAGCCAAACACAAAGACAAGGGGCTGCATAGCGACGACGAGGAGGAGCCCAGGCCGCCGAACAATAATGGACAGAAGGGGTTTCCCCCACAAGTGCGGACGGCAAACATGATATACGCGACCCACATTCCCAAGAGGGAGCGGAAGCGTACGCTACGGGACGTATACGCGATGGAGCCAGTCGCCCCAAAGTTCAACCCATGGTCCTCCTGCCCGATCACTTTTGATCGAAGGGACCACCCCACTAGCATCCGTCACGGTGGTTTTGCCGCATTGGTTCTTGACCCAATCATTGACGGATTTCATCTCACAAGAGTCCTCATGGATGGCGGCAGTAGCCTGAACCTGCTTTACCAGGATACAGTGCGGAAAATGGGCATAGATCCATCAAGGATCAAGCCCACAAGGACGACCTTTAAAGGCGTCATACCAGGTGTAGAGGCCAATTGCACAGGCTCTGTAACACTTGATGTGGTCTTCGGATCTCCGGATAACTTCCGAAGCGAAAAGTTAATCTTCGATATAGTCCCGTTCCGCAGTGGCTATCACGCCCTGCTCGGACGAACCGCATTCGCTAAATTCAATGCGGTGCCGCACTACGCATATCTCAAGCTCAAGATGCCAGGCCCTCGAGGAGTAATTACGGTCAACGGAAACACTGAACGCTCCCTCCGTACGGAGGAGCACACGGCGGCCCTCGCAGCGGAAGTACAAAGTAGCCTTTCAAGGACACTCTCCAGTCCGGCCGTTAAAAAGCCGGACAATGCAAAGCGCGCCCGGAGTAACCTGCAACAAGACCGCCTGGCACATTCGGAGCAAGCGTAGCAATACGGCCCCAACCCCAGCCATCGCAACATAGCGGGGCTAGTACCTCAAGTACACAATTACGCCCTTGAAATTCCATGGGCACAGGGGGAGGGGCACATTAACGGCATGCTTACAATACGGCGTCAAACATACTAGGGGCTGCCGGATTTTTTTTACTTTCAGGACTCCACACTCTGGATAACCTGTTCGGCTTTGCTGCCGCATAGACGATGCAAGACCCAGGGAAGCAGACAAAGCTACGCCGCATTATGGAACTCTCAGGTGGTCTCTATTTCAAGCGATATATCTGTCTCTAAATTCCGCGGCCTGCCCTTGGTCAGGACATGTTAAATAGTCTAATATCTTTTGCTTATCGCACTACTTGTATCATTCGGCTTTGATAAATAGCCTCTCTATAAACAATGCATAGCTTTTCGCCTATTTTTTGCGTTGTCCTCTTTTAATATATATGTTCATTAAATAAACATGGTCACAACCGTACACCATGGTACGGCAACACACGCCAGGGGCTTCATTACCCTTCTATCTGGTGTGAGAAGTTCGTGCACTTTCACAAGTGCGGCACCCTGAACTTATAGCACTATATGCATCGGCTCCGAATCATGATTTTGGTCACATGTTGGGTTTGCCCGGCTCCTATGTTTTGGTGCCTTACGTTCCGCTATATCGGCTAAGGTAGCACTAGGAGAACCACTGCGATTGTGCCCCGGTTCAGCTGGGTTAAGCACCTCAGTGGAGAAAGCTAAAACAGATTGTCATGATAAGGCGTGAGACCAGTCGTTGTTCGAGAGGTTTTTCGAGTCCTTAAAGACTTATGCCGCTTCGAGCGAGGAGCTGGCTATGTCCGGCCAAAGGCGTGGATAGCGCCCCGAATTCGGCCTTCCGAACTAGGGGCTTCGCCGAAATTTAAAATTATAACGTTCTATGGCTAAGTGAGAGTGTTCAAGCATTATAGTCTGATTGCCTGGTTCGTTGTGCTGAGCGCCTCCCTCGAAGGACCCAACTATGGGAAAAAGAGCCCTCAGGTTTACCCGAACACCCCAGCACTAGTGGCATGGGGGCAGAAGCCGACGACTGGCCATCTCTCAATTTTTGATAAATGGCCGCACAGAAAATAATATTTTAAATTCAATAAGCATTGCTTAGCGCATATGAACAAGTTTTCAGCGCACAGGATACAAATGAGCGATTTCATTGAAATACACATCTTTAGTACATTCATCCGCGACAAGGCGGGCTCCGGCAAGAACTTCCTTGTATTAGTTCTCGGGCTTGCGATGCTCCTTCCTCGGCGGCGGCCCGTCCTTCACCAGCTTCTCTCCGTCCAGCTTACCCCAGTGTACCCTTACACGGGCAAGAGCCCTCCGGGCACCTTCAATGCAGGCGGAGCGCTTGATGACCTCAAGTCGTAGACAGGCCTCCACCAGCCGCCGCACTAGCTCGAAATAGCTCCCAGGCAGGGCCTCACCAGGCCACAGCCGAACTAGTAAGCCCTTCATGGCCTGTTCGGCCGCCTTGTGGAGCTCGACCAGCTGTTTCAGATGATCGCTCAAAGGCACAGGGTGTCCGGCCTCAGAATACTGTGACCAGAACACACTCTCCATCGAGCTGCCCTCTTCAGCTCAGTAGAACGCGGCGGCGTCGGATACGCTGCGGGGAGGATCGGCGAACGCCCCTGGAGAACTCCGGATTCGGGTAAGTAACAGGTAGTTTACTTTTATATTCCTACTTTGCATTAAGAATGCCTTACCCGTTGCTATCTTTTTCACCTCCTCCAACTCTTGGAGGGCCTTTTGGGCTTCGGCCTTGGCACTCTTGGCGGTCTCAAGGGCCGACGCGAGCTCGGATGCTTGCGCTTTTGACTCAAGCTCCAAACTCTCATGTTTTTTCATGAGAGCTTGCAGCTCTTGCTGCACCTCGTGCGACCTGAACCCCAAGCCTTTCTCGCTCGGCGTGCTCCTCGGCCGTTTTATTTCCGGCCTCAGCTAGCGCATGCTTCAGGGTTGCCACCTCGGTTGTGGCCCCTACAATAAGCAGTACAATCCTGTTATTTCTTTCTGCAATCAAGCCTTTCTATAGGCACCTTTTTTATTTTTTTAGGGTATTTCTTACCTTCTTTCTCCTCGAGCTGCCATTTGGCAAGGCCGAGCTCTTGCTCGGTCCGCCCGAGGTCCTTTTTAAGGACATCCACCTGCGCAGTCAGTGCGGCGGTGGACAACAGCGAAGCCTGCATACGCATATTTGACTTTTTGTTGTTAGACTCCTGCGAAAATTACTAGATCCTCTATTCGGCTTTTCTTTCCGAACACCGAACAGAGCATCAGGGGCTACTGTCTATGCGGTAATAATTTGACATATTTTCACTTACCTCGAAGCCTGTTAGAAGGCTAGCACAAGCTTCAGTCAGTCCGCTCTTGGCGGACTGAACCCTTTGGATCACCGTACTCATAACAGTACGGTGCTCCTCGTCGATGGCGGCGCCCTCAAGCACCTCCAGCAGATTGTCCGGCGCCTCTGGTTAGACGGAGGCCGCCGGCTCAGACGACTTACTCCTCTCGGAAGGAGTTCGCCCACCGCGGACCGGGACTGTCGAGTCCGGGTTTTTTGGTCATGGACCGGGACTCTCCAAAAAATTTCTCCCCCTCACTTCTACCACGGTTTTTTCGGTCATGGACGGTCCAAAGAATGTCATGCAGCTGCATCTCCGGCCTGCCCAGGACGGAAAGCCCATTTTCTGTCATGATTTTTTGTCATAGAAGTAGGAGCCCACCACATCTATGATGATACCGGGTTTTGTCACAATTATCGTCATAGAAGTGTCATATGTATGACAGAAAAAAAATCGTTCGGCCCAAAATGTCACGGATGTGTCTTTTTTTTGTAGTGATGGCTCCTGCCAGTTGCCGATAACTCGGTTACAAAACATGATCATCTCATACAATAAAATTTAGCATCATGTCTTGACCATATTACATCACAACATGCCCTGCAAAAACAAGTTAGACGTCCTCTACTTTGTTGTTGCAAATTTTATGTGGCTGCTACGGGCTTAGCAAGAACCGTTCTTACTTACGCATCAAAACCACAATGATAGTTTGTCAGGTTGGTGTTATTTTAACCTTCGCAAGGACCGGGCGTAGCCACACTTGGTTCAACTAAAGTTGGAGAAACTGACGCCCGCCAGCCACCTGTGTGCAAAGCACGTCGGTAGAACCAGTCTCGCGTAAGCGTACACGTAATGTCGGTCCGGGCCGCTTCATCCAACAATACCGCCGAACCAAAGTATGACATGCTGGTAAGTAGTATGACTTATATCGCCCACAACTCACTTGTGTTCTACTCGTGCATATGACATCTACGCATAAAACCAGGCTCTGATACCACTGTTGGGGAATGTAGTAATTTCAAAAAAATTCCTATGCACACACAAGATCATGGTGATGCATAACAACGAGAGGGGAGAATGTTGTCCATGTACCCTCGTAGACTGAAAGCGGAAGCGTTAGCACAACGCGGTTGATGTAGTCGTACGTCTTTACGATTTGACCGATCAAGTACCGAACGCACGGCACCTCCGAGTTCAGCACACGTTCAGCCCGATGACGTCCCTCGAACTCTGATCCAGCCGAGTGTTGAGGGAGAGTTTCGTCAGCACGATGGCGTGGTGACGATGATGATGTTCTACCGACACAGGGCTTCGCCTAAGCACCGCTACAATATTATCGAGGTGGACTATGGTGAAGGGGGGCACCGCACACGGCTAAAAGATCAAACGAACATTGTTGTGTCTATGGGGTGCCCCCCTCCTCCGTATATAAAGGGGGAAGGAGGAGAGGGCCGGCCAAGGAGAGGAGGCGCGCCCAAGGGGGGCAATCCTACTCCAAGTAGGATTCCCCCTCTTTCCTAGTCCAAGTAGGAGAGGGGAAGGAAGGGAATGAGAAGGAGAAGGAAGGAGAGGGAGGAAAAGGAGGAAAGGGGGGCCGGCCCCCTAGTCCAATTCGGTTTGGGCTAGGGGGGCCGCGCGCCCTACCTCCTCTCTTCCACCACTTGGCCCATGAGGCCCATTGCTTCTTCCTCGTATTCCCGTAACTCCCCGGTACCCCCGAAAATACCCGAACCACTCGAAACCTTTCTGACGTCCGAATATAGTCGTCCAATATATCAATCTTTACGTCTCGACCATTTCGAGACTCCTCGTCATGTCCCCAATCTCATCTGGGACTCCGAACTACCTTCGGTACATCAAATCACATAAACTCATAATACAATCGTCATCGAACTTTAAGCGTGCGGACCCTACGGGTTCGAGAACTATGTAGACATGACCGAGACACGTCTCCAGTCAATAACCAATAGCGGAACCTAGATGCTCATATTGGCTCCCACATATTCTACGAAGATCTTTATTGGTCAAACCGCATAACAACATACGTTGTTCCCTTTGTCATCGGTATGTTACTTGCCCGAGATTCGATCGTCGGTATCTCAATACCTAGTTCAATATCGTTACCGGCAAGTCTCTTTACTCGTTCTGTAATACATCATCCCGCAATTAACTCATTAGTTGCAATGCTTGCAAGGCTTAAGTGATGTGCATTACCGAGAGGGCCCAGAGATACCTCTTCGACAATCGGAGTGACAAATCCTAATCTCAAAATACGCCAACCCAACAAGTACCTCCGGAGACACCTGTAGAGCACCTTTATAATCACCCAGTTACGTTGTGACATTAGGTAGCACACAAAGTGTTCCTCCGGTAAACGGGAGTTGCATAATCTCATAGTCACAGGAACATGTATTAGTCATGAAGAAAGCAATAGCAACATACTAAACGATCGAGTGCTGAGCTAACGGAATGGGTCCAGTCAATCACATCATTCTCCTAATGATGTGATTGAGTTAATCAAATGACAACCCATGTCAATGGCTAGGAAACTTAACCATCTTTGATCAACGAGCTAGTCAAGTAGAGGCATACTAGTGACACTCAGTTTGTCTATGTATTCACACATGTATTATGTTTCCGGTTAATACAATTCTAGCATGAATAATAAACATTTATCATGATATAAGGAAATAAATAATAACTATATTATTGCCCCTAGGGCATATTTCCTTCAATCAATCCATCTATCGACGAGAAGATCTTGGTCAGCTTGATGTTGCTGCTGCTTCTTTTTAAGGCTCCTTGCGGTGGCTATTAGCTGGCGCTTGAAGCGCTCCTGCTCGAGAGGTTGCTCAGGCACGATGAAATCTTCGTTGCCGAGGATTTCCTCATCCTCATAGAGCGGACGATAACTACGGTCCTCCGAGTCGTTGGGCCTGGCCGGTTCGTCGAGGCTAGCTTTCCTATTTTCTTGCTCCTGCTGTTCGGATGTTACCTCGGCAAGGTCTTCATTGTTTTTGGCATCGTCCGAAGTATTATTTTCTCTGGTGCCAACATTGCTGTCTTTTGAACGACGTGACTTAGAGCGGCGCCGAGGATGACGGCGATTTTGCTGTGTCTCAGGAGGTTTATTCTCGACTAGATTTTCTTTGTCATCGTCGTTGATTGTTTTAGGTGTGTCCACCATGTACACATCGTACGAAGAGGTGGTCGTCCAACGTCCAGTGAATGGCGGACTTTGATTTTGCTCCTTGATAACCGACAAGTATAGGGGATCGCAACAGTTTTTGATAAGTAAGAGTGTCGAACCCAACGAGGAGCTAAAGGTAGAACAAATATTCCCTAAAGTTCTATCGACCACCGATACAACTCTACGCACGCTTAGCGTTTGCTTTACCTAGAACAAGTATAAAATTAGAAGTACTTTGTAGATGTTTTCGAAAGCTTTGCAAGAAAATAAAGAGCGAGTAAATAAAGACTAGGGGCTGTTTAGATAAGGACACAATAAAGTAAATATAGCAAGTGTGGAAAAGTGGTGGTAGGAGTTGCGAAATTGTCCATTAAGCAATTGACTACTCTATAGACCGATAGCAAGTATTATGTGGGAGAGGCCACTGCTAGCATGTCATCCCTGACTTGGAATTCTATGCACTTATGATTGGAACTGTTAGCAAGCATCCGCAACTACTAACGTTCATTAAGGTAAAACCCAACCATGGCATTAAGATATATTGGTCCCCCTTCAATCGCGTATGCATCAATTTCTATGCTAGGTTGAAGCTTTTGTCACTCTTGCCCCCCAATACATAGTCCTATCAACATACAACTAACCCTATGGTGTGATCCACGCGCGCGCTCATATGATGGGCACCAAAGGACAACAACATAATCACAAGCAAAAATAAATCAATCATAGCAATTCATCAACCACTGATAGGACAACAGAAATCTACTCAGACATCATAGGATGGCAACACATCATTGGAAAATAATATGAAGCATAAAGCACCATGTTCAAGTAGAGGGTACAGCGGGTTGCGGGAGAGTGGACCGTTGTAGATAAAGGGGGGAAGTTGATGGAGATGTTGGTGAAGATAGCGGAGGTGTTGGTGAAGATCACGGTGATGATGATGGTGGCCACGGCAGCGTTTCGGCGCCACCGGAAGAGAAGGGGAGAGGGGGCCCTTCGCCTTCTTCTTCCTTGACCTCCTCCCTAGATGGGAGAAGGGTTTGCCCTCTGGTCCTTGGCCTCCATGGCATGGGAGGGGCGAGAGCCCCTCCGAGATTGGATCTGTCTCTCTGTCTCTCTCTATTTCTGCGTTCTGTTCTGTTGCCCTTTCACCGTTTCAGGTATATATGGAGATCTGTAACTCCGATTGGACTGAAACCATCGCCGTGGTTTTTTACATTAAAAATTAGCTTTCTTACGGCCAAAGAAGGGCATCAACCGCCTTACGGGTGGCCCACGAGAGTCAGGGGCGCGCCCAGGGGGGCAGGCGCGCCCCCTGCCTTATGGCCACCTCAGGCACCGTCTCGCGTTGATTTTTCTTCCAGAATTCTCCAAATATTCCAAAAATATTCTCCGTCCGTTTTTATCCCGTTTGGATTCCGTTTGATATGGATATTCTGCGAAACATAAAACATGAAACAACCAAAAGTTTATAAAAAGTTTCCAAAAAGTATATGAAAGTTGTAGAATATTGGCATGGAACAATCAAAAAATATAGATACGACGGAGACGTATCTGCATCCCCGAGCTTAATTCCTGCTCGTCCTCGTGTAGGTAAATGATTAAAAAGATAATTTTTGATGTGGTATGCTACCTAGCATAATCTTGATCATATGTCTAATCATGGCATGAATATTAAGACACGAGTGATTCAAGGCAATAGTATATCCTTTGACATAAAAACAATAATACTTCAAGCATACCAACCAAGCAATTATGTCTTATTGAAATAACATAGCCAAAGAAAGCTCATCCCTACAAAATCATATAGTTTGGATATGCTCCATCTTCACCACACAAAATATCCACATCATGCACAACCCCGATGACAAGCCAAGCAATTGTTTCATACTTTTGACGTTTCTCAAACCTTTTCAACTTTCACGCAATACATGAGCGTGAGCCATGGACATAGCACTATAGGTGGAATAGAATATGATGATGGGGGTTATGTGGAGAAGACAAAAAAGGAGAAAGTCTCACATCGACGCGGCTAATCAATGGGCTATGGAGATGCCCATCAATTGATGTCAATGTGAGGAGTAGGGATTGCCATGCAACGGATGCACTAGAGCTATAAGTGTATGAAAGCTCAGAATGAAACTAAGTGGGTGTGCATCCAACTTCCTTGCTCATGAAGACCTAGGGCATTTGAGGAAGCCCATCGTTGGAATATACAAGCCAAGTTCTATAATGAAAATTCCCACTAGTATATGAAAGTGATAACTCAAGAGACTCTCTATATGAAGAACATGGTGCTACTTTGAAGCACAAGTGTGGTAAAAGGATAGTATCATTGCCCCTTCTCTCTTTTCTCTCATCTTTTTTTTCTCTTTTTTGGGCCTTCTCTTTTTTTGGCCTTTCTCCTTTTTATTTTCTTATTTTTTTTTATTTTTTTTCGTCCGGAGTCTCATCCTGACTTGTGGGGGAATCATAGTCTACATCATCCTTTCCTCACTGGGGCAATGCTCTAATAATGATGATCATCACACTTTTATTTACTTACAACTCAATATTACAACTCGATACTAGAACAAAGATATGACTCTATATGAATGCATCCGGCGGTGTACCAGGATGTGGAATGATCAAGCGTAGCAATGACATCAAAAAACGGACAAGCCATGAAAACATCATGCTAGATATCTTACGATCATGCAAAGCAATATGACAATAAATTCTCAAGTCATGTATATGATGATGATGGAAGTTGCATGGCAATATATCTCGGAATGGCTATGGAAATGCCATGATAGGTAGGTATGGTGGCTGTTTTGAGGAAGATATAAGGAGGTTTATGTGTGATAGAGCATATCGTATCACGAGGTTTGGATGCACCGGCGAAGTTTGCACCAACTCTCGAGGTGAGAAAGGGCAATGCACGGTACCGAAGAGGCTAGCAATGATGGAAGGTGAGAGTGCGTACAATCCATGGACTCAACATTAGTCATAAAGAACTCACATACTTATTGCAAAAATCTATTAGTCATCAAAACAAAGTACTACGCGCATGCTCCTAGGGGGATAGATTGGTAGGGAAATACCATCGCTCGTCCCCGACCGCCACTCATAAGGAAGACAATCAATAAACACCTCATGCTCCAACTTTGTTTCGTAACGGTTCACCATACGTGCATGCTACGGGACTTGCAAACCTCAACACAAGTATTTCTCAATTTCACAATTACTCAACTATCATGACTCTAATATCACCACCTTTATATCGTAAAACTATTGCAAGGAATCAAACACATCAAATTCAGTGATCTACAAGTTTTATGTAGGATTTTATGACTAACCATGTGAATGACCAGTTCCTGTCATCTCTCTAAATAGATATAAGTGAAGCAAGAGAGTTTAATTCTTTATACAAAAGATATGCCCATGCTCTAACAAGTATAAGTGAAGCAAAAGAGCATTCTACAAATGGTGGTTGTCTATTTAAAGAGAAACAGGCAATCCAAGCTTCAAATGATATAAGTGAAGCACATGAAGCATTCTATAAAGCCATACTCAAAAGATATAAGTGAAATGCAATGAGCATTCTATAAATCAACCAAGGACTATCTCATACCAGCATGGTGCATAAAAGAAAAATGAAAATTAAATGCAAAAGACGCTCCAAGATTTGCACATATCACATGAATGAAACGAATCCGAAAACATACCGATATTTGTTGAAGAAAAGAGGGGATGCCTTCCGGGGCATCCCCAAGCTTAGACGCTTGAGTCTCCTTGAATATTTACTTGGGGTTCCTCGGGCATCCCCAAGCTTGAGCTCTTGCTTCTCTTCCTTCTTCTCACATCGAGACCTTCTCGATCATCGAACACTTCATCCACACAAAACTTCAACAGAAAACTCGGTAAAATCCGTTAGTATAATAAAGCAAATCACTACTATAAGTACTGTTGCAAACCAATTCATATTTTGTTTTTGCATTGTGTCTACTGTAATATGACTTTTTCATGGCTTGATCCACTGATATAAATTGACAATTTCATCAAAACAAGCAAACTATGCATCAAAAACAGAATCTGTCAAAAACAGAACAGTCTGTAACAATCTGAACATTCACCATACTTCTGATACTTGAAAAATTCTGCCAAAATTAGGAAAAATAAAAACTTTGTATGGAAAGACAGTGCAGAAGGAATCAGAACCATTTCACGTTCCAGTAAAAAATTAAAAATCACGCACTACAGCCAAAGTTTCTGTAGTGCACCGCACAAACCAACAAGCATTGTAAACATCCTAAAGGCAAACCTTGGCACATTATTTTTATTTCTAAACTTTATAAGAGAACACAACAGAAATAAATGACTCTCTAAAACTTCTGGGTTGTCTCCCTGGCAGCGCTTTCTTTAAAGCCATTAAGCTAGGCATATAGTGCTCAAGTAATGGATACACCCGGATCCCAAGGTATATCAAAGCCAATTTTAATTAGCAATGATTTGTGATTTAGTAGTGAGCACAAAGCAAAATATATTAAGCAACAATGGAGTCTAACTCTCTTCCTATGCATCGGCATGTCATAAAAGAACAATTCATGCACACATAGTAAAGGCCAATGCATAGTATAAACAGTTTCTTGCAATTTTATCGTGTTGGAAACATAGAGAGGTGGAGATATAGTTCCTCTCTCATAATAATTGCAAGTAGGAGCAGCAAGCACATGCATATTATATCTATCAAAATCATCATGTGCAACGGTAAGAGGCAACCCATCAATATAATCCTTAATAAGGGCAAACTTCTCCGATATAGTATAATCGGGAGAATTCAAAAAGATAATAGGACTACCATGTGTGGGTGCAATAGCAACAATTTCATGTTTAACATAAGGAACTATAGCAAGTTCATCTCCATAAGCATAATTCATATTGGCATCTTGGCCACAAGCATAGAAAGCATCATCAAAAAGGGATATTTCAAGAGAATCAACGGGGTCATAATAGTCATCATAGAAATCATCCTTCGGTAAGCACGAAGGGGAATTAAACAATGTATGAGTTGAAGAGTTACTCTCATTAGAAGGTGGGCACGGGTGATCAATCCTCTCTTCCTCCTTTTGTTCTTCGCTCTCCTCCTCATCTTTTTCATCCAATGAGCTCACAGTTTCATCAATTTCTTCTTCCATAGATTCCTGCAAAATATTATTCTCTTCTTAGACAGCGGAGACTTTCTCAATAAGCGCATTAATATAGGAATTATATTCATAATTATCATAGCAATATTTCAATATAGCCAAATTTCCAGGCCTATAAAGATCATCATCAAAAGCTTCATACTTTTCAAACATAGATTCAATTTCATAAGCACCCTTAAAAGTAACAAATTCTTCTATTTGTTCCACATCATAGTAATCATATATACCACTAGCATAAGAAGCTAAGGTTTCATTATAATTAAATTTGCATGAAAAGGGAAGGTGTGGAGCATTCATCCTAGAGCAACAATTATAATCATAATTCAAGCATACTTGCCGAGCATACCACTTCAATATATAAATTTGATCCCATAATAGTTTCCCTTTTTGTGTCAAGCGATAATCCCTAAAGTATTCACGTTGATCCAACGTTACTCCCATTACCAAATTGAATGAGGTTTTCTCAGGATTATCAAAGTGGTACATAATATTTTTCACATATTGAGCATCGAGGGTTTTAGGAGGTTCCTCATCTCCAAGAGTAGCAAGTACACCTAACTTTTTTCGTATTTCATGTTCCGTATCCATAACTAAAGATAGAGAACAACTAAGAACAGCAAAAAAATTACTTAGTGATAAAGCAAACAAGCACACACGAGAATATTCACCCCACGCTATGACTCCCCGGCAACGGCGCCAGAAAAAGGTCTTGATAACCCACAAGTATAGGGGATCGCAACAGTTTTTGATAAGTAAGAGTGTCGAACCCAACGAGGAGCTAAAGGTAGAACAAATATTCCCTAACTTTCTATCAACCACCGATACAACTCTACGCACGCTTAGCGTTCGCTTTACCTAGAACAAGTATAAAACTAGAAGTACTTTGTAGGTGTTTTCGGAAAGGTTTGCAAGAAACTAAAGAGCGAGTAAATAAAGACTAGGGGCTGTTTAGATAAGGACACAATAAAGTAAATATAGCGAGTGTGGAAAAGTGGTGGTAGGAGTTGCGAAATTGTCCATTAAGCAATTGACTACTCTACTAGACCGATAGCAAGTATTATGTGGGAGAGGCCACTGCTAGCATCTCAGCCCTGACTTGGAATTCTATGCACTTATGATTGGAACTATTAGCAAGCATCCGCAACTACTAACGTTCATTAAGGTAAAACCCAACCATAGCATTAAGATATATTGGTCCCCCTTCAATCCCGTATGCATCAATTTCTATGCTAGGTTGAAGCTTCTGTCACTCTTGCCCTCCAATACATAGCCCTATCAACATACAACTACCCCTATGGTGTGATCCACGCACGCGCTCATATGATGGGCACCAAAGGACAGCAACATAACCACAAGCAAATTAAATCAATCATAGCAATTCATCAACCACCGATAGGACAACGAAAATCTACTCAGACATCATAGGATGGCAACACATCATTGGAAAATAATATGAAGCATAAAGCACCATGTTCAAGTAGAGGGTACAGCGGGTTGTGGGAGAGTGGACCGCTGTAGATAGAGGGGGTTAAGTTGATGGAGATGTTGGTGAAGATAGCGGAGGTGTTGGTGAAGATCGCGGTGATGATGATGGTGGCCACGGCAGCGTTTTGGCGCCACCAGAAGAGAAGGGGAGAGGGGGCCCCTTCGTCTTATTCTTCCTTGACCGACTCCCTAGATGGGAGAAGGTTCTCCCCTCTGATCCTTGGCCTCCATGGCATGGGAGGGGCGAGAGCCCCTCCGAGATTGGATTTGTCTCTCTGTCTCTCTCTGTTTCTGCGTTCTGTTATGTTGCCCTTCCATCGTTTTGGGTATATATGGAGATTCGTAACTCTGATTGGACTGAAACCTTCGCCGTGATTTTTTACCAAAAATTAGCTTTCTTGCGGCCAAAGAAGGGCATCAACCGCCTTACGGGTGGCCCACGAGGGTCAGGGGCGCGCCCCCTGCCTCATGGCCACCTCGGGCACCGTCTCGCGTTGATTTTTCTTCCCGAATTCTTCAAATATTCCAAAAATATTCTCCGTCTGTTTTTATCCCGTTTGAATTCCGTTTGATATGGATATTCTACGAAACATAAAACATGCAACAAACAGGAACTGGCACTGGGCACTGGATCAATATGTTAGTCCCAAAAATAGTATAAAAAGTTGCCAAAAAGTACATGAAAGTTGTAGAATATTGCCATGGAACAATAAAAAATTATAGATAAGACGGAGACGTATCACTCCTCATTGGCATTGTCATCCATACTGTTGATGTCTTCGGAGTCGTAATCAAGCGTGTCGGTTAAATCCTCGACTGTGGCTATGAAGTGGGTGGCGGGTGGGAAGCAATATTCTCCTTCATCAGCCCCTAGTTCGAACCGAACATAGTTCGGCTGTGAGTCCCCGCCAAGGACATACTCTTTAATGAGTTTAGCACATCGTCCAAGGGTGAGTGCTGAAAGATGTCTACGGCGCCAAACTCGAAGATCGATTAACGATAAAGTTTGGCCTCCGCGGGCTCACATGGTTTGGAACTTACGCCCAGAGACGAGTCCGGAGTTCCGGTGACACAAATATTGTGTGAGGTTACGTCCATGTGCAGCTCCAACACCGGGGAATCTGTGGCCTCCGCGGTGGGGTTGAGCCTCCAATCCTTGGACGACGCTGTATGCTCCGGATCTAAGGCCGGAGCTGTTACAGGAGCTATCTCCTGGATACGGTTTGACGACAGTTTTAAGTCATGTTCATCAAGGTGTCCAGGAGTGGTTGCCGCGGTCTCGAATCCGGCAAAGATCAAACCTCCACGGACGTTCGCGATATAGTTCAAGCTCCCTAATCTGACCTGATGGCCAGGGGCGTAGCTATCGATCTGCTCCAGATGACCAAACGAGTTGGCCCGCGGTGCGAGTCGCCGAATACGAAGATCTGTCCGAGGAGAAAGGTTTCTCTTTGGACAGCATTGTCGTTGACAATGGAAGGGGCCATCAAACCTTTTGGGGACGACACAGTGGAACTCTCAATGAAAGCACCAATGTCGGTGTTAAAACCGGCGGATCTCGGGTAGGGGGTCCCGAACTATGCATCTAAGGTCGATGGTAACAGGAGACAAGGGACACGATGTTTACCCAGGTTTGGGCCCTCTCTGTGGAGGTAATACCCTACTTCCTGCTTGATTGATCTTGATGAATATGAGTATTACAAGAGTTTATCTACCACGAGATCGTAATGGCTAAACCCTAGAGGTCTAGCTTGTATGACTATGGTAATGAGTATCTCCTTTCCGAACTAAGTCCTCCGGTTTATATAGACACCGGGGAGATCTAGGGTTACACAAGGTCGGTTACAAAGAAAGGAATCTACATATTCACTCGCCAAGCTTGCCTTCCACGCCAAGGAGAGTCTTATCCGGAAACGGGTGCAGTCTTCGGTCTTCGTGTCTTCACAGCCCATCAGTCCGGCCCATGGCTAACAGGTCGGACACCCGAGGACCCCTTAGTCCAGGACTCCCTCAGCGAGTCTGTCGGTCTCATGGTAACCTGGGCTAGTGTTTTCGAGTGCAAATACTTATTGCGTAGGATTTGAGACCACATGCCCTCTGGCTCTGTCACTAACCTATACAACCATTTTCTCATAAGGCATTTATTCTTAATTTCCAAGTTCTCAATACCGAGACCCCCTTGGTCTTTAGGTCGGCAAAGGATATCCCATCGCGCGAGACGGTATTTCCTCTTGGCCTCATCAAACTACCAGAAGAAACGAGATCTAAAGAAATCAAGTCACCTTCGGACCCCTTTCGGAATTTCAAAAATGAAAGTAGAAACATCGGTATAGTACTGAGTTAATCAGAACTAGCCGACCTCCATATGACATCAGCTTGCCCTTCCAGCAGCTGAGTTTTTTTTCAATTCGTTCTTCAATACATTTCCATTCTGTATTGGATAGCTTACGGTGATGAATCGGGATACCCAAGTAACTGAATAGTAAGGCACCTAATTCGCATCCAAACAATTGTCTGTAAGTGTGTTCCTCGTCTTTGGCCTTCCCAAAATAGAACACCTCTCTCTTATGAAAATTAATTTTTAAGCCAGACAATTGTTCAAATAGACACAAGATAAGTTTCATGTACGTGCCTTAGCCATGTCATGTTCCATGAATAAAATAGTGTCGTCGGCATATTGTAGAATGGACACCCCTCCATCAACTAGATGAGGAACTAGACCCACTACATGGCCATGCTACTTGGCCCTACCAATAATGACGACCAACATATCTGCCACAATATTGAACAATAGAGGTGACATGGAATCCCCTTGTCGCAACCCCTTATGTGTCTGGAAGTAGTGACCGATGTCATCGTTCACCTTAATTCCAACAATACCTTTCTGGACTTGAGTATCCACTTGGTTCCTCCAGGTTTCACTAAAACCCTTCATGCACATTGCCTGCTGAAGAAAATGCCATTTTACTTTATCATAAGCCTTCTCAAAATCCACTTTGAAGATAACCCCGTCCAATTTCTTCGAGTGAATCTAATGAAGCGTTTCATGTAGGACGACCACCCCTTCTAGTATGTGTCGTCCCGGCATGTCGGGGGATATTGGCCTCCATGAGCACCTATGGGGACGGAGCCCCTTGTCGGTTCGGCAGGGGAGAGGATGCACAAAGAGCAAATCGAGGCGACACACACGCACAACGATTTTACCCAGCTTCGGGCCGCATGGATGCGTAAAACCCTACTGCTGCATGTCTGGTTGATTAGAGTTCTTGCTCTGGAGCGCAAGAAGCTACAGTAAGCTGGAGCTGGACGCAGGCGAGGGCCTACTGGGTCCGATCCCCCCCTCTACGTGCGCATGGGCCTCCTTTTATATGCCAAGGGGTTTCCCACAGGGAGCGACGCAGGTGAGGGTAAAAATGGCAAAGAATTGTGTGAATAGTGGCCGCACAGTGCTATCGCACCTAACTCTGACGGCGGGGGACAAGGGCATTAAATGCCCATCTAGATCGCCTGAACAGTGCCGAGGTGGACCGTTAGGAGCGCCTCCGCTCGCCACGGGGGCGACTTTGCCAACGTCGCATGCCACCACGCGTCTCAGGTTGCGCGGCGTCCCGCCACGTGCCTTCCGGGGAAGCCCCGGAGCGACACGTGGGCAGGTGAGCTGGAGCGCGGGCCTGATATGGTGGTTTGCCGCGGCAGGTGGCTTGCCGCGGCAGTTGCCTTGCCGCACCTGGGAGCTTGCCGCTCGCCAGGCCTTGCCAGGGCGCGCGGCGCGCCGCGACGGGCTTCTCTTGGGGTGCCTTGGCTTGGCCGTCCCAGCGAGCTCCTCCCGCCGGGGCCTTGGTGCTTCGGCTTAGTCGTCCCGGCAAGCTCCTCTTGCCGGGGCCTTGTAGCCTTGGCCCGGCAAGCTCCTCTTGTCGGACCTTGCCTTCTCGACCCGGCAAGCTCCTCTTGCCGGGGCTTGGTCTTCTAGGCTCGATCACTTGGCCTTCGTCCGGCCTGGAGCGGGCCGTGGAGACTCTTGTCGCTCCCCTGGCAGGCCTTGCCGCGGGAGGCTACTACTACCCGTGCACAAGTTCGGGGTATTAAGGTACCCCTACTTTAGTACACCGACACGGCATGAACGCTGTCTGACTTGGTTGAACCACTGAGTGAGCAATTTGTGTCAATCTATTGGTTCCAACCTTTGTGAAAATTTTGAAACTCGCGTTCAGCAGGCAAATGGGGCGGAATTGTTCGATCCGAACAGCCTCTATCATACCAAAGTTGAGGTGAAACAACTCCAAATGGCCATCGAAAAAATCGTGAAACATAGGCATAAGATCATCTTTAATAATATGCCGACATTTCTTATAAAATTCAGCTGGAAACCCATCTGGTCCCGGTGCTTTATTCAGCTTCATTTGGGTTATGGCCTGATGAACCTCTTTTTCAGTAAACAGTGCAGAGAGAACATCGTTCTCTGCTGCGTGTAATTGAGGTATATCATGAATCACCGTTTCATCAAGAGACACCGTGGTTGTATTCAGGGGACCAAAAAGTTTTTATAATAATTAGAAATATACGCTTTCAGATTTTCATGTCCCACTATTGTCCCCTCGTCCTGTTCAAGTTGTATGATCTTCTTCTTACTATGTTTACCATTTGCAACCATATGGATGAATTGTGTATTGTCATCCCCTTGGACAACCTTAAGCATTTTCACAGGCAACGCCCACTTGAGCTCCTCCTCTCTCAGGAAAGCACGTAGGCCTTGCTCAGCTTCGGACTTGGTTCGATGCTCATTAACAGAAAGGAGAGTGGTTTCGGCCTTTAAGTCTAATGCCTCAATCAGTTGAGTAAGACGCTCTTTTTCCTGTTTGTAAATCCCACTCTCATTTCTGGCCCAGCCTCTCAGAAACTGTCGGAGATGTCTAATTTTATTTTGCCATCTCTCGACATGTGTCCTACCCGTAACCGTCTTAGCCCATTCGCGTGCAATCATCTCCATAAATCCTTCTCGCTCAAACCAGCTTTGCTCGAAGGAGAAGATGTTCTTATTTGCCACATGGGTAGCCTCACCCAAGTCTAAAAGGAGTAGTGTATGATCCAAGATCGCTCTCTGCATTGCATGAACCGACACCAACGGATATTTTTGTTCCCATTCCACACTAGCAAGTACCCTATCCAGCTTTTCATAAGTCGGAATAGGTAACAAGTTGGCCCATGTAAATTGTCTACCGGTGAGCTCTATTTCTCTCAAATTGAGACTCTCGATAATCATGTTAAACATCATACACCAACGTCCATCAAAATTGTCATTATTCTTTTCTTCTCTCCTCCTAATGATATTAAAATCCCCCCGACTAGTATTGGCAGATTTTCATCTCCACAAATCTGCACCAAATCGGCCAGAAAGTCAGGTTTAAATTCAGGTTGTGTTGCCCCATATACAGCAACTAGCGACCATCGAAACCCATCCAATTTTGATCTTACCCTGAATTTAACCGAGAAGTCTCCCTGAACCACATTAAGCACCTCTAACGTCTCACACCGTACTCCTAGTAAAATCTCGTCGGATCTTCATCTAGGAGGTAAAATGTGCCAGTCAAAATCGATACCACTGGAGAGGGTTTGAAGGAACTGTGATGTGAAATTATCTCGTCCAGTTTCCAAAAGTGCAATAAAGTCTAAGTGTTGTTCTAACGTTGTCTCTGCTAAGAATCTTTGTTTAGCCAAGTCAGCTAGACCTCGCTATTCTAAAAGAGTCCTTTCATAAATCATCATGAAATTTTCTCTTATGCTTAACTCTAGCACTTCTGCGCACTGCCGAAGTAGGATAAATTTTCCGCTTCTAGGGTCGTTTGGGCTTCTCCTCAACAGCCTGCGGGAAATTAGGATTGTCTATGACAGAGACTACACCCTCCATCAAGAGAGGCTCTACCGTATCTGTGGTCTCCAAATCCTCCTCAAACTCAGCCTCGACACGTACTAGGCAACAGATATTACATATATTTGGGAGATCAGCAATTCCTAGATTATTCATGTCATTGTCATTCATAGGTTTGATAGATGCAAGATTAGGAATGATCTCAGAAGCCCTCTCCGCTTCCAAGTCTAGAAGATCATTAACTGATTTGACAACCTCGCTTTCATTTGATCCCAAAGAAATTCCTAAGTCGTTTGCCTTATCAACTATTTCATTCTCAGAGAAGTGTAGAATTGAACAACTTTTAGACGCACCTGTAGTAGCCTCGGCCTGACGAAGCATGGCGGCCCTCTTGGCACGCGCTAGCTGCAGGTCGTCCGCATCCGGCTGTCCCTGGATCCGGTTGCTAACACGCCTGCCAGCCGACACCGGATCCGCTATCCCGCCGAAAGTGATAAGATCCTCCATCGTACTCTCTCGGGGGGTACGGTCTCGACTCCCATGCCCCTCCTTTATCGTAGGTGAAGGAGGGTGCGGCGTAGTCGAGCGGGCCTCGGCCATAGAGGTCAAGGGGGAGGCGGACCGTGGAGACACCTGCTCACTAGTCCCGTTCCCCCTTTCCCCACCAGAACATGTCGTCCCTCGGCCAACCTGCAAGGCGCAATCCTGCGGAGGGGTTACGACACGGACTCCTTCCCACATCTCACCCCCAGCTCGCCACTCTGGATGGTGCGGTCCTGTGTAGGGGTTACAGCACGGGACTCCAACTACCTCTTGAGCACTGCGTTGGTTTTCCCTTGAAGAGGAAAGGGTGATGCAGTAAAGCAGCGTAAGTATTTCCCTCAGTTTTTTGAGAACCAAGGTATCAATCCAGTAGGAGACCACGCACGAGTCCCTCGCACCTACACAAACAAATAAATCCTCGCAACCAACGCGATAAGGGGTTGTCAATCCCTACACAGTCACTTACAAGAGTGAGATCTGATAGATATGATAAGATAATAATTTTGGTATTTTTATGATAAAGATGCAAAGTAAAGAAAGCAAAATAAAAACAGCGCCAGAAGTAGCTTGTTGGCGGGAGATTAAATATGATGGAAAATAGAACCGGGGGGCATAGGTTTCACTAGTGGCTTCTCTCAAGAGCATAATTATTACGGTGGGTGAACAAATTACTGTTGAGCAATTGACAGAATTGAGCATAGTTATGAGAATATCTAGGTATGATCATGTATATAGGCATCACATCCAAGACAAGTAGACCGACTCCTGCCTGCATCTACTACTATTACTCCACACATCGACCGCTATCCAGCATGCATCTAGAGTATTAAGTTCATAAGAACAGAGTAATGCTTTAATCAAGATGACATGATGTAGAGGGATAAACACATGCAATATGATACAAACCCCATCTTGTTATCCTCAATGGCAACAATACCATACGTGCCTTGCTGCCCCTACTATCACTGGGAAAGGACGCCGCAAGATTGAACCCGGCCCAAAGCTAAGCACTTCTCACTGGCGGAGCTCCGGAACAGGCCCCAAGATGGGATCTCATGGGTACAGAAGGTTGTGGTGGTGGAATTAGGTTTTTGGCTCTGTATCTGGTAGTTTGGGGGTACGTAGGTATATATAGGAGGAAGGAGTACGTCGGTGGAGCAACATGGGGCCCACGAGGGTGGAGGGCGCGCCCCCCTACCTCGTGCCTTCCTGGTTGATGTCTTGACGTAGGGTCCAAGTCCTCTGGATCACGTTCGTTCCGAAAATCACGTTCCCGAAGGTTTCATTCCGTTTGGACTCCGTTTGATATTCTTTTTCTGCGAAACTCTGAAACAGGCAAAAAACAACAATTCTGGGCTGGGCCTCCGGTTAATAGGTTAGTCCCAAAAATAATATAAAAGTGTATAATAAAGCCCATTAATGTCCAAAACAGAAAATAATATAGCATGGAACAATCAAAAATTATAGATATGTTGGAGATGTATCAAGCATCCCCAAGCTTAATTCCTACTCGTCCTCGAGTAGGTAAATGATAAAATAGAATTTTTGATGTGGAATTCTACTTGACATAATTTCAATGTAATTCTTCTTAATTGTGGTATGAATATTCAGATCCGAAAGATTCAAGGTAAAAGTTCATATTGACATAAAAGTAATAATACTTCAAGCATACTAACAAAGCAAGTATGTCCTCTCAAAATAACATGGCCAAAGAAAGTTCATCCGTACAAAATCATATAGTTTAGTCATGCTCCATTTTCGCCACACAAGAATGCTCTCATCATGCACAACCCCTATGACAAGCCAAGCAATTGTTTCATACTTTAGTAATCTCAAACTTTGAACCTTCACGCAATACATGAGCGTGAGCCATGGATATAGCACTATGGGTGGAATAGAATATAATGATGGGGGTTATGTGGAGAAGACAAAAAAAGGAGAAAGTCTCACATCAACGCGGCTAATCAATGAGCTATGGAGATGCCCATCGATTGATGTTAATGCAAGGAGTAGGGGTTGCCATGCAACGGATGCACTAGAGCTATAAATGTATGAAAGCTCAAGAAAAGAAACTAAGTGGGTGTGCATCCAACTTGCTTGCTCACGAAGATCTAGGGCATTTGAGGAAGCCCATTGTTGGAATATACAAGCCAAGTTCTATAATGAAAAATTCCCACTAGTATATGAAAGTGACAAAACAAGAGACTCTCTATCATGAAGATTATGGTGCTACTTTGAAGCACAAGTGTGGTAAAAGGATAGTAACATTGTCCCTTCTCTCTTTTTCTCTCATTTTTTTTGGGGCCTTCTTCTCTTTTTTTATGGCCTTTCTCTTCTTTTTTTTATTTTTTTCCTCACTTGGGACAATGCTCTAAAAATGACGATCATCACACTTCTATCTATTTACAACTCAGTGATTACAACTCGATACTAGAACATTGTATGACTCTATATGAATACCTCAGGCGGTGTACCAGGATATGCAATGAATCAAGAGTGACATGTATGAAAGAATTATGAATGGTGGCTTTGCCACAAATACTATGTCAACTACATGATCATGCAAAGCAATATGACAATGATGAACGTGTCATAATAAACGGAACGGTGGAAAGTTGCATGGCAATATATCTCGAAATGGCTATGGAAATGCCATAATAGGTAGGTGTGGTGGCTGTTTTGAGGAAGATATAAGGAGGTTTATGTGTGAAAGAGCGTATCATATCACGGGGTTTGGATGCACCGGCGAAGTTTGCACCGAATCTCAATGTGAGAAAGGGCAATGCACGATACCGAAGAGGCTAGTAATGACAGAAGGGTTGTCACGCCCAAGATGCGACCCTATCCTAAAGGAACTCGAAGGTCCCACCAAGGATAGAAGGGCATCTTGAAGACGCTTTTGCAAGGTGGATATCATTACATCAACATTACATAATAGTGGGGATACATCCAATACATACAATGTCACATGAATACAACAATACAACATACAAGATTGACATCCGACTACGGATGGAACATAAACAGAAACTCAAACAATATCCACCCTGCTAGCCCAGGCTGCCGACCAGGAACCTAACCCAAGATTGACGACGAAGAAGAAGAACTCCAACACAAGTAAACATCGCTCTCAAATCATGATCATCGCAAAACCTGTACCTGCAACTGTTGGTGTAGTAATCTGTGAGCCACGAGGACTCAGCAAATCCCATTACCATGGGTATCAAGACTAGCAAAGCTTAATGGGTAAGGAAGGGGTAAAGTGGTGAGGTTGCAGCAGCGACTAAGCAGAGAATGGTGGCTAACTTACGCAAATAAGAGCGAGAAGAGAAGCAAAGCAAGCGGTCGTCAACTAGTAATGATCAAGAAGTGATCCTGAACTCCTACTTACGCCAAACATAACCTAGAAACCGTGTTCTCCTCTCGAACAACCTCGAAAAGAGACACTCACGGTTACGCACACGGTTGGTGTATTTTAGAAGATTTTACTTTAAGTTTACTACAATCGAACATTAACAAAATCCCATCTGCCACATAACCGTGGGCACGGCTTTCGAAAGTTCAAACCCTGCAGGGGTGTCCCAACTTAGCCCATGATAAGCTCTCGCGATCAACGAAGGATATTCCTTCTCCCGGGAAGACCCGATCAGTCTCGGAATCACGTTTACAAGACATTTCGACAATGGTAAAACAAGTCCAGCAAGACCTCCCGGCGTGCCGACACCCTGATAGTAGCTGCGCGTATCTCGTCTCAGGCCACGACCGGATAAGCTAAGCGTACAGGTACCAACATAACCCAAGTTGCCAAGGGACGGTCCCGCACGGTGCTCTAGTTTGGACCAACACTTAGACAAGCATTGGCCCGGGGGTTTAAAATAAAGATGACCCTCGGGATGCGCGACTCCCAAGGGAAAAGGGTAATAGGCTGAGGCAAAAGTAAAACCAATGTTGGGCCTTGCTGGAAGGGCTTTATTCAAAGCGAACTGTCAAGGGGGTCCCATAAATCACCCAACCGCATTAGGGACGCAAAATCTGGGAACATAATACCGATATGACGGAAACTAGGGCGGCAAGAGTGGAACAAAACACCAGGCATAAGGCCGAGCCTTCCACCCTTTACCAAGTATATAGATGCATTAATAAGATAAGAGATATTGTGATATCCCAACATAAACATAAACATAGTCCAACATGGAGCAATCTTCATCTTCACCTGCAACTAGCAACGCTATAAGAGGGGCTGAGCAAAGCGGTAACATAGCCAAACAACGGTTTGCTAGGAAGGGTAACAAAGGTCAGAGGTTCATGGCAATTTGGGAGGCTTGAGCAGCAAGTGGTAGGTAACGCAGCATAGCGATAGAACGGAGCAACTAGCATAGCAATGATAGTAATGAGATCCAAGGTGACGGTCATCTTGCCTGAAATCCCGTAAGGAAGAAGAACGAGTCCATGAAGAAGATGAAGCCACGAAGACGAACCAAGCGTAGATGAACGAATCCTCACGATCGCAACGAAACGGGAACTAGCGAGAAGAAGCACACAACACGGTAAACACACCACACATGAACAAGGCAAGTCCTCATATGCAAATTTAGAAATTGGTCCAGATCTGAATAAACATTATGATCAAGTTGTTAAACAGCAAGTTAAGATGCACCACGATGATCTACACGAAATTCTAGTCAAGTTACATATAAAGTTTATTAGATTCGGAGCTACGGCCTAGAAGATATGAGCAAAACAAGTTAATCATGGCATTGATGCAAAATGCATTCAAACATCAAGCAAACACCTCAAAACAAGGATGCAACATGATAATATGAGACTACATGCAAAACTAAGCAAGTTTCATATAGAGCACAATCAAAACGGAGCAACGGTTCAACACATACGCTCTATACAAGTTCGAAGGACAAGCTGTCCCAAACAGCAACTAGGCATATTGCAGACATCAAAACAATAAGCTACAGCACCTTAACATGAAAACAAAAGGCATGGACACGATGTACAGGTAAAGCATGACAAAACATGAACAGTGAGCTATCTCCAGAAACTACTATAACATGCTCAAAAGGACATGGCAAGATTGCAAATAATAACAGGTTCACAAACTTAGTGGAATTCACAGGACATGGCAGAAATAACATCAGGTTACAATGTTTAGAGCAATCAAACAACATGTTACAGCAAGCTATCATGTCAAACTAGAGCATGGTATGAATCTACTCAAAGCATATAACAAGAGTCACTTTCTGACCATGAGCCAAAAGGGATCAGAAGATATGATGGCACCCATGTAAACATAGCAAGTTTCGTTACAGATTTGAGACTCAGCAGAAAACTGGACATGGCAACAACAGCATCATGAAGGCATCTTCGCGAGATCGATGCACTCACTACGAGGCATTGCATGACAAACCAAGCATACTCCCAGCAATTAGACATGGCATAGAAGGTATACATGGCAAGAAAAATAACATAGCATGCACGGATCAACAACAACAAGCTAGGCAAAATTGCTAAACATGTTCACAATCTGCCAGGAACATTTTATAGCAAAAGTAGAGCAAGAGTAAGACATGTTAGAGCACTCTATAAATGCAACCAGGAGCATGGATGGATATAGCATAACCATATGAACAAAACACCCTTACTGAACATACTCAAAAGAGGCATGGATCTCACTGTAGCAACATGAATACATGGCATAAAAATAACAGCAGACAAAGACGGTGAAAATCCTGAGATCCTGAAATCAGCAACATCACGGAGGCTACTTTGCAAGCTTGTAACAAATAACACATGGCATATCATGAAGAGTGAATTGCACCACAGCAAAGAGGATATGGCATGGTTCAAAACACAAATAGACTTCATGCTCAAAAGAAAATCACACAAAAAGATGCAAAAATAACAAATGAGCATGTTCTGATAAACTACAGCAGACAACATTATATAGCACTCTTGCAACAGCATTTAGGGCATCAATATGGACTCAAATGAACATGACCCAATGAAACAAGATTAAAAGCATATCATGATGAACATTTATATATATCATACATGCAAAACTAAGCTACGGATGAAGAGATATGGCATGATAAATAGGGCAATATAATGCAAAAGTCCTGGGACTTGGAGAAAATTCAACCTCTCAGAAACTGGACAGAGGGGAACGGGGACGAGGAGATCCGGACTCGGGCGGGGCGCTTGGTTCGCCGGGCCGGTGGATCTCATCCACCCGATGGGATCCGGCGCGGGACGAGCTCCGGCGAGCGGCGCGGCGGCCGGAGGCGACGACGGCGGAGGAGCGGGGCGAGATGCGCCGGCAGAGGGCGGCGGGCGGCGCGGCGGAGCTCGCCGGGGAGCGCGGTGGCGCCGGCGAGAAGGGAGACGGGCGGCGCAGTGGAGGTCACCGGCAGGCGGCGGCGCAAGGGAAGGCGCGACGAGAGCGAGGCGGCGCGGGGACGGCGGAGGGCGGCACCGGCGGGAGGAGCCGCGGGCTCCGGTGATGACGGCGGTCACAGGCGGGCGGCCAGGCGGCGGCGCAAGGACGCGCAGGCAGGCGACGCGCGGGGGCACGGCTCGGCCCAGATGCGGGCGCGGGCGGGCCGGCCGTGGGCCCGTAGGGCCGCGGCGGCGCAGGGAGGAGAGAGGGGCGCGACGCTGGTGACGTGGAGGGCGCCGGTTGGCTGCGGCAGCGGGGAAGGTGACGTGGCGGCTTCGGATTGGCCGGAGCGAGGTGGCGGGCGGACATGTCCGGCGGCGGAGGAAGAAACGTCCGGCGGCGCGAGGGGAGTGGTGCTAGGGTTTGATCTGCGCGAGAAATTCAGAGGGAGGCACATATTTGTAGGTAGAGGGAGCTAGGAGGCTACAAATGGAGTGCGGTTTTCGACCACACGATCGTGATCGAACGCCAAGAGGATGGAGGTGACTTAGATGGGTTATTTGGCTGTTTTGGAGGGTGCTGGGCTGCAACACAAAGAGGCCTTTGCGGCTACCCGGTTAACCGTTGGAGTATCAAACGGACTCCAAATGGCACGAAACTTGACAGGCGGTCTACCGGTGGTGTACCAAGGCCTCTTGACAAACCTCGGTCCATTCCGAGAAAGTTTGACACCCACTCACGAAAAGAGGTAAAAGGGGGCGCCGGAGGACATAGGAGTGTCAGATTGCAAAACGGACAACGGGGAAAATGCTCGGATGCATGAGGCGAACACGTATGCAGAATGAGATGCACATGATGACATGATATGAAATGCAGATGATGACATGGCGAAGTGCAACACGCAAGCACATGACATGGCAAAGATGGCGAATTACTGGCGGACACCTAGCGCATCGGATCCGAGGCGTTACAAGGTAAGAGTGCGTATAATCCATGGACTCAACATTAGTCATAAAGAACTCACATACTTATTGCAAAAATCTACAACTCATCAAAAACCAAGCACTACGCGCATGCTTCTAGGGGGATAGATTGGTAGGAAAAGACCATCGCTCGTCCCCGACCGCCATTCATAAGGAGGACAATCAAAGAACACCTCATGTTTCAAATTCACAACTACTCAACTAGCACAACTTTAATATCACTACCTCCATATCTCAAAACAATCACCAAGCATCAAACTTCTCTTAGTATTCAACACACTCATAAGAAAGTTTTTACTAGTCTTGAATACCTAGCATATTAGGATTAAGCAAATTACCATGTTGTTTAAGACTCTCAAAATAATATAAGTGAAGCATGAGAGAATAATAGTTTCTATAAACCAGTCCACCACCGTGCTCTAAAAGATATAAGTGAAGCACTAGAGCAAAAACTATATAGCTCAAAAGATAAAGTGAAGCACATAGAGTATTCTAATCAATTTCGAATCATGTATGTATCTCATCAAAAGGTGTGTACAGCAAAGATGATTGTGGAAAACTAACAAACAAAGACTCAAATAATACAAGACGCTCCAAGCAAAACACATATCATGTGGTAAATAAAAATATAGCTCCAAGTAAGTTACCGATGGAAGTAGACGAAAGAGGGGATGCCTTCCGGGGCATCCCCAAGCTTTGTTCTTTTGGTGTCCTTAGATTATCTTAGGGTGCCTTGGGCATCCCCAATCTTAGGCTCTTGCCACTCCTTGTTCCATAATCCATCAAATCTTTTACCCAAAACTTGAAAACTTCACAACACAAAACTTAACAGAAAATCTCGTGAGCTCCTTTAGCAAAAGAAAACAAAACACCACTTCAAGGTACTATAATGAACTCATTCTTTATTTATATTGGTGTTAAACCTACTGTATTACAACTTCTCTATGGTTCATAAACTATTTTACTAGCCATAGATTCATCAAAATAAGCAAACAACACACGAAAAACAGAATCTGTCAAAAACAGAACAGTCCGTAGTAATCTGTAAGTAACGCAAACTTATGGAACTCCAAAAATTCAGCAGAAATAGGACGACCTAGAAAATTTGTTTATTGATCAGCAGAAATTGGAATCAATATTTTATCACGTTCTCGTGATTTTTAACAATTATTTTCGTGAACAGAAAGTTTCTGCAATTTTCAGCAAGATCAAATCACTATCATCCAAGAAGATCCTATAGGTTTAACTTGGTACAAACACTAATTAAAACATAAAAAGAAATCTAACCAGCGGCTAGATCAAAGATTTATTCATAAAAAGAAGCAAAAAACAAAAAAACTAAAAATAAAATTGGGTTGCCTCCCAACAAGCACTATCGTTTAACGCCCCTAGCTAGCCATAATAGCAAGGATAGATTTAGGTATTATCATCTTTGGTAGGCAATCCATAAGTGGCTCTCATAATAGATTCATAAGGTAATTTTATTTTCTTTCTAGGAAAATATTCCATGCCTTTTTAACGGAAATTGGAATCTAATATTTCCTTCCTTCATATCAATAATTGCACCAATCGTTCTAAGAAAAGGTCTACCAAGAATAATACGACATGAAGGATTGCAATCTATGTCAAGAAGAATAAAATCTACGGGCACATAATTCCTATTTGCAACAATAAGAACATCATTAATTCTTCCCATAGGTTTCTTAATAGTGGAATCCGCAAGGTGCAAGTTTAAAGAGCAATCATCATAATCACGGAAACCTAGCAAATCGCACAAAGTCTTTGGAATCGTGGAAACACAAGCACCCAAATCACACAAAGCGTAGCATTCATGATCTTTAATTTTAATTTTAATAGTAGGTTCTCACTCATCATAAAGTTTTTCGACGGATAGAAACTTCCAACTCAAGTTTTTCTTCATAAGATTGCATCAAAGCATCAACGATATGTTTAGTAAAAGCTTTATTTTGACTATAAGCATGTGGAGAATTTAGCACGGATTGCAACAAAGAAATACAATCTATCAAAGAGAAATTATCATAATTAAATTCCTTGAAATCCAAAATAGTGGGTTCATTAATATCTAGAGTTTTGACCTCTTCATTCCCACTTTTATCAAATTTAGCATCAAGATCTAAAAACTCCGAATTTTTGGAACGCCTTCTAGGTAAGGGTGGATCATATTCTGTCTCATCATTATCAAGATTCATATTGCAAAACAAAGATTTAATAGGAGACACATCAATAACTTTTAGATCTTCGTCTTTATTTTCCAAAAAAAATCCGGCTTAGCGGCCATCTTATTAACTAAGGTGGCCTGCTTATCCGAAACTTCAGTTATTAACTTTCCAAGACGAACAATCTTAGATTTCAAACCATCAAATTCTTTGGACATTTCATCGGGCTCTTTATTCATATAACTCATAAAGCTTTTTTGTTCCTTAAGCTCGTTTCTAAAGAAATTATAATGCTCAAATTGTAAGACCATAAAACTCCTGACGTTGCTTTCAATCTCTTCTAACCTTTTAAGGTGAAGATCGCCAAATCTAGGTAGGGCCATTGAGACAAGCAAGCAATCCAACACCCGAGCAAACAAGAAGTAAGCGAGAAAGAGGTGAACGGAAAAGAGAGGGCGAATAAAACGGCAAGGGTGAAGTGGGGGAGAGGAAAACGAGAGGCAAATGGCAAATAATGTAATGCAGGAGATAAGGGTTTGTGATGGGTATTTGGTATGTTGAATTTTGCGTAGACTCCCTGGCAACGGCGCCAGAAATCTTTCTTGCTACCTCTTGAGCACTGCGTTGGTTTTCCCTTGAAGAGGAAAGGGTGATGCAGTAAAGCAGCGGAAGTATTTCCCTCAGTTTTTTGAGAACCAAGGTATCAATCAGTAGGAGACCACACACGAGTCCCTTGCACCTACACAAACAAATAAATCCTCGCAACCAACGCGATAAGGGGTTGTCAATCCCTACACTGTCACTTACAAGAGTGAGATCTGATAGATATGATAAGATAATAATTTTGGTATTTTTATGATAAAGATGCAAAGTAAAGAAAGCAAAATAAAAACAGCGCCAGAAGTAGCTTGTTGGCGGGAGATTAAATATGATGGAAAATGGACCCGGGGGCCATAGGTTTCACTAGTGGCTTCTTTCAAGAGCATAAATATTATGGTGGGTGAACAAATTACTGTTGAGCAATTGACAGAATTGAGCATAGTTATGAGAATATCTAGGTATGATCATGTATATAGGCATCATGTCCAAGACAAGTAGACCGACTCCTACCTGCATCTACTACTATTACTCCACACATCGACCGCTATCCAGCATGCATCTAGAGTATTAAGTTCATAAGAACGTAGTAACGCTTTAAGCAAGATGACATGATGTAGATGGATAAACACATGCAATATGATATAAACCCCATCTTGTTATCCTCAATGGCAACAATACAATACGTGCATTGCTGCCCCTACTGTCACTGGGAAAGGACACCGCAAGATTGAACCCAAAGCTAAGCACTTCTCCCATTGCAAGAAAGATCAATCTAGTAGGCCAAACCAAACTGATAATTCGAAAAGACTTGCAAAGATAACCAATCATACAAAAAAGAATTCAGAGAAAATTCAAATATTTTTCATAGATAAACTTGATCATAAACCCACAATTCATCGGTTTCAACAAACACACCGCAAAAGAAGATTACATCGAATAGATCTCCACAAGAGAGGGGAGAACATTGTATTGAGATCCAAAAAGAGAGAAGAAGTCATCTAGCTAATAACTATGGACCCGAAGGTCTGAGGTAAACTACTCACACATCATCGGAGAGGCTATGGTGTTGATGTAGAAGCCCTCCGTGATCGATGCCCCCTCTGGCGGAGCTCCGGAACAGGCCCCAAGATGGGGTCGGTACAGAAGGTTGCGGTGGTGGAATTAGGTTTTTGGCTCTGTATCTGGTAGTTTGGGGGTACGTAGTTATATATAGGAGGAATGACTACGTCGATGGAGCGACATGGGGCCCACGAGGGTGGAGGGCACGCCCTGGGGGGTAGGCGCGCCCCCCTACCTCGTGCCTTCCTGGTTGATGTCTTGACGTATGGTCCAAGTCCTCTGGATCATGTTCGTTCCGAAAATCACGTTCCCGAAGGTTTCATTCCGTTTGGACTCCGTTTGATATTCTTTTTCTGCGAAACTCTGAAATAGGCAAAAAAACAGCAATTCTGGGTTGAGCCTCCGGTTAATAGGTTAGTCCCAAAAATAATACAAAAGTGTATAATAAAACCCATTAATGTCCAAAACAGAATATAATATAGCATGGAACAATCAAAAATTATAGATACGTTGGAGACGTATCAACTCCTTCCCACACCTCACCCCCAGCTCGACCGGTGAAACCGGTGTGGGAAGAGCGCTATAGACCTCCTGTCCAGGCGTCCCTCCCCTTGAAGTGAAGCCGGGCGCAGGTAGTTGGGTGCTATGGGTCTCCTGCCCACGCAACCCCCCCCCCCCCCACCCGCGGCCAACCCAGCAGGAACTACCTCCCCACCGGGTGAGGAATCCGCAGTCATCGCCTCGCCGGCCAGACTCAGCACTAGTGACAGCTCAAGTTCCGCCGGGTCGTCTGCTTCGACCCTGGTGCTCCATAACCGACTAGGAGCCGACCTCGGTGCAAACGAACCCAAACGAAGCGTGTTCAACAGAGTAGTGGACGGGGGCACCTCTTTGGTAGAGTTGTCTACCTTATCTGGTTGCGCATTAGGCCCCTTGTCTGACTCCGGCAGTGGATCTTTGGATCCCTTATCCTGATTCCCGGGCACGCCGCCTCCCTTAGTCGTGTCCATGTACTATGGCTCATCCCCCTCCTGGGAAATCGGAGTATCCTCGATCTCAAGCTCTAAGACTTAAGTGACTCCAGCATGTGTCCATCTGACCACATCTGGAATGAACTCAACACTCACAACACTGACCAGCAACCTCGCAGCCCCGTGTGCACGAGTGAAAGGCATGTCAACCTTTTCTGTCTTACCAATCATAGCACCCAAACTCCAAGCAATCATAAAATGCTTCATCAATTTTGGTGGCGCGCCAAAGAAACGTACCTACACCTTCTCCAAAGGTGTACCCTCAGGTTCCTCCTGCTTCCACTCATCAAAAGCAATACCAATGTTGGTGCTTGGGACTCTGCACAAACCCGACTTAAGAAAATGCATCTGATCCTCTTTAGTGGGAAAATCCACCTTATAAGACTGATCCTCTAATTGTTCCAGATGCCACTGATAGTTACCTGGCACTAAGTCATGTAGTTGTCTCACGATCTGGGCCTCTGTCAACTGTCCATTAGTAACTCTGACTACTGCTGGGTAGGAGCTCTCAACCATCTGCGGTAGAGGGTCCACCTCCGGTGTCTCAAAGAAGATCCTCCTTGCAGTAGACACCAAAAATGTTAATGCCAGGTTTAGGACCGGAAAGGAGTGGGCAGTCCCTAGTCACATGTTGATATCGGCAGCAATAGTCACAAAACTCATTCGTACACTCTGCCACAAAATGACCCGGTTCACCACATCTATAGCAAGGCAACTTTTTCTTCTTAATTTCCCACTTAGAGAGTTTTTCGCCCTCCGCTTTCTCCGGCCCTTTGTCAGACATGCCATCCCTAGACTTAGCACCTCCGGAAGTCACCGGAACGTGCACTGCTCCCAAAGCCCTAACCGCGTCAACTGCCGCCGCGGGTAACGTGGATGGGTCTCCCACCCCATCAGTTGCGTGCTCGAGCTCCTCCTCTGAGGCCATATCCGCAGCAGACAGTGGTGCGGTGGATAGTGTCGAGGCGGTGGTGGTCGCCTCCCTCTCCCACCGCGACGATATCCACCCCGGAAGCGATCCCTGGGTCCGGCGACACCTTCAACAAAATTACCGGGCGGACCTTGAAAATGTCCAGTGTCCTCAGTATTGTACGGGTTATAACCACGGCCGCCACCGAATGAAGATCCATGGTGCAGTCCCTCACCATATGCGTCATATCTGTCATCTCCCCACTGTTTGTATCCGTTGTTGTTCTGACCATCTCTGTTGTAACCACTGTGTCCAACACGCCCTTGCACGCCGCGACCCCTTCCTAGGGCCAGCGCCTTGGCTGCTGGTGGCTGCGCCGCTTCATCCGGCTGGCGCACATTTGGCCTGGACGCGTGTTTCGTCGTCAGAGCACTGGAGGCATCGGCCCCCTGCCGCGTGGAGGACTGGGCGCCCCAGCCGGCCCTGACTCGGGGATGCACCCCCGCCGCCACCAGCCTTTGAGGGGGTAGGTTGCCCCGTCTGATACCGCCGACCCCACCGACAGGCGGGGCACCACGGCCAGCACCACCAGCGCCAATGACCGGCGGAGCGGCACGACCGGCCACGCCTGCCGCGGCAGCAGTACTGGCCAGCAGAACGCCACGACCAGCCCCGCCAGCAGCCGAGGCGCCAGCGGCGGGAGGTGGCCCTCGCTTGATGGGTGGCAGCCCTCGTCCTGCCATGCCGCCGGCGTAGGTGATCCTCCTCGCCCGACATGTGCCCAGCGAAGGAAAACCCGGACCCGAAACCCTAGACTCGATCGTAGGATGGACTGGCAGTGGCGATACATGCACGTACGTCTGTTTGGGATTGTGCGAGGCTTGGGCCTCTAGCTGGGCCTCGCCCGCACCAGGAGAACCCACGACCATCGCCACATCCAACGCTGCATACAGCTCAGGTCCACGGCCCAATAACGCATTCAAACGAGCCCGTCTGGCCGCTCGAACAGCGCTCGCCGATCTCGCCACCGGTGATCTTGGCAGCGGCGGTGGCCGACTAATATTGCCTTTCTTCTTCTTCCGCGTGACAAGAGTCCAATTTTCCGGCAAGAATTCGGACAAAGTTACAGGTTCTCTCATTACCTTAGGAATCGTTCCGATCCACGGCTTCATGGCCGGTTTGGAAGTTTGAGTTTTTGAGCAACGCCGATCGGTTGTAATCTTGGGCTCCGGCGACGGATCGGCACCCGGCGAGGCCATAGGCATTCCGGTGACCATGGTGACGGTGGGGGCGTGACACTCCACCTGTTCTTCGTCATCGCTCTCCAGAAGCACCCAAAAATGTCCTCCCGTTCGTGCATGGACCATCGGCTCCGTCAGATCGATCATCACCGGTGCCTTCGGTCGTAAATCCACCTGCACACATTCGCCAACAACTACGTCATATACATCCAAGTTTGAATTGAAAACCTACCTCAATCATGTCGCCGCCCGGGAGATAATCGTCGGCGAGGACGTCGTTCTCTAGATCGAGAAGAGCCAGCCACCGCGAATGCGGAGTGAATCGAAGACGTCCTTCGATCCAAATGCCCGGATCCGTCCCGTCGGAGAAGATTGCCCGCCATTGTGCCCATCGTCTCTCCTCCCGTACGATCTCACTGTGCGGCTGATCGCCACGGTCACCGCCCGATCCCGTCGACCCCTCCTTTCCTCCCAACGACACCGCCGCGAGGGTACTAGGAGAGCGCGGACAGATCTGATGTGACCCCCCTGCGCATCCACACGGCGAGGATCGAGGAGACGGCGGTGGTAGTCCGGCCGCCCGAGGCGGCCTCGTCTCCGCCTCTCCCTCTCTCATCCTCCTTAAAAATTTAGGTCCCGCTAGGTGCCATGAATATAACAATCTCCTTGGTATCTCTGACTGGCAAAATCTTATCATGGAATATCCTTTGGTTCCTCTCCAACCAAAGCTTCCAAGATAGTAATATCAACAGGGATTTCATTTATCATGCAAATTGTACGACCAAACTATGGATCTTGATGTTTTCTTCCTTTTCAACACTTAGTTGTGGTTTTGTTTACATATTTCCAATTATTTAGTACAATGTAGATCTTAATTATACCTGTATTTTTACATTTTGGTGCCGATACGCCATTTAGGTTGGGATTGTAGTAGAAAGATACTAATTTCCTTTATACTCCCTCCGTTCCGAAATAATTGTCTTTCTAGCCATCTGAAATGGACTACAACATACAGATGTATGTAGACATGTTTTAGAGTGTAGGTTCACTCATTTTGCTCCGTATGTAGTCACTTGTTGAAATCTTTAGAAAGACAATTATTTAGAAACGGAGGGAGTACTTAGGTTGGGATGATGAAGGAGATGTCACCTGGAGATGAAGGAGTGGGTGCTTGGTTGTTGTGGGAAGGGGAAGCAAAGTGAACTACAGTGATATTTAGCACGGCACAATCGTAAACTACATGCATTTCATTTCACTAACATCCCTAGGATCTTTATATCGTTTCGTGGCAACACACGGCCAATAAAGTCGCAAGAAACTTTCAACTTTTGATGGTTGGAGCACCGTGGGCAAGGTGAATCGTGACGTGGCCTGCCGGAGTTAATTTTGCTACACCTGCCTGCGTATAGGTGATTGACCAGTCAAATTTGGCCGTCTAAAAAGGATTAGCATGAAGCTAAGAATCTATCGCTAATTACTTTGCATGACCAATACAATTAGTGTAATAATATGACGTAGAGAAAAGCTCATAAAGGGATTGTTTTTCGCACTTAAAATCTTAGTAAGGTAGGAGGAGCATAATTTTGCCGACCTAAATCTTAATGATATCTGGAAATTCTACAGATCCACCGTGAATATGCATAAGTTTTCACAGATTCTTTTTTTAAACTTAGAAATATCTTTTTTGAATCATTTGAAGTAAAGTCCTCCGATGCCCCCGACTACACAAACTTCGCACTCGCATCTGTACGCCCATTAGGCTGGTCATAGTGGGGAGTAACTTATACTAGTGTCATGCATATGACACTAGTCTAAGTTACTATCTTCATAGTGCAAAGTAACATAATAGTAGTGTCATAGAGGACTTCATTAATTAGATTGTAGACTCATCTTGTCTTGAAAAGCGCTATGTTACAGTAACATATTATGTTACCACTTCTCATTAACTACATGTCACATAAGCAAAAATTTCTCGGAGTGTGCTATGTTACTTGCTAAGTTACTCCCACTATGACTAGCCTTAACGTGCGGCTTGCCTTCCATCTGCCGAGCTTGGGGAGGAGCGACGGTGCTCGGGTCAGGAATGGGTGAGCTTGAAATGGGGATGAGATTGGCGGAGCGGGGCGGAGCTAGGGGCGGAGCTCCAGCACGACCCGGTCGAGCACTTTCTTTGTGATAATACAAAATTAAAGACAATGTCAAGAATTGGCTAAAACGTCAAACTGTACCGTTGCGGCTGCAAGTTATTAATTCAAACCAAGTACATATATGGATGGAGCACACATTTGCCTTCAATGCGACAAAGACAGCAAGCACTAACTAAGGTTGTCTTGCAGTATCTATGCGCTTTTTGCGAACAATTCAGTGATTCCCGTTCTAGAATCCCTTGACCAGCAACCCCTCGAAGAAGCAAAACAGAGATTTGCGTTTAACCATACCATATAGGCGCGCCACATGTGGTAAGCAGAGCGCGCAAAACACAACAATGGCCAAAAAATCTAGCTACAGTCCTTTCCTCCACCTCTGCCTCGCCCTGCTGCTCATACCCAGTTATTCCAGCTCCCGATCAACACTGCAGCCCACCGCCGGCGAGCAGCATGCTCTCCGAACCATCGTGCGGGACTGGGGGAACCCCGCTGGCCTCCGCTCGTGGAGCGCCGGTAACTGGACCGGTGTCACCTGCAACAGCCATGGCCTGGTCACCTCCATCAACGCCAAAGGTTTCAATATAGCCAACCCAATCCCGTCCTCCCTTTGTAGCCTGAAGAACCTTTCGTCCATAGATCTCTCCTCCAACAACCTCACAGGCCATTTCCCCACGGTGCTGTATGGCTGCTCTGCTTTACTGCACCTAGACCTCTCCAACAATCGATTCACCGGCAGCCTTCCCAGCGACATCCACAGCCTATCCTCAAGGATGCAGCACCTCAACCTGTCAAGAAATGGTTTCACCGGCGGTATTGGGCCGGTGCTCGCTGCCATCAACCTGATCGAGCTCGACCTGTCCATAAACAGGCTGAGCGGACCGATACCAAAGACCATTCGCAACATGAAGAACTTGGCTTTGCTGTTTTTATGCTGCAACAATATCGCGGGACCAATCCCGGCGATGGTTGGCTCACTACCGGCCCTCAACGTCCTTGATCTCTCCAACAACAAGCTGTCAGGCCATATACCGCAGGAACTTGGTAATTTCGTCTCAGCTTCCTGAACCTCTCATCCAACAAGCTCACTGGCGAAGTACCTCAGTCGATGCAAACACCAGCGTACAACCGCAGCTTCCTTGGTAACCGCGGTCTGTGTATGGCAGTGAAACAGGGGATGAGCCTACCATCCTGTGCCCTCCCCGGGTACAGCATGCAGTCAACTGGACTAATCATCCTCTGCACGGTGCTCACTGGTGTTGTCGTCATCGGTGCTTTCATAATCTGCTGTACAATAATTCGCCATCTGAGGGAGGAGCATGTCCTTGGCGCATGGAAGATGACGCCGTTCGATGATTTGAAGTTCACACAGTGCGACGTCCTGGCCAAACTCCATGAAGACAACTTGGTCAGCAGTGGCGGCTCCGGCAACGTGTACAGGGTACAGCTGCCTGGCGAGGGTGGCACTGGCCAAGTCGTAGCCGTGAAGAAAATATTGACCACCGAGTCAGATGTGAAGCTCGACAAGCAGTTCGACTCCGAGGTGAAGATCCTGGGCAATATTCAACACAATAACATTGTCAGCCTCCTGTGCTGCATCTCCGGCAAGAACATGAAAATGCTTGTTTATGAATACATGGAGAACGGTAGCCTCGATCACTGGCTGCACCGCCCGGAAGACGCTCTAGCTCCAGCGCCGCTGGACTGGCCGGTGCGGTTGAGCATCGCCATCGACGTAGCCAGGGGACTCAACCATATGCATCATGAATGCATCCCACCGATACTGCACCGTGACATCAAATCAAGCAACATTCTATTAGATGGGGGTTGCCATGCGAAGATGGGAGATTTTGGACTTGCACGGGCTCTGCAGTCTTGCAAGACTGAGGTGGCCTCTGTGATTTGCGGAACCTATGGATATATCGCACCAGGTGAATATTTTTTTTTTACTATCAAGCATAAATGACATTTGAGTTCATTGTCAAGAACAAAGTATAATATTGCACTGTGGTTTGTATGCAGAACAATATTGGGGAAGGGTGAACGACAAGGTGGATGTGTACAGCTTCGGCGTGGTGCTTCTCGAGCTTACGACCGGCCGGGTCGCACGCGATCGGACTGAGTTTATTCTTGCAGATTGGGCTTCGAATCAGTACAAGACCGGCGAGCCTCTGTACAATGCTATCGACATAAGCATAAAGGCTGGCCCCTTTTTGGATAACATTGTAGATGTGTTCGAGCTCGGCGTGTTTTGTACAAATAAGGAACCAAACTCAAGGCCATCGATGAAGATAGTACTGGAGCAGCTTCTCCAATACGACCGCACCCAAACTCCAGAGTAGGCCGAGCGGAGACTGGGACAGACACAGCTTTGCTGGTAATTTTAAGTTGTAATGGAATTCTTGTATGAATAACCTAAGTATTATTACTCTCATCTTAGTGCGACATGAACAAGCAGTTCGGTATTGCGGGACTTCTTTACAGTTGTTTTTACTCTTCTGTCTTCTGATTGAGTTGGGTCTGCACATACAGCATGTACGCAAGTCTCACATATATAAGCATATGCCCATAAGTGTACTACTAGAAAGTGTCACAACTGCGTTCACATACCTAGATTCTAGGATAGGATCATCAACCAAACAATCAAATATATATATGGTACTTGAAAATCACAAAGAGAGAAAAGGTACCTCTCAGTGCTGATATGGTATGGCCTACAGCTTGCAAAACAACAACTCCTGCATCACCAACCTAAAGATAGCAATTGTTAATTCCGTGCTACATCGAAACATTTTCATACGAGTACAGCAAGCAATTTGTAGATACTGAATATTCCGTCAGTATTAACAGTTTTTTTCCACACGCGACGTTTTTACAATCCAAAAGCAAATTTAATCACTGGATCGTTTAAGGCCTGGATATATATCTTTTACCTGCAACAAATGATTTTGAATGATATCAACGGTCCATGAAACATACCAATGGTCAGATAGACATATTTGTATGAAAAGAACAACAGTACATGCACAGGAATGGACTTTGTTCCGAAGAAAATAATAGTTAACATAAAATAGTCTAGAGCATGGTGTTTGATCGTTGCTTGATGTTCAGTTGTTCACTGCTCTGAAACAAAATGACAGTTAAACACCCATCGTAGTGTCATAGCAACCGCCTTTAACAAGGAGACCGCAGTTTTAAAAAACATGCTCCCATATAAAATCATCAAAAGATAATCTTACACGATGTAGTTACAAGCCTGCTAATCCTGAAATATATATGAAGTAGACGTGGAGCTCTTAGTTGCCAATCTGAATTCTGGGCAGTTCGATACAAGATTATGTCTTTAAGAAAGCTATGAACAGGCTTTCTATTTTAACTGTGCAAGCTCTTCTCCTAGATAAAAACATTATCAAGTTGAACAGACATGTGCAATCTCAGGTATAATTTCATTGTCTACCTAGAAAATACATTAGAATCCCACAATCCTCATTTAATAAATAGCATGTAGGAAAAAAACATGCTATAATCCCAACATCTAAATCTAGCATGATATAGATGCAAGGTCTTTTTTAGTTCTTGAAACTTATAAGCATCTCTGCATTTAATTTCCAGAAATGACACACACACACACTGACACACACAAAATACGTCATGCTCCACATAAATTGAAAAGGGATATTTTTATTATTACCACTAATCCACTACCACAAATCATAATTTCATCAAGGGTGCTCGAACATAGTATGCATACGACCAACCGTAACACTAGCTCTTTCCAAACAAAAACAAAAACCGTAGCAGCTAGCTCCTACATCCATAATGCTACAGGCCCAAACAACACGAGATGCTTGGACAGTAGAAAGCTGGTGGTGCGGTGGATCTTGGTTTGCAGCTCTCCCTTATGACTGTACCTGAGGCTAAACATGATCAGGCAGAGCACACAACCATCACAATCACCAAAGGCACACTCAAACTCCATTTGCTAGTGTACCACGCACTCGACGAGGCAGAATTGGTTGTCGCCATGTAAAGTAAGGGTGGCCGCAAGGTGCCTCTTGCATTCGCCGCAGAACAACTTGTCCTGGACATGTTCCAGTCTGTGCCGCGGTGTGATGCGACCTGGCAGGTGCAGATGTAGCCATCCCTATGAAATCCAACCCACGCACCAAGACCGCTGTCAAAGAAGTCTTGGTTCGGAACGGCAGCACCCATTCCCCATGCTGCCTTGGCGTCAGCACCGGCAGCTCAATGGCATGTCTTTACATGCCGCCTACAATCTTCTGCAGCATCGTAATCATCAGAATCGCAAATTGAATCTTTACATCCAGTTAGGGCCGGCAGATCCAGTTAGACCCAATGACATGTCTACAATGGATCTGCCGGCCCTAACTGGATGTAAAGATACAATTTGTGATTCTGATGGGTACGATGTTGCCAATACAGGAGAAGAAATTTGTAGACGTGCAAGAACTAATCTGGCGATGAGGTGAGAGTTTATCGAATCCCTCGTGTTTATAGGGTACCAATCGAACTCCACGACAGGCGCGGATTCAGATAGCAAAGGGCAGAGTACCTACAATCCGAGTCGGAGCAGAACCACCATGGCGGAACATGAGAGCCAGAAGGGAACTAGGGTTGGAGGAGGTGAGCCAAGTTGAGAGTGAAATCGGGAAAGGGAAAAATGGGTCACCTCGTCTCCGGGGGTTACCGCGCTGTGGTCGTCCGAGTCACCGCCGCGCGCCCGTGGTCCTGGAGGCTGGAGTTACAGGGCCACCCCTGTGGGCTGTGGCTGGGAGGCAGTGGAGACGCCCCGCCCCGCTCGTGGTCGCTGGAATCTTGGTGTGGCCGGCTGACCGCGCTGCCCGTAGTCGGCTTGGTGTGCCCGGCGGCGCTCCGGCCCTCCTCTGCTCCCTCATTTTTCCGAGACGACCTTCCTTCTTGGACGAGAAATTTATTTGCCGGCCTGTTTGGAACCCAAGATAGAAAAACATAGGAATACAAAAAATATAAATTAGATGTCATGTCTTGTGAAATCTTATATGAATCTAAAACACAGAAATTATATAACATTGTACCAAATCGTCGACACTTATTTTAGGACGAAGAGAGTGGTTATTTGGATTCTTAACATGAATTAAAATAATCTCTTGAAGAGATGCAGCAGAGGGGAGAGAAAGATACATGTTGCATCGGACTTTTCAGAAGAAGTGGAAACATGAGGTTTGAGCTAATGCTTAGAATCCTTCAAAAAATGGATTCTTATATAAATTCTGCAAGCCAATCCTACGCTCCAAAGTTATCGTAGGAAAAAAGTATCCAATAGAATTCTATTCCTACAAAATACTTGTGAAGATTCTTTGTTTCACATAGGGTCTAAGCATTTGGCTAATTGGCTTTGCAAAACTGACACATGTGGCAGGGGCTTCACTAAATTACCACGGACAAAAGGAACAAAAATGGAACCCACATTGTAAACATAAAAAATATCATAGTCCAAATTGTAAAAAAATATGATTCATAAACTGTATTAACAACAATTTTTATGTTGTCTGTATAATCTATGATTCAGGTTTAGGTTAGGTTTGAGTTACTATTTCACTTTAATGTTTGGTTTCTTAGTATCCGAGTTGTGAAATATTGAGCAGTAATGAGTTTTGAAACATAAGTGATAATGAAGTTTGAAACCTATGAGTAGCCTAAACTTTACTCCCTCCGTCCCATAATATGAACGTTTTTGGCACCACACTAGTGCCAAAAACGTTCTTATATTATGGGACAGAGGGAGTAGATGTCAATGCATGGAGCATTCCCTTCAGTCTATCATATTCATAGGGAGATTGATGGTTAGCCCATCATTGTGCTCATCGGGTTCTTAATAGATCTACCTGAACCTATCTTTATTTGTTTGGACCCAACTCATAGGTCTAGCCAACGCCCTGTTATTCGAATAGTTGTTGATGTTTAGGTTGATGACTATGTAATTCATGATCTACATTGTGCATGAGCTCCTTTGTTTGTAAAGATCACCCCTTCCTTTTGCCTTCCATGTGAGATTCCTGGTGATGCAAAGCATTGTTGTTGTGTAGAAAAAAAAACCGTACAAAACTGATGTTGGTTTACCAACTACTCTCTACTTGTCCAAGAGATATGCCTCCATGTTCAATGTTGGAGGCAGCACCATAACCAACTAGGGAGGTCTACCATCTACTACAATTATAAGTGGTGAGATTTTATTGTATTTACAATGACTCTTAAGTATCAACAAGGTGTACCTTGAGGTAGTGTTATGGTGGCGAACGGGCCACCGACAGGCAACAATTGCAGAGCTAGTGTTATGGTGGCACAAACGACCGGTGGCCACGACCACTCGTGAACAAACTATGCACGATTCCGAAATCAGATCAACAATCTCAGATACCGGGCTCATAGGGTCCTACATGTGGAGCGTTCATTTTGTTGTCTAAGCATGCAACGTATATGCTATAAAAACAAGTGAGAAAGGAGGTGTTAATTTGTCTTGAAGAAATAAAAGGCATAGAGTGTACTTATACCTTTGGATAAGCGTACTTTCAAGTGTTGTATAAGGATATGAGGAGTATGTTCTGTCTCATTGCAAGGTCGAAGGCGGGGGGGGGGCCTCCATACCAAATTCGAAAGAGAGACACAAAATATTAAACACTAATAGAAAAACGACTTTTAGTACCGGTTCGTAAGGACCTTTAGTACCGATTCTGGAACCGGCACTAAAGCGTGGGGATTAAAGCGCCCCCCCCCCTAGTCCCGGTTTAACACGAACCGGGACCAAAGGCCCACCACGTGGCACGAGGCGCGCCGTGGTTTGGGGGATTTTTTTAATAACATTGGTAGAAAACGGGTCTATTGTCCCGGTTCCTGAACCGGGACTAAAGGGTCGTTACTAATACCCTGACCCTTTTAGTCCCGGTTCCTGAACCGGGACTAAAGGGTCGTTACTAATGCCCTGACCCTTTAGTCCCGGTTCAAACCAGAACCGGGACAGATGGGCCTCCACGTGGCCTGTGCGCCGAGTCCAGGCAGGAGGGCCATTGGTCCCTGTTGGTGGCACCAACCGGGACCAATAGGCATCCACGTGTTAGCATTTCTGTGGCTGGGGTTTTTGTTTTTTTTGAAAGGGGGGGTTGGGGGGTTAATTTAGGTGTTTCATATATTGTGTTAGCTAGCTAATTAATAGAGAGAAGTGTCCTCTCTTATATCCGTGCTTGGTCGACACTACGTACTATACATACGTATAGAGAGGACTAGACACGCTAGCTAGCTAGTAAGCAAACGAAAGAAATAGAAGATCGTCATGAACATATATGCATACAGAGAGAAGTGATATCGACCACCTCTCCTTCTCCGAGAGATTGGTCGAACAACAAGTTCTCGTATATCTATCCGACACTACCGGCTACATATATACAATAATTATCTCTTACAAATATAATCTCCTAACATACGGACGCATGGTCCACATAGTATTCTTCGTCTTCAGCGATCACGTGGTCAAGAAAGAATGCCGCCAATTCCTCTTGAATTGCCCGCATGCGACCTGGTGCTAGGAGTTGATCCCGCATCCGAAACATCTAATTTGAAGAAGGGGGTCAATACATATATATATATGAATGAATGAAACTCAACACAAATGATGGTAATAAAATAAAATTGTGAATATTGTTATTTACGCACTTCATATTGTTCGTCAGAGTATCCCCGCTCACAGGTTGTGTGGCGGATGGACTCGCAAACGTAGTATCCACAGAAATCATTCCCTTGTTCCTGCCACAACCACTTTACAAGAAATAGAGGTCAGTCAAACTGATAAGCAAGAATGCCAAATGGTATTGATGAAACTAGCGCTTGAATCACTAGGAGATGCGCGGAACATGCTACTATAGTACTTACTTTCGGGTGTCTAAATTGCAGCTTCTTCGGCAGTCCCGGAGTTTTTTTGGTGAATTTTCTCCAAACCCTGCCAGACAAAGAAAACAATTACTTGATATCAGAAATGAACAAAGTTGCTGATATGGTGGATAATGATCGATTTAACTTACTTCTCAAGCATTTGAGTCATGTCCGCATACACCTGGGGATCTTTTCGTTTCGAGTCCAAGACAGTTACTACTCCCTGCTCAAGCTTAATCTCTAGGAGAATATAGTGGAACCTGCGCACGCATGCACAACTCATCAATTACATTACTAGAACCTTGACTAATATATAAGGGAAACCGAATATGCACAAGACAGTAACACTCACTTGAAGTTGTAAGGAAAGAGTATTATATCTTTGTTTTCATTTATTACGAAAGATCGTAGCAAGTTGGCCTCGGTATCTTAGGCATGATGTTCAACCTTAGTTGCATCTATGAGATTTGTGTTAATGAACCCAATATCACCGACTTGTCTTTTCTTCAATTCGACGATCTTCAATCTGCATAATATAGTGAGGATAATTATAAATACATGCAATGAAAGAGTTGAGCTATATAGAGAGACTTAATGATAGAAGTAGTACTATTTACAGATAGTAGCAGGTGACCGTTGCTTTATCGAGGGCCAATTGATTGAAAAACTGAAAGAACTCCTCAAATGGAACAAGCAACAGTTCAATTCCAACGAGGACATGCTCCTTTTTAACTCTCACATACAAAGTATTCCTCCCCCCAGACTCTCTGCAGGTTTTCATGTACCAATCATGCAATCTTCGCATCATCGTTGATAGAGATCTTTCATCTTTGACGAGAGACTTCCCGTACTCGCATATTTGTATCTGCACCTCCAAGAAATCATAATGTACATCGTCGGGCAGGTAATCTCCAAGATTGCTATAACCGGGCACCATCCTCGGATCATTAGAGACGATGTCGCTAGGCACCTAGAGCGGGGGGCACGATTGCTTCGCTTGTTCGCTGAGCTGGGCAACTTGTTTCCCAGCTCGTCGTTCTTTCATCCTTTGATCACTGACAGTACTTCCCGACCGCTCCGCTTCGGCAAATGCCTTTCCAATAATGCACTCATAGTTGCCTTTCGGCGGAGACTTGGGTGGTTTTCTCAGGGCAGCCAGAGTGCGCTTCGCTTTCACCGGATCTACCTTCTCCTTCGGAGGTGGATGTCTCTATGCTTTCAACCCTTGAAACCAGTCCTCCACTTCGGTTCACGCGATCTTCGCGTTCTCCTCCGGGGTCATCTCGTATGGTAACTTCTCCGGAGTCTTCAGAGAAGGACCGAATCTGTATGTCCTCCCGCCTCTGGCTGTACCGCTAGACGCCGGCAGAGCAGACGGAGCGGCTGTCTTCTTCACTTGCTTACGAGGCGGAGGAGAAGGACTACGAATCGCCGGAGCAGCCGGAGCGGCGACGGGTCTCTCCCGCCCTTGCTGACGAGGCGGAGAAGGAGGAGGCTGGCTGCTCGGGTGCGCCGGCGCAGGCGAAGAAGGAGGCGGAGTGCCGCCACACGCCGGAGAAGGAGCCGGCCGAGTGCCCTGATCATCACTTGCCGGAGGAGGAGGCGGTGGAGGAGGCAGAGTTGTTGGGGAACGTTGCAGAAAATTAAAAAATTTCCTACGGTTTCACCAAGATCCATCTATGAGTTCACCTAAGCAACGAGTCATGGGAGAGAGATTGCATCTACATACCACTTGCAGATTGCGTGCGGAAGCGTTCAAGGGGATGGTGATGACGTAGTCGTACTCGTCGTGATTCGGATCACCGATGACCAAGTGCCGAACGGACAGCACCTCCGCGTTCAACACACGTACGAGACGATCGACGTCTCCTCCTTCTTGATCCAGCAAGGGGAAGGAGAGGTTGAGGAAGAAGACTCCAACGGCAGCACGACGGCGTGGTGAGGTTGGTGCAACAGAACTCCGACAGGGCTTCGCCAAGCGCGTACGGAGGAGGAGAGGTGTTGGGGAGGGGAGGGGCTGCGCCTTTAGTTGTGTATGCAGCCCTCCCCTCACCCCTCTATTTATAGGGGAAGGGGCAAGGGGGGCCGGCCCCCTCTAGATGGATCTAGAGGGGGGGGCGGCGGCCAAGGGGGAGGGGGCTTGCCCCCCAAGCAAGGGGGGCGCCCCCTTTAGGGTTCCCCAAACCCTAGGGCGCATGGGCCCTTGGGGGGGGGCGCACCAGCCCACTTTGGGCTGGTTCCCTTCCCCTTTACATCCCATGAGCCCTTCCGGGAGAGGTGGCCCCTCCCGGTGGACCCCCGAGGCCCCTCCGGTGGCCCCGGTACAATACCGATATGCCCCCGAACTATTCCGGTGTCCGTATGACAACTTCCCATATATAAATCTTTACCTCCGGACCATTCCGGAACTCCTCGTGACGTCCGGGATCTCATCCGGGACTCCGAACAACATTCGGTAATCACATACAAGTCTTCCTAATAACCCTAGCGTCACCGAACCTTAAGTGTGTAGACCCTACGGGTTCGGGAGACATGCAGACATGACCGAGACGACTCTCGGGCAATAACCAACAGCGGGATCTGGATACCCATGTTGGCTCCCACATGTTCCTCGATGATGTCATCAGATGAACCACGATGTCGAGGGTTCAAGCAACCCCGTAAACTATTCCCTTTGTCAATCGGTAGGTTACTTGCCCGAGACTCGATCGTCGGTATCCCAATACCTCGTTTAGTCCTGTTACCGGCAAGTCACTTTACTCGTACCGTAATGCATGATCCCGTGGCCAAACACTTGGTCACTTTGAGCTCATTATGATGATGCATTATCGAGTGGGCCCGGTGATACCTCTCCGTCATGCGGAGTGACAAATCCCAGTCTTGATCCGTGTCAACCCAACAGATACTTTCGGAGATACCTGTAGTGCACCTTTATAGTCACCCAGTTACGTTGTGACGTTTGGTACACCCAAAGCACTCCTACAGTATCCGGGAGTTACACGATCTCATGGTCTAAGGAAAAGATACTCGACATTGGAAAGCTCTAGCAAAACGAACTACACGATCTTGTGCTATGCTTAGGTTTGGGTCTTGTCCATCACATCATTCTCCTAATGATGTGATCTCGTTATCAATGACATCCCCATGTCCATAGTCAGGAAACCATGACTATCTATTGATCAACGAGCTAGTCAACTAGAGGCTTACTAGGGATATATTGGTGTCTAGTATTCACACATGTATTACGATTTCCAGATAACACAATTATAGCATGAATAAAGACAATTACCATGAACAAGGAAATATAATAATAATACTTTTATTATTGCCTCTAGGGCATATTTCCAACAGTCTCCCACTTGCACTAGAGTCAATAATCTAGTTACATTGTGATGAATCGAACACCCATGGAGTTCTGGTGCTGATCATGTTTTGTCCTAGGGAGAGGTTTAGTCAACGGATCTGCGACATTCAGATCCGTGTGCACTTTACAAATTTCTATGTCTCCATCTTGAACATTTTCACGGATGGAGTTGAAGCGACGCTTGATGTGCCTGGTCTTCTTGTGAAACCTGGGCTCCTTGGCCAGTGCAATAGCTCCAGTGTTGTCACAGAAGAGTTTGATCGGCCCCGACGCATTGGGTATGACTCCTAGGTCGGTGATGAACTCCTTCACCCAAATTGCCTCATGCGCTGCCTCCGAGGCTGCCATGTATTCCGCTTCACATGTAGATCCCGCCACGACGCTCTGCTTGCAGCTGCACCAGCTCACTGCTCCACCATTCAACATATACACGTATCCGGTTTGTGACTTAGAGTCATCCAGATCTGTGTCGAAGCTAGCATCGACGTAACCCTTTACGACGAGCTCTTCGTCACCTCCATAAACGAGAAACATGTCCTTAGTCCTTTTCAGGTACTTAAGGATATTCTTGACCGCTGTCCAGTGTTCCTTGCCGGGGTTACTTTGGTACCTACCTACCAAACTTACGGTAAGGTTTACATCAGGTCTGGTACACAGCATGGCATACATAATGGATCCTATGGCTGAAGCATAGGGGATGACGCTCATCTCTTGTTTATCCTTTGCCGTGGTCGGGCATTGAGCCGAGCTCAATTTCACACCTTGCAATACAGGCTAGAACCCTTTCTTGGACTGATCCATTTTGAACTTCTTCAAAATCTTCTCAAGGTATGTGCTTTGCGAAAGACCTATGAGGCGTCTTGATCTATCTCTATAGATTCTGATGCCTAGTATATAAGCAGCTTCTCCAAGGTCCTTCATTGAAAAACACTTGTTCAAATAGGCCTTTATGCTTTCCAAGAATTCTATATCATTTCCCATCAATAGTATGTCATCCACATATAATATGAGAAATGCTACGGAGCTCCCACTCACTTTCTTGTAAACGCAGGCTTCTCCATAAGTCTGCATAAACCCAAACGCTTTGATCATCTCATCAAAGCGAATGTTCCAACTCCGAGATGCTTGCACCAGCCCATAAATGGATCGCTGGAGCTTGCACACCTTGTTAGCATTCTTGGGATCGACAAAACCTTCCGGCTGCATCATATACAGTTCTTCCTTAAGATAGCCGTTAAGGAATGCCGTTTTGACGTCCATTTGCCATATCTCATAATCATAGTATGCGGCAATTGCTAACATGATTCGGACGGACTTCAGCTTCGCTACGGGAGAGAAAGTCTCATTGTAGTCAATCCCTTGAACTTGCCGATAACCCTTAGCGACAAGTCGAGCTTTATAGATGGTGACATTACCATCCGCGTCCGTCTTCTTCTTGAAGATCCATTTATTTTCTATCGCTCGCCGATCATCGGGCAAGTCTGTCAAAGTCCATACTTTGTTTTCATACATGGATCCTATCTCGGATTTCATGGCTTCTAACCATTTGTTGGAATCCGGGCCTGCCATCGCTTCTTCATAGTTCGAAGGTTCACCGTTGTCCAACAACATGATTTCCAGGACAGGGTTGCTGTACCACTCTGGTGCGGAACGTGTCCTTGTGGACCTACGAAGTTCAGTGGAAGCTTGGTCCGAAGTATCTTGATCATTATCATTAACCTCCTCTCTAATTGGAGCAGGCACCACAGGAACATTTTCCTACGCTGCGCTATTCTCTGTTTCAAGAGGCAGTACTTCATCAAGCTCCACTTTCCTCCCACTTACTTCTTTCGAGAGAAACTCTTTCTCCAGAAAGGTTCCGTTCTTGGCAACAAAGATCTTGCCCTCGGATCTTAAGTAGAAGGTATACCCTATGGTTTCCTTAGGGTATCCTATGAAGACACATTTTTCCGATTTGGGTTCGAGCTTTTCAGGTTGAAGTTTCTTGACATAAGCCTCGCATCCCCAAACTTTTAGAAACGACAACTTAGGTTTCTTTCCAAACCATAATTCATACGGTGTCGTCTCAACGGATTGGTGCCCTATTTAAAGTGAATGTGGCTGTCTCTAGAGCATATCCCCAAAAAGATAGCGGTAAATCGGTAAGAGACATCATAGATTGCACCATATCCAATAAAGTGCGATTACGACGTTCGGACACACCATTACGCTGAGGTGTTCCAGGCGGCGTGAGTTGTGAAACTATTCCACATTTTCTTAAGTGTGTGCCAAATTCGTGACTCAAGTACTCTCCTCCACGATCTGATCGTAGAAACTTGATTCTTCTGTCACGTTGATTCTCAACCTCACTCTGAAACTCCTTGAACTTTTCAAAGGTCTCAGACTTGTGTTTCATTAAGTAGACATAGCCATATCTACTCAAATCATCAGTGAGTGTGAGAACATAACGATATCCTCCGCGAGCCTCAACGCTCATTGGACCGCACACATCAGTATGTATAATTTCCAATAAGTTGGTTGCTCGCTCCATTGTTCCGGAGAACGGAGTCTTGGTCATTTTGCCCATAAGGCATGGTTCGCATGTGTCAAACGATTCATAATCGAGAGACTCCAAAAGTCCATCAGCATGGAGCTTCTTCATGCGCTTGACACCAATGTGACCAAGGCGGCAGTGCCACAAGTATGTGGGACTATCGTTATCAACTTTACACCTTTTGGCATTCACACTATGAATATGTGTATTATCACGCACGAGATTCATTAAGAATAAACCATTAACCACCGGAGCATGACCATAAAACATATCACTCATATAAATAGAACAACCATTATTCTCGGATTTAAATGAGTAGCCATCTCGTATTAAACGAGATCCAGATACAATGTTCATGCTCAAACTTGGCACTAAATAACAATTATTGAGGTTTAAAACTAATCCCGTGGGTAAATGTAGAGGTAGCGTGCCGACGGCGATCACATCGACCTTGGAACCATTCCCGACGCGCATCGTCACCTCGTCCTTCGCCAGTCTTCTCTTATTCCGCAGCTCCTGCTGTGAGTTACAAATATGAGCAACAGCACCGGTATCAAATACCCAGGAGCTACTACGAGCACTGGTAAGGTACACATCAATTACATGTATATCACATATACCTTTAGTGTTGCCGGCCTTCTTATCCGCTAAGTACTTGGGGCAATTCCGTTTCCAGTGACCATTTCCCTTGCAATAAAAGCACTCAGTTTCAGGTTTGGGTCCATTCTTTGACTTCTTCCTGGCAACTGATTTACCAGGCGCGGCAACCTCCTTGCCGTCTTTCTTGAAGTTCTTCTTACCCTTGCCTTTCTTGAACTTAGTGGTTTTATTCACCATCAACACTTGATGTTCCTTTTTTATCTCCACCTCCGCGGATTTCAGCATTGAATACAACTCGGGAATGGTCTTTTCCATCCCCTGCATGTTGTAGTTCATCACGAAGCTTTTGTAGCTAGGTGGGAGCGACTGAAGGATTCTGTCAATGACCGCCTCATCCGGAAGATTAACTTCCAGCCGAGTCAAGCGGTTGTGCAACCCAGACATCTTGAGTATGTGTTCACTGACAGAGCTATTTTCTTCCATTTTGCAGCTAAAGAACTTGTCGGAGACTTCATATCTCTCGACCCGGGCATGAGCTTGGAAAATCAATTTCAGCTCCTCGAACATCTCATATGCTCCGTGCTTCTCAAAACGCTTTTGGAGCCCCGGTTCTAAGCTGTAAAGCATGCCACACTGAACGATGGAGTAATCATCAGTGCGTGACTGATGGGCGTTCATAACGTCCTGGTTTTCTGGGAATGGTGCATCACCTAGCGGTGCATCTAGGACATAATCTTTCTTGGCTGCTATGAGGATGATCCTCAAGTTCCGGACCCAGTCCGAGTAGTTGCTGCCATCATCTTTCAGCTTAGTTTTCTCTAGGAACGCGTTGAAGTTGAGGCTGACATTATCGTGGGCCATTTGATCTACAAGACATATTGTAAAGATTTAGACTAAGTTCATGATAATTAAGTTCATCTAATCAAATTAATGAATGAACTCCCACTCAGATTAGACATCCCTCTAGTCATCTAAGTGTTACATGATCCGAGTCGACTAGGCCGTGTCCGATCATCACGTGAGACGGACTAGTCATCATCGGTGAACATCTCCATGTTGATCGTATCTTCTATACGACTCATGTTCGACCTTTCGGTCTCCGTGTTCCGAGGCCATGTCTGTACATGCTAGGCTCGTCAAGTTAACCCTAAGTGTTTCGCATGTGTAAAACTGTCTTACACCCGTTGTATGTGAACGTATGGATCTATCACACCCGATCATCACGTGGTGCTTCGAAACGACGAACTTTAGCAACGGTGCACAGTTAGGGGAGAACACTTCTTGAAATTCTGTAAGGGATCATCTTATTTACTACCGTCGTTCTAAGTAAACAAGATGTATAAACATAATAAACATCACATGCAATTATATAGAAGTGACATGATATGGCCATCATCATATAGCTCCTTCGATCTCCATCTTGGGGCTCCATGATCATCTTGTCACCGGCACGACACCATGATCTCCATCATCATGATTTCCATCATCGTGTCTCCATGGAGTTGCTCGCCAACCATTACTACTACTACTATGGCTAACACGTTTAGCAATAAAGTAAAGTAATTTACATGGTGACACGCAGGTCATAAAAGAATAATGACAACTCCTATGGCTCCTGCCGGTTGTCATACTCATCGACATGCAAGTCGTGATTCCTATTACAATAACAAGATCATCTCATACATCACATGATTCATCACAACTTCTGGCCATATCACATCACAAAGCACTTGCTGCAAAAACAAGTTAGACGTCCTCTAATGTTGTTGCAAGTTTTTACGTGGCTGTTATAGGTTGCTAACAAGAACGTTTCTTACCTACGTTAAAACCACAACGTGAATTTGTCAATCTCTATTTACCCTTCATAAGGACCCTGTTCATCGAATCCGATCCAACTAAAGTGGGAGAGACAGACACCCGCCAGCCACCTTATGCAACTAGTGCATGTCAGTCGGTGGAACCGGTCTCACGTAAGCGTACGTGTAAGGTTGGTCCGGGCCGCTTCATCCCACAATACCGCTGAACCAAGATAGGACTAGTAACGGCAAGAAGAATTGACAATTCGACGCCCACAACTACTTTGTGTTCTACTCGTGCAATAGAGAACTACGCATAGACCTAGCTCATGATGCCACTGTTGGGGAACGTTGCAGAAAATTAAAAAATTTCCTACGGTTTCACCAAGATCCATCTATGAGTTCACCTAAGCAACGAGTCATGGGAGAGAGATTGCATCTACATACCACTTGCAGATTGCGTGCGGAAGCGTTCAAGGGGATGGTGATGACGTAGTCGTACTCGTCGTGATTCGGATCACCGATGACCAAGTGCCGAACGGACAGCACCTCCGCGTTCAACACACGTACGGGACGATCGACATCTCCTCCTTCTTGATCCAGCAAGGGGAAGGAGAGGTTGAGGAAGAAGACTCCAACGGCAGCACGACGGCGTGGTGAGGTTGGTGCAACAGAACTCCGACAGGGCTTCGCCAAGCGCGTACGGAGGAGGAGAGGTGTTGGGGAGTCGAGGGGCTGCGCCTTTAGTTGTGTATGCAGCCCTCCCCTCACCCCTCTATTTATAGGGGAAGGGGCAAGGCGGGCCGGCCCCCTCTAGATGGATCTAGAGGGGGGGCGGCGGCCAAGGGGGAGGGGGCTTGCCCCCCAAGCAAGGGGGGCGCCCCCTTTAGGGTTCCCCAAACCCTAGGGCGCATGGGCCCTTGGGGGGGCGCACCAGCCCACTTTGGGCTGGTTCCCTTCCCCTTTACAGCCCATGAGCCCTTCCGGGAGAGGTGGCCCCTCCCGGTGGACCCCCGAGGCCCCTCCGGTGGCCCCGGTACAATACCGATATGCCCCCGAACTATTCCGGTGTCCGTATGACAACTTCCCATATATAAATCTTTACCTCCGGACCATTCCGGAACTCCTCGTGACGTCCAGGATCTCATCCGGGACTCCGAACAACATTCGGTAATCACATACAAGTCTTCCTAATAACCCTAGCATCACCGAACCTTAAGTGTGTAGACCCTACGGGTTCGGGAGACATGCAGACATGACCGAGACGACTCTCGGGCAATAACCAACAGCGGGATCTGGATACCCATGTTGGCTCCCACATGTTCCTCGATGATGTCATCAGATGAACCACGATGTCGAGGGTTCAAGCAACCCCGTAAACTATTCCCTTTGTCAATCGGTAGGTTACTTGCCCGAGACTCGATCGTCGGTATCCCAATACCTCGTTTAGTCCCGTTACCGGCAAGTCACTTTACTCGTACCGTAATGCATGATCCCGTGGCCAAACACTTGGTCACTTTGAGCTCATTATGATGATGCATTACCGAGTGGGCCCGGTGATACCTCTCCGTCATGCGGAGTGACAAATCCCAGTCTTGATCCGTGTCAACCCAACAGATACTTTCGGAGATACCTGTAGTGCACCTTTATAGTCACCCAGTTACGTTGTGACGTTTGGTACACCCAAAGCACTCCTACAGTATCCGGGAGTTACACGATCTCATGGTCTAAGGAAAAGATACTCGACATTGGAAAGCTCTAGCAAAACGAACTACACGATCTTGTGCTATGCTTAGGTTTGGGTCTTGTCCATCACATCATTCTCCTAATGATGTGATCTCGTTATCAATGACATCCCCATGTCCATAGTCAGGAAACCATGACTATCTATTGATCAACGAGCTAGTCAACTAGAGGCTTACTAGGGACATATTGGTGTCTAGTATTCACACATGTATTACGATTTCCAGATAACACAATTATAGCATGAATAAAGACAATTACCATGAACAAGGAAATATAATAATAATACTTTTATTATTGCCTCTAGGGCATATTTCCAACAGGAGTGCCCTGACTCGCCGAAGGAGGAGGCGGTGGAGGAGGCGGAGTGCCCTGACTCGCCGAAGGAGGAGGAGGAGGCGGAGGTGTCCAGTTCGGAAGGTTGATGAGCTCCTTCCGCCATAGGCATGGAGTCTTCAGAGCAGAACCCAGCCGAGTCTCCCCTTCACCGGTAGGGTGGTCAAGCTGGAGGTCCTCAAATCCCTCCATTATTTCATCCACCATCACCCTAGCATATCCTTCTGGAATCGGCCGGCAGTGAAAAGTTGCACCGGGTTCAGTAGGAAAAACAGAGCCACCAGCCGCCTTGACCTTCACATTAATCCATTGCGTCATAAGGTGGCAATTTTGAGACTCCATGATAGCATCCACGGGATAGCTGGCAGGAGCCGTCAAGACATGCTCCGGCTGAAGCAGCTCGGTGGAAGCCACGCTGCTTCTCCGCTGAGATGGCGGGGTAGCTTCGGGGGAAGCTTCGACAGTTCGTTTGCTGTGATTTGCTTCTCGTTCCTCTATCGCTTGTACCCTAGCGTGCAGCGCCTGCAGTTGGGTCTGCTCCACTTTCTTCCTCCTCTCGTGGCATTTGTAACCGCCTGCGTCCGGAAACCCAGCCTTCCACGAAATGGAGCCTGGCGTGCCTCATGTCCGTCCAGGGTGCTCAGGATTCCCGAGGGCCATTGTGAGCTCGTCGTTCTCTCTGTGTGGAACGAATGTCCCTTGCTGCGCTGCTTCGATATAGTGCTAAAGCATCCTGACTGGTATATCCATTTGGTCGTCCATCCAAATGCACTTCCCTGACACAGGGTCCAAGGTTCCGCCAGCCCCGAAGAACCAAGTCCGGCAACGGTCTGGCCAGTTCATTGTCTCTGGTTCAATCCCTTTATGAACCAGATCATTCTCAGCCTTGGCCCACTTAGGTCGGGCTACGAGGTAGCCACCTGACCCCCTACGATGGTGAAGCTTCTTCTTTGCATCATTTTTCTTGTTTGTCGCCGACATCTTCTTACTCTTTTCCGATGTCTTGTGGGCCACAAATGCGGGCAAGTGATCTCTGATCTTCTCATATCTGCCCTTGAATTCTGGTGTCTCTTTTTTATCGACAAACCTATTCAGGTATTTCTTCCACCTCCTGAATAGGTCTGCCATCCTCTTAAGAGAAAAAGACTTGATTAATTGCTCTTTAACTGGCTTCTTCGGATCATCCTCTGGCGGTAGGGTGAAATTTGACTTCAGCTCAGTCCAAAGATCATTTTTCTGCATATCATTGACATAAGACACCTCAGGGTCTTCTGTAGCCGGCTTTAACCATTGCTGGATGCTGATCGGGATCTTGTCCCTAACCAGAACCCCGCACTGAGCAACAAATGTGTTCTTTGTCCGGATGGGTTCAATCGGTTGGCCGTCGGGCGCGATTGCTATGATCTCAAACCTTTCATCCGAGCTCAACTTTTTCTTCGGGCCTCGTCTCTTTACCGAAGTTGTGCTCGATCCGGAGGGCTAGAAAAAAGAGCAAAGACTTACTTAATATGTGTACATACCAAAACAATGAATGCATCAATTAGCTAGTCAGCACAGGCTTAACTAATATATATACCTGGCCGGACTCGGTTCGGTCACCGGAGTCGTCATCACGGTCTCCTTCTTGCACCGGCATTGGGTCACCGGAGCCGTCCTCATGGTCTCTTTCTTGCACCGGCATTGGGTCACCGGAGCCATCATAATCATAGCCAGTTGCTTCTTCACCCTCTCCTTCCAGACCGTCGGTGTCGTTGAGAAACAACGAGCAGATGGCATCACTTCCTGGTGCGATTATGTCCCTCAACAACGCTTCTTTTGCTTCGTCTCGGGCTGTGTCCATAGTTTCTACAAATATTTACAACATGGCAATTATTATTCAAACATGACATATGGATATATTAGTGGCAAACGTAGAACTAGCTAGCTAATCACAGTAAGGAATCATATTAATTAGTGGCCTCGACGCTGCTTCTCTAGGGTTTGGGGTGGCCTCGACAAAGCTTCAAGGGTTTGGGGTATATTGACAACAACGACATACGTACATGGGAAAATAATATTATCGGGGGGAGGGGGTATATCGACCCCCTCCATGTGTTGAAGTTATCGGGAGGGGGTATATCGACCCTCCCTCGTGTTGAAGTTATCGGGAGGGGGTATATCGACCCCCCCCCCACGTGTTGAAGTTATCGGGAGTTTATATCGACATGACATACGTACATGGGAAAATAATATTATCGGGGAGGGGGTATATCGACCCCCCCCCCCCCTCGTGTTGAAGTTATCGGGAGGGGGTATATCGACCCCCCCCCCCACGTGTTGAAGTTATCGGGAGTTTATATCGACACGACATACGCACATGGGAAAATAATATTATCGGGGAGGGGGTATATCGACCCCCCCCCTCGTGTTGAAGTTATCGGGAGGGGGTATATCGATCCCCCCCCACGTGTCGAAAAAAAAAGAAGAAAAAAAGAGGAGAAGAATAAAGGAATAGAGGAGAAGAAGAAAAAAATAGAATATATTATGTTTTCTCTTCTTCTCCTCTTCTTTTTCTTCTTTTTTCTTCTTCTTATTTATTTCTCCTCGTCTTCCTCTCCCCTCTTCTTCTCCTTTCTTCCTCTTCTTATTTCCTTTTTCCTCTCATTCTTTTTCATCTTCTTCCTTCTTAAAAATACATGAAGTAGTATTGCTTGTTTTTTATAAAATAATTTTCAAATAGAAATTTTAGAAAAAAAGAATGAGACGTCGGCGTCGACGTTGAACACTACATCTACGTCCCATAAGTGACGTGGGCGTCGACGCCCGCGTCACTTGTGGGACGTGGATGTAGTGTCCGACACCGACGGCCACATGTATCTCACACCGACGATACTTGCTATTTAGGGTTTCCTCTACCACTCGGCGACCCTCGACGACCCTCGTTCCTGATAAAAAGAAAGAGGAAGAAGAAGAAAAAAAAAGAGGAGAAGAAAGAATAGAGGAGAAAAAAAGAGGAAGAAGAAGAAAAAAAGAGGAGAAGAAAGAATAGAGGAGAATCTCCTCTATTCTTTCTTCTCCTCTTTTTTTTCTTCTTCTTCCTCTTTTTTTTATCCTCTTCTTCCTCTCATGTTCGACGACCCTCGACCCCGATAACATTTTTTTCCCCGATAACATTTTTTTCTCTGAGAGAGTTAGTGTTCCTGAGTGAACCGGAGGGGGACATTGGTCATATCGGATTCGTCATATTTTCTACGAATGTTCTATATACATACATCCATGGATATCATTCCATACATACATAGACATCTACATTATATATGAACAAAAAAATATCAAAATTCATCATACATACATCTACAGTATATATGAACAAAAATTATAAACTTTCTCCCCAACTCATACATACATACATATATTTTGCAAATTAAAGGAGCTATATTTTGCAAAGGAGCAAGGAAGGAAGGGGGGAGGTGTTGGGGAACGTAGCAGAAATTCCAAATTTTCTACGCAACACCAAGATCAATCTATGGAGTAATCTAGCAACGTGGGAAGGAGAGTGCATCTACATACCCTTGTAGATCGCTAAGCGGAAGCGTTCAAGTGAACGGGGTTGATGGAGTCGTACTCGCCGTGATCCAAATCCCCGATGATCCTAGTGCCGAACGGACGGCACCTCCGCGTTCAACACACGTACAGCCTGGGGACGTCTCCTCCTTCTTGATCCAGCAAGGGGAGAGGAGAAGTTGAGGGAGAGCTCCGTCAGCACGACGGCGTGGTGGTGGTGGAGCTCGTGGTTCTCCGGCAGGGCTTCGCCAAGCACCATGGAGGAGGAGGAGAAGGTAGGAGGAGGGAGGGTTGTGCCAGGGGAGAGTTCACGGCTGCCCTCCCACCCCTCCACTATATATAGGGGCAAGGGGAGAGGGGGAGGCGCCCTAGGGTTTCCCCTAGGGGGCGGCGGCTAGGCAGATTGGATCTCCCTAGGGAAAATCCTAGGGAGACTTGCCCCCCAAGCCAAGCAGGTGGAGGCTTGCCTCCCAAGCCAGGTGGAGGCGCCCCACCTCCCCAAGTTACGTGGGAAAGGGTGTGGGGGGCGCACCAACCCTTAGTGGGCTGGTTTGCCCCTTCCCCTTTGGCCCATGAGGCCCTCCAACACTTGCCGGGGCTCCCGAAACACCTTTCGGTCACGTTGGCCATAGCCTGGTACCTCCGGAACACATCCGGACTCCAATACCCTTCGTCCAATATATCGATCTTCACCGCCGGACCATTCCGGAACTCCTCGTGTCGTCCGGGATCTCATCCGGGACTCTGAATGAAGTGCTGTTTCGGCCATCTGGAGTGTTTCGGGGGTCACCGGTATTGTACCGGGACCACCAGAAGGGTCCCGGGGGTCCATCGGGTGGGGCCACCTATCCCGGAGGGCCCCATGGGCTGAAGTGGCGTGGGAACCAGCCCCTGGTGGGCTGGTGCACCCCACCCAGCGGTATTGTATGGTTTCCAGACTATGGACATGGGGATGTCATTGATAACGGGATCACATCATTAGGAGAATGATGTGATGGACAAGACCCAAACCTAAGCATAGCACAAAAGATCGTATAGTTCGTTTGCTAGAACTTTTCTGAATGTCAAGTATCATTCCTTAGACCATGAGATTATGCAACTCCCGGATGCCGTAGGAGTGCTTTGGGTGTATCAAACGTCACAACGTAACTGGGTGACTATAAAGGTGCACTACAGGTATCTCCGAAAGTGTTTGTTGGGTTGGCATGAATCGAGACTGGGATTTGTCACTCCGTATGACGGAGAGGTATCTCTGGGCCCACTCGGTAAGACATCATCATAATGAGCTCAATGTGAGCAAGGTGTTGTTCACGGGATGATGTGTTACGGGAACGAGTAAAGAGACTTGCCGGTAACGAGATTGAACAAGGTATCGGTATACCGACGATCGAATCTCGGGCAAGTATCGTACCGATAGACGAAGGGAATTGAGTACGGGATTGATTAAGTCCTCGACATCGTGGTTCATCCGATGAGATCATCGAGGAGCATGTGGGAGCCAACATGGCTATCCAGATCCCGCTGTTGGTTATTGACCGGAGATAGTCTCGGTCATGTCTGCACGTCTCCCGAACCCGTAGGGTCTACACACTTAAGGTTCGGTGACGCTAGGGTTGTAAAGATATTATTATGCAGCAAACCTAAGGTTGTTCGGAGTCCCGGATGAGATCCCGGACGTCACGAGAGGTTCCGGAATGGTCCGGAGGTAAAGAATTATATATAGGAAGTGCCGTTTCGGCCATCGGGAAGGATTCGGGGGTCACCGGTATTGTACCGGGACCACCGAATGGGTCCCGGGGGTCCACCGGGTGGGGCCACCCATCCCGGAGGGCACCGTGGGCTGAAGTGGGGAGGGAACCAGCCCATAGTGGGCTGGTGCGCCCCCCATGGGCCTCCCCCCTGCGCCTAGGGTTGGAAACCCTAGGGCAGGGGGCGCCCCACTTGCCTTGGGGGGCAAGGCTCCCCCCTTGGCCGCCGCCCCCCCTGGAGATGCATCTCCAGGGCCGGCGCCCCCCCCTAGGGGGCCTATATAAAGGGGGGAGGGAGGGCAGCCGCACCCTGCATTCTTGGCGCCTCCCTCTCCCTGTTACACCTCTCCCTCTCTCCGTAGACGCTTGGCGAAGCCCTGCTGGAATTCTGCTGCATCCACCACCACGCCGTCGTGCTACTGGATCTTCATCAACCTCTCCTTCCCCCTTGCTGGATCAAGAAGGAGGAGACGTCATCCCGACCGTACGTGTGTTGAACGCGGAGGTGCTGTCCGTTCGGCACTAGGTCATCGGTGATTCGGATCACGGTGAGTATGACTCCATCATCCACGTTCTTCTTGAACGCTTCCGTTGCGATCTACAAGTGGTATGTAGATGCTCTCCTATCCCCTCGTTGCTAGAATACTCCATGGATGGATCTTGGTGATGCGTAGGAAAATTTTAATTTCTGCTACGATCCCCAACAGTGGCATCATGAGCTAGGTCTATGCGTAGTTTCTATGCACGAGTAGAACACAAAGTAGTTGTGGGCGTCGAATTGTCAATTCTTCTTGCCGTTACTAGTCCTATATTGATTCAGCGGTATTGTGGGATGAAGCGGCCCGGACCAACCTTACACGTACGCTTACGTGAGACCGGTTCCACCGACTGACATGCACTAGTTGCATAAGGTGGCTGGCGGGTGTCTGTCTCTCCCACTTTAGTTGGATCGGATTCGATGAACAGGGTCCTTATGAAGGGTAAATAGAGATTGACAATTCACGTTGTGGTTTTAACGTAGGTAAGAAACGTTCTTGCTAGCAACCTATAGCAGCCACGTAAAAAACTTGCAACAACAATTAGAGGACGTCTAACTTGTTTTTGCAGCAAGTGCTTTGTGATGTGATATGACCAGAAGTTGTGATGAATCATGTATGTGATGTATGAGATGATCTTGTTATTGTAATAGGAATCACGACTTGCATGTCGATGAGTATGACAACCGGCAGGAGCCATAGGAGTTGTCTTTATTTATTTATGACCTGCGTGTCAACTTAAATCGTCATGTAGTTACTTTACTTTATTGCTAAAGCGTTAGCCATAGTAGTAGAAGTAATAGTTGACGTGACAACTTCACGAAGACACGATGATGGAGATCATGGTGTCATGCCGGTGACGACGATGAACATGGCGCCCCGAAGATGGAGATCAAAGGAGCGAAATGATGTTGGCCATATCATGTCACTATTTGATTGCATGTGATGTTTATCATGTTTTTACATCTTATTTGCTTAGAACGACGGTAGCATAAATAAGATGATCCCTCATTAAAATATCAAAAATGTGTTCTCCCTAACTGTGCACCGTTGCTAAGGTTCGTCGTTCCGAAGCACCACGTGATGATTGGGTGTGATAGGTTCTTACGTTCGCATACAACGGGTGTAAGCCAGATTTACACACGCAATACACTTAGGTTGGATTGACGAGCCTAGCATGTACAGACATGGCCTCGGAACATGGAGGACCGAAAGGTCGAACATGAGTCGTATAGAAGATACGATCAACATGGAGATGTTCACCGATGATAACTAGTCCATCTCACGTGATGATCGGACATGGCCTAGTTGACTCGGATCATGTATCACTTAGATGACTAGAGGGATGTCAAATCTGAGTGGGAGTTCATTCATTAATTTGATTAGATGAACTTAATTATCATGAACTTAGTCTAAATCTTTACAATATGTCTTGTAGATCAAATGGCCCACGCTAATGTCACCCTCAACTTTAACGCGTTCCTAGAGAAAACCAAGCTGAAAGATGATGGCAGCAACAATGCGGACTGGGTCCGGAACCTGAGGATCATCCTCATAGCTGCCAAGAAAGATTATGTCCTAGAAGCACCGCTAGGTGAAACACCATTCCCAGAAAACCATGACGTTATGAACGCCCATCAGTCACGCGCTGATGATTACTCCCTCGTTTAGTGCGGCATGCTTTACAGCTTAGAACCGGGGCTCCAAAAGTGTTTTGAGCAACACGAAGCATATGAGATGTTTAAGGAGCTGAAATTGATTTTCCAAGCTCATGCCCGGGTCGAGAGATATGATGTCTCCGACAAGTTCTTTAGCTGCAAGATGGAGGAAAATAGCTCTGTCAGTGAACACATACTCAAGATGTCTGGGTTGCACAACCGCTTGACTCAGCTGGAAGTTAATCTCCCGGATGAGGCGGTCATTGACAGAATCCTTCAGTCGCTCCCACCTAGCTACAAGAGCTTCGTGATGAACTACAATATGCAGGGGATGGAAAAGACCATTCCCGAGTTGTATTCAATGCTGAAATCTGCGGAGGTGGAGATCAAAAAGGAACATCAAGTGTTGATGGTGAATAAAACCACTAAGTTCAAGAAAGGCAAGGGTAAGAAGAACTTCAAGAAGGACAGCAAGGAGGTTGTCGCGCCTGGTAAATCAGTTGCCAGGAAGAAGTCAAAGAATGGACCCAAACCTGAAACTGAGTGCTTTTATTGCAAGGGAAATGGTCACTGGAAGCGGAATTGCCCCAAGTACTTAGCGGATAAGAAGGCCGGCAACACCAAAGGTATATGTGATATACATGTTATTGATGTGTACCTTACCAGCACTCGTAGTAGCTCCTGGGTATTTGATACCGGTGCGGTTGCTCATATTTGTAACTCAAAGCAGGAGCTGCGGAATAAACAAAGACTGGCGAAGGACGAGGTGACGATGCGCGTCGGGAATGGTTCCAGGGTCGATGTGATCGCCGTCGGCACGCTACCTCTACATTTACCTACGGGGTTAGTTTTAAACCTCAATAATTGTTATTTAGTGCCAAGTTTGAGCATGAACATTGTATCTGGATCTCGATTAATTCGAGATGGCTACTCATGTTGTTCTATTTATATGAGTGATATGTTTTATGGTCATGCTCCGATGGTCAATGGTTTATTCTTAATGAATCTCGTATGTGATGATACACATATTCATAGTGTGAATACCAAAAGATGTAAAGTTAATAACGATAGTCCCACATACTTGTGGCACTGCCGCCTTGGTCACATTGGTGTCAAGCGCATGAAGAAGCTCCATGCTGATGGACTTTTAGAGTCTCTCGATTATGAATCATTTGACACATGCGAACCATGCCTCATGGGCAAAATGACCAAGACTCCATTCTCAGGGACAATGGAGCGAGCAACCAACTTGTTGGAAATCATACATACAGATGTGTGTGGTCCAATGAGCGTTGAGGCTCGCGGAGGCTATCGTTATGTTCTCACTCTCACTGATGATTTGAGTAGATATGGGTATGTCTACTTAATGAAACACAAGTCTGAGACCTTTGAAAAGTTCAAGGAGTTTTAGAGTGAGGTCGAGAATCAACGTGACAGAAAAATAAAGTTCTTACGATCAGATCGTGGGGGAGAATATTTAAGTCATGAATTTGGCACACACTTAAGAAAATGTGGAATCGTTTCACAACTCACGCCGCCTGGAACACCTCAGCGTAACGGTGTGTCCGAACGTCGTAATCGCACTCTATTGGATATGGTGCGATCTATGATGTCTCTTACCGATCTACCGCTCTCATTTTGGGGCTATGCTTTAGAGACTGCCGTATTCACTTTAAATAGGGCTCCGTCAAAATCCATTGAGACGACACCGTATGAATTATGGTTTGGCAAGAAACCCGAGCTGTCGTTTCTGAAAGTTTGGGGTTGCGATGCTTATGTCAAGAAACTTCAACCTGAAAAGCTCGAACCCAAATCGGAAAAATGCGTCTTCATAGGATATCCCAAAGAAACAGTTGGGTATACCTTCTACCTCAGATCCGAAGGCAAGATCTTTGTTGCCAAGAACGGGTCCTTTCTAGAGAAAGAGTTTCTCGCGAAAGAAGTAAGTGGGAGGAAAGTAGAGCTTGATGAAGTACTACCGCTTGAAAATCAGAGTAGCACAGCTCAGGAAAATGTTCCTGTGGTGCCTGCACCGATTCAAGAGGATGTTAATGATGATGATCAAGATACTTCTGATCAAGCTCCTACTGAACTTCGTAGGTCCACAAGGACACGTTCCGCACCAGAGTGGTACGGCAACCCTGTCATGGAAATCATGTTGTTGGACAACGGTGAACCTTCGAACTATGAAGAAGCGATGGCGGGCCCAGATTCCGACAAATGGCTAGAAGCCATGAAATCTAAGATAGAATCCATGTATGAAAACAAAGTATGGACTTTGAATGACTTGCCCGATGATCGGCGAGCCATAGAAGATAAATGGATCTTTAAGAAGAAGACAGACGCGGATGGTAATGTGACCATCTATAAGGCTCGACTTGTCGCTAAGGGTTATCGACAAGTTCAAGGGGTTGACTACGATGAGACTTTCTCACCCGTAGCGAAGCTGAAGTCCGTCCGAATCATGTTAGCAATTGTCGCATTCTATGATTATGAGATATGGCAAATGGACGTCAAAACGGCATTCCTTAACGGCTTTCTTAAGGAAGAATTGTATATGATGTAGCCGGAAGGTTTTGTCGATCCTAAGAATGCTAACAAAGTATGCAAGCTCCAGTGCTCTATCTATGGGCTGGTGCAAGCATCTCGGAGTTGGAACATTCGCTTTGATGAGATGATCAAAGCGTTTGGGTTTATGCAGACTTATGGAGAAGCCTGCGTTTACAAGAAAGTGAGTGGGAGCTCCGTAGCATTTCTCATATTATATGTGGATGACATACTATTGATGGGAAATGATATGGAATTCTTGGAGAGCATAAAGGCCTATTTGAACAAGTGTTTTTCAATGAAGGACCTTGGGGAAGCTGCCTATATATTAGGCATCAAGATCTATAGAGATAGATCGAGACGCCTCATCGGTCTTTCACAAAGTATGTACCTTGACAAGATTTTGAAGAAGTTCAAAATGGATCAGTCCAAGAAGGGGTTCTTGCCTGTATTGCAAGGTGTGCGATTGAGCACGGCTCAATGCCTGACCACGGCAAAAGATATAGAAGAGATGAGTGTCATCCCCTATGCCTCAGCCATAGGGTCTATTATGTATGCCATGCTGTGTACCAGACCCGATGTAAACCTTGCCGTAAGTTTGGTAGGTAGGTACCAAAGTAATCCCGGCAAGGAACACTGGACATCGGTCAAAAACATCCTGAAGTACCTGAAAAGGACTAAGGATATGTTTCTCGTTTATGGAGGTGCCGAAGAGCTCGTCGTAAAGGGTTACGTCGACGCCAGCTTCGACACAGATCTGGATGACTCCAAGTCACAAACCGGATACGTGTATATTTTGAATGGAGGGGCAGTAAGCTGGTGCAGTTGCAAGCAAAGCGTCGTGGCGGGATCTACATGTGAAGCAGAGTATATGGCAGCCTCGGAGGCAGCACAAGAAGCAGTCTGGGTGAAGGAGTTCATTACCGACCTAGGAGTCATACCCAATGCGTCGGACCCGATGACTCTCTTCTGTGACAACACTGGAGCAATTGCCCTTGCGAAGGAGCCCAGGTTTCACAGGAAGACCAGGCATATCAAGCGTCACTTCAACTCCATTCGTGAAAGTGTTCAAAATGGAGACATAGAGATTTGTAAAGTACATATGGACCTGAATGTGGCAGATCCGTTGACTAAACCTCTCCCTAGAGCAAAACATGATCAACACCAAAATTCCATGGGTGTGCGATTCATCACAATGTAACTAGACTATTGTCTCTAGTGCAAGTGGGAGACTGTTGGAAATATGCCTAGAGGCAATAATAAAAGGATTATTATATTTCCTTGTTCATGATAATCGTCTATTGTTCATGCTATAATTGTATTGTCCGGAAATCATAATACATGTGTGAATACATAGACCACAATGTGTCCCTAGTAAGCCTCTAGTTGACTAGCTCGTTGATCAATAGATAGTCATGGTTTCCTGACTATGGACATGGGGATGTCATTGATAACGGGATCACATCATTAGGAGAATGATGTGATTGGCAAGACCCAAACCTAAGCATAGCACAAAAGATCGTATAGTTCGTTTGCTAGAGCTTTTCTGAATGTCAAGTATCATTCCTTAGACCATGAGATTATGCAACTCCCGGATGCCGTAGGAGTGCTTTGGGTGTATCAAACGTCACAACGTAACTGGGTGACTATAAAGGTGCACTATAGGTATCTCCGAAAGTGTTTGTTGGGTTGGCATGAATCGAGACTAGGATTTGTCATTCCGTATGACAGAGAGGTATCTCTGGGCCCACTCGGTAAGACATCATCATAATGAGCTCAATGTGAGCAAGGTGTTGTTCACGGGATGATGTGTTACGGGAACGAGTAAAGAGACTTGCCGGTAACGAGATTGAACAAGCTATCGGTATACCGACGATCGAATCTCGGGCAAGTATCGTACCGATAGACGAAGGGAATTGAGTACGGGATTGATTAAGTCCTCGACATCATGGTTCATCCGATGAGATCATCGAGGAACATGTGGGAGCCAACATGGGTATCCAGATCCCGCTGTTGGTTATTGACCGGAGATCGTCTCGGTCATGTCTGCACGTCTCCCGAACCCGTAGGGTCTACACACTTAAGGTTCGGTGACGCTAGGGTTGTAAAGATATTAGTATGCAACAAACCGAAGGTTGTTCAGAGTCCCAGATGAGATCCCGGACGTCACTAGAGGTTCCGGAATGGTCCGAAGGTAAAGAATTATATATAGGAAGTGCCGTTTCGGCCATCGGGAAGGATTCGGGGGTCACCGGTATTGTACCGGGACCACCGAATGGGTCCCGGGGGTCCACCGGGTGGGGCCACCCATCCCAGAGGGCCCCGTGGGCTGAAGTGGGGAGGGAACCAGCCCATAGTGGGCTGGTGCGCCCCCCCATGGGCCTCCCCCCTGCGCCTAGGGTTGGAAACCCTAGGGCAGGGGGCGCCCCACTTGCCTTGGGGGGCAAGGCTCCCCCCTTGGCCGCCGCCCCCCTGGAGATGCATCTCCAGGGCCGGCGCCCCCCCCTAGGGGCCTATATAAAGGGGGGAGGGAGGGCAGCCGCACCCTGCAGTCTTGGTGCCTCCCTCTCCCTGTTACACCTCTCCCTCTATCCGTAGACGCTTGGCGAAGCCCTGCTGGAATTCTGCTGCATCCACCACCACGCCGTCGTGCTACTGGATCTTCATCAACCTCTCCTTCCCCCTTGCTGGATCAAGAAGGAGGAGACGTCATCCCGACCGTACGTGTGTTGAACGCGGAGGTGCTGTCCGTTCGGCACTAGGTCATCGGTGATTCGGATCACGGCGAGTACGACTCCATCATCCACGTTCTTCTTGAACGCTTCCGTTGCAATCTACAAGTGGTATGTAGATGCTCTCCTATCCCCTCGTTGCTAGAATACTCCATGGATAGATCTTGGTGATGCGTAGGAAAATTTTAATTTCTGCTACGATCCCCAACAGGGCTACCTATCCCGGAGGGCCCCATGGACTGAAGTGGCGTGGGAACCAGCCCCTGGTGGGCTGGTGCACCCCACCCAAGGGCCCAAGGCGCCTAGGGTTGGAAACCCTAGGGGGCCGTTGCCCCCCGAGGGGGCATGCGCCCCCCTGGTTGGAAACCCTAGGGGGTCGTTGCCCCCCGAGGGGGCATGCGCTCCCCTGGTTGGAAACCCTAAGGGGGCCGTTGCCCCGGGGGCTGCCCCCCCCCTCTAGATGGGATCTCCAAGGGGGCATGCGCCCCCCTAGCTCCTATATATAGTGGAGGGGAGGAAGGGCAGCCGCACCCTGCATCTTGGCGCCTCCTTCCCCCTTGCTACACCTCCTCCTCCCGCAGACGCTTGGCGAAGCCCTGCCGGATCCCTGCTGCATCCACCACCACGCCGTCGTGCTGCTGGATCTTCATCAACCTCTCCTTCCCCCTTGCTGGATCAAGAAGGAGGAGACGTCACGCTGACCGTACGTGTGTTGAACGCGGAGGTGCCGTCCGTTCGGCGCTAGGATCTCCGGTGATTGGATCACGACGTGTACGACTACCTCAACCCCGTTCTCTTGAGTGCTTCCGCTCGTGATCTACAAGGGTATGTAGATGCACTCCCCTCTCTCGTTGCTGGATGAACTCATAGATGGATCTTGGTGAAACCGTAGGAACATTTTTGTTTTCTGCAACGTTCCCGAACACGAATGCCCCCTTTAGTCCCGGTTGGTGGCACCAACCGGGACCAAAGGCCTCTTTTCAGCAGCCCAAAGGGCGGGAAGCGGCGGCCTTTGGTCCCGGTTGGTGGCACCAACCGGGACTAAAGGGGGCATTGGTCCCGGTTTGTGCCACGAACCGAGACCAATGCCCCCCTTTAGTCCCGGTTGGTGCCATCAACCGGGACCAATGGCCTTGCGCTGGCGTGGTGGTGGGATTTTTAGTCCCACCTCGCTAGCTGAAGAGCTCATGCACCTGTTTATAAGCCCTGATCTGTGTTCCCTTTCGAACTCCTCTGAACTGCAGGCTTACGGGCCTAATGGGACACTGCAATGCCTGTGGGTCTACTGGGCATGTTGCGGGCCTGAATCCTGGCCCATGGTTGGGTTTCTAGTCGTATTCAGGCCGTGCTGGCCGAGTAGGTGGCATTTTTTCTTTTTTGCTATTTATTTTTTCATTTCTACTTAGAACTAAATACTTATAGTTTTTTAGTGATTTCTTTTTTCTTTTAGGTCACAAAAATTATAAGCTTTCTGTTAGTGCCATTAGTTTTAAAATTTGAATAGTTTAAATTTGAGTTTTTGAAAATTTGTGTGAATCACTAGTTTATGAATAACTTTACTATAAAATTGATTTTTGAGTCATTCTTTTTCCTGCTATTTAATATTACTGTATTTTATCATTATACTCAATTTGGTAATTTTAGTTAGTCATAACAAATATTATAGGCATTTTTTTCTTTTTTGCTATTTATCTTTTTCATTTCTACTTAGAACTAAATACTTATAGTTTTTTTAGTGATTTCTTTTTTCTTTTAGGTCACAAAAATTTTAAACTATCTATTAGTGCCATTAGTTTTAAAATTTGTGTGAATCACAAGTTTGTGATTAACTTTACTAAAAAATGAACATAGATGCACCTATAGAGAAAATTCGACCTAAATTCATAATCAATTTCTATGAATTTCAGAGAAATTCATTATGAATTTAGGTCAAATTCCCTGTATAGGGGCATCTATTTTCACTTTGAGAGGAGCTCAACAAGGCAGAGAGGGACGGGCTTATAAACCGGTGTGGGCGCCCTTCGGTTGGCGAGGTGGAACTAAACTCTGAGTGCAACGAGGACCAACCCTTTAGTCCCGGTTTGTGGCACAAACCGGGACCAATGGTCATGGGCCAGGGGCGAGCCCTATTTTTTCCAGTTTTTTTGTTTTGTTTTCTGCATTATTTATTTTCTTTTGTTTTTTGCTTTATTTTTTAATTCCTTTTGCTTTTAGTTTTAGAAAAATTATAAACTTTCTGTTAGTGCCATTAGTTTTCAAATTTGAAAACACTTTTTTTAGTTTTTTTGTTTTCTTTGTTGGTTTATTTATTTTACTTTGTTTCTACTTACAACAAAATACTTATTGTTGCTATTTTTATTTTTTTTCCAGTTTTTTGTTTTGTTTTCTGTATTATTTATTTTCTTTTGTTTTTTGCTTTATTTTTAAATTCCTTTTGCTTTTAGGTCAGCAAAATTATAAACTTTCTGTTAGTGCCATTAGTTTTAGAAAAATTATAAACTTTCTGTTAGTGCCATTAGTTTTCAAATTTGAATACTTAAAATTTGAATTCTTTGAAATTTGTGTGAATCACAAGTTTGTGATTAACTTTACTAAAAAATGAACATATATGCACCTATAGAGAAAATTCGACCTAAGTTCATAGTTTCCAAATGAACTCTAAAAAAGTTGGCATAGCATACTCGTCTGTTACAAGGTTGGCATGGTATCATCATAATAGTTGCGGGAGAAAGTCTTCACTTTTTCTTCGCTTGTGTCATTTGCTTATTGCGCCGTAACCATGGATAATCTTCATGGTTTATCAGGATGCTTGGGTCAGCCTTGACATTGAAGGGAGGAATTTCATGAAACTTTTCATAATCTTCAGAGATGTCTATCTTGCCCTCCACTCCCAGGATGTTCCTTTTTCCTGAAAGAACTATGTGGCGCTTTGGCTCATCGTATGATGTATTCGCTTCCTTATCTTTTCTTTTTCTCGGTCTGGTAGACATGTCCTTCACATAGATAACCTGTGCCACATCATTGGCTAGGACGAACGGTTCGTCAGTGTACCCAAGATTTTTCAGATCCACTGTTGTCATTCCGTACTGTGGGTCTACCTGTACCCCGCCTCCTGACAGATTGACCCATTTGCACTTAAACAAAGGGACCTTAAAATCTTGTCCGTAATCAAGTTCCCATATGTTCACTATGTAACCATAATATGTGTCCTTTCCCTACTCGGTTGTTGCATCAAAGCGGACACCGCTGTTTTGGTTGGTGCTCTTTTGATCTTGGTCAATCGTGTAAAATGTATTCCCATTTATCTCGTATCCTTTGTAAATCAATACAGTCAAAGATGGTCCCCTGGATAACAAGTACAACTCATCACAAACAGTGTTGTCACCTCTGAGACGTGCTTCCAACCAACTGCTGAAAGTCCTGATGTGTTCACATGTAATCCAGTCGTCGCACTGCTCCGGGTGTTTGGAGCGAGACTGTTCTTGTGTTCATCAACATACGGGGTCACCAAGGTAGAGTTCTATAGAACTGTGTAGTGTGCTTGAGACCAAGAATATCCGTCCCTGCATATTATTGAGTCACTTCCAAGAGTGCCTTTTCTAGTCAGTCTCCCCTCATACCGTGATTTAGGGAGACCTATCTTCTTAAGGCCAGGAATGAAGTCAACACAAAACCCGATGACATCCTCTGTTTGATGGCCCATGGAGATGCTTCCTTCTGGCCTAGCGCGGTTACGGACATATTTCTTTAGGACTCCCATGAACCTCTCAAAGGGGAACATATTGTGTAGAAATACGGGCCCCAGAATGACAATCTCGTCGACTAGATGAACTAGGACGTGCGTCATGATATTGAAGAAGGATGGTGGGAACACCATCTCGAAACTGACAAGACATTGCGCCACATCACTTCTTAGCCTTGGTACGATTTCTGGATCGATCACCTTCTGAGAGATTGCATTGAGGAATGCACATAGCTTCACAATGGCTAATCGGACGTTTTCCGGTAGAAGCCCCCTCAATGCAACCGGAAGCAGTTGCGTCATAATCATGTGGCAGTCATGAGACTTTAGATCCTGGAAATTTTTCTCTGGCATATTTATTATTCCCTTTATATTCGACGAGAAGCCAGTCGGGACCCAGGCATTCAAAGAAGATTTCTTTCTCTTCTTTCGTAAGAGCGTAGCTGGCAGGACCATCATACTGCTTCGGAGGCATGTCGTATTTTTCGTGCAAATGTTGCAGGTCCTCCCGTGCCTCAGGTGTATCTTTTGTCTTTCCATACACGCCCAAGAAGCCTAGCAGGTTCACGCAAATGTTCTTCGTCACGTGCATCACGTCGATTGAAGAGCGAACCTCTAGGTCTTTCCAGTAGGGTAGGTCCCAAAATATAGATTTCTTCTTCCACATGGGTGCGTGTCCCTCAGCGTCATTCGGAACAGCTAGTGCGCCGAGACCCTTCCCAAAGATTACGTGTAAATCATTGACCATAGCAAGTACGTGATCACCGGTACGCATGGCAGGCTTCTTCCGGTGATCTGCCTCGCCTTTGAAATGCTTGCCTTTCTTTCGACATTGATGGTTGGTCGGAAGAAATCGACGATGGCCCAGGTACACATTCTTCTTGCATTTGTCCAGGTATATACTTTCAGTGTCATCTAAACAGTGCGTGCATGCGTGGTATCCTTTGTTTGTCTGTCCTGAAAGGTTACAGAGAGCGGGCCAATCGTTGATGGTCATGAACAGCAACACCTTTAGGTTAAATTCCTCTTGTCTGTGCTCATCCCACGTACGTACACCGTTTCCATTCCACAACTGTAAAAGTTCTTCAAACTAATGGCCTTAGGTACACATCAATGTCGTTGTCGGGTTGCTTAGGGCCTTGGATGAGAACTGACATCATAATGAACTTCCGCTTCATGCACATCCAAGGAGGAAGGTTATACATACATAGAGTCACGGGCCAGGTGCTGTGATTGCTGCTCTGCTTCCCGAAAGGATTAATGCCATCCGCGCTTAAAGCAAACCATACGTTCCTTGGGTCCTTTGCAAACTCATCCCAGTACTTTCTCTCGATTTTTCTCCACTGCGACCCGTCAGCGGGTGCTCTCAACTTCCCGCCTTTCTTACGGTCCTCACTGTGCCATCGCATCAACTTGGCATGCTCTCCGTTTCTGAACAGACGTTTCAACCGTGGTATTATAGGAGCATACCACATCACCTTCGCAGGAACCCTCTTCCTGGGGGCTAGCCATGAACATCACCAGGGTCATCTCGTCTGATCCTATACCGCAATGCACCGCATACCGGGCATGCGTTCAGATCCTTATATGCACCGCGGTAGAGGATGCAGTCATTAGGGCATGCATGTATCTTCTCCACCTCCAATCCTAGAGGGCATACGACCTTCTTTGCTGCGTATGTACTGTCGGGCAATTCGTTATCCTTTGGAAGCTTCTTCTTCAATATTTTTAGTAGCTTCTCAAATCCTTTGTCAGGCACAACATTCTCTGCCTTCCACTGCAGCAATTCCAGTACGGTACCGAGCTTTATGTTGCCATCTTCGCAATTGGGGTACAACCCTTTTTTGTGATCCTCTAACATGCGATCGAACTTCAGCTTCTCCTTTTAACTTTCGCATTGCGTCCTTGCATCGACAATGACCCGATGGGATCATCATCATCGTGCACATCGTCTGGTTCCTCTTGATCTTCAACAGCTTCACCCGTTGCAGCATCATTGGGCACATCGTCTGGTTCCTCTTGATCTTCACCAGCTCCCCCCGTTGCAGCATCACCGTATTCAGGGGGCACATAGTTGTCATCGTACTCTTCTTCTTCGCCGTCTTCCATCATAACCCCTATTTCTCCGTGCCTCGTCCAAACATTATAGTGTGGGATGAAACCCTTGTAAAGCAGGTGGGTGTGAAGGATTTTCCGGTTAGAGTAAGACATCATATTCCCACATTTAGTTCATGGACAACACATAAAACCATTCTACTTGTTTGCCTCAGCCGCATCGAGAAACTCATGCACGCCCTTAATGTACTCGGAGGTGTGTCTGCGTGCATTATATATAATTAAGTGTCCAAATTAATAGAAGTTCATCATCACATTAAAACCAAAGTACATACATAGTTCTCATCTAACAACATATAGCTTTCCAGAGCATCTAATTAATTAAACCATACATTGAAACTATGTAAAACATTTCAATGAGAAAACAAATGCGATCATAATCACAACCAAGGTAACAATTGATCCAACGTCATAATGATACCAAGCCTCAGTATGAATGGCATATTTTCTAATCTTTCCAATCTTCAAGCGCATTGCATCCATCTTGATCTTGTGATCATCGACGACATCTGCAACATGCAACTCCAATATCGTCTTCTCCTCCTCAATTTTTTTATTTTTTCCTTCAAGAAATTGTTTTCTTCTTCAACTAAATTTAACCTCTCGGCAATAGGGTCGGTTGAAATTTCCGGTTCACATACATCCTAGATAAATAAAAAATAAAATATATGTCACGTTGATCGGCATAATTTTCATAAACAATAAATGAACCAATAGTTATAAAGATAATATATATACCACATCCGAATCATAGACAGGACGAGGGCCGACGGGGGCGGATACCAAAACCATCGCACTATATAAGATGCAATAATAAAAGTAAGAAAATAATACAAGTATCTATGTAAACATACAAGTAAGAATATTTTTTCCTTTCAGAAAGAAGATAAGAACAAGAGGCTCACCACGGTGGTGCCGGCGATGAGCTCGGCGCGGGTGATCGACGGCGGTGAAGACGGGGACGGGGCATGACGGACCGCTAAACCTAGATAAATATTGAGAAAAATGGAGTTTGGAGGTCGAGCTTGGAGAGGAGAAAGCTTAAGTAGTGTGGCTCGGGCATTCCATCGAACACCTTGTGTGTATAGGAGGTGAGCTAGAGCACCACCAAGCCCTCTCCCCCTCGGCCAGAAAAAACAAAGCAGTGTGCTCTACTCTAGTGCGAGGGGGTATATATATGCACCACCATTGGCCCCGGTTGGTGGCATGAACCGGGACTAAAGGGGAGCCTTTGGTCCCGGTTCATGCCACCAACCGGGGCCAATGGTGGTGGGCCAGGAGCGAGGCCCATTGGTCCCGGTTCGTCCCACCAACCGGGACCAAAGGTCCAGACGAACCGGGACTAATGGCCCACGTGGCCCGGCCGGCCCCCTGGGCTCACGAACCGGGTCCAATGCCCCCATTGGTCCCGGTTCTAGACTGAACCGGGACTAATGGGCTGACCCGGCCTGGACCTTTGCCCCCTTTTCTACTAGTGTAAAGGAAAAAAAGCCCGCCTACTGGGCCGGCACGGCCTGCATACGACTAGAAACCCAACCTCTAGTTGGGCCAGGATGCAGGCCCGTACGGCCCAGTAGGCCCCATAGGGCAGAAGACTTGCAATAGGCCCACAAAGGCCTGCTTAGAGAGGAGCTCGACACGGTAGCCGTGGCGGGGCTTATAAACCGGTGCGAGCTCCTCTCAACTAGTGAGGTGGGACTAAACATTATGCACTACGGGTGGCACCGCACCACCTTTAGTATCGGTTGGTGGCTCCAACCGGTACTAACCCCCCCCCCCTTTAGTACCGGTTGGAGCCACCAACCGGTACTATAGGTCACAAATGAACCGGGACTAATGCATAGCCGTTCGAACCGGGACTAGGGACTAACGTGTCTCACGTAAAGTAGTTTTTCTAGTAGTGAAATCCAAATGAGCCATTGGATTAAGTTGGAAACAAATAAGACATTATATTTAAATAACAAAACTAACACAACCCGACATGAATGAACACACTATGATTTTACTCCATAAAAATATTAGAATCAAAAGCACCCCGCGTGTAAAGATTACCCCCTTCGATTCATCCTAGACGCGAAGATATTACTAGCGGTGCAAAACATTGTCACCGTGTAGACCAAAAGCCATGCAAAACATTGACGCTAGCGGTGGTAAAGGGACGCAACAAGAAGTTACCTTCCCACACTTTGTATATGTTGATAGGGGTTGTGGGGGCAACCCCTATACTTGGGTTGTTTTTCTGTTATCTTCGTATTTTAGGGGCTTCAAGAAGCTTTCCTGGAGCGACACAAAAAGTTGTTTTAGACCCTTTTTAGTGTAATTTTAGGGCCTCTTTGATTCAAAGTATTTTAATAGGATTCTTGGGGGATGAAATCCTTAGGATTATTTTTGTAAGTTGTTCGATTGATTTGTATGATTGCACTCCCTACATCTTTGAAAAGGAAGGCCTATTTTTTCTATGAAGTCAAATGTTGAATAGTTTGACCATATTTGAATGAAAAAGCATCAACAACTACAATACTAAATAAATACCATTTGGAAATATACTTTGTTGTGTATCTACTGATATTAATTTGGTATTAAATTTTTGATAGTTTTTTATAAACTTGGTCCATTTGACTCCTGACAAAATTTATAGGCCTTCCTTTCGAAGACAGAGGAAGTATCTTATAGCCATTCTTTTAAGGAATCATTTGTACTACGTAACGTATGAAATATAGCATCCACTCAGAACCTCTTAAAAGAATCATTTATTTTTCTTTGATGGACATGTCATTTCAACTATACGTTTTTCTATCTATTCCTACATTTTTATAATTCTGCAAATGAAAGAGGCCCCTAGAGGCTTGAGTAGGGGCTATAGATGCTAGCCGCTCTTGCCACATCGCAAACAAGCATCATGGTCCAAGCCTCCACTGCCCCGTCGAATTTTACTCTCCAAGCTGTCCTGGATCACTCAACATTTCAACATATCTGAGGGCACCCTCTTAGACACGTAACTTGACATTGACAATAACAACATCGATAGGAGCATTTCTTCAAAGCAATATTGTTGGACCATCAACCAAAATATATCCGAATTCATTTCCTTCACCAGGGATTGGTAGACTCGAGCTTTCCATATCCCTAAATACCTTAATGGTGTTTCTCACAACCGTGCACACCAAGTTCTGAACCATCGTGTCGAACCTAGCTTTAGTCGTGTTTGTCCAGATCATAAGAATAGGCCATGTCCTATTATTCAAGCTTTGTGTCTACCCTTTGCACTTCACGCTCGTGGGTGCCACTCTCTTCTTGAATACGTCGTCGAGGTGCTCCTCTCCGTGTCAGGGTTCCGGGTGAAGACCCTTGTCCGTTGTTGGTCAAGCAGCGACGAAGCTTAGCAACGTTTGCCCTCCTGAGGGTGTTGTCGTTGACCTTAGGTGTTTTAGTGAGTAGCTTGACGTTGTACTCAAATCTTCCTATGTGCTCTTTCGGTAGTGTAGTCGCATACGTTCTGCGTGATCCGATTATCTTGGGATCGGCGTTGTATGAGGACTACCCAACCACCTCGTATCATTTGGCATGTCCTTTGTTTGGTTGCTGCTTTATATATAGAGCAGGGTGAAAGCATGTTTCGTGAACTATTTACGAGCTGCAATATATGACGCCGGGGTGAAAGACTTAGGCCTCCTTTGGTTGCGTGGGATCCTAGCGGGAACCCTGCGTTTTCCCTGGGTGAGAAAAGCACGGGCCAGATCGAGCCGGGGAAATCGAGCGCATTTTTCGGGTGCAATCCTAGGAGAGGGATCCCTGCTCCTCGGGGAAACGTTCCACGCCCCTAGGGGTCGGGGAGAGAAACCACGGCTCGAGCGAGATCAACCAAGATTCAGTCTTCCGCCTCCGAGCTTCTCCGCCAGCGAGGGATTCCCTTCTCTCCTTTTGTTCTCATTTGGACACCTGAGGTACAAGGGATCATGCCCCGCGTGGTGGGAGGGATCCCATGCATAGGGAAATGTCTCCCTAGTGGTTTATTGCCCTGGTTTTCTCCTCCCCAACAACCAAATGAGGCCTTAAAGTGATCCCATGTTACCACTTTTCAAAAAGTGTATCTAGGTGTTTTGAAAAATTTCAAAAAAATATTGTGAAGGTTCATACACCAAGAAACAAAAATACCAAATCTGGATGTGAGTAGTGTCGTTTTGGCAGTCTGTTTGTGGCACTATTCACGTTGAAATTGTCTTTTTTGTTTCCTGCTGTGTATTTCGAATTTTGGTTTGAACCTTTTACTGATCCTTGACGCATGTCTTGTGAACATCCATAACCTTCTTGTATTTCTTTATGGAGGGAGTAATATTTTGAAGGCCAGCACTCTGCGCCGGCGCACCGGCTGAATTTTCGGCCGGTCCGGCCGCAGCCGTTCGATTTGGGCTCCGATAACCGCCAGATCTGGCATCTTATCCTTCTTTGACTTCATCTTCAACCTCCGTCTCACAAGCCTCCACCCCGCGCGCCTCCGTCCTCCTGCCCCGCGAGCATCCGCGTCCTCTCCCTGTCGTCGCCGCTCGTCGCAGCACCCCAGGCCCTCTCCCCTCGGCGTCCGCCGCTCGTCGCCGTCGATGCTCGTGCGTGCAGACTTGTCCCCTCGGTTGAAGCTTTTTTAAACTCATGTTGAACCTTTTTTTGCTTCGGTTGAAACCTTTTCCACTGTTTGAAGCTTTTTTTCTTACCGATTGAAGCTTTTTCTATGGTTTGGAGCTCCCTCATTTGCCGGTTGGAGCTTTTTCGCACACCAGTTGAAGCTTTTTCTGTGATTGAAGCTTTTTTCCACATTCATTGAAGCTTTTTTTCATGGGGATGAAGCTTTCTTCCATGCCGGTTGCAGCTTTGACGTCCACGCTTGCAACCTCGCCGTCGAAGAGCATAGCTCCCATGGCCCCTGTTAGCCGTAGCCAGCCTTAGCATCAGCATTTGCTGTTCGAAGCTTTTTCCAACGCTGGTTGAAGCTTCGTGCGACACCGGATGTAACTTTTTTGTTGTGAAGTGGTTGGTTGCAGCATTTGTCATCGCTGATTGAAGCTTTTTTCCACATCGATTGTAGCTTTCCAGACCGCCCGTTGCAACATCAGGGAGTGTTTCCCTTGGTGCCTCCAGCTCGTCGTCCACCTCGATCTTGTAAGCCATGGATGCCCTGCATGTGAGCTCGTAGGACGGTTCGAACATCTTGAATTGCCGGTTGCAGCTCTGGGGTAGTAGCCGATTTGGGAAAGACATGGCCGCTAGAGGTAGGTGATGTTGTGGAGAGAGAGAGAGAGAGAGAGAGAGGAATCTGGTGCTCACCGCGCTTGGGGAAGACGAGATCGTCGGTCGCATATGGTGACCAGCGCACAAAAAAAGAGCACATGGAGGAGCTGAGCAGGTAGGCAGTCATGCGGGGGAGCGACAAGAGAGAGAAAGCGATGAGGTAGGGGATGGATGGGTGGACTGTAGCAGCGGTGTGAAAGGATAAGGCACGAGATAGTTTTTTTTTTTGCGTGAGGCCACTGCTCGCTCGTTCGCGCGTGGGAGACGACCGGCGCAAGCTTCGACCGGTCGGCCGGCTCGAAACGTTTCCCTATTTTAAAACATCTACATATGTTTTTGCCTTTTTTGAAGTGAAGCATGGGAGCACCTGATATTCTGACGCGGCTTGCCCGCGCCCCGGTTGTGCTCCCATGTGGCGTGGCGCCGTCCGGTGAGAGGCAAAACCGTTTTCCTTTGCCGACCCACGCCGAGGCCACAAACTTCGATTTCTTTTCTCGGGCCCGAGCCTTCCCTCCCGAGTTCCGACCGACCGGCCCCATGTCGCAGCCCCCGGCGGCGACCCTGCGCGGCTTCCTCGACGCGCACTTCGCCTCCGCCGAGGACCTCGCCGCCGCGCCGGCCCTCGCCGAGCTCCTCCGCCGCGAGTGCGCGGGGCTCGAGGCGTCCGTCCGCCGCCTCGAGGCGCAGCTCGCGTCCGGCTCCGCCTCCTGGCTCGCCCGCTCCGCCGAGGCCCGCTCGGGCCTCCGCCGCACCCGCTCCCGAGGTGCGCTCCCCTAAACCAAACCCTAGGGTTTTAACCCCTGTTCCGACTCCTTCTGTTCCCTGTTTGCTTCTGCCTGTCGCGGATTTGGCTCGGGGTCTCAATGGGGGTTCCCTGTTCGTAGGAGGAGACGTCCCTGCCGGGGACCAAGGGGAAGCGAGCGCCCCGGGCGTGGAGCTGCCGGCGATCGTGCGGGAGATCCAGCGGATCGACACCATTCGGCTCTACGCGGGTGAGCGTTCGTTCCTCTCTTCGTGTCATGCTCTCCTAACTGTAAAGTTGCACGATCTCTGACTAATTGGGGACATTTCCCGAAAGGAATGTTTTAGATGATTACTCATTTAGCTTTTCAGAGAACAGTTGCTGTGGGAAAATTCCCGTAGATAGTGAGTGGTTTAACCTGTCAAATTTTGCTCTGAATCTGGTATGTTAGGAAGTCATGCTTGATTGGATCACAACTTACAAGGGGACATGCCAACAGTTTCTCTGTCCAAAGATAGTGCTTGCAATATGGTTTGCTCATACCTCACACTACTTTGATGATTTGATCTAACACCAAAAGGAATGCATTAATTCCCAACCAAACGTCCAACTGAGGGACTGACCATGTGAACTGAGGGGGCAATCCATGTAAAGCTTCTACTCAGTTGAGAAGATCCTCGCCAAATAAACTAGTACTTATCAGCATTCAGAATTTCCTGAATAAATTTCGTCTTCCACATATCATAAAACTGGCTGTACCAGTTTTATGGTGCTTCTTAAATTTGGTGTGATCAGTTTACCTTCCTGCAATGTGCATGACCACAAGTAATTTGTCCTTTTATGCAAAAAGAGAACCTGTTTGGTTCGGTAGATTGTCCCTATTGTATTATTATTATATCTCCTTCCATGTCCTCCCAGTATGATGTAGGATTTTATAGTGCTTTCTATAACTTTGCTGTGCTGACATTCCAGAAGCTACTCTACAGTTGGAAGCTCTGGTTGGTAACCTAGAAGATGCAGCATATTCCATTGTTAGACAGGCCTCAAAGTTGAACCTGTCATCAGTACTGCGACGGGCATCAAACGTAAGAACCTTTTCTCTTCCCTTTCTCCCTTCGTCGTTCTGGATGCAACTAATAATAGGTTATGCTCATATAGGCCTGTCAGCAGTAACCTGCATTAAGTGTTACTCTTTCTTTTCTGTAATGTAGGGGGTGGAACGGAAGCAAGAAAAGTTGCTCCAGGCTGTTGATGCTGTGAGAGATATTGAGCGAGAATTGGTAAGGATCAGCGCAAGTAGGCCACAGTGGACAAATCTTATAGTGGCTGTTGATTCAAGAGTGGACAAGACTCTAGCCATTTTGAGGCCTCAAGCACTTACAGATTATCGAGCTCTACTTGCTGCACTGGGCTGGCCACCTTCCTTGTCTTCACCTGACATGGAGAAGGATAAGTACTCCCAAGTTCCAAATCCCCTTATCTTGATGAATGAGGCAAATAAAGAGAAGTATTCTGAAAGCTTTCTAGCACTGTGTGCTCTACAACATGTGCAAGCTAACCGTGAAGTGCGACAATGCCAAATGCCAGCGGCAACAACTCCTAGCCTGTCAGATTCGAAGTACTTAGATAAAAGTGCGTGCCTCGGTAATGGACTTTGGGCAATTGATGAACTGGTTCACCCTATTGTGTCAAGGATGGAGTATCATTTTTCTAAATGGTCTGAACAACCAGAGTTTATTTTTGCTCTTGTTTACAAGATAACAAAGGATTTCATGGATGGAGTGGATGATATACTGCAGCCTTTGATTGACAAAGCAAGACTCGTGGGCTTGAGTGCCAAAGAATCTTGGGTAACTGGAATGGTAAAAATGCTTCTAGGATACCTTGAGACGCAAATTTTCCCACCCCTTGTCACTGCTTATCATTGTACTGATGACAAACTTGAAGTACATTCATCTTGGATGCATTTGAATGACCAGATGATTACTTTTGATAAAAGGATGCAGCTGCTTGCAGATTCAGGAATTCAGAAAGTTGCATTGGTTTCTGAAGGGCTCTCGAGGTCATTATCTGTCTTTTCAATATACGTTGGACATTCTGATTGGCTTCGGATATGGGCTGATATAGAGCTTAATTCTGCACAGAATAAGCTCAAATCTGAATTGGAGGATGAAGCAAGTTGGTTATGTAGTATTGATCCTCAGCATGAGCTTCGTCACCAGGAAAGCACTGCTAACTTTATTCTGTCTACAAGAGAAGATTACAAAGCTCCACCTGTTTCTGAATTTGTTGTCAAAACTGCATCAGCGATGATTGAAAGAAGTCATGCTCTGCCAACTAAGGCGACGAAGATCCAGTATTGCAGATCCACTTCAGTCCAGTTCTTGAATGACTTCTTTGTTTTGTTGCATGAGCGATGTGAGGCATTGCAGTTGCCAAATACAGCTTTACAAGATGAGTCTCTATTGAAAGCTTCCTATGCAATCAATGCCGCTAGATATTGTGAGTATGTTGTTCGGGAGTGGGATGAAGATACCGCCTTCATGGAGCTGGGTGCGCATGTGAATTATGTTGATGGAAACCAAGAACAAATCCACAAACACAGTGCCCAACGTCAGTGTTCTTTCTTTGCAGACGAGATTGCGTTTTTGGTTAAGCTAGGGACTGATTTTCTGGAACAGATCATGTCCTCCATCCTGATTGAGTTTGAAGACCTATCCTGGGACTATGTCCAAAGCATTGGATCATCAAACGAACTAAGCCAGCCAGATGATCAGGTTCCTGACGAAGAAAACCTAGAGGTGTCACCCGGATTCGTCGCCAGCCTGGAAGTCCTGAGAGAGCGAACCACGAAGCTGAAGCTGTATCTCAACTCCAAGGATTTCCTTGACCTGTGGAGGAGCATAGCAGAAGGCCTCGACTACTTCGTCTACAGCAGCATACGGTGGGGCCAAGTGAAGTTCTCTGACCCTGCAGTCGTCCAGCTGAGAGTCGATACCAAGGCCCTCCTCCGCATCTTCAGGCCCTATTGTTCGAGACCTGAGGCCTTCTTCCCGTTCGTAACCGACTCTCTGAAGCTGCTGACCATGCGAGACACTGACGCGCAGTACTTGCTGGAAGCGCTCAAGAACGGGAAGGACGACGGCAAGTCCGGCCTGAGGCAGCATGGGTTGCACCATGTGGATGCTAGCCAGGCCGTGAAAGTCCTGAGAAGCCGAAAGTCCGGTGACAGACAAGAAAGCAGCTGATCTTGCCGTGCCGGTGCAGATTGTCCCGATGTCCTCCTTCCGGGAAGCACAATGGGAACCCAACCCTGATGACCGACTTGACTGACAACACAACACCACCATCTTCTTCCGCAGAAAAAGATGTACACAGACTAAAGCGAACCCCACCCACGGAGGCGTGCTGCAGTTCAAGATCGACCCGTGCCCGCACCCTGCTTCCAGGAAGCTGACGATAAAGGAGGAGGCAAACAACTTTCTTCCGTGCTACTCACTGGATTGACATGACGACATCTGTGACAAATTGGAGATAATGACAACACGACCGGATGACAGAGTTCCGCCATCTGTCGGTGTGCTATCCTGCTTCCCGCTTCGACTGACCTGATCACGGTCAATCTAAGCACGTCGTCGTCGTCGTCGTACCGCAAGCATAGGTTGATTTATTCAGACGCCTACGTCATTGATGAAGATTTCGTCAGCTTACTTGCTTTCCCTTGGTTATATATAGCCCAAGAAGTCAGAGCCCTGTGGAACGGTTCCGTTGGCTGTTGCGTCGTGTATTAACCGAATCCAACGAAATCAGGACCATATCTAATCGGTGGGTTGTTCTATTGATTGATTCATTGTCCTCTCATCCTGTGGGTAGACCGGTTCAACTGCTTACGTCTGCTTCGTTTGTTGCGATTCGTAGAGATAGAGAGCAAATCGGCATATAAAATTGTATCTAGATCTATCAACGGATCGCCTCGCCGGCCTTGACTTCCATTTAATTTTCGCTAGATGCGTGATGTATCGATATGGGGAAAATAGTGGTCAATGTGTGTAATGGGCGTGAGCTGTGCACAGGCGAGCCATTGACGGTATCCAAATGGCGAATGTGTGGAGCAGACGCCGTGGAAACTACGGGATGTCACTTGAAATGTTAATTACGAGTGACATGTACAGATACTAGTAGTCAATCCTAGTAGGAGATATCACTTGATCCACGGTGACACTGTCCGCTTTTCACACATGCCCGGTTCTTGCCCTTCCTGGCACTGATTGCCATCGAACCAACTTCTGCAATATATGCACCAGCTTTGGCAATTCCAGTTTTTTTCCTTCTTCTACCCCTCTCTGTTTCTTCAGCTTCATTGATTGATTAGGAGCCTTACGAAAAATGTATGAATAGTAAAAAGAAACATATGAATATTATGGGGTAACAAAAATGTATTTAATAGTAAATACATAGGAATATTATAGAGTTGTATGTGCGTAACAGAGGTTTGTGAAAACACGAGAATTTTGTAGAATTCAGGGTTTAATCCGTGAGAATACGACAAACACTTTAACCACAAAAGCATAGTCAAATCAAGAATAAAACATATGAAAAAGTAAGACTAGGTTATTCTTATCCAATTTATGACCTTTGCCTTGTTCTCAGTGCATTTTCCCGGAACACGCACAAGCCATGTTTGTCATCTGTGTTAAGATATAAAAAGAGCATTTACAAGAGTATGTAAAACGGCCATGGCAAAAATAAAATAAAAAAGAGAGGTTTGAGTGGATTATTTTTTTTATTCTGAAATTCAAACCAAAGAATAAAAATATCCGTTTTTTAATAATCAATTTTTTTTAACCAATTAGATAATTATGTCACCAAAGAAAATTTTCCTATTTCTATGTTTTTTCTCCATTTTCCCTATGAAATAAATAGGCCCTTACAATTCAAGGATGACCCACACATGAATACGCATAACTGGTAACACGTTGGCTTTCTGTTAATACGCTTTTATGTCTTAGTTGACCGACAACTCGGTTTTATTTAAGAAAAAATCTAGTGAAAAAAGTATAATCTCATTCAATTGAGAATTAACTAATTGCTGGTCGATTTTACAATGTACAAACTTTTTGATACACATAAAGTTGTAGATCCATTATCCTATCGCCTCGCTGGGCCTTGCCTTCTATAGTTTACTCAATTCGTGATCTGTCAGGCAAATGAAGAATTGGTCAGTGTATGGCGGTGAGCTGTACGCAGGCAAGCCGTTGACGATATCACACCTGAACCACAACTATACCGTCCGCTTCACACTTGTTCGCTCTTGTCTTTTCGGACGGAGGGAGTACCAGTTGCCATGGAAGCATGAGAGAGACACCAATTTCTTGCCATTCTAGGTTACTTTTATTTGTTTGTTTTTTTCGGTGTGGAGGGTTTTGAAAATGTACGAATAGTAAAACACGAGGATATTGTAGGGTTCCTTGTTCAAAAACAGATATTTGTGAAAACACGAGCATTTTAAGAACTGAGGGTTTGATTAGCGGGAATATGACTAACACTTTATATAATTATAAAAAAGCATGCTCAAGACTCAAATCAACTTCAAAGCATATGCAAGAAGTAAAATTAGCTTGTCATTGCGCAACTTATGAACTTTGCCATGTTCGTAATTCATAGAAATGCAAAATAGAAGATTGAATGGATCGGAACATTTCCTTTTTTTTCTTTCCTGAAACTAAACCAAAGCAAAAAAATGCATTCTCTTTTTATATACATTTTTTCTGAATCAAGTGGATACATTGTGTCACCAAAGCCAAATTGCCTGTTTTCTATGATTTCCCTCCATTTCTCTATGAGTCAAAGAGGCCTTACCGTCCCGTGATTGTGCAGACCCGGGTACACATCATTGAAAGTACAAAACATTATTATCTTACTCGATTGTGAATTACGGTATGTAACTAACTGTGAGTTGATTTTACAAGTTTGTTCATGCATTTATATAAATAAAAGCCTCACATATTCCCCCGAAAGATAATGCAGTAGTACGTGATAATAATCTAAAAATGTGCTCACCCATCTTGTAATAATTGGTCCATCCTCTTGTATAAAGAAAATGCCTGCTCTCATAGTTTGAGGAAATGTGAAACCAACATTGGAATTTCGAAGAAAACATAATTTGTTGCACGTTCCTTTCTCCTTCCCCCGGACAATTTTTTCCTCCCATGGATCCACCTTTCCACGCCCCTCTCAAAACTGCAACTTGACGACGTGGACAGGCCGAGCAAGGTAGCGGAACACAGCAAAAATACATACGCCATGGTTTTGTTCCTTTTTTGAGGGGAACGCCATGGTTTCTAGCGGTGGAAATTATGAAAATATACATCTGGTGTGCAAATTTTTTTTTTTTAAAGCGACAGTAATTTGTTGCACGTTCCTTTCTCCTTCCCCGGGCAATTTTCTCCCCATGCTACCTACCTTTCCACGCCCCAAAAGGCCAAGCCCTTCCAAAACTGCAACTTGGCGACGTGGACAGGCCGAGCAAGGTAGCGGGACACAATAAAAATACGTACGCCATGTTTTCTAGCGGTGGAAATTATGAAGATATACATACATGTATAAAATATCCTACACGTTTTAATCAAGAGGCTGAGGCCGGAGATCGACGTGTAGGGCGGCTCGTGCTTGACTATCTACGCCAAAGCGGAAGCCCCCGTGGAGAAGTCAGTCAACGGAGTGATCGATCCAAGCAAGCTGCTGCCGGTGCTGCCGCATATCACTCTCGAGAAGTCATCGTATGCGCCAACCCAACGAACCTGTCCGGTCGCTTCCCCCCTCGTTATATCCTTCTTCCACCTCCACCTCCGTACTGTGACTTGTTGCTCCATTTGGATCAATCGGCCAGAGCTGGAGCTCTGCAGCACCTAGCCGGGGAGCTGAGCGGATAAGCTGCACCGGCCATGGGGAACTTTTGCGTCTGCATGGGCGGCTCCGCCAAGTGCGCCAGCGCCTCCACCCCCTTCCAATCAAGTAAGCCGCTCGCCGCCGTCCTCGATCTCTTTGTTTCTTGATTTCTTCTTCTCGAGAGAGAGATCATCGATCAAGGGAATTAATCATGTGGACGCGTGGATTGTTCAGAGGTGAACCCGAGGAGCAGCACCTCCACCTCCAACTCCAAGCCGTCGCGCCGGAGCAGCTCCGGCCCGGAGAAGCCGCCGCAGCCGGCGGAGGCACCGACGGCGGCGGGGGAGGCGGATCCGCCGGCGTCGCTCAAGTCGTTCAGCATGGCGGACCTGCGGGCGGCCACCAAGAACTTCGGCTCCACGTCGTACCTCGGGGAGGGCGGGTTCGGGTGCGTCTACAAGGGGTGGATCGACGAGACCACGCTCGCCCCCGCCAGGCCCGGCGCCACCAACGCCATGATGGTGGCCATCAAGAAGCTCAAGAAGGAGAGCTTCCAGGGCCACCGGGAGTGGCTCACCGAGGTCACCTACCTCGGCGACCTCCACCACGACAACCTCGTCAAGCTCGTCGGCTACTGCTCCGACTCCGACAGCAACAAGCTGCTGGTGTACGAGTACATGCCCCGGGGCAGCCTGGAGAACCACCTGTTCCGGCGCGGCAGCCAGCCGCCGCTGCCGTGGTCCACGCGCGTGTCCGTCGCCGTCGACGTCGCCCGCGGCCTCGCCTTCCTCCACTCCCGCGACGTCATCTTCCGGGACCTCAAGTCCTCCAACGTCCTCCTCGGCCCCGACCACAGCGCCAAGCTCTCCGACTTCGGCCTCGCCCGTGCCGGCCCCACCGGCGGCAAGAGCCACGTCTCCACCCGCGTCGTCGGCACGCGCGGCTACGCCGCGCCGGAGTACGTCGCCACGGGCCACCTCTCGGCCAAGAGCGACGTGTACGGGTTCGGAGTGGTGCTCCTGGAGCTGATGACCGGACGGCGCGCGCTGGACGAGGCCCGCGGCGTGGCGTCGGAGCTGCTGGTGGACTGGGCGATGCCGATGCTGCAGGGGGAGCGGCGCAAGGTGATACGCGTCATGGACACCAGGCTCGGCGGGCAGTACCCCAAAAGGCAGGCGCAGGACATGGCCACGCTCGCGCTCCGCTGCCTGCAGAACGACCCCAAGTCCCGCCCCTCCATGGCCGACGACGTCCTACCCTCCCTCGAGCTCCTGCTGCAGCCAATCGCCGCCAAGTCCTCCTCCTCCTCCTCCTCGACGACGACGACGTCGTCCAGATCGCCGGCCGCGTCGGCGGCACCGGTGCATAGAGGCCACCGTCGTCACAAAGCCTAGCTAGCTAGCTAGAAGACTCTCTTCATTTAATTATTGTGTTCAACTAGTGTGTTCATCTGATCTGTGCAGTAGAATAGAATTTGTAGATTATTGGAAATTGGACATCTTTCTCTCTCTCGTTTCAACCGTTTGGAATAGTTCTTGGAGTATTAAAGAAGTACTCCCTTTAATAAAACCACGACGAGTAATTTGAAACGGAGGAAGTAGCTCTGGATTGCATAGAGATTGGTGACGGCGACTATCTTGACTCGCTTTCAAATTGCACATTTTTCGCCATCATGCTTGCAACATCAACGTTTACAGGTTAACTGACCAGTGAACACTTCCCAGCCCTGTATCCAAAATAATCATATACATACATGTATATAAAGGTCGATGCAGTAAACAACAAGTTCATCTTGTGGTGCGCAAGAGGTTTAGACTGCCGGTCGTTTCGCCAAACGCGGACTTCTCATAACGAGCCCCACGTCCTTTGCTTTGTCGTGCTGCAGATGCTGAACACACACCTGCTAGTCGGATGCTCAATCTCTAACATCATATGGAGCAAATAGCTCCGGAGGGCCGGTCTCCCTCGCCATTAACGCACCTCTCTTGGATTGGTAGTCCTTGGCTAGAACTGACATCCTAGTCGTCGAGAAAAACAAGCTGAATGATATGGTCATCCTAGTTGCTTGGTCCATCTGGAAAGAACACGATGTTAGAGTGTTTGAGAATAGGTTCAACTAGCTCAATTTTGTTATAGACCGGGTAAAGTGTGGTGCTATTTACCTAGTACACGGTTGGGGCTAAGTGTCCCGAGTCGCTGGTCGCTGGGGTTTGCTTTGCTTGCACTTGTGGCGTGTTGCTTGTTGTTGGGTTGTAGCCGAGTATATAGCAAAAAATTACCACATTACAGGCTATGTCTACAAAAAACTATCACTTTTTTTAATCTTTTAAAAAGCTACCAAAAATTTGGTTTGTTGTTCCAAAAAAACCTAGTCGCTGAAGCGTTAAGTATTAATCGCGTTTATGACAGATTGGGTTCACTCGTCAGGTCACCGTTATATTGGACTATTAGTTGATCGTTATGACACCAGGAGCCCACATGTTGGTCCCTAAAAAAAGGCAATCGGATCCCTGTTAATTTTGAAAAAAACAATCGAGTCCCTCTGCGGCGGCCATGTTTGGCGGTGGCCATAGCACGCATCCGAGCTCGTTCATGGCGCTCTCCGTGGTGGACATGGCCGCCGTCGTCGAGCAGCGCCTCGAGACCCATGCTCTAGCGCCGCCCGCAGATTGCTTGTCGCCCTGCCATGATTGCGAGCTTGAAGGAGAGCATTAGAGCAGAGCAGTTTCCAGCAGACGAGGCATCTTCCATTATCTCGCTCGCCCCCACCTTTCTTCACATGCATCGTGCGCGTCGGTTGATTCCTAGCACACCTCTTCCACGCGCTGGATTCGATCGGCTCGATACCTCCCTTAGGCAAACCCTTGTACAAGGTAGGCAACTCGATGGCCGTCGCCGATCGTTTCACCGACCTCACCGACGACCTGCTCGCCTCCGTCATCCCCTTCCTATCCACCAAGGAAGCTACTTGCACTGCCATGATGTCCCGACGATGGCGCCCTCTATGGCTGTGCACGGACGCCCTTAACCTGGACTCCAGGTCCTACGGCGGCCGCTGGCCCAATCTACATGACACATCCTACCGCGGCCTAGTAGCCTCTGAGCTCACGGATTGGTTCTTCTCCGATGCCGGCGCCCCCCTTCGCGCGTCCGGCCGATGCTCCGTTAGGAAGCTCTTGCTATTCGTGGAAGGACCCAACACGTACTGCCACAACATCATGAGCGCCACCAACGGGAGTTTGGGGCTTGGACAACCCTCAAAACTTGCTTGTCGCCCTGCTCGTCGTCTCGAAGCATCGAGGAGGTGCGCCTCGGTTTCTACAATGCCAAGAAGAAACGAGGGTTCCTAATCTTCCTGTACAAGCTGGACCTTGCCGTGTTACCGACCAACAATCTCCGGGTCCTGGATCACGCATGCACAAGGATCATAATGCCATGACCGAGGGGCACCTTCCTCCTCCCTCGCCTCATCTTGATCTGCCTTCACAACTGCTTGCCCCTGATGAAGGATCTCGAGGGCTTCATCCGTGTCGCGCCGAGCCTCAAGAGCCTGCATACCGACTCCCTGGATCCCCCCTCATGACCGCACGGCAACCCTACAAGCATTCCGAACATGCAATAATCCCAAGCCCTGACACATCTACATCTCAAAGAAATCCCCAATGAGAACACCTTGAATGCAGACAATTGACACCACCCAAACCAACGTGATAAGCTAAACCATGATGACGACCCAAAAGACCAAGGAGCAACCATTAAGTAGCCCCAGATGCCTTTCCTATGACGTCCAGGTCCACCGATGAGGGGGAGAGGTCATCTAGGCATGAGCTGGCCATTTTTTTCTTCCTCTTCTTGGTGGTAGATTAGGATGCACTCTAGTGGCAGATCTTGCATGCACGCTTCTTATCCTCCCCTACCTATAGGGGCCTATTTCCAGAAGGCTTGGGCCGTAGAAGTGTGGGAGGGGGGGGGGGCGATGCCCCCCTCCCCCTTAACAGATTTTTTGTCCAAAAAGACCACCCGCCGAGACGAATTGACAAAATGAGCACTTCTTTTGTCCGACGAAGCCACCAACACCCTCCGTTCTGGAAGTGGTACCCTCAGTTACTAATGCTTATATACTCTGATCGGCAGCAAAACCATATTTACATTCATTGGCATATGCCGTTAACCGAGAAGACTACCAACTAGTATATGGCATGAACGATATTAGGCACGGACAATATATAGGGGCACGAACGATATATAGGGGCACACACAATATTAATATGCTATCATCCTAATGATGACCGCATATGCCTACCCTTGCCTGGCCCGCTTGGCCGTCATCATCTTGCACTCCTCCGGAGTGTGGCGAAGAGTGGTCGTGGCTTCATTGAGAAACTCGCCGCAGTGGGTGGGTGAGGCATTCCTCCTCCACTGCCTTGTCCTTCTCCTCCTTACTCTTCCCCTTGGTCTCCTTCTCCTTGCTCTTCCCCTTGGCCTCCTCCTTGGGTGGCATCTAAAGCAGAAAACATTCTACTACGTGAGAACGAGAAAACGCAAACAACAAACTACTGAGGGAAGAACAACAATTCACATATCCAGTTGTAGGGCTACATTGTCGGTGGGATGCGGGTCGCCGGAGGCTCCCTTTGCTGCTGCGCCGGTCTTCTCGGTGGAGGGAGCTTCTGTGCCGGTCTTCTCTCGCTGGAGGGAGCTTCTGCGGCAGGTCTTCTCGTTGGAGGGAGCTTCTTGCCTGCTGCGCCGCTGGGATTCGAATGGATGGGTGGGCAGCTCCTCCTGTGAGAGTGAGTGTGCTTTTATACGACGCCTAATATTTTCATAGCTCCCAAGTTCTGAGATCAGTCAAGCCAACTTCTGTGGTTGTTAAGCCGTGGGTGGCCGGTGCATAGAGAGCACTCAGGTTCGAGTGGAGTGGGGTTGGGGGGGTGCGATGCCCCCCTCCTCCCACAATATGGATCAGTATTGACCAAGGTCACCATTACAATATATATCCTTTGTAACCCATCACACGAGATAAGTTGATCAGGTGTAAATCCCCAGCATTTGTATCCTCTCCCGGTATAGTGAAGTACCGAGAAATGTCAACAACAAAAAATGGGGTTTTGGCTTCTGATATTTGATAAAAGGGGATTCTAGCATGGAGCATTTATTTAGATAAAAAGTACTTTGCCTCCTACTCCTAGTAGCAGACCAGGCTCGCATGCATCCTACATCACTGAACGGACCGGATTAAGGGACACACCTTTTTGGAACCCCTACTGGTAAAACCGCATCTTGCTGGTTCATCATTGGGACGACCAAACTCTACTGATAGGAACGCGGGTAAAATAGCGGCCTGCAGATTCATCATTCAGACCACCAAGCTCTACTGCCTGGTGATCAGAGAATCCAGGAGGGAAGCATAATGACGAAGAACATTTACTTACCCGGCCGAACAACAGATTACTCAGGGTGGACGGTGGAGTAACAAGCGCACAAAGCAAGAGAGGGCCTGGGCTGCCGATCGTTTCGCCGGACGCGGGCTTCCCCATAATGAGCGTTGCGTCCTTTGCTCTGTTGTGGCTGAAGATGCCGAAGACCCTCTAGTTGGATGCTCAATCTAGCAAATCGCTCGGCTTGGCCGGTCTCTTTGCGGCCTCCCTCGCCATTGATGCCCCTTTCTTGGATCGGCGGTCCTTGGGTAGAAGAACCGACGTCCTCGTGCCTGCATGTGCATGCGAACGAAAACAAGCGCATGCATCCATGTACGCGCATGTACAAGGCGAAGGCAGGAGGCGGAGCTACCCGTGGTCAGTCAACGGAGTGATTCATCCAACAGACCTGCTCCTGCTGCTCCGACTCGGACAACAACAAGCTGTTGGTGTACGAGTACATGCATGCCCCGCGGCAGCCTCAAGAACCACCTGTTCCGGCGCGGCAGCCAGCCGCCGCTCTCCTGGTCCACGAGCGTGTCCGTCGCCGTCGACGTCGCCTTCCTCCACTCCCGCGACGTCATCTTCCGGGACCTCAAGTCCTCCAACCTGCTGCTTCGGGGTGGTGCTGCTGGAGCTCATGACGGGGCGCCGCGCGCTGGACGAGGCCCGCGGGATGGCGTCGGAGCTGCTGGTGGACTGGGCCATGCCGATGCTGCAGGGGGAGCGGCGCAAGGTGATACGGGTCATGGACACCAGGCTCGGCGGGCAGTACCCCAAGAGGCAAGCGCAGGACATGGCCGCGCTCGCGCTCCGCTGCCTCCAGAACGACCCTAAGAGCCGCCCCTCCATGGCCGACGACGTCCTCCCCTCCCTCCAGCTCCTCCTGCACCCAACCACCGCCAAGTCCTCCTCCACCTCCTCGACGACGACGTCATCCAGATCGCCTGCGGCGTCGGCGGCGCCGGTGCACAGAGGCCACCGTCGTCACAAAGCCTAGCTAGCTGCTAGGAGACTCTGTTCATTTAATTATCGTGTTCAATTAGTGTGTTCATCTGTGCAGTAGAATAGAATCTGTAGATTGGAAATTGGACATCTTTTTTTGAAGTAATTGGACATCTTTTTCTCTCTCGTTTCAACCGTCTGGAATATTGGACACGCCAGCGTACGTACATTTCGGTAGGGGTCAAAAGAGAGGGAGAGGCGCTCTATTGTTTCCCTCCGCGGCCGCCGGCGGAAACGTGGGTTGGCCCCTCCCCCCAACACCGGCCGTTCCGGCGCGCAGAGTGGAGGAAACCCTAATCTCTGCTCACGGTGTGGTGTGGATATACAAATACTTAAAAAATGTACGTATGCCGGAGGAGGTGGCGGCAGCGTTCTAGCGATGTGTGTTCCCGAGCTCATGTCTTCTTCCGGCATGGCTCTTCGGTAGTGTCGTGGGGCTCGTGGAGGTAGATTCCTGCCGCTCCGGCGCCGGAGCGGCGAGGTTAGGGTTCCTTGGTCTGGCTGGCGTGGCAGCGACGACGGTCGGGCAGAGGATTTTGATTCCGAGGCTTCTTCCCTGCTTCACCGGTGTGGGCTCTTGCCGCTCAGAAGCATTTCGGATTTGTGTGCATTCGCGATGGTCCAGATGCAGCAACGTCTTCTTCTTTGGGATGCTGGTCCTTTGACACCGGCTCGATGACTTCCCGTCCAAGGACTTGCGGTCAAGTGGTTCATACATGCTTGGCTTGGCTCCATTTGCGGAGTGAGACGGTGCTGGCGGTGCCATTAGCCTATCCTGGAGGTGGTGTCCTTGTTGTTCTTTCCTTGTTAGGGGTACTGCAGTAATATTCGATTATTAATTGTGAGCTTCCAGCTCTTTCCGCAAAAAACCCTCAAAAAGTATATATAAGAAAAAGAGAGGGCAATCCTATTTGACGCATTATGCGTCAGTTAAAGACGTATTCCTAAACAGGTGCACACCCCCTCTCTAAGCTGGGCGGCCCATTAACCTTTTTCTGTTTTAAACCAAAAAAAGTGCACGTGCAGGTTTCAAACTCATGATCTCTACATTCAAAAAGAAACAAGCTAACCACTAGGACATCAAATCACTTATGCATAGAAACTTCCCTTTTTTTATTTATACTTTCTCCAGCTCCCTGAAGCCCTGGTTTTGGAAAGCTTCCAACCGGGTTTTCTTTTCTTTTTTCGTTGCGGTTTTTATGTGGTTCTTTCTTTCTTTTTCTAATTCTTTTCTTTAGTGGCGGATCTTGCATGCACGCTTCTTATCCTCCCCTAGCTATAGGGGCCTGTTGCCAGAAGGCTTGGGCCGTAGCAGAGGGGGGGGGGAGGGGGGGGGGCGATGCCCCCCTCCCCCTAACAGATTTTTTGTTCAAAAAGACCACCTGCCGAGACGAAGTGGTACCCTCAGTTACTAATGCTTATATATTCTGATCGGCAGCAAAACCATATTTACATTCATTGGCATATGTCGCCAACCGAGAAGACTACCAACTAGTATATGGCATGAACAATATTATGGACGAACAGTATATAGGGGCACGCACAATCCGGCAGCCCAAAATCGTGGTGATCCGTTCCGTCAGCTCGTCCGAACATCTAATTGGCATGGTGACAGTCTTTGCCATGTTGCTCCGCAAGCCAGACGCTTCACCGAACAACTCGAAGATTGACGCACATATGTTGAGATCAGTGGCTTCCGGTTTTACAAAATGTAAGACATCGTCCGCAAAGAATGACACCCTCTGGTTTGGGCCTTGCCTAATAAGAGGCGTGAGGAATCCTCTTCTGGCCGCCATGGAGAGCAAGTGGTGGAGTGGCTCTATCATCATGATGAAGAGCATGGGGGAGAGGGATCCACCTTGTCTCAATCCCCTGCGATTGCTAATTGGAGCTCCTAGGATGTCGTTTATCAGTTCTTTAGTGGACGCAGTAGACAACAGGCCAGCAATCCAAGACGTCAATACCTCCATGATAAAAGCCCATTGAATTGTGTCAAAGGCTTTCGATATATCAAGTTTGATCAGCGTTGCCGGCTGCTTCAAAGCATATAGTTTCTTGGCCATACATTGGACGAGCATATAGTTTTCATGGAGCGATCGCCCACATATGAACGCGCTCTGGTGCATCCCCACCAGCTTCGGCAAATCAGTGGTGACCCTTACTGATAGTACTTTGTCGAAGATCTTGACTGCACCGTGAATTAGACTGACAGGTCTGAAGTCGGACAGCTCAATCACCCCATCTTTCTTGGGCAACAAGGTCATCAAGGCTTTGTTAATAGCCTGCATTCCATGCACGTCTCCACCGTAAAAATAGTCTAATGCGCGCATGAAGTCTCCTTTGATGATATCCCAGCATGTGGCGTAGAATCGCCCGGTGAAACCATCCAGCCCGGGGGCCTTATCCGGGGGCATGGATTTAAATATGTCATTCATGTTTGCATATTGAGATGAATATTTTTCTATGACTCATTGAATGTTGAGGTGGAGCCTTGTCTAATGCATGTTGTTTGATGAGGTTTCCCTTCTATGCTCTGCTGAGGCGGTGGCGGCCATCCTGTAGTTCAGTATATTGCCCTCACTAAAATGGCTATGAAAATGTTTCAATCATAGTCTTTACTTTCTTTTGTCAAATACTCAAGTTTTATTTCCATCAGCTATAGTTGAACAAGTTTGATACATAAGGAGAGACGCATACAAAAGAAATGAATGATCAAATATATATATCAAGGCACATCCCTGCCGAACAAGAGAGGCCAGTCTTTAGCATATTGCTCTAGCTAAAATGACTACGATTTTTTTTTTGAGAACCAACAACACACAAATTATGCGTTGGTGTTAGTACATTCGGACAACATGGTTTTCCTCACATTCCCATGCACATCAGCTATCAGGTAGTGATCGCCTGACTCTCTTGCCGTCGCTGCAATTTCATGGGCCAGCTTGTTTCGATCCCTTCCAACAGTTCTGTCTTCCACCATGAGGAAAGCCTCCAGCTGTTATTTAATGTCCATCATAAAACAGCAGAGTTTAGCTTGGTATAGGAAAATCAAGGGTTGGGGTTATATAGATTACACTAATATATTTTTTTTGCGGGTGAATTACACTAATATATAACTTGCCTAGACTGAGAAATGCCATCATAAAGAGCAGCTTGGGCAAATGCCAGATACACACCTAGATGCATTAATTAAGGCCAGTTAAACTGAACACCCGGCTAAGATTTTAGTTACCGAAGATGTAAACTTTGGTTCTGTGACAATTAATACCAGGACCGAACAGGGTAGACAAGCGTGAAGAATAGATTAAGAACAGTAAAACTGCACCTAATCCCTGCCCTCTCACGAACTAGACATTCCTGGCCGTTCGATTTCTTCATGTGGATATTCCTGACCGTGAGATCTTCGTTTGATCCTAATGGGCCACACATCCTAAGGGCAGCTACTCCGGTAGCTTTTTTGGACCCCTGTGGTTAACTGGGCCTCCTGCGACAGCCCATTTAACCGAGCGAGGTCCAATGTTGTGTGTCGCTGCTATGTGTCCGTAAAAAAACTGCTCGGTCCAGACTCCATAGGGATATGGGGGACGCGGAGAGAGGAGGTGCGCGAGGGGATCCATCGCCGCCGAGCCAGCCGACAGGCGTGATGGGAGCGGCGAGGAGCCAGAGTTGAGGCGTGCGAGGGGATCATCCAGCGCCACGCGCTCCAGCCGAGGCGTGCAAGTGGAGCCGACGCGAGCGATGGGATCCAGCAGCGCGCGGGATGCGGGTGAATCGTGCGCCGGCCGATCCAGCCGATGCGACCGATCCGCCTGCGAAGTGGAAAGGGGGGACGCGGGGAGAGGAGGCGCGCGAGGAGATCGACCGCCACGGGCGATTATGGCCGGCGCCTCATCTTCTAGAAACTGCTCGCAATCATATCTCAGTTTCTCAGCGCTCATTCATGGTGATTCATGTGCCAATCCTTTCCGTTGCCGAGCGATACGTGTATATATCGCTTCCTCCTCTGGTACTCTTCACTCACTCTCTCTATTCCGGCAGCACAAGTTTTTTTTCAACATCATGCACATGCAGGGATCTCTGTATTTCCTTGCATTACTTTTCAGTTCATGTGTGATTTGTTACTGCAGGAAGGAATCACATGGTCCTGATGTCCTCTCATACCAAAATTTGTGCCTCCAGGTGATGTTCATGCTAGCGATGCTCGATTGATTTCATTTTGGAGTTTGGTACTGGAAGTTTTTTGTTGTTGGTAATCTCAATTCTCAAATGGCTTCTGGACAAGTAACATCAATGTTTTTAAGCCGCATGATTGCTTACATTACATCTTCTTCTGTTATGTTGAAGCTCCACTACTTTCAGTTTCACTGGAGAATTCCATGCTCTTTGTAATTACGCCTCTTGAAGATGGGACATATCCTTCCTTTTGTTTAGACAAAGTGTCAGTATGTTCAGAAGCATATGCTGATTGTGCTTTTGAACTAGCAATGTCTTAAGGCCAATATGTAGCTGTTCTGTACAGACATAACAGTTTCAATGGAATTCTACTTGATTGAACTCCCGTTTCCTGCAACTTTTGCACTATTATCTTTTGTGACTAGGTTTTCTGAAGCTCTCTGAAAAGTGACACCACTAGCCTTCGGTGCAACAATTGTTCTTTGTAACCTTGCCATATTTTGGAGGCAGAGGTTTGCACTTACAGCTAGAATGATTGGCAGGTTGGTGCAAAACCAGTTGAACATTTTTTGCTATCGCGTTGTGATTGGAGAAGCTGGATTTCTTTTAAACAAATGCTGCTGCTCCCGGTGGACTGGAACATGATCTCCTATGACAGTGTTCCCGTTGACAGGTTGAGGCATAGATGTGCCTTCTTTTCCTAAGATTTCAAAGTGTTCCCTTGTTGATTGTTCTTGAAAGAAGATTCCTTGCGTCCCTATCGTCGCATTAGAGTTCACACGCTCTCGCCACACCGCCGGTCATGCAGAACTGGCCTCTCCATGACGAGATCTATAAAACAAGTTACAGGTGAGATTATATGTTCTCTCCATCATTTATTTATCCTGGCTTACCTTTTTTTCAGATCGAATCGGGTATAGCTAGGTATGCTCCTGTCTGCCCACTCACTTCAAGTGGAAACCTAAGTTTTTTGTGCAAAAAAATAGTGTATACGTATGGCTGAGATTTGCTAACTCTGTACTGCAAATATTACTGGGTACGGTATCGCGGTACAAATGTTGTAGGGTGTGATTGGTTTGTTTCTTAGCTGACTTGGTTTTAGTATATGGTATGTAGCTTTCACACAAATTATTCTCATATAGACTAGCAGTCAACTTTAATTAACTAAATTATGGATGATAGCTGTTACAACCACAATAGTTCCTTTACATTAACAAGAGATAAATGTTATATGCAGAAATCATACAAAACCAGAATGGTCAAGGTTTTTTCCTTCAAGAAAAAAGATGGTCAAGGTTTTACAATTTAAAAGGCGGTTGCTAGATGTTATGAAAAATTGTAGGAACAAGCATGGACTTCCCTTGAGGAATGCCGAATCCAATGATGTTAACTTTGTTTCTCCAGGCATGTGATCATTGGCAACCATCATGATGTGTAGATATTTTGGGCAGTCAATCCTAGCAGTGGCACACTTTCCACGTTTGGTTTATGTACTAACTTTTTATGGTATTGTGGGTGGCATCGAAGTAAACTTCGCTACTTCTTGCGGTGTAGGAGTTTCTTGATATTTCAGAATCATGCTCCATAGGGGTAGATGAAAGAATGTCTATTCATCTTGAGAGATTCTGGAGAGCCAATATACTACAAGGCGGAATCATTCATGCAGAAGAAGTTCATTATGCAGTCAAGTAGGAGTAGAAAATTTCCTCATGCAAAAACAATAAAATTGTACGTCTTCTTTATCTTTTTAAACTTACAGGTTTGGAGTTGAGCACTTGAATTTTTCCTATGGGTTGTGTTGGATTTCCATATCCATTTATTGAGAGCTTGAAAAACATCAGATCAGGTGCTTTTCACTTTCACTGTTCACCCAGTTCATGCTTCTTTACAAACACAACTAATCACATCGCACTTGGGCTGAGCTCACCCCTGCTATTTGGTTCAATGCAAACACAGATCTTAAATACCTATGGTGCAGGCTTATGGTGGATTATGGTACTAGCCATGCCATATTAGTGAATGGGAAAAGTACAGTTGTTAGAACTTAAAGATGTGAAGAAATATACTTATGCTATATATTTTTAGAAGTGCTTATGCACTTTCTTGCTTTTATGTGGCTGGGCAAAGCTGAATGTGTTGATGATCAGTGCAAACAAGTGCGGGAGGCGAGGAGGTTCTATTACTACTTTGTGTCATCAGTTATTTTGTTTCATTTCTTTTCCACCTGCGTTGAAATAGTGAATATGTGGACTATGGGCTATCTTCTTGGAATATATCAACAAGCTTAGCACTCCAACTGATATTGATTGTCGCAAAAGACTATTATGCATTTTGAGATGAAGATCTATCTATCGTATTTTGCACCAGTATAGCTTTTTTTTTTGCAAATTACCAGTATAGCTATGCTGTCCTCAATTTGCTTTCATGCCACCAATAACGGTCACCCTACTGGAAAAATGAAAAAATGGACGGGCGCAGCAACGCGCGCCGTCAATGATCTAGTATATTATCCGAAAATTGTCTCTCGCGGCTAACAGTGTGAAGGTATCCCCGGGCGACTAGTAACTGACTCAAACATTGCCTTTGCCTTTCCCCATGGTTGACAAGTACCTCCTCCTCCGGCAGTGACTTCGACGGAGTTGTTGCCAGAAAGGAGTGAAGAGTCCAACGACTCACTCTACCTTTGGAGATGTCTTTACTGGTGCAATAGAAATCAGAAATGAAATTCTAGCGAAATAACAATTAAACCTTCTCACATCAAAACCATGTGAAGTGAAGCTATATAACTGGAAGAGGGAAGTGGGAGGGGTCGGTCACTCACAGTAAAACAACATGGAATGTGCTGCGGTCACAATGGGCGAACATGGAAACCAATCACGTCAAGAGCAGGCCCAGCATGGCAAAAGAAACCAACAATCCTGGAACGACGAATATCTCTTCCTTGGTACGCCAAAAGGTTCGTAGGAGGTGACATTATATTTTCAAAACGGAGGCAAAAGATTGGCTCATCGATTAATTTAGAAGAAGAGAGTTGCCCAGTTAATCAATGAAAACTAGGTGAAAACCAATACAATCGGACCATTTTTTTTTAGAAAAGGAGGATGACCCCCGGCCTCTGCATCTGGGCGATGCATACGGCCACTTTATAATTATTCTCACAAGACCTTACAAAGCCATACAACAGCAAGACTAAAGCCACCGTCTAAGCAACAACTGTCGCAACACCTATCTAATTGATGAAGGGGCGCAGATAGTCTGGGCTTAATACCAAACAGACATCGCAGCCAAACCTAAACATCTAAGACCTAAGGTCCCAACCAGGACGCCTGGCGGGTATGGGGCACCTACCAGTCCGGCGCACTCCTCAACCAGGACGCCTGCGGGGTATGAGGCCCCCGCAGCCACCTGCCACCAATCCATCTTCAGAGTTGTACTGTTGCATGTACCGTGCCAGGTCTCTCTGCGATCGACGCCACCACGACGCCCGACAGCGTAGTCCTCCTGCGTGAGTCCATCCTCCCACAGCGAACTCCGAATCTGCACTTCGCCACGCCATCAAGATCTGTCGCCATCAGTGTGTAGGATGAATCACCGCTCCACCAAAGAATCCGTCCTCTGGTCCCTCGATCACGTGTGTACCTCCAAGAATGACGCCCCCAAGGGAGGAACGACACCAGTGCGCCGCCGTCATCCGATCATTCGATCTAGGGTTTCCCCCGAAGGTAGTAGAGAGTGGCCTTGAACTTCTCCACGGCGATGCCTTCAAGAAGGGAACGACACAGATAGCGCCGCCAACGCCAGCCTTAGCAGACGCCGAAGGCAAGTTTTCACCCAGATCAGTTCGAAGGGATCCAACTCTCGTGCACGGGCCACGCCGTCACCACCAGCACCACCAGGCACAACCCTGGAGCACCAGCAGATCAGCGAGCCGCCGGCACAACCGCATCTAGATCGCCGGCCACGCCGGGCCGCCGCCATCCCCCGCACTGTCCGGGTTAGAGACGGAGCCGCCGACCGCGCACAGGGACCACCGCCGCCTGCACACACCGGAGCGCCGCCGAGAGCCCAGCGCCCGCCACCGCATGCCGAGGGTCGCCGCCGTGCTCCCCGAGCGGACTCCCACGCACACCAGGGGAAACCGCGAGCGTGAGCCCTGCCGTCGCCCCCAAGCCCACGCCGGCGCACCCCGCCTCCAGCGCGCCGCTAAAAACCGCCGCGATCCGCCCGCGCCAGATCCAACGAGTCGTGGGAGAAGAGATCCCGCCGCCGCCGCCGCCGACCGGGCTTTGCCCGGCGGCGCGCCCCGGCGGCGGCGAGGAGGAGAGGTCGGGGGAGGGACGAGGACGCGGCGGCGCTAGGGTTCCCCCCGGTCGCTGTCGTGGTTCTAACTCTGACAGTAATGTAGGGGGTAGGTATGGAGAGGCAAGATCTTAGCTATGGAGTAGTTGTAAGAACACGAGGTTTACGAGTTCAGGCCCTTCTTAGGAGAAGTAATAGCCCTACGTCTCGGAGCCCGGAGGCGGTCGACTGGATTATGTGTGTATGGATTATAGGGGTGCGAACCCTTTACACTGAGGAGGAGGGTGGCTTATATAGAGTTCGCCAGACCCCTCCCGCCCTCAGTTATGCAGGGTTTAAGGTACATTAAGGTTGGGCGTTACTGGTAACGCCTCTAATAAAGTGCTATAATGACCATAAAGACTACTCAATGACCGACCGTTAGCGTGCGGAGTGGCCTTAGGTCTCCTGGCAGTCGAGTGGTTGGATCTTGGTCGGGTGACTGCTTCATGGTCGTGTGTCTTCGAGTCTGTCGAGTGGAACGCCTCCAAGTCGATTGAAAGGTGACTCCTTCTAGGGATGTCCTTGGGTAGGGCAGTTAGGACAGGTCCATGACCCTACCCTAGGTACATAACTTCATCATTAGCCCCCGAATGGATCGAGGTTTGAGTGGGGAAGGAGTTGAGAACTTCTCCGACTCATTTTTCCTGCCGTGAGCATATCTTGTTTCGGATCAACGAACCTGAGTGATAACAACAACTTCCTTTTCATTCACCTTGATCCATTCTTAATTTTTGACGAGTGAGTTTCTTTACTTGAAAAGCTCCGAGTGACAGTGTGGAGGAAATCTTCCGTTTGACAAGTTGTTCGGCTGCCTGCGGATTTCGCGGGATTCGAATTTTGGGAAGCGCGCGGGATGGGGAGGGCCGCAGTAATCGGATGGGATAGGGCGGAGCCTCCTCGATCTCCGCGCCACCTTTTTCGCCACGTATCACGCGCGCGACTGTTACGGGATTTGACAGGATCGTCCGGGCCTACCAGTCAACCACTCGGAAGTAGCCTCATATAAGGCGTTGGACCGGGTTTTCTTGAACATTGCGCTCTCATTTCCTCTTCTCCTCTCCAGGCTTCTCTACTGCGCTCGCTCTCGCCCCAGCGCCGCCGCTCCGTACGTGTCTCGCCGGCGACGATGGGGAAGGAGAAGACGGTGGCTCTGGAGCGGGCGAAGAAGGCGACGACAAAGGCGAAGGGGAAGGCGACCAGTCGGGGCGGATCTTCCTCGCGAGCCGGCTTGCCGAAGGGCTGGATCCAGGGCGACTGGATCCGCTCGACGATTCGTCAAGAAGACCTCGACGACCTAGCCGGCGGAGGGCTGATCCCCCATGGATCGGCGCTGCTTCCGGGAAAGGAATCTGAGCCGCAACCTCGGGAGGGTGAGCGTGTTCTCCTTGCCACCCACGTCGACCACGGGGTTTCCTTGCCTCCTCACCCTTTCTTTCGGGGATTTCTGAATTTCTTTGGGGCACAACTCCACCACTTCACTCCCAACACAATCGTGTATCTCGCTGCTTTCGTGTCTTTGTGCGAGAACTTCTTGGGTTGTCGGCCTCACTGGGGCCTTTTCAAGCACATTTTCACCTGTCGTTCTCAGACGGTGAAAAAGGCCAATCCGAGTGACGAGAGAACACAAGTGATTCAGATGTGTGGGGGTCTTAGTGTTCAGATGAGAGGAAAAAGTTCCTTTTCGGCCATGGTTCTTCCCGACTCGGTCCATGGATGGCAGTCGACGTGGTTTTACTGCAAGGACCAGCCGACGCCAGGGCAGTCGACTGGACTCCCTCCTTTTACCATGCACCGAGTGAGGAAACCCTCCTCTTTGAAGGTGATCCCGGAGGAAAAGGCGCAAGACAAGGTGCTGGTCGAACGAGTGGTCCAGCTTATCCGTGACGGGGTCACTGGTATGGATCTCTTGGAGGTTTTCCTTCAGCGGCGCATCCAGCCCCTTCAAGCCCGAGACCATCCGATGTGGATGTATTCGGGTCTTGACGACACCACTCGGATCCACCCAGAGGAGGTCGATGACGACACACTGGAGGGGTGGTTGTCGGGCATCACCGGAAACAAGGACAGCACCAGGGGAGCCAGGAGAGTTCCTCCATTCGACCAGTCCCATGAACCAGAGAAGGTCCGATTCTGAGCTTTTGATTATAATCCGAATTCACTCGCGCACCTGTCTATACTGCGTCGACTGACTTTATTCTTCCTGCTTTCTTTCAGGCCCTTATTGAAATGTATTCAATGCCCAACGAAGAGCAAGAGCAAGACCCGAAAGGAGAGGCGAGCGGCGGTGACAGTGGCGAATATCATTCTGACGGAGAAGGGGACGAAGAAAGCGACGACTCAAGTGACGAAGAAGAAGTCCAGTCGCCTCCTCGCAGGGAGAGGCGATCCAAGCTTGACCAAGAACGGCCGAGCGCCCGTGAAAAGGTGATTGCCCCGACTGGTCAGTCTTCAAAGCGTCCTCGGACATCTTCACCAATCCCAACTGAAAAAGTATCAAAGCATCCCAAAGTCTCAGAGCAGAAGTCTCGGAAAGCGCTGCCGAAGATTAAGATCGACATCGCCGTCGCTTCTGCGTGAGTGTTCCTTTTTTGTATTCACTCGACGTCCCGTGTTGTTTATTCTCCCTTGATTTAACCGAACGAACCTTGGAACTGGCAGCGCTGCTACTTCCGGGACCTCAGCTTACAGGGATGAGGATGAGGCAATGGAGGATGCAGTCACTTCCAATCTGGGTATAATTTCTGCCATTCTGTCTTTATTTGGTCGACTCAACTGTAATGCGTACCATTGGGTGATGTAATTTTGGCGATTGATCTTTGAACAACTCCTAACATTATTGACCTCCCCGACGACGACGACGAGGAGCCTGAGAGGCCTTTGACGAGGAAAAATAGGAAAGCTCCTGCCAGCAGGGTGTCACAGTCGACGCCGATAGCGGAACAGTCGTTCAAGACGCTGGTGATGCCAGCCGGGGTTTTGTTACCTTCGCCGTGCCATTGTCGAGTGCCCTGCCTTCTTCGTCGACTGCTCAAGCTCCTGCCGACCCACCTTCAGTTTTTGCCACCCACCATGTCCCAGAGGACGAAGTAAATACTGCCAAGGAAGCCATACGCCAGGCGGGCATTATGATGGAGAAGATGAAGACGGTGCGGGACGCCAGTCAAGCCGCCTATGACACCAGTTCGGCTCTCCAAAGTAATGTTCAGGTTAGTCGGTCACCGCTTGTTCTGTTAGGATATGCTGTCTGAAGACTCTCTTTTCCGAAGATCTTTGTATCTGTACACCCACTGGGTGTGTCGATTGAATTTTTTGGACTAGTGGGGGCACGCTGAGTGCACCCACTGGGTGTAGTCCCCGAGACTACGGTGGACTGCTGGCAGTCGACAGTAGTCTTTATATTGTGTTGTTTTGCTTGGACTTCTTCGCTCGGTCTGGCCAGGCCATGTCGAATGAGATCTTGGTCGATTGCGGGCAGTCGACTTTCTTCTTCTTTCTTTTTTTATTATTATTATTACACTCGCGCCGAAAGGTTCTCGTCGAGTGTTCACTGAACCGGTGGGGGCACGCTGAGTGCACCCACTGGGTGTAGTCCCCGAGACTATGGTGGATTGTGGGCAGTCGACCATGGTCTTAATATTAACTATCTTTGTCGTTTTTCGTTGTACAATAACTTCTCCTCCCTGATTGCAGAAATCTTGTGATCTTGAGGCTCGTTGTGCTGACTTGGAGAAACAGCAGATCTAGCTAAACCTTGACTTGGAATTGGCCAAGACAGCGCTGCAAAAGGCCAAGGACGACGCCGATGGTAAGACGAGCTTGTCGACTAGTTTGTCTTAAGCCTGGATACCGTTCTACTCTTTCTGAATCAAGCACCACTTCTTTGCAAAAAAACTGAAACGAAGCTCTGGCGAAGAGGGATCAAGATTTGGCTGCTGCTCAGAAGAAAGCTGGCAACAGAACTGCTCTGGCTGAACAGAAGCTGGCTTCAGTCGGCCAATTGGAAGAAGAGAATGCCAAAATCAAATCTGCCCTGGCCGAAGCCAACAAGGAGGTCACGCGCTTGAAGAAGGATAAGGTCAACCTGAACGAGAAGATGGAAGGCATCGCTCGCAGGAGGGACGAACTGGTGAGCTATCTGAGGAGCCTTGCCAAGAAGTTGTTCATCAAGCTTGAAGGTATACATTTTGTTCCGGCTGATTTTTCTTTGTCTACTCAGCATACAAAAATTGACTTATCCTCGAGTTGTGAATGCAGAGTTTTGCCGGAACTTCGAGGAGGAGACTGGGCGGATTGAGCCAGGTTTGGACCCCATCCATTCTCCCGTGAAAGATGAAACTGCCATGAACCTGCTCCGACTGGAATCCCGCATCGACGGTGTTGTGGACTACTTAGCTCGACTGGAGGTCGCCACGTCACGGATTGACACGGCACTTTGGCCAAGGGCCACGTTCCAGAGTGATCTCGAGTCTCTAATGACTCGACTTAACGAGATCCCTGGTCGAGTGCAAGAGTGGAAGAAATCTTCTGCCCGGTGTGGCACTGATGTGGCTCTGTCTTTGGTCCGTGTCCACTGCAAGGAGGCGCGACAAGATAAGCTGGCAGCAATCAAGGTCGCCAACACCCAGAGGCATGACTTCCGATCTTTCATGGAGACTTTCATTGCTGCAGCCACTCGGATTGCCGACGGCGTCGACCTGGACGAATTCGTCGAGCCTGCCAGTCCTCCTCCTGCGGAGTGAATCAAACTTTTATGCCCCACCTTAAATTTGCCTCGGAATGCCGAGTGATTTTGTAACCATTAAACTCTTTTGGGCTGAATGCTCGAGTACTTTGATCTGCGGTCCGGGACCTTTAGGATTTATCCGAACTTGGTTTATCATTGAATATGCTTGCCTTTGCCTTCGAGCAAACTTTGTTTTTCGTGAACTCTCCTCCGAGTGGGAGGTTTACCACTCGGTAGGATTTTTACATACTGAGGCGAGTACTAGACTGCAGCTAAGCCCCCGAGTGGGAGGTTTGCTCACCACTCGGTAGGATTTTTACATACTTAGGCGAGTACTGGACTGCAGCTAAGCCCCCGAGTGGGAGGTTTGCTCTCCACTCGGTAGGATTTTTACATACTTAGGCGAGTACTGGACTGCAGCTAAGCCCCGAGTGGGAGGTTTGCTCTCCACTCAGTAGGATTTTTACATACTTAGGCGAGTACTGGACTGCAGCTAAGCCCCCGAGCAGGAGGTTTGCTCTCCACTCGGTAGGATTTTTACATACTTAGGCGAGTACTGGACTGCAGCTAAGCCCCCGAGTGGGAGGTTTGCTCTCCACTCGGTAGGATTTTTACATACTTAGGCGAGTACTAGACTGCAGCTAAGCCCCCAAGTGGGAGGTTTGCTCTCCACTCGGTAGGATTTTTACATACTTAGGCGAGTACTGGACTGCAGCTAAGCCCCCGAGTGGGAGGTTTGCTCACCACTCGGTAGGATTTTTACATACTTAGGCGAGTACTGGACTGCAGCTAAGCCCTCGAGTGGGAGGTTTGCTCTCCACTCGGTAGGATTTTTACATACTTAGGCGAGTACTAGACTACAGCTAAGCCCCCGAGTGGGAGGTTTGCTCTCCACTCGGTAGGATTTTTACATACTTAGGCGAGTACTGGACTGCAGCTAAGCCCCCGAGTGGGAGGTTTGCTCTCCACTCGGTAGGATTTTTACATACTTAGGCGAGTACTGGACTGCAGCTAAGCCCCCGAGTGGGAGGTTTGCTATCCACTTGGTAGGATTTTTACATACTTAGGTGAGTACTGGACTGCAGCTAAGCCCCCGAGTGGGAGGTTTGCTCTCCACTCGGTAGGATTTTTACATACTTAGGCGAGTACTGGACTGCAGCTAAGCCCCCGAGTGGGAGGTTTGCTCTCCACTCGGTAGGATTTTTACATACTTAGGCGAGTACTGGACTGCAGCTAAGCCCCCGAGTGGGAGGTTTGCTCTCCACTCGGTAGGATTTTTACATACTTAGGCGAAACGGGTTCGCAGCTAAGCCCCCCGAGGGAGAGGCTGGCTCACCACTCGGTAGGATTTTTACATACTTAGGCGAAATGGATTCGCAGCTAAGCCACTCACTGGGGGATTTCTCACGCAAACAGAAGCAACAACAATTACTGGAAAAATTATAACACTCTTGTCTTTGATAAATAAACTACAGAAGTTTTTCTTATTACATCTCATCCGAGTGAGAATTCAAGTGTAAATGGGGCGGAGCAGTTCTGCATTCCAAGCTCGTGGCTCATCAATCTGGCGATCGACATTGTAAAGGTGGTACGCTCCATTGTGGAGGACTCTGGTGACGATGAAGGGACCTTCCCAAATAGGAGCGAGCTTGTGTGGTTTCTGTTGATCCACTCGGAGGACCAAGTCTCCTTCTTGGAAGGCTCGACTCTTCACACTTCTGGCATGGAATCGACACAAGTCTTGCTGGTAGATGGTCGATCGGATCATGGCCATTTCTCTTTCTTCTTCCAGGAGGTCGACTACGTCCTGCCAGGCTTGTTCTGCTTCATCTTCAGAGTAAAGCTCGACTCGGGTGCATTGTGAAGCAGGTCACTCGGCAAAACTGCCTCAGCTCCGTAGACCAGAAAGAATGGGGTTCTTCCAGTCGACCGATTCGGGGTAGTCCTCAATCCCCAAAGAACTGATGGAAGCTCATCGACCCATGCGCCTGCTGCGTGCTTGAGATCGGGCATCAGTCGGGGTTTAAGTCCTTTGAGAATCAGACCATTTGCCCTTTCTGCTTGTCCATTCGACTGGGGGTGAGCGACTGAAACGTAGTCGACTCGTGTGCCTTGAGAGGCACAAAAAGCTCTGAACTTGTCCGAATCGAAGTTTGACCCATTGTCAGTAATGATGCTATGCGGAACTCCATATCTGAATGTCAATTCTCTGATGAAACTGATAGCAGTGCAGGCATCGAGATTCTTGATAGGCTTAGCTTCAATCCATTTGGTAAACTTGTCGACTGCCACTAGCACATGAGTGAATCCGCTCCTGCCTGTTCTCAGTGGACCAACCATATCCAATCCCCAAACAGCGAAGGGCCAGACGAGTGGAATGGTCTTCAGGGCTAACGCGGGTTTGTGGGACATGTTGGAGTAGAACTGACATCCTTCGCATTTGTCGACTATCTCTTTCGCCATCTCATTTGCTCTTGGCCAATAAAATCCCGCTCGGTATGCTTTAGCCACAATGGTCCGGGAGGACGCATGATGACCGCAGGTCCCCGAGTGGATATCATCAAGGATTATTTGACCTTCTTCTGCTGTTATACACTTCTGGCTGACTCCAGTCGTGCTTTCTCTATACAACTGTCCCTTTATGACTGTAAAGGCCTTGGATCGACGGATGATCTGTCGAGCCTCTTCTTCGTCCTCCGGGAGTTCTTTCCTTAAGATGTACGCGATGTATGGCACCGTCCAGTCAGGTGTGATGACTAAGACTTCCATGATCAGGTCGACCACTGCTGGAACTTCAACTTCAGTCGGATCCGTGGCACTTTTTGGCTACGGGGCTTCTTCAGTGAAAGGATCCTCTTGAACTGATGGCGTGTGGATGTGTTCCAAGAATACGTTGCTAGGAATGGCTTCTCTTTTGGAACCTATTTTCGCCAAATCATCAGCTGCTTGATTTTTCAGTCGGGGTATGTGATGAAGCTCTAACCCCTCGAATTTCTTCTCTAACTTCCTCACAGCATTGCAATAACCAGTCATGGCTGAACTTCTGACATCCCACTCCTTCATCACCTGATTAACCACCAAATCTGAATCGCCATAGACCATGAGGCGACGGACGCCGAGTGAAATGGCCATGCGCAACCCATACAAAAGTGCTTCATATTCTGCTTCGTTATTGGAGGAATCAAAATGAATCTGGAGAACATATCTGAGCTTATCTCCTCGGGGGGAAACCAATACAACCCCAGCACCGGAACCATTCAGCATCTTAGACCCATCGAAGAACATGGTCCGGTGCTCCGAGTGAACTTGAGTCGGTAGTTGTTGTTCATTGCTTGGGACTTGATAGCCTTCTTTGCCTCAAACTTGACATCTAGGGGAAGAAGTTCAATCGCCCATTTTTCCACTCGACCCGTTGCATCTCTGTTGTGCAAAATCTCTAACAATGGAGCGTCGCTGACGACTGTAATGGAATGGTCGGAGAAATAATGTGCAACCTTCTTCGTGGTCATATAAATCCCATATACAAGCTTCTGGTAATGAGGATATCTTTGCTTTGATGGAGTCAAAACTTCAGAAACATAACATACTGGGCGCTGAACTTTAAAGGCTTTTCCTTCTTCTTCTCGCTTGACCCTAAGTACTGTACTGACGACTTGTCCCATGGCTGCAATGTAAAGCAGCAAAGGCTCTTTGCTGATTGGGGCAGCAAGCACCGGCTGGGTGGAGAGCAGAGCTTTGAGCTCTGCAAACGCTGCATCAGCTTCCGGAGTCCACTCGAACTTGTCTGACTTCTTCATCAGTCGGTAAAGGGGCAATGCCTTTTCACCGAGACGAGAGATGAATCGACTTAAAGCGGCCAAGCAACCAGTAAGCTTCTGGACGTCGTGCACACGCACAGGACGTTTCATCCGGAGTATAGTACCAACTTTTTCTGGATTGGCGTCGATTCCTTGTTTGGAAACAAGAAAACCAAGTAACTTTCCGCCAGGGACTCCGAATGTGCACTTGGATGGATTGAGCTTGATGTCATACCTTCTGAGGTTGGCAAAGGTTTCAGCAAGGTCAGTCAGCAGGTCGGAACCCTTCCGTGACTTGACCACAATATCATCCATGTATGCTTCCACATTCCGACTGATTTGAGTGAGCAAACACTTCTGAATCATCCTCATGAACGTGGCTCCAGCATTCTTGAGGCCGAATGGCATGGTAACATAACAGAAGCACCCAAATGGAGTGATGAAAGTTGTTTTGATCTCGTCGGGTCCATACAGACGGATCTGATGGTACCCGGAATAGGCGTATAAAAAAGACAGTCGCTCACATCCCGTAGTCGAGTCGACTATCTGATCGATGCGGGGAGAGGAAAATGATCTTTCGGGCAGGCCCGATTGATATGTTTAAAGTCAATGCACATGCGAAGTGACTTGTCCTTCTTGGGGACCATGACAACGTTGGCGAGCCACTCGAAGTGGTAAATTTCTCGGATGAACTCTGCTACTAAGAGCCGAGCCACCTCTTCACCAATAGCCTTTCTCTTCTGGACGGCGGACCATCGGAGATGTTCTTTCACAGGTTTCATTTTTGGGTCGACCCGTAGGCGGTGCTCAGCCAGCCCCCTGGGAACACCCGGCATGTCAGAAGGCTTCCATGCGAAGATGTCCCAGTTCTCATGGAGGAACTGGATGAGCGCTTCTTCCTATTTGGAGTCAAGTGTTGTTGAGATATGAGTCGGAGCAGCATTGGAATCGGTCGGGTGAATGTGAATCGGCTTCGTTTCGCCAGACGACTGGAAAGCTGATTCCGTAGCAGGCTTCTTGGCTCGCAACAAATCACTCGGGTCAGCCGTCTTCTGGTACTCCTGCAGTTCTACCACTGCCATCTGGGCATCAGCGATCTTTGAGCCTTTCTGAAAACATTCTTCTGCTTTCTTCCGATTGCATGTAACAGCGATCACTCCTTTAGGACCAGGCATCTTCAATTTGAGATACACATAACATGGTCGAGCCATGAAGCGTGCATAAGCTGGCCTGCCCAAAATGGCGTGATAAGCACTCTGGAAGTCCACAACCTCGAACGTCAACTTTTCTTTGCGGTAATTCTTGGAATCACCGAAAACCACATCGAGAGCAATTTGGCCGAGTGACTCAGCCTTCTTCCCAGGAATGACTCCATGGAAACTCATGTTGCTGGTACTGAGCCTGGACATCGGAATGCCCATCCCCTTTAACGTCTCTGCATATAGTATGTTCAAACCACTGCCACCATCCATCAATACTTTGGTCAGACGAGTGCCTTCGACAACTGGGTCGACCACCAAAGCTTGCCTCCCAGGGGTGGCAATGTGCGTTGGGTGATCGGACTGGTCGAATGTGATGGCAGTCTGAGACCACTTCAGATAACTGGGTGTCGCCGGAGCAACCATATTCACCTCTCGGTTGATAACTTTCAGTCGACTTTTGCTTTCAACATCAGCAAAGATCATCAGGGTGGAATTGACCTGGGGGTATCCATCATCACTGTCTTCCTTGTCCTCAACTTTGTCCGACTCCTTTCCCTTATCTTTGGGTTGTTTGCCCTGGAACTGCTGGATCAAGAGCCGGCACTGTCGAGTGGTATGTTTCGGGTAAATGAGTTTACCCTCTTCATCTTTCTTTGTGTGGATGTGACATGGCAAATCCAACACATCATTTCCGTCTTGGTCTTTAACTTTCTTGGGATTCCAAAGCCCTTTGGGTTTCCCCTTAAACTTTCCTTGAGTTACAGCCAAGGTTTCCCCAGGAGTAGCTGGCTCGGCTTTCCGCTTCTGCTTCCGATTGGAATTTCCTCCTCCGGCTTCTTGGGCGACTGACTTGAGCTTGCCACTCCGGAGTCGATCCTCATCTTCACCATTAGTGTACTTGGTGGCAATCTCCATCATCCGATTCAGAGACACGTCTCCGGTTCGACCGAATTTTAGATTCAGCTCTCTGTTCTTGACGCCTTCCTTGAAGGCACAGACTGCTTGGTGGTCAGGCACATTCTCTACAGTGTGGTGCAACGTGATCCACCTCTGGATGTAATCCCTCAAAGTTTCATTCGACTTCTGCACACAAGACCGCAGTTCGGTCAGCCCTGCCGGTCGCTTGCAAGTTCCTTCAAATGTTGTGACAAACACTCGGGCGAGATCTTCCCAAGTGGAAATGTTGTTAGGTGCTAACTGATTCAGCCATGCTCTGGCCGAGCCCCCCAACATGAGAGGCAGGTGCTTCATGGCCACTTCATCATTGCCACCGCCAATTTGGACAACCACTCGGTAGTCTTCAAGCCAAGTATCAGGCTTGGACTCACCAGTGAACTTACTGACTCCAGTCGCCAACCTGAAGTTGGGAGGAATCATTGCGGCCCTGATGGCTCTACTAAAGCACTCTAGCCCTGAAACATGCACTCTGCTGCTGGTAGGTGCATCTCTGTCGTGACCCTCTCGGTGAGCTCTGTTTCTGTCGACTAAACCTTGAACGAGAATGGATCTCGCATCAAAGCCTGGTTCCCTGGGGTCGACTGGAATCCTCCGCCCAATGCTATGAGGGCGCCTGTCATCCTGCTGTCGAGGCATGTATGATCCGCTCCTCGGGGGAGGGGTGGGCACTCGATGTTGATCGTCACGATCGAATCGGTGACCATACTGCTCATGGTTCCTGTACTGATCCTGTGGGTCACCACGTCCCTCATGCCTCGGAGGCGATCTTGGGCTGTGGGCCGACTGGACTGTGTCTGCAGCAATGGATCTGCTGTGGATTCTGTTCCGCGACTGAGAAACAGCGGAATTCTGGTCTCCTACTGCCCGGAGTAATGCTCTGATCTGCAGCAAGCCTCTGCCAGCCTCTGATGGGGAAGGATGAATCGACTCTGCTATATGGGTTGCAGCTGCTAAATTCTGAATCAGAGTTCAATATACCTGTGGGGGCGGAAAAAGCTGACGGCGACTGGATTCTGGAACCCGTTGTCGTGCACGCTCGTCGAGTGCTCGCTGGAGGTTCTCCAGTCGAGTGCGCTCAGCCAAGTTGGCCAGGCGCGCGTCCTCTAAGGCATGAGCCTCGGGGGTTTCTCCAACAATAGGAGTGTGCAGTGCATCCATGTTCCGGCGACGAAGTTCTTCTCTCTGCAGCGACGTGAGAGGCTCGGGGAGATATTCCTCATGGGGATGCGACGGGTCGCCTCCACCTGCGCCTCCGTCGGTGCGGGGAAAACCGGGAGGACTTTGCGGCCCATCGACCATCAAGACCTCCGCCGCCGGATCACTGCTGTCGCACTCGGATGCGGTCTCTACGGAGCCAGTCGAACAGGCTGTAGAGGGATTCGTCGGGCTCGATCGCCGCGACTTGGGGGGTGGCCGACTGGCGTGCCACCGCGTGTCTCACCCACTGTTGGAGTCTCAACCGACCGGAGCGCTTGCGCCGGCGGAAACAGGAAGGGAGGACAATGCAGGGGCCGATCGATAATGAGTCGATGGTTGCCGCAAGAGGACGCCGCGCACACACGCGCGAAAGTGTGTTGCCCCGCGGACGGGAAGCGCGTCAACGTCGAGCGGAGCCTCTTGAAGCCAAGCGGAGTCGTCGGCGATGAACGTGAGCACCCCGAGACAGATCTCGCGGCCCTCCACCAGAACTCCGCCAGAAACCATGATGATTCGGATCGGAAAAAATCGCAACTTCCCCAAGTCGCTAAGACACCTGCCCCACGGTGGGCACCAACTGTCGTGGTTCTAACTCTGACAGTAATGAAGGGGTAGGTATGGAGAGGCAAGATCTTAGCTATGGAGTAGTTGTAAGCACACGAGGTTTACGAGTTCAGGCCCTTCTCAGGAGAAGTAATAGCCCTACGTCTCGGAGCCCGGAGGCAGTCGACTGGATTATGTGTGTATGGATTATGCGAACCCTTTACACTGAGGAGGAGGGTGGCTTATATAGAGTTCGCCAGACCCCTCCCACCCTCAGATATGCAGGGTTTAAGGTACATTAAGGTTGGGCGTTACTGGTAACGCCTCTAATAAAGTGCTATAATGACCATAAAGACTACTCAATGACCGACCGTTAGCGTGCGGAGTGGCCTTAGGTCTCATGGCAGTCAAGTGGTTGGATCTTGGTCGGGTGACTGCTTCATGGTCGTGTGTCTTCGAGTCTGTCGAGTGGAACACCTCCAAGTCGATTGAAAGGTGACTCCTTCTAGGGATGTCCTTGGGTAGGGCAGTTAGGACAGGTCCATGACCCTACCCTAGGTACATAATTTCACCAGTCGCCGCACAGGGGCGACACGGGAGGAGTCAGGACGGGAGGAGTCGGGCCCCTCGTAGCCTAGGTCACCCCTTAAAATTGGGAGAGAATTTCACTTCCCCGGCCTCTGCATCAACTAGGGATGCATACGACCATTTTAGTATGAGTACCAAGATAAACAAGGTCCTCATATTTTTTTAAAATAAGTATCAAGATATTTTTTGATGAGTGGTTCGACCACACACCAAACTTGATCCTCAATAAATGGGAGGAAACCCCTATGCATCACCGGACCATATTGTGACGCCCGGATAATCAAGCTCTATAGTAACATCGGCTAATGATGCCACGTCACCCCAATTACTATTGCTAAGCTATCGTTAGATCAAAAACCATTCCAAAATTTAAATTCAAAATATGTCAAACAACAAAAGTTTTCCAAAAATTGAAATGAAAATGTTCGGAGTGTGCCAATTAATGCTTAGGTATTTATGGTGAAGGAAACACACTTCTACAACATGCCTAAATATTTTAAAATGAATTAAAACAGAAAAGGAAAATAAAAAAAGAAAAGAAAATACAAAACAGAAAACAAAACTAACAAAAAACAAAGGGGAAAAGCAGACCCCCCCCACTGGGCCAGCCGGCCCAGCTATTAGCCAGGCCAGGCCCAACCGGCCGCCCCCTCACTCCCTTATCCCCCCACACCAAACCCTAACCCACCCCATCCCCCACTCCCCCCCTCGAAAATATCTCTCCCTCTCCCCGATTGGATCGGGATCGGGGAGGGAGGCCGCTCGACGCCGCCCCGCGCCCGAAGAACGCCACCTCATCGGAGCCCCTCCCCCGCCGGCCTGCTTCATCCTCTCCGCCGGCCTGATTCCCCTCCGCACTTCGTCCCCGGCATCCACCCCGAGCCCCGCCGCCCAGACCCTACTCCTCCCCGTGAGCTCCCCCTCTCTCTCCCCGTGTCCCGCTCCCTGTCCCGACACGCTCCAACCCCGCGTCGCACCGTGGCCGCGCACCGGCGGCCGCGCCTCCCTGCCGCACGCGCCGCCCGTCCCGCTCATGGTCATGTGCGCCCCCGCACAGCCCCGCGCCTCCCCTCCCGCTCGCCCGCGCTGGGGCGCACCCCCTGGCTGCGGCCTTTGCACGCACGTCCCGCCGTGCCCGTCAGCTCCGACCACGGCTGCACATTGTGCCCCGCCTCCCGCCTCTTCCCCTGCTGCGCTGCCGCGCCGGTGTGCCCTCAAGCCCGCGTGCGCCCCCACTTTCCTCCCCTCGTGCCCGCCCGCCTTCGCATCGCCCGCGCCGTGGCCGCCCCTTCCTTCCCCGACGCGGCTATGGCCACTGCTCGCCGCCGTCCACCAATGGCCTCGCCCCGCTTCGGTCATGGCCATGCCGTGGCCACCGTCCGCTGCGACCACGCGCGCCCCTGGCCGTGCCCCTGTGCCGCCCCTGGGCGAGCGCCTGAACGAGCGGGTGTTGGGCACCCGTTGCGCCCGCAGTACCCGTACCACTATGGCCCCTAGGGCCAATGACAAAGGGGCCCCACCCCAGAAACGTTTAAATAAAAAAAGGAATAATAATAATAATTATTATTATTATTATTATTATTAATTAAATAATAATAATTAAATTAATTAATTCATTAAAGAATTAATTAAATTAATTAATCTTGATTAGATTAACCTAATTACTAGTTAACTTAATTAACCCTGATTAGCCTAATCAGTCAATGGCATGCGGGACCCACACGTCAGTTGACCAGTCAACCCTTTTTTGACTGCTGACGTCATGCTAACGTCATGATGACGTCAGCAAACACTGTTCTGGATAATGTTGATTTAAATAATTAAATAAATCCTTAAAACGATTTAAATCTTTTAAAATTAATATAAAATAAACCGTAGTTCGGATGGAAAAACTTTCTACATGAAAGTTGCTCAGAACGACGAGACGAATCCGGAAACGCAGCCCGTTCGTCCACCACACATCCCTAGCATAGCAAACTCGCAACTTTCCCCCTCCGGTTCCTCTGTCCGAAAACGTGAAACACCGGGAATACTTTCCTGGATGTTTCCCCCCCTTCGCCGGTATCACCTATCCCCGCGTTAGGTCACCCCTAGCACAACGTATTGCCGCGTCTTACTTTGTGATGCTTTGATTGCTCTGTTATTTATTGTCTTCCCCCTCCGTTACTTCTTTCCGGTAGACTACGAGATTGACGCTGCTGCTGGTACCCCGATCGACTACGGAGTTGACGATCCCTCTTTCTTGCCAGAGCAACCAGGCAAGCCCCCCCTTGATCACCAGATATCGCCTACTCTCCTCTATACTGCTTGCATTAGAGTAGTGTAGCATGTTACTGCTTTTGTTATTCCTATCCTGATGCATAGCCTGTCTTTGATACTGCTGTTGATACCTTTACCTGCAATCCTACTTGCTTAGTATAGGATGCTAGTGTTCCATCAGTGGCCCTACACTCTTGTCCGTCTGCCATGCTATACTACTGGGCCGTGATCACTTCGGGAAGTGATCGCGGACATATACAATATACTTTACACTGTTACATTATCTGTGATACTGTTCGGAGTTGGGGGCTGAAGGGGCAGGTGGTTCCACCCAGGTAGTGGTGGGCCTGGGTTCCCGACGGCCCCTGACTGTTACTTTGTGGCGGAGCGACAGGGCAGGTTTGAGACCACCTAGGAGAGAGGTGGGCCTGGCCCTGGTCGGCGTTCGCGGATACTTAACACGCTTAACGAGATCTGGGTATTTGATCTGAGTCTGGCCATTTGGTCTATACGCACTAACCATCTACGCGGGAGTAGTTATGGGTATCCCGGCGTCGTGGTATCAGCCGAAGCACTTTTGACGTCAGCGACGGAGCGGCGCGCGCCGGATTGGACTGGAACGCCACTAGGCTAGGTCTGCTTCCGGCCGCCCTCGCAACGTGCAGGTGTGCTCAGGGCGATGGGCCCAAACCCCTGCGCGCTTAGGTTTAGACCGGCGTGTTGACCTCTCTGTTGTGCCTAGGTGGGGCTGCGACGTGTTGATCTTCCGAGGCCGGGCATGACCCAGGAAAGTGTGTCCGGCCAAATGGGATCAGGCGTGTTGGGCTATGTGGTGCACCCCTGCAGGGAAGTTAATCTATTCGAATAGCCGTGTCCCTCGGTAAAAGGACGACCCGGAGTTGTACCTTGACCTTATGACAACTAGAACTGGATACTTAATAAAACACACCCTTCCAAGTGCCAGATACAACCCGGTGATCGCTCTCTAACAGGGCAACGAGGAGGGGATTGCCGGGTAGGATTATGCTATACGATGCTACTTGGAGGACTTCAGTCTACTCTCTTCTACCTGCTGCAAGACGGAGGCGACCAGAAGCGTAGTCTTCGATAAGACTAGCTATCCCCCTCTTATTCTGGCATTCTGCAGTTCAGTCCACTGATATGGCCCTTTACACATATATCCATGCATATGTAGTGTAGCTCCTTGCTTGCGAGTACTTTGGATGAGTACTCACGGTTGCTTTTCTCCCCCTTTTCCCCCTTTCCCTTCTACCCGGTTGCCGCAACCAGATGCTGGAGCCCAGGATCCAGACGCCACCGTCGACGACGACTCCTACTACACTGGAGGTGCCTACTACTACGTGCAGCCCGCTGACGACGACCAGGAGTAGTTCGGAGGATCCCAGGCAGGAGGCCTGCGTCTTGTTCGATATGTATCCCAGTTTGTGCTAGCCATCTTATGGCAACTTGTTTAACTTATGTCTGTACTCACATATTGTTGCTTCCGCTGACTCGTCTATGACCGAGCACTTGTATTCGAGCCCTCGAGGCCCCTGGCTTGTATTATGATGCTTGTATGACTTATTTTTATTTGTAGAGTTGTGTTGTGATACCTTCCCGTGAGTCCCTGATCTTGATCGTACACATTTGCGTGCATGATTAGGGTACGATTGAATCGGGGGCGTCACAAGTTGGTATCGGAGCCGACTGCCTGTAGGAATTCCCCCTTTCCAACTCCTTGGCCGAAGTTGAGTCTAGTCGATGAAAACTGTTTTACTAACTTGGCTGTGCGGCCCATGGGCCCACGTCACCATTGGGTGGTAGGATCTTTTATTCCTCGACCTATACTCTGGGACTCTGATCTCTCTTCTATTCGGGTTAAATGATTTTGCTAAAATCTAACTCTAGGTTCTCGTTACCACTTCCTGCCGGAGAGCCCTTAATTACAGATGATCGACTGCTTCACCAGAAGATTCCGAAGATAATCTCCGATGTTCTCTCGAGACACTTGTGCCCACCGACTTTACAAATTCCCTACCACTATTATATTATTATGGATAACTACATACCCTTGTTCCTTCAATCCCATTGATCTTGTTATTACAAGATACCCTGAAAATTCTCTCTATTGTTCCGAGAATACTTTGTGTCTACTGCCTTGCAGTTCATTACCCACATGAACACTCCAACGGATAAGTCCTCGCACTTACGGAGTATCCGCGCATCCCCAGTTGTTTATGTGTTTCACTAAGTTCTTCGAAATATTATTCGATGTTCCGAAAATCCTTAGCAGCTTGTTGCTCTTGAAATTCTTGCTTGCTTGCATTATGGTTAATCCCATAAGTATAATAATCTTATTGGCAGCCTTTGCCACTATCATTTTGAGTCTTGATCCAATATGTTTGAGAATGCTCGCAATCATCAATCCAACCCAGAATTCATCCTTCCGGCTCGGATGTCATTTTAAACATGAGCTGGATATCGACCAATCAAATTATCATCGATTGTGTCGCTAAGCCTACTCAACTTATCCATCCTTAATTAGAGCGTTTGCTCTTGCTCCCTTCATTCGGAAATCATGATTCCTTTGCAATTGAGCTTTGAATTAGTCAGTTGTTTCTATAATCCAATGCCCTTGCATTGTTTTCTTCCTCTGTTGTGTGCCGATGCTCCCATCAGCTTTGTATGGAACGTCAGATCCTTTGTTGAATTATCATCTGACAGTGTCCTTCGTATACAAAAACATCGGGAAGTTCTTTCCCTGATATATAATGTCGTTGGTAAATCCTATTCTCTGATTTGGCCAACCATGCTCTACTTTTGAGCTAGTGTTATTTACTCCTGAAGTTTGTGGTATATGTTTCTATGATGCCCCGATGGGTTGACCTATGCCTTCTTTAATACGTGTGAACGCAAAAGTTTTCACTAGTCATACTCTTCTGGTATTTTGCCAGATAAAATTTCAACACTACAACTTCATCGAACGCGAGAAGTGAATGAAAGGTTATGCATTGGAGAAGTGGGAGTCGACCTTGAACTTTGTGTTCATGCCCATGGACATGATGTAGATCCTATCATGGAAGCTTCTTGTAATAATAACTATTTCCTTGTTATAATATCATCTGGTATCGGTGAATTGATCCTTTGCAATCGTGGTTCCGACCATATATTCTCCTTGATTCCATCTCTCAGGCAAGTGAAAACACTTGTCTTCTACAGATCAATACATCTCCGCAACCCCTATGTCGATCTTCCTTCGAGTAATACCCTCCAGTATCTCGAGAATACCAAAGAACGGTGTTGCTTCCAATGAGTCTTCATCTAGTATTGCTTCTCACTGATTTCAGATTTCCCCCGGGTTCTGAGTTTCCACTCGAGAACACCGATATGTGAATTGATTACGAACTCTGATTCAGTAACTCTAAGTAATTTTCGTTGCTTACGAGTTTAAAAATTCTTCAACTCATTCCTAGCCTGATCGGCTACATCATTATCGTGCTAAATTTTAACTATGCTACCTGGTCCTTCTTCCCAGAGCACAATTTTTGACGATGAGCTAAGCTTATCATTTTGCCCTGAACACCAAGCTTGATTTTGAGTTTGTGTCGTACCCATGTTCCAATAACCTTCAGCTACATCATTCCTTTGGCTTGTTGTCGTCGCTGATTGATTACATCTTCAAGAAAACTTTCGATAAAGGTGTCGTGATCATCCTCAACGTAATGAGACCTTCCATGATATCAATCAACTTCCCGATGAGAAATACCATCCTTACCCTCGATGATTTGTGTTGTCATCGACCACTTTAATGCCTCCCCTCCAACACAAACTTGTTCATGTTCTGTGTTATACCTTGAGTTCATTGCTATCCGGCATTTGTTCTTAATTACCTTGGGATATTACCATCTTTTATGTCAAGGATGTCGTGGGAATTTCACCACTTCTTGAGAATTCTTGACATAAGTGATACTTATCACCATCACCATTCTTTTCTTGGTCCCTTGTTGTCCCTAACAGTAATACCGACAAATGGACTAGTAATTTTAAGAACTTCTAGCAACCTTATTGCTTTGAAGATAATGGTCGACATTTCATTCTTAGACTGTTGATTTTTGAACCACCATTCTGGCATTGATCGTGCAACCCAACCCATATTTCGGGTGCACCTTTCAACCAATGTTTAAATGTGTATGTTTTCCTCGAGCATACTTCATTATATCATTGATCTAACAAATGCTATCTCCTTATCCACATAATTGTGGAGATCCATCTTTTGGATACCTAGATGAATTATCGCTGAGTCCATCAGCCACCTCCTCATCCTCTCCTTGGTTTAATGATGAACTCTTGTTTCGGAGCCTCGCTTCCATAGTTCATTTCCGAGAATCATATAATGCCATCTCGTCAATTGTGTTGAACCTCTTCTTCTCATGCATCCTGAGTCTGAGATATCCTAACACCAATCAGCTATGAATCCCTGTCAGATATGATGGTTGGGATGCATTTTCCAAGAGTTATAACGCTGGTCCTTATATGACCCGGTAAGGTGATGTCATGACTAGCACACCTGGCCGAAGGACCTAGTGTTATAGTTCTTCTTGTATTAGCAAGGTTAACCATTCTTCCCTGAGGAAATTATAAGACTTATTCTATAAGTTGATCCTGATGGATCCCTTATGTATCCATAGCCCGATCTTTACCGGTTGACCATGTCAATACTATCTCGAAGCATGCCGGTGGTACTCCAATCATCAATAAGAACATTTGAAGCACAACGTTGAATTTTCTTTATCAATTATCCAAACACCGTTGTATGGGTAATGTCATGAAGTTTCTCTCCCTTTTCCTAAAGGGTTTTCTACATTATATCCTGTTGTGGATATCCTGCTCTGTTTGTCCTTAGCGAAGGATATACCCCTGAATAAAGTGTTTAAACACATTTTCCTTTCCATTGCTCTATTTAATCTGATGATCACATATTCCTTTCCATTGATTTGTTTAATATTCCTCGTGATCCATAGGATTTAAGCAGTAATATTCTTCTGCTTATGTAAACCCCTTGGTGTACAACCATGCCAGTAAGACCCTGTTTCTATTGTTGATGACATTCCGGTAACCACCGATGGATGAGAACTTTGCCTATTGGTCCGCCTTGTTGAACGAGCAGGAAAAATGGTTCTCTTCGTCCCTCGCCCTTGGTACCGATGTTGTTGTCGACATAACCGGCAGACTAACCTCTGACATGCCTTGCCTACATGACCATGCAAGATGTCAACGCCCTTCCTACTTTTAACCCACATGGTGGGCCCATAACCCACAGTTCCACAGGATTGAAACCTGACTCTCCTGTAGACCCTATGGCCAAAGATATTCCTTGAGCTTGACTTCGTATGTAATCCACGGGCCACCTGCCTAGTGATCTATTCTGGTAACAATCACAATACTCAATATTGTTGCTCTGGACCCCTTTTGCCCGTTGATTCTGACATCGAACGATAGCCTATCCGTTTGAAACTTCTCATGGTACCTTCTTATTTTACTCTCGATAATTTCTTAAGTTTCAACTCGAGAGTTGCTTTCCGCCACCTTCCCTAATATTATCTACCAGATAAGCAACCTTGTAGAGGTCTGTCCTTTTGAAGCTACCCCTTATCCTTTTCGTAAGTACGATGGAGTTCCCGAAGAAAGGATGCCGACTTCATCATGATGACCGAAGCAGAGAGATGAAGCCATCATGGATCGACCTCTTCGAGAAGAGAAACCAAGGCTGAGAAGATCCGTTAGGATTTTCGTAACCCAATCCCTCCCCCCTTACTCCCCCCTAAATCTCGGGATGAGATTTCTTGTAGTGGAGGAGAATTGTGACGCCCGGATAATCAAGCTCTATAGTAACATCGGCTAATGATGCCACATCACCCCAATTACTATTGCTAAGCTATCGTTAGATCAAAAACCATTCCAAAATTCAAATTCAAAATATGTCAAACAACAAAAGTTTTCCAAAAATTGAAACGAAAACGTTCGGAGTGTGCCAATTAATGCTTAGGTATTTATGGTGAAGGAAACACACTTCTACAACATGCCTAAATATTTTTAAATGAATTAAAACAGAAAAGGAAAATAAAGAAAGAAAAGAAAATACAAAACAGAAAACAAAACTAACAAAAAAGGGGAAAAGCAGACCCCCCCCCCCCACTGGGCCAGCCGGCCCAGCTATTAGCCAGGCCAGGCCCAACCGGCCGCCCCCTCACTCCCTTATCCCCCCACACCAAACCCTAACCCACCCCGTCGCCCCACTCCCCCCCCCCTCGAAAATATCTCTCCCTCTCCCCGATTGGATCGGGATCGGGGAGGAAGGCCGCTCGACGCCGCCCCGTGCCCGAAGAACGTCGCCTCATCGGAGCCCCTCCCCCGCCGGCCTACTTCATCCTCTCCGCCGGCCTGCTTCCCCTCCGCACTTCATCCCCGGCATCCACCTCGAGCCCCGCCGCCCAGACCCTACTCCTTCCCGTGAGCTCCCCCTCTCTCTCCCCGTGTCCCGCTCCCTGTCCCGACACGCTCCAACCCCGCGTCGCACCGTGGCCGCGCACCGGCGCCCGCGCCTCCCTGCCGCATGCGCCGCCCGTCCCGCTCATGGTCATGCGCGCCCCCGCACAGCCCCGCGCCTCCCCTCCCGCTCGCCCGCGCCGGGGCGCACCCCCTGGCTGCGGCCTTTGCACGCACGTCCCGCCGTGCCCGTCAGCTCCGACCACGGCAGCACACTATGCCCCGCCTCCCGCCTCTTCCCCCGCTGCGCTGCCGCGCCGGCGTGCCCTCAAGCCCGCGCGCGCCCCCACTTTCCTCCCCTCGTGCCCGCCCGCCTTCGCATCGCCCGCGCCGTGGCCGCCCCTTCCTTCCCCGACGCGGCTATGGCCAGTGCTCGTCGCCGTCCACCAATGGCCTCGCCCCGCTTCGGTCATGGCCATGTCGTGGCCACCGTCCGCTGCGACCACGCGCGCCCCTGGTCGTGCCCCTGTGCCGCCCCTGGGCGAGCGCCTGAACGAGCGGGTGTTGGGCACCCGTTGCGCCCGCAGTACCCGTACCACTATGGCCCCTAGGGCCAATGACAAAGGGGCCCCACCCCAGAAACGTTTAAATAAAAAAGGAATAATAATAATAATAATAATAATTAAATTAATTAATTAATTAAAGAATTAATTAAATTAATTAATCTTGATTAGATTAACCTAATTACTAGTTAACTTAATTAACCCTGATTAGCCTAATCAATCAATGGCATGCGGGACCCACACGTCAGTTGACCAGTCAACCCTCTGTTGACTGATGACGTCATGATGACGTCAGCAAACACTGTTCTGGATAATGTTGATTTAAATAATTAAATAAATCCTTAAAACAATTTAAATCTTTTAAAATTAATATAAAATAAACCGTAGTTCGGATGGAAAAACCTTCTACATGAAAGTTGCTCAGAACGACGAGACGAATCCGGATACGCAGCCCGTTCGTCCACCACACATCCCTAGCATGGCAAACTCGCAACTTTCCCCCTTCGGTTCCTCTGTCCGAAAACGTGAAACACCGGGAATACTTTCCTGGATGTTTCCCCCCCTTCGCCGGTATCACCTATCCCCGCGTTAGGTCACCCCTAGCACAATGTATTGCCGCGTCTTACTTTGTAATGCTTTGATTGCTCTGTTATTTATTGTCTTCCCCCTCCGTTACTTCTTTCCGGTAGACTATGAGATTGACGCTGTTGCTGGTACCCCGATCGACTACGGAGTTGACGATCCATCTCTCTTGCCAGAGCAACCAGGCAAGCCCCCCCCCTTGATCACCAGATATCGCCTACTCTCCTCTATACTTCTTGCATTAGAGTAGTGTAGCATGTTACTGCTTTCGTTATTCCTATCCTGATGCATAGCCTGTCTTTGATACTGCTGTTGATACCTTTACCTGCAATCCTACTTGCTTAGTATAGGATGCTAGTGTTCCATCAGTGGCCCTACACTCTTGTCCGTCTGCCATGCTATACTACTGGGCCGTGATCACTTCGGGAAGTGATCGCGAACATATACAATATACTTTACACTGTTACATTATCTGTGATACTGTTCGGAGTTGGGGGCTGAAGAGGCAGGTGGTTCCACCCAGGTAGTGGTGGGCCTGGGTTCCCGACGGCCCCTGACTGTTACTTTGTGGCGGAGCGACAGGGCAGGTTTGAGACCACCTAGGAGAGAGGTGGGCCTGGCCCTGGTCGGCGTTCGCGGATACTTAACACGCTTAACGAGATCTGGGTATTTGATCTGAGTCTGGCCATTTGGTCTATACGCACTAACCATCTACGCGGGAGTAGTTATGGGTATCCCGGCGTCGTGGTATCAGCCGAAGCACTTTTGACGTCAGCGACGGAGCGGCGCGCGCCGGATTGGACTGGAACGCCACTAGGCTAGGTCTGCTTCCGGCCGCCCTCGCAACGTGCAGGTGTGCTCAGGGAAATGGGCCCAAACCCCTGTGCGCTTAGGTTTAGACCGGCGTGTTGACCTCTCTGTTGTGCCTAGGTGGGGTTGCGACGTGTTGATCTTCCGAGGCCGGGCATGACCCAGGAAAGTGTGTCCGGCCAAATGGGATCAAGCGTGTTGGGCTATGTGGTGCACCCCTGCAGGGAAGTTAATCTATTCGAATAGCCGTGTCCCTTGGTAAAAGGACGACCCGGAGTTGTACCTTGACCTTATGACAACTAGAACCGGATACTTAATAAAACACACCCTTCCAAGTGCCAGATACAACCCGGTGATCGCTCTCTAACAGGGCAACGAGGAGGGGATTGCCGGGTAGGATTATGCTATATGATGCTACTTGGAGGACTTCAGTCTACTCTCTTCTACCTGCTGCAAGACGGAGGCGACCAGAAGCGTAGTCTTCGATAAGACTAGCTATCCCCCTCTTATTCTGGCATTCTGCAGTTCAGTCCACTGATATGGCCCTTTACACATATATCCATGCATATGCAGTGTAGCTCCTTGCTTGCGAGTACTTTGGATGAGTACTCACGGTTGCTTTTCTCCCCCATTTCCCCCTTTCCCTTCTACCCGGTTGCCGCAACCAGATGCTGGAGCCCAGGATCCATACGCCACCGTCGACGACGACTCCTACTACACTGGAGGTGCCTACTACTACGTGCAGCCCGCTGACGACGACCAGGAGTAGTTAGGAGGATCCTAGGCAGGAGGCCTGCGCCTCGTTCGATCTGTATCCCAGTTTGTGCTAGCCATCATATGGCAACTTGTTTAACTTATGTATGTACTCAGATATTGTTGCTTCCACTGACTCGTCTATGATCGAGCACTTGTATTCGAGCCCTCGAGGCCCCTGGCTTGTATTATGATGCTTGTATGACTTATTTTTATTTGTAGAGTTGTGTTGTGATATCTTCCCGTGAGTCCGTGATCTTGATCGTACACATTTGCGTGCATGATTAGTGTACGATTGAATCGGGGGCGTCACACATATGTGGACTACTCTCAAACTCTAAAACCCCATGACCGCACGGCCAACCCTATAAGCATTCCCAACATGCAACAGTCCCAAGCCCTCACACATCTACATCGCAAAGAAATCCCCAATGAGAACACCTTGAATGCAGGACAATTGACACCACCCAAACCACGGTGATAAGCTAAACCATGATGACGACCCAAAAGACAAAGGAGAAACCATTAAGCAGGCGCAGACGTCTTCCCTATGACGCCACTCTTTTTATTTTTGCTTTTGAGAGACTTCTCCACCTTTCTAATCTTGTCTTTGTTAACAATTCCTAGTCTAGATGCACACAATTGTCTTACCAGACCTAGGGCTAGCCGCCTCCAAGCTAGAGAGCAAGTTGCAAAGCTCTTTTGCAAAGAGAGCATCGTAACTAGGTGCCAACGCACCTGCCCCATAACCTCTCCACCTGGTGGCCACAGATGAGTGAGTGACCGCAGCATCCAAACCTGCACATACCACAAAGTCGATCTGGCTAGACTTCAAGGGCGGTGGAGAGGGTGTCATTGGCACCGCCAAAGCCCCTAGCGAGTCCATGTCCTTCGGAAGCAGCACCGAGAGAGGTGAAGTGGTTGTGACCCCATGGACCTGCATACAAGGTTCATCCATTGATTACCACCGAGTAAAATGCACTGACAGTCATTGAACTTGCGTCGATAGCTCATTTTGGTCATCGTACTTAAGAATACGGTCAATACGGTCACTATATACGACTGTTGGTGATTATACGGTCACTACCTCACCGTATGGCTTCGTATTTTTTTGGTTGACTGGTCAAACAGTCCAAGTGGCGCCACATCAACTCGCGTTCTCTCACTGCCTGTGCGGGTGCAGTATGTCTGTGGGGTAAAAAAATCGTATTCTCTGCCTATGTGAATCACCGCATGTGAGTGGGTTAAACTAAAATTATGGACGTTAGCATGGATCTCTCGCTCGCCGCCGCCGACCACGTAAACTAGCCGGTTGAGCGCACAACCTTTTTTGTGTAAAAAAATTGGTTGATACTTAATACTCCATATAAATTACCCACGACACACACAGGACGTGAACACATTGTACGCACGCACGCGCTAGCACACAGCAGTCAGCAGGCATGCACACAACGAACACCCAGCACAATACTCACACTAGTACACGCGCACACACGTCGGGCGAGTCTTGATGCACCGAGCATCATCCATGCATCCGCTCTCGTCGACGGCTACCTTCGACCAGCTCGGCTGCAGCCGCCGCCCGACAGGCGAGATACATAAGCCCACGACCACGCGTGCTCCGCGTCGACGCCGGGGCCGTCGACCGCTGCACCATCAGCAAGACACCGAGAAGTGATGTGCATGCATAGGAGAGTAATCGCGTGTGTCGGTGTGTGAGTGGGTGCGGGCTCGTTCTTGCACGTGTGTGTTGTGGGCGCACGTGCATGCGTGCTGGGTGTGTACTGTCCGTGCTTTGTACTAGTAATAGTAAATACAGTAAATAATAAGAGGTTGATCCAATTTAGCATCACAAAAATGTTTCCATGCGCGCTCAATTTGCTAGCGCGTCTGGGTTGGACCAAGAGGTCCCTGTTTCGATTCGCCTAACAAACATAATTTTAGTTTATTTTGTTTATTTCTTTATCCCACTGACATGTGGGACCTGAGCTGATGTGGCGTCACTTGGACTGTTTGACCAGTCAACCAAAAAAATACGAAGCCATACGGTGAGGTAGTGACCGTATAATCACCAACAGTCGTATATAGTGACCGTATTGACCGTATTCTTAAGTACGATGACCAAAGTGAGCTATCGACGCAAGTTCAATGACCGCTAGTGCATTTTACTCATTACCACCTCATACAAGTATCAGCATGCATATATGTTCATGGTTGCTTTTCTTTCCTTACAGAATCAGCTGCGCCCTTCGGAGTATGTCACAAAGGTTTTTGGAATAATTGGTCCAGTCCATCTAGTATCCAAAGTTATAAGATCGCTTACCTTTGTCACCAATATCACCTCCTGAATAAGAACCTATTAGTGTCAACAAACCTAGCCAGCGCGACGGGACGCTTTCTTGTCCAACCCGATATCCGTGACCTTGCGGCTGCCTCACACCATCCCATGGATTTTTGCCACCATGCCAGGTGTTCTTCCGGGAGTGGATGGACTTTTTTTTCTTTTTTCTTTTTTGCGAATGGGAGTTGTACGTGCACATTCGCAAGAACAAGCCAAAAGCTCTCTGATGGGTGTTGTATTTTTTCTTTTTGGCTTTTTCTTGCCCCTGCTGCCTTTTGTCGGACAATGATTTTGACCACCATGGCAGGTGTTCTTCCTGGAGTGGATGGACTTTGGAAGAGCGAACCTAACTGACAAAATGTGACCGCGAGTGCCGGCCTACACGAACGATAAACAAAATAGAGCGTTTCAAAGTGACTGTATTTTCGTCGGCCGCGTGCTTTCTAAAAAGTGGTCAGTGAGTTTTCCATGGTATTGATAATAGTTGATGGATAAATTGCAGACAAAGCCATTTGGTTCATTGACTTTGGACGAGCTAACGGTACATCCTACCCTGTGTCTTTGGGAGTGTGTGCACATTTGCCATATTCAGGATGCAGCTGATCAATTTGTTGACAGCGACGTAATACCCTATGGTGAGGCGATCAATTCTGCATTTGCAACACATCACATACCAGCTGGAGTTGAATAATCAGTCGAGCACCAAGCTAAGTGTCGTGAAGTTGTGCTTCATCTGCTAAATGAGATAGACCACTGCACTTGCGGCTCTGAATGCAGAATTCATGGCCAAAACTGTAAGTCGAAGAGGCGAGACATTTTAGAGCGCACGTGATAACACATAATGCAAAAGCACCAGCGAGTGAAAAGACAACTGCTGACTGTAGAGACTGCTACAACACCTCGTAAGGAGCACACACTTATATTATTCAGTACTAGGACATTTGCCCGTGCGTTGTAACGGAAGAGTTATATTTTGGCGAGAAACAATGGGAGAGATAATTGATGTGTCCATAAAAAATGATCTCCACAATGGTGCAATAGAGCGAGAAGTTGTGGTCTTCTCACGGGTCATGTTTGTCCCGCGAGGTCTTGATAGTGGTGGCATTAGTCGGTGTGGCGGCAACCGTTCAACTCGTGCCTTTCTTTTCCTCCGGGTCCGTCTTCGTCTCGGGGTTGTGTCTGCCTCCTCATTTTGTAGCTATGCGGTGACGTCCGAGGCATGGTTGCTTTGACCACTCTCTCTTACGATGGCATAACCATGGATTACTAATTGCAGCCCATAAATCCTGTTTCATTAGCATATTTAACGCACAACCAGACATCAATGTCCCTTCTTTATTAGGATTTATTCTCTTTGATCTTTTTAATTAGCGCTCACGTGCCCATAATTTCTTTATTCGAGCCAAACCAACATATTCTCTTTTATTGGCACTTGCAAGCTAGCACCGGCAATAATTTATAGTCCCTCCTTCTGATCATGATTCTCGAGATAACTTTCTTATTTTGCTACAAACTTCTTATTTCCAGACAAACTATGGACATATACAAATTGGTGGGGATTTACTCTAAAGTTCCAAGGCAATACTATTCTCATCATAATTGCAAGATAGCTCTTGGTTTTGTCCATCAACATAATAGGAAAGGCCCATAGTTCAATTCTCTTGAGGCTTAGATTTTTTGTTGCTTGTCCGTCTCAAAGAAAAAGAAATGTGTGGGTAGGCCCAGTTTGTGCCACCCGGGGGACAAAAAAATCGGGAAATATGAGTAGGCGAAACAAAACCTATACGTATATTTAATAGGAGGACCAGCCATTTATATGTAACAAAGCCGCCCAAGCTTAGTTGGCATCGGCTTGAAGATGTGGATGCAGGGTCACAAGTTCTATTCCTTAGGACCGCCGATTTTTTTTGGCTCCCTCAGTGAGGATCAGCTGGGCCGGATGCGGACGACCCAATAGGGGAGTGCGGCTGAGGCCCAATGCTGCCTGTGTGACGGAGCAATTTTTTTTCTTCTTCTTGGGCCAGCTGCGTGGGGGCTACTACTCCCTCTGTTCCTAAATATTTATTTTTTTAGAAATTTCAAATGAACTACTACATACGGATGTATATAAACATATTTTAGAGTGTAGATTCACTCATTTTGCTCCGTATGTAGTCACTTATTGGAATCTCTAGAAAGACAAATATTTAGGAAGAGAGTATATGATATGACACCAGCTGCATAAAATAGCGCGTGGGACGCACATCATTTTGTGTATGGGCCAGCACACTAGTAGGCACCAAGATGACCTGTATTTGTAAGGCGCAAAAAAAGACAAAAAGCGATGAGTTGAATGGTCGAAATCATGCCCTCAAAGACCCGACTACGTGTTACTACCCATTCCAACAAACGAGTACAACTAACCAATGGCCAGCTCAAACCTTTCAATGTCAGATTGGAAACAATTTTTTTCAACTTTTAAAAAATATAAATTGCTGAATATTCTTGAAACATGAATAATTTTGAAAATCCCAAACAATTTTATGAAATTATTACATTTTCAGAAATACACAGCAAAATTTGAAACTTGCGAAATTCACAATTTGAAAGCATGAACATTTTTTGAATTTGTGAACAACTTTTGAAAAAGGAAACATATTTTGAACATCCAGAACAGTTTTAGAAAATGTGTTTATTTAAACTCAGAAAATATTTTGTATTTGCGAACATTTCACTAAAATAAGAATATTTTTTTGTATTTGGAATATTTAAAAAAACAATTGTTTTTGGAATTTGTGAACAATTTGTGAAAAAGGAAACATATTTTGAACATTCATAACAATTTTAGAAAATGTGTTTCTTTAAAATAAAAAATTATTATGAATTTGCGAACATTTCACTAAAACAAGAATAGTTTTTGTATTGGGAAAATTTTTGAAATGCAATTATTTTTGGGAAATCTCAAACAACTTTGGAAAACACAAAAAAAGGAACATTTGTTTTTTAAAATTTGAACAAATTTTGAAATGAGAACATATTTAAAATTTTGAACACTTTTCAAAACGGGATATTTTTGGAATTATTAACATTTTTCAAAAATTCGATGGTAGAACAAAACCTACACGTATATTTAATAGAAGGACCAGCCATTTTTATGTAACAAAGCCGCCCTAGCTCAATTGGCCCCCTGAGGACGTGGATGCAACATCGTAAGTTCTAGTCCTTAGGGCCGCCAAATATTTTTTGCTCCCTCAGCGAGGATCGATGGGCCGGATGCGGACGACCCAATAGGGGAGTGCGGCTGAGGCCCAATACTGCCTGTGTGACGAAGCAAGTTTTGTTCTTTTTTCTTGGGCCAACTGCTTGGGGGCTACTATATGATGCTAGTTCGTAAAATAGCGCATGGGATGCACATCAGTTCGTGTATAGGCCAGCACACTGGTAGGCACCAAGACAACCTGTGTTTGTCAGGCGTGAAAAAAATCCAAAAAACGATGAGTTGAAGGATTAAAATCATGCCCTCAAAGACCCAACTATGTGCTACTAGCCACTCGAACAAACAAGTCCTGCAAACCAATGGCCAGCTCGAACCTTTAAAAACATATCCAATGTTAGATTGGAAACAAAATTTTGTTTTTAAAACTTTTAATAAATATATAAATTGCCGAATATTCTTGGAAACATGAATAATTTTGAAAATCCCAAACAATTTTTGCAATTCTTTACATTTTCAGAAATACGCAGCAAAACTCGAAACATTCAAAATTCATAATTTTATTTGAAAACATGAACCTTTTTTTAAAAAGATAAACATTTTTTGAATTTATGAATTGTTTTGAGAAAAGAAACATATTTTGAACATTCAGAAAAGTTTTAGAAAATGTGTTTCTTTAAAATCAGAAATTATTTTGAACTTGCAAACATTTCACTAAAACAAGAACAGTTTTTGTATTTGAAACATTTATAAAATGCATATTTTTGGAAAATCTCGAACAACTTTCAAAAACACAAAGAAAGAAGGGGACAGTTTTTAATAATTTGAACGAATTTTGGAATGATTACAAAGATTTAAAGTTCTGAGTTGTTTCAAAACGGGATATTTTTTGGAATTGCGAACATTTTTCAAAAAGTCGATTTATTCTGAAATTATGAACTTTTTGAAAAAAAAATACGCAAAAAAGGGAAAAAGAAAAATAAAGTTGAAAGTAAAAAAAGACAAAACAAATAAGAAAGAAAAGAGAACAAAACAGAAAAAGAAATATATAACAAAACACCAAAAAAAGAGAAAATGGTTCAGCCCAACTTGGCCGCCCTGTGCGAAGCTCCGATTATTTGACGTTCTGTGCGGTAAATAAGACTTTCCTACCTCCCTCTGTGGGCACGAAAAAAATGGGTTGGATTTGCTGAGCCAGACTGCAGGCGGCCCATGTACGAAATTCTGGCATTTCTCCTTTTCTAATAGACGAACGGACAAAAAATTAGTACCACCTCGAATAGAAAAAAAATCGATGGTGAACGAATGAAAAAATCGAAGAAAACACACCTTATTTTATTAGCAGGTATAGATTTACACTTCGCTTCTGGTTTAACACTAGCAAGATGCACGTGCATTGCACGGAACATCAAGGTGCATTTTTTTTTTACAAAACATGTTTTGTGATTGACCCATGCGGGAGTAATCCCATGTGTAAAAACTAATGATATCTCAAGAAAGAGGCGAGATAAGGTGAGGAGGAGACATGGGGATGGACGACACTGGCAGCGGCAACCATGCCAGATTGTTCGAGAGGCTTCATTTTTTTAATTGCACAACAATGAGGTTGTGGGAGATAAGGATGAACGAGGGGAGGTCTTATCTGCAAATGTGAAGAGAGGTGCGAGTATCTTTTTGCAAAATTACCATAGTTTGCTTTCTATCCGTCAGATATAGATCGAACGGTCTATATTGGAAGATGGCAAGCACACCATCATCACCAACTCGGTTTTTTATAAGAGTAGAGATACCCTTGTTACCATGTTGTGACTTGTAAGGGACGTCGTGCAAGATGCGCTAGCAAAGGCGCGAAAAGAGAAACAAATATGTTGACTGTTGAGTGTTCAGCCCCCTTTTGAACCGAGCAACACTACGGTAGTTTCTGCAACAACAACTGTCATACATAAGAGTAGAGATACACTTTCATGTTGAGTGTTCAGCCCCCTCCTTAATTTTTTTTTGCTAACTATGACTCCATGAACTCCAGTTGAGCTGTCTGGGGCATCTAAGAGGTCACCCGTCACCAGTGGAGATGGATTGCATACCTTCACTTATGTAGCTGTCTGGTATGTCAAATCACGATGCTTGTTGTCAATGCAAACATATAGTTATGTGACAATACCAGTGTTTTCTTGTTTACAGAGCGTGCTTCCTTTGATGTGGTCAAAACACTAGAAGCCAGCTTACGTGGAACCTTAGATGGGAACGCCGATAGTCAACCCCGACGAGAAGTTCTAGTAGTTGGCTCAGTCGATACATGCCATCACGACATTAGTAACTAATTATTGAAGAGCTATGAAGCAAAGTAATATGGCCATGGAATGCAATGGTTGGTGCAAGCTTAAGGAATATTATATAAAACTTAATATTGATGCTTAACTTTATGAAGATTCAGGTTCGGGTGGGATGGGTGCAATTATCACAGACAACAGTGTCCTCTTTGTCGCAACAGTAAATTGTGATGTTCATCTTCGATAATGCCGCATCAGCTGAAACTCGGGACTTCTTGTTGTACAAGTTGCATGCAATAGAATTAGGGTCTAGTTTGGCTGCATGGAAGTCGTAGAGGTCATCCAACAAGGCGCAAATTTCATTTGGTCCCACTGCAGCTATATACGAGGAATGCTCAACTTTATGTTCTAATTTTGATCATGTTATTATTAGTTATTGTCCTAGGGAGTCTAATAACTGCTCATTTACTAGCTAGTCAAGTGGTGAATTCCAAGAACATTGTCTAAAACGGGGATTCATCTGAATATCTTGTCCCTGTAATTGCAGATGATGTATCTGTATTCCGAATTATAATATAATCTGTCATTTTTATGGCGCAACACGTTTTATCGCGACCGACCCTCTTCATAACATTATAACGCTTATGGCGTATGGCCTCGCGACATCATAGCATGGCGAATGATAGAAAATTAAATCACAACTTCATAGTCTTGATGTAATATGCATGACAACAAATTGAAGCACCAAATGAACCTAAGTAGTATAGATTGCATCCCCACTTGCTCTTCTCTCTTCTTTTCTCCAAAACAGTCTGCATTAGACACTGAAAAGTAAGTCCATATTCCAAAACAGAACAATAACAAACATTCTAAAACTGAGAATTAAATATGAGGATTGAGAAGATAGAAGAAACAAACCCAATAATGTTACATAGCTCAACAACAACAGGAGTCCACAACCCTAATATTAAAGTCTAATGTCATAACTTAGGTTCACACAACAAATTTAACAAAAGACTGGCCCTCTCATTGCTCAACTCCCAAATCCTTAATAGTCATCGTCGAAGTCACAATTTGCATTGGCACCCATGTTCTCGCCATCGCCATTTGTAGCATTGGTTGCATCTTCTTCATCCTCACTTGAACAAATCATGATCAGGGGATTTTGTCATAAAGGAATTACGGAAATGGAAAAGGGACTTCAAAGCTCAGAAGAGACGGTCCCACTTCTATCAGGGCCTTCTCGGGGTCTTGAGCAATGTTAATTTGCATTGATTGCAAGTGTTTGGAGGGGCCAAAAGGTAGAAAAGTTTACATGTAAGTGCTCCTGATTTTTTTCCCTTCACAAATTGATTCAAAGCTGGGGAGGAGGGGGGGGGGGGGCACAGGCCCCCAACACAGCATATAGCTCCGCCGTTGAATACTGAACTCCTACTCCACTATTTTTGGCCGAAAGGTCGATCCGAGTTTTCTATTCGCGAATTTTTTACACACGAGGACAACAAAATGTCAAGTTTGTTGTCAACTTTTTTCTTTACTTTTGATTTTGACTTTGCCCACTACTCCCGTTCCCAAATATAAGTGTTTTTAGATATTCCAACAAGTGACTAATACGAAATAAAATGAGTGAATCTACACTCTAAAATATATCTACATACGTCCGTATGTTGCAATTCATTTGAAATGTCTAAAACATATACTCCCTCCGTCTGAAAATAGTTGTCATCAAAATAGAATAAAAGAGATGTATCTAGAACTAAAATACACCTAGATACATCCCCTTTTATCCATTTTGATAACAAGTATTTCCGGACAGAGGGAGTACTATTTAGGAACGTTTCTTTTTGAGCAAAATCAGGTGCATACACGCCCAGGTTCATCCATGTATTTTCCACGTCCGGTTCGGCCAAGAGCATCTCCAACAGACGCGCTAAACAGGCGCCGCGCTGTAAATTTACCCCCTTTAGCGCGCGCGTAACCCGGCGGATGGCTCCAGCGGGCGCGCAATAACCGCGCGCGCGGTAAAAGCAGTTGTGTGTGCGGCAGTTTGCGGTAACCCGCGCGGTGTATTTGCGGCGCCCGCTTTCGTGCGCGGGACACTCGACGCTCGCGTTGCGCGCTCTTCTTCTCCCCCTCCAAAGCCCCGCGCGCACCGGCGCCGGCGACCCGCACCCATGGACGCACGCGCCGGCACCCTGCTCATCCCGTCCTATAGCCGCGACCCCCCGCCCCGGCCTCCGCCGCCACAAACCCTAGCCCGGATGGCGTTGGCCTCGCCTCCGCCGGAGCTCCTACGACCATCGGCCTCGCGCGCGGCCTCTTCATGCCGCCGCGGATGACCTCGGCGGCGGGTGGCGTCGCGCCGGCGCCGGCCCGAGCCGCCGCCCCCTCCTCCTCAAAGCTCCCCAATGCGGCGCGGCCAAAGAAGGGCAAGACATCGGCGAAGAAGAACAAGGCGGCGGACGGCTCCGGCACCTTGTGGGCATGAACTTCATCAACTTGTTTGCGTGAAATTTTTATTGTGTTGAAAAAAATGTTCATCATTTTGGGTTGAATATGCCATATGCAATGCACCGGCGAGTCGCGCACGCTGCATTCGCGCGCGGCTACTGGAGCCAGCGCTGCGCCGTGCTAAATTAGTCGATGCGCGTGCGGCATATCTGTTTTTTGAGCGCCGCGCGACCGGCCTGCTGGAGATGCTTGAAAAAAGAAGAGACGAAAACCGGTCCCGACTCACGAACGGATCTACCGAGTACCGACAGCCGTCATCCTCCTCCAGCAATCCCCATGTGCTCTCTGCCCCGCTCCGCCTGATCCCACTCCCACCGCCTCCTTCTGCTCGTCCGTGCCCCATTCATCCACATCCGCCACCGTCCTCCACGCCCTGCCTCCGTTGTGCCTGACAACCCGATTCCTCGCCAACGAACTCCTCCTCAGCCCCCCACTTTCCCGGATCCTCGCCGCCCCGGCCGAGCAGAAACCGGAGCCCCGCCGCAGATCCGCAGGGAGGAGGAGCCAGGAGGGGGGAAGAATGGACGCCCCGTCTGTGGCGCTCTACAACCAGCTACAGGTAACAAGAATGCCCTCGCGCTGCGTGTGTTGCTGGGTGCGGCATTTCGTCGACCACCCTGCCTGCGGGTGCTGTGGCGGGTTCAGTTCAGACCTTCTTTGACCTTTGTTCCTCGCCAAGGGTGCTTTAGGAGTTACAACGGTTCTTGTGGTGGGCAGTTGTTAGACTTAGATCACGTCGCTGTCTGCTTATTATTTGTATAGTCTTTTTTTTTTGGATAGCAGATGATAATACAACTGACAGTTAGCGCATTCTGTCAGGGCCTTGCGTAATGCTTACCAGTTACGGCATACAGAATAATCCACATTTTGTTAGGTTTCTTGGTGAGGTACTGGTCAAATTAAGTCAACTAAAATGTTCTCTGAAGGTCTTAAATGCATGTCACCGTTGAGATTTACATGATGTAGAAACAGTTCCGCTGGAATTCGCATGATTTAGCAAGTTTGTTGGTGATGTGACGCTATTGACTATGCTCGAGCCTTGGGATGTTTGGTATGACTAAATGGGATTTCTGTTTTTGTGTTTTCTTTCGAGTCAATTACATGGAAATTTCCTGTTGCGTGCTGTGTTTCTGCCTCTTGGATGATAGTAAAATTGCTTTTGGGAGCTCATCTCATGTCCTTGGTTTGTCGTAATATAAATGAATGACACTAGCAGTGGCTGAAGAAGTCATATATGCGAGAATTGACCCCTCTGATTCTTGCACCAGGCTGCTCAACCATTCTTCTTGTTAGCTGGGCCCAATGTGATTGAATCAGAGGAGCATGTCATGAAGATGGCCAAGCACATCAAAGCCATCACGACCAAGTAAACAACCAATCACCATACTTCTGTTTACTCTTGGGCCAAACTAAACCTGTTTCTTTTTCCTCCATGGCAGGCTTGGGGTGCCTCTTGTGTTCAAATCAAGCTTTGACAAAGCAAACCGTACATCGTCGAAATCCTTCCGCGGTCCTGGTCTGGAACAAGGCCTAAAGGTGTGACAAAATAATATTAGGCCTTTTGTCTCTTTAGTATCTAACCTGTTCACCTTGCTATATCAGATCCTTGAAAAGGTGAAGGCCGCATATGACCTTCCAGTGGTCACCGACGTGCATGAAAGCTGCCAGGTATCCATTTGATTCTATTAATCCTGTGTGGAAGGAAATTCTTCTCTGCTTTGCTAGCAAATTCTGCCGTGTCACTCACTTGATATTTCTGCAAATTTAGCTGAGTCCATTAGTTATGTTTCCTTTCTTTGAAATGTTACTGTACCACAGGTACCGTTACTTTTTTGTACATTTGAATATGAAATGTCTGAATTTAAACTATCTTTGTTTGAATATATTGCTAGGCTTTTTGTGTTGAATTTGTACTGCTACATGTGTTTGTTGTACCCTTTGAATCCAAATTCTTGGATTGTGTGTCCTTTGCTCTGAAGTGTAAAGCAAAGATGATTTCTAACTAATTCACTAAATCAGTGCGAAGCTGTTGGAAGAGTTGCTGATATTATACAGATTCCAGCTTTCCTCTGTCGCCAGGTACAACTTTAATGTATGCATGTTTCTGGGAAAACTGCAGTACTACTAGCTATCAAGCATGAATCTTCTTTAATATCTCGTTCAACATGCCTAATATAAGTATCTATGGCAACAGACTGACCTTCTAGTGGCTGCGGCTAAGACTGGGAAAATTATCAATATCAAGAAAGGACAATTCTGTGCCCCGTCTGTAAGTTGCATTTCTATCTGGCAGTCTTCACAAAATTTGAATGTAGCACCCCATTTTTTGATTCTTATAAGGTGCATTTGAGTTGGCACCTCGACAAAATTAAACTTTAACCATAAATTTCTTTTCCAATATATTGTTTGTACCTATCAAGAAAATTATGACAGCGTGAAAAGCACATTTAGACACCGGGCATATTTACTAAACCTTTATATTGTTTGACTATCTATTGGTCAAACATTAGAAAGATAGAATCTCATGTTTCATGGGCGCTTCGTACAAATCAAAAAGGGGTACTACTGTTGCCACTATCTGCATTATTGCTGGTGCCATTGTCTGTTTTAGCGTTAGCCTAAAAAACTCATGCTTAGTTTGTTCAATAATTCCTTTGTATTTCACATCATGTGGTTTCTTTCTCTATGAGATTGAATGGTCATGCAAAGTTGAAGCTAATTGCACTTGTTTGGACCTTTTATTCTACTCTTTATTAATCCAACATTAGAAGCTAACATGATGTCTAACTAACTGTGTAAAACAAGCTATCAGTTCCAGTTTAGTCTAGCCATTGTCCAAGATGTAGCTTTCTGTATCCATATACCAATTACATGCTTGTGCTACTCAACTAGATGTTTTTTCAATGGAAAATGTTGCACCCAGCATCTAGTTAAGTTGCACATTTGTTGAAGTGATCCTGTATGGCTGTACCTTAACAGGTTATGGAAAACTCTGCGGAGAAAATTAGACTTGCTGGAAATCAAAATGTGATGGTCTGTGAGCGAGGCACCATGTTTGGCTACAGTTAAGTCATCTTTTCGCCTTTTTTTTGTACTGCCGGCTTCAGAAGTAAATAAATAAGAGAAAACACATAATATCATATTACATTATAGGCTATGTAATTATCAGGAAACATATTGTACTGACTAGGATATCCTGCTCTTTCTGGACACTCGGATATGATGTGGCATGGGGAATAATGATTGTTGTGATGGAGCAGCTAGATAAAGAGAAAATACATGAAAAGGTGAAATCTGAGGGCTAACTAGCTCTTCAAATGTCTCTGTGTCCCTAGCCATTTAACATTTTAGCGTGTTTGAATTTACTAATAGTAGTAGTACATACTACTAGTCAGGTTGGGGCACCATGCAGTGCAGCTGTCATAAAACAAAGTGAGCAATACAACCATTTGCCTGCTTTCCTTATTCAGGTTAAAGGAGAATCAGGCATTAGTCTTCCTGCAACAAGCAACAAATGTTCATGGTTTCGTTGTAGCAGATAACTGATTTAGCAATATCTTGTTTTGTTTTCATTGCACACACAGATGATCTAATTGTTGATCCAAGGAACTTTGAGTTGCTGAGGGAAGCAAATTGCCCAGTTGTAAGTATTATCACCTTACTTTTGTCCACAATTGCACAATCACATATTCAGGTTGGTTCTATTCATGAAAAGCTCTGCCTAGGTTATCATTGGTGTTCGGCAACAATAGAAAAAAGGTTATCATTGGTGACATTGGGTATATCCGGATGTCCAGTATTCATGATCGTGTGATATTTGCAAAAGTTAGTATTAACCTATTTTGCAACATAGGAGCTCTATTATATAATGGAGGTGGTTATTTTTGAGTGTCAATTAAGTGATTAAGCATCGAGTTTTTTTTCCTCTAGGGGCACATTTGACTTAATATGGCAGATGTAGTCTAGCTTTTGTGCTATTTTCTGTTGTTATTACTCGATAATGGATTCAGGTTATTTAGACATGAACCAGATGATTGCCCTTTCTATAGCTGAACTGTACACCGAATTCTCAATTTGTGTATGCTCAAATATCATGTTATGTGGTAACTACGAATGAATCATGAACAATGATATAGATCAGTGATAGAGAAGTATGCATTTTCAGGTAGCTGATGTAACACATGCTCTACAACAACCAGCTGGGAAAAAGGTATACTCACCTATTTCCAATATGCCTCTCTTGGTTTAGGGTAATTGTCCTCGCAGACATTTTGCTCAACCTTAAGCAGATTATTCTTTTCTTTCCTTTTTCCCTTTGGCAGAGTCATGCCGATTTGTGAATAATATCATGATGTTTAAATGTTGCCAATAGTTTACATGGAAACTTGTATTAGTTGACCAGATTTTACTTATGTGCCTCCTTGAATGTGAAATTGGCATGTGAACTTACTCCCTCCTATCTTTAAAAAGATGACATTTTAGACGTCTACACGGTGTTCATAACGTAATTTTGCTACTTAATTACTACTATGGTATTGCTAAAATTTAATAAAATTGTTATGTTATGAAAGTATTTTCTGATACCAATCTGTAAATATGTTTTCTCACATATCCAATCGAATCATATGTTTTCAAAAAAAAAATGGTGGTGAAAGTTTTAAAGTTTGATGAAAACTGTGTCTCAGACGTCATACTTATATGGACTGGGAGGGATTATATGATACGCGGCAATGTTCCAACCTTATCCATCCCTGTATATTTCTGCAACCATGATCCATGGCCAAAGCTCAAAAACACATGCATGGTGTGATGTCTAAGCAATTCAGACTTTTTTGGTTATTTATATTTTGGTTCTTCTGTGTAGCCATCTCCTAAGATGGTGTGATCAACTACTAAAACATTGCTGCCCTAATTAAACCTCTTCCAAACTAACTGTCTTTTGAGAATTTTAACTTTGCTCAACCGGGCATACTTGATTCTGTTTTGTAAGCTTGATGGTGGTGGGGTTGCAAGTGGGGGCTTACGAGAACTCATACCATGCATCGCAAGGACTGCTGTTGCAGTTGGTGTTGATGGTATTTTCATGGAGGTAGATGAAGTACCATGTTGCTTTTTGCTCCTTATACCTTTCATTTTTGTTATCATCCATAGAGATACAACAATATTTGTAAGATTATTTTCACAATCCTATGACAGGTACACGATGATCCCCTGAATTCACCATGTGACGGGCCAACTCAATGGGTAACCTCTCCATCACTGTTGAGACATTTTCAACCATGATATGTGATGATATGCACTTATTACTGTTGTGCACATATGTGTGTAGCCATTGCGCAATTTGGAGGAGCTGTTGGAAGAATTGATTGCGATCGCTGTAAGTTAGACATCCTTGCTTGGGTATAGTGAGGCCAAATCTCTCTCTAAGCGCTCACCATTTTTCTTTTTCTCTTTGTGCGAAGCGAGTCACCAAAGGAAAGAAACCGCTCAAGATCGACCTAACTCCATTCAAGGAATGATTTGGCAGTGGATAGCAATAGGAATAACCTTGTGGCTGCCAATTGGTTTCACCAATATGGTCGTGTCCAGGCGAGTTGCTCTTTGTATGCGGTACTTTCATTTACCGTTGGATTCAAGCTTTGTTGGATTGCCTGCATGTATTAGTTTCTTTTGAAGTGTAGCATAGCAGCCACAGATTGCTGTTTTGAATCACTCTGTCTCGAGAGTCAATCCGAAAGAAGTCGGCTTTTGATTTGTGGTGTTTCAGTTGGAGCATTTGTTAGTGGTTCTTGATAGTGCCCAAAGGTATTCTCGTATGAGTATAAGCCTTTCAGGCCCTAAATCATCTGTGTCATATGGTTCTTGACAAAGGTAAATCTTTCCTATCTGAATCTGTTAATGGCAGAGTGAGCATTTGTTACAGCCGGGAGGAAATTGTAGTGTGAAGTTTCTCTCCAGTGCAATTTACACCAGGCTTGCACTTAAGTTGGGTGGAGATTGACAGCCACGAATCAAGCTTATAAATTGATACATCAGCAATTAGTTGTTTGTTGTGGAAAATGAAAATGACGATAAATTACCATACTGATGCTATTTTCCACTAAATGTTAAGCATTATTATTGCCAACATAACCATGATCAGCTCTTCCATATAGCTCTCCAAGGGATCAAAGAGGATCGTGACTGCTATTTACCAGAATCTCTTTACCGTTGCCGATTCTTTTGGGTCATCGGCAATAGCAAAAAGTCAAGTCTGCTGATAACATGTACTCCTACATTTCCATCCACAAGTGGGGTGACCTATGCAATAAGAAGCAGGAAGATGCTTCTTTAAGACGCAGCTATCTATGTGGTTGCACAACCTCATTATTGAAGGCTTCGGAGGTTCACTTATCTTTGAAAGTTTTGCACACGAAATTTCAAGAATTTCACTATAACTGTTTTTCCAAGGCTTTTTTTTTCCCGAACCTCGGCAAATAGACAGTGTGTTGTTGCAACTTCATTAAGTTTCTTAATAAAATGACATGCGAAACTAGCCCAAAAACATTGTTCGAACCTCATCAAAGAGGATAGTGTGCTCCTGCAAGTTTAATAAGAATAATCGAATGACTCGGTTTATAACGAAAACTAGGCCAAAAACATCACAATTGAAGGATAGAACGACAAACATGCAAAAAAAAAAACCGACAAGAAGCATGTAGAACCCCTAACCTCAAACTAGACTCCACCACCACACAGCCAACTGGCAAGGGCTGACAAGACCTAACTGTAAATGTGAAACAAGATCTTTGACAACATCTCCTATGTCGCCATCAGCACCAACCACCGCCGGGCAAAGGTTTCACCCAAAGAGCCTCACATCACCACCCATATCAAACCTCAAGGGAGGTGGTCCAACCACACCAGTAGCCGTCGCGGACAAGATCCAACCATCCATGTCCTACTGTAGAGATTAACTATTCGACGATGCCTCCAAGGAGGAGAAAGACATGCACATGCACCATCATCGTTGGTATCGACTCCCCCGTTGGGCAAGGGTTTCACCTAGAGTTTGAGATACCTCCACCTCGACAACTGGTGCGGAGTACCCTTGGGTCATCACCATGGCATTGGATCCATCGCCAAGGGACACGACATCATATATGCTAAGGTGAATTATATCATTTTTGTGTGCCTTCTTGGTTCTCTCGAGGATGGGATACTTCTTGACACTCCTACCTTGTGTACCTTTAGGTTTAAGCCGAACATCGGACATGGCACACAGGGGGTCAAGCACAAGAGAAAGACCACAACCCGACCCACTTTGGTCCAGTGTGCTGCAACGCTATTCAGTGCTCAGTGTGTGTTGGATAGCCACCTCAAAACCAGTTTCGGCCCAATAAATTTATGTTTTATTTCTCTATTAGAAAATAGATACACTTCAAGTAAGTTTAAAACAACCTCATGCATAAGATATCCATTTGCATCAGAAATAAAAATCCCTTAATTAAATTATATTAATTCACCTAAAACTTGCATAAATTTCATTTTAAATCTGAAAAATGACAAACTTTATATTCACCTAATAAGAAAATGCATAGAAACCATTCATTGCATTATCATGCATGTTTAACAACTTTTACTTCACTCATCATTGGTAAGTCAACCCTTGCCGCCAGAGGCCCAAGCGGCAAGTGGCCTGTCACAGGGAATCGTCGGGATCGGCGATGGGCCCTGCCGCCACACTGGGAGGTGGCAGCAGTGCTGGCCGGTGGACCATGCCGCCACACGCTAGAGGCGGCATGCACTTCGCGACCGTGGCGAGTCGAGCCTTGCTCAGATGTTTAGGTTATTTGTGGTGGAACCAGCTCACCAGAAGTCAAGTCCTATTCTTGACACTCGTGCTCGCATTTTTCTAAATTGTGCCGACTCGGTCTCTTAGAGGTGGTCACCGAGGTAGCGTGTGCGTGTATGTGTGTTCATACGGGTGAGTGTATGTGCATATGTATGAGCATCTGCAGCTGAAAAAAAGTTAAAAACTTGGCTACCACGCTGCACTGGTCGACGGATCAAAGCAAGCAATCGGTCACCGCACGGGCCAGAACCGGCGGGTTCCGGTCCCAAGCTGGCATGGTACGGTGTTGCTGGTGGCCACATGTTGGTTAGACTCGGCGCGGCCTCCGCGGGCAGTGGCCTGATGCGAAGGTGGCGGCAGAAGCGCCCGGAGTATGGTCGGGTCAATGTGCCGCGGCCGGGGATGGCGCCTGGCTGTGGCGGCGGCGGGTGAGCTTCCTCCATCGGTGTGGCCGCTGGAGGTTGATTCACTGTCGTGGAACTGAGTCCCTACAAGATCCGTCGTTGGCTGCTTTGGCTTGCCAAGACACGGGTTTTGAGGCCATGGTGGTTGGGCTCGGCGTGTGCCTATGTTTGGTCTGTGTCGTCGTCGGTGTGTTCTGGATGTGGCGGTGCAGTGGTCTCTAGGAAGGCTTGGCTCTTGGTGTTGTGGCATGTGTGGTGTTGTGGTGAGGCATCGAGTGTCAGTTGGCTACTTGGCTCTCTGTTTCAGTTTTGCATGGTATGCCAATAATACCCCAGGATTTGTTTCTTGGCTAGTTTGGTGTTTTTGGTGGCTGAGACTCCTCCCAAGAGTCTCATCAAGTTAGAGGGATTATGGTTTAGGCGGAATCTTTGGTTGACGGAGGTCGGTACCAGTGGCGAAGGCGTCCATGGTCGTCTTTTTCCTCTTTAGAGGCGTCATCGAAGAGTTCACCCCGACACCGACTTTCGTTGTCTGGTTCTAGGTACAGACAACTGTTGATGTGTCTGGATCCCTTCCCACGGGGTTCGGTGGGGTGGTGGTGTGCGGTGCTCTAGGCAAAAGCTTTGTCCCGAAGGAGATCGGTATCGGTGACGTTTGACGCCAATGGGTGTCATTTTTCTTCTTGAAAACGTTGCAGAAGCGCATCTTTATTTCTAACCTAGGTCTTTTTTGGCTCTCGATTGTTGGTTTGCGTTTGGTGGTGGTGCCTGGTTTTAGTTAGGGGTTGTTTGTATTCATCGTTTGTGTTTTGGCATGGTTGTCATCTAACTAATTATGCAATTATTTGTTTTTGCCTAGTTTTCGTATAAACGGACCAACTCTTTTGCAATGAGATAACAGGAGCCTATACCTGGCCATACCTCGGGCCGGGCCGGGCCTAGCCAAGCCCGACGAAAAAAACCCAGGCCCGAGCCCGGCCCGGCCCGGCCATCGGGCCTGTTTTCTGGGCCCGAGCCCGGCCCGAACACGTAAAAGCCCGTCGGGCTTCGGGCCGGCCCGGCCCGACCTTCAGAGAAACGCAAAAACGACGGGCCCGGGCCCGGCCCGGCCTTCGGGCTCAAAATCTAGGCCCAAGCCCGGCCCGGTGGCAGCGTCGGGCCGGGCCGGGTCGGGCTTTTTCGGGCCGGGCCGGGCTTCCCATGGCCAGGTATACAGGAGCCCTCTGACGAGGTTCCGTAAAATAAACCTTACGGATTATTTTGAATAATCATTTTCTTAGTTGCATGAAAGATAGAAAACCGGAGTTCTAAACCCTCATAATATGCATTTTAGAAGTTTCAACTTGAAGAAATTTAATTTGATTTTTTTTGACTCGATAGAATGAAGATAGCAACAGTAAACATTCCCCTGCCTAAGACTTTTCCACTCTGGAATGAGTTTTAAGCTCTGAGTTTATTCTTAAAAAATCCATAGCTTTCCCGCGAAAAGATATCAGGAAATGAAATCTTTCAAGTTTCAGCTAAGCTCAACGGCCAACGCCCCAAGCGAGTCGCGAAGCCCCCCGACGCTCGCCTCCCCGCCGACGGCGATGCGGCGACGGCCGCAGCCTCCGCCGCCCGCGCCGCACGCCCACTCGCCGCGCCGGCCGCTCCTCCACATACCGCTTCGCCGACCCCCCACCTCCTCCCGCGGCCCCGACGCCGGTGAGTCGCCGCAACCCTAGAGGGCCTCGCACCCGGCCAGATCTTTTCTGCATCTTCGCTGTTTGATTCCCCAATTAGGAGAAGCGTCGATCCCAAGATGAACACACTCATATTCTTTGCTTTGGCTTCAACTGCACTCAAGAACGCACCGAGCCACTGTCTCTGTTTATTTCCGGTCACCGTTCCTATTTCTGCAGTCTTCACCTCCGTTCAAGAAAAAGGTAGCTGCCACTGATTCATCAACGGCAATGAGAGCACGCACGTACTGGGTTGCTTCTTGCTTCCCCGCGATGTGATGTGCAAAAACGGAGGAGTAAAGCTTCAAACAGAATACTGATGTACGTCCCCATCCGCGCCCATCTTCGTCCCTCGTCCATTGGATGCCTTCTCGGCTAGCTTTGCTTCCACTCGTGGAACTACCTTTTGCTCAAATTGCTGGTTGCTTGGCGCAGTACGCTTCTAGCCTCTGGTTGCATGAGCTAGAGCCCGTGCTATATATATAGGCTGTTCTTTGATTTGAGCTGCGGGTTCAGTTCAGACAAGCACAATGGCTGTGCCGAGGGCGTATGCCGGTCATCGGGTCCGTTGTGTGCTGGTAGTTCTGTGTGCCTTGTGCTGGGAATCGTCCTCTGTTAGGTTCGTGGCGGCTCAGGCCGGGCAGCTGAGCGTGGACGCCTCGCCGCAGACTGCGAGGAAGATGCCTGACAAGATGTTCGGCATCTTTTTTGAGGTGAGAATAAGAGTCTCTTGGTAAATTAAATTGCTTGTCAAACTGCGATTGCTGAAAACTTTGCGCTCTTTGTTCGAGTTTGTAACTTTGTACTAGCCACCTGGTAAAACTTTTCATAAACATTTCTCTCATTCAGTAAGGCCATTTTGTTTGGTTACAGTTTGAACTACATATATGCACGGCTCTGTCGCAGTTTGTCTCAGTTCAAGAAAAAATTGGATCTTGGAAATTTGGTTTTGATTTTGCTGCAAAGATGATAAACTCAACAACAATTAGTAATTCAAATCCATTTTTGGTTTTATCTGTAGGAGATCAACCATGCTGGTGCTGGTGGGTTGTGGGCAGAGCTTGTGAGCAACAGAGGTAAGGAAATACATATCATAGTTATCAGGTATAATATAGGCTATTATAGATGCACACTTCTACCAGAGGAAGGTGTGCAGAAGGTCAGGATATGTGTTGATGAGTCAAGGGTCAATTCTGCACTTCCATTTTTTTTCTTGCTCAGTGTTGTGTATACTCTTACAAGATTACTTCCAGGTTTTGAGGCCGGTGGGCCTAATACACCATCAAACATCGACCCATGGTTCATAATTGGAAATGAATCAAGCATCATCGTGGGAACCGATCGGACATCTTGTTTCGAACGTAACCCGGTCGCACTCCGAATGGAAGTTCTTTGTGGTTCTAAAGGAACTAATGTATGCCCACCTGGAGGCGTTGGGGTCTACAATCCTGGTTACTGGGGCATGGTATGATATTTCTTTTCTTCATATGTCTGCACATATAGTATGTTGAACTGTTTTCGAAAGAAATACGACATATTCAGTCTATAATATCGCGGAACGTGTGTGGCAGTTTCAGTTTGGTTTGAAATGCATTGTCCTTTTAAATGAAGTGGACTTCTTTACAAGTTTGCCTCATATTGCTTTCATCTTTCCAGAACATTGAAAAACGGAAGGGTTATAAGGTGAGCCTGCACATTAAGTCTTCAGATGCAGTTTCCTTGACCATTTCTTTGGCAAGCTCTGACGGTCTGCACAAACTCGCTTCTCGCACCATCACGTAATGTTATGCCATCGTCAATTTATCAGAGATGCTGCAGTTCTGTTTGCGTATTTCTGACATGCACTCCCCTGGTGCTTTCAGGGGTGGCAAGAAACAATTCGCCAACTGGACAAAGATACAGTTTCGTTTGTATTCCAGCCAAAACAACACTAATTCAAGGCTTCAAATTACAACCACTAAAACTGGGGTGGTCTGGCTCGATCAAGTGTCGGTTATGCCATCGGACACTTACATGGTATGCCTTCTTTGTGTTTGTTTCTCTTCCTTTTGGGTGAGATTTTCTGTTTCTTCCGAGACCGTACAGAAGAACCGTGTCTCTTTCTGTTGAAGAAAGCAATGAGAATGAACACTATGTATGTTTCTACCTGTAACGCGTTTGAACTTCTATTCGTTACATGTTTTCTTCATAGGGACATGGTTTTCGGAAGGATCTTGCTTCTATGTTGGCCAATTTAAAGCCCCAGTTTCTCAAGTTTCCAGGTTTTTCATATTTGCAGTTATTACATCCAAGGTTAACTTATAGCACTACATGATTTTGATGATATACATCAAATGTATTTTAGGCGGTAACTATGCCATGGGAAACTATCTAAGAAATGCGTTCCATTGGGGCGAAACTGTGGGTCCATGGGAGGAAAGACCTGGCCATGTCAATGATGCCTGGGGATACTGGACTGACGATGGACTCGGATTCTTTGAGTTCCTTCAGGTAAATGGAACACAGACACAGTCTTTGACTTTAAAACACTAAAGTTTCTCCAGTGAGTATATTTCATAAGTTCATACTGATATTTATTTACTGCAGTTAGCTGAAGACCTTGGTGCTTCCCCTGTTTGGGTGGTGAATGATGGTATGTTCAGTCTACATAGATGTACGACTTCTAGCAAACACCTGATCTGCCTTATGAAATGCTTGTTAGTACTGCAGGAGCAAGCATTAATGAAGAAGTTCCTACTGCAATAATTGCATCTCTGGTGAAGGTATGTTCTTCAATATTATATTGTCAATCAGTTGATAAAAGGAAAGAAATCTGACTGGATAACCTAATGGGCAAAATGAAATCTCTGGTTTAGTTTCATGGCATACGTGATCTCCTTGTTATTTGAAAACAACATATGATGTCCAACCTCGCAAACAGTTGGCAACATGAACTTGTTCTACGAGGAAATGTGACTAAAAGACATAAAAAGTACAAAACAGAACCGGTTTACAAAATAGGCTGAAGATTTTAAGAATAAATCAACCTAATTTTTGCAGCAGGTTTGTGTGCAAACCAAATGATTTATATTGCGATTAAACTTGTCACAAGCATCCTTGGTTCGGTTGCTACCACAAAATATATTACGATTGTTCTCAACTATGAAACCTATCCTCATGTTGATGCCAAGAAAAAGAATTTTAGTTGCTAAACGTTCTGAGGAAGCATGCAGTTTCTTTTATTGGTCTTAATTCAACACTTTTTCCACATTAATAAAATGTATAAATTTCTATACCAGTATTGCTACCACCTTCTTGGCCTTCCCTGCATTTTCATGCTTGTAGTATTCCAGGATGTTGTTGATGGCATCGAGTTCGCAAGGGGAGGGGCCAACACTACATGGGGTTCAGTTCGTGCGGCAATGGGACATCCACAACCTTTTAAGCTTGATTACGTTTCAATAGGGAATCAAGAATGCTGGATGCTCTACTACAGAGGTTTGTAGTACAGTTTTATATCCTTCTTTCCTAGGTTCACAAATCTGTACATGATTCAGCATGTTTGTGGATAAGAGCTTTCTATGTATGTCATGATTCAGAATGTTTATTTTTCTGCTATGGAGGCATGATCCGCAACCTTTCTTCTCTACTTAGTGAAAGGATGCACAAAGATTTTGCATGTTCTTTTTTCTTCTGTTATGGATAAAGCAGGAAAGCTCATACTACCTTTTTGCTTTGCTTACTAGGCAATTACCAAAAGTTCTATTCTGCGATTAAAGCTGCATACCCTGACATCAACATTATATCAAGCTGTGATAAGTCAACTATTTCGGCATCCAACCCTGCCGATCTGTATGATGTTCATGTAAGGTCTTTGTGTTATGTTCATTATAACAAATTAATCTTTAATGGTTGATAAAACTTCATCTCTGCTGCAGGTCTATGCATCTTCTGCTAATATGTTTTCCAGAGCCAGTATGTTTGACAACACACCACGCAGCGGACCGAAGGTACGTAGTATTTTTTTTCAAACTTCAAATGCTATCACTACATCTGCAATTTTCTGTGCCTTAGCTGGAAATGACCTGTGGAAGCACTGTCAATCTGTAGGCAATTGTTAGCGAGTACGCCGTGACTGGAAACGACGCTGGCAAAGGAACACTGGTAGCAGCACTCGCAGAAGCTGCATTTCTCGTTGGATTAGAGAAGAACAGGTTATTATGTGTGCTCTTACTGGTTTTTCATTGTACTGTTTTTTTTGCTCCTGGGTACTAAATCTGGTTCATGATGCCAATAATTAAGACCATGTAGTAATCGGGGTTTTGGCATTAAATGCTAGAGGGCAATGCCTAACTGTCCCAACAAGTCTGGGCAGTCTGCCGTTTGCATTGCTCTGCTGGTGGGTTCCACTGCAAACTTTGATATTTTGCCCCTTAATTGTTCTACTGCAGTGATGTGGTCGAGATGGCAAGCTGCGCACCGCTGTTTGTAAACGACAACGATCGCAGGTAAAGATTCAACATCTTAAAAGCATCGTTTCACATTTCGGTATGGTTTGCCAGCCTCGAATCGATCGTGTCGTGTATTTGGATAATCAACACAGAAAATATTATGTGCTCCCTCCACAGGTGGAGCCCAGATGCCATTGTGTTCAACTCATGGCAGCACTACGGGTGCCCAAACTACTGGATGCTGCACTTCTTCAAGGACTCGAGCGGCGCAACCTTTCACCCCACAACCACGCAGATCTCCAACTACGACCAGATGGTTGCATCTGCCATCACCTGGCAGAGTCCTAAAGACAAGAGCACTTACCTGAAAATAAAGGTGCTCCCATTTCGTTCTTCCAAATTTCAGTCAGAAAACTCTGCTGACCAACCTTATTACAAGACAAAATGACCAAACACAACAACCCTTTCCACAGGTCGTGAACTTCGGCAGCAAGGCCGTGGATCTCAACATAACGGTGACGGGTCTGGAGAGCGGCATCAAGAGCTCCGGCTCGAAGAAGACGGTGCTGACATCCGCCGCGCCACTCGACGAGAACTCCTTCGAACAGCCAGAAAAGGTCAGCACCACACCACCACACCACACTGAGTTGGTCATGGTGGTAAATTGCACGCTGTAGCTGTTTAGCTCTGGTGTTTGCAGTTTGCTGACTCTGCAACCGTGTTGTTGGAATTCTGCAGGTGGCGCCGGTGTCGAGCCCGGTGGCCGACGCCAAGCAGCAGATGGGCGTGTCAGTGAGCCCCTACTCCCTCACCTCGTTCGATCTCCTGCTGGAGCCCAGCAAGCAGTCGGCCATATGAAGAAGAAACTAGCTTGAGAAATCAGAGATAATTACCACGTGTATTGTAGATTGTATTGTTCTGTGTGCCTGGATTCTAATAATAATTAGTCTAAAGAAACATTACATAGCCGTAGCTGAAGCTTATTAGCAAACGTTGTGCCATAGGACTACAAGCGAAATTTCAACAAGTTAAGCAAAATCCGTCGTAGTCTAGGTGGTTAGGATACTCGGCTCTCACCCGAGAGACCCGGGTTCAAGTCCCGGCGACGGAACATTTTTAACTTCAACAGTTAACAGTTGGAATATGAAAATTTGCACCAACGTATCATACATCCATTTTCAGACGGCTACTATTCCAGTTGCAGTTTTAGCACTTTGAGATTTAACTTTAACCGTTAACAATTGGAATATAAATACTTGCACCAACATCTAACTATCTGGCTCACAACAACAACGCATCATCCCAGTTTCATTTTCAAACGGCACTATTTAAGTTTTAATTTAATCCCTTGGGTCTTAACCTTGACAGTCAACAATTGAGATCTAGTTAGAGTACCCCTTGTAACTGCCACGCATAAGTCGCGCGAGAGCACGCTACATGTTGCTTCCTAATGTGCTCCCGCGACACAACACATGTGCGGTCCACGCTAAGCGCGGACACACGGGTAGAGCATATGTGTGCTTTCCGCCTTCCCGCGAAGCCAAGTGTGCTTCCCTGCGGTGAAGCACGTGCAACTGAAAAGGAAAACGGTGTAACACAGCTGGCAGCCCAGTAGATGGCCAAATTTGAACTTGTGCCAAATCATTCACTATTTCTAGAGATTTACATAAAGTAATTCAAATTTAAATTGCAAATGTGATGTATTTTATTGCCGTATTTGTTCCACTCGCTTCACACAAAAAGCCCTCCTTTTGGCAGTTGAGAAATGATTCTTTATTGTAACAAAAATTGGGAAACTGCCCCTTTTGGAAGCTATCTTTTCAGTGTTATTTTTTACGTACAATCCTCTGAAAATAGTTACGCAAATTAATGAGTTCAAATAAGGATTTATAAAAAAATCGTACTGGAGTTGGACCAACAGGGAATTGATTAGGAATTTCTAATGAATTCCTATATATTTTTTAAATAAAAATTTAAATAAAAAATACATAGAAAACCTTCTTGTATATATGAAAATTATCTATTATATAGGCCTGCAGATATGATGAATTTAGGAACTTGAATCAACTCAACTGGATTTGAAATGGATGTTCTATGAATTTGTAAGTTTGATTAGAAATGGAAAATGGTATTTGACACTATTCACGCATGTTGAACAGGCCGACCAAGGCTCTTAAGCACATACGCACATGTGCCGCACTGGCTCATCCCATGGGCTAGGATGCGACGTCGCTGGCGCACTCTTCAGGTCCCACTTGTCAGGACGTCATCCCAGTAACAGTCAATGATGGGCTTTGACCCAACGGAATGCTTTATCTGGGCATTTGAAAGGCCGTGGCCAAGGGGCAAGGGGAAAAGCGAGGAGCCTTAAAGTGGCGGGGCAAATTGAGGACAACTAAGGAACCAGGGGCACAGAAATAAAAAATCCCTATGTTTCCCAAAACTGGTATAGGGTGACCCTTGCCTTTTCGGCATCTTTTTTTTCTCTCTGTTTTCTCCCCCAACCTTTGTAACATACTTTAATTAATGAAAATATACGTAGAACACATGGGTTAGAAAAGTTCATTTATAATCTGAAAGCCCATTATTTTGCATTTGACGTATTCAGATTAGCTAGAACCTCAATCTGGTTTTCATCCAGTAAGGCCTAAACTCATGTTTAAACTGACAGCCTGTACAATTGATCAAAGTACGGCCCCAAGAATTCTCTGCTGTGCTGCACACTTAACATACACAAGAGGTACCATCTTTCTCTGATTTGTAATTTTGTACAGTTGGTATAGAATTCAGAAAGAGGCGACAAACAATTTTTTCGATTTTGGATGGGATCTTCAGAGCCTGCAGGGCTTTTCATTCCTTTTGGCAGACCACTTTTCAATCCTTTTCTGTATATTTTCACATGAATCGCTCATCGTAATTTGTAAGATCAACAAATAGCAAATCATCTTATGAATCTATCATCGAGGAATCAAATGTTCCACGTGGGCTGAAAAAGGAATACACAGTTGGCAGTAAAAGAGATGATGTCATCAGGCCATTATCCCCACCTAGTTGCTTACATGCATTACCATTATATATTGGATCAAACAGGAGAAAAGAGAGGAAATCAAAAGACAGTACACCAGCCCAATGAGATAGCATTTCTACAAAATATGCACCACCTCGAGTTCTAAATTGTGCACGACCCTGCCAAGTTTATGTCCACCATCAAGATCTCTATCTTGCTGAGGCACCTAACTAGTTTTAATGTGTGGATGTGTTTGAAACTCTGAACTTGAAATTGCTGCAAGGACAGCCAACCAATTAAGAGCTTCTTACCTTCCTCAGAAAGGTGGCTGTTTTGCAAACCAACATGTGCTGAGGCGCCTAACTGGTTTTCTTTTTCTTTCTTTTTTGCGACAAAACTTCCAGTCTATTCATCTTCAATAATGGTAGTACAACGAACACTAGAAGTAATAAAAAATTACAACCGAATCCGTAGACCACTTAGCGACGACTACAAGCACTGAATTGCCATCGTCCCTCCCTCGCCAGAGTCGGGCAAATCCTGTTGTAATAGACAGTCGGGAATCCGTAGACCACCTAGGAACGGAGGGAGTACTATTGTAGATTGTATTATTCTGTGTGCGTGGATTGTATGTCTGAAAGAAACATTACGTAGCCATATCTGAAGCGTATTAGCGAATGTTGTTCCCACAACGACTAGCAATATTTTCAGAACTTAATCACCATCCGTCGTAGTCTAGGTGGTTAGGATACTCGGCTCTCACCCGAGAGACCCGGGTTCAAGTCCCGGCGACGGAACATATTTTTTTTTGTCTCTCTCGCCATTTTCATTCAAACGGTTAGTATTCCAGTTTCTAATTTTAACACATTGAGTTCAAACTTTAACCATCAGCAGTTGGAGTTTTTCCGAGTCAGAATATTTGTGCCAGCATCCAACCTTTTTTTTGCCTCGCTACTTCCAAGATGTCACACTAGTTTCATTTTTCAAACGTCTAATTTTCCAGTTTCAGTTTTAGGACTTCACCATCAACAATTGGAGTTTATTTGAAATATTTGCGCCAACATCAAACTAGCTGGCCCACAACAGAAACATATTATCTGAGTTCCATTCGTATATGTCACTATTCAAATTTCAATTTTGACACTTTGGGTTTTGAAATGACGATGGATTTTTTATTTTTTATTTTAAAATGGCCTCACCACTCTTAAGATATCATATGAGTTCCATTTTTAAATGGCCACTATTCTTGTTTCAATTTTAACACTTTGAGTTTCAACTCTAACCATCAACGAATTCGAGTTTATTTGAGTCAAAATATTTGCACTAACATTCAACTTTTGTTTGACCCGCCATTCTCAAGATATCATATGAGTTCCAATTTCAAATGGCTACTATTCCCGTTTCACTTTGAACAATTGGAGTTTCAACGTTGACCATCAACTATTGGAGTTTATTCGAGCATAATATTTGCATGAACATCTAAATAGCTCGCCCACAATAACATGATATCATTTGAGTTCTATTTTCAAATGGCAATATTCGAATTTTAGTTTTAACTCCTTGAGTTCCAACTCTAACCATCAATGATTGGAGTTTTTTCGATGGAGATGGAACATTTTGTTACCTCGCCACTCTCAAGATATCATACGACTTCCATTTCCGAATGACTACTATTACAATTTCATTTTAACACTTTGAGTTTCAACTTTAACCATCGACAATTGGAGTTTATTCAATTCAGAATATTTGAACCAACATCTTACTAGGTGCCTCACGATAACATGATATCATCCGAGTTCCATTTTTGAATGGCACTATTTGAATTTCAATTTTTACTTTTTGAGTTTCAACTCTATCCGTCAACAATTGGAGTTTACTTTTGAATGGCGATGGAACTTTAATTTTTTCCTCACCACTCTCAAGATGTCATACAATTTCCATTTTCAAGTGACTACTATTATAGTTTCATTTTTAACACTTTGAGTTTCAACCTTAATCATCAACAATTGGAGTTTATTTGATAGGGAATATTTGCACCGCCATCTTACTTGCTGGCTCACAATAACAAGATATCATATGAGCACCATTCAAAATGGCACAATTCGAATTTCAATTTTAACGCTTTCCATTTTAATTTTAATCTCAACCATCACAATTTATTTGAGTATAATAATGGACCAAAGACCTTTCTGTCGTCAACAACCCGACATCTTGTTGCTGCACTAATCCACCAACACGTCCCAGCTGTCGATGTCCAATCATGTCTACCCCAAGTGTGGCTCAATATTTTGCGCTTTCACATGGGTATTTGTTTGGTTTTCCGAAGGGTTTTTCCGGTTTGCCTGTTTTACTAATGACAATCTTTCAAGAATGAAGAAATCTTGTTTTCCTACAAGATGTGCAGGTTTTAATACATTTGGAAGGAAAACAATCAAAACCCTGGCCATTGAAGTAGTTTTGAGCAACTTTCCCTTTGAGCGTACCTTCATCAGGTGCGCCAGAGAAGAAGATGGTGTCTGGTACGAGCGTGGACACTCCTGCCATCTTCCGCCACGACCTCCTGAATCTATACAAACAACTTTCGAGAAGGTGCGGATGGCAAGAAGAAAACACACACGCACACACACACACACACACACACACACACACACACACACACGCACGCACACGCGTGCGGGCTTGCGTGCACACACACACACAGAGAGAGAGAGAGAGAGAGAGAGAGAGAGAGAGAGAGAGAGAGAGAGAGAGAGAGAGAGAGAGAGAGTAGGGACAAGTGCGTGCAAATTTTTACTTTTTGAGTTTCAACTCTATCCGTCAACAATTGGAGTTTACTTTTGAATGGCGATGGAACTTTAATTTTTTCCTCACCACTCTCAAGATGTCATACAATTTCCATTTTCAAGTGACTACTATTATAGTTTCATTTTTAACACTTTGAGTTTCAACCTTAATCATCAACAATTGGAGTTTATTTGATAGGGAATATTTGCACCGCCATCTTACTTGCTGGCTCACAATAACAAGATATCATATGAGCACCATTCAAAATGGCACAATTCGAATTTCAATTTTAACGCTTTCCATTTTAATTTTAATCTCAACCATCACAATTTATTTGAGTATAATAATGGACCGAAGACCTTTCTGTCGTCAACAACCCGACATCTTGTTGCTGCACTAATCCACCAACACGTCCCAGCCGTCGATGTCCAATCATGTCTACCCCAAGTGTGGCTCAATATTTTGCGCTTTCACATGGGTATTTGTTTGGTTTTCCGAAGGGTTTTTCCGGTTTGCCTGTTTTACTAATGACAATCTTTCAAGAATGAAGAAATCTTGTTTTCCTACAAGATGTGCAGGTTTTAATACATTTGGAAGGAAAACAATCAAAACCCTGGCCATTGAAGTAGTTTTGAGCAACTTTCCCTTTGAGCGTACCTTCATCAGGTGCGCCAGAGAAGAAGATGGTGTCTGGTACGAGCGTGGACACTCCTGCCATCTTCCGCCACGACCTCCTGAATCTATACAAACAACTTTCAAGAAGGTGCGGATGGCAAGAAGAAAACACACACACACACACACACACACACACACACACACACACACACACACACACACACACACACACACACACACACACACACACACACACACACGCACGCACACGCGTGCGGGCTTGCGTGCACACACACACACACACACACACACAGAGAGAGAGAGAGAGAGAGAGAGAGAGAGAGAGAGAGAGAGAGAGAGAGAGAGAGAGAGAGAGAGAGAGACTAGGGACAAGAACAACCACCATCCGAAGAAGAGGGAAGAGATCCGGGAGAGAATAATTTCACCGAGATCATTTATAGTCTACTCCGATCTTCACCCCGAGGCGAGTCCAATTTCTTATCACTTTTTACCTTGTGTTTTGCCGTGTAGCTTTAGTTTTTTTTCCGGTCTTATTGTATTCGGGCACGCCTTTTGTTTGTTTTTTCCAGGATCCCACACACGAGGAGTTTTGAGGCTTTAGGATGAAATCCCAGGGATATAGGGGTACAATCACGTTAATTTGCGTGATAGGAACCTATCATAAGAGGCCATGATAAAGCATGGAGCAAATCAGACGCACAAGAGAAGTCGGAGAAGAAGACGGTGGTGTCTAGTACGAGCATGAGCGCCCGTACCAGCCGCCTCAGCCTCCCCCTAGCCGACTATTTACCCCCATGCCTTCGCATCGAGGATACAAGATACAGAGAGGCTATGCCGGGTTGGCAGCACATCACTGGCCTTGCCATTGAGGAGAATGTGGATCGAAGACGTGGAAAGAAGTCCCCACATCCATCCCAACTAGCGTGTATCCAAGCCCATTTTCCTCAACATCTCCATCTGAAAAGACCATTGCACCGTATCAAAAGCTTTGGATAGCTTCACAAAAACCATCAACCACAGACTGAAAGGAGCAGTCTGTTCATTCTTAGTAAAACCTCGGTCTAAGATATGTATGAGGCCCACCATGCATAAGAGTGCATCTCTATTTTTCTTTCTATGTTTGGGCAAACACACACGAACAAAATGGTCTTGTGATTTATTTAACTCGGCTTCAACACTTCATCACAAAACACCACGAAATCATTGTCCTTACCTTGAACTAAGACGACGGACACATCTTTCAAACCATAGAATCCCCTCTCCCTCTTTCATTGCCTTCCAATAGCACGATCCAACGGTGAAGGGCTTCAAATCGTCTTGGTTGCTCGTAGTTAGCTCAGTTTTATTGTTTCTGTTTTATAGTCTTACTGCATATTCGACAGAAATGTGCCATTGGGGTGATGGACCTTGTTAGGTACACCGACTCCCCGGACCTAGAAAGTTCGAGGAGAGAAACTTAACTGCTCCTGTTGAACGGCCTCAGCCGCTCTCTTGGATTCACAGGCATCCCCATGTCCGGTAGTTCTCTCCATCGCATGTCCTTGAGTATTTGGCAAAAAAAGAACTACCACAATTGGGGTTGGCGTCCCATTGAACTATCACTTTTAAAAATTTGACCGAAAACTACTCCATTTCTTTAACTCGTCCCTAAAAACTACCGCAAACGGTTGATTACAATTTTAGAGGATTTAAACACAAAACTAATAGATGTGGCCCACATTTTAGATCCACATGTGCCTGATGTTACGTTGACCGTTATGACACGTGGGCCGCACACGTCAACATCATCTCTTTTCTTCCTCCTCTCTCTCGTGCATTTCAACAAGCACCTCGTGTGCACGCAGATGACTCACGATCCCGGTGCTCCTCCCGTGCCGTACCTTCACATGCTCATGGCGGCGTGGCGAGAGACACGAGGTGCTTCATGAGCTGCACCTTCAGTCGGGCAGCACCACAACACCACCGCACCTTCTCATGCACATGGCGACCAGTGGGCGCCAGTAGCAAATCGAGCGTCCCGACTTTTGTGGCGCGGGCTGGCACAGTCCGGATGAAAGCGGTGACGAACACGGCGGCCACGACCTTGTCAGGAAACTCCTCAGATGCGAGCATGATGCTCATCCCGCCGAAGTTGTGTTCCACCTCCACCGCCCTCTCGCCTCCGGGAAGTCGTGGAGCGCGTCCAACAATGGGCGGGTGTAGTCCTCGAAGGTGGGCGTGTCTGACGCGTCCACGTAGTGCCCCGCGACGCAGAGCAGGGTGGCCACCTTGTACCAGCACCACCCGCTGTGGCCCGTACCGTGCACCAGGATGAGGCGCGTGGGTCCCGCCAGTCATGAACGCGTTTAAATCATCTAAAACGGTCATCAATCGTTTTAGGCAGTTTTTGAGGCGAATTATGAAAAAAGCGATAGTTTTTGGTCAAAATTTTAAAAATGGTAGTTTTTTTTGTCAAATACTCACTCTCCCTAGACCGTAATCCACACTAGCCGGGTCAGCCAGATTCCTCTCTGCTCACCGCCACGAGTCCCTGTCCCTCACATGCCAAGACCAACAGATTTCGTATTTTTCCATGCATGTAGAGGCTGATTGGTTTGCAGCCAATTTTTGGCATGCCAATTGTTGGCAAGCCTATTTTTGACAAAGCTGGAAGTTGCCAACATTTGGCAAGTTTGGCTACCAATTGGTTGGTTGCCAATTTTTTTTAGCTTCATCTCAACGTGCCAAAAAAAAAGTTTCTCCTCAACGTTGGTTGGTTGGCTGTTTCCTGCGGACGGACGACGCTCGTCAGATCACTTGCATGACTTCATTCCTCCTCTTTTTAACCGTCAACCACCTTGTTTCCACCCCTCGCATTTCTCAGGGGCCATCTGTTTTCGAGCCTAATTGGTTTGCAGCCAAATTTTGGCAAGCCAACTATTGGCACACACCAAAAATTGGCGGTCGATTGGTTCGACTCGAACCGTGGGCGCGCCAACACGCGGCTAGCCAAATATTGGCCGCCTGTCTTCCCCCCACCGCTCACTTTCCCCTCACGGTTCGCCCCAACAGGGTATCCCCTTATCCTCCTTCGTCCCAGCCCCAAATCCCTAGCCCCTCCGTTCCACCGTTCGTACCGCCGCCAGCGACCAGAAGCGCTCAAGGACCTCGGCGATCTCCTGCTCCGGTGGGAAATCGTCAACGAGCCAGACCAGATCCACCGGAGCAATCAAGGTTAGTTCGTGGCCAAATCTGATGGGTCTTTCCTTCTTTCCCTCCTTCTTTCCCTGTGTACACTTTACCCAGTCGCCTGCAGTGCCCTCTCATCTGACGCCACAAGCAGATGTACGTGATTATTGTTTCTACTCCTAGATGCGAGGGGTACTGGTCTCTCTTAGTTTGCATCTGCAGTCCACTCTCATCTGACGGGACAAGCAATGCGCTCTTATCTTCTCTGTCTTGTACTTGGTGCAGGATTCAGGAACGGTTCGGAGTTATTTTAGTACCTTAAATCTGCATAAATCTGAAGCTAAATACCTTGCTTAAAGATTATGCTGGACAAATTGATGCTAGGATATCACTACAACATGTGCCCTCATACTTTTCTACTGCCACGGTGGGAGGGCTGACACCTAATACTCTCTTCTAATATATTTGAGGGCCTGAAAGATAGATCAGTATCATCTTGCTTTCGACAATAGAAGTCACACACCTCTGCTTGTACTATGTGCTTGTACATGCTTTGCATTGCTTTTGACAATAGAATTTTTGTTATGTATTGACAAATTACTTACTATCTGCTTGTACATGCTTTGCATTGCTTTTCCATTTTCTTTTATGCTTATGCATCTTATCTTTACTCAGATGGATAATTCTCAACAAGAATATCTATATTACTGTATGTGGAAGCAACGCACACTACTTGTCCTTTTTGTAATGTTGGTCCTTTGGTGGAGCAAGAAAAAAGAGAGGAAGAATAGAGCTAAACGTGTCAAGTATGGTCCACTTGTCAAGAGAGATATTTGGAGGAGTACTGAACTAATTAGACTGATCGACACTTCGGAAAGGACGTGTTTATGCCAGCTCAGGATGTATCCGGCTGTTTTCTACAAGTTGTGTGCTCACCTTAGGGAGAAAAAGCTTTTGGTTGACACAATTCATGTGTCCGTAGAGGAGCAGCTAGCTATGTTTTTGAAAATTGTTGGGCAATATCACACTCATTCCTCTGTAGGATTTGCATTGTGGCGATCTGAGGAGAGAGTGAGTAGGTATTTTAACATCGTCCTATGTGCCCTTGTGAAGTTAGCCCGTGAAATAATCTGCACTCGGTCTACAGATACACATGCTAAGATCACTACCAACCCAAACAGATTTTATCCCTACTTTGAGGTAACTCTAACCAGTGGGTTATTCTAGTTAATTTCCAAACTAAGTTCATTCTAATTCACACATGTTTTATTTTTTTCTAGGGATGTATAGGGGCACTAGATGGCACCCATATTAGGGCACGTGTGCCTTCAAAATATGTGGACAGGTTTAGGGGCCGCAAGCCATATCCCACACAGAATGTCCTAGCCGCCGTGGATTTCGATCTTAGATTCACGTATGTTCCAGCAGGGTGGGAGGGATCTGCTCATGATTCTGCTGTATTGCATGATGCCCTATCTCGTCCAAACGGTCTCAAAATTCTAGAAGGTAATTACACATTAAAAAAATGTTGTTTAGTCTAAACATAGTAAATTAACTTAAGGTGGTATTCCACTATGTATGTAGGAAAATTTTATTTGGCTGATGCTGGGTATGCCACCAGGCCAAGCATATTGCCACCCTATCGAGGTGTTCGCTATCATCTGCAGGAGTTCCATGGTCCAAATCATCCAACCTCTTCAAAAGAGCTGTTCAACCACCGTCATTCCTCACTAAGGACAACGGTCGAGCGAGCCTTTGCAGCTATTAAGAATCGTTTCAAGATTCTTAGTAATAGACCTTTCGTACCCTTGAAATCACAACCCAAGGTGGTTATTGCTTGTTGCGTCATTCACAACTGGATTTTAGACAATGGACCCGATGAGTTTGTAGATGACGAACCAACTTGGTACCACCACCTGCCAAGGAGTAGCAATCGTGTCTCCGACCGAGAGAGTGATGTACGCGAGTGGGCAGCCAAGCGTGATTTGATTGCCCAACAGATGTGGAATGACAGAGAGAGATTGGCAAACAATGATGCTTCGGACAGCGGGAGCAGTGCTAGTATCATTTGAAACTAATTTGTTGTAGTACATTCCCCTGATATATGGTTACACACCCAATGACCGGTCAGTTTTCGCCCCCGCCCGCACGTGGTTTCACCTACCCGGAGCGCGCCCACAACAAGATTCCTCCAACGAACTCTCACGGTGGCTCGCCCACATCCCTCCCTCCCTCCCATTCCACGCGTGCACCCGCCCGGGCCGGGCCGCACCGCCCCCGCTCCCGCTCCCGCCTGCATGTGCATACAGCAAGCTCCAAAACGTCCTGCGTCCCAGCTCCATGCACGGCCATTTCAGGCTAAGCTAGCGCTTATCACACGCGCGTACGTAGCACTACGTGCCCATGACTCCATCATCTCTCCGGTCGTCGCCTACCAGCACCGCAGCTGCCACGAAGCTTCCTAAGGTCGTCGTATACCAGCACCGCACCTGCCTCCGTAGATAGAGAGTATATCTATATAGGAGTATACACAAACAAAACAACGCAAGAATACATAGGATGGTGACGTTACTCGTTGCCTGGCTTTTCGTGGAAGATACTTACATTACATATCTGGCGGGATTAATGCGTGGCCGATAACACAATGTTTGCGTGGGTGGGTGGGTTAAAGTTAAACAAACTATTAGTATCTCTTTCGCCAAAAGAAGAAGCGAAAACGATGTGCATACGATAGTTTTCCATATGATCCTTGTACGGCACTAACTAACATGGACCATTCATCAGAGTGAAACACAAGAAGGAAACCAACAGCTCATGTCACGTGTCTTACAAGGATTGTACTATTTTCATCGTGCGTGTAGCATCGCTTAATGTTATCTGCTGCTTCTTGCCTTGGTGGACCAACTGCTTTTTATTGTACCAACATATATGGCAGTAGGCAGCTACGTGCCATGCAACTGCCCGGCAAGTAAGTTTCTTGACCGACGAGCCTCTCCTAAGTATTGTCTTTCTTTGTAAAGAGAGGGGCCAATCGGTGATAAGAATTTTATATATTCATGTTAGACTATCCATGATGGGGATTTTTGAAAAACTATCCATAATGGGTGTAACATAAGTGATACTATAACATCACACATATCTAGGCAAAATATATGATGTGACAAGTAATTAATGAGTAACATCACACATAACAAGATAAGACGAGTCTAAAAAACAGGGGCTAGGCGGGCAGAACTTTATTTCATCTTCAGGGAGTTGACGCCGTCTTGCATTCCTGAGCAGGACATAAACACTAACAAAACTTGAAGATACATCTAAAAACGAAGTCCTCCCGTCGGCAAGGGTCAGGATCCACCGTGCCCCATAGCCCTAAGGCCACCGGAGACGAGGCGAGCTGACGGCGGCGCCGGCAAGAGATGGAGGAACCCTAATTTTTTTTTTAGAAGAGGAGCGTAAGGTGGTGGCTTACTTACTAATCATGTACTAACAAATATCTATTTACCTATCCCGCAAAAAAAATCTATTTACCTGTTCACCCCAGGTACCACTGCCATGCATGTTCGGGCTGCAGATGGGAGAATGTGACCACAAGAAATTTCAGCCCATAAGATGTTTGCTTCCTTCTGCCAAGCATGTCTGCTAGCTTCTCCCCCGTTTATTTTGCCATGAAATATATTCTGCCGAGCATGTTGCACGCAGCACATATACACACATTTATTTGATCCGGTTTCTAAGTCCCAATCAAACCCTGTTAGTCACAGTCTTAATAAGTACATCACCCAACACACAGAAAATGCATTTCGATATTTTTCAAGTATTGTTCACTATACAGTTCATTCACACGCAGAGCTAGCCTCGAATAAAACATGCCCTGGATACAGAGCTGTACGGCTGCACTACCAAATCGATCTGTTCTGGCCAGCTGCTAGCCGAGCGAGAGAGAGATAAACAATAGTTAAAGAATAACCGGATGGCGATTGGATCGATCCAACGCGCCAATCGCCAAAGAATGTCAATGCTTTGGTAGGTTTTTAAAAGTTTCTGTACATGCTAATCACGATCGTCATAGTATAGTTTAGAAAAACAATTGAATAAACGGGGTCGCCGCAGCTGGTAAGCCTAGACGTAACCCTTCCATCCAAAACCGTTTTTCCGCATTTTTTTCTGCCAAGTTACTTAAATCTATATCGGAGCTATAGGATCGGTAGACCCCCCCCCTCTCTTAAAACTGAACCATTTTCCCCTTATATATTTGTAAAAACTTGGAAACACAGCTATATTTATGTCGCAAAAGAGTAATTAACAGAAGGTATGATTTGAATTGTTTTAGTAGGGGATTCGATCGGTAAAATAGATCATAATCAAAACCTAAAAGTCGTTGTGCTGTTCCAGCATGAGCACTTACTATTCACCAAAAAGATTATGCTCGATGTATAGCACTATGATATATTGTTTATTCTGGCCACATGCTATATGTAGTAAGCTATCTAGAAAAAAACGGCGTTCTTGTGGGTCAATAGTGATGAAAAAACACTCTACAAGGCAAGGACCTATTTGCGAACAGAAACGGCACTGACGGTGTAAGGGCCATTGCCACCATCATTAAATCTATACCTTTCTTGGAAATGTACGCGACATGTGACGTGAGAAGCTCTAGTTTCTAAATTCCGTCTTGGTTATATAGTATATCCTTTCCAAGTCACATTATATAGTATATCCTTTCCAAGTCACATACCTTAGAATGGCATGACAACACAACTTTATGGACGTTATCGGATCTTCTCTCATCAATCATATACCGCACCTTTTGTGCACCAGCAAGGCCCCGAGGGAAGGGCGGGTTCCACATGGATCGCAGATCACACCTATGTCGTGTAGTTGCAACCCTTACGAAGGTGGGAGGGTTTCTCAGAAAACCGCTAGTGGAAGTGACATGTAGCTTGAAAGTATCCCTTCGATAGAATCACGTTCCTGTTTTTGTTCGTTGGTTCAATGTAATTTTTAATCTTCAACGGACGACATACAATCGGAGGGGGGGGGGGGGAGATAGTATTATTTTCAATATAATTTTACTTTTTATGCTGGTTATTCTACATTCAGTTGTCTATTCATTGTACTTGCTTTTGTTTTACTTGATATTAATATAAGATGCTCTTTGGGGGCCTTTTTTTAAAAGGCTGTGCTAGCATATTCGCTTTATTATTATTATTTAGATGTCATTTTAGTATTGTTGGGGAACACAGTATTTCAAAAAATTTACCTACGATCACGCAAGATCTATCTATGCGATGCATAGCAACGAGTGGGAGAGTGTGTCCATGTACCCTCGTAGACCGAAAGCGGAAGCGTTAAGTAACGCTGTTGATGTAGTCAAACGTCTCCGCGACCCAACCGATCAAGTACCGAACGCACGACACCTCCGCGATCTGCACACGTTCAGCTCGGTGACGTCCCTCAAACTCTTGATCCAGCTGAGGCCGAAGGAGAGTTTCATCAGCACGACGGCGTGGTGACGGTGATGATGAAGTTACCGACGCAGGGCTTCGCCTAAGCACTGCAATGATATGACCGAGGCAGAAATTTGTGGAGGGGGGGCACCGCACATGGCTAAAACAACTGTTGACTTGTGTGTCCTAGGGTGCCCCCTGCCCCCGTATATAAAGAAGCAAGGAGGAGGCCGGCCGGCCCTCATGGAGCGCGCCCCAAGTAGGATTCCTACTAGAATCCTATTCCTAGTAGGTTTCCAACAAGGGAAGAGAGGGGGAGGAAGGAGAGGGAGAGAGGGAGAGGGAAAGAGGGGGCGCCGCCCCCTCCTAGTCCAATTCGGACTCCTCAAGGGTGGGGGTGGCCAGCCCCAGGGGCCCCTCCTCTCTCACACACAAGGCCCATGTTGGCCCATTAGTTCCCCCGGGGGTTCCGATAACCCCCCGGCACTCTGATATTTATCCGGTGACCCCCGGAACTCATTTGGTGTCCGAATAACATCGTCCAATATATCAATCTTTATGTCTCAACCATTTCGAGACTCCTCGTCATGTTCGTGATCACATCCGGGACTACGAACAACCTTCGGTACATCAAAACACATAAACCCATTATACCGACCGTCATCGAACGTTAAGCATGCGGACCCTACGGGTTCGAGAACAATGTATACATGACTGAGACTCATCTCCGGTCAATAACCAATAGCGGAACCTGGATGCTCATATTGGCTCCCACATATTCTACGAAGATCTTTATCGGTCAAACAGCATAACAACATACGTTGTTCCCTTTGTCATCGATATGTTACTTGCCCGAGATTCAATCGTCGGTGTCTCAATACCTAGTTCAGTCTTGTTACTGGCAAGTCTCTTTACTCGTTCCATAATGCATCATCCCGCAACTAACTCATTAGTTACATTGCTTGCAAGGCTTATAGTGATGTGCATTACCGAGAGGGCCCAGAGATACCTCTCCGACAATTGGAGTGACAGATCCTAATCTCGATCTATGCCAACTCAACAAACACCATTAGAGACACCTGTAGAGCATCTTTATAATCACCCAATTACGTTGTGACATTTGATAGCACACTAAGTGTTCCTCCGGTATTCGGGAGTTGCATAATCTCATAGTCATAGGAACATGTATAAGTCATGAAGAAAGCAATAGCAACAAACTAAACGATCATCGTGCTAAGCTAATGGATGGGTCATGTCAATCATATCATTCTCTAATGATGTGATCCCGTTAATCAAATGACAACTCATGTCTATGGCTAGGAAAGTTAACCATCTTTGATTAACAAGCTAGTTAAGTAGAGGCATACTAGTGACACTCTGTTTGTCTATATATTCACACATGTACTAAGTTTCCGGTTAATACAATTCTAGCATGAATAATAAACATTTATCATGATAAAAGGAAATATAAATAACAACTTTATTATTGCCTCTAGGGCATATTTCCTTCAGTCTCCCACTTGCACTAGAGTCAATAATCTAGATTACACAGTAATGATTCTAACACCCTTGGAGTCTTGGTGCTAATCATGTTTTGCTCGTGAAAGCGGCTTTAGTTAACGGGTCTGCAACATTCAGATCCATATGTATCTTGCAAATCTCAATGTCTCCCTCCTTGACTTGATCACGGATGGAATTGAAGCGTCTCTTGATGTGCTTGGTTCTCTTGTGAAATCTGGATTCCTTTGCCAAGGCAATTGCACCAGTATTGTCACAAAAGATTTTCATTGGACCCGATGCACTAGGTATGACACCTAGATCGGATATGAACTCCTTCATCCAGACTCCTTCATTTGGTGCTTCTGAAGCAGCTATGTACTCCACTTCACGCGTAGATCCCGCCACGACGCTTTGCTTAGAACTGCACCAACTGACCGCCCCACCGTTCAATATAAACACGTATCCGGTTTGTGACTTAGAGTCATCTGGATCAGTGTCAAAGCTTGCATCGGCGTAACCATTTACGACGAGCTCTTTGTCACCTCCATAAACGAGAAACATATCCTTAGTCCTTTTCAGGTATTCCAGGATGTTCTCGACCGCTGTCCAGTGATCCACTCTTGGATTACTTTGGTATCTCCCCGCTAAACTAATAGCAAGGCAGACATCAGGTCTGGTACACATCATTTCATACATGATAGAACCTATGGCCGAAGCATAGGGAATGACTTTCATTTTCTCTCTATCTTCTACAGTGGTCGGGCATTGAGTCTGACTCAACTTCACACCTTGTAACACAGGCAAGAACCATTTCTTTGCTTGATCCATTTTGAACTTTTTTAAAACATTATCTAGGTATGTGCTTTGTGAAAGTCCAATTAAGCGTCTTGATCTATCTCTATAGATCTTGATGCCTAATATATAAGCAGTTTCACCGAGGTATTTCATTGAAAAACTCTTGTTCAAGTACCCTTTTATGCTATTCAGAAATTCTATATTATTTCCAATCAATAATATGTCATGCACATATAATATTAGAAATACTACAGAGCTCCCACTCACTTTCTTATAAATACAGGCTTCTCCAAAATTCTGTATAAAACCATATGCTTTGATCACACTATCAAAATGTTTATTCCAACTCCGATATGCTTGCACCAGTCCATAAATGGATCGTTGGAGCTTGTACACTTTGTTAGCATCCTTTGGATTGATAAAACCTTCCGGTTGCATCATATACAACTCTTCTTCCAGAAATCCATTCAGGAATGCAGTTTTTACATCCATTTGTCAAATTTCATAATCATAAAATGCGGCAATTGCTAACATGATTCGGACGGACTTAAGCATCGCTATGGGTGAGAAGGTCTCATCATAGTCAACCCCTTGAACTTGTCGAAAACCTTTCGCAACAAGTCAAACTTTGTAGACAGTAATGTTACCGTCAGCGTCAGTCTTCTTCTTGAAGATCCATTTATTCTCTATGGATTGCCGATCATTGGGCAAGTCAGCCAAAATCCATAATTTGTTCTCATACATGGATCCCATCTCAGATTTCATGGCTTCAAGCCATTTCGCGGGATCTGGGCTCATCATCGCTTCCTCATAGTTTGTAGGTTCGTCATGGTCAAGTAACATGACCTCTAGAACAGGATTACCGTACCACTCTGGTGCGGATCTTACTCTGTTTGACCTACGAGATTCAGTAGTAACTTGATCTAAAGTTACATTATCATCATCATTAGCTTCCTCACTAATTGGTGTAGGAGTCACAAGAACTGATTTTTGTGATGAACTACTTTCCAATAAGGGAGCTGGTACAGTTACCTCATCAAGTTCTACTTTCCTCCCACTCACTTCTTTCGAGAGAAAATCCTTCTCTAGAAAGGATCCATTTTTAGCAACGAATATCTTGCCTTCAGATCTGTGATAGAAGGTGTACCCAACAGTCTCTTTTGGGTATCCTATGAAGACACATTTCTCCGATTTGGGTTCGAGCTTATCAGGTTGAAGTTTTTCACATAAGCATCACAGCCCCAAACTTTAAGAAATGACAACTTGGGTTTCTTGCCAAACCATAGTTCATAAGGTGTCGTCTCAACGGATTTAGATGGTGCCCTATTTGACGTGAATGCAGCGGTCTCTAAAGCATAACCCCAAAACGATAGCGGTAAATCGGTAAAAGACATCATAGATCGCACCATATCTAATAAAGTGCGGTTACGATGTTCGGACACACCATTACGCTGCGGTGTTTCGGGTGGCGTGACTTGCGAAACTATTCCGCATTGTTTCAAATGAAGACAAAACTCGTAACTCAAATATTCTCCTCCACGATCAGATCGTAGAAACTTTATTTTTTTGTTACGATGATTTTCCACTTCTCTCTGAAATTCTTTGAACTTTTCAAATGTTTCAGACTTATGTTTCATCAAGTAGATATACCCATATCTGCTCAAATCATCTGTGAAGGTCAGAAAATAATGATACCCGCCGCGAGCCTCAATATTCATCGGACCGCATACATCAGTATGTATTATTTCCAACAAATCTGTTGCTTGCTCCATTGTTCCGGAGAATGGAGTTTTAGTCATCTTGCCCATGAGGCATGGTTCCCAAGTACCAAGTGATTCATAATTAAGTGATTCCAAAAGTCCATCAGTATGGAGTTTCTTCATGCGCTTTACACCAATATGACCCAAACGACAGTGCCACAAATAAGTTGCACTATCACTATCAACTCTGCATCTTTTGGCTTCAATATTATGAATATGTGTATCACTACTATTGAGATTCAACAAAAATAGACCACTCTTCAAGGGTGTATTACCATAAAAGATATTACTCATATAAATAGAACAACCATTATTCTAAGATTGAAATGAATAACCGTCTCACATCAAACAAGATCTAGATATAATGTTCATTCTTAACGGTGGCACTAAATAACAATTATTCAGGTCTAAAACTAATCCCGAAGGTAGATGTAGAGGTAGCGTGCCGACGGCGATCACATCGATTTTGGAACCATTTCCCACGCGCATCATCACCTCATCCTTAGCCAATCTTCGCTTAATCCGTAGTCCATGTTTTGAGTTGCAAATATTAGCAACAGAACCAGTATCAAATACCTAGGTACTACTGCGAGCATTAGTAAGGTACACATCAATAACATGTATATCACATATACCTTTGATCACTTTGCTATCCTTCATATCCACCAAATATTTGGGGCAGTTCCGCTTCCAGTGACTAGTCCCTTTGAAGTAGAAGCACTCAGTCTCAGGCTTAGGTCCAGACTTGGGCTTCTTCACTTGAGCAGCAACTTGCTTGCCGTTCTTCATGAAGTTCCCCTTCTTCCCTTTACCCTTTTTCTTGAAACTGGTGGTCTTGTTGACCATCAACACTTGATGCTCCTTCTTGATTTCTACCTCTGCAGCCTTTAGCATTGCGAAGAGCTCGGAAATTATCTTACCCATCCCTTGCATATTATAGTTCATCACGAAGCTTTTGTAGCTTGGTGGCAGTGATTGAAAAACCCTGTCAATGACACTATCAACCGGAAGATTGACTCCTAGCTGAGTCAAGTGATTATGATACTCAGACATTTTGAGTATATGTTCACTGACAGAACTATTCTCCTCCATTTTACAACTGTAGAACTTATTGGAGACTTCATATCTCTCAATCAGGGCATTTGCTTGAAATATTAACTTCAACTCTTGGAACATCTCATATGCTCCATGACGTTCAAAACCTCGTTGAAGTCCCAGCTCTAAGCCGTAAAGCATGGCACACTGAAATATCGAGTAGTCATTAGCTTTGCTCTGCCATGCATTCACAACGTCCGGCGTTGCTCCTGCAACGGGTCTTGCACCTAGCGGTGCTTCCAGGACGTAATTCTTCTGTGCAGCAATGAGGATAATCCTCAAGTTACGGACCCAGTCCGTGTAGTTGCTACCATCATCTTTCAACTTAGCTTTTTCTTTAGGAACGCATTAAAATTAAAAGGAACAGTAGCACGGGCCATTGATCTACAACAACATAGACATGCAAAATACTATCAGGTACTAAGTCATGATAAATTAAAGTTCAATTAATCATATTACTTAAGAACTCCCACTTAGATAGACATCCCTCTAATCATCTAAGTGATCACGTGATCCAAATCAACTAAACCATGTCCGATCATCACGTGAGATGGAGTAGTTTTCAATGGTGAACATCACTATGTTGATCATATCTACTATATGATTCACGCTCGACCTTTCGGTCTCAGTGTCCCGAGGCCATATTGCATATGCTAGGCTCGTCAAGTTTAACCCGTGTATTTTGCGTGTGCAAAACTGGCTTGCACCCGTTGTATGTGAACGTAGAGCTTATCACACCCGATCATCACATGATGTCTTGGCACGACGAACTGTCGCAACGGTGCATACTCAGGGAGAACACTTATACCTTGAAATTTAGTAAGAGATTATCTTATAATGCTACCACCGAACTAAGCAAAATAAGATGCGTAAAGGATAAACATCACATGCAATCAATATAAGTGATATGATATGGCCATCATCATCTTATGCCTTTGATCTCCATCTCCAAAGCACCGTCATGATCACCATCGTCACCGGCTTGATACCTTGATCTCCATTAAAGCATCATTGTCATCTCGCCAACTATTGCTATCACGACTATCGCTACCACTTAGTGATAAAGTAAAGCAATTACATGGCGATTGCATTTCATACAATAAAGCGACAACCATAAGGCTCCTGCCAGTTGCCGATAACTGTTACAAAACATGATCATCTCATACAACAATTTATATATCACTGCATCTTGACCATATCACATCACAACATACCCTGCAAAAACAAGTTAGACGTCATCTACTTGTTTTTGCAAATTTTACGTGGCTGCTACGGGTTTAGCAAGAACCGTTCTGATCTACGCATCAAAAACCATAATGATTTTTCGTCAAATGTGCTTTTTTAACCTTCAACAAGGACCGGGCGTAGTCACACTAGATTCAACTAAAGTTGGAGAAACAGACACCCACTAGCCACCTTTGTGCGAAGCACGTCGGTAGACCCAGTCTCGTGTAAGCGTACACGTAATGTCGGTCTGAGCCGCTTCATCCAACAATACCGCCGAATCAAAGTATGACATGCTGGTAAGCAGTATGACTATTATCGCCCATAATTCTTTGTGTTGTACTCGTGCATATAACATCTACGCATAGACCTGGTTCGGATGCCACTGTTGGGGAACGCAGTATTTCAAAAAAATTACCTACGATCACGCAAGATCTATCTATGTGATGCATAGCAACGAGCGGGAGAGTGTGTCCACGTACCCTCGTAGACTGAAAGCGGTAGCGTTAAGTAACGCGGTTGATGTAGTCGAACGTCTTCGCGATCCAACCGATCAAGTACCGAACGCACGGCACCTCTGCAATCTGCACACGCTCAGCTCGGTGACGTCCCTCAAACTCTTGATCCAGCTTAGGCCGAGGGAGAGTTTCGTCAGCACGACGTCATGGTGACGGTGATGATGAAGTTAGCGATGCAGGGCTTCGCCTAAGCACTGCAACGATATGATCAAGGTGGAAATTTGTGGAGGGGGCACCGCACACAGCTAAAACAACTGTTGACTTGTGTGTCCTAGAGTGCCCCCTGCCCCCGTATATAAAGGAGCAAGGGGGAGGTGTAGGATCGGAAGTATGTCTAGAGGGAGGGTGATTAGACTACTTGACCAAATAAAAACTTAACCTTTTCCCAATTTTAGTTCTTGGAAGATTTTAGCAACTTTAGGACAAGTCAAGCAATCATCATACAATTCAAGCAAGCATACAAAGAGTATATAGGCAGCGAAAAGTAAAGCATGCAACTTGCAAGAATGTAAAGGGAAGGATTTGGAGAATTCAAACGCAACTGGAGACACGGATGTTTTCCCGTGGTTCAGATAGGTGGTGCTATCCTACATCCACGTTGATGGAGACTTCAACCCACGAAGGGTAACGGTTGCGCGAGTCCACGGAGGGCTCCACCCACGAAGGGTCCACGAAGAAGCAACCTTGTCTATCCCACCATGGCCATCGCCCACGAAGGACTTGCCTCACTAGCGGTAGATCTTCACGAAGTAGGCGATCTCCTTGCCCTTACAAACTCCTTGGTTCAACTCCACAATCTTGTCGGAGGCTCCCAAGTGACACCTAGCCAATCTAGGAGAAACCACTCTCCAAGAAGTAACAAATGGTGTGTTGATGATGAACTCCTTGCTCTTGTGCTTCAAATGATAGTCTCCCCAACACTCAACTCTCTCTCACAGGATTTGGATTTGGTAGAAAGAAGATTTGAGTGGAAAGCAACTTGGGGAAGGCTAGAGATCAAGATTCATATTGTAGGAATGGCATATCTTGGTCTCAACACATGAGTAGGTGGTTCTCTCTCAGAACATATGAGTTGGAAGTGTAGATGTGTTCTGATGGCTCTCTCTACGAGTGAAGAGGAGGTAGAGGGGTATTTATAACCTCCACACAAAATCCAACCGTTACACACAATTTACCAATCTCGGTGGGACCAAATCAACAAACTCGGTCGGACCGAAATAGTAAACCTAGTGACCGTTAGAGATTTTCGGTGGGACTGACATGCAGCTCGGTAGGACCGATACGGTTAGGGTTAGGGCATAACGTAATCTCGGTGAGACCGATTACACAAACTCGGTGAGACCGATTTGGTAATTAGCTAACCAGAGAGTTGGTCAGGCAAACTCGATGGGACCGATTTGCTCTTTCGGTGAGACCGAAATGTTACCAAAGGGAAACAGAGAGTTTACATTGCAATCTCGGTGGGACCGATCCGCTCTTTCGGTGAGACCGAAAAGTTACGAAAAGGAAACAGAGAAATTGCAATCCCATCTCGGTGAGACCGAGATCCCTATCGGTACAACCGATTTGCTAGGGTTTGGCAGTGGCTTATGACATGTGAAACTCGGTGGCGCCGAATAGAAAGAATCGGTAGGACCGAGTTTGGCTTAGGGTTTAGGTCATATGTGGATATGGGAAAGTAGCTGAGGATTTTGGAGCATATCATTAAGCACATGAAGCAAAAGGCTCATTAAGCAACACCTCATCCCTCCTTGATAGTATTGACTTTTCCTATGGACTCAATGTGATCTTGGATCACTAAAATGTAAAATGAAGAGTCTTGAGCTTTTGAGCTTGAGCCAATACTTTGTCCTTAGCAGTTTGAGGGTTCCACTTTCACCATCCATGCCATGCCAATCATTGAGCTTTCCTGAAATAATTGTCTTGGAATAGCATTAGCTCAGTGAGCTATATGTTGTTATGAATTACCAAAACCACCTAGGGATAGTTGCACTTTCAATCTCCCCCTTTTTGGTAATTGATGACAACATATAGATCAAAGCTTCGACAAATGATAATAAGAATGAATTATATCGTCGCTTTGAGAAGGATGTGATAAGTAAGAGCTCCCCCTAAATTTGTGCATATTTAAAATTTGCTTTGGACTGCAAATGCACAAAGAGTTAGAATCATGGGTTACTCTTCCATGTCACATACATCTTGGTGGAGCGCTCAAAATGATAAGAATGCACTCATCACCAAGAAAAGTGAATGATCACATAAGATAGATAAGATATATCAAGCATGCATACGTGTAGCTTATGATCAAACACATGATCATCAATGTCTCACAAGCATATCAAAGTATCTCGACCAAAAGCAAACAAAGTTTGAAAAACCACCAAATAAAGCAAGAGAGAATAAAAGCAACACACTCTCTCTCGAAGCCTATGATCTATACATTTTTCTCCCCCTTTGGCAGCAAGTTACCAAAAAGTTCCTAGAAAATGCATAGTGCTAGATCGACACTCAGGCTTGATCTTCTGGTGGTGGTGGAGTATGGATCACTCCAAGGACGAAGGCTTCTGTAGACGTGGTTGGAGCTGGAGCTGAAGTAGATGCTGGAGCTGGTTGGGCTGATGCTGTGGCTGGAGATGAGGTGGTGGCTCTTGTGTCAGGAACTGGCACTGCAGACGACCTCTGGGCTCGTGGCACTCTGGCAAATGCATCAGTGGTAGTCTTCCCTTTCCTCTCCTGCATGTCATCTTGAAGTTGCTCCACTGCAGACTGGATTTCTGTCACTTTGACATCCAAGTCATAGAACTTTTGTTCTACGATCCTCTCTAAGCTCTCCTGATTCTGAGTGAGGGTGGCCAGTCCTTTCTCTATCCTCAGGGTGGATGCAATCAAGTAACTTAGCTACTCTTGCTTGGTTTTCAAGAAGTATTCAGATGCCTCCTCTTGAGTTGGCATCTTTGCAGCTTTCTCCTTCCTTGCCTTCTCCTTCTGTGCTTGTGCATGGGCTGAAGCTGGTTCATCCTTGTTCATCACAACTTCATTATCTTCAAAATCTGGATGAATGGGCAAATGTTCCTTGTCCAAGAGGTATATGCCTGTGCCCATCTTGGAGTTAAACAGCTCCTGGATCTGAGGGGCATATCCACAGCTCCTCTTCTGGTCTGCTGCAGTCCTCTTGATTGTTTCTACCATGAGGCTCATGACTTTGAATTTCTGTGGTACATCAAAGATATGAAGCAAGTTGATTGCATGACCTCTGATCATCTTGTGATCACCTGACTTGGGCAACAAGGTGTGCCTCAGTATCCAATTGATGGTTGGCAATCCTGACAGAAGATAATGTACTGATCCAAACTTGAAAGTGTCAAGTGCCTTGTTTGGGATCTCCTTGTACATGTTGGACATAGAGTTGTGGTCCATCTTCTTCTTGGCATAAATATCTAGGTCATCCTCATGCTCCTCTAGGGCATTGATGAGCTGTGCCCACTCAGCAATTGTTGATTGGTACCTTGTACCTTCAGACATCCATCCAATTCTGCCATCTGGATAAAAGTGTGCTGTGGAGTAGAACTGCATGATTAGCTCTTCATTCCACTTTGTGAGCTTCTGCCCAACAAAGTCAGCTACTCCACATGCCTTGAAGCTGTCTTGCACTCCAGGATAGTGCTCTTCATTGTCCTTGATGTATTCCCAGTCGACCCATCTCATGTCACAAACAAAGGGCTTCTTATCCAATAAGACTGTCTCATAGAAGTCCTGCTGTTCCTTAGTGTGGAACTTGTAGTCAACAGCAGTTCTCCTCCTGGTAGCATATGGATCTTCTGCTCTCCACTTTCTCAGCCTTGAGTCTCTTCTGATCTTGATATCCTCAGCCACAGGATGAGCATCATTGTGGTCTGGGATCTTGGGCTTCAACTTTCTGAGAACTTGGCCTTCCTCTTCTTCTACAGTGTCAGGCACTGGGGCCTTGTTCTTTTCAGCAGCTGGGATGCTCCTTGTATTCCTCTTTGGAGCTGTCTTGGCCTTTGATGCAGTCTTGGGTGCTTCCTTGGGCTTGGATACCGTATCCCCTGATTTGATTGCATCACCCATTAGCTTGGGTGCCTTAGGTGCTGGTGCAGCAACCTCTTCTTCTTCTTCCTCATCAGAAGAATGCTGTTCAAATTCAGCCATGGGATCAACTTTCTTGCATCATCTGCCTCTTTTCCTTTCCTTCTTCCCTTCAGCAGCAACTGGCTCTTTGGGTGCAGGCTTCTCAGGAATCTTTGTTGAGGCTCTGGCCTTTGGCATAGGCTGCCTGCCTGCTGACCTTTTGGTTTTCATCCCTGGCTTGATGGCTGCAGCTGAGCCATACTCCTTCTTAAGCACAACTTTCTTGGAAGTAGCTTCTTCTTCTGCCACATAGTCCTCATCCTCTAATTCTGAGGTTCTTTTCTTCCTTTGTCTGGTGGCAGCTTTTGGCAGGTTACTGGGAGTGCTCCTGCTGCCTTCATCTGAAGAACTGGAGGGACTAGTGCCCTCACTCATGTGCATTGGCTGCTCTGACATGTTCTGGCTGTCACTCTGATCTGACATGATGAACAAGCTGACTGCTGACCCTGTGAATAGTTTATAGATGAGGTAGAGTGGATAAGCATCACAAAATGCAGAGATTTTTGCAAAAGAATGATTCAAAATCTTAGTTTTAGTTTCCCATAGAAATCATTTCGGATCTACCGATTTTTAAACTCAGTGATACCGAAGCAGTTTTGGAACCTAAACTAGTGAACTCGGCCAGACCGAGTCACAGTTCGGTGGCACCAAGACTGCTAGGGCTTCAGAAAGTTCCAAAATCAGTCACACCGATTAGCAATACTCGGTCAGTCCGAGTCTCACTTGTGCAATGTCATGAGCCAAATCGGTGGGACCGAGTTTTTCAACTCGGTGGGTCCGAGATGGTTTCGGCGGAAACCTAACCCTAAAATTTCGAGTCAAACCTATTCTACGAATCGCATTGACTGGATTGGAGTGTTTCAAACGTGGCTAGAAACAATATGATCACAATGTGCTAGGAATCGGATTGGGGAATAGCACAAAGATCGTGTCCATACCCTAGTTCGGCGGAGACTCGCTACGGCGGCAACGGCGGGGTTGAATTCTGTTGATGGCGACGGAGACCAGCTACTGGAGGCGGCTGGCGGCGAGGAGACGATCCGGAGACCACGTTGGCAGAGCGAGCTATCGCGCGGGCGAAGGGGTTCGAAGAAATTTCCAAATTTTTGCCCGTGTCTATATATAGCCCGACCCTATCGGTGTGACCGAGTGGAACAACTCGGTGGCACCGAGATGCAAAACTGTATACAGTTATTGCAACTCGGTGTGACCGAAAGGTTCAAATTGGTTGCACCGAGATCGAAAACATAGATCAACTTAATGATCTCGGTAAGACCGAAAGTGGAGTATCGGTCAGACCGAGAATCACAAAGAGGTTTTGGAAGTTTAAGTCTATGACGAATCGGGGACTCCGAGTGCTCCTCACACAGAGTGGTTCGAATCTGACTTGATCAATTTTGTGATGTAGCATGAATAGAGTTTGAGACGAGAAAAGCATAGATAGCTAGAGGAGGTTCTTAGGCATTCTTGTCCATCCACTTGGCAAAAGAAAAATAAAGCCAAACAATCAAAACAACAAGTGGATGTCCTCGAATGAGTAAAATATGCAACCAACATGCTCACACAATAAAATGGCAATTGAAATATGTGACAAAGCATGCACAACCAATTCTAGCATCTATCAAGCAATTGGCGATGACTAGGTCATCTATATATGAGTATATTGACTTAGGAGTCAAATGAGAACACTTGATCATAGGTCATACTCATCGTTTAAGCTCAAGTGGGGTTACCACTTTTACATAAAGCATTGTTGTGTTCACATCATTAGAGTTGCTTTAGCTCAAGTCTTAGAGTAAAGCTCCCCCTAGATGTGATATCCCCCCTAAGAGGGATGAACTAACCTTGGGTTTTGTAGATGTTGAAGATGTGGATTCTCAATGTTGATGTAGATCACTTGGAGCTATCCTTTTGAGTGAATTGCACTTTCAATACCTACATGGGTTAGTCCCACAAGGAACAAACAAGGATATCCATAGACATAGAGTGATGCACACACAAGATGATGTCCATGAAAACTTTTAGGTTACCTTGTCCCTTGACTTACCAACAAGAGGGTTTGTGACTCCTTGAACTAGTGCAAGATGTGGAAGTTGATTGCACTTGTTCTTGCCAAAATGATAAGGGTGAAGTATGTTGGCGGAGTCACCCTCAAGAACTCTCTAGTTCTTCTTCTTTTGGATCCACACCATCTTGATGGGAATCCTTGGAGTTGTAGTCGTACTTGATGAAGTGGAACTTGAAGTAGTCTTGGGAATCCACTTGACTAAGGTCTTAGGAGCTTCTTCAAATGTATCAATTTCCTCTTGAAGCTTGTCCTTGCTTTTTTGCTTGTAGTCTTGTGGTGGAAGATCATCGTGAGCTTGTGTCCCCTTGAAAGAAGTAGGATCATACTTCTCTTGTTGTGGAACAAACTTTGTCTTGGGGTATTGATCTTCTTCCCACTCAACTCCATTGGCATTGAACTTTCGTTCAAAACCAACACCTTGATTCTTCCAGTGCCTTCCTTGCTTGCGTACAATTTCCTCGAATTGCTTACTTCCGGCAAGGCTTTTGTACACTCCTTTCTCTATAATTCCCTTCAATAAGCTATTTTCTTGCTCAAGTGTAACTTGTCTAAGAGAATCATTAGTGGAATCAAGAGAACTACTAGAAGCAACAACATTGGATTTAACATGATCATTGTTACTACTAGAGAAAGAATCTTTCTTTTCTTGTTACTAGACTTGACTTGAGGCATGTAAGTGGATAAGAGTAAACGCTTGGCAATGTAAGAAGAACTTTTCTTGCGGAGGTCATCATTGATTGCCTTTAAAAACTCATGCTCTTGATCAAGATTGAGCTTTTCAAAGCGTAACTTCTCATGAGCTTTTAAAAGTTCTCGATGATCTTCGAAGATAGTTTCATGAGCTAACTTAAGAGTGTTTAGTTCTTTAGTTAGAGCCTCAATTTTCTCCTTATCATTGTCATTCGTTTTAGCATGATTTATTGACGTTTCATGATAGTATTCATCACTAGAGTTGTCAACAAGTAAATCATCATCACCTAACAAGTCATCTTCATCACTATTAAAATCAACATACTCAGGGTGTGTTACCTTAGGACCTTTGGCCATGAGGCATCTTCCAGTTCCTTCATTTGGTGAGTCAAATATGTCGTAGGAGTTGGTTGACACAAGTGCTAGACCAGCAACACCTTCATCTTGAGTATATTGGGAGTCGGAGTGATAACTTCTCTCAGAGTGGTTGTCGGAGTCGGAGCCGGATACCCATTCACCAACATGAGCTTGATGTCTTCGTTTTGTGTAGCTCCTTGATGATTTTTCCTTTCTTTCCGAATCCTTGCTTCTCCGTGAGTATCTTCGTTCATAACGATCATCTCTACTCCTTCTCTCTCTTGATGGTGATTCTTCTCTTTTGCTTCTTCTTTTTGGAGAATCTTCTCTTCTTTTGTAGGGAGCCGTACACTCATTGGTATAGTGTCCGGGTCTTCCGCAATTGTAGCAGTTTCGCTCTCGACTAGAAGATCTTTTGACATTGTAGGACATTGACTTGGAGCTTCTATCTTTGCTTCTACTCTTGTAGAACTTGTTGAAGTTCTTCCCCATTAAGCTCAATTCCTCGTTGAAGTTTTGTTTCTCACTTGATGATGTGGGAGCTTCACATGAGGCTTTGTAAGCACCACTTGATTTGTTGTGAAGTTCTTCTTTATCCTTGAGTGACATCTCATGAGCAACAATTCTTCCAATGACCTCCGTTGGCTTGAGATCTTTGTAATTGGGCATCATTTGGATCAATGTGCACACGGTATCATATTTTCCATCCAAGCCTCTTAGGATCTTCTTGATGATGAATCTATTGGTCATCTCTTCACTCCCTAAGCCGGCAATCTCATTTGTGATGAGAGCAAGCCTAGAGTACATTTCAGCGACACCTTCACCATCCTTCATTTTGAACTTGTCAAGTTGACTTTGAAGCACATCCAATTTTGATTCCTTGACGGAGTCGGTACCTTCGTGCATATCAATCAAAGTATCCCAAATTTCCTTTGCATTCTCAAGACGGCTGATTTTGTTGAATTCTTCGGGGCACAATCCGTTGAAGAGAATATCACAAGCTTGAGCATTGTATTGCAGCATCTTCAACTCATCCGCGGTAGCTTCATGGTTTGGTTCTTTACCATCGAAGAAGTCACCTTGCAAACCAACACACACAATAGCCCAAACGGCGGGGTTATGTCCGAGAATATGCATTTTCATTTTATGCTTCCAACTAGCAAAATTAGTACCATCAAAGTAAGGACCTCTACGGTGATAATTTCCCTCGCTAGACGCCATACTCTCCTAGGTTGTGAAACCAAGGCTATGACCACCAAAAGCTATGGAAATCAAAGCAAATGGAGACCAAAGCTCGAATACCATTTGTAGGATCGGAAGTATGTCTAGAGGGGGGGGGGGTGTGATTAGACTACTTGACCAAATAAAAACTTAACCTTTTCCCAATTTTAGTTCTTGGCAGATTTTAGCAACTTTAGGACAAGTCAAGCAATCATCATACAATTCAAGCAAGCATGCAAACAGTATATAGGCAGCGGAAAGTAAAGCATGCAACTTGCAAGAATGTAAAGGGAAGGGTTTGGAGAATTCAAAGGCAAGTGGAGACACGGATGTTTTTCCCGTGGTTCAGATAGGTGGTGCTATCCTACATCCACGTTGATGGAGACTTCAACCCACGAAGGGTAACGGTTGTGCGAGTCCACGGAGGGCTCCACCCACGAAGAGTCCACGAAGAAGCAACCTTGTCTATCCCACCATGGCCATCGCCCATGAAGGACTTGCCTCACTAGCGGTAGATCTTCACGAAGTAGGCGATCTCCTTGCCCTTACAAACTCCTTGGTTCAACTCCACAATCTTGTCGGAGGCTCCCAAGTGACACCTGGCCAATCTAGGAGACACCACTCTCCAAGAAGTAACAAATGGTGTGTTGATGATGAACTCCTTGCTCTTGTGCTTCAAATGATAGTCTCCCCAACACTCAACTCTCTCTCACAGGATTTGGATTTGGTAGAAAGAAGATTTGAGTGGAAAGCAACTTGGGGAAGGCTAGAGATCAAGATTCATATGGTAGGAATGGGATATCTTGGTCTCAACACATGAGTAGGTGGTTCTCTCTCAGAACATATGAGTTGGAAGTGTAGATGTGTTCTGATGGCTCTCTCTACGAGTGAACAGGAGGTGGAGGGGTATTTATAGCCTCCACACAAAATCCAACCGTTACACACAATTTACCAATCTCGGTGGGACCGAATCAACAAACTCGGTTGGACCGAAATAGTAAACCTAGTGACCGTTAGAGATTTTCGGTGGGACTGACATGCAACTCGGTAGGACCGATACGGTTAGGGTTAGGGCATAACGTAATCTTGGTGAGACCGATTACACAAACTCGGTGAGACCGATTTGGTAATTAGCTAACCAGAGAGTTGGTCAGGAAAACTCGGTGGGACCGATTTGCTCTTTCGGTGAGACCGAAATGTTACAAAAGGGAAACAGAGAGTTTACATTGCAATCTCGGTGGGACCGATCCGCTCTTTCGGTGAGACCGAAAAGTTACGAAAAGGAAACAGAGAAATTGCAATCCCTTCTCGGTGAGACCGAGATCCCTATCGGTACAACCGATTTGCTAGGGTTTGGCAGTGGCTTATGACATGTGAAACTCGGTGGCGCCGGATAGAAAGAATCGGTAGGACCGAGTTTGGCTTAGGGTTTAGGTCATATGTGGATATGGGAAAGTAGCTGAGGATTTTGGAGCATATCATTAAGCACATGAAGCAAAAGGCTCATTAAGCAACACCTCATCCCTCCTTGATAGTATTGGCTTTTCGTATGGACTCAATGTGATCTTGGATCACTAAAATGTATAATGAAGAGTCTGGAGCTTTTGAGCTTGAGCCAATCCTTTGTCCTTAGCAGTTTGAGGGTTCCACTTTCACCATCCATGCCATGCCAATCATTGAGCTTTCCTGAAATAATTGTCTTGGAATAGCATTAGCTCAATGAGCTATATGTTGTTATGAATTACCAAAACCACCTAGGGATAGTTGCACTTTCAGGAGGCCGGCCAGCCCTCATGGGGCGCGCCCCAAGTATGATTCCTACTAGGAATCATATTCCTAGTAGGTTTCCAACAAGGGAAGAGAGGGGGAAGGAAGGAGAGGGAGAGAGGGAAAGAGGGGGCGCCGCCCCCTCCTAGTAGAATTTGGACTCCTCAAGGGGGGGGGGGGGTGGCCTACGGGCCCCTCCTCTCTCTCTCACAAGGCCCATATTGGCCCATTAGTTCCCCCGGGGGTTCCGATAACCCCTCGGCACTCTGATATTTATCCGGTGACCCCCAGAACTCATCCGGTGTTCGAATAACATCGTCCAATATATCAATCTTTATGTCTTGACCATTTCGAGACTCCTCGTCATCTCCGTGGTCACATCTGGGACTCCGAACAACCTTCGGTACATCAAAACACATAAACTCATTATATCGATCGTCATCGAACGTTAAGCGTGCGGACCCTACGGGTTCGAGAACTATGTAGACACGACCGAGACTCATCTCCGGTCAATAACCAATAGCGGAACCTAGACGCTCATATTGGCTCCCACATATTCTACGAAGATCTTTATCGGTCAAACCTCATAACAACAGACATTGTTCCCTTTATCATCGATATGTTACTTGCCCGAGATTCGATCGTCGGTATCTCAATACCTAGTTCAATCTCGTTACCGGCAAGTCTCTTTACTTGTTCTGTAATGCATCATCCCGCAACTAACTCATTAGTTACATTGCTTGCAAGGCTTATAGTGATGTGCATTACCGAGAGGGCCCAGAGATACCTCTCCGATAATCGGAGTGACAAATCTTAATCTCGATCTATGCCAACTCAACAAACACCATCGGAGACACCTGCAGAGCATCTTTATAATCACCCAGTTACGTTGTGACGTTTGATAGCACACTAAGTGTTCCTCCGGTACTCGGGAGTTGCATAATCTCATAGTCATAGGAACATGTATAAGTCATGAAGAAAGCAATAGCAACAAATTAAACGATCATCGTGCTAAGCTAATGGATGGGTCATGTCAATCACATCATTCTCTAATGATGTGATCCCGTTAATCAAATGACAACTCATGTCTATGGCTAGGAAAGTTAACCATCTTTGATTAACAAGCTAGTCAAGTAGAGGCATACTAGTGACACTCTGTTTGTCTATATATTCACACATGTACTAAGTTTTCGGTTAATACAATTCTTGCATGAATAATAAACATTTATCATGATATAAGGAAATATAAATAACAACTTTATTATTGCCTCTAGGGCATATTTCCTTCAAGTATCATGATACTTATTTCCCATTTCTTGGGTTGGAAGATTTGTTGTGGTTCCGAAAACTAATCGGTCCCAATCCCTCTTCTGTCTCACGCAGTGTCGTACCTAGCGGGTGTGCCATGGCACATGCAGATATTTGGAAAATGGTTTTACCATGCAATAATTAGCTAATTCTCAAGGCACATCTGAGTCGTTTGAAATGGAACTCAATTCTTTTTACATGTACACACACTGTATCTTATTTCTGGGTCCGCCACTCTTAGGGGTTAGATCTATTTCCACGTCGGTGAGCTTAAGGCTAATTCTCGCCGCCGCACGTGGTTTCACCTACCCGGCGGGCATGGACACACACAAGATTGAGATTCTTCCAACGAACTCGCACGGCAGCGGGCACCTCTCCCTCTCCACGCGCACACCCACGCACACCGCACCGCTTCCCTGCACTTACCAACCTCCAAAGCGTCATGCGTCCCAGCTCCAGCTTCACATACGACGGGCAACCAGGCTAGTGTGTGCATCATACATGCCCATGAGGCCGTGGCTTCACCTTCACCTGCGGGTAGTCATTGCCTCCCGCGCGCAGACCTTCCAGGAAGCTTCCTACTAATTAAAATCGTGCCCATAGATAGTAGTACGAACGAACAAACAATCTGAAAAGGCACATACAGAATGGCGACGTTAGGGCATCTCCAACGCCAAGCCGCAAATACCTCCGATATATGTCTGTTTTTGTGTCCGGACGTGGCCCGTGGACAGGATGCCGGAGTGAGACATCCAATGCTAGTCACAAAGTATCTGGTTGGGAGGAGAAAATAGTAGGTGGGGACCATGCATGTGGTTGGCTATTTGTGTTGTGATGTCCGCTTGGGACGAGAGAGAGGAGAGGGGGACCACGCATGTGAAGAGAGAGAAAAGAAAGAAGGGCCATGTGAAGGCTTTTGGTTGGTCAAGTGGATGTCTGGACTCCGATATATCTCCCCTACTTTTGTCTCCACTTTGCCGGAAAACGGACATCCGGACTGCTTCGCAGACCTATACAGGTCCTCATCCATTGCAAAAGTGAACAAATATCTCCGCCAGGACATATACCGATGTTTTGTGGGCCTCCCTTGGAGATGCCCTTGTTGTGTTGGCCGAATTGCTTGCTAATTACCCTCTAGACTGCTAAAATGTCTTACATTTAGAAAGAGAGATAATACTTTCGTGGCAGATACGTGCCACGTGTATCTGGTGGCACCATAAGTGCATACATACTATGGTATGTAGGTAATTACGTGCACTGGCGGAGCTGTGTTGAGGCAAGGGGGGCAATTGCCTCTCAGCCTTGGGATTTTTTCTGAAGAAATTATTTCTGTAATTGCGTAGACTGAAGAAAATATAGACTTTTACCCCTCCAAGAGTGAGGTGACGAGTAGTGCAAATGTGTTGGGGAACGTAGTAATTTCAAAATTTTCCTACGCACACGCAAGATCATGGTGATGCATAGCAACGAGAAGAGAGTATGATCTACGTACCCTTGTAGATCGCAACGGAAGCGTTTGACACAACGTAGAGGAAGTAGTCGTACGTCTTCTTCCCGGTCCGACCGATCCAAGCACCGTTACTCTGGCACCTCCGAGTTCTTAGCACACGTTCAGCTCGATGACGATCCCCGGGCTCCGATCCAGCAAAGCGTCGGGGAAGAGTTCCATCAGCACGACGGCGTGATGACGATCTTGATGTACTACTGACGCAGGGCTTCGCCTAAGCACTGCAACAATATGACCGAGGTGGAATTTGGTGGAAGGGGGCACCGCACACGGCTAAGGAACGATCTCAAGTATCAACTTGTGTGTCTATGGGGTGCCCCCTGCCTCCGTATATAAAGGATCCAGGGGGAGGGGCTGGCCGGCCAAGCCCTTGGCGCGCCAGGAGAGTCCTACTCCCTCCGGGAGTAGGATTCCCCCCCTAATCCTAGTTGGACTAGGACTCCTCAAGGGGGAGAGGGAGAGAGGGGGCCGGCCACCTCTCCTAGTCCTAATAGGACTAGGGGAAGGGGGAGCCGCGCGACCACCTAGGGCAGCCCCTTTCTCCTTTTCCACTAAGGCCCACTATGGCCCATTTGGCTCCCGGGGGGTTCCGGTAACCCTCCCGGTATTCCGGTAAAATCCTGATTTCACCTGGAACACTTCCGATGTCCAAACATAGGCTTCCAATATATCAATCTTTACGTCTCGACCATTTCGAGACTCCTCGTCATGTCCGTGATCACATCCGGGACTCCGAACAACCTTCGGTACAATGCATAAACTCATAATAACTGTCATCGTAACGTTAAGCGTGCGGACCCTACGGTTCGAGAACAATGTAGACATGACCGAGACACGTTTCCGGTCAATAACCAATAGCGGGACCTGGATGCCCATATTGGGTCCTACATATTCTATGAAAATCTTTATCGGTCAGACCGCATAACAACATACGTTGTTCCCTTTGTCATCGGTATGTTACTTGTCCGAGATTCGATCGTCAGTATCCAATACTTAGTTCAATCTCGTTACCGGCAAGTCTCTTTAGTCGTTCTGTAATACATCATCCCGCAACTAACTCATTAGTTGCAATGCTTGCAAGGCTTAAGTGATGTGCATTACCGAGAGGGCCCAGAGATACCTCTCCGACGATCGGAGTGACAAATCCTAATCTTGAAATACGCCAACCCAACATCTACCATTGGAGACACCTGTAGTACTCCTTTATAATCACCCAGTTACGTTGTGACGTTTGGTAGTACCCAAAGTGTTCCTCTAGCAAATGGGAGTTGCATAATCTCATAGTCATAGGAACATGTATAAGTCATGGATAAAGCAATAGCAACATACTAAACGATCGGGTGCTAAGCTAATATAATGGGTCATGTCAATCAGATCATTCAACTAATGATGTGACCTCGCTAATCAAATAACAACTCTTTGTTCATGGTTAGGAAACATAACCATCTTTGATTAACGAGCTAGTCTAGTAGAGGCATACTAGTGACACTCTGTTTGTCTATGTATTCACACATGTATTATGTTTCCGGTTAATACAATTCTAGCATGAATAATAAACTTTTATCATGATATAAGGAAATAAATAAAAACTTTATTATTGCCTCTAGGGCATATTTCCTTCAGTCTCCCACTTGCACTAGAGTCAATAATCTAGATTACACTGTAATGATCCTAACACCCATGGAGTCTTGGTGCTGATCATGTTTTGCTCGTGGAAGAGGCTTAGTCAACGGGTCTGCAACATTCAGATCCGTATGTATCTTGCAAATCTCTATGTCTCCCACCTAGACTAGATCCCGGATGGAGTTGAAGCGTCTCTTGATGTGTTTGGTCCTTTTGTGAAATCTGGATTCCTTTGCCAAGGCAATTGCACCAGTATTGTCACAAAAGATTTTCATTGGACCCGTTGCACTAGGTATGACACCTAGATCGGATATGAACTCCTTCATCCAGACTCCTTTGTTTGCTGCTTCCGAAGCAGCTATGTATTCCGCTTCACATGTAGATCCCGCTACAACGCTTTGTTTAGAACTGCACCAACTGACAGCTCCACCGTTTAATGTAAACACGTATCCGGTTTGCGATTTAGAATCGTCTGGATTAGTGTCAAAGCTTGCATCAACGTAACCTCTTACGGTGAGCTCTTTGTCACCTCCATATATGAGAAACATATCCTTAGTCCTTTTCAGGTATTTTAGGATGTTCTTGACCGCTGTCCAGTGATCCACTCCTGGATTACTTTGGTACCTCCCTGCTAAACTTATAGCAAGGCACACATCAGGTCTGGTACACAGCATTGCATACATGATAGAGCCTATGGCTGAAGCATAGGGAACATCTTTCATTTTCTCTCTATCTTCTGCAGTGGTCGGGCTTTGAGTCTTACTCAATCTTACACCTTGTAACACAGGCAAGAACCCTTTCTTTGCTTGATCCATTTTGAACTTCTTCAAAATCTTGTCAAGGTATGTGCTTTGGGAAAGTCCAATTAAGCGTCTTGATCTATCTCTATAGATCTTTATGCCTAATATGTAAGCAGCTTCTCCGAGGTCTTTCATTGAAAAACTTTTATTCAAGTATCCCTTTATGCTATCCAGAAATTCTATATCATTTCCAATCAGTAATATGTCATCCACATATAATATTAGAAATGCTACAGAGCTCCCACTCACTTTCTTGTAAATACAGGCTTCTCCAAAAGTCTGTATAAAACCAAATGCTTTGATCACACTATCAAAGCGTTTATTCCAACTCCGAGAGGCTTGCACCAGTCCATAAATGGATCGCTGGAGCTTGCACACTTTGTTAGCTCCCTTTGGATCGACAAAACCTTCTGGTTGCATCATATACAACTCTTCTTCCAGAAATCCATTCAGGAATGCAGTTTTGACATCCATCTGCCAAATTTCATAATCATAAAATGCGGCAATTGCTAACATGATTCGGACAGACTTAAGCATCGCTACGGGTGAGAAAGTCTCATCGTAGTCAATCCCTTGAACTTGTCGAAAACCTTTCACGACAAGTTGAGCTTTGTAGACAGTAACATTACCATCAGCGTCAGTCTTCTTCTTAAAGATCCATTTGTTCTCAATTGCTTGCCGCTCATCAGGCAAGTCAACCAAAGTCCATACTTTGTTCTCATACATGGATCCCATCTCAGATTTCATGGCTTCAAGCCACTTTGCGGAATCTGGGCTCACCATCGCTTCTTCATAGTTCGTAGGTTCATCATGATCTAATATCATGACCTCCAGAACAGGATTACCGTACCACTCTGGTGCGGATCTCACTCTGGTTGATCTACGAGGTTCAGTAGTATCTTGATCTAAAGTTTCATGATCATCATCATTAGCTTCCTCAATTATTGGTGTAGGTGTCGCAGAAACAGTTTTCTGTGATGTACTACTTCTCAATAAAGGAGTAGGTACAGTTACCTCATCAAGTTCTACTTTCCTCCCACTCACTTCTTTCGAAAGAAACTCCTTCTCTAGAAAGTTTCCGAACTTAGCAACAAAAAGTCTTGCCTTCGGATCTGTGATAGAAGGTGTATCCAACAGTTTCCTTTGGATATCCTATGAAGACACATTTCTCCGATTTGGGTTCGAGCTTATCAGGTTGAAGCTTTTTCACATAAGCATCGCAGCCCCAAACTTTAAGAAACGACAACTTTGGTTTCTTGCCAAACCATAGTTCATAAGGCGTCGTCTCAACGGATTTAGATGGTGCCCTATTTAACGTGAATGCGGCCGTCTCTAGAGCGTATCCCCAAAACGATAGCGGTAAATCAGTAAGAGACATCATAGATCGCACCATATCTAGTAAAGTATGATTACGACGTTCGGACACACCATTACGCTGTGGTGTTCCAGGTGGCGTGAGTTGCGAAACTATTCCATAATTTTTCAAATGTACACCAAACTCGTAACTCAAATATTCTCCTCCATGATCAGATCGTAGAAACTTTATTTTCTTGTTACGATGATTTTCAACTTCACTCTGAAATTCTTTGAACTTTTCAAATGTTTCAGACTTGTGTTTCATTAATTAGATATACCCATATCTGCTTAAGTCATCTGTGAAGGTGAGAAAATAACGATATCCGCCACGAGCCTCAATATTCATCGGTCCACATACATTGGTATGTATGATTTCCAACAAATCTGTTGCTCTCTCCATCGTACCGGAGAACGGTGTTTTAGTCATCTTGCCCATGAGGCACGGTTCGCAAGTACCAAGTGATTCATAATCAAGTGGTTCCAAAAGTCCATCAGTATGGAGTTTCTTCATGTGCTTTACACCGATATGACCTAAACGACAGTGCCACAAATAAGTTGCACTTTCATTATCAACTCTGCATCTTTTGGTTTCAACATTAAGAATATGTGTATCACTACTATCGAGATTCATCAAGAAAAGACCACTCTTCAAAGGTGCATGACCATAAAAGATATTACTCATATAAATAGAACAACCATTATTCTCTGATTTAAATGAATAACCATCTCGCATTAAACAAGATCCAGATATAATGTTCATGCTCAACGCTGGCACCAAATAACAATTATTTAGGTCTAATATTAATTCCGAAGGTAGATGTAGAGGTAGCATGCCGACCGCGATCACATCGACTTTGGAACCGTTTCCCACGCGCATCGTCACCTCGTCCTTTGCTAGTGTCCGCTTATTCTGTAGTCCCTGTTTTGAGTTGCAAATATTAGCAACAGAACCAGTATCAAATACCCAGGTGCTACTGCGAACATTAGTAAGGTACACATCAATAACATGTATATCACATATACCTTTGTTCACCTTGCCTTCCTTCTTATCCGCCAAATACTTGGGGCAGTTCCGCTTCCAGTGACCAGTCTGCTTGCAGTAGAAGCACTCAGTTTCAGGCTTAGGTCCAGACTTGGGTTTCTTCTCTTGAGCAGCAACTCGCTTGCCATTCTTCTTGAAGTTCCCCTTTTTCTTCCCTTTGCCCTTTTTCTTGAAACTAGTGGTTTTGTTAACCATCAACACTTGATGCTCCTTCTTGATTTCTACCTCCGCAGCTTTTAGCATTGCGAAGAGCTCGGGAATAGTCTTGGTCATCCCTTGCATATTATAGTTCATCACGAAGCTCTTGTAGCTTGGTGGCAGTGATTGGAGAATTCTGTCAATGACGCAATCATCTGGAAGAGTAACTCCCAATTGAATCAAGTGATTATTATACCCAGACATTTTGAGTATATGCTCACTGACAGAACTGTTCTCCTCCATTTTGCAGCTATAGAACTTATTGGAGACTTCATATCTCTCAATCCTGGCATTTTCTTGAAATATTAACTTCAACTCCTGGAACATCTCATATGCTCCATGACGTTCAAAACGTCGTTGAAGTCCCGGTTCTAAGCCGTAAAGCATGGCACACTGAACTATTGAGTAGTCATCAGCTTTGCTCTGCCAGACGTTCATAACTTCTGGTGTTGCTCTAGCAGCAGGCCTGGCACCTAGCGGTGCTTCCAGGACGTAATTCTTCTGTGCAGCAATGAGGATAATCCTCAAGTTACGGACCCAGTCCGTGTAATTGCTACCATCATCTTTCAACTTTGCTTTCTCAAGGAACGCATTAAAATTTAACGGAACAACAGCACGAGCCATCTATCTACAATCAACATAAACAAGCAAGATACTATCAGATACTAAGTTCATGATAAGTTTAAGTTCAGTTAATCAAATTAATTAAGAACTCCCACTTAGATAGACATCCCTCTAATCCTCTAAGTGATCACGTGATCAAAATCAACTAAACTATAACCGATCATCACGTGATATGGAGTAGTTTTCAATGGTGAACATCGTTATGTTGATCATATCTACTATATGATTCACGCTCGACCTTTCGGTCTCTGTGTTCCGAGGTCATATCTTATATGCATAGCTCGTCAAGTATAACCTGAGTATTCCGCGTGTGCAACTGTTTTGCACCCGTTGTATTTGAACGTAGAGCCTATCACACCCGATCATCACGTGGTGTCTCAGCACGAAGAACTTTTGCAACGGTGCATACTCAGGGAGAACACTTCTTGATAATTTAGTGAGAGATCATCTTATAGTGCTACCGTCAATTAAAGCAAGATAAGATGCATAAAAAGATAAACATCACATGCAATCAATATAAGTGATATGAAATGGTCATCATCATCTTGTGCTTGTGATCTCCATCTCTAAAGCACCGTCATGATCACCAACATCACCGGCGTGACACCTTGATCTCCATCGTAGCATCGTTGTCGTCTCGCCAATCTTATGCTTCCACGACTATCACTACCGCTTAGTAATAAAGTAAAGCATTACATCGCGATTGCATTGCATACAATAAAGCGACAACCATATGGCTCCTGCCAGTTGCCGATAACTTGGTTACAAAACATGATCATCTCATACAATAAAATTTTAGCATCATGTCTTGACCATATCACATCACAACATGCCCTGCAAAAACAAGTTAGACGTCCTCTACTTTGTTGTTGCAAGTTTTACATGGCTGCTACGGGCTTAAGCAAGAACTCATCTTACCTACGCATCAAAACCACAACGATAGTTTGTCAAATAGACTCCGTTTTAACCTTCTCAAGGACCGGGCGTAGCCACACTCGGTTCAACTAAAGTTGGAGAGACAGTCTTCCGCAAGCCATCTATGTGCAAAGCACGTCGAGGGAACCGGTCTCGCGTAAGAGTACGCGTAAGGTTGGTCCGGATCGTCTCGTCCAACAATACCGCTGAACCAAAGTATGACATGCTGGTAGGCAGTATGACTTGTATCGTCCACAACTCACTTGTGTTCTACTCGTGCAAATAACATCAAACAATAAAAAAAACCTGGCTCTGATACCACTGTTGGGGAACGTAGTAATTTCAAAATTTTCCTACGCACACGCAAGATCATGGTGATGCATAGCAACGAGAAGAGAGTATGATCTACGTACCCTTGTAGATCGCAACGGAAGCGTTTGACACAACGTATAGGAAGTAGTCGTACGTCTTCTTCCCGGTCCGACCGATCCAAGCACCGTTACTCCGGCACCTCCGAGTTCTTAGCACACGTTCAGCTCGATGACGATCCCCGGGCTCCGATCCAGCAAAGCGTCGGGGAAGAGTTCCGTCAGCACGACGGCGTGGTGATGATCTTGATGTACTACTGACGCAGGGCTTCGCCTAAGCACTGCGACAATATGACCGAGGTGGAATTTGGTGGAAGGGGGCACCGCACACGGCTAAGGAACGATCTCAAGTATCAACTTGTGTGTCTATGGGGTGCCCCCTGCCTCCGTATATAAAGGATCCAGGGGGAGGGGCTGGCCGGCCAAGCCCTTGGCGCGCCAGGAGAGTCCTACTCCCTCCGGGAGTAGGATTCCCCCTAATCCTAGTTGGACTAGGACTCCTCAAGGGGGAGAGGGAGAGAGGGGGCCGACCACCTCTCCTAGTCCTAATAGGACTAGGGGAAGGGGGGGAGGCGCGCGGCCACCTAGGGCAGCCCCTTTCTCCTTTTCTACTAAGGCCCACTATGGCCCATTTGGCTCCCGGGGGGTTCCGGTAACCCTCCCGGTATTCCGGTAAAATCCTGATTTCACCTGGAACACTTCCGATGTCCAAACATAGGCTTCCAATATATCAATCTTTACGTCTCGACCATTTCGAGACTCCTCGTCATGTCCGTGATCACATCCGGGACTCCGAACAACCTTCAGTACATCAAAATGCATCGTAACGTTAAGCGTGCGGACCCTACGGTTCGAGAACAATGTAGACATGACCGAGACACGTTTCCGGTCAATAACCAATAGCGGAACCTAGATGCCCATATTGGCTCCTACATATTCTACGAAGATCTTTATCGGTCAGACCGCATAACAACATACGTTGTTCCCTTTGTCATCGGTATGTTACTTGTCCGAGATTCGATCATCAGTATCCAATACTTAGTTCAATCTCGTTACCGGCAAGTCTCTTTACTCGTTGTGTAATACATCATCCCGCAACTAACTCATTAGTTGCAATGCTTGCAAGGCTTAAGTGATGTGCATTACCGAGAGGGCCCAGAGATACCTCTCCGACGATCGGAGTGACAAATCCTAATCTCAAAATACGCCAACCCAACATCTACCATTGGAGAAACCTGTAGTACTCCTTTATAATCACCCAATTACGTTGTGACGTTTGGTAGTACCCAAAGTGTTCCTCTGGCAAACGGGAGTTGCATAATCTCATAGTCATAGGAACATGTATAAGTCATGGATAAAGCAATAGCAACATACTAAACGATCGGGTGCTAAGCTAATATAATGGGTCATGTCAATCAGATCATTCAACTAATGATGTGACCTCGTTAATCAAATAACAACTCTTTGTTCATGGTTAGGAAACATAACCATCTTTGATTAACGAGCTAGTCTAGTAGAGGCATACTAGTGACACTCTGTTTGTCTATGTATTCACACATGTATTATGTTTCCGGTTAATACAATTCTAGCATGAATAATAAACTTTTATCATGGTATAAGGAAAATAATAATAACTTTATTATTGCCTCTAGGGCATATTTCCTTCAAAATGTGTGCTCTGCTACATTGCGCGGCCTTGCCCCACCTCCTTTTTTCCAAAAATCATCAAAATGTAAAATGGATCTCATATGCAGATAGCAAAATGTGATACTGACAGTTGTTAATCTCTTCCTCCGACCTGTGAAGAGAAGGATGTGACTGCGGCATTTACGATTGCATATTGTCGTCTACCTCCTCCGTTTCTAAATATAAGTCACTCTTCGAGCATAGTGTTTCATCATGATCAATGTTTCATTTTTCCTCTCCATAACTCCATTTTGTGGAGTGGTATGGATGGTGGAAAGCCTATGGTTGATCCCTTTTTCGTAGAGGAAGACATCAATACCGATGATCATGAACTTCGTCCCATTATCACTTCGCACTTTCTAGATCTTGATCTAAATATGGCGTTGACCTTTTCTTACAAAAGTCTTGAATGTGCCTTGGGTGTACCTTTATCATCCCAAAACTACCCAAATGAATCTATAATAGTGATCAATTAGTACTAGACGAAACTTTCAGACATATTTGTAGGTATACACAATGAACTCGGATGATGAGTTCATTTAGAATTGAGTTATTCGAGTCGTTGTCATCGGACGATGGCGATGGCGGCTACGAGTTGATGACGAGGACAATCCTTGAAGAAATGGGGAAGAGGAGCATGGTGTCAACTTTAGGGGTTTTGACACCGGGTAGGACAAGATTGGTGTGATCAAGCATCGCACGCTCCCTCTACCATCGAGATTGGTGTTAAACCTAAATAATTGTTATTTGGTGTTTCCGTTGAGCATAGACATGATTGGATTATGTCTATCACAATACGATTATTCATTTAAGGAGAATAATGGTTATTATGTTTATTTGAATAATACCTTCAATGGTCTTGCACCTAAAATGAATGGTTTATTGAATCTCGATCATAGTGATACACATGTTCATGCCAAAAGATATAAGATAGTAATGATAGTAACACCTACTTGTGGCACTGCCATGTAAGTCATATTGGTATAAAACGCATGAAGAAGCTCCATGTTGATGGATCTTTGGACTCACTCATTTTTGAAAAGATTGAGACATGTGAACCATGTCTATTGGTATATACGCATGAAGAAACTCCATGCAGATGGACCGTTTGGACTCACTTGATTTTGAATCGCTTGAGACATGCAAATCATACCACATGGGCAAGATGACTGAAAGCTTCGGTTTCAGTAAAATGGAACAAGAAAGCAACTTGTTGGAAGTAACACATTTTGATGTGTGCAGTCCAATAAGTGCTGAGGCACGCAGTGGATATCGTTATGCTCTTACTTCACAGATGATTTGAGTAGATACTGAGTATATTTACTTGATGAAACACAAGTCTGAATTATTGAATGGTTCAAGTAATTTCAGAATGAAGTTGAAGATCGTCGTGACAAAAGGATAAAATATCTATGATATGATCATAGAGATGAATATCTGAGTTGCGAGTTTGGTACACAATTGAGACATTGTGGAAATTGTTTCACGACTAGTACCGCCTGGAACACCATAGTGTGATGGTGTGTCCGAACATCATAACTGCACCCTATTGGATATGATGCATACCATGATGTCTCTTATCGAATTACCATGATAGTTTATGGGTTAGGCATTAGAGACAACCACATTCACCTTAAATAGGACACCACGTAATTCCGATGAGATGACACCGTATGAACTATGGTTTAGAGAAACCTAAGCTGTCGTTTCTTAAAAGTTTGGGGCTGCGATGCTTATGTGAAAAGTTTCAGGCTGATAAGCTCGAACCCAAAGCGGATGAATGCATATTCATAGAATACCTAAAACAGTTGGGTATACCTCCTGTCTCAGATCCGAAAGCAATAGGGATTGTTTCTAGAATCGGGTCCTTTCTCGAGAAAAAGTTTCTCTCGAAAGAATTGAGTGGGAGGATGGTGGAGACTTGATGAGGTTATTGAACCGTCACTTCAACTAGTGTATAGTAGGGCACAAAGAGTTGTTCCTGTGGCACCTACACCAATTGAAGTGGAAGCTTATGATATTGATCATGAGACTTCGGATCAAGTCACTCCCAAACCTCGTAGGATGACAAGGATGCGTACTACTTCAGAGTGGTACGTAATCCTGTCTTGGAAGTCATGTTGCTAGACAACAATGAACCTACGAGCTATGGAGAAGCGATGGTGGGCTCGGATTCCGATGAATGGCTCGAGGCCATAAAATCCGAGAGCGGATCCATATATGAAAACAAAGTGTAGACTTTGGCAGAATGGCTCGATGGTCGTGAGGCTGTTGAGTACAGATGGATTTTAAAAGGAAGACAGATAATGATGGTAAATGTCACCATTAAGAAAGCTCGACTTGTCGTTAAGATGTTTCCCGACAAGTTCAAGGAGTTGACTACGGTGAGACTTTCTCACTCGTAGCGATGCTAAGATCTGTTGGAATTATATTAGCAGTCACTGCATTATTTGTGAAATCTTGCAGATAGGATGTCAAAACATTGTTTCCTCATGATGTTCTTGAGGAAAGATTGTATGTGATACAACCAGAAGGTTTTGTCAATCCTGAAAGATGCTAACAAGCATGCGAAGCTCTAGAAATCCTTCTAAGGACTGGAGTAAGCATCTCGGAGTTGGAATATACGCTTTGATGATGATCAAAGATTTTGGGTTTATACAAAGTTTATGAGAAACTTGTATTTCCAAAGAAGTGAGTGGGAGCACTATAGAATTTCTGATGAGTATATGTTGTTGACATATTGTTGATCGGAAATGATGTAGAATTTCTGGAAAGCATGCAGAGTTATTTGAAAAGTGTTTTTCAATGGAAAACCTGGATTAGGCTACTTGAGTATTGAGCATTAAGATCTATAAGGATAGATCAAAACGCTTAATAGTACTTTCAAATGAATACATACCGTGACAAGATTTTGAAGGAGTTCAAAATGGATCGACAAAGAAAGAGTTCTTGGCTGTGTTATAAGGTGTGAACATTGAGTAAGACTCGAAACCTGACCGCGGCAGAATAGAGAGAAAGGACGAAGGTCGTCCCCTATGCTTTAGACGTAGGCTCTACAGTATGCTATGCTGTGTACCGTACCTGAAGTGTGCCTTGCCATGAGTCAGTCAAGGGGTACAAGAGTGATCCAAGAATGGATCACAGCACAGCGGTCAAAGTTATCCTTAGTAACTAGTGGACTAAGGAATTTTCTCGATTATGGAGGTGGTAAAAGAGTTCGTCGTAAAGGGTTACGCCGATGCAAACTTTGACACTAATCCAGATTATTCTGAGTAGTAAACTGGATTCGTATAGTAGAACAGTTATTTGGAATAGCGCCAAATAGAGCGAGGTAGCTGCATCTAGGAGATGACATAGAGATTTGTAAAGCACACACGGATCTGAAAGGTTCAGACCCGTTCACTATAACATCTCTCACAAGCATAACATGATCAAACCCAGAACTCATTGAGTGTTAATCACATGGTAATGTGAACTAGATTATTGACTCTAGTAAACTCTTTGGGTGTTAGTCACATGGGGATGTGACCTTGAGTGTTAATCACACAACGATGTGAACTGGATTATTGACTCTAGTGCAAGTGGGAGACTGTTGGAAATATGCCCTAGAGGCAATAATAAATTAGTTATTATTATATTTCCTTGTTCATGATAATCGTTTATTATCCATGCTAGAATTGTATTGATAGGAAACTCAGATACATGTGTGGATACATAGACAACACCATGTCCCTAGTAAGCCTCTAGTTGACTAGCTCGTTGATCAATAGATGGTTACGGTTTCCTGACCATGGACATTGGATGTCGTTGATAACGGGATCACATCATTAGGAGAATGATGTGATGGACAAGACCCAATCCTAAGCCTAGCACAAGATCGTGTAGTTCGTATGCTAAAGCTTTTCTAATGTCAAGTATCATTTCCTTAGACCATGAGATTGTGCAACTCCCGGATACCGTAGGAATGCTTTGGGTGTACCAAACGTCACAACGTAACTGGGTGGCTATAAAGGTATACTACAGGTATCTCCGAAAGTGTCTGTTGGGTTGGCACGAATCGAGACTGGGATTTGTCACTCCGTGTGACGGAGAGGTATCTCTGGGCCCACTCGGTAGGACATCATCATAATGTGCACAATGTGACCAAGGAGTTGATCACGGGATGATGTGTTGCGGAACGAGTAAAGAGACTTGCCGGTAACGAGATTGAACAAGGTATCGAGATACCGACGATCGAATCTCGGGCAAGTACTATACCGGTAGAGAAAGGGAATTAAATACGGGATTGATTGAATCCTTGACATCGTGGTTCATCCGATGAGATCATCGTGGAGCATGTGGGAGCCAACATGGGTATCCAGATCCCGCTGTTGGTTATTGACCGGAGAATTGTCTCGGCCATGTCTGCATGACTCCCGAACCCGTAGGGTCTACACACTTAAGGTTCGATGACGCTAGGGTTATAGGGAATAGATGTACGTGGTTACCGAATGTTGTTCGGAGTCCCGGATGAGATCCTGGACGTCACGAGGAGTTCCGGAATGGTCCGGAGATAAATATTTATATATAGGAAGTATGATTTTGGCCACCGAAAGTGTTCTGGGCATCACCGGTAGTGTACCGGGACCACCGGAGGTGTCCGGGGGTCCACCAGGTGGGGCCACCAGCCCCAGAAGGTTGCGTGGGCCAAGTGTGGGAGGGGACCAGCCCCAGGTGGGCTGGTGCGCCCCCCCACCAAGGCCCAAGGCGCAGGGAGAGTGGGAGGGGGCAAACCCTAGGTCCAGATGGGCCTTAAGGCCCACCTAGTGGTGCGCCCCCCTCTCTCCCCCCTTGGCCGCCTCCTAGATGGGATCTAGGGCTGGTCGCCACCCCTAGGGGTGGAAACCTAGGTGGGGGCGCATCCCCTCCCTTTCCCCTATATATAGTGGGGGTTTTGGGCTGCCATACAGACGAGAACATCTCCTTCTTGGCGCAGCCCTACCCCTCTCCCTCCTAGTCTCTTGCGGTGCTTGGCGAAGCCCTGCTGGAGTACCACGCTCCTCCACCACCACCACGCCGTCGTGCTGCTGCTGGACGGAGTCTTCCCCAACCTCTCCCTCTCTCCTTGCTGGATCAAGGCATGGGAGACGTCACCGGGCTGCATGTGTGTTGAACGCGGAGGTGCCGTCCGTTCGGCACTAGGATCATCGGTGATTTGGATCACGGCGAGTACGAATCCATCAACCCCGTTCACTTGAACGCTTCCGCTTAGCGATCTACAAGGGTATGTAGATGCACTCTCCTTCCCCTCGTTGCTGGTTTCTCCATAGATAGATCTTGGTGACACGTAGGAAAATTTTGAATTTTTGCTACGTTCCCCAACAAAAAAGTCGCATGAGAATTGTTAGCTTACGGCCAAGATTTCCTACAATGCACTTTAGTGCATTCAGGATTTCTAATAGCGAGGAATGCTTAATAGTGAAAGACTGGCGCAAAATTGTGAACGATCGCAGAGAAGTACTAGGGGGCAGCAATCAGAAGCGCAGCCCACGATTAGGAGACATGTTCATCTGCATGCTCCAACTTGATGAAGCAGGAGTGCTACACATGTTTTATGTTATTTTATCTGAGAGAGAGAGCAGCAGGAGTGATTAGCTAGCTAGAAATGAGTTATGATAATTAAATAGTTAGTGTTGGTGGTAATGAGTATGATGATTATTATTAGCTAGTGTTGGTGGTGATTAGATAGCTACCGCAGCTAGTGTTGGTGGTGATTAGCTAGCTAGAATGATTTTGAAGATGATGATGTGTGCTACACTATGACTATGATGATTAAATAGCTACTGTTGGTGGTAATGACTATGGTGATGATTAAATAGCTTGTGTTGGTGGATTAGATTCAAGTGGAGGCAACATGTGGTGCACATCGAAAGTACTACTAGTCCAAACTAGATCAAGTTTAGATTAGTAGTATACTTTTGACATGCACCACATGTTGCCTCCACTTGAACCTAATCCACCTTCATTTGACACGCTGTTATGGACATATTGATATAACAACCTTATAATTGGTATTGTACCAAAATTTGTATAACAACGTATAAATAAACTAAAAATTAAAAGAACGAGAAAAAGAATACTAGTAGCGATGGAGAGTAAACACACTACTACTAGCTATATGAGCAGTAGCGCGCGAGTGAACAAACGCTGCGACTATATGTCTTAGCAGTAGCGCGTGTCACATGCACTACTGCTAAGGAATAGCTGTAGCGCCTTACTAGTAGCGCGGTGTCCTGCGTTACTAGTGAGCATTAAACCCGCGCTACTACTAAGGTTTTCCTTAGTAGTGCCTTCTTATCTCGTCTCGTTGGTTGGGGTGATAATCTGCCCTTCGCTTCCTTCTAGCTGGATCCCGAGGGAGCTTATTCAAATCAACTAGTTCAGGCATAGCAGAATTATGTTTTGCTGCAGGTCTTGATGCATTACTACTGCCACTTGAATTGTTGCTGGTGATAGCCCCCGGGGCTGGGTGGTGGTGTTGGCATTTGCTGATTTCTTTATCAAATACTTCTCCATTATCTTCCTTCTTCTTCCCTATCAAATAATGAAAGCACAAATTGTAAAAGTCCAGATACAAAACATTCTAGTGGAGCAGACTAGCAGGCCAGCAAAATTACTAGTAGTAGAATGGCATGCCAGATTGAATTCCATAGAAATTTTCCAAGTACAAGTAGTGTGTCACACTAATCCTATAATATTTTGGTAGAACCAACAGTACATGGCTACATGTCTGATAGAGTAGTACTATTGTACTAGTACGAACTTCAAATTTTCATTTGATTTGATAAGAGATAAGCCAAGGAATCAACTGAAGAATAAGGACCAGAGTGTAGTCAGGCAACAACAAGCAAATTAAAGAACTAAGAGCATCTCCAGCCGTTGGCCCCCCAGGAGGCATTTTTTCACCTCTTGGGGGGCTGCCGGTGAGAATTTTACTTTGGGGCTGAAATTTCTTCCAGTCGTTCGCCCCCCCAGGCAGCACACGAGGCGACGAGGCGTGCTGGCCCCGCTGCTGCTCTTCCTTGCCGCCGCGCTCTCCTTCCCCTCCGCGCTCCGCCTCCTACCCTTCGCTTCCCGCCTCGCCATCAACGGGATTGGACGACCCTTCTTCAACCTCGGGCGCCTCTGCAAGTCCCGTCGATCTGCTCGCCCCCGACCCTCCTCGGCTGCCTCGACCCCTGCAGCGCTTCGGACGTCATGGCCGGAGCTCGCTCCCACACGGTCGTGCGCCCCTGGCCATGCCCCCGCAAGCCAACTGCTGCTGCCTGGTGCGCGCGCGCCCGTGTCCCTGCTTCTGCTGCTATGTGAGATGCTGCTGCTTGGCTGCTTGGCTGCTTTGCTACTCCGCGGTCAGGCGAGCCCGACGAGCTCGCCGCGGCCAGGCGGGATATGCACGAGCCCAGCAGCCTAGGACGGCGTCTTCGGCAGCGTGCAGGGAGTGCGAGTGAGATGGCGGACACGGCCGCGGAAAGGACCAATGAGACCAAGGACGCGGCGGCAGAGAAGACGAGGGAGACGGCGGAGACGAGGGAGACAAGTGAGACGAGGGAGACGGCCGTGGTCGGCACGCTCGGTGCCGGTGCGCCCGATGCCGGGGCCGCCCGTGGCCTCCGCGCTCGGGGCCGCCCGTGGCCGGCGCGCCTGGTGCCGGGGACGCTCGGGGCCGCCTATGACCAGCGCGCCCGGTGCCGGGGACACTCGGGGCCGGTGCGCCCGGTGCCGGGGCCGCCTGTGGCTGGCGCGCCCGGTGCCGGGGACGCTCGGGGCGGTGCGCCCGGTGCCGGGGCTGCCCGTGGCCGGCACCACTGGCTCAGCTCCGCCAGCAAGGCGGTGGCGCAGACGGGCCGCGCGGACTCCGGCGCCGTTCGCGAGGAAAAGATGAGAGAGAGGAGAGAGGCTGAGAGGAAAAGAGGAGAGAGAGTGAGGAGAGAGGCCGACATGTGGGGGCTTTGCATGCAAAAAAGAGCACCGGCACCCCCAGCCGCGCCTCGCCTTTTTGGGTTTGGGTTCGTACCGCCGGGTGTAATTTCGGCCAAATCCGGCGCTATTTCAGGTCTTGGAATCCCGACCGAGAGAAAAATTAGACGCCGGCGTCCAAAAAGTGCTCATGGGGGGCATCTGGGGGCCAGCGCGAGATGCTCTAAGAAGTATCTCTGTAGTCTGTACATAGGGGAGTTTAGTAGTTTGGGACAAGAAGTTGAGGAGGTGCTACAGACCTGATCAGAGATGAGCTGCTGAGGATTTTCCGTTCATCCCTTGCTGCTGTACACTCGTCGACGGTGGCGCCGCTGCTGCTGGCGGCGGGCGGCCGGTGGCCGGCAACCGGATGGCACAGGACTGGCACCCGCCAAGACGCGATCCACCTTTGTTTTTCTCCTATTAATTGTGAGCTCCCACAGTCGAAGCGGCAGGCGGCAGCAGAGTACACGCATGCCTTCGGCCTTGAATTTTTTTTCTTGATTAGCTTTTTGTATTGGGCTTTACAGAAAGGCTGAACTGGAAGGGAGTGGGGCATCTGCTATAGCCCGACTGGGGCCTGCTTGATAGCATCGGGACATCGAAATCACTAACTGAGGAATACTCGTTGCAAAGATCACTCCAATTTCCCTGGTTGCGATAAGTGGTGCACATGCAGCGTGCCACTTGTCGCAACCCGGGAGTTTTCCGTTTTTTCGTAGATCGGTTTATTCAAAATGTTTTATATCTCAAACCGTGCGTCCAAATCTTGAACCGTTTTCACCGTTGGATTTCTCGCGTTGAGATCTTCAGAACTAGATCCCATGTTGATAGATTTTGACGAACTTTTTTTACACGAAAAAACCGAACCGGGAGCATAGGGTTTTTTCCCTTTCTGAAAGAGGTACACCCGTGCCTCTCACGAAATCACAACGTGCTTCTCGCGAAAGCAAAACGGTGACTCTCGCGGAAAGAAAAAAATGCGTTTTTTTCGTTTCCGAGGAAGCACGGCCGTGACTCTCGTGAAAGCACAACTGTGCCTCTTGCGGAAGCAAAACCGTGACTCTTACGAAAGGAAAAAAAACAGAAAACACATTTCCCCCCTTTCCGAGAGACACGGCCGTGACTCTCGCGAAAGCAAAACCGTGACTCTAGCGAAAAAAAACAGAAAACACGTTTTTTTCCTTTTCGAGAGGCACGGGCGTGACTCTCACGAAAGCACACCCGTGCCTCTCGCGGAAGTAAAACTGTGACTCTCGCGAAAGCAAAAAAAAACAAAAAAACGCGTTTTCTTTCGTTTTCGCAAAGCACGGCCGTGACTCTCGCGAAAGCAAAACCGTGCCTCTCGCGGAACCAAAACCGCGACTCTCTCGAAAGGGGAAAAAAGAAAACACGTTTTTTAGCGCAAACTTTTTTTCCAACTTTTTTATTGAAAAGTTAAGGAAAATTGGTGGAAAACCAAAACGTCGAAAAAACCTGAAAAAACCCGTTTAAAAAGCCGAAAACGCGTGCGGAAAAATAAAAAAAATCCGAAGTGAGCGCCCAAAACACGACATGTGGAGAATGACCGAGAGCGCGCCAAGTGGCGCTGATCGTTGCGAGGCTCCCAAAGGAGCACTCGTCAACTAGTTGCTCTCTCTGGACGAAGTATGAAGAAGACGATGAATCGAGTGGGGTCCTAGGCCCCCTCTCGCCACAACATGCGTCCGCCCCTCACCAACTATTTTTTATTGTACCGACATATGCGTGACGTACGTGTCATGCAACTGCCAGGAAAGTAAGTTTCTTGACCGACGAGCCTCTCTTTAACTATTGTCTTCCTTGAGCTGCAAAGTCGCTCGTGTCGCCCCACCCCGCGGGCGACCCGGGCGAGACCTAGCCGCCGCACCAGCCTCCTCTAGATCCGCTCACCTTCCCTCGCCGCCGCCGGCAAGCGCCGTCGGGCAAAGCCCGCGCGGCGTCGGCGGCGGCAGGGCCTTCCTCTTCTTCCCTCTCGCGAGGCCATGGCAGCACAAGGCCGCTCGACCAAGGAGAGGCCGGGGGGGGGGGGGGCGCGAGGAGTAGGCGTGGTTGGCGCGTTGCACACGGCTCGCGGGTGTCGAGATGCCAGGCAGGCGCGACGAGCGGCCTGCCGATGCGCGCGGCGGGCGTGGAGTGCAGGCGGCGACGCGCACGGCGAGCGCGGTGAGGGCGCGCTGGGGCGCCAGGCAGGCGCGGTGGGCGCGGCAGGCCAGTGCTGCCCGCTCGGGCGCCGTGGGGGTGCGGGGGCGCTGCGGTCGGCTTTGGCCAGATCTGGCCTCTGCCAACCCGTGGCTGGAGGGCCGGCTCGAGGAGGCACCAGGCATCGTTGGAGAGTGGCTGCGTTTCGCGCCTAGTCCGGCATCGTGTGGTGGTTGCAGTGGTGGTGTCGGGGATGGCTGGTGGTTGTCTCTCCTTCAAGCGCGTCCACGCCCGGTTCCTGGTGCTGTGGCGCCGTTCAGTTTGTCATGTGCTACCGAAGGTTCGGGCAGGCCAGATCTAGCATGGATTGTCCTGTTCTTGCGCGCGGCGGTGCGAGCCGCACAGTTTGGCCTGGATCCTGCCAAGTCTTGCGCGTGGTGGTGCGGATCGGCTATATTTGGTTCTCCCTCGACCTTTCCTGTGCACTGCGGTGCGGAGGATTGCCCAGTTCTGCGCACGGAGGTAGAGGATGGCCAGATCCGGCTTGGATCTCCTAGGGCCTGCGAGCGGCGGTGCGGACCGGTCGGGTTGGCGTGTGCTCGCCGAGTTCCTGCGCGCGGCTTGACCAATTCGTCTCTAGTAGTGTTTGCTTGGGGCTCATGTTGCACTGTGGCGCTGGTGGCCTCGGATCCTTGGATTGTTCGTGGAAGACTCGGCTCTAGATGAAAATCATGCATCGACTCTGTCGTTGCCGGCGGTAATGGCGTCCACGGATGTCGTCTTCCTCCTTGGAGGTATCATTGTGGAGCCGTTCCCTTCCTTCCCAATAGCATGAGATCTCCGGGTGAAAACCTAAGATCGGGCAGTGCCAGATCGGGTGACGATGGAGTCCTCAGCTTCGTTTTCCTCCTTGGAGGCGTCACCTTGGTGATCCCGCCGAGGGGTTCTGATGGTGTTCACGTTTGATGGTAGAGCTTGGGTTTGTGGTGCTGTCGATGGGTCCTTTTCTTTCTTTTCTTTTTGCGCTGCCTTTGCGGTGCTTTCCTCCTCTAAGGACTCTTGTAACACCTTCTTCTGATCAATGAATTTGGCAGTTCTCCTGCCAACATTAAAAAAAACAAAACAAAAACTATTGTCTTCCTTTGTTAAAGGGGTCAATCGGTGACAAGAATTTTATATGTTCGTACTAGAGGGGAGAGGTCGACCGGTTAGATAAGGTTTTATAAGTTTTTTTAATAAACACATCCAAAATATATCTTAGATCTAACTAATATCGAGAAAAACAAAGGCAAGTATAATGAATAGACAATTGAAGTGGAACAATCAGTAAAAAACAATACTCCCTCTGTAAAGAAATATAAGAGTCTCCTTGTAGACGTTGTTGGGCCTCCAAGTGCAGAGGTTTGTAGGACAGTAGCAAATTTCCCTCAAGTGGATGACCTAAGGTTTATCAATCCGTGGGAGGCGTAGGATGAAGATGGTCTCTCTCAAACAACCCTGCAACCAAATAACAAAGAGTCTCTTGTGTCCCCAACACACCCAATACAATGGTAAATTGTATAGGTGCACTAGTTCGGCGAAGAGATGGTGATACAAGTGCAATATGGATGGTAGATATAGGTTTTTGTAATCTGAAAATATAAAAACAGCATGGTAACTAATGATAAAAGTGAGCGTAAACGGTATTGCAATGCTACTAAACAAGACCTAGGGTTCATACTTTCACTAGTGCAAGTTCTCTCAACAATAATAACATAATTGGATCATATAACTATCCCTCAACATGCAACAAAGAGTCACTCCAAAGACACTAATAGCGGAGGACAAACGAAGAGATTATGGTAGGGTACGAAACCACCTCAAAGATATTCTTTCCAATCAATCTATTGGGCTATTCCTATAAGTGTCACAAACAGCCCTAGAGTTCGTACTAGAATAACACCTTAAGACACAAATCAACCAAAACCCTAGTGTCACCTAGATACTCCAATGTCACCTCAAGTATCCGTGGGTATGATTATATGATATGCATCACACAATCTCAAATTCATCTATTCAACCAACACATAGAACCTCAAAGAGTGCCCCAAAGTTTCTACCGGAGAATCACGACGAAAACGTGTGCCAACCCCTATGCATAGGTTCATGGGCGGAACCCGCAAGTTTATCACCAAAACATACATCAAGTGAATCACGTGATATCCCATTGTCACCACAGATACGCACGGCAAGACATACATCAAGTGTTCTCAAATCTTTAAAGACTCAATCCGATAAGATAACTTCAAAGGGAAAACTCAATCCATTACAAGAGAGTAGAGGGGGAGAAGAAACATAAGATCCAACTATAATAGCAGAGCTCGCGATACATCAAGATCGTGCCAAATCAAGAACACAAGAGAGAGAGAGAGATCAAACACATAGCTACTGGTACATACCCTCAGCCCCGAGGGTGAACTACTCCCTCCTCGTCATGGAGAGCGCCGGGATGATGAAGATGGCCACCGGTGAGGGTTCCCCCCCTCCGGCAGGGTGCCGGAACAGGGTCCGATTATCTTTTGGTGGCTACAGAGGCTTGCAGCGGCGGAACTCCCGATCTATTCTCCGTTCAAGAAGTTTTAGGGTACGTAGGTATATATGGGTGCAGGAAGTACGTCGGTGGAGCTTCGGGGGCCCCACGAGGCAGGGGGCGCGCCCTAGGGGGGGCGCCCCCGCCCTCATGGGCACCTCCCTTTGCTCCTGACGTGGGGTCCAAGTCCATCCGGTAGCTTTCCTTCCAAAAATAACTTCTCAAGTTGATTTCATTCTGTTTCGACTCTGTTTGATATTCCTTTTCTTCGAAACACTGAAATAGGCAAAAAACAGCAAATCTGGGCTGGTCCTCCGGCTAATAGGTTAGTCCCAAAAATAATATAAAATTGGATAATAAAGCCCAATATTGCCCAAAACAGTAGATAACATAGCATGGAGCAATCAAAAATTATAGATACGTTGGAGATGTATCACGCATCCCCAAGCTTAATTCCTGCTCGTCCTCGAGTAGGTAAATGATAAAAAGAGAATTTTTGATGCGGAATGCTACTTGGAATAATTTCAATGTAAATCTTCTCAATTGTGGTACGAATGTTCAGATCTGAAAGATTCAAGACAAAAGTTCATATTGACATAAAAGTAATAATACTTCAAGCATACTAACTAAGCAATTATGTCTTCTCAAAACACATGGCGAAAGAAAGTTATCCCTACAAAATCATATAGTCTGGCTATGCTCTATCTTCACCACACAAAGTATTTAAATCATGCACAACCCAGATGACAAGCCAAGTAATTGTTTCATACTTTTGACATTCTCAAAACTTTTTCAATCTTCAAGCAATACATGAGCGTGAGCCATGGATATAACACTATATGTGGAATAGAGTGGTGGTTGTGGAGAAGACAAAAAGAGGGGAAGATAGTCTCACATCAACTAGGCGTATCAACGGGCTATGGAGATGCCCATTAATAGATATCAATGTGAGTGAGTAGGGATTGCCATGCAATGGATGCACTAGAGCTATAAGTATATTAAAGCTCTACAATAGAAACTAAGTGGGTGTGCATCCAACTCGCTTGCTCATGAAGACCTAGGGCATTTTGAGGAAGCCCATCATTGGAATATACAAGACAAGTTCTATAATGAAAAATTCCCACTAGTATATGAAAGTGACAAAATGAGAGACTCTCTATCATGAAGATCATGGTGCTACTTTGAAGCGCAAGTGTGGTAAAAGGATAGTAACATTGTCCCTTCTCTCTTTTTCTCTCATTTTTTTATTTTTTTTATTTGGGCCTTTTCTCTTTTTTTATGGCCTCTTTTTTTTTAATTTTTTTTTCGTCCGGAGTCTCATCCCGACTTGTGGGGGAATCATAGTCTCCATGATCCTTTCCTCACTGGGACAATGCTCTAATAATGATGATCATCACACTTTTATTTACTTACAACTCAAGAATTACAACTGACTTAGAACAAGATATGACTCTATGTGGATGCCTCCGGCGGTGTACTGGGATATGCAATGAATCAAGAGTGACACGTATGAAAGAATTACGAATGGTGGCTTTGCCACAAATACGATGTCAACTACATGATCATGCTAGCAACATGACAATGATGGAGCGTGTCATAATAAACGGAACGGTGGAAAGTTGCATGGCAATATTTCTCGGAATGGCTATGGAAATGCCATGATAGGTAGGTATGGTGGCTGTTTTGAGGAAGGTATATGGTGGGTGTATGATACCAGCGAAAAGTGCGCGGTATTAGAGAGGCTAGCAATGGTGGAAGGATGGGAAGAAGTGCGTATAATCCATGGACTCAACATCATTCATAAAGAACTCATATACTTATTGCAAAAATCTAGAAGTTATCAAAGCAAAGTATTACGCGCATGCTCCTAGGGGGATAGATTGGTAGGAAAAGACCATTGCTCGTCCCCGACCGCCACTCATAAGAAAGACAATCAATAAATAAATCATGCTCCGACTTCATCACATCACAGTTCACCATACGTGCATGCTACGGGAATCACAAACTTTAACACAAGTATTTCTCAAATTCACAACTACTCAACTAGCATGACTCTAATATCACCATCTTCATATCTCAAAACAATTATCAAGCATCAAACTTTTCTTAGTATTCAACGTACTCAAAAGAAAGTTTTACAAATCTTGAATACCAAGCATATTATGATTATTGAAGAAAATTACCATGCTATTTAAGACTCTCAAAATAATCTAAGTGAAGCAGCGTGAGAGTTCATCTATTTCTTCAAAATAAAACTACCACCATGCTCTAAAAGATATAAGTGAAGCACTAGAGCAAACAACAAACTACTCCGAAAGATATAAGTGAAGATCAATGAGTAGTCGAATAATTATGCAACTATGTGAAGACTCTCCCATTTAATAATTTCATATCTTGGTATTTTATTCAAACAATAAGCACAACTGAAGAAAATAAAATGACGCTCCAAGGAAAACACATATCATGTGGTGAATAAAAATATAGCTCCAAGTAAAGTTACCGATGGAAGTAGACGAAAGAGGGGATGCCATCCGGTGCATCCCAAAGCTTAGATGCTTGGTTATCCTTGAATATTACCTTGGGGTGCCTTGGGCATCCCCAAGCATAGGCTATTTCCACTCCTTATTCCATAGTCCATCAAATCTTTACCCAAAACTTGAAAACTTCACAACACAAAACTTAACAGAAAACTCGTAAGCTCCGTTAGCGAAAGAAAACAAAACACCACTTCAAGGTACTGTAATGAACTCATCCTTTATTTATATTTTCATTAAACCTATTGTATTACAACTTCTCTATGGTTTATAAACTATTTTACTAGCCATAGATTCATCAAAATAAGCAAACAACACAATGAAAACAGAATTTGTCAAAAACAGAACAGCCTATAGTAATCTGTAACTAACGCAAACTTCTAGAACTCCAAAAATTCTAAAATAAATTTGTGGACCTGAGGAATTTGTCTAGTAATCATCTACAAAAAGAATAAACTAAATAACACTCTCAAGTAAAAAGTTGAAGCTAATTTTGTGAGTGCTAAAGTTTCTGCTTTTTACAGCATGATCATAAAGACTTCACCCAAGTCTTCCCAAAGGTTCTACTTGGCACAAACACTAATTAAAACACAAAACCACATCTAAAAAGAAGCTAGATGGATTATTTATTCCTAAACAGAACCAAAAAGCAATAAATTAAAATAAAATTGGGTTGCCTCCCAACAAGCGCTATCGTTTAACGCCCCTAGCTAGGCATGATGATTTCAATGATGCTCACATAAAACATAGGAATTGAAACATAAAGAGGGCATCATTAAGAATATGACTAGCACATTTAAGTCTAACCCACTTCCTATGCATAGGGATTTTGTGAGCAAATAACTTATGGGAACAATAATCAACTTGCATAGGAAGGTAAAACAAGCATAACTTCAAAACTTTAAGCACATAGAGAGGAAACTTGATATTATTGCAATTCCTACAAGCATATGTTCCTCCCTCATAATAATTTTCAGTAGCATCATAAATGAATTCAAAAATATAACCAGCACCTAAAGCATTCTTTTCATGATCTACAAGCATAGAATTTTTACTACTCTTCACACAAGCAGAATTCTTCTCATTCGGAATAGTGGGAGTATCATAAGAGACTTGAATAATATAAATTGTTTCCACATTAAAAGAGTAATGTTCAGAGAAAGGGTACTCATAATCATGACAATTTTTATAAACATAATCATCACTACTCTTTTTAGCATAAGTTTTATCACAATAATCATCATAAGTAGCAACTTTGTTCTCATCATAATCGATTGAAACCTCTTCCGAAATAGTGGATACATCACTAAGTAAAGTCATGACCTCTCCAAATCCACTTTCATAAACATTATAAGATTCAACATCCTCCATTATTGTGGGATTACTACTTCCTAAAGTTGACACTCTTCCAAACCCACTCTCATCAATATAATCATCATAAGTACAAGGCATGCTATCATCATAACAACTTTGCATATCAAAACTTGAGAGGCTAAAAATATCATCATTATTAAACATAGCATCCCCAAGCTTGGGACAAACATTAATTGCAGCAAATATATTCTCAAAAACATCATCTTCATCAAACATAGCTTCCCCAAGCTTGGGCCTTTTCGTATCATAGGCATAATCACTCTTATCATTAATAGTATGGATAGCACCAATAGTATAGCAATTATCATATTCTTCCAAGCAAGTGCCAAAAATATTTTCAAGATCATAAGGGGTATCATTATCTTCCCAATCATAATCATCACAACAAGCAATAGGCATAACGAGATCATCATCAAGTGTATCATTTTCATGAGGCACAACAATAATAGGAGCACCTTTATTTGGGAGAGATACCTTTTTACCTCTCTTCCTTTTTCTTTTATTCTTCTTCACCACATAATGTGTGGGTTTAATCCTCTTTTTGGAGCTCCTTACTAATGAGATTGGTTGAATAGAAGGATCCTCCTCGTCACCTAATTCATCATAAGAAATAATAGGAGAATATTGGGAAGTCTCTTCCCTTTCATTAGCATTCTCTTCATCTTCTATTTGTTTTCTTTTCCTTATGTAATTGGCAATATAAGGATTTTCAATACAATTCACTGCACAATACATACAAATTTTCTCTAGATCAAAATGAAGAACTTTATCAAGGGCAAATTTTGGAATATCCTTAGTTATACGTTTAATTTCTTCATAACCCAAGAGCAAACTAAGTTCTTTATGATGTGCAAGGGAAATCAAGTTATCACAATTTTTGGACACGATGCGATCCTGAAACAATTTGCATTGGGTACTAAAATGATCACGTTCATTGCAAAGTTCACAAGTATGGCTAAGAAAAATTAAATTTTCAGCACATTCATCTAGCTCTTCTTGCAACAATTTGGTTTCTAAGTACTTATGCCTCTTACAATATCTATCTTCCCTATTTGGTGTGTACTTACAAACCCAATGCACTCCACAAAAATTGACATGTTTATAGGAGGCATTTTCATCATAACTAGTGCAATCATCATTAGTACTATGGATATTCAAGGAGTTCATACTAACAACATTGCAATCATGCTCATCATTCAAAGATCTAGTGCCAAACAATTTAATGCATTCTTCTTCTAACACTTTGGCACAATTTTCCTTTCCATCATACTCACGAAAGATATTAAAAAGATGAAGCGTATGAGACAAGCTCAATTCAATTTTTTTTGTAGTTTTCTTTTATAAACTAAATTAGTGCTAAAACAAGAAACAAAAAGATTCGATTGCAAGATCTAATGATATACCTTCAAGCACTCACCTCCCCGGCAACGGCGCTAGAAAAGAGCTTGATGTCTACTACGCAACCTTCTCCTTGTAGACGTTGTTGGGCCTCCAAGTGCAGAGGTTTGTAGGACAGTAGCAAATTTCCCTCAAGTGGATGACCTAAGGTTTATCAATCCGTGCGAGGCGTAGGATGAAGATGGTCTCTCTCAAACAACCCTGCAACCAAATAACAAAGAGTCTCTTGTGTCCCCAACACACCCAATACAATGGTAAATTGTATAGGTGCACTAGTTCGACGAAGAGATGGTGATACAAGTGCAATATGGATGGTAGATATAGGTTTTTGTAATCTGAAAATATAAAAACAGCAAGGTAACTAATGATAAAAGTGAGCGTAAACGGTATTGCAATACTAGGAAACAAGGCCTAGGGTTCATACTTTCACTAGTGCAAGTTCTCTCAACAATAATAACATAATTGGATCATATAACTATCCCTCAACATGCAACAAAGAGTCACTCCAAAGACACTAATAGCAGAGAACAAACGAAGAGATTATGGTAGGGTACGAAACCTCAAAGTTATTCTTTCCAATCAATCTATTGGGCTATTCCTATAAGTGTCACAAACAGCCCTAGAGTTCGTACTAGAATAACACCTTAAGACACAAATCAACCAAAACCCTAGTGTCACCTAGATACTCCAATGTCACCTCAAGTATCCGTGTGTATGATTATACGATATGCATCACACAATCTCAAATTCATCTATTCAACCAACACATAGAACCTCAAAGAGTGCCCCAAAGTTTCTACCGGAGAATCACGACGAAAACGTGTGCCAACCCCTATGCATAGGTTCATGGGCGGAACCCGCAAGTTGATCACCAAAACATACATCAAGTGAATCATGTGATATCCCATTGTCACCACAGATACGCATGACAAGACATACATCAAGTGTTCTCAAATCTTTAAAGACTCAATCCGATAAGATAACTTCAAAGGGAAAACTCAATCCATTACAAGAGAGTAGAGGGGGAGAAGAAACATAAGATCCAACTATAATAGCAAAGCTTGCGATACATCAAGATCGTGCCAAATCAAGAACACGAGAGAGAGAGAGATCAAACACATAGCTACTGGTACATACCCTCAGCCCCGAGGGTGAACTACTCCCTCCTCGTCATGGAGAGCGCCGGGATGATGAAGATGGCCACTGGTGAGGGTTCCCCCCCTCCGGCATGGTGCCGGAACAGGGTCCCGATTGACTTTTGGTGGCTACAGAGGCTTGCGGCGGCGGAACTCCCGATCTATTCTCCGTTCTGGAAGTTTTAGGGTACGTAGGTATATATGGGTGCAGGAAGTACGTCGGTGGAACTTCAGGGCCCCCATGAGGTAGGGGGGCGCCCCCCACCCTCGTCGGCACCTCCCTTTGCTCCTGACGTGGGGTCCAAGTCCATCCGGTAGCTTTCCTTTCAAAATAACTTCTCCAGTTGATTTCGTTCTGTTTCGACTCTGTTTGATATTCCTTTTCTTCGAAACACTGAAATAGGCAAAAAACAACAAATCTGGGCTGGTCCTCTGGCTAATAGGTTAGTCCCAAAAATAATATAAAAGTGGATAATAAAGCCCAATATTGCCCAAAACAGTAGATAACATAGCATGGAGCAATCAAAAATTATAGATACATTAGAGATGTATCACGCATCCCCAAGCTTAATTCCTGCTCGTCCCCGAGTAGGTAAATGATAAAAAGAGAATTTTTGATGCGGAATGCTACTTGGCATAATTTCAATGTAAATCTTCTCAATTGTGGTATGAATGTTCAGATCTGAAAGATTCAAGACAAAAGTTCATATTGACATAAAAGTAATAATACTTCAAGCATACTAACTAGGCAATTATGTCTTCTCAAAACACATGGCCAAAGAAAGTTATCCCTACAAAATCATATAGTCTGGCTATGCTCTATCTTCACCACACAAAGTATTTAAATCATGCACAACCCCGATGACAAGCCAAGCAATTGTTTCATACTTTTGACATTCTCAAAACTTTTTCAATCTTCACGCAATACATGAGCATGAGCCATGGATATAGCACTATATGTGGAATAGAGTGGTGGTTGTGGAGAAGACAAAAAGAGGGGAAGTGCTGGATCACCCAAGCCCTAAGCGGGGGAACTATGGCCACTTCCATCAGGAGTTAGGACCAAAGCACTTCTGTAAGGTTATCCTTACTCCTAAGCTGGAGAGTCTGCCATTGCCTCTAGACTTCAAAAAGCACTTCCCCGCTGTCGGTGTCAAAACCGGCAGACCTCGGGGTAGAGGGTCCGAGTTGTGGATCTAGGAACGATGGGTAGCAAGGGACAACGAACACAGTGTTTACCCAGGTTCGGACCCTCCAGAAGAGGTAAAAGCCTACGTCCTGCATGATTGCATTGATTGTATAATGTGGTTTACAGAGTGGATCTACCTCGAGATAAATATGAGCTAAACCCTAAGCTACGGGGGATGAAGATAGCTCTGCCCCTAATGACTAGAACCCTCGGCTTATATAGACACTGATGGGGCTAGAGTTACCGGAGATAGATTACTATAAGGAATACAATGAGATCTACTGCCTTCTTGACTTGGAGGACACACCATGGCTTCATAGATCTCCTGTCATAGTACGGCTCTACTGCCCATGCACAATGGGTCATCGCCCCGAGAACCCCTTAGTCCATGACTCCCTCACCCGCCATCCTTACAGAGTTCAAGCTGAAGACGAACACCAGCTATGCATGGAGGGTGACAGTGAGGGTAATCGACGACAGGGTCACCCTTGATCAGGGTTGGGCGACCTTCGCCACCATTCACCAGATCATGATCGGGTACATGCTGGCGTTCAAGATGTTGTCCCCCGACACCATGAAGGTGATCGTCTTCAACGACGAGGGTGTGGAGGTGATCACCAAGTGCAAGGAGCACGACAATGCCCTCGGCGCGACTGCCTGAGTCCTGTGGTCCAGTCCTTCGTTTTTCTTGATTTAAAACTTTGGTTTCATTTAGAACTCATTGTACTATGTTGGTTTAAAACTTGTTGTGTGTCGTTAAGACTTATGTTTGTGTGTGGTTATGATTTATGTTTCGTTTAGAACTTATCATACTATGTTGCTACTAGTTTAGTTCTTGCTAGTTCATGTGTCGTGGAATTGTCACGGCAGATGTCCTAGGGCAAGGACTTAGTCGTGGAGCCATCACAACAAGATTAGCTTAAAGGGGTTAAATGGGACAAAGGACACGAGGAGTTTATACTGGTTCGGCCCCTTGCGGTGAAGGTAAAGGCCTAATCCAGTTTGTGGTGGTATTGCTAGGGTTTCGATGACCAGGGAGCGAATACGCTTAACCTGGCTCTCGATCTGTTGTCTCTTGTCCTTGAACCGCCGCCGGGTCGTCCCTTTATATATACAGGTTGATGCCCCGCGGTTCACAGAATCCCGGCCGGCTCATAAACATGTCCGGCTCGGTATCTACTCTTTCCTATCTTACCATACAAGTCATACACCTATGGCGGTCTACATCTATGGGCCCTAACCCGCCTTTGGGCTTTGGGCCTTCTTATTATGTCTCCGCCATAAGTCACCATCTTCTATGTCTTCATGGGCTTCAATACTGGTAAATCATCATGAGCATAACCCGACCCCTCCTGGGCGGTTTATACTCAATAGTTATATCCCCAACATTAGGCCCCATGTTGATTTGAACTTGTTCATGTCAATCTTTAACACTTAGGAAAAATCTCTCCTTCATTACCTTTGCGAAACTTATAACTCGCCATGACGTCACCCTCTGGAACCATGATAACCCGCCGTGAGGTCACCTGCCATTAATTTTACAGAGCCAAAATCTTTAATGTATCTCCAAAAATCGAAGCGTCTACACTGTTACAGATCTGTTTTTTGACCTCCTCGATTCCCGCGCTTGCCAGTTATCCATTCGCCTTATAAATAGGGCCGGGGGTCCCTTTCACTTTTCCCCCCTCAGCCTCTTCGTCTTGTCTTCTTCCTCGCAGCGTCCTAGCACTCGTGCTCCGCCGCCGCCGTCGACCCTCGCCTCTGCTTCATCAACGGCCGCTGCATCAACCCGTTCGGACCAGATTCCACTCGCGCTCCTCCACCACTCAACAGCCTTGGTAAGTTCTTCCTCCTCCCCTCCGTAGATCTCATTAGGGTTCGTACGAGCTCATGGAGGTTCGGTGCTGTTCTTCACATGTTCTTGTCCGTAGCATGAATGGCGGATTCAAACTTGATATTTTCTTGTGCGGTAATAACCATAGTCCTTCTTTCCCCATCAGATCATCTCTTTTTAGGTAGAAAATCCAATCTGGAACTTCATAAAATGTTCAAGTACCAGTATTTAGGTCTGAATATATTTTCTTTTTTTGACACGCGGTAGATCCGAAATTGTGATATCAATCTGTGAAAATTGTTTTTCATCACTTAGTCCTTTTCCAACTTCAGATCTATACTTTCAATATCTGTGTAGGCGGGTTAACTCAGAAAATGATAACCCGCTAGGTACCATTAGTTCCCTCTTAAACCGCCAATTGCTCATCTCTGCAACCTGATAACATCAATCTCCGGTTTAACACTTTTGCATGCTTCAACACCTTTCTGCCTTTTAACCTTTAGCAGATTAATCATGAATCTTAAACCGGCACAAACCTTCTTCCAGGTTATTGAATAAATGGCCAAGTCCTTTTATTCCTGCAACTGGGTTTAATCCCGGGTTACAGAAGAAAAACTGAACGGATGTGTTGCTACTGGTGCTTTAGCCAAAAAGGAAGTTGTCCACTGGAGAGTCCCTGGTCCTGAAAATCCTCCTGAACCCAAGGAAGGGGAAGTGATCGTTTTTGTTGACCATCTGAGTCGAGGATTCAACCCTCCCGGATCAAATTTTTTCCGTGATGTGCTTCACTTCCGCCAACTTCACCCCCAAGATATTGGATCGAACTCCGTATCCAATATTTGCAACTTTCAAGTGTTCTGTGAAGCTTACCTGCAAGAGGAGCCCACGGTCGAACTGTTTAGAGATTTCTACTACTTAAACCGCCGTACAGAATTTCTGGACGGGCCCAATACCGAACTTGGCGGGGTGTCAATCCAAAAGAGGAAAGATGTTAGCTTCCCTCATGCTAACCATCATAGCCATCCCAAAGACTGGAATCAAACCTGGTTCCATCGCCAAGATACATCTCCAGCTGGTGAGAATCCTCTGCCGGGTTAACGTGCTCACCGGCTTAGAAGTACACATCCAAGCCCCCAAAGACTCAGTGCAAAGGAATGGGCCAAGTATGCACCGTGGCTTTCAAAGCTCAGAGCCTTTGTGGCAAACGGTTTGATAGGCGTTGACTTCGTCCGTTGCTGGGTGTCTTGGAGTATTTTACCTTTAAGCCGTCGCCCCGATTTAATGTGTGAATACACAGGGGACGTGAAAGACCCTCAACGCCACATTAATATTCAGCTGACTGACGCTGAAGTTACTGAAGCCGTCAACAAAATGTTGGATATACCGGTGGCTGAGTGCAGCCCAACAGGGCTAAGTCCTTTCTGCGCTTCAAATAAACCGCCAACTGTAAGAATTGCCCAACTCCTGCTTAATACATATTTTTAATACTCCCTTATGACCTTTTCAACTTTTAACAGGGTGATGATCCATTCTAGAAGAGGAAACCGCAAGATAAACCGACCAAAACAGCTCGCCCCAAGACCAAGGTCTCCAAGAAGCCCGCCAAGAAGAAAACCGTCGAATCTTCCGAGTTAAACATTGATGATGACAATGATAACCCGGAGTCAGAGGTAGAACTTGATTCACTTAGCTCCTTTTTCATACACCTCATTGACAATGATTGTTATCAGGACGACGTAGAAGCCAGCCATGCAAGTGATGCAGAGGTAATTATTCTCTCATCTGGCTCAAAACCTCTGCCCACATAGAAAACCCGACAAGCAAACCGGAAAGTAAGATTTTATCACCCTCTAGCTCACTTGGATCCAAACTTTCTTTTGAAGAAACAGCAACACGAAACTCACCGCACAACCGGACATAGCGGCCATGTGGTAACTTCTTCCGGTTTACCGAACATGCCGGTTCGTAAACGCCGCCCAGAGGTCTCTTATACTTCTGACACATGTCATCCTAAGGCGGGTTATTTCCGACAACCTCTTAATCCGTCTGATTCAAATTATCAGGGAACTTCCCATTCTTTCTCTGGCGACTCAACAGGAACACAAGTTCCAACCCTCAAAACTATTCCTGAGTAAGCATATTTAATTGACCCTTCATACCTTATACTTGATAATTATATGAACATGTTTCTTGTGTCTTATTTTCAGAGCCAAGGCCAGACCCAGCAAGAAGGCCAAACTGAATAATCCGGTTAATGACTCCAATCCATCTGAACTGGAAAAGACCCCGCAACCTTCTAATCCAAATACTGAAGCTATTCTTGATGATCCGCCACCGCAAGATCATGAAACTGAAGTTGAACATATAGAAGTTGATCTGATGATTCATGCTGATAAACCGCCAAACCCAACTAAATCTGCTGATGACAACACTGACGATGTTATGGTCACTGGTGTTAGTTATAAAGCCCCAGGCAACCCCACTACTCTTTCAAAACATAGTGCCAAAGAAGAACTTTCTGCTGTTGACAAAGGCAAGTGGAAAGCAGACTTGGAAAGCTATGCCCACCTCAGTGCCCAGGATATCCATTCTGGGTTTATAAACCATTTGTACACAAGCCGTGACTATGAAGCCGGTTTACTGAATATGATGAAGGAGCGATACGAGGTAAATGTTGTTAACTCTCCATAAATATTCTTCCCTTAATTAGCCTCCAAGTTTATTGGACATCAAAGAATATAATGTACTATAAACTTCCAAGAACCATATAGATCAACTCCAGTAGCCCCCAAGGGCTGGTTTATACTGCCAATATGAACGGGGACTTGTAGGATAACATCTCTTCAATTTTGCATGTGTAGCCCCCTGAAGGAAATATGCCCTAGAGGCAATAATAAAGTTATTATTTATTTCCTTACATATCATGATAAATGTTTATTATTCATGCTAGAATTGTATTAACTGGAAACATAATACATGTGTGAATACATAGGCAAACAGAGTGTCACTAGTATGCCTCTACTTGACTAGCTCATTAATCAAAGATGGTTATGTTTCCTAACCATGAACAAAGAGTTGTTATTTGATTAACGAGATCACATCATTAGTTGAATGATCTGATTGACATGACCCATTCCATTAGCATAGCACCCGATCGTTTAGTGTGTTGCTATTGCTTTTATCCATGACTTATACATGTTCCTTAAACTATGGGATTATGCAACTCCCGTTTACCGTAGGAACACTTTGTGTGCTACCAAACGTCACAACGTAACTAGGTGATTATAAAGGTGCTCTACAGGTGTCTCCGAAGGTACATGTTGGGTTGGCGTATTTCGAGATTAGGATTTGTCACTCCGATTGTCGGAGAGGTATCTCTGGGCCCTCTCGGTAATGCACATCACATAAGCCTTGCAAGCATTGCAACTAATGTGTTAGTTGTGAGATGATGTATTACGGAACGAGTAAAGAGACTTGCCGGTAACGAGATTGAACTGGGTATTGGATACCGACGATCGAATCTCGGGCAAGTAACATACCGATGACAAAGGGAACAAACGTATGTTGTTATGCGGTCTGACCGATAAAGATCTTCGTAGAATATGTAGGAGCCAATATGGGCATCCAGGTCCCGCTATTGGTTATTGACCGGAGACGTGTCTCGGTCATGTCTACATTGTTCTCGAACCGTAGGGTCCGCACGCTTAACGTTACGATGACAGTTATTATGAGTTTATGCATTTTGATGTACCGAAGGAGTTCGGAGTCCCGGATGTGATCACGGACGTGACGAGGAGTCTCGAAATGGTCGAGACGTAAAGAATGATATATTGGAAGCCTATGTTTGGACATCGGATGAGTTCCAGGTGAAATCAGGATTTTACCGGAATACCGGGAGGGTTACCGGAACCCCCCGGGAGCATGATGGGCCAACATGGGCCTTGGTGGAGAGGAGAGAGGGCTGCCCTCATGGGCTGCGCGCCTCCCCCCTTCCCCTAGTCCTATTAGGACTAGGAGAGGTGGCCTGCCCCCTCTCTCTCTCTCCCCCTTGGAGAAACCTAGTCCAACTAGGATTGGGGGGGGGGGGAATCCTACTCCCAGAGGGAGTAGGACTCTCCTGGCGCGCCAGGCTTGGCCGGCCAGCCCCTCCCCCTTGGCTCCTTTATATACGGGGGCAGGGGGCACCCCATAGACACACAAGTTGATCTACGGATCGTTCCTTAGCCGTGTGCGGTGCCCCCTTCCACCAAATTCCACCTCGGTCATATCGTTGCAGTGCTTAGGCGAAGCCCTGCGCCGGTAACACATCAAGATCGTCACCACGCCGTCGTGCTGACGGAACTCTTCCCCGACGCTTTGCTGGATCGGAGCCCGGGGATCGTCATCGAGCTGAACGTGTGCCAAGAACTCGGAGGTGCCGGAGTAACGGTGCTGTGATCGGTTGGATCGCGAGGAGAACGTACGACTACTTCCTCTATGTTGTGTCAACGCTTCCGCTTCGGTCTACGAGGGTACGTAGACAACACTCTCCCCTCTCGTTGCTATGCATCACCATGATCTTGCGTGCGCGTAGGAATTTTTTTGAAATTACTACGTTCCCCAACAGTGGTATCAGAGCCTAGGTTTTTATGGTTTGATGTTATTTGCACGAGTAGAACACAAGTAAGTTGTGGACGATACAAGTCATACTGCCTACCAGCATGTCATACTTTGGTTCAGCGGTATTGTTGGACGAGACGATCCGGACCAACCTTACGCGTACTCTTACGCGAGACCGGTTCCCTCGACGTGCTTTGCACATAGATGGCTTGCGGAAGACTGTCTCTCCAACTTTAGTTGAACCGAGTGTGGCTACGCCCGGTCCTTGAGAAGGTTAAAACGGAGTCTATTTGACAAACTATCGTTGTGGTTTTGATGCGTAGGTAAGATGAGTTCTTGCTTAAGCCCGTAGCAGCCACGTAAAACTTGCAACAACAAAGTAGAGGACGTCTAACTTGTTTTTGCAGGGCATGTTGTGATGTGATATGGTCAAGACATGATGCTAAACTTTATTGTATGAGATGATCATGTTTTGTAACCGAGTTATCGGCAACTGGCAGGAGCCATATGGTTGTCGCTTTATTGTATGCAATGCAATCGCGATGTAATGCTTTACTTTATTACTAAGCGGTAGTGATAGTCGTGGAAGCATAAGATTGGCGAGACGACAACGATGCTACGATGGAGATCAAGGGGTCGCGCCGATGACGATGGTGATCATGACGGTGCTTCGAAGATGGAGATCACAAGCACGAGATGATGATGGCCATATCATATCACTTATATTGATTGCATGTGATGTTTATCTTTTATGCATCTTATCTTGCTTTGATTGATGGTAGCATTATAAGATGATCTCTCACTAATTATCAAGAAGTGTTCTCCCTGAGTATGCACCGTTGCGAAAGTTCTTCGTGCTGAGACACCACGTGATGATCGGGTGTGATAGGCTCTACGTTCAAATACAACGGGTGCAAAACAGTTGCACACGCGGAATACTCAGGTTTAACTTGACGAGCCTAGCATATAACAGATATGGCCTCGGAACACGGAGACCGAAAGGTCGAGCGTGAATCATATAGTAGATATGATCAACATAGTGATGTTCACCATTGAAACTACTCCATCTCACGTGATGATCGGACATGGTTTAGTTGATTTGGATCACCTAATCACTTAGAGGATTAGAGGGATGTCTATCTAAGTGGGAGTTCTTAAGTAATATGATTAATTGAACTTAAAATTATCATGAACTTAGTACCTGATAGTATCTTGCTTGTCTATGTTGTGTAGATAGATGGCTCGTGCTGTTGTTCCGTTGAATTTTAATGCGTTCCTTGAGAAAGCAAAGTTGAAAGATGATGGTAGCAATTACACGGACTGGGTCCGTAACTTGAGGATTATCCTCATTGCTGCACAGAAGAATTACGTCCTGGAAGCACCGCTAGGTGCCAGGCCTGGTGCAAGAGCTACGCCAGATGTTGTGAACGTCTGGCAAAGCAAAGCTGATGACTACTCTATAGTTCAGTGTGCCATGCTTTACGGCTTAGAACCGGGACTTCAACGACGTTTTGAACACCATGGAGCATATGAGATGTTCCAGGAGTTGAAGTTAATATTTCAAGCAAATGCCCGGATTGAGAGATATGAAGTCTCCAATAAGTTCTATAGCTGTAAGATGGAGGAGAACGGTTCTGTCAGTGAGCATATACTCAGAATGTCTGGGTATAACAATCACTTGATTCAACTGGGAGTTAATCTTCTGGATGATTGCGTCATTGACAGAATTCTCCAATCACTACCACCAAGCTACAAGAGCTTCGTGATGAACTATAATATGCAAGGGATGACCAAAACTATGCCCGAGCTCTTCGCGATGCTGAAAGCCGCGGAGGTAGAAATCAAAAAGGAGCATCAAGTGTTGATGGTTAACAAAACCACTAGTTTCAAGAAAAAGGGCAAAGGGAAGAAAAAGGGGAACTTCAAAAAGAATAGCAAGCAAGTTGCTAATCAAGAGAAGAAACCCAAGTCTGGACCTAAGCCTGAAACTGAGTGCTTCTATTACAAGCAGACTGGTCACTGGAAGCGGAACTGCCCCAAGTATTTGGCGGATAAGAAGGATGGCAAGGTTAACAAAGGTATATATGATATACATGTTATTGATGTGTACCTTACTAATTCTCGCAGTAGCACCTGGGTATTTGATACTGGTTCTGTTGCTAATATTTGCAACTCAAAACAGGGGCTACGGATTAAGCGAAGATTGTCTAAGGACGAGGTGACGATGCGCGTGGGAAATGGTTCCAAAGTCGATGTGATCGCGGTCGGCACGCTACCTCTACATCTACCTTCGGGATTAATATTAGATATAAATAATTGTTATTTAGTACCAGCGTTGAGCATGAACATTATATCTGGATCTTGTTTGATGCGAGACGGTTATTCATTTAAATCAGAGAATAATGGTTGTTCTATTTATATGAGTAATATCTTTTATGGTCATGCACCATTAAAGAATGGTTTGTTCTTACTTAATCTCGATAGTAGTGATACACATATTCATAATGTTGAAGCCAAAAGATGCAGAGTTGATAATGATAGTGCAACTTATTTGTGGCACTGCCGTTTAGGTCATATCGGTGTAAAACGCATGAAGAAACTCCATACTGATGGACTTTTGGAGTCACTTGATTATGAATCACTTGGCACTTGCGAACCGTGCCTTATGGGCAAGATGACTAAAACACCGTTCTCCGGTACTATGGAGAGAGCAACAGATTTATTGGAAATCATACATACTGATGTATGTGGTCCAATGAATGTTGAGGCTCGTGGCGGATATCGTTATTTTCTCACCTTCACTGATGATTTAAGCAGATATGGGTATATCTACTTAATGAAACACAAGTCTGAAACATTTGAAAAGTTCAAAGAATTTCAGAGTGAAGTGGAAAATCATCGTAACAAGAAAATAAAGTTTCTATGATCTGATCGTGGAGGAGAATATTTGAGTTACGAGTTTGGTCTACATTTGAAACAATGCGGAATAGTTTCGCAACTCACGCCACCCGGAACACCACAACGTAATGGTGTGTCCGAACGTCGTAATCGTACTTTACTGGATATGGTGCGATCTATGATGTCTCTTACCGATTTACCGCTATCGTTTTGGGGTTATGCTCTAGAGACGGCCGCATTCATGTTAAATAGGGCACCATCAAAATCCGTTGAGACGACGCCTTATGAACTGTGGTTTGGCAAGAAACCAAAGTTGTCGTTTCTTAAAGTTTGGGGCTGCGATGCTTATGTGAAAAAGCTTCAACCTGATAAGCTCGAACCCAAATCGAAAAAATGTGTTTTCATAGGATACCCAAAGGAGACTGTTGGGTACACCTTCTATCACAGATCCGAAGGCAAGATTTTTGTTGCTAAATTCGGAAACTTTCTAGAGAAGGAGTTTCTCTCGAAAGAAGTGAGTGGGAGGAAAGTAGAACTTGATGAGATAACTGTATCTACTCCCTTATTGAGAAGTAGTACGTCACAGAAATCAGTTTCTGTGACACCTACACCAAATAGGGAGGAAGCTAATGATAATGATCATGAAACTTCAGATCAAGATTCTACTAAACTTCGTAGATCAACCAGAGTAAGATCCGCACCAGAGTGGTACGGTAATCCTATTTTGGAAATCATGTTACTAGACCATGATGAACCTACGAACTATGAAGAAGCAATGGTGAGCCCAGATTCCGCAAAGTGGCTTGAGGCCATGAAATCTGAGATAGGATCCATGTATGAGAACAAAGTGTGGACTTTGGTTGACTTGCCCGATGATCGGCAAGCAATTGAAAATAAATGGATTTTTAAGAAGAAGACTGACGCTGATGGTAATGTTACTGTCTATAAAGCTCGACTTGTTGCAAAAGTTTTTCGACAAGTTCAAGGGATTGACTACGATGAGACTTTCTCACCCGTAGCGATGCTTAAGTCTGTCCGAATCATGTTAGCAATTGCCGCATTTTATGATTATGAAATTTGGCAAATGGATGTCAAAACTGCATTCCTGAATGGATTTCTGGAAGAAGAGTTGTATATGATGCAACCAGAAGGTTTTGTCGATCCAAAGGGAGCTAACAAAGTGTGCAAGCTCCAGCGATCCATTTATGGACTGGTGCAAGCCTCTCGGAGTTGGAATAAACGCTTTGATAGTGTGATCAAAGCATTTGGTTTTATACAGACTTTTGGAGAAGCCTGTATTTACAAGAAAGTGAGTGGGAGCTCTGTAGCATTTCTGATATTATATGTGGATGACATATTACTGATCGGAAATAATATAGAATTTCTGGATAGCATAAAGGGATACTTGAATAAGAGTTTTTCAATGAAAGACCTCGGTGAAGCTGCTTACATATTGGGCATTAAGATCTATAGAGATAGATCAAGACGCTTAATAGGACTTTCACAAAGCACATACCTTGACAAAGTTTTGAAGAAATTCAAAATGGATCAGGCAAAGAAATGGTTCTTGCCTGTATTACAAGGTGTGAAGTTGAGTAAGACTCAATGCCCGACCACCGCAGAAGATAGAGAGAAAATGAAAAATGTTCCCTATGCTTCAGCCATAGGCTCTATCATGTATGCAATGCTGTGTACCAGACCTGATGTGTGCCTTGCTGTAAGTTTAGCAGGCAGGTACCAAAGTAATCCAGGAGTGGATCACTGGACAGCGGTCAAGAACATCCTTAAGTACTTGAGAAGGACTAAGGATATGTTTCTCATTTATGGAGGTGACAAAGAGCTCGTCGTAAACGGTTACGTCGATGCAAGCTTTGACACTGATCCGGACGATTCTAAATCGCAAACCGGATACGTATTTACATTAAACGGTGGAGCTGTCAGTTGGTGCAGTTCTAAACAAAGCGTCGTGGCGGGATCTACATGTGAAGCTGAGTACATAGCCGCTTCGGAAGCAGCTAATGAAGGAGTCTGGATGAAGGGGTTCATATCCGATCTAGGTGTTGTACCTAGCGTATCGGGTCCAATGAAAATCTTTTGTGACAATACTGGTGCAATTGCCTTGGCAAAGGAATCCAGATTTCACAAAAGAACCAAACACATCAAAAGACGCTTCAACTCCATCCGGGATTTGGTCCAGGTGGGAGACATAGAGATATGCAAGATACATACGGATCTGAATGTTGCAGACCCGTTGACTAAGCCTCTTCCACGAGCAAAACATGATCAACACCAAGACTCCATGGGTGTTAGAATCATTACTTTGTAATCTAGATTATTGACTCTAGTGCAAGTGGGAGACTGAAGGAAATATGCCCTAGAGGCAATAATAAAGTTATTATTTATTTCCTTACATATCATGATAAATGTTTATTATTCATGCTAGAATTGTATTAACTGGAAACATAATACATGTGTGAATACATAGGCAAACAGAGTGTCACTAGTATGCCTCTACTTGACTAGCTCATTAATCAAAGATGGTTATGTTTCCTAACCATGAACAAAGAGTTGTTATTTGATTAACGAGATCACATCATTAGTTGAATGATCTGATTGACATGACCCATTCCATTAGCATAGCACCCGATCGTTTAGTGTGTTGCTATTGCTTTTTATCCATGACTTATACATGTTCCTTAAACTATGGGATTATGCAACTCCCGTTTACCGTAGGAACACTTTGTGTGCTACCAAACGTCACAACGTAACTGGGTGATTATAAAGGTGCTCTACAGGTGTCTCCGAAGGTACATGTTGGGTTGGCGTATTTCGAGATTAGGATGTGTCACTCCGATTGTCGGAGAGGTATCTCTGGGCCCTCTCGGTAATGCACATCACATAAGCCTTGCAAGCATTGCAACTAATGTGTTAGTTGTGAGATGATGTATTACGGAACGAGTAAAGAGACTTGCCGGTAACGAGATTGAACTGGGTATTGGATACCGACGATCGAATCTCGGGCAAGTAACATACCGATGACAAAGGGAACAAACGTATGTTGTTATGCGGTCTGACCGATAAAGATCTTCGTAGAATATGTAGGAGCCAATATGGGCATCCAGGTCCCGCTATTGGTTATTGACCGGAGACGTGTCTCGGTCATGTCTACATTGTTCTCGAACCGTAGGGTCCGCACGCTTAACGTTACGATGACAGTTATTATGAGTTTATGCATTTTGATGTACCGAAGGAGTTCGGAGTCCCGGATGTGATCACGGACGTGACGAGGAGTCTCGAAATGGTCGAGACGTAAAGAATGATATATTGGAAGCCTATGTTTGGACATCGGATGAGTTCCAGGTGAAATCAGGATTTTACCGGAATACCGGGAGGGTTACCGGAACCCCCCGGGAGCATGATGGGCCAACATGGGCCTTGGTGGAGAGGAGAGAGGGCTGCCCTCATGGGCTGCGCGCCTCCCCCCCTTCCCCTAGTCCTATTAGGACTAGGAGAGGTGGCCGGCCCCCTCTCTCTCTCTCCCCCTTGGAGAAACCTAGTCCAACTAGGATTGGGGGGGGGGGGGAATCCTACTCCCAGAGGGAGTAGGACTCTCCTGGCGCGCCAGGCTTGGCCGGCCAGCCCCTCCCCCTTGGCTCCTTTATATACGGGGGCAGGGGGCACCCCATAGACACACAAGTTGATCTACGGATCGTTCCTTAGCCGTGTGCGGTGCCCCCTTCCACCAAATTCCACCTCGGTCATATCGTTGCAGTGCTTAGGCGAAGCCCTGCGCCGGTAACACATCAAGATCGTCACCACGCCGTCGTGCTGACGGAACTCTTCCCCGACGCTTTGCTGGATCGGAGCCCGGGGATCGTCATCGAGCTGAACGTGTGCCAAGAACTCGGAGGTGCCGGAGTAACGGTGCTGTGATCGGTTGGATCGCGAGGAGAACGTACGACTACTTCCTCTATGTTGTGTCAACGCTTCCGCTTCGGTCTACGAGGGTACGTAGACAACACTCTCCCCTCTCATTGCTATGCATCACCATGATCTTGCGTGTGCGTAGGAATTTTTTTGAAATTACTACGTTCCCCAACACCCCCAAGGGCCGGTTTATAGTTTCAAGATGAACCGGGACTTTAGAATAACAACTCCTCAATTTTGCCTGTGTAGCCCCCAAGGACCGACTTAACAAATATGTTCAGTTGGGACTATTGATGATGTAAGGCTTCACAATTTTTGTGCAGGACCTTTCGTAAACCGGTTGACCACCGAGCTGATAGTTGAAGAAAAATCCGTAGCGTTTAACTCGAGCAAACATGCAATAGCCCCCAAGTGCCAAGAATAATACTTGTATTGAGATTGGGACTTGTAAAAAGTTTGATAAGAAGTAATAGACATTAGCCCCCAAGTGCCAAGTATATTACTTGATATGTGCTTGGGACTTTGAATATGTATTTTCATCTCATAAATTGCTTGTCTCCTGCAGGATGAGGATATATCAAATCACCGACCTTCAAGAAAATATCAAATCGCAACAAGCAGAGACTTCCAAGGCCAAGGATGAACTGACCAGTGCCTTAGCAGCAATGAAAAAACTGAAGGAAAGCTTCAAAAACAAGCGGGCAACTTTGGATATAGAAAAGACAACTGTGCTGAAGAGGGCTGAGGATGCTGAAGCAGCACTTAATCCGGTGGCGGAGGAACTGACTGGCTTGAACAGCAAAAAAATGCCATGTTTGCTGCTGTTTTTGGTAAATAGCTTCTTCATAAGCTTTAAACATGTATTATCCAATAAACTACCGGTTTACAGACGTTTTTATGATGCAGGACCTCGCATTGCTCATCTTGGCTCGGATATGCAAAAAAACTGAAAGCTGCCTATACACTTGTAGAGCAATTATATACCAGCGTACAATGGGTCATCTGCAGAGCTTCCCATAACAAACCGCCCCCAACTTTGATCAAGGAGACGTTGGAAAGGCTGTCTATGATGCCTGCTCGGTTTGAAGAACTGAAGAAATCAGCTGCAAGGGCAAGTGCTCTTACCGCACTGACTCGGGCCAAAGCATGGATATCTGATATTGATCCGACTGATTTGGCGAACGGCTACCCAAGTATAAAGGAGGATGGGTCAGACTTTAATACTGATGACCTTGGAGCCATTACGAAGGAAATGCGCCCCCTGGCTAGTAAATTGGCTGAGGAGACTGATCTTTCATTTTATCAGTCGGTTTATGATGCCAACAATAAGAGAGTTAAAGTGCCAACTTATGATACTCCAAGCCTTACTCCTCCAATCCATAAGCACACTTATGCCCCTGATGTTGACCCCTCCCCACTTATAAGTGATGAAGCTGTATTCAAAGCCTTTACTGGGATCGATTGGACAACCATTGACTTCCAGCCACTGGGTAGAGAAGAGGAAGATGAACCGGCGCTGGATGATCCACAACCTTCAAGTCCACCTGGCCAAGATTCATAAACATGAGGCTGGCTAAACTTCTGCTCTCAGCAAGACTTGTTAAAACAATTATTCTTTTGGGCATCACATGCCTTGTAATAGGCTAGCTTAAACTCTTGATCTGTTATGCCATCGCGCATATTTGCTTTGCATGACACTGTTGTTCCGCCATGCTAAGATATGCCTCGTATGCTTATGATGTTAGCAATTTGAATCTATGATATTTGATCACACTGTTAGTTTACCAAGCTAGTGTAATAAGGGTGATAATCCAAAGTTTGAGCACTGGTAATTACCATATATTGCCGGCTTATGAACAAAGCCAGGCCGGGTTAATAAACACCGGATATTATCTTATCTCATACTGGCGACTTATAGTCGAAAGCCAGGCCGGGTTAATAAACACCGGGTAGTTTCATATATGAACCATAACGCATCACAACCCTCGTCGGCTTTTTAACCATGTATGACTATGTCACATGAGCAAAAACCCCAAAAAATGTTCAAATTAAACAACAAAAAATCAAGGCTTTCATAGGCGGCCAGGCCTAAAACTCAAGTGCTTTCACGGGCCACACATCCACTGAGTTAAACCATTATACAAACCTTATAAGCCGGACCTCACACAACCAATCGTCGTTTTAACTTTGACAAATTCAGGGTCTGTATAAGATTGACTTGTCAAAAGTACGGCAGGTCGTTCCAGGATTACCTGGGCGGAGTGGCAGACTTAAAAAGGCAGGATAACCCGGGGTTTTAGGTGAATGCACCTTGCTTCCAAGCCTGGCTTTTAAGCCTATTACAAGGGTTATAAAAACTCTTTGTTCTTTAGAACAAAGAGCCCCCAAGCAATATTTTGAGTTGTGCTCAAGGAGTACCTATGTTTGAGTTGTGCTTTTGCAACTGACTCTCTTTGGTCCCTTTAACCTGTGTGGTAAGCCCCCAAGTTTTTTTATGTGGCCTATAAGCCGGATCAAAGGGTAATCATAACTTTGCTGTATAAAGCAAAAGCCCCCAAGTGACCAAAACTCGTTATTTAAAGAGAACGGCAGAGGCCCTACTTTAACAGGGATGCCAGTTTTATTATATTGATCATAATATATACATTGTCAAAATATGTACATCAGAAGAGCCAGTGGCTCATGTATAGTAGGGCCGAAGATGAGCAATATTCCACGGCCGGTGGGTCTCCTCCTCCATCTTACATGAGTCTTTGTGCTCTCGAACATCGATAAGGTAGTAGGACCCATTGTTGAGATTCTTACTAACCACAAAAGGTCCTTCCCAAGGTGGGGATAACTTGTGCATATCAGTCTGATCTTGGATAAGCCGTAGCACCAGATCGCCTTCTTGGAAAGTTCTGGGTTTAACCCGACGACTGTGGTAACGGTGCAGATCTTGCTGATAAATCGCCGAACGAGCCGCTACGATGTCACACTCCTCATCCAACAAGTCAAGTGCTTCCTGACGTGCATTTTCATTGTCCGCTTCAACATAAGCTGCCACACGAGGTGAGTCATGACGGATGTCACTAGGGAGAACCGCCTCTACTCCGTAAACCATGAAGAAAGGCGTGTATCCCCTAGATCTGTTGGGGGTGGTATTAATGCTCCATAACATGGAAGGTAACTACTCCACCCAACAACCCGGCGTCCTATGTAAGGGAACCATAAGACGGGGCTTGATGCCTCTCAGGATCTCTTGATTGTCTCTCTCAGCTTGACCATTAGATTGGGGGTGAGCCACTGACAACACATCAAGCCGGATATGCTCACGTTGACAAAATTCTTTCATAGAACCCTTGGAGAGATTAGTGCCATTGTCTGTTATAATGCTGTGTGGAAAGCCAAAATGGAAGATCACCTTCTTCATGAATTGAAGTGCCGTTGCTGCATCACACTTACTGACCGGCTCTGCCTCCACCCACTTAGTGAACTTATCAACCGCCACCAAAAGGTGGGTCTTCTTATCCTTGGACCTCTTAAAAGGTCCAACCATATCAAGCCCCCAAACTGCAAACAACCAAGTAATTGGAATCATTCTCAATTCTTGAGCCGGTACATGGGCTCGTCGTGAAAATTTCTGACATCCCTCGCATTTACTGACCAGATCCTCAGCATCAGCATGAGTCGTTAGCCAATAAATCCGTGATGAAAAGCCTTGGCCATAAGAGACTTAGAGCCAACATGGTGGCCACAATCTCCTTCATGAATCTTGCGCAGAATCTCACAAACTTCTTCAGGTGAAACACAATGTTGAAACGCCCCTGTGACACTACGATGATGTAGCTCCCCGTTGACAATAGTCATTGACTTAGACCGCCGGGTTATTTGCCTGGCCAAAGTTTCATCCTCAGGTAACTCGACCGGGTCATATAAGCCAAATATGGAACTGTCCAATCAGGAATTACATGAAGGGCTGCCACCAAGTGAGCTTCCGGGTCAGGAATAGCCAAATCCTCCTCTGTAGGTAACTTGACCGACGGGTTATGCAAAATGTCAAGAAAAACGTTAGGCGGCACCGGTTTGCGCTGAGAACCCAACCGGCTTAAAGCATCAGCCACTTCATTTTTCCTCCGATCAACATGCTCAACTTGATAACCCTTGAAGTGGCCAGCAATAACGTCCACCTCTCGTCAATAAGCCGCCATGAGTGGATCCTTAGAATCCCAAGTACCAGAGACTTGTTGAGCCACCAAATCTGAGTCACCAAAGCACCTTACCCGGCTTTGGTTCATCTCCTTAGCCATCCGAAGACCGTGGAGCAAGGCCTTATATTCAGCTGCATTGTTAGTGCAAGGGAACATCAAACGGAGAACATAACAAAATTTATCACCTCGAGGGGAACTGAGCATAACTCCAGCCCCCGAGCCCTCCAATTGCCCGGACCCATCAAAGTGAATAGTCCAATACGTGTTATCTGGCTTTTCCTTGGGTATCTGCAGCTCTGTCCAGTCATTGGTGAAATCCACCAGTGCCTGAGACATGATGGCCGTGCGAGGCATATATTTCAAACCATGAGGACCAAGATCAATGTCCCACGTGGCTATCTGACCTGTGGCTTCTCTGTTCTGAATAATATCCCCTAAAGGAGCAGAACTAACCATAGTGATGGGATGACCCAAAAAATATTGCTTAAGCTTCCGACTGGCCATGAACACCCCATATACAAGTTTCTGCCAGTGCGGATATCTCTGCTTGGACTCGATAAGCACCTCATTGATGTAGTAAACCGACCTTTGAACCGGATATTACTTGCCTGCCTCCTTTCGTTCCACTACAATAGCCATGCTAACAGCCCGGGCATTGGCAGCCACATACAACAACATTGGCTCTTTATCAACCGGAGCAGCCAGAACAGGTGGCTCAGCCAGCTGTTTCTTCAAGTCCTCAACGCTGCCTTAGCGGCATCACTCCAAATAAAATTATCTGTCTTTTTCATCATCTAATACAGAGGGATAGCCTTCTCTCCCAACCGGCTTACGAACCGGCTTAGCGCCGCAATACGACCCGCCAGACGTTGCACATCATTGACACATGTCGGTTTAGCTAGAGAAGTGATTGCTTTGATCTTCTCCAGATTAGCTTCTGTGCCCCTGTTAGACACCAGAAAGCCCAAGAGCTTGCCTGCTGGCACACCAAAAATGCATTTGGCCGGGTTAAGCATCATCTTATAAACCCGGAGATTATCAAAGGTTTCCTTCAAATCGTCTATCAATGTTTCCTTCTTTCTGGATTTCACCACAATATCATCCACATAAGCATGAACATTGCGCCCAATCTGATTATGGAGGCAATTCTGCACACATCGCTGATAAGTCGCCTGGGCACTCTTGAGCCCAAAAGGCATAGACACATAGCAGAAGGCTCCAAAAGGAGTTATGAAAGCCGTCTTCTCCAGGTACTTAACTGCCATCTTGATCTGATGATAACCAGAATAAGCATCCAAAAAACTCAAACGCTCGCAACCCGCCGTAGCATCAACTATCTGATCAATTAGAGGGAGAGCAATAGGATCAGCCGGACAAGCCTTGTTTAAATCCATGTAGTCCACACACATACGCCAAGTGCCATTCTTCTTAAGTACCAGCACCGGGTTAGCTAGCCATTCAGGATAAAAAACCTCAACAATAAACCCAGCCGCCAAGAGCCGGGCTACCTCCTCACCGATGGCCTTATGCCTTTCCTCATTGAAACAATGAAGAAACTGCTTGACCAGTTTAAACTTGGGATCAATATTGAGAGTGTGCTCAGCGAGTTCCCTCGGTACACCTGGCTGTCAGAAGGTTTCCATGCAAAAATGTCCCGGTTCACACGGATGAACTCGATGAGCGCGCTTTCCTATTTCGGATCCAGATTAGCACTGATACTGAACTGCTTGGATGAATCGCCAGGAACAAAATCAACCAGCTTGGTATCATCTGCCGATTTAAACTTCAGGACCGGATCATGCTCTGTAGTTGGTTTTTTTCAAAGATGTCATATCCGCCGGATCAACATTGTCCTTGTAAAATTTTCACTCCTCCGTTGCACAAACCGACTCAGCTTAAGAGGCACCACCTTCTTCGCATTCCAAAGCTATCTTTCGGCTCCCATGTACTGTGATGGTTCCCTTGTGACCCGGCATCTTGAGCTGCAGGTAAACATGACAAGGCCGGGCCATGAACTTAGCATAAGCCGGCCGTCCAAACAGAGCATGATAAGGGCTCTTGATTTTCACCACTTCAAAGGTCAATGTCTCTGACCTAGAGTCATGATCATCTCCAAAAGCGACTTCCAGAGCTATCTTACCAACCGGGTACGCCGATTTACCAGGCACCACACCATGGAAGACAGTGTTCGACGGTTTAAGATTTTTATCTGTCAACCCCATGCGACGGGAAAGTTTCGTAAAAAAGGATATTGATGCTGCTCCCTCCGTCCATGAGTACTTTAGTGAATTTATACCCTCCGACCTGAGGTGCGACCACCAATGCCAGGTGACCCGGATTATCAACCCGGGGCGGGTGATCTTCCCGACTCCACACGATGGGTTGCTCAGACCAGCGCAAGTAACGGGGGACTGCCGGTTCAACAGCATTCACCGCCCTCTTATGAAGCTTCTGATCCCGTTTGCATAAACTTGTGGTGAAGACGTGGTACTGCCCACTATTCAACTGCTTTCCGTTACTTTGATACCCATATTGCTGCTGCTGATTCCCCTGACCTGACTGTTGATGGTAGCCACCCTAATTGCCCTGATTGTCTTGATTACCTTGGAACCCAGAGCTAGAACTATCACCGCCATAACCTGGTCCATGAGAACCGGATCCTAAGCCACCACCCGGCCCATGATTGTCTTGAAAAAGATTGGAATTGTTATACTCCTTCATAATGAAGCAATCCTTCCAGAGGTGGCCTGACGGTCTTTCTCGTGTCCCATGCCTTGGGCAGGGCTGATTTAGCATCTGCTCAAGGTTAAAGCCTGATCCTCCGGTTCGTGGGGGTGGTTTACCCTTGCGACGCTGGCCATTATTCTACGTGTTGGTGTTAGCCACAAAGTCCAAACTATTATCAGCTTTGTGCTTACCATTACCTCCCTCATTCGCCGGGTTATCCTGCTGTCCTCTGGTGCTGCCGCTCTTCTTTCCCTTTCCCAGCTTCTCATCATCAGACTCGGGGTCCTTGGTACCATCAAAGCAGCGTATTTAACCAGAGCCGCCATGAGTGTTCTCATGTCATTGCAGTGGCGTTTGAGCCATCCTAATTTCTGCTTCAGGGTCGTGAAATGACAATTGCTCTCCAACATTAAGACTGTTGAATCAGCATTGATGCGATCCGACAAGTGCAGGATTGTTGAGACCCGGCGCACCCAATGAGTTGTCGAATCACCTTCTTCTTGGACACAGGCGGCTAAATCCACGATTGACAAGGGCTGCTTGCATGTATCTTAAATTCTGGATAAACCGGGCCTTTAACTCGGCCCATGACCCAACAGAGTTGGCTGGGAGCCCTTTCAAACAAGTGCGGGCCGTCCCCTCTAACATCAAGGGGAAATATTTAGCACACGCATCGTCGCTAACATCCAGCAATTCCATGGCCATCTCATAACTCTCGATCCATGCCTCAGGAGGTAAGTCGGCTGTATAGTTAGACACCTTGCGAGGACCTTTGAAATCCTTGGGCAGACGCTCATTACGTAGAGCCGGCACTAAACATGGCATGCCCAAATTCCTAAAGGTTACACCTGGATCCACCGACGTTGTTGGACGAACCGGAGTAGGTTGACGGGCCGCATACTGTGCCGCTAGTTTGGCCTCTCGACGCGCTCTACCTTGATCCACTATGTTCTGAGCATCAGCACCACTGCCTGTCGGGTTATGTCCATGGGGCGGGTTATCGTTCCGTCCACTGCTTGACGCAGCCGGCTCATCGATATGCCTGTTGTAACTCCGGCTCGGGCGAGGGGTGGAATGAATCATGTCCCGACTATAAGAATAAGCCTGCTGCTGAACCAAAGCTGTCCGAAGGAGCTCTCTAGCCCTCTGTGTTTCAACCGCCGTCAGAGACTCGCCTTCAACTGGGAGAGCTGCCAATCGCGACGCTGCAGCGATCATGTTATCCAAATGGTTAGAGTAATGACCCGGTGGCGTCGGCACGTGCTGCGGCAGGTTATTGTTCTGACGAGGCGGGTCCGTCGTGCGTGGTTGAACCGGCGTACCCGTCCTAGGTGCTTCAACCCGATTTACCACTAGCGAGTTACTGGTCCCCGCTCCTGGCGTGTGAAAGAGATTTCTTGCCTCGTAAACTGGGGGGAGACGAGTCTGATGCCTCCTCCTCATGACTTTGTTTGAAGCGTTCTGATCTAACATGAGCCGGTAAGACTCCAACTGAATCCGCTATCCCTAAGCATCCAAAGCAGCCCGCTCCTCGTCCATCCTCGTGTTTTCTGCGTTCAGCTCCTCCTTGGCCTGTGCTATCTCATCACGCAATTTTGCGACCACCGCATTATGCTGATCCTGATCCGCCGGGTTAACCACGGTTGTTAACAACACTATCAGCTTATCCAGTAAGTCAGTTAAGACCTGAACCGGCAGGCGCACAGGGCCTCCTGCCCCGGCAGCCGTTGCCACTGTTGATCCAGAAACCAGCTCTTGTGTAGTCGACGAGTGTTGCACGGGCTGTGTACCGACCATGAATATTGCAACCCGGTTCGGTGGTTTGCAGGGGTCTGGAATACAGTCGCCATCGGAACAACCCCCAAGCCGGCCGTCTTGCAGTTGATACAATGACTCGGTCTCTCCGGTGGACAACTCACCATCAGTGTAAGCAACCGTCTCACCACCAGATGCCGATCTATCCTCAGATTCCGCTCCGTGGATGAATCCCACGAAGGCACGATTCATGGCGGGCCAAACCCGGGTGAGTCTCGCACACTGAGCTGTCTCGATGATGTCAGTGCAGATGTTCGGCTCAGGGCCTGGTTCGCCAATCTTGCTGATGAAGACGTGAATTCCGCTGAAGGGGACCCGGTACCCATACTCAATTGAGACGGCCTCAGGGCCCCAGCCTGCGTCGTTGATGTAGAGCTTGCCGCGACGACTCTCGGTCATCCGGCCCATAGCGTATCCCTTGATCCCTTCGAAGTTGCCCTCTAAGAACTTGAAACCATCATGCAATAGCCCTATGGTGGGCACCAACTATCGTGGAATTGTCACGGCATATGTCCTAGGTCATGGACTTAGTCGTGGAGCCATCACAATGAGATTAGCTTAAAGGGGTTAAATGGGACAAAGGACACAAGGAGTTTATACTGCTCCGGCCCCCTAGCGGTGAAGGTAAAGGCCTAATCCAGTTTGTGGTGGTATTGATAGGGTTTCGATGACCAGGGAGCGAATACGCTTAACCTGGCTCTCGATCTGTTGTCTCTTGTCCTTGAACCGCCGTCGGGTCGTCCCTTTATATATACAGGTTGACGCCCCGCAGTTCACAGAATCCCCGTCGGCTCATAAACATGTTTGGCTCGGTATCTAATCTTTGCTATCTTACAATACAAGTCATACACCTATGGCGGTCTACATCTATGGGCCCTAACCCGCCTTTGGGATTTGGGCCTTCTTATTAAGTCACCGCCATAACTCGCCATCTTCTATGTATTCATGGGCTTCAATACTGGTATATCCTCATGAGCATAACCCGGCCCCTCCTGGGCGGTTTATACTCAATAGTTATATCCCCAACATCATGTGTGCCTTTGGTAAGCTCACTACATCGAGTAGGAGGTTACCACACAACTGTCCTGGATGTAAGCAAACAACCGGACTTGTGTTTCCCCTGAAACAAGTCCGAAACCAAACAACAGGCCTTTCATTTTAGCACATTCAGGCTAGAGGCGATGCAGGCAACCAATCAACATGCAGACGTTGGTTTTTAGCCTGTATATGCTCAGACAGACCCAACTAGGACAAGTATGCAAAGTGGCAAAAACGGTGCAGGTAACCAAACGTGCCCTTAAAAACTTAGATAGTACTTTCATGGAAGATACGTGCCACATGTACCTGGTAGCACCATACATGCATACGTACGACAATATGTAGGTAGTTACGTGAAGTGGCGGAGCTATGTGCTACTTCTCGAGCTTGCGTTGGTTTTTCCCTTGAAGAGGAAAGGGTGATGCATCAAAGTAGAGATAAGTATTTTTCTTAGTTTAAGAACCAAGGTATCAATTCAGTAGGAGACAATGCACAAATCACCGAATACATGCACAAACAGTCAAACAACTTGCACCCAACGCGATAAAGGGATTGTCAATCCCTTCACGGTTACTTGCAAAAGTGAGATCTAATAGAGATAGATAAACGATAAAGTAAATATTTTTGGTATTTTTGGTTTATAAATCAGAAAGTAAAAGATTGCAAAATAGTAGATCAGAAACTCACATGATGGAAAATAGAAACTTGTATGATGGAAAATAGACCCGGAGGCCATAGGTTTCACTAGAGGCTTCTCTCAAGATAGCAAATAATACGGTGGGTGAACAAATTACTGCCGAGCAATTGATAGAAAAGCGCAAAGTTATGACGATATCTAAGGCAATGATCATGAATATAGGCATCACGTCTGTGTCAAGTAGACCGACACGATTCTTCATCTACTACTATTACTCCACACATCGACCGCTATCCAGCATGCATCTAGAGTATTAAGTTCATAAAGAATGGAGTAACGCATTAAATAAGATGACATGATATAGAGGAATTAACTCAAGCAATATGATGAAAATACCATCTTTTTATCCTCAATGGCAACAATACAATACGTGCCTTGCTGCCCCTACTGTCACTGGGAAAGGACACCGCAAGATTGAACCCAAAGCTAAGCACTTCTCCCATTGCAAGAAAAATCAATCTAGTTGGCCAAACCAAACAGATAGTTTGAAGAGAATTACAAAGATATCAAATCATGCATAAAAGAATTCAGAGAAGATTCAAATAATATTCATAGATAAGCTGATCATAAATCCACAATTCATCGGATCTCGGCAAACACACCGCAAAAAAGTATTACATCGAATAGATCTCCAAGAACATTGAGGAGAACATGGTATTGAGAATCAAAGAGAGAGAGAGAGAAGAAGCCATCTAACTACTAGCTATGGACTCATAGGTCTGTGGTAAACTACTCACGCTTCATCGGAAGGGCAATAGAGTTGATTTAGAAGCCCTCCGTGATCGAATCCCCCTCCGGCAGGGTGCCGGAAAAGGTCCCTAGATGGGATCTCACGGGTACAAGCGGCGGTGGAAAAGTGTTTTCGTGGATGCCTCTGGTGGTTTGGGGATATTTGAGAATATATAGGCGAAAGAATTAGGTTAGGAGGGTCACAGGGGGGCCACAAGGGTGGGGGCGCGCCCTACCCCCTGGGCGCGCCCTCCATCCTTGTGGCCGCCTCGTGGCTCCTCTGACTTCATCTCCAAGTCTCCTGGTTGTCTTCTGGTCAAAGAAAAATCATCGTGAAGGTTTCATTCTGTTTGGTATTCTTTTTATGCGAAACTCAAAAACAAGGAAAAAACAGAAACTGGCACTAGACCCTAGGTTAATAGGTTAGTCCCAAAAATAATATAAAATAGCATATTAATGCATATAGAACATCCAAAACAGATAATATTATGGAACCATAAGAAATTATAGATAGGTTGGAGACGTATCACTATGTTAGGCCAGGGGGCCATTGCCCCTCAGCCTTGAGATTTTTTCTGAAGATTTTTTTTTCTGTAGCTTCATAGATTGAAAAAATACAGACTTTTACTCCTCCAAGAGTGAGGCGACAAGTAGTGCAAATGTGTGCTCTGCTGCATTGTGCGGCAACATGTAGTAGCATTTATCACATTTTTGGTGTTATACTTGTAATGGAAAACTCTAAAAATGAAGGAAGTTGCGTAGCAGATGTGTGCGCTCCATCAGTAATAAGTGAGTGTCATCTACTAGCAGTGTTGATTGATTGAATCATTAATGGCAGAAGCTGGCTTATTGAACTGAATTGGTGAAAAGAATTTGGTGGCCTTGCCCCGCCTCCTTTTCCAAAAATCATCAAAATGTATATAAAATTTATATGTAGTTTGTATTGAAATATCTAAAAGGATTTATAATTAGAAATAGAGGGCATGTATTCTTAATTATCCCCAGATGGGCAACGCACATGTGACACGTTGGTTACAATTAACAAAGTTGATCCAATTAAGCAAGTTGTAACAACACCGCCGGAGCTTCCCCTTTTTGGCGCACAATTAGTTAATAAATAATCCTGGGTGATCATGACCCGTGAACTAGAGGATTAGAGTTTCATGTTCTTTCAACAGTTAGGTGTGGCGGAGATGCGTATGTTGAGATGGATGTGTGGGCACACGAGGAAGGATCGAGTCCAGAATGATGATATACGAGATAGAGTTGGGGTAACACCCATTGAAGAGAAGCTTGCCCAATATCGTCTGAGATGGTTTAATTTGGGTATATTGAGCGCAGGCCTCCAGAAGCTCTAGTGCATAGTGGATTGCTAAAGCGTGCAGAGAATGTCAAGAGAGGTCGGGGTAGACCGAATTTGACATGGGAGGAGTCCGTTAAGAGAGACCTGAAGGATTGGAGTATCACCAAAGAACTAGCTATGGACAGGGGTGCGTGGAAGCTTGATATCCATGTGCCAGAGCCATGAGTTGGTCACGAGATCTTATGTGTTTCACCTCTAGCCTACCCCAACTTATTTGGGACTAAAGGCTTTGTTGTTGTTGTTGTTGTTCTTTTCGTCACCTTTTTTATTTTTAGTCCACTGCTTAATGTTGACACCAATGTATCTGTGTGCTCCACTGGTAAGTGCATGCCCACTTCGCTATTCTAACTTTGCCTAATTATGCATGTCGCATAAGTTGTAGTAATTGATTAGTCACGCAGGAATGGCATCCAAATTTGAGAGTAAATAGCTTAAAACTATCACTTTTCAGGTATCAGAAATTTGTTTGTCGCTCATAATTATCAAATATGGGGTCGGCTATTTAAAAAAATCCAAAATGCCCATCGTAAGTTTTTAAAACATCTTCTGACATCCCTGGCCTGCAAGTCGGGTCACGTGGGCAGGGCAGGGGGTGGCGTGCAAGTTAACGAATGTTATCGGACAGTGCAGTCAAAATGAACTGGCTGGGTCGTTCTCCTTTCTCTCTCCTTCAGCACTCTCTCCTCACCCCGCTCTCTCTCTCTCTTTCTCTCTCCGACCTAACCCGGCAAGCCCACAAGTGTTTGCTGAAATGTCCGTGCTAATTTTTGTGTGCTTTCTTTAAGGCAATGGTTTCGGACATAGAGTGCATATACGAGCCAGTTGAAGAGAGCATTAGGAGTTCTCCATGCCCGCTTAATGGTTGTTCGTGGACCTACTAGACAATGGGATCCGGAGACCTAGTGGGAGGCGTTGAGAATCTTGTGATAAGGGTGAAGATGCTACTGCGGCTCTTGAATTTGAGAACATGGGTGATCCTATTAAATTCCATATCAGAATTCAGCCAAGTTCGACGAGTTTATTCAAAAGGCATCAAGAAATTCGGTATCAAGTAACTCAAGTAAGATTTGATTGAGCATATGTGAATGGTTAAACGGGACAACTAAAACATATGTGCTAGTTGAATTCAAGTTTGAACTTATTTAATTTAAAAACTTTGTTGCATTGTAATATTTAAATTATAACTAATGTCACATTTGAACAATTTCAATCATCTATGATTTGATATGCGGTTATTTTGAGCTTGCGGACTTAAAAAGACAAGCTAAAAGTTTAGAGGATAACTTTGGATGACTGGCTCCAGCATCATTGTTTGTGAACTAGTCTCCCCACCGGTCCACGGACATATCGATGTTGAAGATGCCAATCATTGTTAATGTCAGACTAAATCACATTTTCTTCGTGAGAATAAATACTCGAACCATGTACATCATCTAACATTACAAGGACACATAGTAACTTTGAAAATTAATATAAAATAATCTGTAACGCAGATGAAAATGTTTTGTACATGAAAATTGATCAGAACGACGAGACAAATCTGGATACGTAGCCCGTTCGTCCGCCACGCATCCCTAGCATAGCGAACACGCAACTTTCCCCCTCCGGTTCACCGGTCCGAAAACGTGAAACACCTGGGATACTTTCCCGGATGTTTTCCCCCTTCGCCGGTATCACCTCCTACCGCATTAGGTCACCCCTAGCATCGCGTATCACCGTGTTATGCTTTGTGTTGCTTTGATTGCTCTGTTATTTATTATGTTCCCCCTCCGTTACTTCTTTCCGGTAGACTCCGAGACTACTGCAGATGTCCGTGTGTTCGACTACATTGAAGATGACCCTTCCTTCTTGCCAGAGCAACCAGGCAAGCCCCCCCCCCTTTATCACCAGATATCGCCTACTCCTTCTCTATACTGCTTGCATTAGAGTAGTGTAGCATGTTACTGCTTTCGGTTAATCCTATTCTGATGCATAGCCTGTCATTGTTGCTACAGTTGTTACCCTTACCTGCTATCCTACTGCTTAGTATAAGATGCTAGTTTTCCATCAGTGGCCCTACATTCTTGTCTGTCTGCCATGCTATATTACTGGGCCGTGATCACTTCGGGAGGTTCTCACGGGCATATACTATATACTTTACACTGTTACATTACCTGTGATACTATTCGGAGATGGGGGCTGAAGGGGCAGGTGGCTCCATCCAGGTAGTGGTGGGCCTAGGTTCCCGACGGCCCCCGACTGTTACTTTGTGGCGGAGCGACAGGGCAGGTTGAGACCACCTAGGAGAGAGGTGGGTCTGGCCCTGGTCGGCGTTCACGGATACTTAACACGCTTAACGAGATCTTGGTATTTGATCTGAGTCTGGCCATTTGGTCTATACGCACTAACCAACTACGTGGGAAAGTTATGGGCACTCGACGTCGTGGTATCAGCCGAAGCCTTCGTGATGTCAGCGACTGAGTGGCGCGCGCCGGGTTGGACCGCGTAACGTGACTTCCTTTGTAATGGAGGTTGCTAGGTCTGCTCGCCGGCCGCGTTCGCAACGTGCAGGTGTGCTAAGGGCAATGGGCCCAGACCCCTGTGCGGTTAGGTTTAGACCGGCGTGCTGACCTCTCTGTTGTGCCTAGGTGGGGCTACGACGTGTTGATCTTTCGCGGCCAGGCATGACCCAGAAAAGTGTGTCCGGCCAAATGGGATCGAGCGTGTTGGGTTATGTGGTGCACCCCTGCAGGGAAGTTAATCTATTCGAATAGTCGTGTCCCTCGGTAAAAGGACGACCCGGAGTTGTACCTTGACCTTATGACAACTAGAACCGGATACTTAATAAAACACACCCTTCTAAGTGCCAGATACAACCCGGTGATCGCTCTCTAACAGGGCGACGAGGAGGGGATCGCCGGGTAGGATTATGCTATGCGATGCTACTTGGAGGACTTCAGTCTACTCTCTTCTACATGCTGCAAGACGGAGGCTGCCAGAAGCAAGGATTAGCTATCCCTCTCTTATTCTGGCATTTTGCAGTTCAGTCCACTGATATGGCCCTTTACACATATACCCATGCATATGTAGTGTAGCTCCTTGCTTGCGAGTACTTTGGATGAGTACTCACGGTTGCCTTGTTCCCCCTTTTCTTTACTCGATTGCTGCGACCAGACCATGGAGTCCAGGAGCCAGACGCCACCGTTGACGACGACTCCTACTACACTGGAGGTGCCTACTACTTCGTGCAGCCCGCTGACGACGACCAGGAGTAGTTAGGAGGATCCCAGGCAGGACGCATGCGCCTCTTTCGATCTGTACCCCCAGTTTGTGCTAGCCTTCTTAAGGCAAACTTGTTTAACTTATGTCTGTACTCAGATATTGTTGCTTCCGCTGACTCGTCTATGATCGAGCACTTGTATTCGAGCCCTCAAGGCCCCTGGCTTGTATTATGATGCTTGTATGACTTATTTTATTTTTAGAGTTTTGTTGTGATATCTTCTCGTGAGTCCCTGATCTTGATCGTACATGTTTGCGTGTATGATTAGTGTACGATTGAATCGGGGGAGTCACAATTTGGTATCAGAGCTGACTGCCTGTAGGAATCCCCCTTCCACACTCCTTGGCCGAAGTTGAGTCTGGACATTGCAAAACTTTGACTAACATGGTTGTGCGGCCCATGGGCCCACGTCGCCATCGGGTGGTACTAGAATATTAAACTCCTCGATCTTTACTCTGGGACTCTGATCTCTCTCCTATTCGGGTTTAATGAATTTACTAACTTTAGGATCTCGTTACTACTTCCTCCCGGAGAACCCCTCACTCCAGATGATTGCTCTGTGCACCAGAAGAATTCGAAGATACTCTCTGATATTCTCTCGAGACCTTGTGCCTGTCGCTTTTGCAATTCCCTACCACCGAAACTTCCCTACGGATAAATACTTACACCTGTCGTTCTTAGTCTTATTCCCACTCGATCTTGTTATTGCAAAATACCCCGGGAATACTTTGTGCCTACTACCTTGCAGTTCTTTGCCACCTGAATACCCCTACGGATAATTTCTCGCACTTATCGAGTATCCGTTCATTCCCAGTTGATTCATGTATTTCACAACAGTCTTCGAAATACCATTCGATCTTCCGAAAATCCTCAGGAGCCTTTTGCTCTTGAAATTCTTGCTTGCTTGCTTTATGCTTAATTCCATAAGTCTCGTAATCTTATTGACTTCCCTTGTCATTATCATTTGGGTCTGTTGATTCAATATGTTGTGAATGCCCGCAATCCACAATCAGATCCTAGAATTCATCCGGCTCAGACGTCATTTTGAACATGAGCTGGATCTCGACCAATCAATTGGCATCGATTGTACCCCTAAGCCTACTCAACTTATCCATCCTTGATCAGAGCGTTGCTTCTGATCCCTTGATTTGGAAATCATAATTCCTTTGCTATTTAAACGTTGAATTATTCAGATGTTCTATAAACCGATGCATTTGCATTCTTTCTTTCTCTGATTGGGTATCGATACTCACATCAGCTCCATTGTGGATCGCCATATCCACTGTTGGATTAATATCCGACAGTGTCCTTCATAATTAATCACCTTGTGAGTTCTTTCTCCGATACATAATGCCTTTGTAAATTGTATCCTCTCCTTTTGCCAACCATGCTCTGCTTTCGAGCTGGTGATATTTACTCTTGAAGCTTGTGGTATATGTTCCTAAGAAGCCCCGATGGGTTGAACCAATGCCTTCCCTAATCTGTGCAAACTCGAAAGATTTCACAGGTCATACTTATCTGGTATTGCACCAGGTAAAACTTTCAACAACTAATGCCATTTCGAAAAGAAACGAGAAGTGAATGAAAGGTTATGCATTGGAGAAGTGGGAGTCGACCTTGAACTTTGTGTTCATGCCCATGGACACGATGTACATCTTCTCATGATGCTTCTTTTAAAATTAATTATTCCCTTGGTATAAGTTCATCTTATATCTGGGATCTGGCCTTTTGCAATCGTGGTTCCGACCATGTTCTCCTTTAAATACCATTTTCGGTGCAAGTGTAAGCACTTGTCTTCTATAGAGCAATACCCCAGTCCAACCTCTACTATGATCTATCGTCGAGTATTACCCCCTGGTATCTCGAGGTTATCTCAGAACATCATATCTTCTTATGAGTTCTTCATCAAGTACTACATTCTCACCAATTCCAATTTTCCACGCGTTCTGAGTTGTTAAACACTCAAGGACACGGATTGCTGAATCGAGTCCATGTCGCGATTAAACAACTCTTAGTAATCTTCTTTACTAGTGAGTTCGTACTCAATCACGTCATTCCTAGCCTGACCGGCTATATCATTACCATGATGATTTTAACTGTGCTACCTGGTCCTTCCTCCCGGTACACAATTTTTTACGCTGAGCTAAGCTTACATTGATCTCCTTGTCTTATCATTCCACCTCGGACAACAAGCTCGGTTCCATGGTTCCAATAACCTCTTGCTTCATCATTCCTTTGACTTGATGTCATCGCTGATCGATTACATCTTCAGGTAATCTCTCGACAAATGTGTCGTGATCATCATCAGCATTCAGAGCCCTTCCAGGATTTCAATTGAATTCATGATGAGAAATACCATCCTTGCCCTCGATGATTTGTGTTGTCATCGACCACTTTATTGCCTTCCGTTCAACACAAACTTGTTCGTGTTTTGTGTTATACCTTGAGATGCTTGCTATCCAGCATTTGTTCGTCTTTACCTTGGAGTATTACCATCTTTTATGTCAGGAATGTCGTGAGAATTTCACCACCTGTCGTGGATTTGTCACGGCAGATGTCCTAGTGAAAGGACTTAGTCGTGGAGCCATCGCAACGGGTTAGCTTGAAGGGGTTAAAGTGGACACAAGGACACGGTTTTTATACTAGTTCGGCCCCTTCAATGAAGGTAAAAGCCTACGTCTAGTTGTGATGGGATTGATGGGTTTCGAGGGCTTAAGGAGCGATAAGCTTCGCCTAAACCTCGAATTCTTCTTCTCTGTCCCAAACCGCCGCCGGGTCATCCCCTTATATACACGGGTGACGCCCGTCGGTCTGCAAAGTCCCAACCTCCGGCTAATAAACGTGCCCGGGTCGGTCTCTCTATTCCTAACTTACAATACAAGTTTACATCAGGCCGGTTTACACCATAAACCTTTAAACCGATTATGGGCCTTAGGCCCTTCTATCTCTCCTTGGGTTTTAACATCTCGGGTCTGTTGACGGAGATAACCCGGGTCCTGCAGGCCGGTTTACCCCGGATAGCAACATCCCCAACATTAGGCCCCAGATTGATTTGAACAGGTTCATGTCAATCCTTAATAAGAATTTCTGTCTTCAAATGTCTTCCAGTGACTTGTTAAACCGTCGTTTCTCCGTCTCTTCTTGCTGTGGTAAACCGATATGACGTCAGCGCAAGCTACCGTCTCCTTTCGCTAACCCGCAAGAATCAGGGCGACGGCTGGGCTTCCGAAATCTCCGGCCCCTGGATTCGCGCGCCTGACACGCGCGCCGCGCCTTATAAATAGGACTTGAAGGCCATCCTCCTTTCCTCCCCTTCTTCGTCTTCCTCGCGACCCAGACCTCAGAGCTCCGCCGCCGCCGTCAGCTGCTGCACCAACTCCGGCCGCTGCATCAACCTGATCGGATCAGAGCACCGCGGCGACTTTCCGCATCTGTCTGGACCCCGGTAAGGCCCCTGTACTTGTTGCTTTAGATCTGTTCTAGGGTTCATCGTTCTGCTACTGTTTCTTGCTCATCCCCATAGCAGCCTTTGCGAACAGATAATGCTACCTGTATCTGGATTTGTAGTTCCTCTTAGCAGTCGCCATAAATCTGCACTCATTTCCTTAGATCTTACTCTTGTTCCTGCTTGTCGAACTTATGTTGTTCTGCTGTGAGCCCGACTTCATATTACCTGTTTTTATTTCTTTTTCGCCCTAGCTGTAGATCCATTGCTTTGAAAGAATCCGTACGGGACCTGTTTCTGTTTTCATACTCACAACTGTTTAGATCTGGTCGGTTTAACTCTTAGCAAAGCGAACAAACCGATCTGCCCATCCATTAGTCCCCTTGATGAACCGCCGGTTGATATTATTGTAGCTAACCTGACTCTATATAAGAGCATCTTCGGTTTACAATCATACTTGCTCTCAAACCGGAATACCTTTGCCTTGTAGATTTCCTCATGGCAAAACAGGTGTATGAATGCAACTGGGTTCCCTCTTGTATCACTGAGACCCAACTAAACAACTTAGTTCTGACTGGTGCTTTGAGTAGCAAAAGTACCATCCATTGGAGGGTTCCAGGAGACGAATGTCCTCCTACCCCGCAGGAGGGAGAAGTGGTGGTGTTTGCGGATCACCTGGCCCGGGGGTTTAATCCACCCGGTTCAAAATTTTATCGGGACGTCTTGGCTAATTTTAGGCTGCGCCCACAAGATGTTGGTCCAAATTCAGTCACGAATATCTGTCATTTTCAAGTACTTTGCGAGGCGTACTTCCAAGAAGAACCTACTATTGAGCTGTTCCGGGACTTTTTCCATTTGAACCGACGTACTGAATTCACCGATGGTCCTAATATGGAACTGGGTGGTATGGCGATTCAGAAAAGGAAAGAGGTGACTTATCCTCACGCCAAGTTGCATAGTCATCCGCAAGAATGGAATTGCACTTGGTTCTATTGCAAGGATACTTCCCCTGCTGAGGAAAATCCACTGCCCGGTTTCCGTCCAGAGAGACTTAGCAACACTCACCCCTTCCCCCCACGGCTAACTGCCAAAGAGAGGAGTAAGTATGCCCCTCAGCTGTCCAAACTCAGAGCCTTCATGGCTAATGGTTTAACGGGGGTAGATCTTGCTCGTTGCTGGATTTCGTGGAGCATCCTGCCCCTTAGCATCCGCTCCGGTTTAATGTGCCAATACACGGGTCGGGTTGATGATCCTTTGAGGCACTGCAACATTCAGCTGACGGAGGACGAAGTCGCTGAAGCTGTGAAGAAGATGCTGAACGAACCGGAACATGTCTGCGCTCGAACCGGCCTGCTTCCATTTTGTGCCACAAACAAACCACCTGCTGTAAGTAACTCCCCTGTTTATAGAATCTTTGATCTCCTTATATATATGTTGTTAACTCCAGTCCTTCCTGAAACAGGGAGATGATCCATTTTGGAGCAAGAAGTTACAAGAGCCGACCGAAAAGGTAACCCGACCCAAGACGAGGGTGAAGAAGCCTGCTCAGAGGAAAAGGAACACCGCTTCCAATACTCCGGATTTAGAGGAGGATGATGTGGGTAATCCGGACCTCGGGGTAGACCTCGATTCAGTTGGTTTGCTTTTTATACGTCTTATTGATGATGATATTTGTCAGGACGACGCTGAAGTGAGCCATGCCGAAGGCCCAGAGGTAACTATTCTTTCTTCTGATGCCGTTCCTTTGCCTTTGAAAAAACCTCGCCAAGCAAACCGGAGAATTAGATTTTCTCACCCTCTTGCTTACTTGGATCCCAAATTTCTTGTGAAGACCCAGCAACATGAAGCTCGACGCACCACCCGACATAGCGGCCAGGTAGTCACCTCCGCCGGTTTACCGAACAGCCCGGTTCGGAAACGCCGCTCAGAGGTCTCCGATTTACGCGCTAGCTTTCCTCCTAAAGCAGGTTTAACTCGTCAGCCTCTAAATCCATCTGACTCCGATTATCAGGTCACTTCCCATTCCTCTTCCGGTGAATCTTCAGCCACTCAACTGCCACCGTTGAAGACAGTTATTGGGTGAGTTGGACCGATCACAACATATCTCTGTATGGGTCTCTTAATCCATTTTATACCGTTTTTTCAATCTTTGGGCTTTTTCCAGGGCCAAACCTAGACCGAGCAAGAAGGCTCGTCTGGATAACCCGGCTGGAGGAACTGCCGCTCCTGAACCGGAGAAAACTCCTGGTGCTGACGCTCTGGGTCGTGAAGATACTCAGAATTATCTATCTCCGCAAGATGACACCTGCGCTGAAGAAAGGATTATCGAACCTGCCAGCCATACTGATCCGCCTGTCAGTCCTGTTCGGGTTGAGGAATCCATCCCCCCTTCTGGAACTGCTGATAAACCGACAGGGCCACTGCAGAGCAGCGATTCCAAGGATGATGATGTTGTGATTACCGGCATCGGTCACTCTGAACCGGGGAACACTGCTACCTTAGCCAAGCATACTGCCAAGGACGAAATCTCGGCCGTGAAGGGCAAATGGGACCTTGACTCCTCTACGTACGCCGCTTTAAGCGCCCCGGATCTTTATTCTGGGTACCTGAACCGACTGTACACCAGTCGGGATTATGAAGCTGGCATGATCAAGATGATGAAGGAGAAACTTGAGGTGACTCCCTTGTGCTTCATTCCATTGCAACTTTAGCTTATCAATATTTCCAAACCAAGATGGTAAACCGGATCAGGCTGCCTTGACAATTAAAGTCCGGTTTAGAAAACCCCAAGGCTTCCAACATAGGTCATAACCAGAAAACATCATTAGATAACTATTAGCCCCCAAGTGCCAAGCTTAAATACTTGTATTAATCTTGGGACTTTTTGTAATGGATAACTTGTGTTAAAATCAAATATGCATTAGCCCCCAAGTATCGAGCACATAACTTGCTTGTGTGGTTGATACTTCCAAACCGTGCAATATTTTCTGAACACTGTTGATGACCTGCTGCAGGGGGATTTGAAGACCAAAGAGAACCAAGTCTCGGACCTTCAGGAAGCTTTAAAAGCCCAGCAGATTGAAACTGAAAAAGCAAAGGAGGAATTGACCAAAGCCTTAACTGTTATGGAGCAGCTGAAAGCAAGCCGCAAAAAGGAGCAAGCCGATTGGGCTACTGAAAGAGCTCTTTTGACGAAGAAGGCTGAAAATGCCGAAGCTGCTCTTAAACCGGTGGTTGATGAGTTATCCACCGTGAAGCGACAAATACACTCCATGACCTCTGCCGTCTTTGGTAAACTTTTCGATGCCCTTCTTCCAATTTGTACCTTGTTTGCTACACCCTATGTCCGGTTTGTAATCCACCTTGAAACACTGCAGGCTCACGTATTGGACACTTGGGTTCTGACGTGCGGATGAAACTCAAAGCTGCTTATACTCTGATTGAACAGTTATACACCGGAGCACAAAGAGCTATCACCACTGCATCGCATAACAACCCTGCGCCGTCTCTGATTCAAGACACATTAAAGAGGTTGTCCATGCTTCCGGCCCGGATTGAAGAGTTGAAGAGATCAGCTGCTCGAACTGGAGCCATTACTGCCTTGATCCGGGCCAAAGCGTGGGTACCAGATTTCGATCCTGTCGAAGCGGCCCAAGGATACCCCAGCTTGAAGGAAGACGGCTCAGACTTTGGTGAAGACGACTTGAGGGCGATAAACCGGGCGGTGCGCCCCCTAGCTTGTCAATTGGCTGAGGAAACAGATCTGTCACGTTACCAAGCCCAATACGACAACCAGAACAAACGAGTATCTGCCCCGATCCCTGAAGCGGGAAACCTTGTTCCTCCAATCCGTAAGCATACTTACGCCCCAGACATTGAACCGTCTTCGCTGATTCATGAAGAAGCCGTCTTTCAAGCGCTAATGGGAATCGACTGGACCACTGCTGATTTCCAGCCAATGGGTAACCAAGATGGAGCTGAAGCGGCGCGAGACGATCCCCAGCCTTCGAACCAAGGCGGCGAACAGGCGTAATCAACGCTCCGGTTCACCTTACTTGGTGACGTCTTAATCCGTCAACGAACAATATATTCAGGCACTACGTTGCCTTGTAATAAGATAGTTTAATACCTCTACATTTGAATGTGCCTTCGCGCACGGGTGCTGACGCTCTTTTCAATGACGTTTCCAACTTATGTTTCCTGCCTTTACTGAGTACACAATGTAATTTTTCGACCACCTGAACCGTGCTGCGCCTTTGCCAAACCGGGCAATTTGCCTCCGGGTTTAAAAAACGAACCAGGCTATGCCAGCTGAATCGGTTTAAGGATGCTTGACGTTCCGAAGAACCAAAAAAGACACCACAATAACGGCAGAAAAAACAAAACCAAATATGAAAAGGCAACGCGATAGAAAAACGCATGCAAATAGTGGTTACTATGAACCGTTCAGAAGGCGTGACCATTGTCAAGACAAAACCGAGCCCCCAAGAGGTGTAGCTACGGTTTAGGTCGACTAGGTTCCTAACTGAATCGTGGCAAATATGCCGGCCAAATGGCATTGCATTGGTTCGTCAACCAAGCCCCCAAGTGACTCAATGGCCAAGGGCCGATCAAGTGGCATTGCGTTGGTTCGGACACGACCAAGCCCCCAAATGATTCATTGGCTAAAAAGCCGACCAGAAGGCATTACCATTATCAAGACATTACCGAGTTCCCATAAGGCGTATCCTACGGTTCAAGTCGATTAGGTCCCCAACTGATTCAGTGGCAAATGTGCCAGCCAGAAGGCATTACCGTCGTCAAGACATGACCAAGCCCCCCGGAGGTGTAGCTACGGTTCAGGCCGACTAGGTCCCCAACTGACTTTATAGGGTTTAGCTATGTTCTCTTTGGTTCGAACCCGACCTATGTTTGAACAGGAAGCCCCATGTTTGAATAGCTATGTTCTCTTTGGTTCGAATACGACCTATGTTTGAACAGGAAGCCTCATGCTGAATGGCTATGTTCTCTTTGGCTCGAATACGGCCTATGTTTGAACAGTAAACCTTATCCTTGAACCGGGATATTGAACCGGATATTAAGAGCTTCACAGCCTTGTAGGAGACATCCTCCCTTGAACCGGCTTCTAAACCGGAGTCTATAATTTGAACTTCTGTGAAACGACCTCCAGGGGTAAGCGCACATGATGTGAAGAACAGTAGAGACCCCGTTTTACTCGAGGCTCCGGTTTATTGTATTAATCATAATATATACATGGTCATGATATGTACATAAACAGAGCCCAGGGCTCATGTATAATAAGGTCGAAGATGAGCTATGTTCCACGGCCTGCTGGTTTCCTCCTCTGATGTGCGTGAATCCTTGCGCTCTCGAATATCAATCAGGTAATATGACCCATTATTCAGATTCTTGCTGACCACAAAAGGTCCCTCCCAAGGCGGGGATAATTTATGCTGATCAGATTGATCCTGGATGAGCCGAAGCACCAAATCCCCCTCCTGAAAGGTTCTGGTCCTAACCCGACGGCTGTGGTAACGGCGAAGATCTTGCTGGTAAATCGCTGAACGGGCAGCTGCCAAGTCACGCTCCTCATCCAACAAGTCAAGAGCGTTCTGCCGTGCCTGCTCATTATCCGCTTCAACATATGCTGCCACGCGAGGTGAGTCATGTCGTATATCACTTGGGAGAACCGCCTCTGCTCCATAAACCATAAAAAACGGCGTAAACCCCGTGGATCTGTTAGGCGTGGTGTTGATGCTCCATAATACAGATGGTAGCTCCTCCACCCAACAACCCGGCGTCCTTTGCAAAGGGACCAGAAGCCGGGGTTTGATACCTCTCAAGATCTCTTGGTTCGCTCGTTCTGCCTGACCATTAGACTGTGGGTGCGCTACCGAAGAAACATCAAGCCGTATATGCTCCCGTGCACAGAACTCCTTCATGGCCCCCTTGGATAGATTGGTACCATTATCTGTGATGATGCTGTGTGGGAAACCAAACCGGAAGATCACCTTCTTTATAAACCGAACCGCCGTGGCTGCATCACACTTACTGACAGGTTCTGCCTCTACCCACTTTGTAAATTTGTCAACCGCCACCAGTAGATGGGTCTTCTTATCTTTGGAACGCTTAAAAGGCCCAACCATATCAAGCCCCCAAGTCGCAAACGGCCAAGTGATTGGAATCATCCTCAATTCTTGGGCCGGTATGTGCGCTCGTCTGGAAAATTTCTGGCAACCATCACATAACCGGACCAGGTCTTCCGCATCAGCATGAGCAGTTAACCAGTAGAAACCGTGGCGGAACGCTTTAGCCACCAATGATTTTGAACCGGCGTGGTGGCCACAATCCCCTTCATGTATTTCTCGTAGTATCTCGCACCCCTCCTTAGGGGATATGCACCGTTGCAGCGCTCCTGACACGCTGCGATGATGTAACTCTCCTTGGAAAATGGTCATAGACTTGGACCGTCGTACTATCTGTCGAGCCAAGCTTTCATCTTCTGGCAACTCACCCCGGTTCATATATGCCAGGTAAGGGAGCGTCCAATCCGGGGTGGCGTGAAGAGCCGCCACTAACTGAGCCTCCGGATCAGGAACAGCCAACTCCAGCTCGCCGGGCAGCTGTACCGATGGGTGGTACAATACATCCAAGAAAACATTGGGTGGGACCGGTTTACGCTGAGAGCCCAAGCGACTTAAAGCGTCCGCTGCCTCATTCTTTCTGCGGTCCACATGATCCACTTGATAACCTTTGAAATGCCCAGCCACCATATCCACTTCACGTCGGTACGCAGCCATAAGCGGATCCTTAGAATCCCAGGTGCCAGCTACCTGCTGAGCCACCAGATCCGAATCACCAAAGCACCTAACTCTGCCCAAATTCATCTCTTTAGCCACCCGAAGTCCATGCAGCAAAGCTTCATACTCAGCCGCATTGTTTGTACAGGGGAACATTAAACGGAGGACATAACAAAACTTATCTCCTCGTGGGGAAGTTAGAACGACTCCAGCCCCCGAGCCTTCCAATTGTCTTGACCCGTCGAAATGAACGGTCCAATAGGTGTTATCTGGCTTCTCCTCAGGCGCTTGTAACTCTGTCCAATCGTTTATGAAATCGACAAGTGCCTGTGATTTTATGGCCGTCCGGGGTACGTACCTTAAATCGTGCGGCCCGAGCTCGATAGCCCACTTGGCAATCCGACCGGTCGCCTCCCGGTTCTGTATAATGTCACCCAAAGGAGCAGAACTGACCACCGTGATTGGGTGTCCTTGGAAATATTGCCTCAGCTTCCGGCTTGCCATAAAAACGCCATATACCAGCTTCTGCCAATGTGGATACCTTTGTTTGGACTCGATAAGCACTTCACTGATATAGTAAACCGGTCGCTGAACCGGATGTTCCTTTCCAGCCTCCTTTCGTTCTACCACCATCGCCACACTGACTGCTCTGGCATTCGCTGCAACATATAACAGGAGTGGCTCTTTATCTACAGGGGCTGCCAACACTGGCGGATTGACTAGTTGACGCTTCAAGTCCTCAAACGCTTTATCAGCCTCCGGACTCCAGACAAATTGATCCGTCTTCTTGAGCATTTGATACAAGGGGATCGCCTTTTCACCAAGGCGACTGATAAACCGGCTTAACGCTGCAATCCGCCCGGCCATGCGCTGAACATCATTGATGCATTTCGGTTTGGCCAGGGAGGTGATGGCTGTGATCTTTTCTGGATTGGCCTCAATTCCTCTATGGGACACTAAAAATCCCAACAGCTTGCCTGCAGGTACACCAAAAACACATTTAGCCGGGTTGAGCATCATTTGGTACACTCTCAAGTTATCGAAAGTCTCCTTCAAATCGTCAACCAGGGTCTCCTTCTTTCGTGACTTGACCACGATATCATCCACATAAGCATGCACATTACGCCCAATCTGTTCGTGGAGGCAATTTTGCACACATCGTTGATAAGTAGCCTGCGCACTCTTAAGCCCAAAGGGCATAGACACATAGCAGAAGGCTCCAAAGGGAGTAATGAACGTTGTCTTCTCCTGGTCCTTAACTGCCATCTTGATCTGATGATAACCCGAATAAGCATCCAAAAAAATTAAACGCTCGCAACCTGCCGTAGCATCAATGATCTGATCAATCCAGGGGAGAGAAAAAGGATCTGCTGGGCAAGCTTTATTCAAGTCTGTGTAGTCCACGCACATGCGCCAGGTGCCGTTTTTCTTAAGAACTAGCACCGGATTAGCGAGCCATTCGGGATGAAAAACCTCAATGATAAACCCAGCTGCCAGGAGCCTGGCCACTTCCTCACCAATCGCTTTACGTCTTTCTTCGTTAAACCGCCGTAAGAACTGCTTTACCGGCTTGTACTTAGGATCCACATTAAGGGTGTGCTCAGCGAGTTGCCTCGGTACACCAGGCATGTCAGATGGCTTCCATGCAAAGATGTCTCGATTCTCACGGATGAACTCGATGAGCGCGCTTTCCTATTTTGGATCCAAGTTTGCACTGATGCTGAACTGCTTGGATGAATCGCCAGGTACGAAGTCAACAAGCTTAGTTTCGGCCGCTGACTTGAACTTCAAGGCCGGATCGTGGTCCGTAGTTGGCTTTTTTAATGAAGTCATATCCTCCGGATCAACACTGTCTTTGTACTGCTTTAGCTCCTCCGTAGTACAAACCGATTCAGCGTAAGTCGCATCTCCTTCCTCACATTCCAAAGCGATTCGGCGGCTCCCATGAACCGTTATAGTGCCCTTGTAACCTGGCATCTTAAGTTGCAGATATACGTAGCAAGGCCGTGCCATAAATTTTGCATAAGCTGGCCGCCCGAACAAAGCGTGGTACGGACTTTGGATTTTAACCACCTCGAACGTCAGCGTCTCTGATCTGGAATCGTGACTATCGCCAAATACCACTTCAAGGGCTATCTTGCCAACCGGATACGCAGACTTGCCAGGAACCACCCCGTGGAACACTGTATTGGTCGGTCTGAGATCCTTATCTACCAGTCCCATACGACGGAAGGTCTCATAATACAAGATGTTAATGCTGCTCCCTCCGTCCATGAGCACCTTGGTGAGCTTATAACCTCCCACCTGAGGCGCTACCACCAGTGCTAACTGACCCGGATTATACACCCTGGGAGGATGATCTTCTCGGCTCCATATGATAGGCTGTTCCGACCAACGCAGATAGTGAGGCGTGGCCGGTTCGACAGCACTGACTGCCCGCCTCTGAAGCTTCCTATCTCGTTTATCCAAGCTCGTAGTGAAGACATGATACTGTCCACCACTCAACTGTTTCGGGTTGCTCTGATAACCACTTTGATTACTTTGATTATTCTGATTATTTTGGCTGACCTGTCCGCCCGGGTTACCCTGGAACCCTGGACCGGAATTCCCGCCACTGTACCCTGATCCGGAACCGGAACCGCCGCCGGAGCTGTGATCATATTGGAAAGTGTTTGAGCTTTTGAACTCCTTCATGATATAACAATCCTTCCAAAGATGGGCTGCTGGTTCCTCCTTTGTTCCGTGCTTCGTACAGGGCTGGTTTAAGAAAAAGTTCAAACGCTCCGGGTTAGGACCGGGATGTGCGCGAAAACTTGGCTGTTTTCCCTTACGCCGCTGGCCTTTATCCTGTGCACTTGTGCTGGCCACCAAGTCCATGCTCCCGTCCGGTTTACGTTTTCCTCCGCCTCCATTACCTGTCGGTCGATGCTGCTGGCCTTTGGTATTGCTATTCTTCTTTCCCTTCCCTGCTTTGTCATCACCAGAGTCAGGATCCTTGGTACTGTCAGAATCCGCATACTTCACTAAAGCGGTCATGAGCGTTCCTATATCTGTACAATCACGCTTCATCCGGCCCAGCTTTAGCTTCAAAGGGCCAAACCGACAGTTGCTCTCCAACAGCACCACGGCGGTGTATGCGTTGATGCGATCTGACGAGTGCAAAACTTCTGATACCCGCCGTACCCAATGGGTAGTTGATTCCCCTTCTTGCTGAACGCAGGCTGCTAGGTCAACTATTGACATTGGCTGTTTGCACGTGTCCTTGAAATTCTTGATAAACCGGGCGCGCAATTGGGCCCATGAACTAATTGAATTAGGCGGTAAACTCTTTAGCCAAGTCCGGGCCGTTCCTTCTAACATCATAGTGAAATACTTGGCACACGCCGTGTCATCCACATCCAGCATCTCCATAGCCATTTCATAGCTCTCCACCCATGTCTCCGGAGGCTGATCTGCCGTGTAGTTTGGTACCTTGCGGGGGCCTTTGAAGTCTTTGGGCAGTCGTACGTTGCGTAAAGCGGGAACAAGGCACGGTACTCCCAAAGAACTGGTAACCACCCCCGGTTCAACCGTAGCTGCTGGGAAGATAGGTGTAAGCTGACGAGCCTGATGCTGCGCTGCTAATCCGGCCTCCCGTGCACGGGTGCGATCCACATCCTCGTGAGTATTGTCGACGCCCGCCGGATTGTTGCCGCGGAGCGCTTCACGCCTGGCGTTACTTGAAACGGCCGGCTCCTCCGCGCGCCTACTATAGCTCCTGCTGGGGCGCGGGGTGGAGTGAATCCGATCACGGCTTTGCGAATACGCTTCTTGCTGGGCCAACGCGGTCCTAAGGAGCTCCTTGACCCGGCGTGTCTCTTCATCCTGTGGTGAATCTCCTTCGATCGGAATGGCTTCCAACCGAGCCGCCGCTGCGACGAGGTTATCCATCGGGTTGGAATAATGACCTGACGGCGTTGGCATGGCCGGTGGCGTATCAGTGTTACGACGAGGCAGGTCTATAATCCGGTGCTGAACCGGGGCGCCGGCTGTCGCCTCCGCACGGTTTACCCCCGGGGTGTTGAAGAGATTTCGAGCATCGAGGGCGGCGGGCAACCGAGACCGGGATTTCCTCTTCAGGACCTCCTGAGACGCCTTCTGGTCCATCATGAGCCTGTAAGCCTGTGCATCTAAAGCGGCGCGCTCCGCCGTCATCCTGATCTCTTCCGCTGCCAGCTCCGCTTTAGCCCGAGTGATCTGCTCTCTCACTTTGGCAATCTCAGCATTGTGAACCTCCTGATCCACCGGGTTGGCCTCCGCCATGAGCGCTGCTAGTGCGTCAAACAGGTCTGACAAAACTTGGGCTGGTGAACCGGTAGGGCCTCCTGCCCGCGCAGCTGTTGCTGCTGCCGATCCGGAGATCGCTGCTGCTGCAGTTGATGATCGTGGCGCCGCCTGTGTCCCAGCCATGAAGATCCCAACCCGATAGGGCAGATCAGAGGGGTCCGGAATACTGTTGCCATAGGAGCCGCCCCCAACCCGATCATCTTGTAGCTGGTAAAGAGATTCGGTCTCCCCGGTCGACGTTTCGTCACCAGAGTAGATGGCGGTTTCGTCACCAGATTCGGATCCTTCCTCGTAGCTTCCCCCGTGGATGACTCCCACGAAGGCGTGCCTCCTGGTCGGTTTAGCCAGGGCCGATCTCGTGCACTGAGCTGTCTCGACAAGGTCGGCGCAGACGCTTAACTCGGGGCCCGGTTCTCCGATCTTGCCGATGAAAACATGAATGCCGCCAAAGGGGACCCGATACCCGTACTCGATCGAGCCGGCGTCGGGGCCCCAGCCTGTGCTGTCGATGTAGAGTTTTCCGCGGCGGCTCTTGGTCATCCGTCCCACAGCGTAACCCTCGAGTCCTTCAAAGCGGCCCTCCAAGAACCTGAAACCATCTCGCGATAGCCCCACGGTGGGCGCCAACTGTCGTGGATTTGTCACGGCAGATGTCCTAGTGAAAGGACTTAGTCGTGGAGCCATCGCAACGGGTTAGCTTGAAGGGGTTAAAGTGGACACAAGGACACGGTTTTTATACTAGTTCGGCCCCTTCAATGAAGGTAAAAGCCTACGTCTAGTTGTGATGGGATTGATGGGTTTCGAGGGCTTAAGGAGCGATAAGCTTCGCCTAAACCTCGAATTCTTCTTCTCTGTCCCAAACCGCCGCCGGGTCATCCCCTTATATACACGGGTGACGCCCGTCGGTCTGCAAAGTCCCAACCTCCGGCTAATAAACGTGCCCGGGTCGGTCTCTCTATTCCTAACTTACAATACAAGTTTACATCAGGCCGGTTTACACCATAAACCTTTAAACCGATTATGGGCCTTAGGCCCTTCTATCTCTCCTTGGGTTTTAACATCTCGGGTCTGTTGACGGAGATAACCCGGGTCCTGCTGGCCGGTTTACCCCGGATAGCAACATCCCCAACACCACCTCTTAAGAAATTCTTGTTACAGGGATGCTTCTCGCCATCACCATTCTTTCTTGGCCTCGTGTTGAGTGAACTCTGTTGTGGGAATTTGATATCTCTAGCAACCCTATTGTTTTGAAGTGAATGGCCGATAGTTTCGTTATCGACTCACCATTCTAACTTTGATCATCGTACTTGGTCCATATTTCCAGGTGCATTTTTGTTCAATATTTAATTGTGGAAATCCATCCTTTGGTAATCTTGATGAATTGACGCTGAGTTCATCACCCACCTCCTCATCCTCTCCTTGGTTTACCGATGAAATCTTGTTTTGGAACCCGCTTCCATAGATCATTTCCTGAGAATCTTACGATGTCTTCTGTCATTTTGTGTCGCACCTTTTTATTCTTAGGTATCCTCACCCCAATCAGAACTGAATCTCGGTCAGATATGATGGTTCGAACATATTTCCAAGAGTTATAACATTGGTCTTTTATGACCCGGTAAGGTGATGTCATTCCTAGCACACCTGGCCAAAGGACCTAGTGTTATAGTTTCCCCTTTAGCAAGGTTAACCATTCTTCCATGAGGGAATTGTAAGACTTATTCTACAAGTTATTCCTGATGAATCCTTTGTGTTTCCAAAGTCTGACCTTTGCGTGAAGACCATGCCAATGCTACCTTGAAGCACGTCTGTGGTACTCCGGTTTTCAATAAGTACATCTGAAGCACAATGCTAAATTTTCTTTATCTAATTATCCAAACATCGTTGTATGGGTAATGTCATGAAATTTCTCGCCCTTTTCTAAAGGGTTTTCTACAAGTATATCTTGTCATGGATATCGTGCTCTCCTTGTCCTTGGAAAGGATATACAACTGAATTATGTGTTTAAACACACTTTTCCTTTCCATTGTTCTGTTTAAACCTGTTAATCATTTTTCCTTTCCATTGGTTTGTTTAAACCTCCTTGTGATCTACATTATTTAAGCAGTAATATTTCCCTGCTTATGTAAACACCTCGTTGTACCACTCTCTCAGTAAGACCCTGTTACTTTTGTTGATGACATTCCGATAACCACCGATGGACGAGAACTTTGCCTATTGGTCCGCCTCGTTCAACGAGCAGGAAAATGGTTCTCTTCGTCCCTCGCCCTTGGTACCGATGTTGTTGCTGACGTAACTGACAGGCGATACTCTGACCTGCCTTGCTATCTTGACCGTGCAAATTGATTAGCACCTTCCTACCTTTAACCCACATGCTGGGCCAATAACCCACAGATCCACAGGATCGAAAACCTGACTCCCCTGTACACCCTGTTGCCAAAGTTATTCCTAGAGCTTGACTTCGTATGTAGTTCACGGGCCACCTGCCTAGTGATCTATTCTGGTATTAGACGCAATACTTATTCCCATTGCTCTGAACCCCTTTCACACTTCGCTTCAGGCAACGAACGATTGCCTATGCGCTTGAAACTTCTATTTTGCACCTTCTTACTTTGCTCTCGATATTGTCTTGAATTTCAATTCGAGAGTTAATTTCCGCCACCTTCCTCGTTGTTGTCTACCAGATAGTCTACCCTGCAGAGGTCCATTCTTCCGGTATACCCCATTAATCTTTTGTTAGTATGATGAAGACTCCGAAGGTAGGATGGCCACTTCATCATGATGACCTCGAGCAGAGAAATGAAGACATCACCAAAAGGGATCAACTACTTCGGGAAGAGCAACCAAGACCGAGAAGACTTGTTCAAATTTCTTAGCCAAAACTTCCCCCCTTACTCCCCTCTTAAATCTCGGGACGAGATTTCTTGTAGTGGAGGAGAATTGTGACGCCTGGATAATTAGTCTACAGTAATTCCCTACTAATGATTCCACGTCACCTCTGTCACTGTAGTTAATCTCGGGATAGTTCAAAACCAATTCAAATTCAAGATTGAATTAAAGGCAAACAACAAAAGTTTTCAAACTTTAAAACTAAAATGTCTGGGTTGTGCCAAGTAATGCAAAGTTAATTGTGGTGAGGAGACCCCACTTTAAAAAAATGTTTTAATACTCTAAAATGATTAAAACAGTAGTTGAAACGATTAAATAAGTGCCTTTGATATTTTATAAAATGATAAACTATTTATTTTTGAGGTAGAACTTTTTTGGGTAGTGGGTTATTTTGAAACACTATTTTTGAAGCTATTGTCATATTTTAATAAACTAAAATTATGTGTAACTAATATAAAACAGAAAAGAAATAAAAACTGAAAACAAACAAATACAAAAAAGGGACCCCCCACTGGGCTTCGGCCCAGCTGACCACCAGCCCAACCGGGCCACCAGGCCAGCCCACCCACTCCCTTAACCCCATGGATCCCGAAACCCTAAAACGTCGCCCCCACTTTCCCCACTCGCTCTCTCCCTCTCCCCCCCACCACTCTCGATCCCATCTGGATCGGGGTGGGGAACAACCGCCCGACGCCGTCGCCAGAGGCCACCCCGCCGGACCGCTCTGCCGTCGCCGGAGCCCCTCCTCACCGAACTGCCTCCTCCATGTTGCCGTCATCTCCGTCTCCTCCCCGACCCCCACTGCCCCGTTCCCTACAGATGCACGGTGAGGCCCCATGCCTCTTCGCTTCCCATGTCCCCGTACGCATGAGCGCACACGCGCAACCGCCCACCGCCTCCCGCTCGCCGTGGCCCTGCTCGCGCGCCTGTGCGCCTCATCGCGCTCACCGCGCCTGGAGCTCCGTCTTACCGCACCTAGCCCGCTCCCCGCGATGGGACCGCCTCGTGCTTGCCGTACCTCGCCCGTGCTAGTCCCCCTCCGCGGCTACCCGCACAGCAGGCCGCGCCCACGGCGGCCTCGCGCCCCTGGCCATCCTCTCCCCCGCGCACGCTCTCCTCCCCTGCCTGCTGCTCCCGCCTGCACGTCGTCGCCAGGCGCCCGTATGCTGCTCCCACCTTGCGCCGCTCGCGTCCACCCCCGCCGAACCTCCCTGAGGGAGTCCGGGATTAGGGGGTGTCCGGATAGCCGAACTATACCTTCAGCCGGACTCCAGGACTATGAAGATACATGATTGAAGACTTCGTCCCGCGTCCGGATGGGACTTTCCATGGCATGGAAGGCAAGCTTGGCGATGCGGATATTTAGATCTCCTACCATTGTAACCGACTTTGTGTAACCCTAACCCTCTCCAGTGTCTATATAAACTGGAGGGTTTTAGTCCGTAGGAGAAGAATCTCAACATACAACAATCATACCATAGGCTAGCTTCTAGGGTTTAGCCTCCTTGATCTCGTGGTAGATCTACTCTTGTACTACCCATATCATCAATATTAATCAAGCAGGACGTAGGGTTTTACCTGCATCAAGAGGGCCCGAACCTAGGTAAAACATTGTGTCCCTCGTCTCCTTTTACCATCCGCCTAGACGCACAGTTCGGGACCCCCTACCCGAGATCCGCCGGTTTTGACACCGACATTGGTGCTTTCATTGAGAGTTCCTCTGTGTTGTTGCAATCAGGACGAATGTCTCTCCTCGTCTTTAAAGACGGCGCCGTTATTAAGGGAGCCTTGGCTGTCGGCCAAACTCTCCGGCTAGGTGGTTTTCTTATGACCGCCTGTTCGGCTGTTGCGCTGACGATGACCTCTCGGGTCATCAAAAGCAATATTCACATCAGCTCGGAAATCGTCGAGCAGTTGGATCCAATGGAGCTCTCTTCCATAAACGAGCTCTTGGATCGCATCGCCGCCCTGGGGGTCACTATGGATTACGACCAGGTTGAGCTTAAACCCGATCTAAGAGAGATTAATTCTCCCCAAGTCACCCATCATGTTGTCGTATTAGAGGCGCAGTGCGGCGACCCTTCATCTGTCCTAAGGACTAGCTATGTCCGGATTCCCGATCCCTCCAAGCCGGTTAACCGCGGAGGGGAGGATGTAACTCAAGACCTGAACTTAGAATCAAGCAACGGGCTAGACTCATTGGACAACATCCAAGAATCCAAACTTCAGAGTTCGGAAACTCCTTGGCCTCTGAGTCCCAGATTGGGTGAGGTCTCGGATTTAATTCCACCCACCCACCCAAATCAGGCAAAAGCCCAAAGAAACAGTACATCATTACTGGGCAAGGTTCCTCTTGGTTATGAACAGGATAAAGGACTGCCGAGAGGAAGACGCAATCTCAATCTTCTGCAATAATTGCACGGACCAAGGAATCCTCAACACCATAAGTCATCGTGATATTACACGCTTTGCTGACTTGGCGTCCATAGTACAAAAGTAATGTGCGATGGAAAGCGCCTGGAAAACCGAAATAAAATTTTGGGACAATCCGGCCCTGAATAGAAACCTCGTCCGAAACAAAAGGGTGCATCATCGTCAGACACCCAGGTCAAAAACCAAAAAACCAAAACCCTCTACAGGGCATGGAACCGTACTGGAGGGATGGCTCAATGGACCCTGTAAAATTCACAGTACAGAGGGCGCTACACCAACTCGCGGCCTTAGAGCATGTTGGATAATCCGGCAGGTGGCCAAAAGGGGCGAAGATCTCCTAATTCCGGAGGCCGCAGAAAGCCACCTCAGGGATTCCAGTACAGTCTTAACAGTCTTCGAGTAGCCTCGCTGAAGTCTATCAAGTAGCAACAATAAACCCATGGAGTGACACGGCTATTACTTTTAATGCCAGTGATGAACCTAAATTCCGAACAGCCCGAGCACCAGCCGCATTGGTCCTTAGTCCAATAGTGGATGGCTTTCGCCTCACCAAGGTACTCATGGACGGAGGCAGCGGATTGAACCTCATTTATGAGGAAACCCTCCAAAAAATGGAAATAGACTGGAACCGCATTGAGCGAAGCAGCACAACCTTTAGAGGAATAATCCCCAGTCGGGAAGTGCGCTATACAGGAAAAATCACACTAGATGTGGTGTTCGGCACGCCGGATAATTATAGGTCCGAAGAGGTCACATTCCAGGTGGCCCCGTTCAGTAGCGGATACCACGCTCTGCTAGGGCGGGAAGCGTTTACAATCTTCCAAGCAATACCCCATTACGGGTACATGAAGCTCAAGATGCCCGGGCCAAACAGAATCATCACTCTCGCTAGCGATCCGGACATAGCACTTCACGCCGAAAACAAGACAGCCGCATTGGCCCTTGAGGCACTGTCCGAAGCCCTAGCGGCTGAGGAACTGACTGCGCTGCGCTCCACGGTAAACAGGGACGATGTGATACTCGACAAAAGATCCATGTCCACCTCCTTTAAACCAGCGGATGAAATAGTCAAATTCCAGGTCCATCCAACGGACCCTAATAAATCAGCTTCCATCGGGGCACGATTAAACCCTGATGTAGACGCCGCACTGCGAGAGTTCCTACGTGAGAACTGGGACATTTTTGCCTGGCACCCTTCAGACATGCCAGGAATCCCACGCAGGCTGGCCGAACACAGCTTAAATATCCTAAAAGGATTCAAACCTGTCAAACAAGCCCTTCGGCGTTTCTCTAAACCCAAGAGACATGCCATGGGAGAGGAGCTAGCAAAGCTACTGGAGGCCGGATTCATCAGAGATATAAAACATCCGGACTGGCTAGCAAACTTGGTGATGGTACCAATGAAGGGAAAATCATGGCGCATGTGTGTTGATTTTAAAGACCTTAACAAGGCCTGCCCAAAGGACCCCTTCCCCCTCCCCCGCATCGATCAAATTATCGACGCCACTGCAGGACACGATTCGTTGTGTTTCCTCGACGCACACTCCGGCTACCATCAAATCAAGATGGCAGAGTCAGACCAAGCCGCAACGGCATTCATCACCCCATACAGCCCATTCTGCTTCAACACAATGCCTTTTGGGCTCAAAAACGCCGGCGCAACATATCAGCGCATGATTCAGACATGTCTAGCAAACCAGATCGGCAAAACAGTGGAGGCATACGTGAATGATGTGGTCGTAAAAACAAAACACGTCGAATCTCTAGTAGACAACTTGAGGCTTACATTTGATAACCTCCGAACATATGACATCAAGCTAAATCCGGAAAAATGCGTTTTCGGCGTTCCAGCCGGAAAGCTCTTGGGCTTCATTGTATCCAGTAGAGGAATCGAAGCAAATCCAGCCAAGATCCGAGATTTGTCACAATTGGATATCCCAAAGGACCTCAAACAAATACAAAAATTAACCGGGTGCGTGGCGGCTCTAAGCCGCTTTATCTCCCGTTTGGGAGAAAAGGCACTACCCCTCTATCGCCTCCTTCGGCGCACCGAACACTTCAAGTGGACGGATGCCGCCACGGCCGGACTCGACGAAATAAAAGCCATATTGGCAACAAACCCAGTCCTGGCCGCGCCAAACATCGGCGAACCAATGCTATTGTACATTGCAGCAACCCATCAAGTTGTCAGCGCAGTACTCGTCGTCGAGCGGGAAACGGACAGACACAAATTCCCCCTTCAAAAGCCGATTTACTACGTGTCCACTGTCCTCACTCCATGTAAATCACGGTACCCACATTATCAAAAGATTGCATACGCGGTATTCATGGCATCCCGGAAGCTACGACACTACTTTCAAGAGTGTTCAATCACAGTAGCATCGGAAGTACCAATCAACGATATTATAAACAACCGCGACGCAACGGGCCGGATTGCAAAATGGGCCATCGAGCTCCTCCCGTTCGACATAACTTATAAGCCACGGCGAGCTATCAAGTCGCAAGTTTTGGCTGACTTCGTCGCAGAATGGACGGAGGCCGAACTCCCCAAAGAGTACGGCACATACTCAAACTGGATCATGCATTTCGACGGCTCCAAAATGTTGGCCGGACTAGGGGCTGGCGTCGTTTTGACATCCCCCACAGGAGATACAGTTCAATATGTACTCCAGATTATGTACACGGACTCCAACAATGCTGCCGAATATGAGGCCCTTTTACATGGTCTCCGGATGGCAGTATCCATGGGCATTCAATGCCTGGAAGTGCGCGGGGATTCGAACCTCGCGATATCCCAAATAAATGGAGACTTCGATGCCAAGGATCCAAAAATGGTAGCTTACCACAACACCGTCTTAAAAATGTCAGCCCGGTTCGAGGGGCTCGAATTTCACCACATAGCCCGGGAAAACTATCAGGCGGCGGACGTCCTGGCACACATCGGCGCAAAACGCGATGCAGTCCCCCCCAACATCTTCCTGGAAAGGCTGTTCAAGCCATCCGTAGTATGGGAAGGGGAGCCTGATAATAACAGCTCGGACCCATCCGCACTGTCCGGCACCGAACAATCTGACATAATCGGCGGTTCTGCCAACGAAATTACAACTTCCGCCCATGTAATAATGGCCGTCATCGCCCTGTGGACAGAACCATTCCTAGCCTACCTTAATTGGCAGGAGCTCCCAGAGGACCAAAATGAGGCACGCTGCATAGTGCGGCGATCCAAGGCCTATAAAGTCCATGAGGGAGAGCTTTATAAGAAAAGCACTACCGGAGTCCTTCAAAGGTGCATCTCCGAAGAGGAAGGGCGGAACTTGCTGGCTGAAGTTCATGCCAGACTCGGTGGTCATCACGCCGCAGCTCGGTCCCTTGTAAGCAAAGCTTTCTGTACAGGCTTCTATTGGCCGACAGCCCGGGCAGACGCTCAGGACTTGGTCCAACGATGCGTCGGTTGCCAGCTTTTTGCAAACCAAAGCCATATGCCACCTACCGCCCTCCAAACTATCCTCGTCACTTGGCCCTTCGTGGTCTGGGGGCTTTACATGGTTGGACCCCTTAAAGGGGGAACTAACAAGAAAAAATACTTACTGGTCATGGTGGATAAGTTCACCAAATGGATAGAAGCCAAGCCTGCTAAGACGGCCGAATCCGGACCGGTGATAGACTTTATATCCGCGGTCGTACACCGTTACGGCGTCCCCCACAGCATCATCACTGATAACGGCACGAACTTTACGGCCGACGAGGTAAAACTCTGGTGCAAAAACATGGGCATCAAGCTCGATTATGCTTCCGTCTATCACCCACAAACTAACGGCCAGGTCGAACGCGCAAATGGTCTTATCATGAGCGGCATCAAACCCAGATTAGTGCGGTCCCTCAAGGAATCTAACACGCACTGGGTAGAGGAGCTCGACTCCGTACTCTGGGGGCTGCGGACCACGCCGAACCGCACCATCGGATACACACCATTCTTTATGGTGTACGGTGCAGAGGCAGTTCTGCCTTGCGACATAATTCATGACTCACCTCAAGTGCGCATGTACGAAGAAAGAGAAGCCGAGCTCGATCGGTAGGACAGTCTGGACGCCTTGGAGGAGGAGCACGACGTGGCAAAATCCCGTTCCGCATTTCATCAACAGCAGGCTCGAAGATATCAAAGCAGAGAAGTGCGGGCCAAAAATTACAACGTTGGCGAATTAGTTCTACGCCTGCCGGACAAGAAAAAGGACAAACTCAAGCCCAAGTGGGAAGGTCCCTTCATAATCGACCAAGTCCTAACTGGTGGAGCGTACCGCCTGCGAGATGCCTCGGATAACCGACTCAAGCCGAACCCATGGAATGCAGCCCGTCTCCGAAGATTCTACTCCTAGCGCCGGACTATGTGTTCGTCTCCTTCCTCTGTCCATTTTTACTTTTTCTGTCTTATATTTCTCTCCTTCCACCCTTTCTTTTTTTCTTCTTCTTTCTCTCTTATAGCCATTAAAGGCTCAACAAGTGACGCGTTACTCGCGCTCACTACACCTGGGGGCTTCTTTAAACAGAAGCTTATTTATACGGTCTTCACGCCCAAAACATGTGTCAAACTTCCGCATGTACCTTTTCTTCACAATTATATGCATCAATATGACTTAAGTTTTGGCCAAGCTAGGTTGCCTGGCTCCTGTGCTTACCCATACGTTCCCGATTGTTCGGCTAGGTGGTAAAGGGAGAACCTCTGCGATTGTTACTGCCGGATCAGCCGGATGTGTACCTCAGACTGGGTGAAGCCAAAAGCTAGCGTTCTTAAGGGAATATTCAGTCGGTGAACTAAAAGATGACCTTTTTTACTTATTTATATATATGCCCCCAGATGCTTTTCCTGCGTTTGCAGTCCGGACATGCACTTTAGGGCATGCCTCCTAGAGAAAGGAACCCCTAACGGAACTATTCTCTCTGGAAGATGTTTCTTACTAACCATGTAATGTAACATAACTAGTTGGGCACTTGTCTGATAAAGCACTAATGACCCCTACGCCTGGTCTCCATGCATACCCCGGTTCTTACATAACCGCTAGGGTATTCGGACACACTCCGGACCGTCAGGTCCCGAGGTCGAAGCGAAAAGGTCGGCAACGACTAACGATCTACAATCTGGCTAGAAGGCATTACACATGTCAATTAAAAATTACATAGTCACTCTGACTGATTGTATTCCTCTTCAATACCATCTAACAGGCTGTCTAATTTACAGTCCTGCTGGGAATACTTTGCGGCCAATTCTACTTGGCCGTATACTAAGCTTACAGGGATCTCCTTCCCATCAGGCCCCACAGGTCCGACCTCGGCCATGTGGTTTGGGTCAGCCTTTGTGTACCGCGTCTTCATCATGGCCCAGGCCTCCCTCGCGCCTTGGCGGCAGGCCGATATCTTCCACAACCGGAAGCGCCGCCGTGCTCCCTTCAGCTTCTCTGCAAGCTCTCCAAGGCCCTCGAGCCTGGGGAGGGATGGCCATAAGTCTTGGGCAACTCCTTGCATCGCCTGCCGAACTCGCTCGTGCAGTTGCGAGAGCTCGAGAAGAAGGTCACCCGTCGAACCGGGCATCTCCTCTGCAGGATAACCTGTTAGCATACCTATATACATAACTCTGTTATTTGACTTCCTCGCCGAACTTTCTTTTCAGAGTTCGTTTAAGCACTTACTATATATGCCGCGTCGAAGCCGTTGATTCTCCTTAGTGGAGTCCGACAGCTGGGCACGAACATCTTTTAGTTCAATGCCCAGCTTGGTGTTGGCATCCTGAAGATCATTCTTCTCCTGCCTCACCTTTGTCAGCACGCTCTCCCCAGTCTCTAACTAGCGCAGAAGTTGTTGCTTTTACGGATCCAGTCCGGCGCCATCTGCAATATGATTTGTTAGATTTGCACCCACGCCGCACTTCGCAAAATATTTATCTTTCGAGGCGTAAATTACCAGAGGGGGTCTCCTTGGGCTCCCCTGCCGCGGCTAGTGCGGCCTCAAGTTGGGCTTTGCACTCTTCCAGCTCCTGGGACAGTAGGGTATTTTTTTCTGTAAGAGCCTGCATAACAGATGATCCTTAAATCAGTTATTCTAACTGCTTCAAGTCTCGGGGGCTACTGGTATATATATATTTACCAAAAAAATTCTTACCCGTATGTCTTTTACATATTGCTCCGTGGCTCTGGTTAAACCATTTTGAGCGGCACGGAGGTACGCATCTCCCGAATTGAAGGCATCCAATGCCTCTTGGGAGAAACAAGCCTCGCGAAGAACTGTCCGGCGACGCCTGTGGTTCATGGCACTCTCCACCTCGGAATTGGTGGCAGACAGCCTGTCCGCATCCTTTGTCAGAGGAGCGTCCGGTGCGCGCCTTGTGTTCGCCTCCGCTTCCGGGCCAGGCTTTGGAGCCTGGCTGGTGGAGGCGCAATTGGCAACCTCTCCGGATATAGTCCGGTGAGGTCTCTTCGTCCTGAAGAGAGCACGAGCGTTAATATGCCCTGAAGGAATAAAACTTGGGAAAAAGATGGTGTGCTATACCTTTGCGCCGGCGTCTCAGTCCGGACTACATTCCTTTTTACCCCGCGGGGTCCCGCGGTCCCTCGTTGGCTAGCCGCCGCAGGCTCGGCCTCCCGCCTCGGAAACCTCCCCTGCAAAACACGGTTGTTGTCAGGGAAACTGAAACGCGTGAGGATGGATTCCTTCCCAAAGTGATGAGACTCCGGTCTCTATTACCTGGGAGGCCGGGATTAACCCTGGGTAATCGGCCGTAATGGCCACCAAGGTATCGTCCTTGCTCAGCTGATGAAATACCCCGCCAATCAGCTCAACGGCTATGTCTGGATCCTCTTCGGAGTCTGGATCAAGGGACCATTCTGGATCTCGTGCTGTGGAGGACGGCTGTTTATATCCTTTACTTCCTGACGCAGTTCCTGCGTTGAAGTCGTTAGACTACATATTTAATCATGGGAATATGAAACGGATGGGCGAGCAAAATTGTCCGCTTACCCAACTCAGAGGGTTGTACATAGTAAATCCACCCTGGGGGTTGACGCGGAGTAATTCCTCCTCTTCTCCCTTGTACAAAGAGGACAAGATCTTTATCAGAGCGGCAGCCGAGTTCGGCCCCTTACGACCGCAACGGGTGGCGTCATCTTCCCCGTTAAAATCCCACATGGGGTGGCCTCTATACTGAAGTGGCTGCACCCCCCTCATAATGCATGCGGCCATGACTCCAATCATGGTTAGTCTGGAATGAGCCAATAGTCTTATCCGGCCCTTCTGGTAAAGGACGTCCCTATCACTTTCCTTCTAAGAGCTTCGAGGACGCCAGCTTAGGCGTTTCTTTAAGGGAGCACTGTTGAATTCGGGGAGGCCGATCCGGATAGGATCCGGCAGTGGGACATCCTCCATATAAAACCATTTTGAAGGCCAGTCCTCGGACGCCTTATTCGGGGTTTCGGATAGATATCCGGTCCCGGCGATGCGCCACACTTTGGCTCCGCCCACTTGATATATTGCCCCCTCCTGAGAATGGGGCACCAGGCAGAATAGCCTCTTCCACAATGCGAAATGAGCCTCAACACCCAAGAACAACTCGCAAAGGGCAACGAAGCCCGCGATATGCAATATAGAGGCGGGCATGAGGTTGTGCAGCTGGAGGCCGTAGAACTCCAAAAGCCCCCGGAGAAACGGATGAATTGGAAATCCGAGTCCTCTTATTAGATAAGGGACGAGGCATACCCGCTCTCCTTTGGAGGGATTGGGGGCGCTCTCCGCTTGCTCTCCGCCTTTATAGGTGGCGAGTCCAGCTCAAACCGGAACCTTATAGGCCAGAGGGAGGAATCCCTTGGTCTGAAGCGATACTAGCTCGCTATGCGGGATGGAGCACCTCTCCCAGTCTCCAGGCCTAGGGCTGGATGGGCGAGAGGAGGAGTTGCGATGGTTGGCCATGTTGGAATGGACCTTTGCTAGATGCGCTCTGATGACTGCTCGCGGAAGGGAGAAGGTGTGGTTTGGATCTAAATCCCCATCTCTTTAAATAGGCGGCTCATTTACGCGGCCAGGGGTGTGAATGTAAAAACACCCAGACTTTTCGTATTCATTCGACACATGGAAGGCCGCCATTATTGGGCGAAGAAGCCAAGGAGCGGTACATTACAAACACCGGAAGTTATTCAACAGGTACACAGAGTTTGGAGAAGAACCCGCCTTGCAATGCCGAAGACAATCTGCGTGCCGGACTCGTCGTCATTGAAGCGCGGTTCGGGGGCTACTGAGGGAGTCCGGGATTAGGGGGTGTCCGGATAGCCGAACTATACCTTCAGCCGGACTCCAGGACTATGAAGATATAGGATTGAAGACTTCGTCCCGTGTCCGGATGGGACTTTCCTTGGCGTGGAAGGCAAGCTTGCCGATGCGGATATTTAGATCTCCTACCGTTGAAAACGACTTTGTGTAACCCTAACCCTCTCCGGTGTCTATATAAACCGGAGGGTTTTAGTCCGTAGGAGAAGAATCTCAACATACAACAATCATACATAGGCTAGCTTCTAGGGTTTAGCCTCCTTGATCTCGTGGTAGATCTACTCTTGTACTACCCATATCATCAATATTAATCAAGCGGGGCGTAGGGTTTTACCTCCATCAAGAGGGCCCGAACCTGGGTAAAACATCGTGTCCCTCGTCTCCTGTTACCATCCGCCTAGACGCATAGTTTGGGACCCCCTACCCGAGATCCGCCGATTTTGACACCGACACTCCCCGCTCGCGCCCCCAGCCTGCTCCCGCCCGCGCCTGTGCTGCCTTGCCACTGCCGCCCTAACCCCCTGAGCTCCGCCTTCGCTGCTGCTCCCGTGCCGCCCGCCGCCGAGCCTGCCTCCACCACCCTACTGCTCACCCCGCCGCTCGCACCTCTGCCCGTTGCCGCCCGTGCGGGCCATGCCTACGGCCCCCGCTCTTGTCGTCGCTGTCACCGGTCCGGTGGACCGCTGGCCACCCCACGGCTACCACGCCATTCGCGGCGCCGTCTTCTCCCCAACGCGCCCGCTCGCACCTTCTCTCGTCGCCGGAATCGGCCGGCCGGAGCTCCCTTTGTCGCACCAGTTAGCGCCAACGATAGCCACTCTCGCGGCCTAATTAGCGCTAAGCTAATTACCCCCACTAACCCAGCCCCTGTTAAAAAAAAGAGAGAAGGAAAAGTGTAGTTAAAAAAATAAAATAATTAAATAATTAATTTAATTGCCTTGATTAAATTGGTTAATCTTAATTAATTAACCTAATCCTGTTAAGCTAAATTAACTAGGTTAATTAGTATATCAGAGAATGACATGGGGCCCCACCCCCTGTTGACCAGTCAAACTTTGACTGGTCAACTGGGCCCCCTGGCCCACATGTCAGTCGTTGTGTACATTCTATGTACACAGGGCTGGGTACCCGTAGCAATTTATTCATTTAATTTTGAATTAAATAAATCCAGGAAATTGAAAAAAAAAACTTTGAAAATTAATATAAAATAATCCGTAACTCAGATGAAAATGTTTTGTACATGAAAGTTGCTCAGAACGACGAGACAAATCAGGATACGCAGCGCGTTCATTCGCCACGCATCCCTAGCATAGCGAACACACAACTTTCCCCCTTCGGTTCACCGGTCCGAAAACGCGAAACACCTGGGATACTTTCCCGGATGTTTTCCCCCTTCGCCGGTATCACCTCCTACCGCGTTAGGTCACCCCTAGCAACGCGTATCACCATGTTATGCTTTGTGTTGCTTTGATTGCTCTGTTATTTATTATGTTCCCCCTCCGTTACTTCTTTCCGGTAGACTCCAAGACTACTGCAGATGTCCGTGTGTTCGACTACATTGAAGATGACCCTTCCTTCTTGCCAGAGCAACCAGGCAAGCCCCCCCCCTTGATCACCAGATATCGCCTACTCCTTCTCTATACTGCTTGCATTAGAGTAGTGTAGCATGTTACTGCTTTCGGTTAATCCTATTCTGATGCATAGCCTGTCATTGTTGCTACAGTTGTTACCCTTACCTGCTATCCTACTGCTTAGTATAAGATGCTAGTTTTCCATCAGTGGCCCTACATTCTTGTCTGTCTGCCAAGCTATACTACTGGGCCGTGATCACTTCGGGAGGTGCTCACGGGCATATACTATATACTTTACACTGTTACATTACCTGTGATACTGTTCGGAGATGGGGGCTGAAGGGGCAGGTGGCTCCATCCAGGTAGTGGTGGGCCTGGATTCCCGACGGCCCCCGACTGTTACTTTGTGGCGGAGCGACAGGGCAGGTTGAGACCACCTAGGAGAGAGGTGGGTCTGGCCCTGGTCGGCGTTCGCGGATACTTAACACGCTTAACGAGATCTTGGTATTTGATCTGAGTCTGGCCATTCGGTCTATACGCACTAACCAACTACGTGGGAAAGTTATGGGCACTCGACGTCGTGGTATCAGCCAAAGCCTTCGTGACGTCAGCGACTGAGTGGTGCGCGCCGAGTTGGACCGCGTGACGTGACTTCCTTTGTAATGGAGGTTGCTAGGTCTGCTCGCCGGCCGCGTTCGCAACGTGCAGGTGTGCTAAGGGCGATGGGCCCAGACCCCTATGCGCTTAGGTTTAGACCGGCGTGCTGACCTCTCTGTTGTGCCTAGGTGGGGCTGCGACGTGTTGATCTTCCACGGCCGGGCATGACCCAGAAAAGTGTGTCTGGCCAAATGGGATCGAGCGTGTTGGGTTATGTGGTGCACCCCTGCAGGGACGTTAATCTATTCGAATAGTCGTCTCCCTCGATAAAAGGACGACCCGGAGTTGTACCTTGACCTTATGACAACTAGAACCGGATACTTAGTAAACACACCCTTCCAAGTGCCAGATACAACCCGGTGATCGCTCTCTAACAGGTCAACGAGGAGGGGATCGCCGGGTAGGATTATGCTATGCGATGCTACTTGGAGGACTTCAGTCTACTCTCTTCTACATGCTGCAAGACGGAGGCTGCCAGAAGCGTAGTCTTCGACAGGATTAGTTATCCCCCTCTTATTCTGGCATTCTGGAGTTCATTCCACTGATATGGCCCTTTACACATATACCCATGCATATGTAGTGTAGCTCCTTGCTTGCGAGTACTTTGGATGAGTACTCACGGTTGCCTTGTCCCCCCTTTTCCCCTTTTCTTTACTCGATTGTTGCGACCAGACCATGGAGTCCAGGAGCCAGACGCCACCGTTGACGACGACTGCTACTACACTGGAGGTGCCTACTACTTCGTGCAGCCCGCTGACGACGACCAGGAGTAGTTAGGAGGATACCAGGCAGGAGGCTTGCGCCTCTTTCGATCTGTACCCCAGTTTGTGCTAGCCTTCTTAAGGCAAACTTTTTTAACTTATGTTTGTACTCAGATATTGTTGCTTCCGCTGACTCGTCTATGATCAAGCACTTGTATTCGATCCCTCGAGGTCCCTGGCTTGTATTATGATGCTTGTATGACTTATTTTATTTTTAGAGTTGTGTTGTGATATCTTCCCGTGAGTCCCTGATCTTGATCGTACACGTTTGCGTGTATGATTAGTGTACGATTGAATCGGGGGCGTCACAAAGAAGGTAGGTAAAAATGCCATTTTTAGCTAAGGTGGGTAAAAATGCTAAGTGTGTAGGTCATTTTAGAGCTAAGCTAGGTAAATAGGTCATTTTGGAGCTAACCTACGTAGTTATGACATTTTTGAGCTAATTAAGCATATGCATTCATTTTGTAGGAGAAAATGGTAAGTGTAGGTCAATTGAGAAGCTCAAAAATTGGTCATTTTGGAGCTAACCTAGCATATTATGAGTTAACTAAGCATATTATGCCATTTTTGACATAAGTAAGCTAAGTATAGATCATTTTGGAGCTAACCTAGGTAAAATGGATCATATTGGAGCTAACCTACGTAAACTTGGTTATTTTGGAGCTAACCTAGGTAAAATGGATCATATTGGAGCTAACCTAGGTAAAATTGGTCATTTTGGAGCTAACCTAGCATATTATGAGTTAACTAAGCATATTATGCCATTTTTGACATAAGTAAGGTAAGTATAGGTCTTTCTTGAGCTAACCCGGGTAACTAAGCATATTAGAGCTAATTTAGAATTTTAGAGCTAACTGAGGTCATTTTGGAGCTAACTTAGGTAAAATTGATCATTTTGGAGCTAATTAGGCTTATTATGTCATTTTTGAGGAAAATAAGCTAACTATATGACATATATGAGGTTACCAAGATTGTTATGCCATTTCAAACCTAAGTAAGCTAATTATGCCATTTTTTACATAAGTAAGCTAAGTGTATGTAATTATTGAGCAAACCTAGGAACTAAGCATATTAGAGCTAACTTAGGTCATTACGGAGGAAACAAAGCTAAGTATGGACCATTTTGGAGATCTGACATACCTGACATACTTCACTCCTCCTGCTTCTCCTTCTCCTTCATCATCCTGATGCACTTAGAGCGGCGAGGCAGTGGGATGTAGTCTCCTACCACAATTGGCATGGTCATGTCTCCCGGCGGATCCCGAGGTCATTGTCAGGCACCACCACCATCGCAAGGCCATCGTCAGAAAGTGATACGTCTCCAACGTATCTATAATTTTTTATTGTTCCATGCTGTTTTATTATCAATCTTGGATGTTTTATAATCATTTTATAGTCATTTTTTGGTACTAACCTATTGACATAGTGCTAAGTGCCACTTGTTGTTTTCTTCATGTTTTTTACATCGCAGTAAATCAATACCAAACGGAGTCCAAACGCAGTGAAACTTTTTTTGGATTCTTTTTGGACTAGAAGACATCCAGTGGGCCAAAGAAGTACCGAAGAGGGAGCCCGAGGTGAGCACAAGACACCAGGGCGCGCCAGGAGGCCCAGGCGCGCCCTGGTGGGTTGTGCCCACCTCGGTGACCTCCCGCACCGCATCTTTGCTCTATAAATACCCCAATATTCAAGAAACCCTAGGGGAGGCGACGAAACATTCATCCAGCCGCCGCAAAGTCCAAAACCACCAGATCCAATCTAAACACCGTCATGAAGGGGTTCACCACTTCCATTGGTGCCTCTCCGATAGGGACGAAGCTAGAAAAAATTGTCATTGGGGTCAACCAATGTCCAATGCCTACTACAGCACATGCAATGGTGTGACTCACGCTGAGAGCAATATAAAGAGCAAAAACCAAAAATATGCCCACTATAACACAAATAGAAATAACATCCAAGGGCGACATGAAGAGCGAAAATATGCAATGAGCCAATGATAAACTAGTATGATAATAATAAGATTGTCATACCAAGTACTGGTTCCGCAAAGTCATAAAATCATTTGTTTACATATTCAGGGAAAATAAGCAAAAACGATGACTTCCTGAAAAAGGATGAACAAAAGTAATATATTATATTCACAACAATGATGTGTAAGAAATAATATAGAGAATAAACAGCATAAACAAAAAGTTAGAGTGATGTTAGACTCACATTTTATAGCTTGCCTTCTTGATCTCCCATCTTCTTAAATAGATTAATTACGACGTCATTCGTAATGGTAGCAAATACATCTTTCTCCACATAGCAAATGAAGCAATCACTCATGAACTGGTCACCCATTTTGTTGCGTAAAATAGTCTTCACAATATTCATTGCTGTAAAGCATCTCTCCACTGACGCTGTGGCAACCGGCATAATTAGCACAGGATTTAAAAGTTGATACACCAAAGGGAAAGCAAGATGCTTATTAGTATCCACCAACTTTTTAGCAAGATCCGCAATGCCATCCAAATTGGCAAATCTTTGGTCTGCTCGGACATTGTCAATGTAAATCCGAAGTTCATGTCCAAGATCCATCAATTTTGATGAATCAAAATCCTCAGGATAAAACTCAGCTAGCTTCAACAAACTCTCCAAGTTAAAAGCAGCGAAAGAGTTTTTTGGGTTGAAAGAAGCCATGTGAATAAGCAATGCAGAATTTACTTCATTGAATCTGTCATCAAACTCTCGAAGTTGCCAATCAATAACAGTGTTCAGACACTCTATTTGATAATGATGCAGGTTTGTTATATTGGTTCTTTTTCGTGTATTATGTCAATTGACATATTCATCTTGCATGTTTACCTTTGGAATGGCATGTTCTTCACAGAATGCATATACCTTGTCCAAAAGTGATTCCCACCCATTATCTCTTAGTTGTTGTAGATCATTCCTTGTTGACTTCACACATGACATTGCATTCAATATATCTTGATCCTTTTGTTGCAATGCTTGTGACAGAGTGTTGGCACTCCCTAATATATGGAACATCATGTGCAAATAGAACACAAAATCAAAGGTTCCAAAATATGATAGAAGACCATGTGCTTCACTTTTCTTGGAATCTTTCTTGCCTTCTTTTGATACATACTTGAGGACACTGACACTTGATGGGAACAACTGAATTAGGCTTGAGAGGGTTCTATAGTGAGAACCCCAACGGGTGACTCCCGCCCTTTGAAGTGATTGATCTTGATTCAACCCTGTGCCGGTACTAATTCGCCCATTACTTATGGCTTTTTTTACATTCTCTCTATTAGTATTTCTGATCATGTCTTTTCTTTTGCAAGAAGCTCCAACCACATTAAACAGAAGAGAAATCATGTAAAAGAAATTTGTAATATCTTCATTCTTCTTTGAAATCGCTACGATAACCAATTGGAGTTGGTGAGCAAAACAATGCACGTGATATGCTGACCTATTCTCTTCCATAATTTTAGCTTTCAAACCATTGAACTCACCCCTCATATTTCTCGCCCCATCATAGCATTGCCCTCTAACTTGTTTGAAGCTTAATCCAATATCAACAAGCAATTTCTCAAGGGCTGACTTGAGACACGTTGCCGATGTTTCCTTCACATGTACTACCCCAACTAGTCGTTCTAGGATTAACCCAAGCTTATCAACATACCTCAACACAACAGCCATTTGTTCTTTGTCTGACACATAGGAAGCCTCATCAATCAACAAACTGAAAACATCACCACCAATTTCTTCAAGAATAGAATTCAATGTTATCTGTAACAAACCAGATAAAATATATTTTTGGGTGCTCGGAGAGATAAATCATATGAAATAAATAAAGAATGGAGATGCTAGAAAGTAGTAATTTACCTTTGCAAAATAATTTGCAAGTTCCTTTTGAATATCTGGAGACACCCATTTGCAATTTTTTGGATCATTCTTAAGAACTACATTCCTCACATCCTCATTCTGATTTGCTAATGTTTGTACCAACTCTCGAAAATTCCCCTTATTTTTAAATTCCTCTTATTCATCATTGCCACGGAAAGCTAAACCTTGATGTAATAAGTATCTAATAGATTCGACGGAAGTATTCAACCGAATACGATTTTGCCTTTTTGTCATATCAGTTTGCTTGTTGAGGGCAACTTTAATGGACTGATCTTGATTCATCAAGGCATCACACCTTTTAGCAGCTACATTGTGATAGCTATTAACCTCACCCACATGAGTATCCAATCTGTATTTCTTATTCCAACTAGAGAAACCATTGACAACAAATGCATCATTCCCACCTTGACCGTCGATGCAATCTCTGAACAAATAGCAACATTTGCAAAATGCCTTATGCACTTTATCACTATACTCTAGCCAATGATAATCTTTAAACCATTCTGGCTCGAATCTTCTTTCGAATCCTCCGATGGTCTTCTGTGGATATACAAAGCCTTCTTTTGGCCTATAAGGTCCTCTAGCTAAATATATTCTTCTGATCTCATCTTGCTTCTTTGGATTCTTAGTGTACTGTGATATTCTTTTTCGATTGGCCGGATCAAAAGGAAGTTCATCCAAATTAATATCTGATGTAGTAGTAGTAGTACCAATAGTTGATGCATGATCTTGCCTTAGTCTAACTGGCCTTGAAGTCCCTGCAAGATCAGTCTCTGGTGCCGTTCGTTTCAGCAGAAATCTGTCCATATCCTTCTAGCCCTTGCCTCCTAGATGCAGCAAAAAAAATATAAACGCAAATTTAGTAATTAGCCATCCGGAGAGAGTGAGAGACAGAGTTGTTAGTGCGTGAGACCAAGAGAAACTGAGAAAGAGATTGGCGTACCTGCGTGAGAACAGCCTATGAGGAGGGTAAGTGCCAAGTGGGCAACCAACAGGCAACACTCGGGAGATTAAGGATTATACGGCGACGACCGGCCGGCCGGCATCACCCTTGGAGATTAGGGATCGCCGCTGTTCGTCGCCGATGCAAATTGGGGATTAGGGATTGAGAGTTGAGATGAGGAAAATATTAGGGGAAGGCGATGAGACGGAGAGGCGACCTGACGATGGCGGAAGAGATGAAGAGGCGACCTGACGATGGCGGAAGAGACGAAGAGGCGACCTGGGTTGTTCATGAAACGTCAAACGTGTACGTGTGTGTAATGGTGTGTAAGCCTAAACCACGTATTATGCATTGGGCCTTGTGTGCTAACGCTGTGTGGAGCTGTACACCACATTCTTTTTTATCTTTTACTAGAATTTACGGATGTTATGGGCTGAGACTATGAATAATTGGACATTAGCTACTGGGCTAGGGTCAACACATATTTTGGGCTGGGGTCAAACGCAGTTTGGATGGACCTAGTTAGCTTCAAATACTCCAAGGCATTGGGGTCAATTGACCCCAGCGGCCATACTAGAGCTTCGTCCCTGCTCTCCGATGATGCGTGAGTAGTTCTTTGTAGACCTATGGGTCCGTAGTTAGTAGCTAGATGGCTTCCTCTCTCTCTTTTGATTCTCAATACAATGGTCTCTTGGATATCCATATCATGTAAGTCCTTTTTGCAGTGTGTTTGTTGGTATCTGATGAACTTCGAGTTTATGATCAGTTATATCTTTTTATATCCATGAACGCTATTTGAGTTTCTTTGATCTCTTATATGCATGATCTCTTATAGCCTCGTATTTCTTCTCCGGTATTTGGGTTTTGTTTGGCCAACTTGATCTATTTATCTTGCAATGGGAAGAGGTGCCCGGTAGTGGGTTCGATCTTACGGTGCTTGATCCCAGTGATAGCAACTGAACCGCCATGTATGTATCGTTGCTACTAAGGATAAAAAGACGAGATCTGTATCTACCGCCATATCGATAAACGGATCTTGTCTACATCATGTCATCGTTCTTATTGAATTACTCCGTTTTTTCATGAACTTAATACACTAGATGCATGCTGGATAGCGGTCGATATGTGGAGTAATAGTAGTAGATGCACGCAGGAGTCGGTCTACTAATCTTGGATGTGATGCCTATGTAATGATCATTGCCTGGATATCATCATGATTATTTGAAGTTCTATCAATTGCCCAACAGTAATTTGTCTACCCACCATTTGCTATTTTTCTTGAGAGAAGCCACTAGTGAAACCTACGGCCCCCGGGTCTTCTTTCTCATATATTTGCTTTGCGATCTACTTTTCCTTTGCGTTTTTATTCAGATCTATTAAACTAAAATATACAAAAATACCTTGTTGCACTTTATTTCATTTGTGATCTATTATTTCAATCCAATACAATTTTCTCCCGTCCGTTTGCCTATCTTGAGGTGTCATACCCCGAAAGGGATTGACAACCCCTCTATCACGTCGGGTTGCGAGGTGTTGTTATTTGTGTGCAGGTGCTGCTTATGTTGTGATTGCTTGGTTCTCCTACTGGTTCGATACCTTGGTTTCATAACTGAGAAAATACCTACCGTTGTTGTGCTACATCATCCTCTCCTCTTGAGGGAAATACTGACGTAGTCCTAGCGAAACCATCAAGTAGAATTTCTGGCGCCGTTGCCGGGGAGGATCTTCAACATAACCAGACTCCTAATCACAAATATCATCTCCTCACAATTTACATTATTTGCCATTTGCCTCTCGTTTTCCTCTCCCCCACTTCACAAAAAATTGTCGTTTTATTCGCCCCTCTTTTTCCGTTCGTTGTTTTCTTGCCGGATCTGTTTTTTAGTGCAATCTTGTTGTGTGGTCATAATGACTCAAGAGAACACCAAGTTATGTGATTTCTCAAATACCAACAACAATGATTTTATTGGCACTCCGCTTGCTCCTCCTGCCACTGGTGCGGAGACTTGTGATATTAATACTACTTTGCTGAATCTTATTATGAAAGACCAATTTTCTGGTACTCCTAATGAGGATGCCGCATCCCATCTTAATACCTCTATTGAATTATGCGATATACAAAATAAAAAAGATCTGGACAATGATGTGGTCAAGATGAAATTATTTCCGTTTTCTTTGCGTGATTCTGCAAAAATTTGGTTCTCTTCTTTGCCTCGCAATAGTATCGATTCTTGGAACAAGTGAAAAGATGTTTTATCACTAAGTATTTTCCTCAAGCAAAAATTATTTCCCTTAGAACCCAGATCATGAATTTCAAGCAACTTGAACATGAGCATGTTGCACAATCTTGGGAAAGGATGAAAATGATGCTAAGGAATTGCCCAACTCATGGGTTAAATATTTGGATGATCATACAAAATTTTTATGGGGGGTTAAATTTTGTTTCTTGTAATCTTTTAGATTCCGCCATGGGAGGAGCTTTTATGGAAATTACTTTGGGTGAAGCCACCAAAATCCTTGATAATATCATGGAAAATTATTCACAATGGCATACCGAAAGAGCTCCAACTAGTAAAAAAAAGTTAATTCGGTTGAAGAAATTTCTTCTTTGAGTGATAAAGTTGATTCTCTTATGAAATTGGTTGCTAGTAAAAATGCTCCTATTGATTTTAATGATATGCCTTTGTCTACTTTGATTGAGCAAAATAGTGATGCCATTGATGTGAATTTTATTAATCGCAATAATTTCAACAACAATGCTTATAGAGGAAATTTTAATCCTATGCCTTTTCCTAGTAATTCCTCTAATAATTATAGTAATTCCTATGGAAATCAATCTTACAATATTAATTGGAACACCTCTATTCTTGAGAATAATATTAAAGAATTTATCAACACGCAAAAAGTTTTCAATACTTCCATAGAAGAGAAGTTGAATAAGATTGACGATTTGTCTAGAAGTGTTGATAGAATTGCTCATGTTGTGGAAAATATCAAGATGAAAATTTTTGTGCCTAAAGTTGATGAATCAATTAAAGCTCTTTATGTTTTCTATGGATGAAAGTGAAAAAAGAACTGCTATGCTTAGAGCTAAAAGAGAATTTCTAGAGAAAGCTTTTCCTAGTGATTATTCTTGCAAAAATGGTGAAGATCTTAAAATGATTGTTGTTTCTTCTATTAATTCCTTGTTTAGTAAAGTTAATATTGATGAAAAATGGACTGGAGAAGAGTCAACTTTAGGTAGAAGGCGTCCCAATATTTCAGAGGGTGAAAATCTTGTTGAGAAAATTGATGAAAGTGGGTTTGGAGAGGTCAAAACTTTAACTAGTGATGCACCCACTCTTTTGGATTACAAAGACTTTAATTATGATAGTTTCTCTTTGATTGATTGTATTTCTTTGTTGCAATCTATGATAAATTCACCCCATGCTTATGAACAAAACAAAGCTTTTACTAAACATATTGTTGATGCTATGATGAAAGGTTTGGAAGAAAAATTTGAATTAGAAGTATCAATTCCTAAAAACATAAATGATGAATGGGAACCCACTATCAAAGTCAAGATTAAAAATTATGAGTTTTTTGCTTTGTGTGACTTGGGTGCTAGTGTTTCTACAATTCCGAAATCTTTATGTGATGTGCTCGGTCTTACCGATATTGAATCATGTTCTTTAAATTTGCACTTGGCGGATTCTACTATTAAAAAGCCTATGGGAAGAACTAATGATGTTCTTATTCTTGTAAATAGAAATTATGTGCCCATAGATTTTATTGTTCTTGGTATTGATTGCAATCCGTCTTGTCCAAGTATTCTTGGTAGACCGTTTTTACACACTATCACTGCCGTGATTGATATGAAGGAAGGCAATGTTAAGTTCCAATTTCCTTTGAGGAAGGGTATGGAACACTTTCCTAGAACAAAAATTAGGCCACCTTATGAATCAATCATGAGGGCATCTTATGGATCTCGAACCAAAGGTGACAAAACTTAGATCCTTGCTTTATGCCTAGCTAAGGGCGTAAAACTATAGCGCTTGTTCGGAGGCAACCCAATGAATAAAATTTATTTTTTCTTTGTTGCTTTATGTTCTTGTGTGTTTACACAATTATGCTACTATTATGATTGCATTTTTTGTGTTTTAATTAGTGTTTGTGCCAAGTAAAACCTTTAGGATCTTCTTGGGTGATAGTTGTTTGATCTTGCTGAAAAGACAGGAACTTTGTGCTCATGAAAATAATTTTCATAAATCACAAAAACGAGATTCTACCTTGATTCTTTTTACAGAAGATTAATATACAAATTACCCTAGTTCCTAATTTTTCAGAAGTTTTGGAGTTATAAAAGTTCTCAAAAGTTCCAGATTACTACACACTGTTCTGTTTTGACAGATTCTGTTTTCTTTGTGTTGTGTGCTTATTTTGATGGCTCTATAGTTTTCTTTGATGAGTTTTTGCCATAGAAAAGTTGGAATACAATAGATAAAAAAACAAAATATGAATTGGTTTGACACATCACTTATAGTAGTGGTTTGCTTTCTTTTACTAACAAATCTCACGAAGGTTTTGTTGAGTTTTGTGTGATTGAAGTTTTCAAGTTTTGGGTTATCTTATGATGAATGAAAGAATGATAGATGTAACATCCCAAATTTTCAATTTGGAATGTTATACATTAGATCATCATGCATAACATATTTTCTTGCATTTTTGATCGATCCTAGAAATTTCACACAACTCAAGGACCCTCGGAGAGAGTTGGAGATTTCGTTAATTTCATATTTGAGTTCTCTCAAATTTTGAAACAAAGGGGTCATTGGTTTTGTTGGTGTTATTTGCGTTTTATTTGGATAGGGAAAAATGCGAGTTTTCAAAAATTGCATTTTTGGCCCGGAGAAAAGTTCATTTTGTTCGACTCATTTTTAGGAGTCGGGGAAAATTTATTTTATAAATTTTGGAGTCCGGTAGATTTGTTTTTCTGTGTTTTTCCGCGCGCGAAACCAATTTAAAAAAATTGCAGCACATTGGGCCAAAGGCCCAAGCCAGCCGGCCAGGAGCCAGGCCATCGCGCGCGCCTACTGCACCAGGAGGCCAGCGCCGCCTTTGCCTCTTTAGGAAAATCCTAGTAGTACTTTTGTACTACTTTCGTTATTCCTTTTTGTTTCTAGATCTTTCCTTCCCTTTTCTTTCCTATTCCTAGTCTAATTCTTGATCCCTCCTCCAAGTAAACCCCTCCCCTCCCCAATATAAATACCCCCACACCCTCCCCTCTAAATCATCAAACCCAAAGCCCCAAGCCCCACACCGCGCCCCACCCCGCGCCCCTCACCCGCCGCCGCCGCCGTTCGCCGCCGCCGCCAGCGCCGCCGCCGCCAGCGCCGCCGCCGCCCGCGCCGCCGCCGCCGCACCTTGCCACCGCCGCCGCCGCACCTCGCCGCCGCCGCCCAACGCCGCCGTTTGCCAGAGGTAGCCGCGCCGCACCTTGTTCGATTCGATTCTTCTTTTTGCAACCGGAGTTCTTAAGTTGAACTTTCTGGTTAGATCTTTTATTCGAGTTTTACCTGTGCATTAGATGAGTACTTATTGTATGCTTGTTGTTTGTCTGCGATAGATCACCCAGAGTGCGCCGCCTGTTATTTCGAAGCTCTAGGTTTCGCGGATCCTCAGCAAGGCAAGTAACACTTTGATCATACCTTTTCTACTACCCAGTTTTATTGCATTAGATCAATCCTCAAACACTGCATGATTAGGATCTAATTAACTTGTGGGATGGGAAGTAGATGAGGTAGTACCTATCACGTGTTTTACTTATGAAACCTTTGGGAGTTACTTCTACGTTTGGTTATTATGCCATGCTATGCTAGTAGACATGGATTGGGTGAGTGATATCCATGACAGATGTGAGTATTGTTAATTAATGGTTTATCTAAGGTGGCAACTTAAACACACATCTGGGTGGATTGAGGCACCTGGTTTCTATCAGGACTTGCCTGTTTTTCTTTTGGACCGCCACCCAGGCTCAAAGGGATCATAAGATCATTCATGCTAGTAACTTCTGTGTGCAGCCACAAGCCATTATGGGCTCTGGCGTAGTTGACTAAGTCGTGCGAACTCTTACAGGGTAGACTAGCAGATGTAGGGGAAAGTAGGTGTACCGGTCTATCCAAACGTAAGGTGCTAGCACTTCTGGAAGACTATGTCTCGGCCATCCGTTTCTCAAACACCATGTAGTGCGAGAAATCTAACAGAGGCGATCGAGTCTTGTGGGGAAAAGTGCGCAAACCTCTGCAGAGTGTACAAACTAATCATGATTAGCCGTGTCCCCGGTTATGGACATCTTGAGTATCTAGTACTTGAATATCATGTGAATCTCATCATGTTACTTCTAATTAATATTGTTGGGTTTTAATTGTTTACTTAATTGGGATCGGAATGCTGTCAACCATTCTCGATGTTTCAACCACCATGATAGTTAAATAAATTTATTCCTTTGCAGTAGGGAAAAACTGGCTTTACGCAAAACTGTAACCATAGAGCTTTTCCACCAGCCATATATGCATGTAGTATAGGCTTATCATTCAATATTCTCTATGTGTTACATTGCCAGCATATTCCATGTGCTGACCCGTTTTCGGGCTGCAACTTTCATGTTGCAGACTTTTCAGACGACGAGTAAGGTGCTTTTAGGTCGTGGTTCTATACTCAGTGATGCCGTTGGAGTTGATGGACTCACTTATCTTCCAAGTCTTCCGTTGTTATCGTTATTAGATGGCCTTAAGCCATATTTATTGTAATAAGTTCTCTTTGAGACACCGATATAATAAGTGTGTGATTGCTACTCTGTTATAAATCCTTCGAAGTACTATGTGGTGTCAGCATTACTGATCCAGGGATGACACCGGAGCACAGAGACTTGACCATCTGAGGTCGGGTCGCTACAGAGATGGTATCAGACTACACGCTGACTGTAGGACACGACCACTAAGTTAAAGCCATAGATCACTATTCTCCTCTCATTTCTAACTCCTCATCTTTTCTACTCTTTTAGGATGACGGACGCGAAGATCAAGTACGCGCAACCGGATGAAGGCACACCTTTTGGATTTCACTTGGAGGAAGTCACCAAGTACCTGAACATTGGACTACCAAGCTTCACCGGGACCTTCAACGCCACTCTGCCTGAAGAGGAGCGCTGGAAGATTCAAGCTCACGTTCCGGGAAGGACATTCGCGCCAATCACGAAGCCCATAGATAGTGTTTTCAGTGCACCAACCTGGAGTCTGGGAAAGAGAATGGCAGCTCATATCACCATGGGACGCATTGGAGAAGTTTATCAAGAAGACCTCAAGGACACTATCTACCAGATTTGCGGACGCCGAGATGAAGAATGGGAGATAGTCAGCACCAAGAAGGATAGATCCATTGCAGCTTTCATCCAGGAGTTAAACCAGCACATTCGACGCCAAGAGAACCAGATGTGCAATGACATGATAGAGTTGAAGAATGCAAAGGCAAGGATCATCGAGCTAGAAGGAGAACTGAAGGGTACACGCAAGGACTACATGGACGAGATCGTAGCTCTAGCAAGACACAATGTTGATCTCAAGCAGGAGATTGAAGAACTCAAGGGGAGATTAGCATTCAAGAATGAAGACAAGTACGTCGCATGTCCGAGCAACTATATCATCATCGACGACACTAATTCGGATCCAAGTGAACCTGACTTTGAAGACGAAGCTGGAGCAGACATCATGGAGTCTTCCACCGATTCAAATTAGTAGATGACCACCATATATTAGTAGCATTATTCCCTCCATGTAAACATTATAGTTTGAGCACTTTTGCGATAGTTCTAGACCGTTTGTAAGCCCTTGTTTGATTGAATGAAGTGATTTTGTGTGAATTTGTCTCATGTGCATTTGGGTAGTGTTTTCTCTTAGACCTCATTCTATTCTTAATTCTCATCTTTTCTAAACCCTCAGATGCCTCCGAGACGTGACAATGGATTCCCACCGGAACTCACTCAGTTGATCCAGCAGCAGAACCAATTGATGCAGTTGTTAGTCCAGAATCAGCAGAACAACAACAACAACAACAACAACAACAACAACAACAACAACAACAACAACCCTCCGCCGCCACCACCAGTTGATCACCTAGCCCGTTTCCTTAGGCTGAATCCGCTGGTGTTTTCCAGTAGCACCGAGCCGATAGTAGCAGACGATTGGCTCCGCAAGATAGGAAGGGAGTTGACCACTGCAGGATGCACAGATGTGGAGAAAGTGAAGTTTGCCGCACATCAGCTTGACAGACCCGCGGCAGCATGGTGGGAGAATTTTACAGCCACTTACCCAGTTGACACTGTCACATGGGATCAGTTTCAGCAAGCTTTCTGCACTGCCCATGTTTCAACAGGAGCTATGGCCATGAAGAAGCGTGAGTTTCGCAACTTACGCCAAGGAGGAAGGACAGTTGGCCAGTACGTTGACGACTTCAGCAAGTTAGCACGTTATGCCCCAGATGACGTTGCTACGGATGCCGCTAAGCAGGAGAAGTTTCTAGAAGGCCTGAATGATGAGCTAAGCATGCAGTTGATGGTAGCAAGTTTCAACAACTACCAGGAGTTGGTAGATCGTGCCATCATGATTGAAGGTAAGCAATAACAGATTGAGAACCGCAAGAGGAAGTATGGACAGGGGAAGTATAACTCTGGAGCCCAGCAGAAGCCCCGTTTTACCCCTAAACCGGGAGTTCAGTTTCAGAATACCCATGGAGGAAGTGGATCGGACAATCATAATGGCCACAAGAATGGTAATGGGAATGGAGGAAGCAACAGCCAGAACCGTACCACCCCATCAACCCCAGCCAAGAGAGATCTGAGTCAAGTCACCTGTTTCAAGTGTTCCAAGACCGGACATTACGCCAATGAATGTCCCGAAGGCCATAATGGCAATGGAAGCTCTGGGAAGAAGCCAAACCCTTTCAACAGGGGACAGGTGAACCACGTTAGTGTGGAGGAGGTTGAAGCTCAGCCTGATGCAGTAATCGGTAAGTTTTTGGTTAAGTCATTTACTGCACTTGTTCTTTTCGATACTGGTGCATCGCATTCATACATATCAAGGGGATTTGTGGAAAAGTATAACCTGCCCACTAAGATTCTTAAGACACCTATGCTAGTAAGCTCGCCAGGAGCAGAGTACATGGCCAGACAAGGATGTTTTCAAGTGCCATTAAGTATAGGAAGACATGTTTTCCCAACGGATTTTATCATTTTGGAATCTCAAGGATTGGATGTGATATTAGGCATGGATTGGTTGTCAAAGTATGAAGGGAACATTGGATGTGCCAATAAGACAATTTTGCTCACAACGCCCGAAGGAAGAAGGATCAAGTATGTATCTCGACATGCGCCCAACAGGACACAATTAAATTCCTTATTAGGAGTCGTACAGGAGGAAGTACCAGTGGGGAAGGATTTTCCAGATGTGTTTCCTGAGGAATTACCAGGCATGCCACCGGATAGAGACATTGAGTTTTTTATTGAGCTTTTTCCAGGCACTGGGCCAATATCGAAGAGACCGTACAGGATGCCTGCACAAGATTTGGTGGAAATTAAGAAGCATATTAAGGAGTTATTGGATAAAGGTTACATTCGCCCAAGTTCTTTGCCTTGGGGATCACCAGTACTTCTAGTGGAGAAGAAGGATGGATCGTTAAGGATGGTTGTTGATTATCGTGGATTAAATGCAGTAACTATCAAGAACAAGTACCCACTGCCAATGATTAATGATCTATTTGATCGTTTGCAAGGAGCTAAAGTGTTTTCCAAGATCGGTTTGCGATCAGGGTACCATCAGTTGAAGATTCGGGAGCAGGACATACCCAAGACAGCTTTTACCACAAGATACGGATTGTACGAGTATACCGTTATGTCATTTGGACTGACTAACGCACCTGCCTATTTCATGAACCTGATGAACAAAGTATTTATGGAGTTTTTGGATAAGTTCGTCGTAGTGTTCATTGACGACATTCTGATTTTCTCGAAGAATGAAGAAGAGCATAAGGAACATTTGCGTTTGGTTTTGGAGAAGCTAAGGGAACATCAGTTGTATGCCAAATACAGCAAATGTGAGTTTTGGTTGAAGGAAGTAGGATTTCTTGGACATGTTATATCCGGAGAAGGGATAGCAGTTGACCCCACCAAGGTTGAGACCGTAACCGAATGGGAAGCACCCACGACAGTTGGAGAGATCCAGAGTTTTCTTGGACTAGCAGGATACTATCGGAGATTCATTGAGAACTTCTCGAAGATTGCAAAGCCTATGACTGAATTGTTGAAGAAGGATACTAAGTTCAATTGGACTAAGGAATGTGAGGCCAGTTTTCAGGAGTTGAAGAAACGATTGGTTTCCTCACCAGTGTTGATTTTGCCAGATCAGACCAAGGATTATGAGGTGTATTGCGACGCTTCACGTCGAGGACTTGGAGCAGTGCTCATGCAGGAAGGAAGAGTTGTTTCGTATGCCTCACGACAACTGAAACCTCATGAACTAAATTATGCTACGCATGATTTGGAGTTAGCAGCCGTAGTGCATGCATTGAAGACATGGAGACATTTCCTCATTGGAAATCATTGTGAGGTGTACACGGATCACAAGAGTTTGAAGTACATTTTCACGCAGAAGGAGTTGAACCTCAGACAAAGGAGATGGTTGGAGCTCATCAAGGATTATGATATGAGATTGCATTACCATCCAGGAAAGGCTAATGTTGTAGCTGACGCATTGAGCCGTAAGAGCCATGTCAATACATTGATGACGGGAGAATTACCAAAGGAGTTAGCCGAGAATCTTCGTGAGCTATGTTTGGAATTAGTTCCGAGAGGCTATGTAGCAGCATTGGAGATTCAGTCAACATTGATGGATAAAATCAGAGAGGCTCAGAAATCTGATAAGGAGATTGCAGACATAAAGAAGAAAATGAGCGAAGGAAAAGCGAAGGGATTTCGTGAGGATGAGCACGATACCCTATGGTTTGAGGACCGTGTTTACGTGCCCAATGACCCGGAGATCAGGAAGTTGATTCTGCAAGAGTCACATGATTCACCCTATTCGATTCACCCAGGAAATACCAAGATGTATTTGGATTTGAAGGAAACATTCTGGTGGACTGGAATGAAGAAGGATATTGCAGCATATGTAGCAGTTTGTGATGTGTGTCATAGAGTGAAGGCCGAACATCAGAAGCCAGCCGGATTGTTACAACCATTGCCGATACCCGAATGTAAGTGGGATAAGATAGGCATGGATTTTATCACAGGACTACCCAGGACGAAGGCAGGCTATGACTCGATATGGGTAATAGTTGATCGTTTGACGAAGGTAGCACATTTCATCCCAGTTAAGACCACTTACACCAGTGCTAAGTTGGCAAAGATATACATGACTAGGATCATTTGCTTGCATGGAGTTCCGAGGAGTATCGTATCAGATAGAGGAACCCAATTTACCTCAAAGTTTTGGAATCAGTTGCATGAAACTTTAGGAACCAGACTAGAGTTCAGCACAGCTTTTCACCCACAGACGGATGGACAGATTGAGAGAGTCAATCAGATTTTGGAAGATATGCTGAGAGCTTGTGCACTAGATTATGGTTCTAGTTGGGACGATAACTTGCCATATGCGGAGTTTTCTTATAACAACAGTTACCAAACCAGTTTGAAGATGGCACCTTTCGAAGCTTTATACGGAAGGAGGTGCAGGACACCGTTGTCATGGGACGAAGTTGGAGACCGTCAGTTCTTTGGACCCGATCTGATCAAGGAGTCTGAACGGAAAGTTAAGTTGATTCGCGATAGGCTCAAGGTAGCCCAATTAGGCAGAAGAGCTACGCAGATTCTAAGCGCAAGGAGACAGTTTAGGAAACTGGAGACAGAGTTTATCTTCGAGTATCCCCACTTCGAGGAGTAAAGCGCTTTGGAGTTAAGGGAAAGTTAGCACCGCGTTTCGTTGGACCGTATAAGATTTTGCAACGCATGGGAGAAGTCGCTTATAAGTTGGAATTACCAGAAGGACTGTCAGGAGTTCATGATGTATTCCATGTTTCTCAGCTGAAGAAATGTCACGCCGAAATGGCAGAGGTACCGCTAAGAGATACAGTGCCGCTTGAAGCGATTCAGTTGAAGGATGACTTAACGTATGAAGAGAAGCCAGTCAAGATTCTCGAGTATGCCAGCAGAGTTACCCGCAGCAAGGTTATCAAGTTTTGCAAAGTTCAGTGGAACCACCACTCAGAGGATGAAGCCACCTAGGAGAGAGAAGAAGATTTGCTCAAGGACCACCCTCACCTATTTTCTAGCCAACCGGAATCTCGAGGACGAGATTCATCTTAAGGGGGGTAGGTTTGTAACATCCCAAATTTTCAATTTGGAATGTTATACATTAGATCATCATGCATAACATATTTTCTTGCATTTTTGATCGATCCTAGAAATTTCATGCAACTCAAGGACCCTCGGAGAGAGTTGGAGATTTCGTTAATTTCATATTTGAGTTCTCTCAAATTTTGAAACAAAGGGGTCATTGGTTTTGTCGGAGTTATTTGCGTTTTATTTGGATAGGGAAAAATGTGCGTTTTCAAAAATTGCATTTTTGGCCCGGAGAAAAGTTCATTTTGTTCGAATCATTTTTAGGAGTTGGGGAAAATTTATTTTATAAATTTTGGAGTCCGGTAGATATTTTTCTGTGTTTTTCCGCGCGCGAAACCAATTTAAAAAAAATTGCAGCGCCTTGGGCCAAAGGCCCAAGCCAGCCGGCCAAGAGCCAGGCCATCACGCGCGCCTAGCGCACCAGGAGGCCAGCGCTGCCTTTGCCTCTTTAGGAAAATCCTAGTAGTACTTTTGTACTACTTCCGTTATTCCTTTTTGTTTCTAGATCTTTCCTTCCCTTTTCTTTCCTATTCCTAATCTAATTCTTGATCCCTCCTCCAAGTAAACCCATCCCCTCCCCAATATAAATACCCCCACACACCCCCCCTCTAAATCATCAAACCCAAAGCCCCAAGCCCCAAACCGCGCCCCACCCCGCGCCCCTCACCCGCCGCCGCCGCCGCCCAACGCCGCCGTTCGCCAGAGGTAGCCGTGTCGCGTCTCTTTCTCTTTCATCAGATTGTTTTCTTTTAATCGTTCCGATTCTTTTCTTCTCTTACGATTCGTTTTCTTTTCGGTTCTTTTCTAAACCGTTCCGGTTTGCTAGATCGGTTTTCGTTCGGTTTTCTTTTCCGAAACCCTAGATCGGATTCGTTTTCTTTTCCGATTTAGTTGCCTCGAGACCGTTCGCCAGACCGTTCGTTCTAACGAACGTGATCACCGGATTCTTCTAGGTTAACGAACGTCCGTTCGTTCAACCGTTCTTCTTTTTCTTCTCGTCGGATTTATTCCGCGATCGCGATCTCAGATCCGATCTTCGTTCTAGTTTATCTTCTCACTCGTTTATCGGAATCAGGTGATTCAAGCGCCTGGAGTTTCGTTTCGAAACCGTCGTTCCGTCTAATCAACTTAAACAAAGTTTTGCTATGGTAAAATTTGACCTAGTTTCACTTTGCTAGAACCGAGTTGTTTTCTTCCGCCGTTTGTTTTCCGTTGCTTTGTTCGATTCGATTCTTCTTTTTGCAACTGGAGTTCTTAAGTTGAACTTTCTGGTTAGATCTTTTATTCGAGTTTTACCTGTGCATTAGATGAGTACTTATTGTATGCTTGTTGTTTGTCTGCGATAGATCACCCGGAGTGCGCTGCCTGTTATTTCGAAGCTCTAGGTTTCGCGGATCCTCAGCAAGGCAAGTAACACTTTGATCATACCTTTTCTACTACCCAGTTTTATTGCATTAGATCAATCCTCAAACACTGCATGATTAGGATCTAATTAACTTGTGGGATGGGAAGTAGATGAGGTAGTACCTATCACGTGTTTTACTTATGAAACCTTTGGGAGTTACTTCTACGTTTGGTTATTATGCCATGCTATGCTAGTAGACGTGGATTGGGTGAGTGATATCCATGACAGATGTGAGTATTGTTAATTAATGGTTTATCTAAGGTGGCAACTTAAACACACATCTAGGTGGATTGAGGCACCTGGTTTCTATCAGGACTTGCCTGTTTTTCTTTTGGACCGCCACCCAGGCTAAAAGGGATCATAAGATCATTCATGCTAGTAACTTCCGTGTGCAGCCACAAGCCATTATGGGCTCTGGCGTAGTTGACTAAGTCGTGCGAACTCTTACAGGGTAGACTAGCAGATGTAGGGGAAAGTAGGTGTACCGGTCTATCCAAACGTAAGGTGCTAGCACTTCTGGAAGACTATGTCTCGGTCATCCGTTTCTCAAACACCATGTAGTGCGAGAAATCCAACGGAGGCGATCGAGTCTTGTGGGGAAAAGTGTGCAAACCTCTGCAGAGTGTACAAACTAATCATGATTAGCCGTGTCCCCGGTTATGGACATCTTGAGTATCTAGTACTTGAATATCATGTGAATCTCATCATGTTACTTCTAATTAATATTGTTGGGTTTTAATTGTTTACTTAATTGGGATCGGAATGCTGTCAACCATTCTCGATGTTTCAACCACCATGATAGTTAAATAAATTTATTCCTTTGCAGTAGGGAAAAACTGGCTTTACGCAAAACTGTAACCATAGAGCTTTTCCACCAGACATATATGCATGTAGTATAGGCTTATCATTCAATATTCTCTGTGTGTTACATTGCCAGCATATTCCATGTGCTGACCCGTTTTCGGGCTGCAACTTTCATGTTGCAGACTTTTCAGACGATGAGTAAGGTGCTTTTAGGTCGTGGTTCTATACTCAGTGATGCCGTTGGAGTTGATGGACTCACTTATCTTCCAAGTCTTCCGCTGTTATCGTTATTAGATGGCCTTAAGCCATATTTATTGTAATAAGTTCTCTTTGAGACACCGATGTAATAAGTGTGTGATTGCTACTTTGTTATAAATCCTTCAAAGTACTGTGTGGTGTCAGCATTACTGATCCAGGGATGACACCGGAGCACAGAGATTTGACCATCTGTGGTCGGGTCGCTACAATAGAAGAGCCTAATATTGGGGATGCCAAGCATCCCAAGCTAGTATCCAAGAATGAGCAACCAACTAAGCTTGGGGATGCCCCCGAGTGGCATCCCCTCTTTCTTCTAACGACCATCGGTATTTTACTCAAGGCTATATTTTTATTCGTCACATGATATGTGTTTTGCTTGGAGCGTCTTGTATGATATGTGTCTTTGCTTGTTTTATTTCGTGTTTTAAGTCATCAATCCTTGCTGGACACACCTATTTGAGAGAGCAAAAATTATGTCATGACTTGTTAGAATTGCTCTCTATGCTTCACTTAAATCTGTTATGAGCTAGGACTTGCTCTAGTGCTTCACTTATATCTTTTTTTGAGCACGGTGTGCTTAGTATTTTTGAAGAAATGCTCTCTTGCTTCACTTAGATTTATTTGAGAGTTAGTAAAATTTTGAAGAAATTCTCTCTTGCCTCACTTAAATTATTCTGAGAGAAAGAAAATTTATTATGCTCATGATCTTCACTTATATTTGTTTGAGCTTATGAAAAGCAACACATAAAAGTTAGTCCCAAAGTGATAGATATCAAAGAAGGATAAAGTAATAAAAAATGTCATGAAGATCATTGGACAAAATAAACTTGATTCTTAGTAATAGTTTTAAGATATGATGATGTGATATGTTAGTTATGTTGATGAGTAATTGTGCTCTAGTAAGAATACTGGTGTTAAGGTTTGTGATTCCCTATGCATGCACGAAAGTCAATAATCATGCGATGAAAATTATATCCTACTTGTGGTGCATTATTCGGTGTTACTTATGCTTAATGCTTGCTTTACAAAATTATCCGTTTCTTGTTTGGTCGCTTCTCAATCTTTTTGCTAGCCTTCATTTTGCACTAAGTATGACCTCTACTTGTGCATCCAAAATCCTTTAAACCAGTTTTGCTACATGAGTCCACTATATCTACCTATATGTGGTATTCTTTTGTTGTTCTAAGCAAATTTGCATGTGCCATCTCTAATTTTCAAATTAAACTTCTCTTTTGTGCGTTTGTTTCGCTCGCGGAACGGTAACGGGTGGCTAATATTTTCCATGTTGGATGTGTTACTCTCACGATGAGTGTTTATTCACTTGTCATTCCATGAGAGTAAGGCAAAGGTTTTAGGGATTCCCAGTCCCGAAATGCAAAAATGAATTTACTTTATGTTGTCAAATAGTAAATTCCTTGGAAAGTGTTGGTATGGAAGGCACCCGTGGATACAGTTAGCCATGGAAAGTGAAAGTATGGTGGAAAAGAGAATAAACTTTATTTTCTGTTTGGGAACCACCTATGGCATATCTAGCATGGAAAGTGTTCGTAACTCTACGTCGTTTTCGTTGGTGGGATGGATACACCTCCCAAAATGTTTTTATCTCTATTTTTCGCTTTGAGCTATGGCACCTCTACAAATCCCTACTTCCCTCTGCAATGGGCCTTTCCATGAACTTAATACACTAGATGCATGCTGGATAGCGGTCGATGTGTGGAGTAATAGTAGTAGATGCAGGCAGGAGTGGTCTACTAATCTTGGACGTGATGCATGTGTAATGATCATTGCCTGGATATCATCATGATTCTTTGAAGTTCTATCAATTGCCCAACAGTAATTTGTCTACCCATCGTTTGCTATTTTTCTCGAGAAAAGCCTCTAGTGAAACCTACGCCCCCCGGGTCTTCTTTCTCATATACTTGCTTTGCGATCTACTTTTCCTTTGTGTTTTTATTCATATCTATTAAACTCAAAAATACAAAAATACCTTGCTACACTTTATTTTATTTGCGATCTATTATTTCAATCCAATATAATTTTCTCCCGTCCGTTTGCCTATCTTTAGGCGCCATACCCCGAAAGGGATTGACAACCCCTCTAACGCGTCGGGTTGCGAGGTGTTGTTATTTGTGTGCAGGTGCTGCTTACGTTGTGATTGCTTGGTTCTCCTACTGGTTCGATGCCTTGGTTTCATAACTGAGGGAAATACCTACCGTTGTTGTGCTACATCATCCTCTCCTCTTGGGGGAAATACCGACATAGTCCTAGCGACACCATCAGGAAGCACCATCGCTAGGTCATCGTCAGCCACCACCATCTCTTGCCCATCGTCGGCCACCACCATCGCTTGCCCATCGTCAGCCAACACCATCGCTTGGCCCTCGTCAGCCACCATCATCGCGAGGTCATCGTCAAACAGAATAGGCTGCACCTCCTCATCCACACTCTGCTCCTCTTCTTCCCCACTCCATTCTGAATCATCCTCGCTGCTGTTTTTGCTATAGCTAGAGTCGTTGCTGCTTTGGCTGTAGCCAAAGTCGCTGCTGCTGCTCCCACTGCCTGACCAAATGCAACAATGACCGTTAACAATCGATATGAGACAAACCCAAATGTAGAGGAAGAAGAAGCAAAACGTGTTGGCATCGTCGTCGTCCTGATAGCGCATGTGACACATACTCGTGTTAAACACCTTCATGGTGAGCAAGGCGTCGCCGTCGTACATAAAGAGAAGGAAGTACCTGTGCTGCAGGTCGTAGGCTGATACGTCTCCGTTGTATCTATAATTTTTGATTGTTTCATGCCAATATTATACAACTTTCACATTTTTTTGGCAAATTTTTATATGATTTATTTGGACTAACTTACTTATCCAGTGCCCAGTGCAAGTTCCTGTTTGTTGCATGTTTTTGTTTCGCAGAAAATCCATATCAAATAAAGTCCAAACACAATAAAAATTTACCGAGAATTATTTTGGAATATATGTGATTTTTAGGAGGTGGAATCAACGCAAACGGGGGCCCACAGTGCCCACAACCCACCAGGGCGTGCCAGGCACCCCCTCGCATGCCTAGGTGTCTTGTGCCCTCCTTGAAGGTCGGATGGGGCCCTTCTTCTGGCGCAAGAAAAATAGTTTATGTAAAAAAATCGTGTAAAAATTTCAGTGCAATCAGAGTTACGGATCTCCGGAAATTTAAGAAACCGTGAAGGGCTAGATCTGGGGAAGCGCGAAACAGAAGAGAACAAAGGGGGAGATCCAATCTCGGAGGGGCTCCCGCCCCTCCGCCGCCATGGAGACCATGGACCAGAGGGGGAACTCTCCTTCCATCTAGGGGGGAGGCCAAGGAAGAAGAAGAAGGAGGGGGGCTCTCTCCCCCTCTCTCCCGGTGGCGCCGGAGTGCCGCCGGGGCAAGGATCGTGACGGCAATCTACATCAACAATCTTGCTACCATCAACACCAACTTTGTCCCCCTCTATGCAGCGGTGTAACACCTCTTCTCCCCGATGTAATCTCTACTTAAACATGGTGCTCAACTCTATATAGTATTTCCCAATGATCTATGGTTATCCTATGATGTTTGAGTAGATCCGTTTTGTCCTATTGGTTAATTGTGATCTTGGTTGGTATGATTGTATATTTTATTTATGGTGTTGTCCTACGGTGCCCTCTGTCTCGCGCAAACATGAGGGGGCCCTGTTGTAGGGTGTTGCAATGGTTCGCTTATGGTGGGTTGCGAGAGTGACAGAAACTTAAACCCGAGTACGTGGGGTATGACGTATGGGAGTAAAGAGGACTTGATACTTAATGTTATGGTTGGGTTTCATGACCTTAATGATCTTTAGTAGTTGCGGATGCTTGCTAGGGGTCCAATCATAAGTGCATATGATCCAAGTAGAGAAAGTATGTTAGCTCATGCCTCTCCCTCATATAAAATTACAAGAATGATTACCGGTACTAGTTATCAATTGCCTAGGGACAAATAACTTTATTGTTGACACTAACCCTTTTACTAAACACCTAACTTTTATTACCTTGCAAAGTACTTCTAGTTTTGTTCTTGCAAAGTAGTTCTAGCATCACTCCTACAAAATAGTTTCATACTTGTTTTCGGTAAAGCAAACGTCAAGTGTGCGTAGAGTTGTGTCAGTTGTCGATAGAACTTGAGGGAATATTTGTTCTGCCTTTAGCTCCTCGCTGGGTTCGACACTCTTGTTTATCGAAGAAGGCTACAAACGATCTCCTATACTTGTGGGTTATCAAGACCTTTTTCTAGCGTCGTTGCCGGGGAGCAATAGCGTGGGGTGAATATTCTCGTGTGTGCTTGTTTTCTTTATCACTAAGTAGTTTTTATATCCTGTTATAAGTTGTTCTCTATCTTTAGTTATGGGCAGGAAACACAAAATACCAAAAAAAATAGTTGTACCTACTGAACCAATGGTTGAAAAATCACCCAAAATATATCATACTACTGAAGCTTTCTACTTCGATCATCTTCGATCCATTCGTGCTCGTGCTGAAAACCCAACTAGCTTAGTTGAGGGGAAATCTTTAGATGAGCATGCTCTTTTTGTGCGACATCGTTTATCTAAAAAAGGGAAACTTTTACAACATCAAGTTAATACTATGCAATGCTATTCTTGGAATTTATGTGAATTATATGATGTTACTTGTTGTTCTGAAGATCCTAAGAAACACCATCCCTGCCAATGTGAGTTTATTGATAATGGAATCGTATCTTCTTATGCCAAAGGTTTTTATAATTACTTTGATATCGAACAAATTGAAGAATTTGTTGCTTTTAAGGGTGCTTATGAAATTGCTTCTTTGATTGAAAAGTATGACGCTACTCTTTACAAATCTGAAAATTTTGCTATACTTAAATACGTTATGATAATTATGCTTCTAATGCCTATGTTAAACCATATATTGAGGACACCTCCGCTCTCCAAGAAGAGACTAATATTTTGCAGGAGTCTATGGAAGAATAAATTGATGAATTTGCGAGCTCATTGGATGAAAAAGATGATGAGGAGAGCGAAGAACAAACGGAAGAAGAGCGGACTAGCTACCCATGCCCACCTTCTAATGAGAGTAAATCTTCAACTCATACATTATTTAATGCCCCTATGTTCTTACCGAAGGATGAATGCTATGATCCCGTTGATTCATTTGAAATATCCCTTTTTGATGAACTTGATGCTTGCTATGATTACGGCCAAGATGCCAATATGAATTATGATTATGGAGATGAACTTGCTATAGTTCCTTATATTAAGAATGAAATTGTTGCTATTGCACCCACACATGATAGTCCTATTATCTTTTTGAATTCTCCACACTACACTATATCGGAGAAGTTTGCTCTTATTAAGGATTATATTGATGGGTTGCCTTTTACCCTTGCACATGATGATTTTGATGAATATAATATGCATGTGCTTGCTGCACCTACTTGCAATTACTATGAGAGAGGAACTAAATCTCCGCCTCTCTATGTTTCCAACACGATAGAATTGCAAGAAACTGCTTATGCTATGTATTGGCCTTTACTTGATGTGCATGAATTGTTCTTGTACGACATGCCGATGCATAGGAAGAGAGTTAGACTTCGTCATTGCATGATATATGTTGCTTTGTGCTCACTGCTACCTCTTGAGCACTGCGTTGGATTTCCTTGAAGAGGAAAGGATGATGCAGCAAAGTAGCATAAGTATTTCCCTCAGTTTTTGAGAACCAAGGTATCAATCCAGTAGGAGGCTACGCGCGAGTCCCTCGTACCTACACAAAACAAATAACTCCTCGCAACCAACACAATAAGGGGTTATCAATCCCTTCACGGTCACTTACGAGAGTGAGATCTGATAGAGATGATAGATAATATTTTTGGTATTTTTGTGATAAAGATGCAAAGTAAAATAAAAAGCAAAGCAAAAAAGCAAAGGCAATAATAAAGTGATGGAATATTAATATGATGAAGATAGACCCGGGGGCCATAGATTTCACTAGTGGCTTATCTCAAGAGCATAAGTATTTTACGGTGGGTGAACAAATTACTATTGAGCAATTGATAGAATTGAGCATAGTTATGAGAATATCTAGGTATGTTCATGTATATAGGCATCACATCCGAGACAAGTAGACCGACTCCTGCCTGCATCTACTACTATTACTCCACTCATCGACCACTATCCAACATGCATCTAGAGTATTAAGTTCAAGAAAACAGAGTAACGCCTTAAGCAAGATGACATGATGTAGAGGGATAAATTCATGCAATATGATAAAAAAACCCATCTTGTTATCCTCGATGGCAACAATACAATACGTGCCTTGTTGCCCCTACTGTCACTGGGAAAGGACACCGCAAGGTTGAACCAAAAGCTAAGCACTTCTCCCATTGCAAGAAAAACCAATCTAGTAGGCCAAACCAAACTGATAATTCGAAGAGACTTGCAAAGATAACCAATCATACATAAAAGAATTCAGAGAAGATTCAAATATTGTTCATAGATAATCTTGATCATAAACCCACAATTCATCGGTCTCAACAAACACACCGCAAAAACAAGGTTACATCGAATAGATCTCCACGAGAGAGGGGGAGAACATTGTATTGAGATCCAAAAAGAGAGAAGAACCCATCTAGCTACTAACTATGGACCCGAAGGTCTGAGGTAAACTATTCACACTTCATCTAAGGGGCTATGGTGATGATGTAGAAGCCCTCCGTTGTGGATTCCCCCTCCGGCGGAGCTCCGAAATAGGCCGCAAGATGGGATCTCAAGGGTACAGAAGGTTGCGGCGGTGGAATTAGGTTTTTGGCTCCGTATCTGATCGTTTGGGGGTACGTAGGTATATATAGGAGGAAGAAGTACGTCGGTGGAGCAACATGGGGCCCACGAGGGTGGAGGGCGCGCCCCCCTACCTCGTGCCCTCCTTGAAGCTTCCTTGACTTAGGGTCCAAGTCTCCTGGATCACGTTCGGTGAGAAAATCACGTTCCCGAAGGTTTCATTCCGTTTGTTATTCAGTTTCTGCAAAACTATGAAATAGGCAAAAAAAGAGCAATTCTGGGTTGGGCCTCCGGTTAATAGGTTAGTCCCAAAAAATAATATAAAAGTGGATAATAAAGCCAAATATTGTCCAAAACAGTACATAATATAGCATGGAGCAATCAAAAATTATAGATACGTTGGAGACGTATCAGGCATCCCCAAACTTAATTCCTGCTTGTCCTCGAGTAGGTAAATGATAAAAACAAAATTTTTGATGCGGAGTTCTACTTGGCATAATTTCAATGTAATTCTTCTTAACTGTGGTATGAATATTCAGATCCGAAAGATTCAAGATAAAAGTTCATATTGACATAAAAATAATAATACTTCAAGCATACTAACTAAGCAATTATGTCTTCTCAAAATAACATGGCCAAAGAAAGTTCATCCCTACAAAATCATATAGTTTAGTCATGCTCCATTTTCGTCACACAAGAATGCTCTCATCATGCACAACCCCGATGACAAGCCAAGCAATTGTTTCATACTTTAGTAATCTCAAACTTTATAAACCTTCACGCAATACATGAGCGTGAGCCATAAATATAGCACTATGGGTGGAATAGAATATGATGATGGGGGTTATGTGGAGAATACAAAAAAGGAGAAAGTCTCACATCAACAAGGCTAATCAATGGGCTATGGAGATGCCCATCGATTGATGTTAATGCAAGGAGTAGGGATTGCCATGCAACGGATGCACTAGAGCTATAAATGTATGAAAGCTCAACAAAAGAAACTAAGTGGGTGTGCATCCGACTTGCTTGCTCACGAAGACCTAGGGCACTTGAGGAGGCCCATTGTTGGAATATACAAGCCAAGTTATATAATGAAAAATTCCCACTAGTAAATGTAAGTGAAAAAACAAGAGACTCTCTATCATGAAGATTATGGTGCTACTTTGAAGCACAAGTGTGGAAAAAATATAGTAGCATTGCCCCTTTTTATTTCTTTTTTTGGGGCCCTTTTTTTCTTTGGCCTTTCTCTTTTTTGGGGGGACAATGCTCTATTAAATGATGATCATCACACTTCTATTTATTTACAACTCAATGATTACAACTCGATACTAGAACAAAGTATGACTCTATATGAATGCCACCGACGGTGTACCGGGATATGCAATGAATCAAGAGTGACATGTATGAAAGAATTATGAACGGTGGCTTTGCCACAAATACTATGTCAACTACATGATCATGCTAAGCAATATGACAATGATAAATGTGTCATGATAAACGGAATGGTGGAAAGTTGCATGGCAATATATCTCGGAATGGCTATGGAAATGCCATAATAAGTAGGTATGGTGGCTGTTTTGAGGAAGATATAAGGAGGTTTATGTGTGAAAGAGCGTATCATATCATGGGGTTTGGATGCACCGGCAAAGTTTGCACCAACTCTCAATGTGAGAAAGGGCAATGCACGGTACCAAAGAGGCTAGCAATGATGGAAGGGTGAGAGTGCGTATAATCCATGGACTCAACATTAGTCATAAAGAACTCACATACTTATTGCAAAAATCTACAAGCCATCAAAAACCAAAGCACTACGCGCATGCTCCTAGGGGGATAGATTGGTAGGAAAAGACCATCGCTCGTCCCCGACCGCCACTCATAAGGACGACAATCAAAGAACACCTCATGTTTCAAATTTTTTACATAATGTTTACCATACGTGCATGCTATGGGACTTGCAAAATTCAACACAAGCATTTCTCAAATTCACAACTACTCAACTAGCACAACTTTGATATTATCACCTCCATATCTCAAAACAATCATCAAGCATCAAACTTTTCTTAGTATCCAACACACTCATAAGAAAGCTTTTACTATTTTTGTATACCTAGCATATTAAGATTATTAAGCAAATTACCATGCTATTTAAGACTCTCAAAATAATCTAAGTGAAGCATGAGAGATCAAAAGTTTCTATAAAACAAATCCACCACCGTGCTCTAAAAGATATAAGTGAAGTACTAGAGCAAAACTATATAGCTCAAAAGATATAAGTGAAGCACAAAGAGTATTCTAGCAAATTCCAATTCATGTATGTCTCTCTCAAAAGGTGTGTACAACAAGGATGATTGTGGTAAACTAAAAACCAAAGACTCAAATCATAGAAGACGCTCCAAGCAAAACACATATCATGTGGTGAATAAAAATATAGCTCCAAGTAAAGTTACCGATGGAAGTAGACGAAAGAGGGGATGCCTTCCGGGGCATCCCCAAGCTTTGACTTTTTGGTGTCCTTAGATTATCTTGGGGGTGCCATGGTAATCCCCAAGCTTAGGCTCTTGCCACTCCTTGTTCCATAATCCATCAAAAGATTTCACCCAAAACTTGAAAACTTCACAACACAAAACTCAACAGAAATCTCGTGAGCTCCATTAGCGGAAGAAAACAAAAGACTGTTGGGTATCGTAGCAGAAATTCAAAATTTTCGACGCATCACCAAGATCAATCTATGGAGTAATCTAGCAAGGAGGGGAAGGAGAGTGCATCTACATACCCTTGTAGATCGCTAAGCGGAAGCGCTCAAGTGAACGGGGTTGATGGAGTCGTACTCGTCATGATCCAAATCACCGATGATCCTAGTGCAGAACGGACGACACCTCCGCGTTCAACACACATGCAGCCCGGTGACGTCTCCCACGCCTTGATCTAGCAAGGGGAGAAGGAGAGGTTGGGGAAGACTCCGTCCAGCAGCAGCACGACAGCGTGGTGGTGGTGGAGGAGCGCGGAACTCCAGCAGGGCTTCGCCAAGCACTACGAGAGACGAGGAGGATAGAGGTAGGGCTGCGCCAAGAGAGAGATCAAATCGCGTGTTGGGCAGCCCCCATACCTCAAGTATATATAGGGGGAGGGGAGGGGGATGCGCCCCCTCTAGGGTTCCCACCCCAAGGGTTGCGGCAGCCCCAGATCCCATCTAGGGTGGCGGCCACAAGGGGGAGAAGGGGAGGCGCACCTGGGGTGGGCCTTAGGGCCCATCTGCCATAGTGTTTGCCCCCTTCCCCTCTTGGAGGTGCCTTGGGCCTTGGTGGGAGGCGCCCCAGCCCACCTAGGGGCTGGTCCCTTCCCACTATTGGCCCATGTAGGCCTCCGAGGCTGGTGGCCCCTCCCTGTGGACCCCTGGACCCATCCAGTGGTCCCGGTACATTACCGGTGATGCCCAGAACACTTCCGGTGGCCAAATCCTCACTTCCTATATATCAATCTTTACCTCCGGACCATTCTGGAACTCCTCGTGATGTCTGTGATCTTATCCGGGACTCTGAACAACATTCGGTAACCGCGTACATACTTTCCATATAACCCTAGCATCATCGAACCTTAAGTGTGTAGACCCTACGGGTTCGGGAACCATATAGACATGACCGGGACACCTCTCCGGCCAATAAACAACTGCGGGATCTGGATACCCATGTTGGCTCCCACATGTTCCACGATGATCTCATCGGATGAACCACGATGTCGAGGATTCAATCAATCTTGTATTCAATTCCCTTTGTCTAGCGGTATTGCACTTGCCCGAGATCCGATCGTCGGTATCTCGATACCTTGTACAATCTCGTTACCGGCAAGTCTCTTTACTTGTTCCGTAACACATCATCCCGTGATCAACTCCTTGGTCACATTGCGCATATGATGATGTCCTACAGAGTGGGCCCAGAGATACCTCTCCGTCACATGGAGTGACAAATCCCAGTCTCGATTCGTGCCAACCCAACAGACACTTTCGGAGATACCCGTAGTGTACCTTTATAGCCACCCTGTTACGTTGTGACATTTGGTACACCCAAAGCATTCCTACGGTATCCGGGAGTTTCACAATCTCATGGTCTAAGGAAATGATACTTGACATTAGAAAAGCTTTAGCATACGAACTACATGATCTTTATGCTAGGCTTAGGATTGGGTCTTGTCCATCACATCATTCTCCTAATGATGTGATCCCGTTATCAACGACATCCAATGTCCATGGTCAGGAAACCGTAATCATCTATTGATCAACGAGCTAGTCAACAAGAGGCTTACTAGGGACATTGTGTTGTCTATGTATCCACACATGTATCTGAGTTTCCTATCAATAGAATTATAGCATGGATAATAAACGATTATCATTAACAAGGAAATATAATAATAACCAATTTATTATTGCCTCTATGGCATATTTCCAACAGTCTCCCACTTGCACTAGAGTCAATAATCTATATCACATCGCCATGTGATTAACACTCACAGGTCACATCGCCATGTGACCAACATCCAAAGAGTTTACTAGAGTCAATAATCTAGTTCACATCACTATGTGATTAACACTCAATGAGTTCTGGGTTTGATCATGTTATGCTTGTGAGAGAGGTTGTAGTCTACGGGTCTGCAACATTTAGATCCGTATGTATGTCATCTTGTGGATGCAGCTACTACGCTATATTTGGAGCCATTTCAAATAACTGTTCTACTATACGAATCTGGTATCTCTACTTAGAGCTATCCGGATAGGTGCTAAGCTTGCATCGATGTAACTCTTTACGTCGAACTCTTTATCACCTCCATAACCGAAAAACATATCCTTATTCCTCTAAGGATAATTTTGACCGCTATCTGGTGATCTACTCCTAGATCATCTTTGTACCCTCTTGCCAGACATGTGGCAAGGCACACATCAGGTGCGGTACTCAGCATGGCATACCGTATAGAGCCTATGTCAAAAGCATAGGGGACGACCTTCGTCCTTCCTCTTTCTTCTGCTGTGGTCGAGCTTTAAGTCTTAACTTCATACCTTACAACTCATGCAAGAACTCCTTCTTTGACTGATCCATCTTGAACACCTTCAAGATCATGTCAAGGTATGTGCTCATTTGAAAGTACCATTAAGCGTTTTTTGATCTTTCCTTATAGATCTTGATGCTCAATGTTTAAGTAGCTTAATCCAGGTTTTCTATTGAAAAGCACCTTTCAAATAACCCTATATGCTTTCCAGAAATTCTACATCATTTCTGATCAACCATATGTTCACAACATATACTCATCAAAAATTATATAGTGCTCCCACTCACTTCTTTGGAAATACAAGTTTCTCATAAACTTTGTATAAACCCAAATCTTTGATCATCTCATCAAAGCGTACATTCCAACTCCGAGATGCTTACTCCAGTCCTTAGAAGGATTGTCGGAGCTTTGCATACTTGTTAGCATCTTTCAGGATTGACAAAACCTTCTGGTTGTATCACATACAACCTTTCCTCAAGATAATCGTCAAGGAAACAATATTCTTTGACATCCTTTCTCCAAGATTTCATAAATAATGCACTACCTGCTAATATAATTCCAACAGACTCTTAGCATCGCTACGAGTGAGAAAGTCTCATCGTAGTCAACTCCTTGAACTTGTCGGAAAACATATTAACGACAAGTCGAGCTTTCTTAATGGTTATACTTACCATCATTGTCCGTCTTTCTTTTAAAATCCACATGTACCTAACAGCCTTATGACCATCAAGTAGTTCTTCCAAAGTCTACACTTTGTTTTCATACATGGATCTTTTCTCGGATTTTATGGCCTCGAGCGATTTTTCGGAATCCAGGCCCACCATCGCTTCTCCATAGCTTGTAGGTTCATTGTTGTCTAGCAACATGACTTCCAAGACAGGATTACGTACCACTCTGAAGTAGTACGCATCCTTGTCGTCCTATGAGGTTTGGTAGTGACTTGATCCGAAGTTTCATGATCACTATCATAAGCTTCCACTTCAATTGGTGTAGGTGCCACAGGAACAACTCCCTGTGCCCTGCTACACACTAGTTGAAGTGATGGTTCAATAACCTCATCAAGTCTCCACCATCATCCCACTCAATTCTTTTGAGAGAAACTTTTCCTCGAGAAAGGACCCGATTCGAGAAACAATCCCTATTGCTTTCGGATCTGAGACAGGAGGTATACCCAACTATTTTGGGTGTCCTATGAAGATGCATTTATCCGCTTTGGGTTCGAGCTTATCAGCCTGAAACTTTTTCACATAAGCGTCACAGCCCCAAACTTTTAAGAAACGACAGCTTAGGTTTCTCTAAACCATAGTTCATACAGTGTCGACTCAAACGGAATTGTGTGGTGCCCTATTTAAAGTGAATGTGGTTGTCTCTAATGCCTAACCCATAAACTATAGTGGTAATTCGATAAGAGACATCATGGTATGCATCATATCCAATAGGGTGCAGTTATGATGTTCGGACACACCATCACACTATGGTGTTCCAGGCTGTATCAGTTGTGAAACCATTTCCTGAATGTCTTAATTCTGTGCCAAACTCGTAATTCAGATATTCATCTCTATGATCATATCATAGATATTTTATCCTCTTGTCACGATGATCTTTCAACTTCACCCAGAAATTACTTGAACCTTTCAATAATTCAGACTCGTGATTCATCAAGTAAATATACAGCATCTACTCAAATCATCTGTGAAGTAAGAACATAACGATATCCACTACATGCCTCAGCACTCATTGGACTGTACACATCAAGATGTATTACTTCCAGCAAGTTGCTTTCTTGTTCCATCTTACTAAAAACGAGGCCATTCGGTCATCTTGCCCATGCGGTATGATTTGCATGTCTCAAGTGATTCAAAATCAAGTGAGCCCAAACTATCCATCTGTATGGAGTTTCTTTCATGCATATTATACCAATATGACTCAAATTGCAGTGCCACAAGTATGTGGTAATATCATTACTATCTTATATCTTTTGGCATGAACATGTGTATCTCTACGATCGGGATTCAATAAACCATTCATTTTAGGTGCAAGACCACTGAAGGTATTATTCAAATAAACAGAGTAACCATTATTCTCCTTAAATGAATAACCGTATTGCGATAAACATAATCCAATCATGTCTATGCTCAACACAAACCACAAATAACAATTATTTAGGTTTAACACCAATCCCGATGGTAGACGGAGCGTGCGATGCTTGATCACATCAACCTTGGAAACACTTCCAACACATATCGTCATCTCACCTTGGCTAGTCTCCGTTTATTCTGCAGCCTTTTATTTCGAGTTACTAACACTTAGCAACCGAACCAGTATCTAATACCCTGCTGCTACTAGGAGTACTAGTAAAGTACACATTTAATATTATGTATGTCCAATACATACTTCTGTCAACCTTGCCAACCTTCTCATCTACCAAGTATTTAGGGTGGTTCTGCTTCAGTGAGCGTTCCCCTTATTACAGAAGCACTTAGTATCGGGCTTGGGTTCAACTTTGGGTTTCTTCACTAGAGCAGCAACTGATTTGTTGTTTCATGAAGTATCCCTTTCTTGCCCTTGCCCTTCTTGAAACTAGTGGTTTTACTAACCATCAACAATTGATGCTCCTTTTTGGTTTCTACTTTCGCGGTGTCGCGAATAGCTCAAGGATCATATCTATCCCTGATATGTTATAGTTCATCACAAAGCTCTAGTATCTTGGTGGCAGTGACTTTGGAGAACCATCACTATCTCATCTGGAAGATCAACTCCCACTCGATTCAAGCGATTGTTGCACTCATACAATCTGAGCACATGCTCAACGATTGTGCTTTTCTCCTTAGTTTGCAGGCTTAAGAAACTTGTCAAAGGTCTCATACCTCTTGACGTGGGCACTAGCCTAAAATCCCAATTTCAGTCCTTGGAACATCTCATATGTTCTGCGATGTTTCAAGAACGTCTTTGGTGCCTCAATTCTAAACCATTTAGCATTACGCACTGAACTATCATGCAGTCATCAAAACGTGTATGTCAGATGTTCGCAACATCCACAACCGACGCTCGAGGTTCAGCTCACTGAGCGGTGCATTAAGGACATAATCCTTCTGTGCAGCAATGAGGACAATCCTTAGTTTACGGACCCAGTCCGCATAATTGCTACTATCAACTTTCAACTAAATTTTCTCTAGGAACATTTCTAAAACAGTAGAACTAAAGCATAAGCTATGAGATAATTTGCAAAGTTCTTTTGACTATGTTCATGATAATTGAGTTCATCTGATTATTTAATGAACTCCCACTCAGATAGACATCCCTCTAGTCATCTAAGTGATACATGATCCGAATCAACTAGGTCGTGTCCGATCATCACGTGAGACGGACTAGTCATCATCGGTGAACATCTTCATGTTGATCGTATCTTCTATACGACTCATGTTCGACCTTTCGGTCCTCCGTGTTCCGAGGCCATGTCTGTACATGCTAGGCTCGTCAAGTCAACCTAAGTGTTTCGCATGTGTTCCGAGGCCATGTCTGTACATGTTAGGCTCGTCAACACCCGTTGTATTCGAACGTTAGAATCTATCACACCCGATCATGACGTGGTGCTTCGAAACAACAAACCTTCGCAACAGTGCACAGTTAGGGAGAACACTTTTCTTGAAATTTTAGTGAGGGATCATCTTATTTAAGCTATCGTCGTTCTAAGCAAATAAGATGTAAAACTTGATAAACATCACATGCAATCAAATAGTGACATGATATGGCCATCATCACTTCGCTCCTTTTGATCTCCATCTTCGGGGCTCCATGTGTTGGAAATATGCCCTAGAGGCAATAATAAAAGCATTATTATTATATTTCCTTGTTCATGATAATTGTCTTTTATTCATGCTATAATTGTGTTATCCGGAAATCGTAATACATGTGTGAATACATAGACACCAACATGTCCCTAGTAAGCCTCTAGTTGACTAGCTCATTGATCAACTGATAGTCATGGTTTCCTGACTATGGACATTGGATGTCATTGATAATGAGATCACATCATTAGGAGAATGATGTGATGGACAAGACCCAATCCTAAGCATAAGCACAAGATCGTATAATTCGTTTGCTAGAGCTTTTCCAATGTCAAGTATCTTTTCCTTAGACCATGAGATTGTGTAACTCCCGGATACCGTAGGAGTGCTTTGGGTATGCCAAACGTCACAACATAATTGGGTGACTATAAAGGTATGCTACGGGTATCTCCGAAAGAGTCTGTTGGGTTAGCACGGATCGAGACTGGGATTTGTCACTCCGTATGACAGAGAGGTATCACCGGGCCCACTCGGTAATGCATCATCATAATGAGCTCAGTGTGATCAAAGTGTTTGATCATGGGGTCATGCATTACAGTACGAGTAAAGTGACTTGCCGGTAACGAGATTGAACGAGGTATTGGGATACCGACGATCGAATCTCGGGCAAGTAAAATACCGATTGACAAAGGGAATTGAATACGGGATTGATTGAATCCTCGACATCGTGGTTCATCCGATGAGATCATCGAGGAGTATGTGGGAGCCAACATGGGTATCCATATCCCGCTGTTGGTTATTGGCCGGAGAGGTGTCTCGGTCATGTCTGCATGTCTCCCGAACCCGTAGGGTCTACACACTTAAGGTTCGGTGACACTAGGGTTGTAAAGATATGGATATGCAGTAATCCGAAAGTTGTTCGGAGTCCCGGATGAGATCTCGGACGTCATGAGGAGTTCCGGAATGGTCCGGAGGTAAAGAATTATATATAGGAAGTGCAGTTTCGGCATCGGGAAGGATTCGGGGGTCACCGGTATTGTACCGGGACCACCGGATGGGTCCCGGGGGTCCATCGGGTGGGGCCACCCATCCCGGAGGGCCCCATGGGCTGAAGTGGGAGGGGAACCAGCCCATAGTGGGCTGGTGCGCCCCCCTTGGCCCACCCCCTGCGCCTAGAGTTGGAACCCTAGGGTGGGGGGGCGCCCCACTTGCCTTAGGGGGTACTCCACCCTCCCCTTGGCCGCCGCCCCCCCTTGGGAGATCCAATCTCCAAGGGCCGGTGCCCCCCAGGGGCCTATATAAAGGGGGGAGGGAGGGGGCAGCCGCACCCTTGCATCTTGGCGCCTGCCTCTCCCCTGCTACACCTCTCCTCCTCCGTCGCGTGCTTGGCGAAGCCCTGCCGGAGTACTGTTTCTCCACCAACACCACGTCGTCGTGCTGCTGCTGGAGCCATCTTCCACAACCTCTCCTTCCCCCTTGCTGGATCAAGAAGGAGGAGACGTCATCCTCTCCGTACATGTGTTGAACGCGGAGGTACCGCCCGTTCGGCACTCGGTCATCGGTGATTTGGATCACGGCGAGTATGACTCCATCATCCACGTTCTAGTGAACGCTTCCGCTCGCGATCTACAAAGGTATGTAGATGCAATCTGAATACTCGTTGCTAGATGAGCTCATAGATGGATCTTGGTGAAACCGTAGGAAAAATTTTGTTTTCTGCAACGTTCCCCAACAGTGGCATCATGAGCTAGGTCTATGCGTAGTTCTCTTTGCATGAGTAGAACACAATTGTTGTGGGCGTAGATGTTGTCAACTTTCTTGCCGCTACTAGTCTTATTTTGCTTCAGCGGTATTGTGGGATGAAGCGGCCTGGACCAACCTTACACGTACGCTTACGTGAGACCGGTTCCACCGACTGACATGCACTAGTTTCATAAGGTGGTTGGCGGGTGTCTGCCTCTCCCACTTTAGTTGGAGCGGATTCGACGAAAAGGGTCCTTATGAAGGGTAAATAGAAGTTGACAAATCACGTTGTGGCTTTTACGTAGGTAAGAAAACGTTCTTGCTAGAACCCTATTGCAGCCACGTAAAACTTGCAACAACAATTAGAGGACGTCTAACTTGTTTTTGCAGCAAGTGCTTTGTGATATGATATGGCCAAAGTTGTGATGAATGATGAATGATATATATGTGATGTATGAGATCATGTTCATGTAATAGGAATCACGACTTGCATGTCGATGAGTATGACAACCGTCAGGAGCCATAGGAGTTGTCATTATTTTTTATGACCTGCATGTCAATGGAAACGCCATGTAAATTACTTTACTTTATTGCTTAACGTGTTAGCCATAGTAGTAGAAGTAATAGTTAGCCAGCAACTTCATGGAGACACGATGATGGAGATCATGGTGTCATGCCGGTGACAAGATGATCATGGAGCCCCAAGATGGAGATCAAAGGAGCTATATGATATTGGCCATATCATGTCACTATTATTATTTGATTGCATATGATGTTTATCATGTTTTGCATCTTGTTTACTTAGAACGACGGTAGTAAATAAGATGATCCCTCATAATAAATTTCAAGAAAGTGTTCCCCCTAACTGTGCGCCGTTGCGACAGTTCGTTGTTTTGAAGCACCACGTGATGATCGGGTGTGATAGATTCCAACATTCACATACAACGGGTGTAAGACAGATTTACACATGCAAACACTTAGGTTGACTTGACGAGCCTAGCATGTACAAACATAGTCTCGGAACACAAGAGATCGAAAGGTCGAACATCAGTCGTATGGAAGATACGATCAACATGGAGATGTTCACCGATGATGACTAGTCCGTCTCACGTGATGATCGGACACGGCCTAGTCGAGTCGGATCATGTTTCACTTAGATGACAAGAGGGATGTCTAATCTGAGTGGGAGTTCATTATAATTTGATTAGATGAACTTAATTATCATGAACTTAGTCTAAATAAACTTTCCAGTATGTCTTGTAGATCAAATGGCCCAAGCCAATGTCAACATGAACTTCAATGCGTTCCTAGAGAAAACCAAGCTGAAAGACGATGGCAGCAACTATACGGACTGGGTCCGGAACCTGAGGATCATCCTCATATCTGCCAGGAAACAATATGTCCTAGAAGCACCGCTAGGTGAAGCACCCATCCCAGAGAACCAAGACATTATGAATGCTTGGCAGTCTCGTGTTGATGATTACTCCCTCGTTCAGTGCGGCATGCTTTACAGCTTAGAACCGGGGCTCCAAAAGCGTTTTGAGCAACACGGAGCATATGAGATGTTCGAGGAGCTGAAACTAGTTTTCCAAGCTCATGCCCGGGTCGAGAGCTATGAAGTCTCCGACAAGTTCTACAGTTGTAAGATGGAGGAAAATAGTTCTGTCAGTGAACACAGACTCAAGATGTCTGGGTTGCACAACCGCTTGACTCAGCTGGAGATTAACCTCCCAGACAAGGCGGTCATTGACAGAATCCTTTAGTCGCTCCCACCTAGCTACAAGAGCTTTGTGATGAACTACAATATGCAGGGGATGGTAAAGACCATTCCTGAGGTATTTGCTATGCTGAAATCAGCAGAGGTTGAAATCAAAAAGGAACATCAAGTGTTGATGGTCAATAAAACCACTAAGTTCAAGAAAGTCAAGGGTAAGAAGAACTTCAAGAAGGACGGCAAGGATGTTGCCGCGCCCGGTAAGCCAGTTGCCGGGAAGAAGTCAAAGCATGGACCCAAGCCTGAGACTGAGTGCTTTTATTGCAAATGGAAGGGTCACTGGAAGCGGAACTACCCCAAATACTTAGCGGACAAGAAGGCCGGCAACACTAAAGGTATATGTGATATACATGTAATTGATGTGTACCTTACCAGTGCTCGTAGTAGCTCCTGGCTATTTGATACCGGTGTCGTTGCTCATATTTGTAACTCAAAACAGGAGCTGCGGAATAAGCGAAGACTGGCGAAGGACGAGGTGACGATGTGCGTCGGGAATGGTTCCAAGGTCGATGTGTTCGCCGTCGGCACGCTACCTCTACACTTACCTACGGGATTAGTTTTAAACCTCAATAATTTTTATTTAGTGCCAAGTTTGAGCATGAACATTGTATCTGGATCTCGTTTAATGCGAGATGGCTACTCATTTAAATCCGAGAATAATGATTGTTCTATTTATATGAGTGATATGTTTTATGGTCATGCTCCAATGGTCAATGGTTTATTCTTAATGGATCTCGTGCGTGATAATACACATATTCATAGTGTGAATACCAAAAGGTGTAAAGTTGATAACGATAGTCCCACATACTTGTGGCACTGCCGCCTTGGTCACATTGGTGTCAAGCGCATGAAGAAGCTCCATGCTGATGGACTTTTAGAGTCTCTCGATTATGAATCATTTGACACATGCGAACCATGCCTCATGGGCAAAATGACCAAGACTCCGTTCTCCGGAACAATGGAGCGAGCAACCAACTTATTGGAAATCATACATACTGATGTGTGCGGTCCAATGAGTGTTGAGGCTCGCGGAGGATATCGTTATGTTCTCACTCTCACGGATGACTTGAGTAGATATGGGTATGTCTACTTGATGAAACACAAGTCTGAGACCTTTGAAAAGTTCAAGGAATTTCAGAATGAGGTAGAGAATCAACGTGACCGAAAAATAAAGTTCTTACGATCAGATCGTGGAGGAGAATATTTAAGTAACGAATTTGGCACACACTTAAGGAAATGTGGAATCGTTTCACAACTCACGCCGCCTGGAACACCTCAACGTAATGGTGTGTCCGAACGTCGTAATCGCACTCTGTTGGATATGGTGCGATCTATGATGTCTCTTACAGATTTACCGCTATCATTTTGGGGATACGCTCTAGAGACAGCTACATTCACTTTAAATAGGGCACCGTCTAAATCCGTTGAGACGACACCGTATGAATTATGGTTTGGGAAGAAACCTAAGCTGTCGTTTCTAAAAGTTTGGGGATGCGATGCTTATGTCAAGAAACTTCAACCTGAAAAGCTCGAACCCAAGTCGAAAAAATGCGTCTTCATAGGATACCCTAAGGAAACCATTGGGTATACCTTCTACCTTAGATCCGAAGGCAAGATCTTTGTTGCCAAGAACGAATCCTTTCTGGAGAAAGAGTTTCTCTCGAAAGAAGTAAGTGGGAGGAAAGTGGAACTTGATGAAGTATTACCTCTTGAACCGGAGAGTAGCGCAGCTCAAGAAAATGTTTCTGTGGTGCCTCCACCGGTTAGAGAGGAGGTTAATGATGATGATCATGAAACTTCGGATCAAGTTACTACCGAACTTCGTAGGTCCACAAGGACACGGTCCGCACCAGAGTGGTACGGCAACCCTGTCCTGGAAATCATGTTGTTAGAAAACGGTGAACCTTCGAACTATGAAGAAGCGATGGCGGGCCTAGATTCCAACAAATGGCTAGAGGCCATGCAATCCGAGATAGGATCCATGTATGAAAACAAAGTATGGACTTGGACAGACTTGCCTGATGATCGGCGAGCGATAGAAAACAAATGGATCTTTAAGAAGAAGACGGACGCGGATGGTAATGTTACCATCTACAAAGCTCGACTTGTCGCTAAGGGTTATCGGCAAGTTCAAGGGGTTGACTACGATGAGACTTTCTCTCCCGTAGCGAAGCTGAAGTCCGTCCGAATCATGTTAGCAATTGCCGCATACTATGATTATGAGATATGGCAAATGGACGTCAAAACGGCATTCCTTAACGGTTATCTTAAGGAAGAACTGTATATGATGCAGCCGGAAGGTTTTGTCGACCCTAAGAATGCTAACAAGGTATGCAAGCTCCAGCAATCCATTTATGGGCTGGCGCAAGCATCTTAGAGTTGGAACAATCGCTTTGATGAGATGATCAAGGCGTTTGGGTTTGTGCAGACTTATGGAGAAGCCTGCGTTTACAAGAAAGTGAGTGGGAGCTCTGTAGCATTTCTCATATTATATGTAGATGACATACTTTTGATGGGAAATGATATAGAACTTTTGGACACCATTAAGGCCTACTTGAATAAGAGTTTTTCAATGAAGGACCTTGGAGAAGCTGCTTATATATTAGGCATCAAGATCTATAGAGATAGATCAAGACGCCTCATAGGTCTTTCACAAAGCACATACCTTGAAAAGATATTGAAGAAGTTCAATATGGATCAGTCCAAGAAGGGGTTCTTGCCTGTGTTGCAAGGTGTGAAATTGAGCTCAGCTCAATGTCCGACCACAGCAGAAGATATAGAAGAGATGAGTGTCATCCCCTATGCCTCGGCCATAGGGTCTATTATGTATGTCATGCTGTGTACCAGATCTGATGTAAACCTTGCCGTAAGTTTGGTAGGAAGATACCAAAGTAATCCCGGCAAGGAACACTGGACAGCGGTCAAGAATATCCTGAAGTACCTGAAAAGGACTAAGGACATGTTTCTCGTTTATGGAGGTGACGAAGAGCTCGTCATAAAGGGTTACGTCAACGCTAGCTTCGACACAGATCTGGATGACTCTAAGTCACAAACCGGATACGTGTATATGTTGAATGGTAGAGCAGTAAGCTGGTGCAGCTGCAAACAGAGCGTCGTGGCGGGATCTACATGTGAAGCGGAGTACATGGCAGCCTCGGAGGCAGCGCATGAAGCAATTTGGGTAAAGGAGTTCATCACCGACCTAGGAGTCATACCAAATGGGTCGGGGCCGATCAAACTCTTCTGTGACAACACTGGAGCTATTGCACTTGCCAAGGAGCCCAGGTTTCACAAGAAGACCAGGCACATCAAGCGTCGCTTCAACTCCATTCGTGAAAATGTTCAAGATGGAGACATAGAAATTTGTAAAGTGCATACGGATCTGAATGTCGCAGATCCGTTGACTAAACCTCTCCCTAGAGCAAAACATGATCAACACCAGAACTCTATGGGTGTTCGATTCATCACAATGTAACTAGATTATTGACTCTAGTGCAAGTGGGAGACTGTTGGAAATATGCCCTAGAGGCAATAATAAAAGCATTATTATTATATTTCCTTGTTCATGATAATTGTCTTTTATTCATGCTATAATTGTGTTATCCGGAAATCATAATACATGTGTGAATACATAGACACCAACATGTCCCTAGTAAGCCTCTAGTTGACTAGCTCGTTGATCAACTGATAGTCATGGTTTCCTGACTATGGACATTGGATGTCATTGATAACGAGATCACATCATTAGGAGAATGATGTGATGGACAAGACCCAATCCTAAGCATAAGCACAAGATCGTATAATTCGTTTGCTAGAGCTTTTCCAATGTCAAGTATCTTTTCCTTAGACCATGAGATCGTGTAACTCCCGGATACCGTAGGAGTGCTTTGGGTATGCCAAACGTCACAACGTAACTGGGTGACTATAAAGGTATGCTACGGGTATCTCCGAAAGTGTCTGTTGGGTTGACACGGATCGAGACTGGGATTTGTCACTCCGTATGACGGAGAGGTATCACCGGGCCCACTCGGTAATGCATCATCATAATGAGCTCAGTGTGATCAAAGTGTTTGATCACGGGATCATGCATTACGGTACGAGTAAAGTGACTTGGCGGTAACGAGATTGAACAAGGTATTGGGATACCGACGATCGAATCTCGGGCAAGTAAAATACCGATTGACAAAGGGAATTGAATACGGGATTGATTGAATCCTCTACATCGTGGTTCATCCGATGAGATCATCAAGGAGTATGTGGGAGCCAACATGGGCATCCAGATCCCGTTGTTGGTTATTGGCCGGAGAGGTGTCTCGGTCATGTCTGCATGTCTCCCGAATCCGTAGGGTCTACACACTTAAGGTTCGGTGACGCTAGGGTTGTAAAGATATGGATATGCAGTAATCCGAAAGTTGTTCGGAGTCCCAGATGATATCTCGGACGTCACGAGGAGTTCCGGAATGGTCCGGAGGTAAAGAATTATATATAGGAAGTGCAGTTTCGGCCATCGGGAAGGATTCGGGGGTCACCGGTATTGTACCGGGACCACCGGATGGGTCCCGGGGGTCCACCGGGTGGGGCCACCCATCCCGGAGGGCCCCATGGGCTGAAGTGGGAGGGGGAACCAGCCCATAGTGGGCTGGTGCGCCCCCCTTGGCCCACCCCCTGCGCCTAGGGTTGGAACCCTAGGGTGGGGGGCGCCCCACTTGCCTTAGGGGGTACTCCACCCCCCTTGGCCGTCGCCCCCCCTTGGGAGATCCAATCTCCAAGGGTCGGCGCCCCCCCCAGGGGCCTATATAAAGGGGGAGGGAGGGGGCAGCCGCACCCTTGCATCTTGGCGCCTCCCTCTCCCCTGCTACACCTCTCCTCCTCCGCCGCGTGCTTGGCGAAGCCCTGCCGGAGTGTTGTTTCTCCACCAACACCACGCCGTCGTGCTGCTGCTGGATCCATCTCCCACAACCTCTCCATCCCCCTTGTTGGATCAAGAAGGAGGAGACGTCATCCGCTCCGTACGTGTGTTGAACGCAGAGGTGCCGTCCGTTCGGCACTCGGTCATCGGTGATTTGGATCACGGCGAGTACGACTCCATCATCCACGTTCTAGTGAACGCTTCCGCTCGCGATCTACAAAGGTATGTAGATGCAATCTGAATACTCGTTGCTAGATGAACTCATAGATGGATCTTGGTGAAACCGTAGGAAAATTTTTGTTTTCTGCAATGTTCCCCAACACCATGATCATCATCGTCACCGGCATGACACCATGATCTCCATCATCATGATCTCCATCATTGTGTCTTCATGAAGTTGTCTCGCCAACTATTACTTCTACTACTACAGCTAATGGTTTAGCAATAAAGTAAAGTAATTACATGATGTTTATGTTGACACGCATGTCATAAATAAATTAAGACAACTCCTATGGCTCCTGCCGGTTGTCATACTCATCGGCATGCAAGTCGTGATTCCTATTACAAGAACATGATCATCTCATACATCACATATGTCATTCATCACATCCTTTGGCCATATCACATCACAAAACACTTGCTGCAAAAACAAGTTAGACGTCCTCTAATTGTTGTTGCAAGTTTTTACGTGGCTGCTATAGGTTTCTAGCAAGAACGTTTCTTACCTACGCCAAAACCAAAACGTGAATTGCCAATTTCTATTTACCCTTCATAAGGAGCCTGTTCATCGAATCCGATCCGACTAAAGTGGGAGAGGCAGACACCCGCTAGCCACCTTATGCAACTAGTGCATGTCAGTTGGTGGAACCAGTCTCACGTAAGCGTACGTGTAAGGTCGGTCCGGACCACTTCATCCCACAATGCCGCCGAATCAAGATAAGACTAGTAACGGCAAGATAATTGACAATATCGACGCCCACAACTGCTTTGTGTTCTACTCGTGCATAGAAACTACGCATAAACCTAGCTCATGATGCCACTGTTGGGGATCGTAGCAGAAATTCAGAATTTTCTACGCATCACCAAGATCAATCTATGGAGTAATCTAGCAACGAGGGGAAGGAGAGTGCATCTACATACCCTTGTAGATCGCTAAGCGGAAGCGTTCAAGTGAACGGGGTTGATGGAGTCGTACTCGTCGTGATCCAAATCACTGATGATCCTAGTGCCAAACGGACAGCACCTCCGCGTTCAACACACATGTAGCCCGGTGACGTCTCCCACGCCTTGATCCAGCAAGGGGAGAAGGAGAGGTTCGGGAAGACTCCGTCCAGCAGCAGCACGATGGCGTGGTGGTGGTGGAGGAGCGCGGAACTCCAGCAGGGCTTCGCCAAGCACTACGAGAGACGAGGAGGAGAGAGGTAGGGCTGCGCCAAGAGAGAGATCAAATCGCGTGTTGGGCAGCCCCCATACCTCAAGTATATATAGGGGGAGGGGAGGGGGCTGCGCCCCCTCTAGGGTTCCCACCCCAAGGGGTGCGCCAGCCCCAGATCCCATCTAGGGTGGCGGCCACAAGGGGGAGAGGGGGAGGCGCACCTAGGGTGGGCCTTAGGGCCCATCTGCCCTAGGGTTTGCCCCCTTCCCCTCTTGGAGGCGCCTTGGGCCTTCGTGGGAGGCGCCCCAGCCTACCTAGGGGCTGGTCCCTTCACACTATTGGCCCATGTAGGCCTCCGAGGCTGGTGGCCCCTCCCGGTGGACCCCCGGACCCTTCCGGTGGTCCCATTACATTACCGGTGATGCCCAGAACACTTCCGGTGGCCAAATCCTCACTTCCTATATATCAATCTTTACTTCCGGACCATTCCGGAACTCCTCGTGACGTCCGTGATCTTATCCGGGACTCCGAACAACATTCGGTAACCGCGTACATACTTTCCCTATAAGCCTAGCGTCATCGAACCTTAAGTGTGTAGACCCTACGGGTTCGGGAACCATGTAGACATGACCGAGACACCTCTCCGGCCAATAACCAACAGTGGGATCTGGATACCCATGTTGGCTCCCACATGTTCCACGATGATCTCATCGGATGAACCACGATATCGAGCATTCAATCAATCCCGTATTCAATTCCCTTTGTTTAGCGGTATTGCACTTGCCCAAGATCCGGTCATCGGTATCTCGATACCTTGTTCAATCTCGTTACCGGCAAGTCTCTTTACTCGTTCCGTAACACATCATCCCGTGATCAACTCCTTGGTCACATTGCGCATATGATGATGTCCTACCGAGTGGGCCCGGAGATACCACTCCGTCACATGGAGTGACAAATCCCAGTCTCGATTCGTGCCAACCCAATAGACACTTTCGGAGATACCCGTAGTGTACCTTTATAGCCACCCAGTTACGTTGTGACATTTGGTACACCCAAAGCATTCCTACAGTATCCGGGAGTTGCACAATCTCATGGTCTAAGGAAATGATACTTGACATTAGAAAAGCTTTAGCATACGAACTACACGATCTTTATGCTAGGCTTAGGATTGGGTCTTGTCCATCACATCATTCTCCTAATGATGTGGTCCCGTTATCAACGACATCCAATGTCCATGGTCAGGAAACCGTAAGCATCTATTGGTCAATGAGCTAGTCAACTAGAGGCTTACTAGGGACATGGTGTTGTCTATGTATCCACACATGTATCTGAGTTTCTTATCAATACAACTATAGCATGGATAATAAACGATTATCATGAACAAGGAAATATAATAATAACCAATTTATTATTGCCTCTAGGGCATATTTCCAACAAAGACCACTTCAAGGTACTGTAATGAACTCATTCTTTATTTATATTGGTGTTAAACCTACTGTATTCCAACTTCACTATGGTTTATAAACTATTTTACTAGCCATAGATTCATCAAAATAAGCAAACAACACACGAAAAACAGAATCTGTCAAAAATAGAACAGTCTGTAGTAATCTGTAACTAACGCAAACTTCTGGAACTCCAAAAAATCAGCCAAAATAGGATGACCTAGTCAATTTGTTTACTGATCAGCAGCAATTGGAATCACTATTTTATCACGTTCTGGTGATTTTTTAACAATTGTTTTCGTGAATAGAAAGTTTCTGGAAATTACAGCAAGATCAAATAACTATCATCCAAGAAGATCCTATAGGTTTAACTTGGCACAAACACTAATTAAAACATAAAACACATCTAGCGAGAGGCTAGATCAAAGATTTATTCCTAAACAGAAGCAAAACCAAAAAAACTAAAAATAAAATTGGGTTACCTCCCAACAAGCGCTATCGTTTAACGCCCCTAGCTAGGCATAAAAGCAAGCATAGATCTAGGTATTGCCATCTTCAGTAGGCAATCCATAAGTAGCTCTCATGATAGATTCATATGGTAATTTTATTTTCTTCCTAGGGAAGTGTTCCATGCCTTTCTTTAATGGAAATTGGAATCTAATATTCCCTTCCTTCATATCAATAATTGCACCAATCGTTCTAAGGGAAGGTCTACCAAGAATAATAGGACATAAAGGATTGCAATCTATATCAAGAATGATAAAATCTACGGGCTCATAATTCCTATTTGCAACAATAAGAACATCATTAATTCTTCCCATAGGTTTTTTAATAGTGGAATCCGCAAGGTGCAAGTTTAGAGAGCAATCATCAAAATCATGGAAATCTAGCAAATCGCACAAAGTTTTGGGAATAGTGGAAACACTAGGACCCAAATCACATAAAGCATAAAATTCATGATCCTTAATCTTAATTTTAATAGTTGGTTCCCACTCATCATAAAGTTTTCTAGGGATATAAACTTGCAACTCAAGTTTTTCTTCATAAGATTGCATCAAGGCATCAACGATATGTTTAGTAAACGCTTTATTTTTACTATAAGCATGAGGAGAATTTAGCACGGATTGCAACAAGGAAATACAATCAATTAAAGAGCAACTTTCATAATTAAATTCCTTGAAATTCAAAATAGTGGGTTTAGCAACATCTAGGGTTTTCTTTCTTCAATCCCACTTTTATCAATTTTAGCATCAAGATCTAAAAACTCTGAATTTTTGGAACGCCTTCTAGGTAAAGGTGGATCATATTCAGTCTCATCATTATCAAGATTCATCTTGCAAAACAAAGATTTAATAGGAGACACATCAATAACTTTTAGATCTTCATCTTTATTTTCATGGAAATTGGAAGAACACGCTTTAATAAAGGCATCTTTCGTAGCACGCATCCTAGCGGTTCTTTCTTTGCACTCATCAATGGAAATTCTCATGGCTTTGAGAGACTCATTGATATCATGCTTAGGAGGGATAGATCTAAGCTTTAAATAATCAACATCAAGAGACTTTCTATCAACGTTCCTAGCCAATTCATCAACTTTAAGCAATTTCTCTTCAAGCAAAGCATTGAAATTCTTTTGCGAATTCATAAACTCTTTAACACTAGTCTCAAACTCAGAGGGCATCTTATTAAAATTTCCATAAGAGTTGTTGTAGGAATTTCCATAATTATTAGAAGGATTACTAGGATAAGGCCTAGGATTAAAGTTCCCTCTATACGCGTTGTTACCAAAATTATTCCTACCAACAAAATTCACATCCATAGATTCATTATTATTCTCAATCAAAGTAGACAAAGGCATATCAATAGGATCAGAAGAAACACTTTTAGTAGCAAATTCATAAGTTCATCCATCTTTCCACTCAAAACATTGATTTCTTCTATCGCATGCACTTTTTTATTAGTAGATCTTTCAGTGTGCCATTGAGAATAATTAACCATAATATTATCTAGGAGTTTAGTAGCTTCTCCTAAAGTGATTTTCATAAAAGTGCCTCCCGTGGCCGAATCCAAAAGATTTCTAGAAGCAAAATTCAATCCGGCATAAATTTTTTGTATAATCATCCACAAATTCAAACCATGAGTAGGGCAATTACGTATCATTAATTTCATTCTCTCCCAAGCTTGTGCAACATGTTCATGATCCAGTTGCTTAAAATTCATAATATCGTTTCTAAGAGAGATGATCTTAGCGGGAGGAAAATACTTAGAGATAAAAGCATCTTTGCACTTGTTCCAAGAATCAATACTATTTTTAGGCAAAGACGAAAACCAAGCTTTAGCATGATCTCTAAGTGAAAAAGGAAACATCTTCAATTTAACGATATCATTATCAACATACTTTTTCTTTTGCATGTAACACAAATCCACGAAGCTATTTAGATGAGTAGCGGCATCTTCACTAGGAAGGTCGGCGAATTGATCTTTCATGACAAGATTCAACAAAGCAGTATTGATTTCACAAGATTCAGTATTGGTAAGAGGAGCAATCGGAGTGCTAAGGAAATCATTATTGTTGGTATTGGTAAAGTCACATAATTTGGTATTATCTTGAACCATCCTGACAGACAAGCAATCCAACACACGAGCAAACAAAAAGCAAGCGAGAAAAAGGCAAACGGAAAAAGAGAGAGCGAATAAAATGGCAAGGGTGAAGTGGGGGAGAGGAAAACGAGAGGCAAATGGCAAATAATGTAATGCGGGAGATAAGGGATTGTGATGGGTACTTGGTATGTTGACTTTTGCGTAGACTCCCCGGCAACGTCGCCAGAAATTCTTCTTGCTACCTCTTGAGCACTGCGTTGGATTTCCTTGAAGAGGAAAGGATGATGCAGCAAACTAGCGTAAGTATTTCCCTCGGTTTTTGAGAACCAAGGTATCAATCCAGTAGGAGGCTACGCGCGAGTCCCTCGTACCTACACAAAACAAATAACTCCTCGCAACCAACGCGATAAGGGGTTGTCAATCCCTTCACGGTCACTTACGAGAGTGAGATCTGATAGAGATGATAGATAATATTTTTGGTATTTTTGTGATAAAGATGCAAAGCAAAATAAAAGGCAAAGTAAATAGCAAAGGAAATAATAAAGTGATGGAAGATTAATATGATGAAGATAGACCCGGGGGCCATAGATTCACTAGTGGCTTCTCTCAAGAGCATAAGTATTTTATGGTGGGTGAACGAATTACTGTTGAGCAATTGACAGAATTGAGCATAGTTATGAGAATATCTAGTTATGATCATGTATATAGGCATCACGTCCGAGACAAGTAGACCGACTCCTGCCTGAATCTACTACTATTACTCCACTCATCGATCGCTATCCAGCGTGCATCTAGAGTATTAAGTTCAAGAAAACAGAGTAACGCCTTAAGCAAGATGACATGATGTAGAGGGATAAATTCATGCAATATGATAAAACCCCATCTTGTTATCCTCGATGGCAACAATACAATACGTGCCTTGCTGCCCCTACTATCACTAGGAAAGGACACCGCAAGATTGAACCCAAAGCTGAGCACTTCTCCCATTGCAAGAAAAACCAATCTAGTAGGCCAAACCAAACTGATGATTCGAAGAGACTTGCAAAGATAACCAATCATAAATAAAAGAATTCAGAGAAGATTCAAATATTTTTCATAGATAATCTTGATCATAAACCCACAATTCATCGATCTCAACAAACACGCCGCAAAAAGAAGATTACATCGAATAGATCTCCACGAGAGATGGGGAGAACATTGTATTGAGATCCAAAAAGAGAGAAGAAGCCATCTAGATACTAACTATGGACCCGAAGGTTTGAGGTAAACTACTCACACTTCATCGGAGGGGCTATGGTGATAATGTAGAAGCCCTCCGTTGTGGATGCCCCCTTCGGCGGAGCTCTGGAACAGGCCCCAAGATGGGATCTCGTCGGTACATAAGGTTGCGGCGGTGGAATTAGGTTTTTGGCTCCGTATCTGATCGTTTGGGGGTACATAGGTATATATAGGAGGAAGAAGTACGTCGGTGGAGCAACGCGGGGCCAACGAGGGTGGAGGGCGCGCCTTGGGGGTGGGCGCGCCCCCTACCTCCTGCCCTCCTCGAAGCTTCCTTGAGTTAGGGTCCAAGTCTCCTGGATCACGTTCGGTGAGAAAATCATGTTCCCGAAGGTTTCATTCCGTTTGGACTCCGTTTGATATTCCGTTTCTGCAAAACTCTGAAATAGGCAAAAAAAACAGCAATTCTGGGCTGGGCCTCTGGTTAATAGGTTAGTCCCAAAAAATAATATAAAAGTGGATAATAAAGCCCAATATTGTCCAAAACAGTAGATAATATAGCATGGAGCAATCAAAAATTATAGATACGTTGGAGACGTATCACTCACTACTAAATGCCAAATCATTGTTAATTAAAATTGGCTTTCATATACCTTGGGATCCGGGTGGATTCATTACTCGAGCACTTTGTACCTAGCTTAATGGTTTTAAAGAAAGCGCTGCCAGGGAGACAACCCGGAAGTTTTAGAGAGTCTTTTATTTCTGTTGAGTGCTTTTATATAGATTAAAAACAAAAAAAATATAGAGGGGAACATAAAAAAAATTTCACAAAAGAGAAGCGATTGAAAGGTGATGCATTGCGGAAGTGAGGGTCGACCTTGAACACTTGTGTTCATGCTCATGGAAACAATGTAGAATTTTTCATGAAGATTCTCACAAAAATAATTATCCCCTTGTACAATTCCATTGTATTATAAAAATAATGTGCCAAGATTTGCCTTTGGGATGATTAGATTGCTTGTTGGTTTGTCCGGTGCAGAAACAGAAACTTTGGCTGTAGCGCGTGAATTTTCATTTTTTTTACTGCAACGTCAAACGTGTCTGAAACTTTCTACACAGTCTTGCTATACAAATTATTTGCATTGTCCTAATGTTTCAGAATTTTTGGAGTACCAGAAGTATGGTAGATGTTCACATTGCTACAGTCTGTCCTGTTTAAGACAGGTTCTGTTTTTGATGCATTGCTTTGCTCGTTTTGATGAAACTATCGATTCTATCCGTGGTATAAGCCATGGAAAAGTTATATTACAGTAGATACAATGCAAAAACAAAATATGAATTGGTTTGCAACAGTACTTAGAGTAGTGATTTGCTTTATTATACTAACGGACCTTACCAAGCTTTATGTTGAGTTTTGTGTGGATGAAGTGATCAAAGATCAAGGAGGTCTCGATATGAGGAGAAGGAGGAGAGGCAAGAGCTCAAGCTTGGGGATGCCCAAGGCACCCGAAGTAAATATTCAAGGAGACTCAAGTGGCTAAGCTTGGGGATGCCTCGGAAGGCATCCCATCTTTCTTCAACAAGTATCGGTATGTTTTCGGTTTTGTTTCGTTTGCGTGATATGTGCAAATCTTGGAGCGTGTTTTGCTTTTAGTTTTCACTTTTATTTTATGCACCATGCTGGTATGAGATAGTCCATGGTTGATTCATAGAATGCTCATTGCACTTCACTTATATCTTTTGAGTATGGCTTTATAGAATGCTTCATGTCTTCACTTATATCATTTGAAGTTTGGATTGCCTGTTTCTCTTCACATAGAAAACCGATGTTCGTAGAAAGCTTTCTTGCTTCACTTATATTTGTTAGAACATGATCTTTTGTAGAATGAATTGAACTCTCATGCTTCACTTAGATCTATTTAGAGAGTCAGAAGGGATTGGTCAATTGCATGGTTAGTCATAAAATCCTACATAAAACTTATGGATCACTGAATATGATATGTTTGATTCCTTGCAATAGTTTTGAGATATAGATATGATAATATGTGGGAGGTACTAGTACACAGTTGTGGTTAGTTGGAATATTGGTGTTAAGATTTGTGATTCCCGAAGCATGCACGTATAGTCTCTCGTTATGCTATGAAAGTTGGAGCACAATTTATCCTTGATTGTCTATCTTTGTATGAAGGTTGGGGGCGCGCAATGGTTAACTCCTACCAACCTCCCCCTAGGAGCATGCGTAGTATTACTTTGCTTCGAGGGCTAATAAAATTTCACAATAAGTATGTGAGTTCTTTATGACTAATGTGAGTCCATGGATTATACGCACTCTTACCTTTCAGCAATTTGCTAGCCTCTATGGTACCGTGCATTGCCCTTTCTCACCTTGAGACGTGGAGCAAACTTCGCCGATGCATCCAAACCCCGTGATATGATACGCTCTATCACACATAACCCTTATTATATCTTCCTCAAAACAGCCACCATACCTACCTATTATGGCCTTTCCACAGCCATTCCGAGATATATTGCCATGCAACTTCCACCGCTTCCTTTGACTTGAGCATTCATTTTCATATTGCTTTGCATGATCATAAAGCCGATATAGCATTTGTGGATCAGCCACCATTCATCATTTTCATATATGTTACGCTAGATCATTGCACATCCTGGTACTGCCAGGGGCATTCATATAGAGTCATATTTTGTAATAATTGAGTTATAAGTAAATAGAAGTGTGATGAGCATCATTATTCATTATTAGAGCATTGTCCCAGTGATGAAAGGATGATGGAGACCATGATTCCCCCACAACTCGAGATGAGACTCCGGACAAAAAGGAAGAAAGAAAAAAGGAAGGAAGAAAAAGAAAAAAGAAAGAAAAAAAGAAAAAAAATGAATGAAAGAGAAAAGAGAAGGGGCATGCAAATACAACACTTGTGCTTCAAAGTAGCACCATATTTTTCATATAGAGAGTCTCCTATGTTGTCACTTTCATATACTAGTGGGAATTTTCCATAGTAGAGTTTCATGCATACCCACTTAGTTTCATATTGAGCTTTCATACACTTAGAGCTCTTAGTGCATCCGGTGCATGGCAATCCATACTCATCGCATTGATATCAATTGATGGGCATCTCCATAGCCCGTTGGTTAGCCATGTTGATGTGAGACTTTCTTGTTTTTTGTCTTCTTTATATTTACCCCTATCATCATACTCTATTCCACCAATACTGCTATATTCATGGCTTGCGCTCATGTATTGCGTGAGAGTGAAAATGTTGAAGGGCGTTAAAAAGTATGAACCAATTTCTTGGCTGACACCGGGGTAGTACATGATTTATACTTTGAGCCGAGAAGACACAACATGACAAGGCTATATGATTTTGTAAGGATAACGTTCTTTAGCATTTCATATTCTGAAAGACATGATTGTTTGTTGGGATGCCTAAGTATTGATGTCTTTATGTCAAATTATAGACTATTTCTTTGATTCAGTTATGTCTTAATATTCATGCAATGATTAGACATATGATCAAGTTTATGTTAGGTAGCATTCCACATCAAAAATTATCTTTTTTATCATTTACCTACTCGAGGACGAGCAGGAATTAAGCTTGGGGATGCTGATACGTCTCCGTCGTATCTATAATTTTTTATTGTTTCATGCCAATATTATACAGCTTTCACATATTTTTGGCAACTTTTTATATGATTTATTTGGACTAACTTACTTATCCAGTGCCTAGTGACAGTTTCTGTTTGTTGCATGTTTTTGTTTCGCAGAAAATCCATATCAAACGAAGTCCAAACGCGATAAAAATTTACGGAGAATTATTTTGGAATATATGTGATTTTTAGGAGGTGGAATCAACGCAAACGGGGGCCCACGGTGCCCACAACCCACCAGGGCGCGGCAGGCACCCCCTGGCGCACCCAGGTGTCTTGTGCCCTCCTCGAAGGTCAGTGGGTTCCCTTCTTCTGGCCCAAAAAAGATAATCTATGTAAAAAATCATGTAAAAAATTTAGCGCAATCGGAGTTACGGATCTCCGGGAATTTAAGAAACCGTGAAGGGCCAGATCTGGGGAAGCGCGAAACAAAAGAGAACAGAGGGGGAGATCCAATCTCGGATGGGCTCCGCCCCTCCGCCACCATGGAGACCATGGACCAGAGGGGGAACTCTCCTCCCATCTAGGGGGGAGGCCAAGTAAGAAGAAGAAGGAGGGGGCTCTCTCCCCCTCTCTCCCGGTGGCGCCGGAGTGCCGCCGGGGCAAGGATCGTGACGGCGATCTACATCAACAATCTTGCTACCATTAACACCAACTTTCTCCCCCTCTATGCAGCGGTGTAACACCTCTTCTCCCCGCTGTAATCTCTACTTAAACATGGTGCTCAACTCTATATATTATTTCCCAATGATCTATGGTTATCCTATGATGTTTGAGTAGATCCGTTTTGTCCTGTGGGTTAATCGTGGTCTTGGTTGGTATGATTGTATATTTTGTTTATGGTGCTGTCCTACGGTGCCCTCCGTCTCGCGCAAACATGAGGGCCCCCCGTTGTAGGGTGTTGCAATATGTTCATGGTTCGCTTATGGTGGGTTGCGAGAGTGACAGAAACTTAAACCCAAGTAGGTGGAGTATGACGTATGGGAGTAAAGAGGACTTGATACTTAATGCTATGGTTGGGTTTCACGACCTTAATGATCTTTAGTAGTTGCGGATGCTTGCTAGGGGTCCAATCATAAGTGCATATGATCCAAGTAGAGAAAGTATGTTAGCTCATGCCTCTCCCTCATATAAAATTACAAGAATGATTACCGGTACTTGTTATCGATTACCTAGGGACAAATAACTTTCTTGTTGACACAAACCCTTTTACTAAACACCTAACTTTTATTACCTTGCAAAGTACTTCTAGTTTTATTCTTGCAAAGTAGTTCTAGCATCACTCCTACAAAATAGTTTCATACTTGTTTTCTGTAAAGCAAACGTCAAGTGTGTGTAGAGTTGTATCGGTGGTGGATAGAACTTGAGGGAATATTTGTTCTGCCTTTAGGTCCTCGTTGGGTTTGACACTCTTATTTATCGAAGAAGGCTACAAACTATCCCCTATACTTGTGGGTTATCATAGGCACGGTAGAACTACTCCTAGCCACGACACAGGTACATGTGGTCGTACCTGATCACCACCTCCATGTCCCAATGCCTGCGAAGCCCGCTGCCGGCCTGTCGCAGCTTCACATTCTTTGGGCGATGGCCGTCCAGCATCTTCATAAAAGTGTCAGGCAGCCTCTGCAGTTTGGGACAAGGAGTGATGTAGCAAATAGCAGAGTTATCATAAAGAGATGGGTGAAGGGGAGATCTCTCCTTTTATATACCTGCCTCCTGGAGGAATTCTCGGGTATGATACTGAACAACTCGAAAGCATCCAACTTGTACTCCGGTGTGGCAGAGCGCAGCCTGCGGTGGCGGCCTCCCCCCATCTCTGATAAGCAGCAGAAGGGACCAATTACTACCCTTACAACATTATCATACAACATTACAGCAACAGAAGTTTTGAGCAGAAGATAATCAACTACACGAAGTTATCATTTCACATTCAAAAAGCGATGCACTTGTGGACATATGATGGGAATAGCTTGAACCCTTCAAAACTAGGGATTTCTTTATACATGAAACAAAACTGAAAATGTAAACCAAATTAACAAGTTGCAGTTACTTGGAGTAACATTTGGTTTTAATTTAACTATAATATGCAAGGGATGATATTGCTTAGATATGTGTTACAAAACTGAGAAACAAGTTTGAAGAGAAAATAACAAGCACTAGTGTTGGCACTCTACTTTGGGCAGTTAGTTAGTGGAAATTTTGCTACTAGAGATGCTTTGACTGATTTCCTGGAACGTAAATAAATTCCTGGAACCCAAAAACCATTGGATACGAAAACAGCGATATTTGCATCAATAAATAACTATTTCTTGCTACAAGTGCCAGTAATATCTTAATCTTGGTCTCGAGATGGGCACAGGTTAATTAACTGCAAGTGGAGACATTGGGTGCATTTTTCTCTGAGCACACTTGCTATTTGCTAAGTTGTTATCGCATGGTTAGATGCTGAAGGCAAAGCTCTCATATGGTAATGATGGATCATATTGGCTTGAGATCTCGATGTCCCGGACCAATCAAGGTGCTCATGAAATAAAAATCATATATAACTATTTTTTTACTGTGTCAAATTGGACCCCTATTAAAACAACACACGGCAATACTAATCTCCAAGTACTTATCTCTTAATTTCCTCACAAGCCTTAACCTATCTATTTCTTGTTTTGTTTCCTAGTGATTCCTTTAAATTAGCAGCACACAACTTCTGCCATGGCTTCAATCAGCAACAAAATAAGAGGTAAGTACTCCTGCCATGGCACACTTACTTGAGAGCGAGGAGCGGTCGAGGTCGGGGTGGCGCGGGGTGGAGGAGGGGCTTGCCGGGGCGGCGGCGGCAGTGCGGCGATGGGGTTGGCGCGAGGGCGGAGAGGGGGTCGCCGGGGCGGAGAAGGGGGCGCCGCGCAGCGCGGTGATGTGGGTGGCGCGGGGCGGCGGCGGCACGGGAACGGGCGGCCGGTGACAGGGGTGGCGCGGGGCGGCGGCGGCTCGGGCACGGGGCGGAGAGAGGGGACAGAGAGAGAGGGGTTGGGCGCAGGCGTGTTTGCTTTTTAGTTAGGGCATGGTTCTTTGCTGTCTGCTAGCAGACGTCAAAGAGCCTAGCTAACGGGGGTCAGTTTGTGCACTTTCTTTGCCGTCTGCTAGCGAACGACAAAGAAAGTGGCTGTTAGGTGGCTGTCACTAGTGGGCGACCCTCCCTCTTTGCCGTATGCTCGCTGACGGCAATGCATCTATGTCGTCAGCTAGCGGACGGCAAAGAGACGGCTGACGGCAAACAATATATTTGCCGTCAGCTTCATCTTTGTCGTCAGTTTTATTTAACCTTATGGCAAAGATGTTACGCTTGCAAATAGACACTTGAAAATTTCTCAAATCCGCCCATCATGTTCGAATGGGCCAGAAGATGCAAAGCACGTTTTGCTTCTCTGTCACAAAGCGAAGGAGGTGTGGGATAAGTTGGGGATGAATGAGGTGATAAAAAGAGCTTGTACTATTGATCATGCGGGTGAGGCGGTACTTGAATTGTTACTCCTTTTACCAGATCAGGACCTATCAAATTTGGGATTCCAGAATGTATATGTGATGATCGCTATAACCGAGTGGTATCTATGGTGGCATAGACAGAAGCTGGTCCATGAGGGAAAGATACAAGATGCATACCACACATCCTTGGGGTCCGGGCTATAACAACTAATTTTGTGAAGAGAACTCCCCTAATGCGACTAGTAAACGATGGGGTGGAGTAAGCCTCCTATGGGTTTTGTTAATCTCAATGTAGATGCATCTTTTGACCATGACGAGCACAGGGGCACAACGAGAGCTGTCCTTAGAGATGATAAAGGAAGTTTCATCATCGATGGAAATTGGAAGATTGATTGGTGTGTGGATGTTTACAGCAGAAATGTTGGCTCTAAGATTTGGCTTATCTCTGGCACAAAAGGCGGGATGTAATCGCCTAGTAATAAACACCTGATAGTATGGAAGTCATTGACATAATGAAGAATGGAGAACAATCTACGGGAGCGGCGACGGCAGTTTTAGATGATTGCTCTTTCTTGGCTTGTGACTTTTCACTTACTAGTTTTGAACATTGTAATAAGAAAGCCAATAAAGTTGCTCAGAACTAGCTAGGTTAGCGAGAGTTTTCGAGACAAACGAGTAGATTGAGGAGCCTATGAGCCATATTGTATCGTTTCTTATAAACAATATAATCGTTATTTCCAATTAATGAAGTTATTCTTTTTCAAAAAAAATCGCTCCACGCCGCACGTGGTTTCACCTAGCCGTGGACCGTGGACGGGCGCCCACAACAAGATTCCTCCCACGAGCTCACACGGCGGCGCGCCCCCATCCCTCGGTCCCATTCCACGCGCACACCCGCCCGGGCCGGGCCGCACCGCCCCCGCTCCCGCTCCGGCCTGCATGCGTGCAACAAGCTCCAAAACGTCCTGCGTCCCAGCTCCATGCGCGGCCATTTTTGAGCTAACCTCGCACTTATCTTGCACGTGTACGTAGTACTACCTTCGTCTCATAATATAAGAACATCTTTTACATTACAGTAGTGTAATGTAAAAAACATTTTTATATTATGAGACGGAGGGTGTACTACGTGCCCATGGCTCCATCTTCTCGAGTCGTCGTCTGCCGCCGCGCGCACCTGCCACGAAGCTTCCTAAAGTCGTACCGGCACCACCGCACGTGCCTCCGTAGATACTTACAAGATATACACAAACAAAACAACGCAGGAATACAGTTAGAATGGTGACGTTACTTGTTGTTGCCTGGCTTTTCGTGGCAGATACTTACATTAGTACATGTAATATCTGGCAGAATTAATGCGTGGTCGATAACTCAATGTTTTTTTTTTTTGCGGGAAAGAAATTTTTCATTGATCAACTATGATGATTACATTCAGATTCGACAATGCTAGCTATCTCCCTAGAGGAATTCCGGAGCCAGCATGCCGTGCGCTGTTGCGAGCGACCCATACAAGCTAGGGTGTGGCTCACCAAATTTGCGTGCCTGCTGATCTTAGCTAGACTAATGTTCCTTTCTTGAGCCAGAACTCTTCTGATCTCATTAACCCGGTACGCATACCTCGACCGGTCTTTATCTTTGGACTGCATCATCTTTAACAGCTCGCCACAATCCGTTTCAACAAGCAGCGGCAGGTTAGTCCAATGGAAAGCAAGTTGTAGTCCTTCATCCAGCGCCGCCATCTCGGCTTCCAAGGGATCACCACAATTAAAAAGGACCCGTATCGCGGCAAAGATGACATCACCTTCATGATCACGTAAAATCATGCCAGCCCCAGCCGTGCCATTTTTCTTAACAAAAGCGCCATCAATATTAAGTTTTGCATGGTTTGCGTCGGAAACCTCCCAGCGCGGCGCTACTGTTATTGCATGTGTGCTCTTCGGCATGCTTTCTGAGAGGTCAATCACCTGCTTTCCTTTTGTCAAATCCGCCTCCGGGTGCTGCTGTATCACGAGCAAAGATGTGATATAGCTCGTGAGAAATCTGCGTGAAGCCTCCATCGGAACCGGTGGTTTATTATGAGTGATCTCATTCCTCGCGTACCAAATCCTCCACATGATCATCAGGGAAGCCAACCTCTGTACATCAGACAGGTTGTCAAGCAGACGAAACAGCCATTCGGGCTCGGCATCACGCAGGTCTTCTATGGTCGGGAGGTCCCAGTAGTTTCTCATGGCTGCCCAGAGTGCCGTTGCATGGGGGGCATTGTACCAGGGCATGATGTACATCCTCCACCGCGTGGCCACATAGTACACATGTAGGATCTTGCTCCATATGCATGCGGTTCTTGGTAGCTTGAGTAGCTAGGGACTCACGAGCAGCACTCCATGCAAATACACGTACTTTAGCTGGTGCCTCCGTTCTTCCAGATTAGGTCCCAGACTGGCCGCCGTCTGTCCGACCGAGTACTGGACGCACCACAGCCCTGCGCCTCCATGCGTTCGTGAAGCCCCAGGTAATAGGCGCTCCGTACAGAAAAGCAACCATGTTTGTCCGGATGCCACGCAAGGAAGTCAGCTTCTAGCATGTTCGAAGTCTTGATCTGAAGGATGCTATATATATCTGGCTGATAAAAATGTTGCCGCAGGAGGTCATTGTTCCATGTACCATCCGTATTGAGGAGATCAGAAACCCACTTGAGTCGGAAGCGTCGCTTCGGAGTCATTGGTCGCCGGGAGTGATCACGAGGGATCCAAGGATCACGCCATATACGAACTTGGGAGCCGTTGCCGATACGCCAGATAATCCCTTTCTTAAGGAGCTCCAACCCATATTCAATGGTTTGTCAGGTTGAGGACGCATTGCCTGTGAAGACCGTATCCACCAAGAACCCGTTAGGATAGTATTTCGCCTTAAGCACCTGCGCACATAAGCTCTGGGGGTTCTCAATTAGCCTCCATGCCTGCTTGCCTAGCAGCGCTTGATTAAAAAGTTTCATATCTCGGAATCCCATGCCGCCATGTGATTTGGGCCTTAGCATAATGTCCCATGACACCCAGTGAGTACGCCGCTGTCCCTGTGCCGCCCTCCACCAAAAGTTCCGTATCATCTTTGTTAAATCCTCGCATAAGCCGTCAGGAAGCTTGAAAACACCCATTAGAAACGTGGGAAGTGCTTGGGCGACTGCCTTAATTAGCACTTCTTTCCCTCCCTGAGAGCCCTCGCCCCATAACACTATCCTCTTCACCATTTTCTCTTGTATGCTTTGGAATTTACCTCGAGTCATTTTCCCCTCCGGTGTTGGCAAGCCTAGGTACTTAATGTTTGTGTGGGTGGGTGGGTTAAACAAAATGTTACGTGTCTCTTTTGCCGAAAGGAAAACAAAAATGATGTGCGTACGATATTACTTCCTCTGTAAACTAATATAAGAGCGTTTAGATCACTAAAGTAGTTATCTAAACACTTTTATATTAGTTTACGGAGGAAGTAATTTCCTATACAATCCTTGTACGACGCTTACTAACATGGACCGCTCACATTGAAACACGGGAAGGGAACCAACAACTCATGTCATGCGACTTACAAGGATTGTAGTAATATTTTTATGGGTCGTACGTGTAGCATCGATTAATTTTATCTGCATTTTCTTGCCTTGGTGGACCAACTGTTTCTTCTTCTTCTTTTTTAGGACCGGACCAACTGTTTCTTATGGTACCAACATATGCGTAGGAAAAAGTGCATACAAGCTATTTGTGGAGCTACAAAGAATGGAGAAGTACGGAGGAGTGGGAATGAGGTCTAGTTCTGCAGGTAATCTGAATAGTTGTAATGGCGAGGAATGGAAGAGAATCTGGAAACTGCCATGTCCTAGAAATGTACAGATGTTCACTTGGAGGATTAAGCACGAGTCTTTGGCACTCTTGACCAACATGCAGAGGAGGGGCCTTAAACTGGAAAGCACAAAATGTTTATTCTGTGGCAGAGCCGATGAAGATGGAGCACACCTGTTCGTAAAATGTAGACTAGCCAAGGAGGTGTGGAGAGACCTTGCACTGGAGAAAGAAAGAATGGAACTGGAGCAAATTACATCCGTGCATGCAATGTTAGAGTATTTGTGGAGGCTAGATGAGAAAAAGCGCTTGCATGTATTAACATTCTGGTGGCTATGGTGGAACAACCGAAATAAAGTAAGAAAGGGAGAGCTATCTGCTTGTGCTACTGAGATAGCGCGTCGGACCCGTAGCTCTGTTCTAGAGTATATGCAAGTCTATCTCCCAGCACCCAAGATAACGTGCATGGAAAAGTGGAGGCCGCCGCTGGGGGAAATGGTCAAACTAAACCTGGATGGTTCAATCGTCCCAGGAGAGGAACATGCAGGCTGGGGTATAGTTGTACGCACATCAGATGGGGAGGATGCTTTTGGTGCTGAAGCGATTGCTATGTCAAATCTCAAATGCAGTTGCTCTTGCAGCGGAACTGGGGATTGTTCGAGCGGAATTTGAAACTGATTCCCAGCTTTTGGCGGAGGCGTTAGATCTTCGGAAGGTCGATTCATCACCATATGCAGCCATCATTGAGGGCACAAAGTTCCAGTTAAAGATGTGGTTTTCTAAATATGTAATAAGTGTGTGTCGTCGAAGTGCGAATTCGATAGTACATGAACTTGCCAGTGTGGGCCGCTTGCACCCTGCAAACCACTATGTAGAGTACAAGTCTGATATTCCAGCCCATGTGGCTGCTTGTGTCGCGGGTGATTTATCCGGACACCGTTAAGTAATAAAGCTATGCTTTGCCATTAAAAAAACATATGCGTAGGAAGTTACGTGCTATGCAACTGCCCGGCAAGTAAGTTTCTTGACCCACAAGCCTCTCCTTAACGATTGTCTTTTCTTTGTAGAGAGAAGAGGTGTCAGTCGGTGACAAGAATTTTATATGTTCGTGTTAGAGTGGAGAGGTCGGCCGGTTAGATTAGGTTAGTTTTTCTTTTTACAAGAGATAAGGTTAGTTGGGTCTTTGGCGCGGACGTTTGGCTCCCGGGAGCCATGGAGGCCTTGTTTTGAAAACAAATCAAAATTCAAACTTTTCGATTTTTAAAAAAATCTGAAAAAAATTGTGTAAGTAAACAAGTATGTTATGTCTATGTGTGTAAAAATTTTAGAATGAAAAACGTTGAAATATGACTTGTATGAAAAAGATAGATTCATGGCCTGAGAAGATGAATAGTATCATGTGTTAAAAAGCCCCAGATTTGTCTTTTTTGCACAGCCCTCATTTCAACTTTTTTTACCCTGAAAATTTACACACATGTGTGTTATGCCTTCATGTATATGTGTGTTTTTTTCCCCGCAAAAAAAAGTATATGTGTGTTTTTTTCAGAACTTTTTGAAATGTAAAAAATATGAAATTTGACAAATTTCAAAATTGTCAAAACCGAGCTCCATGGAGCTCGGCCTACAAAGACAATATCCGCTTTGGGACAGAGTAATCAGTAAATAGTTGAGACGAACAGAACAAATGTCTATCTACCAGTTCACCCAGGTACCGCTGCCATGCATGCATGTGCGGGTTGCAGATGCTGCCTACGGTGTGGCTTTGACTATCCAGGCATGTGCCGTGAGAACGAACGTGACCACAGAAATTTCACCCCAAGATAACATGTCTGCTTCCTTCTGCCAAACATGCATGTTTGCTAGCTTCTCCCCCTTTTATTTCGCCATGAGTATATATACTCTTTTTTTTTTGCGTTCATGAGTATATATACTCTGCCCAGCATGTTGCACGCAGAGCACACTGAAGATGTATGAATTGCACGTTGTATTGATTCGGTGCAATGTGCACGGTATATATGAGTACAATATGGGGCCTCTACCTCAATCTATACAACAAACTAGAGAGGTGGGCCTAATGTACAAAAGCCAATATACATGCACAAATAATGTCCTCAACACCCCCCCCCCCCCCCCGCAGTCGAAGCGGCACCGCGGCTGACGCAAAGACTGGACCGGAACTCCTCAAATGACGCCGTAGGCAAGCCCTTGGTCATGATATCTGCAAATTGTTGGGAAGTAGGGACGTGTAAAACACGAATATGACCAAGAGCCACCTGTTCCCGAACAAAATGAATATCCAACTCAATATGCTTGGTCCGTCGATGATGCACCGGGTTAGCGGAGAGGTAGACCGCCGAGACGTTATCGCAGTAGACCACCGTGGCACGATCAACAGGACAAGACAGCTCCTGAAGCAGCTGACGAAGCCAGGAACACTCAGCGACGGCGTTGGCCACCGCACGATACTCAGCCTCAGCACTGGAGCGAGAGACCGTAGGCTGCCTCTTGGAAGACCACGAGATAAGTGAGGGTCCAAGGTAGACACAATAGCCCGAAGTGGAGCGACGTGTGTCGTGGTTCTAAGTCTGACAGTAAGAATGGGGGGTAAGTATGGAGAGGCAAGATCCTAGCTATGGAGTAGTTGTATGCGCAAGGAGTTTTACGAGTTCGGGCCCTTCTCTGAGGAAGTAACAGCCCTACGTCTCGGAGCCCGGAGGCAGTCGACTGGATTATGTGTGTGTGTGTTACAAAGTTGCGAACCCTTGTCCTAGTGGAGCGGGGTGGCTTATATAGAGTTCGCCAGGACCCCAGCCAGCCCACGTTACAAGGAGTTTAATGTACATAAAGAGAGGGGGTTACTGGTAACGCCTGTAATAAAGGACCATGAAGGCCATAAAAGCTACTTATGAGATGACCGTTTGTAGGCAGTGCCTTTAGGTCTTCTTATAGTCGAGTGACTGTCTTCATGGTCGACTGCTTGTGCTTCTGGTTGAGTACGCTCGTGTCCGTCGACTGGGCTGACCAGGTCGACTGAAATGTTGATACTTCTTAGAATGTCTTTCATTGTAGGAGTCATGTCCTTGATTGGGTACCTCAGGTATGATAAGTTACCCTACCCTAGGTACGTATCCTCGTCATTAGCCCCCGAATGGGTCAGGGGTTAAGTGAGAATGGGGCCGAGCCTATGCTTCCGACTCAACCTCCATGCTTCGGTTGCATCTGTCTTTGGATAAATGGAAGTTACGGTGGGAACTCATTCTTCAGTTGCCTTGATCCATTCAGATGTCCGTCGAGTGGTTTCATATTACCGTCGAGTGTGTTTATGTGACGAGTCTCTAGGGAGACTTAAGGAAACGGATCTTTTCGTCTGACAAACCATCCTGTCGATCGCGGATCTTGCGGGATTCGAAAATTGGGAAACGCTCCGGACGGAGAAAATCGCGCGAATAGGATGGATAAGGCAAGGGCGCCTCGATCTCCGCGCCACCTTTTTCGCCACGTACCGCGCGTGCGTCCGCTGCGGAATTTGACTGGGGGGCGCAGGCCCACTGATCAGCCACTCGGGTGTGGCCTTATATAAGGTAACAATTCCGATTTTTTTTACTGTGCGCCCTTGTTTTTCTTCTCCCTTCCTCCGTAAGCCTCCGCCTCGCTCTTCGCTGCAATCTCGACACCGCCGCTCGGCCAAGACCTCGTTCGAGACAATGGGGAAGGACAAGACGGCGGCGGCGGAACGCGCGAAGAAGGCCGCGGCAAAGGGTAAGGGGAAGAAATCTGGCCGAGGCGGGTCGTCCTCGCGGGCCGCTCTGCCGTCCGGCTGGTTACAGGGGGATTGGATGCCCTCCATCCTTACTCAAGCGGATATCGACGACATGGTGGAGGGGGGACTCATTCCCTACCAGGCTGCTCGCCTCCCTGGGAAGGAGACGGAGCCGAAACCTCGCGAGGGTGAGCGCGTCCTGATAGCCACCCATGTCGACCGGGGGTTTTCCCTGCCCCCGAGTCCTTTTTTTAGGGCCTTTCTGAACTTCTTCGGAGCGCAGCTCCACCATTTCACGCCCAACTCCATAGTCTATCTTGCTGCGTTCGTGTCTCTATGTGAGTGTTTCTTAGGCTGTCGACCTCACTGGGGCCTCTTCAAGCATATCTTCACTTGCCGATCCCAGTCGGTTAAAAGGCTTAACCCGGACGGGGAAAGGACGCAGGTGATCCAGATGTGCGGGGGCCTCGGGATCCAGACGAGGGGTAAGAGTTGTTTTCCTCCCATGACACTTCCCGATTCCGTGCGCGGGTGGCAGTCGACTTGGTTCTACTGCAAGGACCAGCCGACCCCTGGCCACTCGACCGGCCTTCCTCCTTTTACCTTGGACCGAGTGCAGAAACCCGCTTCTTTGAAAGTGGTTCCAGAGGAGAAGGCTCAGGTGAAGGTATTAGTCAGTCGAGTGGTTGAGTTGGTTCGGGAAGGCGTGACCGGCATGGATTTGCTCGAAGCCTTCCTCCAGCGACGAATCCAACCTCTCCAGGCTCGGGATCACTCGATGTGGTTGTATTCCGGGCCCGACGACTCCACTCGGATCCACCCGGAGGGGGTCGAGGCTTCTGTACTGGAGAGCTGGCTGACCAGCATGACCGGGAATAAGGACAACCCCAGGGGTTCTAGGAGGATTGCTCCGCTTGATGGGATGATGGAGACAGACAAGGTACGTTTTACTTCTTCCGACTGAAATTTTCACTCCGTCTAGTAACTGGCTTGCGATAAGTCAACTGATCCTTGCTCTGCCCGTTGTCTTGTAGGAGATCAACGACATGTATTCGATGCCGAATGGGAACCAGGAGCAAGTATCTGAAGGAGGAGAGAGTGGAGGCGAAGGAAGTGAGGGTGGAGGTGAAGGAAGTGAGGGTGGAGGTGAAGTCGAGGAGTGGGAATCTGATGGTGACGTAGAGGAGGAGACCAGCGACGACTCGGGTGATGAAGATGAAGAGGTGGAGGTCGACCTCCCTCGACGCGAGAGACGCTCCAAGAACTCTCAGGATCCCGCCGTGGAGCGCGGTCAGTCGAGTGCTCCGGTGGGCCAGTCATCCAAGCGCCCTCGGACCGCGTCGCTGGCCCCAACTGAGAAGGCACCCAAGCAGCCCAGAGCCATCCCGACCAAGCCACCCAAAGCCTTGCCCAAGATCAGGGTCGCCATCCCTGTCATCTGTGGGTAAGTGACTGTTTTTATCTTTCTTGAGTCGACCAGAACGGATTCTTAGTCGATTCACTTTCAAATTATTTGCTTGGAATCGTGCAGCGCCGCTACTTCCGAGACTTCCATCCAGAATGTCGATGAGACGATGGAGGACGCCGTCACTTCCAACTTAGGTATAATCTTTGACACGATCCAACTGTTTAACTGCTGAGTCGATTGGATATTCATTTCTGAACTTTTGTAGCACCGACCAACATTATTGACCTTCCGGATGATGAGGAGGAGGCGGAAGTGCCGCTCAGGCCTTTTAGGAGGAGAGGCCAGAGGGCCCCGGTCGACAAGGCTCCTCAGACCGCGTCGACTGCTGAGGCGGTGGCCCAAGGGGGTGACGACACCGCCCGGACTACTGTGACTTTTGCTGAACCACTGACGACTGCCCGGCCTTCGTCGTCGACTGCTCCCCCACTGGTCGACCCGCCCTCGTTCTTCGCCGCCTACCAGACCCCGGAGGATCAAGTGAGTGCTGCTAAGGAGGCTATACGTCAGGCGGGGCTCGTGATGGAGCAGACCAAAGCGGCTCGGGATGCCAGTCAAGCGGCCTATGACATCAGCTCGGCGTTGCAGCAGAACGTCCAGGTTAGTTGGTCTTCACTTGCGTTGTACACCCACTGGGTGCTGTTGATCTGAAATTTCTCATTGGTGGGGGCACGCTGAGTGCACCCACTGGGTGTAGTCCCCAAGGCCACGGTCGACTGCTGGCAGTCGACTGCGGTCTTTATGCTTTCAAACTTCCTCACTCGACTGATCGGATTGGGTCGAGTGGAACTCAAGGAAAACCGGTGGGGGCACGCTGAGTGCACCCACTGGGTGTAGTCCCCAAGGCCACGGTCGACTGCTGGCAGTCGACTGTGGTCTTTATGCTTTCAAACTTCCTCACTCGACTGATCGGATTGGGTCGAGTGGAAATCAAGGAAAACCGGTGGGGGCACGCTGAGTGCACCCACTGGGTGTAGTCCCCGAGGCTACTGTCGAATGTTTTGATTCGGCTGTAGTCTTAGAAGTGTTGTGCTCTTTCTTTCAGTCACTCGGGAGTAACTTGTCTTTGATACCGTTTGTCGATTGACTCTTTGCAGAAGTCTTGTGAGCTTGTTTCTCAGCTCGCTGATCTGAAGGATAAGCAGATCCAGCTTAATCTTGATTTACAGTTTGCTCAGGAAAACGTGCAGAAGGCGAAGGATGAAGCAAAAGGTATGGCTGGTGAGGACTCGACGTCCATCTCTGTTCCTCTGTCCGTTCTGAACTCTGTGTCTGTTGTTGCTTTGCAGACGAACTAGAGAAGGCCCTGAAGAAGAAAGATCTTGACCTTGCGGAGGCGCAAAAGGCAGCTGCGGAGAAGTTGAAGCTCGCTGAAGAGAAACTTGCTTTAGTCGTTCAACTTGAGAGTGAGAATGCTAGGCTGAAGTCTGCTCTTGACGCGGCCAATAAGGAAGCGAGTCGACTGAAGACTGACAAGGTTAACCTGACTGACCAGATCGGCCAGATGGCGGGGAAGCACAAAGACTTGGAGGATTATCTTGGGGGTCTTGCCAAGAAACTATTCCTCATGCTTGAAGGTAATCCCCTTTGCACGACTGACTTGCTGTTGTCGACTCATCATTTGATTACAATTTTGCGTTGTCAAAACTTCTTTCAGAATTCTGTCAGAATTTCGAGGAAGAAACCAGTCGAGTGGAGACTCGCCTGGACCCCATCAACTCTCCTGTGAAGGACGATGCTGCCATGAATATTCTTCGTTTGGAATCTCGTGTTGCTGGCGTGGTGGACTACCTTGCTCGACTGAAAGCTGCAGTGTCGCGGATCGACTCCGCACTCTGGCCCAAGGAGACGCTTCAGAACGACCTTGAATCCTTGGTCACTCGACTAAGTGAGGTTCCAGGCCGAGTGCAAGAATGGAAAAAGTCTTCTGCCAGGTGTGGTGCCGATGTTGCTCTGTTGCTGGTTCGTGTCCACTGCAAGGAGGCTCGAGAAGAGAAGCTGGCCGCCCTCCAAGTTGCCAATACGAGGAAGCATAACTTTCAGGACTTCATGGAGACCTTCATCGCTGCTGCCACTCGTATCTCTGATGGGATTGACTTGGACGAATTTGTTGCACCATCCAGTCCTCCACCGGAGGAGTAAAAAACTGTTGTTCCTTGCCTTAAATTTGCCTCGGAATGCCAAGTGGTTTATGTAACCGATAAACTCCGTCGAGCTTATAGCTCGAGTACTTTTATTTGCGATCTAGGATCTTTTGATTTTATCCGAACATGGCTCGACGTTGAATGTCTTCGTGACTTGATCCACCGATCTACTATTCGTTGTTCCCTCAGAGGCTGCTATTCGTTGTTCCCTCAGAGGCTGCCTGGTTTGCACGATGCTTATCGCCGCGATGGTGTCCGTCAACATGGCTTAGGCGAGCACTGGGCTGCAGCTAAGTCCCCGAGTGGGAGGTTTTCTCTCCACTCGGTAGGATTCCAATTACTTAGGCGAGTGCTTGGACTGCAGCTAAGCCCCCGAGTGGGAGGTTCGCTCTCCACTCGGTAGGATTTCAATTACTTAGGCGAGTGCTTGGACTGCAGCTAAGCCTCCGAGTGGGAGGTTTGCTCTCCACTCGGTAGGATTTCAATTACTTAGGCGAGTCTTTGGACTGCAGCTAAGCCCCCGAGTGGGAGGTTTGCTCTCCACTTGGTAGAATTTCAATTACTTAGGCGAGTGCTTGGACTGCAGCTAAGCCCCCGAGTGGGAGGTTTGCTCTCCACTCAGTAGGATTTCAATTACTTAGGCGAGTCCTTGGACTGCAGCTAAGCCTCCGAGTGGGAGGTTTGCTCTCCACTCGGTAGGATTTCAATTACTTAGGCGAGTGCTTGGACTGCAGCTAAGCCTCCGAGTGGGAGGTTTGCTCTCCACTCGGTAGGATTTCAATTACTTAGGCGAGTGCTTGGACTACAGCTAAGCCCCCGAGTGGGAGGTTTGCTCTCCACTCGGTAGGATTTCAATTACTTAGGCGAGTGCTTGGACTGCAGCTAAGCCCCCGAGTGGGAGGTTTGCTCTCCACTCGGTAGGATTTCAATTACTTAGGCGAGTCCTTGGACTGCAGCTAAGCCCCCGAGTGGGAGGTTTGCTCTCCACTCGGTAGGATTTCAATTACTTAGGCGAGTCCTTGGACTGCAGCTAAGCCCCCGAGTGGGAGGTTTGCTCTCCACTCGGTAGGATTTTTTCAAACTTAGGCGAGTACTTGGACTGCAGCTAAGCCCCCGAGTGGGAGGTTTGCTCTCCACTCGGTAGGATTTCAATTACTTAGGCGAGTGCTTGGACTGCAGCTAAGCCTCCGAGTGGGAGGTTTGCTCTCCACTCGGTAGGATTTCAATTACTTAGGCGAGTCCTTGGACTGCAGCTAAGCCCCCGAGTGGGAGGCTGGCTCTCCACTCGGTAGGATTTCAATTTCTTAGGCGAAACGGATTCGCAGCTAAGCCCCCGAGTGGGAGACTTGCTCTCCACTCGGTAGGATTTCCTGAAAACTTAGGCGAAGCGGATTCGCAGCTAAGTCACCCACTGGGGGAAATTTAGACAAACAGAAAAAGAAATTCTTGCTTGAAACAAAAAGAACTACAGAGGTACTTTTATTACATCTCAGTCGAGTGAGTTTTTAAGTGTAAAAAGGACGGAGCAGGTCAGCGTTCCATGCTCGAGGCTCGTCGATCCGTCGATCGATGTTGTAGAGGTGATACGCTCCGTTGTGCAGGACTTTGGTGATGATGAAGGGGCCTTCCCAGGTCGGGGCAAGTTTGTGAGGTTTTTGCTGATCCACGCGGAGGACCAAATCTCCTTCCTGAAAGGCTCGACCCTTCACATTTCTGGCGTAGAACCGACGCAACTCTTGCTGGTAGATGGTCGAGCGGATTAGAGCCATCTCTCTTTCCTCCTCTAAGAGGTCGACTGCATCTTGCCGGGCCTGTTCTGCTTCTGCTTCAGAATATAACTCGACTCGAGGCGCGTTGTGGAGCAGGTCGCTCGGCAAAACCGCTTCGGCTCCATAGACCAGAAAGAATGGTGTTCTTCCAGTCGACCGGTTAGGGATGGTCCTCAACCCCCATAGAACTGACGGAAGTTCGTCGACCCAGGTGCCTGCTACGTGTTTGAGATCACGCATCAGTCGGGGTTTTAGTCCTTTGAGGATGAGGCCATTCGCGCGTTCGGCCTGTCCATTCGACTGAGGATGAGCAACTGAAGCGTAGTCGACTTGAGTGCCCTGAGAGGCGCAGAAGGCTTTGAATCTGTCATTATCAAAGTTTGATCCGTTATCCGTGATGATGCTGTGCGGAACTCCATATCTGAATATCAATCCCCTGATAGAACTGATGGCAGTGCTTGCGTCGAGGTCCTTTATGGGTTTGGCTTCTATCCACTTCGTGAACTTGTCGACTGCAACCAACAAGTGGGTGAAGCCACTCCTACCAGTTCTCAGTGGTCCGATCATGTCTAGACCCCAGACAGCGAAAGGCCAGACGAGTGGAATGGTCTTCAAGGCGGAGGCGGGCTTGTGAGACATGTTGGAATAAAACTGGCACCCCTCGCACTTGTCGACTATATCCTTTGCCATTTCGTTCGCCTTTGGCCAGTAAAAACCCGCTCGGTATGCTTTGGCCACGATGGTCCGAGAGGACGCATGATGGCCACAGGTCCCCGAGTGGATGTCCTCGAGAATTATCTGTCCTTCTTCAGGTGTGATGCACTTCTGACCAACTCCAGTCGCGCTTTCTCTGTATAGCTGCCCTTTGATTACTGTAAAGGCTTTGGATCGACGGACGACCTGTCGAGCCTCTTCTTCATCTTCTGGGAGCTCTTTTCTTATGATATACGCAATGTACGGCACTGTCCAATCGGGAGTGGTGATCATAACTTCCATAATCAGGTCGACCACAGCTGGAACCTCCACTTCGGTCGAGTCAGAGGCGCTTTTTGGTTGTGGGGGCTCTTCTGTGAAAGGATCTTCTTGCACTGATGGTGTGTGAATGTGCTCCAAACACACATCTTTAGGGATGGCCTCCCTTTTGGACCCTATCTTCGCCAGATCATCTGCAACTTGATTTTTCAGTCGGGGTATATGATGGAGCTCCAACCCCTCGAATCATTTCTCCAGCTTCCTCACTGCGCTGCAATATCCCGTCATGGATGGGCTTCGGACGTCCCACTCCTTCATCACTTGATTAACAACCAGATCTGAGTCGCCGTAGACCATGAGGCGACGGACGCCGAGTGAAATGGCCATACGTAATCCGTATAGAAGCGCTTCATACTCTGCCTCATTGTTGGAGGAATCAAAGTGAATCTGGAGGACATACTTGAGCTTATCTCCTCGGGGGGAAACCGGTACAACCCCCGCACCGGATCCGTTCAGCATCTTGGAGCCATCGAAAAACATAGTCCAGTGCTCCGAGTGAACTTGAGTCGGAAGCTCCTGCTCGGTCCACTCGGCGAGGAAATCAGCTATTGCCTGGGACTTAATAGCTTTCTTTGCCTCGAACTTGATATCAAGAGGAAGAAGTTCAATTGCCCATTTCGCCACTCGACCGGTTGCATCTCTGTTATGAAGAATCTCTGATAATGGAGCGTCGCTGACGACTGTGATAGAGTGATCAGAGAAATAATGAGCAACCTTCTTCGTGGTCATGTAAATCCCGTAAACAAGCTTCTGATAGTGGGGATATCTTTGCTTCGACGGGGTCAGAACTTCAGAGAGATAATAAACTGGGCGTTGAACTTTGAAGGTCTTTCCTTCCTCTTCCCGCTCGACCGTAAGAACGGTACTAACGACTTGTCCCGTGGCTGCTATGTAAAGCAACAATGGCTCTTTGCTGACAGGAGCAGCAAGCACCGGCTCGGTGGAGAGCAGAGCTTTTAGCTCTGCAAATGCTGCATCAGCTTCTGGAGTCCATTCGAACGTGTCTGACTTCTTCATCAGTCGGTAAAGAGGCAGCGCCTTTTCACCGAGCCTGGAGATGAATCGACTTAGGGCGGCCAAGCATCCAGTAAGTTTCTGGACATCGTGCACACGCACGGGGCGTTTCATCCGGAGTATGGTGCCAACTTTTTCGGGGTTAGCGTCGATTCCTCGTTCGGAAACAAGAAAACCGAGTAACTTTCCTCTAGGGACTCCAAATGTGCACTTCGACGGATTGAGCTTGATATCATAATTCCTGAGATTGGCAAAAGTTTCAGCTAGGTCAGTCAGCAGGTCGGAACCTTTTCGTGACTTGACCACTATGTCATCCATGTATGCTTCTACATTCCGACTGATTTGAGTGATTAGGCACTTCTGAATCATTCTCATGAATGTAGCTCCGGCGTTCTTGAGACCGAAAGGCATGGTAACATAGCAGAAACACCCAAATGGGGTGATGAAGGCTGTTTTTATTTCATCGGGTCCATACAGACGGATCTGATGGTATCCAGAGTAAGCATCTAAAAAAGATAACCTCTCGCATCCTGCAGTCGAGTCGACTATTTGGTCGATGCAAGGAAGAGGAAAATGATCTTTCGGGCAGGCCCGATTGATATGCTTAAAATCGATGCACATGCGCAACGATTTGTCCTTCTTAGGGACCATTACAACATTGGCGAGCCACTCGGAGTGGTAGATCTCGCGAATGAATTCTGCTACTAGGAGTCGGGCCACTTCTTCACCAATGGCCTTTCTCTTCTGAACGGCGGACCGTCGGAGATGCTCCTTAACTGGTTTGACCTTTGGGTCGACTCGAAGGCGGTGCTCAGCCAGTCCCCTGGGCACACCTGGCATGTCAGCAGGCTTCCATGCAAAGATGTCCCAGTTCTCACGGAGGAACTGGATGAGCGCTTCTTCCTATTTGGAGTCGAGTGTAGTGGAGATGTTGGTTGGAGCCGCATTTGGATCGGTCGGGTGGATGTGGACTTGCTTGGTCTCACCAGTCGACTGAAATGCTGACTCCGAGGCGGGCTTCTTGGCTCGTAACAACTCACTCGGATCCGCAGTCTTCTGGTACTCTTGTATCTCTATCTTGGCCATCTGAGCATCAACAATTTTGGCGCCTTTCTGGAAGCACTCCTCTGCCTTCTTCCGATTGCCAACGATGGTGATTACACCTTTGGGGCCAGGCATCTTCAGCTTGAGGTATACGTAGCATGGTCGAGCCATGAAACGAGCGTAGGCTGGCCTCCCAAGAATGGCGTGGTACGCACTCTGAAAATCCACGACCTCAAAGGTTAACTTTTCTTTCCGGAAATTCTTCGAGTCACCAAAGACGACGTCGAGAGTGATTTGACCGAGTGACTCAGCTTTCTTCCCAGGAATGACTCCGTGGAAGCTCATGTTGCTGGGGCTGAGTCGGGACATCGGAATGCCCATCCCCTTCAACGTCTCTGCATACAACAAGTTTAGCCCACTGCCGCCGTCCATCAGAACCTTGGTCAGTCGAGTGCCTTCAATAATTGGGTCGACCACCAACGCTTGCCTCCCTGGGGTGGCAATATGAGTCGGATGATCGGACTGGTCGAAGGTGATGGCGGTCTGGGACCACTTCAGGTAATGGGGTGTCACCGGAGCGACCATGTTTACTTCGCGATTGATGACCTTCAGTCGACTCTTACTTTCGACATCAGCGAAAATCATCAGAGTGGAATTGACTTGGGGGTATTCTTCACCGCTGTCTTCCCTGTCTTCAACTTTGTCTGACTCTTTCTCTTTGTCCTTGGCCTGCTTCCCTTGGAACTGTTGCATCAGGAGTCGACATTGTCGAGTGGTATGCTTAGGGTAAATGAGATTTCCCTCTTCATCTTTCTTCGTGTGAATGTGGCATGGTAAGTCCATCACATCGTTCCCGTCCTGGTCTTTCACTTTCTTGGGGTTCCAAGGACCCTTGGGTTTCCCCTTAAACTTCCCTGGGGTCACAGCTAAGGCTTCCCCGGGGGCGACTGGCTCGGCCTTGCGCTTCTGCTTCCGACTGGAGTGTCCTCCGCCGGCCTCATTAGCGGCTGCCTTATACTTGCCACTCCGGAGTCTATCTTCCTCTTCTCCGTTCGCGTACTTGGTGGCGATTTCCATCATTCGACTCAGGGTCATATCTCCGGTTCGACCGAACTTCAAACTTAACTCCCTGTTTCTGACGCCTTCCTTGAAGGCGCAAACTGCCTGATGATCGGACACATTCTCGACCGTGTGATTCAGAGTGATCCACCTTTGGATATAATCCCTCAGGGTTTCACTCGACTTCTGAACACATGACTGCAATTCTGTCAACCCTGTCGGTCGCTTGCAAGTCCCTTCGAATGTCCTGACAAACACCTGGGCTAGATCTTCCCAAGTATAAATACTGCTGGGAGCCAACTGATTCAACCACGCTCTGGCTGATCCTTCCAACATGAGGGGCAAATGCTTCATGGCCACCTCGTCATTGCCGCCTCCGATCTGAACAGCCACTCGGTAATCCTCGAGCCATGTGTCCGGCTTGGACTCTCCGGTGAACTTGCTGACTCCAGTCGCCAACCTGAAGTTGGGAGGAATCACTGCAGCTCTGATCGCTCTGCTGAAACACCCGGGACCTGAGACGTGAACTCTGCTGCTGGACGGCGCGCCTCTGTCACGGTCTTCTCGGTGAGCTCTATTTCGGTCGACCAGACCTTGAACGATGATGGATCTCGCATCAAAGCCTGGTTCCCTGGGGTCGACTGGGACCCTTCGCCCAGTACTGAACTGGCGTCTGTCCTCTTGCCGTCGAGGAACGTACGACCCCGCTCTTGGGGCAGGAGAAGGCACTCGACGTTGATCGTTGCGATCGAATCGGTGCTCATATCGCTCGTGCCCTTAGTATTGATCCTCGTGCCGGCCTCTGTGTCCTTCACGCCTCGGGGGCGACCTTGGACTATGAGCCGACTGAACGGAATTCGCAGTGACGGATCGACTGTGAATCCTGTCGCGCGACTGAGATACGGCTGAATTCTGGTCACCCGCTGCACGAAGCAAATCTCTGATCTGCAACAGACCTCTCCCTGCCTCTGACTGTGAAGGCTGGATCGACTCCGCTATGCGAGCCGCAGCTGCCAAATTCTGAATCGAGGTACGGTATACCTGGGTCGGCGGCTGGAAGAGGCGACGACGACTGGACTCGGGAATGGGCGGTCGTGCGCGCTCGTCGAGTGCTCTCTGGAGATTCTCCAGTCGAGTACGTTCAGCCAAGTTGGCCAAGCGCACCTCCTCCAGGGCTCGTGCCTCAGGGGTTTCTCCAACGATAGGAGTGTGAAGGGCGTCCATGTTCCGGCGACGGAGTTCCTCCCTCTGCACTGAGGTAAGGGGCTCGGGCCTGTACTCTTCGTGGCCCCGCACCGGAATCCCCCCTGCGGCAACCTCTTCGGTGTGGGGGAATCCGGGGGGACTACGTGGTTCGTCGACCATTAATACTTCTGCCGCTGGATCACTGCTGTCGCACTCGGACGCAGTCTCTACGGAGCCAGTTGACAGGTCGAACAGGCCGTAGAGTGACTCGTCGGGCTCGATTGCCGCGACTTGGGGGATGGCCGACTGGCGGGCCAGTGCGTGCTTCACCCACCGCTGGAGTCTCGACCGACCGGTGCGCTTGCGCCGGTGGGAAACTGATGACGACGATGGCGAAACGAATGCCGACCCGTACTGGGTCGACGGTTGCCGCAGGAGGACGCCGCGGACGCATGCGCGAAAATGCGTGGCTCCGCGGGCGGGAAGCGCGTCCACGTCGAGTGGAGCCTCCTGCAGCCAAGCAGAGTTGTCAACGATGAAGGAGAGAGCGCCGAGACGGATCTCGCGGCTCTCGACCATGACTCCGCTCGAAAACATGATGTGGGGTGAAAGAATCCCAACTCCTCCAACAAATCGCTAGAACACCTGCCCCACGGTGGGCGCCAACTGTCGTGGCTCTAAGTCTGACAGTAAGAATGGGGGGTAAGTATGGAGAGGCAAGATCCTAGCTATGGAGTAGTTGTATGCGCAAGGAGTTTTACGAGTTCGGGCCCTTCTCTGAGGAAGTAACAGCCCTACGTCTCGGAGCCCGGAGGCAGTCGACTGGATTATGTGTGTGTGTGTTACAAAGTTGCGAACCCTTGTCCTAGTGGAGGGGGTGGCTTATATAGAGTTCGCCAGGACCCCAGCCAGCCCACCTTACAAGGAGTTTAATGTACATAAAGAGAGGGGGTTACTGGTAACGCCTGTAATAAAGGACCATGAAGGCCATAAAAGCTACTTATGAGATGACCGTTTGTAGGCAGTGCCTTTGGGTCTTCTTATAGTCGAGTGGCTGTCTTCATGGTCGACTGCTTGTGCTTCTGGTCGAGTACGCTCGTGTCCGTCGACTGGGCTGACCAGGTCGACTGAAATGTTGATACTGCTTAGAATGTCTTTCATTGTAGGAGTCATGTCCTTGATTGGGTACCTCAGGTATGATAAGTTACCCTACCCTAGGTACGTATCCTCGTCAACGTGTGTCAGGGCAGCCCACCCAGTCTGCATCGGATTAGGCTGTGAGGACGGTGTCGGCGGAGGCGTGAAGCGTGACTCCAAAATCCATAGTGCCACAAACGTAGCGGAGAATCCGCTTGACAGCGGCCCAGTGAACATCCCGAGGAGCATGCATATGAAGACACACCTGCTGCACTGCATACTGGATCTCTGGTCGAGTCAAAGTGAGGTACTGGAGAGCACCAACAATAGACCGATAGAAAGCAGCATCCGAAGCAGGGGAACCATCCGTGGCAGAGAGCTTGGCCTTCGTATCAACAGGCGTGGCGGCGGGCTTGCAGTTAAGCATGCCAGCACGCTCTAGGAGCTCATGAGCGTACTTCCGCTGATAAAGAAAGAAGCCATCCGGACGGCGCACCACCTCAACACCGAGGAAGTAGTGCAGAGGACCCAAGTCCTTGATGGCGAACTCAGCGCGAAGACGAGCCGTGAGCTGACTGAGAAGGTCGATCGTACATGCCGTCAGGATGATGTCGTCGACATATAGCAGCAAGTAGGCCGTGTCGGAGCCCTGGTGATAAACGAAGAGCGATGCGTCCGAGCGAGTGGAGCGGAACCCAAGCTGATGAAGAAACGCCGCGATGCGCTGGTACCAAGCGCGCGGAGCCTGCTTGAGTCCATACAAGGACCGCGAAAGCAGGCACACGTGGTCCGGAAGTGCCGGATCAACGAACCCGGTGGGTTGCTGGCAGAAGACCTGCTCCTCGAGGTGACCATGAAGGAAGGCGTTGGAGACGTCCATCTGGTGCACCGGCCAAGCACGGGAGACCGCAAGGTGGAGAACCGTGCGTATCGTGCCGGGCTTGACGACCGGAGCAAAGGTGTCGGTGAAGTTGATGCCAGCACGCTGTCGGAATCCACGAACGACCCAACGCGCTTTATAGCGATCAAGGGTACCATCGGGACGGAGCTTGTGTTTGAAGACCCACTTCCCGGTAATCACGTTGGCGTGCCGGGGACGGGGAACAAGCTGCCACGTCCGGTTGCGCAACAGGGCGTCAAACTCCTCTTGCATCGCAGCCATCCAGAGCGGGTCACGAAGAGCGGCTCGGACAGAGGATGGCAACGGCGACGGCTCAGAGGTGGACGCCGCATGGACGTAGTCATCCGCGGCGTAGCGCGAGCTCGGGCGAAAAACGCCCATACGCGCACGGGTGACCGGACCGGCCACAGGTGCCGGAGGCGCCAGGGGCGCCGAGGGGGGCGCTGGGGGCGCCAAGGGGGGCGCCGGGGGCGCCGAGGGGGGCGCCGTGGAGGAGGCCACGGGGGCGAGGGCCGCGGCTGTTGGAGGCGCCGCATGCGGAGGGCGCGCCTCAAAGCCAGGGGGCGGGCCAAGAGAGGCGCGCGGGCGCCCTGGGAGCGGTGTCGAGGAGCCCGCGTCACTGGTGGCGGGAGGAACAGCTGGAGGTACCTGCTGAAACGGAAACACATGCTCATCAAAGTAAACGTGCCGGGAAGTGAACACACGGTGGGAGACGGGATCGTAGCACCGATATCCCTTGGAGTTGGAAGGGTAGCCGATGAAGATGCAAGCGACAGAACGAGGTGCGAGTTTGTGAGGAGCGGAGTCCGCAGTGCTAGGATAGCAAAGGCACCCGAAAATACGCAAGTCATCATAAGATGGGGGCGTACCAAAGAGAAGATGGTGAGGTGCATAGTTCCATCGTGGGCGGCAAGGGCGAAGGTTAAGGAGTAGTGAAGCAGTAGCGAGTGCATCCGGTCAGAAACGAGGCGGCACATTAGCGTGGAACAGGAGCGTCCGAACGCAATCGTTCAGAGTGCGAAGGACGCGTTCGGCTCGACCATTCTGCTGTGAAGTATACGGGCATGTGAGACGAAAAACTGTGCCGTGGTGCGACAGAAAAGTGCGGAAAGCAAGATTGTCGAACTCTTTCCCATTGTCAGTCTGAAGAGCAAGGATGGGACGCCCAAACTGAGTGCTGACATAGGAGTAAAAGGCCGACAAAGTGGAGAGTGCATCCGACTTTCGTCGTAAAGGAAACGTCCACACATAGTGAGAATAATCATCAAGAATAACCAAATAATATAAATAGCCCGAATTACTAGGAACCGGAGAGGTCCACACATCGCTATGAATCAACTGAAAAGGAAAAGAAGCTATGGTGGTGGAGTTATTAAACGGAAGGCGAACATGTTTGCCGACACGACAGGCATGACAGGTGTGATCCTCTATCTTATTACAACTGAAACTAAAACTCCTAAGAATATGACGAAGTGTGACGGGGTTAGGATGACCCAAACGAGCGTGCCAGAGATCGACGCCGACGGAGAGAGCAACCGGTGCGCTGGTGGAGGTGGACGGCGGATGCACCGGATAGAGCTCGTCGAGGCTGTCACATCGGTGAAGTACCATCCTGGTTCGAGCGTCCTTGACACAAAAACCAAGTTCGTCAAATTCAACAGTAACAGGATTTTCACGAGTTAAACAACGAACGGAAACAAGGTTTTTAATAAGATGAGGTGACACAAGAATGTTAGACAAAGTAATAGGCATAGAAGTAGAAGGAAAAGAAGTGTGACCGACATGTGTGATAGGTAGTGTGGAACCGTCGCCGACAATGATGCGGCGGTCGGTGGTGACAGGAGTGAAGGAGGCAAGATTACCAGGATGAGCAAACATGTGAGCCGTAGCGCCGGTGTTCATGTACCAATCACCGCCTCCAGCGTAGTTGTTCGGCGTAGGCGCAGCGTGCAGCGCAGCAAGAAGCGCCGGATCCCAAGGTGCCGGCGGCAGGGCCGGCGAGGGCGGCGGCAGGGCCGCAGGGAGACCGTAGGCGCCGCTCATCTGCGGCGGTGGGTATCCTCCATACGGCTGCGGAGCCGCGTAGTACGCCTGGTGCGCCGGTGGGCGCGGCATGGGAAGCGTCGGTGCAGGAGCCCATGGAACCGGCATGGTGTACGCATGAACGACACCGGTCCAGGGGTTGTAGCCGGAGGCCCATGGGGGCGGCACCTGGAGCTGCTGGGGCGGCACCGGGAGCTGCTGCGGCGCCTGAAACTGCTGCTGCTGGCCAGCTTGCTGTGGCTGCTGCTGTTGCTGACCGCCGCGTCGGCCACCTCGCCGGCCCCCGCGGCGCTTTTCAGCGGGAGGGGCGGGGGGCGCGGGTGGGCCGTACGGCAGTGGCAGGAGCCCTGGCTGCTGGGGCGCCGAAAAAGGCGCCTGATGACGCTGCTGGGGCGCCGGGGCAGCGGGAGGCGCTGGAGGCCCACCGCGGGAGGTGCCGGCAACGAGGGCGGTGTGGATGGCGCGCTTCTTCACCTGCTTCATCCGCTTCTCCTCCAAGCGGAGATACGCAACGAACTTGGCGAAGGACGGGTTGGGGATGAGGCTGAGGTTCCCCGCGGCGTTGCCGAAATCCTCGTTGAGCCCGGCGGTGAGCGTGCTGAGGAGGAGGTCATCATCGACCTTGGCGCCAATATCGCGAAGCTCATCGGCGAGAGTCTTAAGGCGGCGACAATAGTCGTCGATGGAGGTGTTGCCCTGATGACACCCAAAGAACTCTTGCTGCAGAAAAACGCGACGCTGGAGCTTGTTGTCGGTGAAGAGCCCGTTCAGCTTGGTCCACACGGCGCAGGCATCATCACCGTCCGTCACGACCGTCTGGAAGAGGTCGGGCGTGATGGTGAGGAAAAACCAGCGGATGATCGTGATGTCGATGGTGGACCAGTCGTGAAACTCGGGGACGAGACTGGAGTCGACGGTGCCGTCCACGTGATCCATGAGATGGTACTCCCGGAACACGAGGGAAAAGTACGTCTTCCACGTGTGGTAGGAGGAGTCCGTCTGCGAGAGACGAACCGGCACCCTCTCGAAGATGTTGAGCTTGCGGATGTCGTTGACGTCGGGAGGGTTGGCATCGGCGAACGGGTTGGAATTGGTGGACGCGGAGGAGGTGACTGACGACATGACGCTCGGCGGCGCGGTGGCAGCAGCGGCTGCAGAGGACAGGTAGCGCGGCACGGGCTGGCGAAGGAAGCGAGAGCGGCCAGGTGATCGCGCGGGGGACTGGAGGCGATCGTAGCTGGCAGCGCGCGGAGCGAGGCGTAGCTGGCGGCGCGATGCAAGCGTAGGCGCGAGGCGATGCGTAGCTAGCTAGGCTGCGAGGCGATGCGTAGCTGGCTAGGCTGCGAGGCGTAGCTAGCTTAGGCTGCGAGGCAATGCGTAGCTAGGCTGCGCGCGTAGGATAGTAGCGCGGTAGGGAGAGGCGCGCGTGACGGGCGGCGGCCGGCGCAGGGGTGCGCAGTCGGCGGCGGCGGCGGCGGAAGCTAGGGTTTTGAAACCTAAAAAACTGATACCATGAAGATGTATGAATTGCACGTTGTATTGATTCGGTGCAATGTGCACGGTATATATGAGTACAATGTGAGGCCTCTACCTCAATCTATACAACAAACTAGAGAGGTGGGCCTAATGTACAAAAGCCAATATACATGCACAAATAATATCCTCAACACACACATATACGTAGTATATTTGATCTCATCTCTAAGTCCCAATCAAACCCTATTGGTCAGTCTTAATAGGTACATCACCCACTCACGGAATATGCATTTCGATCTTTTTCAAGTATTGTACACTATATAGTTCATTCACACGCAGAGCTAGCCTCGAATAAAACATGCCCTGGATACAGAGTTGTACGGCTGCACTACCAAATCGATCTGATCGGACCAGCTTCTAGCCGAGAGAGAGAGAGAGAGATATTAAAAATAACCCGATGGCGATTGGATCGATCCAACGCGCCAATCGCTAAAGAATGTCAATGCTTTGGTACTCCCTCGGCTTTTATTTACTCTGCATATTAGAATTGACTGAAGTCAAACTTCGTAAAATTTGATCAAGTTTATAAAAAGAAGTACAAACATTTACTATAACAAATCTATGAAAGTACATTCAATAATAAACCTAATGGTATTGATTTGTTATTATATATGTTAATATTTTTGTTTACAAATTTTGTCAAAATTTACAAAGCTTGACTTTGACTAAACCTAATATGCGGACTAAATAAAAACGAAAGGAGTATATTTTTTTGAAAGTCTCTGCATGGTAATCACGATCGTCATAGTATGGTTCAGAAAAAAAATGCACAGGGTCGCCATAGCTTGGTAACCAAAAACCACAACACAACGTGACCGAGCCTAAACATACCCTCCGTCTCCCCATCTCCCCTTCTTGCAACTGAACCATTCCACTTATATTTATAAAAACTTATAAGCTCAGCTATATTTATATGATCAGCCCTAGCAAAAATAGTAATTAATATGTAGAAAGTATGATTTTTTAGTGGGGGGTTTGATCGGTAAAATAGATCCTCATCAAAACTTAAAAGTCGTTGTGTAGCATTTTTGGAAAGAGCTTTCCTACACCTACATAACAACTATTACGAAACTAACGTATGAGCTGATGTGGCCTGATTTAATTGGAAGAAAAATGGCCCAGGCCCACCCCATGAAATTCAGGGGAGGTGATTAGTTTAGGGGAAGGAAAATTACGTAGCTTTACGTAACTTGTTACGTAGGTTTAGCATTTTGGGAACTATTTTAGAACAGAAACGCCACTGATGGTGGAAGGTTCACTGCCACCATCACAATATTTATACCTATTTGAGAAATGTAGGCGGCATGTGACGTGGGAAGCTCTAGTTTCTAAAATCCGCCTTCGTTATATCATTTCCACGCCACGTACCTCAGAAGGGCAATGACGTCGCAACTTTGTGGATGCTATCGACGCTTCCCCCACCAATCATAGCCCACACCCTTGGTGCACCCATAAGGCCCGGAGGGGGAAGAGGGTGGTAGTGGAGAGAGGCGGGTAATTCCACATGGATTGCAGATCACACCTATGTCGTGTAGCTACAACCCTTGCCAAGGTGGGAGAGTTTCTCGGAAGCCGCTAGTGGAAGCGACCCGCCAGCTTGAATGTATCCCGTCGATAGAAAGGTTGTCAACAATAGTAATACATACAGTTCAAAAGAAATTAAAAACTGTTCAAAAATAGTAATACATTGTCCCCATGAAAATATGATCAAGACAAAAATATGATTGAGGCTAAACAATCTCTTTCCATATATCTTTCCCTTCCTCCAAAGTCGAGAATGAGCCATGACCGCGAGCCAATTAAGGAATAGTACCTATTGGCTCATCAAAAAGATCTAACAATAACAAAACTTGTAGGTCGTTGTTAGGAGCACACCCGCGTCTCTCATGGTGCACAATATATTAAACATAAACTTGACATACTCCCTCTATTTCATACTACAAGCGGCTCCACGGCTCCCGACTATGGGCCTCTCATCATGTCGACTCCCGGCCTAGTGAGCCGGGTTGAGGACCACCTTGTCGATTTTGCCCTTGGCCACAACAGCCCATGGCAATCTACTAGGAAAATCAAGAAGCCTTGTCGTTCATGACAAGTACTACTTATCCATGGAGGACTCCTCTCCACCAACGCAGTCGATTAGGACTCTTGTGATCCTAGGCCTCCGGTAACTTTTATAAACCGGGGTTGGGCTAGTCGATAGAACATCTAGATACACACCAATCTCAGGGTAGATCATTTGTACTTTGTACTCCATCCAAAAGCAATAAACACAATCAGGACGTACGGTTTTATCTCTTCGGAGAGCTCGAACCTAGGTAAAATCTCGTGTCCTCATTACCATGGTCTCTACACCCTTAGTTCGGGACTCTCTACCCGAAATCTGATGGATTTAGCTCCTTCAGCAGGCAAACAATAACATCGTCACGCAATGTTCATGGATGATCTGGGCTTCCAGTGGATGATCTGAGCTTCCAGGATAAGCAACTGGCATTGTACCAGTCTATGCGCAGCCCCCGCGATATCCGCCGCGAGCGATGGTGGTTGTGCGTCCTGCGGGCGGAGACTAACGTCTGGTTCACAGAGATAGACGTGAAGGCAGACAAAAAAGAGGCACGGGCAGAAGACCTTGTCAGCTCCGTGTCCGTCGTGCCGCCCGCTTGGTTCGTACCCGGCCGCAACGACCACCAGATCGGCCAGTCCATGTCCGGCGTCATCCACAGGATAGACTCCGGTGAGGAATATTAGGAGGTGGCACACAGACGTGGGAACATCTCGTGTCTCATGTCATGTCCCCCTCCCCTCCCCTCCCCCCTTCCCCGCAACTTCACTTCCTGGAGCTCACGGTCGTTGAGCTTGTCGGACATGCGAAAGACAGGATGTGAAAAACAGACGTCTCCATGGCCAGCGATGATTTAGACTAGGTTAAAGAAAAGTATCATATGCTTTTGTTTAGTTGACATATGTCGGAAATGTAATGAAGTTGGTCCTGTTTAAATGAAAATCGGCCGGTTTGCATGAAATTTTCCTGATTTGTTCAAATTCCATTGGAAATGTGTTCGGGCGCTTGATGGATAGGATTGGATGGTTGGCTCCCACATCACTGTTCACGGGTGGATACTGTGTTGTTCTAGGGTTCCACGTTGGATATGCCCTAACCCCACTCTGCAATGGCACTAATATCATTCATGTCCACGAAGGGCAAATATTATTCAGATGATGTTTGCACGATATAAGGGCATTTGCAATGCTGACCTCAAGTCGGACATCGCATCCATCCGCGGACCGTGGGGGGGGGGGTCAGTCTGCGGACACTGATGCGGGAGCCGGCCATCCAACCGTAGCTGCATACATTTGAAGCCGGATTTCAATAAACCGGATGAATTACACGCAAACCGGATGATTTTCATCTAAACCGGAGCATATTCATTAAATATCGGACATTTTTCAGTAAAAAAGGGACCGGACCTAAACCTAGCATACGACCGCGCCAATCGTCTAAGTCCTTGTTGTTTCCTTCTGGCGACCATGTCCTCCATTTGTCGTCTCCATGACCGGCGGTAATAAGACCCGCAAAATGAAGGTGCGGCCGCCAGCCAAGAAGAGTAGAACATGGGAGACAGACTGGCCCACTTGGTACTCGAGGCCCCGCCGCCGCCCATGCCCTACTCATCCTCGTCGGGGTCTGCGGCATGTCTGTGGTCGGTGAACATAAGATCCGCGATGGAAGTGAAGGGGCCGGGATGATCGTCCTCCCACCGGTGCGGTCAACAGCGTCTGGCAGCGTGTAGGACGTGGAGCTGCCGACGTTCTCATTCGCAATCGCCTACGACGCCTCCATTTCCGGTTGCGCCACCTATATGTTCCAAACGACAGCTTGAGTGCAGGCGGCTTCGTAGAGCGCCTGCTGCTCAGCAACGAAGTTGGAGTTCACCGTGGCCATGGCCACCACGGCTTCCTCGCTCGCACGCTCGCCGTTGATCTAGCCCTCCGCCAGCCGGTGCTGCTCGAGGAGGAACATTTTGTACCACTGCTCCTCATGTGTCTGCCGGAACAACGACATAGGCGTAGGCGCCGACTACTCCTCCGCCATGGCGGTGTTGAAGTGCGTTTGTGCCTGCTCCATCGTCAAGCCGGTATGCACCGGCAAGGGTTGCTACGCGAAGTCGTCATTAGAGCCAGTCTCCGTCGTGGGATCGTTGTCGGAGACCTCTGGAGAGCTGGCCGACATGCCGGCCTCTATCTGCCTGGCGCGGCGGCTCTGCCAGGCGGCTCCAACGGCGGCTACCTCGTGCTTCTGCTTCGTTAAGAGGCTCTCCCACAGAGTGTTCCTGCTCGCAGTCATGGCGAATGTGGTGCACGGGAGGAATATGTCGAGCGGATGGGTTGTGGTGTGCTGTGAGCCGGGTGTGGCCGCCTTTAAATAGTGGATGCCAGTAGGGCCAAGCATCCGGGTGCGTCAATGTGCAGACGTAGGAGTTGGTCTCTCGACCAACGAGCATATTTAATGGCGGCATATAGGAGGGGGGACATTAAACAGGCGTGATAGATACCCACCATGTCCCGTCCAGTAAATGTCTCTCCGGAATTTGACAGCCGCGTACATCGAAGACGTGCATCGGGCGGCGCCCTTGGCCGGCGAGCCGCTTCAATATCGGCACCAGCAAGAGATCACTTCCGCTCTAAGCCGGCGTCAACGCGGAGCGGCCGCTCTAGAGCGGCATGAAAGCAGGCAGTTGGCTTCAAGTGGGAAAGCGCATGGGCTAGTGAGAGAAGTTTGGGTGGGCCACGTCTGTCGGAAGCAGACATGGCCTTGGTCCGGACGCCCGCATACCCTCCCTTCGGCGAGAATAGGACGTCCAGACCGTCGAGCGGACGGATACAGGACCACGTTAAATGTCAAAACACGTCGAGACAGCTCGGTCCGGAGCAGTTTAAGTGTGGGAGTTGGAGATGCCGTGACGAAGATAATTTACGACCGGCGCTCTTGCTCAGCGGCAGCTGTTTCAACCCCGGTGAGCTAAGGCTAATCCTCGGCGCCGCACGTGGTTTCACGTACCCGGCGGACGTGTACGCACACAAGATTGGGATTCTTCCAACGAACTCGCACGGCAGGCGCGCGCACCCGCCCGCGCCGCACCGCTCCCGCCCACCGCATGCATGCAGCAAGCTCCAAAGCGCCGTGCGTCCCAGCTCCAGATACAGCCAGTCAGGCGAGTGATGAGGCCATGCATGGCTTCACCTCCGGGCGGTCGTCGCCTCCTGCGCGCGCACCTTCCACGAAGCTTCCTCCTGTACTAACTAAAGTCGTACCCACAGGGAGTATTACTTCCCACTAACAAACAAAAACAATCCGGAAAAGTGCATGCTTGTTGTCTCGCTGGCCGGATTGCTAATTACTTCCGTGGCAAATGTGTACGTATCTGGTACGATTAATGCGTGGTCGATTCGCCAGCCGGCCAGGCTACGTGTGTGTCAGTGTGTGGGTTTACGAAAATGTTATCTGCTGTTTCTCTGCCTTGGTGGACGACCTGTTTTCACTGTAGCACCGTACGTGCATGCAACTGCCCGTAAGTAAGCGCCTTGACGGACGAGTTTCTAATCAAGGGCATCTCTAACCCTCAAATCAAACATCACATCCGCCCGCGGACCGAAAATATGGATATTGATACGGGAGCCGGCCGTTTAATCGTAGCCGCATATAATTCAAATCTAATTTCAACTAACCAGGCGAACCACATGCAAACCGGGCATTTTCATCTAATCCGAACGAAAATATTTACATTTCGGACATATATCAACAAAACTATATCGGACTATACTAGACTATTCTAACCTAGTCTATCGCCATCTGCGGCAGAGCTCCATTCCCACAACATATCTTCCTCATGTCCGGCAGCAAGCTCATCGAACCGCCATGAGCCTCGAAGGGATATGTTTCACCGGAAGGGGAGCCGTGAAGCACGGATCAAGATTGGTTTTTGGGGCGGTGGAACATGGTTACTGCGACCTACGCCCCCGCGAAGCAAGCAAAGTCATTGCCTGTGATAGGCCGACAAGACGATGGCGGTGGCCTTCATGAGACCCAAGCGGCGGCCTCCCGTGGTATACTATTCCTTGCTATCGGCGGCGGCGGCAGGCGTGGCCGGCGCAGAGTTGGCGAGGTCGTTGTCGGTGCCCCAGTCAACTTCCTCCGCCACCGCGTCAATCTCTACAACATAGCTTCTTTCTTCGCCGATCAGAAGCATTGCCGCCATCACTCGCGGAAGATTGTCGGGAGATGGCATTGCCCAGCCTGGAGGGGCGAGGACGTCCTGGCAATGGCGGTGGCGTCGGTCCGAAGAGCTTGCCGGCAAGCCAGCCTGTATCCGGCTGGCTCGCCGGGCCACCCAGCCGGCTGCAATGCCAGAGATCTTCTTATTCTGCTCACCGGAGAGGCCGTCCCACAGGGCTCTCGAGTCGGATGCCGTGGCGGGTGAGGTGCGAGGAGATGGAGAGCGAAGGTGTGGTGTGGTTGCCCGACGCCTAGCCACATTTAAATAACGGGCGGATGTGAGGCGCCAACCGGGGAGGTGTTTTATGTCGGCCGGCACAGGGACGGACATGTAGCACTCGGGGCGCCAGAGTAGGTTCCTCGGCACACAGCTGGTTTAATGGAGGTAGGCAGGCAGACGGATATCGTTTCATGCAAGATGAAGGCGCATGCAGCGGGCGCTCGCGGCCAGAGGTTTTTTTTTTTGGGTGTGCCAGGGTTGACGGGCGCTTACGTGGCAGCGGTCCGGACTCCCGCAAAGCTCCCCCCCCCTCCGGCGGTTTGTTTCCTGTTTGCAGGAAAAATAAAGGACGTATGGATTTGTCTACGTTGCATGACAACACATGTCCGAACGGATGCGGACGGTCCACGCTGGAGATGCCCTAACCTTTTTGTTTTTGAGTTGGTCCTTCACTATTTGTCATGAGAGAGAGAGAAAGACTAGTTAGTGACAAATTTTGTACTGCAATAGTTGAGACAAACAGAACAAATATGTAGCCGGTCAGTTAGCTAAGCTTGATTGGATCTTTGGGATGGAGTAACAGTAACAGTTGAGACAAACAGAACAAATATCTATCTAACTGTTCACCGCTGGTGCCATGGCATGCATGTGCCGGTTGCAGACCGTACGGGTTAGAACACAATGTGACCACAAGAAATTTCACCCTAAAGATAAGATCATACCTTCATTCTGCAAGCATGTCTGCTAGCTTCTCCCCCTTTTATTTTGCCACGAATATATTCTGCCCAGCATGTTGCACGCAGCAGGGATATATTTATATTTGATGTGATTTCCAAGCATCGATCCTTTTCTAAACACTCCTAGTCCAAATCATTTTTCCAAGCAATCCTGGTCCTAATCATTTCTTAAACACTGGTCGTAATCTCAATAAAAATGTGCTCACTACAATATTCGCAAAGAGGAAAGAATAAAAGCATGTCTTTCTTTTTTCGGGTAGATGGATGGAATAAACCATGTCTTGTATACATAGGTGTACGCTATGGAGTGGATTTCGGCGTCGATCTGATCTGACCAGCTGCTAGCAGCTAGCCTAGCCGAGAGAGATTAAACCCTAATTAAAGAATATCCGATTGGCGATCCACTGGATCGACGCGCCAATCGCCAAAGAATGTCAATGCTTTGGTAAGCGATTTTTTTAAAAGGTCTCTACATGCTAATCACGATCGTCATAGTATAGTTCAGATAAACAATTGAGTAAACGGGGTCGCCGCAGCTGGTAACCGAAAACCACAACGCGATCACAACAAGCTCTTCTTTTCTTTATCTCTCTCTTTCCCTTGAAAACGGACCATCTCCCCCTTAGAAAAAGCTTAGAAACCCAACTACATATGATCAGCCAACCCTCACACAAAAGAAGCAACTAAAAATCCCTCCGTCCCACAATATATGATCGTTTTTCAAGCTATGTTTTAGCTTGAGAAACGATCATGTATTGCATGACGGAGGGGGCAGAAGATACGATTCGATCGTCAACATGCATAGATCCACAAACAAAACTTAAATCCAGCATGAGCATTTCATGTTCATGGGAAAAGACTACAATCGATAGTGCAATGCCGAAGTCTGGTCGTCGTGACCACGTGGACGTGATAAAGGAAAAACGCCGTCCTTGTGGGTCAATAGTGATGAAAAAACATTCTACGAGGAAAGGAATTACTTGCTAAGGAAAATGCCACTGGCGGTGGAAGGGCCATTGCCACCATCATAAAAATATATACCATTATGGGGAAAATGTAGGTGACATCTGACGTGGGAAGATCTCGTTTTTAAGATACATCTTGGTTATATCGTCTCCAAACATTCGATGTCGTGTATCCTCGGAATCACACTAAAAAGGTGACGAGATGCTACTTCGTGGACGCTATCGGCGCTTCTCCCACCAATCATAGACCGTACCCTTGGCACACCAATAGGGCCTGGGGGAGGGGTTGCGGTGGTGGTGTTCCGCATGGATCGTGGATCACGTCTCCCCCCATGTAGATCCAACCGTTGAAGATGGGAGGAGGTCTCGGAAAGCCACTGGCGGAAGCGGCACACCGGGGTTGAAAGTATGTCAATAGTAGTAACACATTGTCACGACAAACTGTGATCGAGCCTAAGCACCCCTCCCCCTTACTCTCTTACCCGCAAGCCGTCATCCGGAGCACGCCAAATCTCTCTCGCCACGGTTCGCAAACCATCAAGCGAAAACTCGGCATACTCCCTCCGTCTCATAATACACGCCGCACGAGACCGTCACGCAAGGGGCCAGCATGAACAGACGCCATTGCTTGGAAAGGTAGAAAAGCCAGAAACCCAAATTCCCTATTTTCTTATAGAAGTGGTTTAGATTTATTAATTAATGATGGCATCCCATTCCCGTCAGCGGTGCATTGCAGGTACGAGGGGCAAGGCAAACGGTGGGGGCCGTTTGTCCGGTCCGTCGCCACGCGCCTTACAAAAAGGAAAGGCCAGGAGGCGACCCTGCCCCCACCCCCGCCCCCGCGACTGCGAGCTTCTCCCTCCCTCCCTCCCTCATCATCCCCCATCTCCATCCCCGCGCGCGCTGGCTGCTGCTTCTCCCTCCCCGTGAGCCGTGGCCCCCTCCTCTCCGCTCCTCTCCTCTCCCCGTCGGCGACTCTCCGAACAAGGTACGCCCCCTCGAGATCCCTCTTTCTCTCCCCGGCCGTCCGCGCGCGAGGCGCATTGATTGGTTCTCGTCTCCTCCTTCCGTCCGTCCGCTCGGGACCCAAGAAGAGCCCTCTCTCCGGCTAGCATTCCGGGGGAGGGGATTCCGGCTCCTGCCCGGCCGGCCGGCTTGCGTGTCAATCTCCCTGCACGTTCATTCCGTCAGCATAGCCTTGCATCCTCGTCTCGCCCAGTCCTGCTTGAGGAAAGGGAAAGAAATGACGCCATGGAGCTTTCCGGGTTGGGGCTGGGGTTTCTCTCTTGCGTGCCATTCGTTTTGCCCCTGTTCCCTTCCTGGTGCCGCCGCAGATGCTACCCGAAATCTTCATCCTTTTTCTGTTAATCCCCTTGGCCTGGGTTTTTTCAGCACTCGAAATTCTCTAAATTCTTCCCAAGGCTTACATCAGAGCGCCACGTAGAAAATATCCGCCTGAGATTACAAGGGCCCTAGTGCGTGGCATGCTTCGTGAACCACGCAAGTATCCGGAGACGTTTAACGGCGAGATCCGACTGCTGACGTTTTCCCCTGATGAAGCAGTAACCGCTGAAATTAATTAGCCACCATAAATGCATAAAGGTTTCGGCAGGCAGCTTCCAGGAAGCTGCAGCAGATGAAGCTTGCACGTTCCCGATTTGGTTTCAGTTTCCAAGCCGTGAATGAGAAGCGTTATTATATATATGGTCAAATTAATCCAGCAGCATTTGTCCTGCTCCTCCTCCTCCACCCTCGCCTGAGCTGTCTCATGCTGCCTGTGTTGGGTGCTGAATTGTCCGGTTCCACCACATCTTAAATTGTTCAAAAATGGCAGGTCTTCAGAGACTGGCTTGAGGGCACCCAGGAGAGACTGACCTGGAGGATGTACAAGGCAAGGAGGCAAGCCTCACTCAAGGTGCGGCGACGAGTCGGCAAGTATGAGCTCGGGCGGACGATCGGCGAAGGGACGTTCGCCAAGGTCCGGTTCGCCAAGGACACCGAGTCCGGGGACCCTGTCGCCATCAAGATCCTTGACAAGGCCAAGGTTCAGAAGCACGGGTTGGTCGAGCAGGTCAGACCATTTTCTGATAATTTCCTGTGCATGAATGCTCTGTTTCCTGGATATTTCACAGCATGGAGAAAGTTCCCTGCCTCATGCTTTCTACTAGAACTGAGCCGTCATTATGCGCAGAAATAACTGCTCCTGTATTTCATTCTAAATATAGTCAAGAAAGGGGGCTAGCTTACGGGCTTATGCTCTACCTTGATGTTGACGCCGCTCTGAACTCTTTTGGCAGATTAGACGAGAAATCTGTACGATGAAGCTGATACAGCACCCGAATGTTGTCCGCCTCCATGAGGTAAAGGCCAAACTTTGGCATTTTATTTTAAGTATGATATCGCCTACCTACATTAGAAATATTTACATTCAAGTCCACAGTTCACAACCAACTATTTGACTTCACTGTAACAGGTCATGGGAAGCAAGGCGAGAATTTTCATTGTTCTGGAATACGTTACGGGTGGGGAGCTCCATGATATCATCGTTAGTACTACTGCATCTCTTGTTTTGTATTTCTCCATGATGGGAGTTAGCAGGATATTTTTTACATGACGCTTTTATTAATTTCTTCTATTTCCATAACCAGGCCGCCCGTGGGAGCTTGAAGGAGGATGAAGCCCGCAGATACTTTCAGCAATTGATCAACGCTGTTGATTATTGCCATAGCAGGGGTGTATACCACCGAGATCTGAAGGTACATCGCCAACCACTCAACCCCTCGATTCCAATTTATGTATCTGGTTTAGCAAAACATGAAACTGACAAATAGATGTTCTATGTATGCCAGCTAGAGAATTTGTTGCTTGATACTGCTGGGAACCTCAAAGTCTCAGACTTTGGCTTAAGTGCGATATCTGAGCAGGCAAAGGTAATAACACATATAACAATCGTAAAGATCACACGAGTCATTGCATTTCTGTAGTTTTTGTTGATGTCATTTAACTTGTTAAACTGTAACCTCCGATTACTTCAACTCAACAGGCTGATGGGTTACTACATACTACATGTGGGACACCAAACTATGTTGCTCCCGAGGTAACTGTTGCTTCTACATTTGCATTGATTCTTGTTTTAACCAGGAATGAACATGCCTAAAATCTAATGCTACACAATATCCAGGTTATCGAAGATAAGGGCTATAATGGTGCGCTTGCAGACCTTTGGTCTTGTGGGGTAATTCTTTTTGTGATGCTTGCTGGATATCTGCCTTTTGAGGATGACAACGTCTCAGCCCTTTATAAAAAGGTAAGATAGAGGGAATAAGAAAATACATAAATGCCAATATTGCTGGCTGTACATTTGCATTTACTCTCTTTCTCTTGACAGATCTCTGGAGCTCAGTTTACTTGTCCCTCTTGGTTTTCTGATGGGGCTAAAAGGCTGATTCCCAGGATTCTGGATCCCAATCCTTCCACTGTAAGATTTTTTACTTCACATTCCATTTCTGAAATTTGAAATTAGCCAGCCAAAAGGTCAACAAAACTGCTCCCATGCAACACAAGTGGTGGCTCTGCACTTTTTTGGTCTATGACTACATTGCTTATGGAGTTCTTTCTTACTTGGTTCTTCATTGTCGTTAACCAGCGGATAGCTATCCCTCAACTATTAAAAGATCCATGGTTCAAAAAAGGTTACAAGCCACCTGTTTTTGATGATAAATATCAAACTAGTTTGGATGATGTTGATGCTGCTTTTGGAGATTCAGAAGTAAGTTAACCGACCGTGTTTTCACTGGAAAAGCCATTAGCCTTTATAGCTGAGTTAATATTACTAATATGGATGGTTACTATGGTTGCCAGGAAAAACAAGTTAAGGAGGAAATAGAAGGGCAGCCAGCTTCGATGAACGCATTCGAGTTGATATCACTGAATAAAGGACTGAACCTACGCAATTTTTTTGAAGCTGATAAGGTTAGGAATTGTTCCAGCATTGTGTCCCATGAATCTCTTTACAACATCTGTATATTTATGGCAACTTTTCACAAGAAGCCATGCAATTGCAGTTAGCTAAAATTTGTTAACCAATGACAGAAGTACAGAAGAGAAACAAGATTTACATCGCAATGTCCTCCTGAAGAAATCATCAGTCGGATAGAAGAAGCTGCTAAGCCACTTGGCTTTGACATCCAAAAGAAGAACTACAAGGTAATGCCAAGCATCCTCCCATGGATACGACTTTTAACATAGGTTGTGCGAAATTTGAAGTATCTGAATATGAGTAACTGAGACTGCCCTTGTCATCCCCATGACTTAAACCTTTCATTTTATATCTTGTTCTTTCTAGATGCGAATGAAGAACCTAGAAGCAGGAAGAAAAGGAAACCTAAATGTTGCAACTGAGGTTAGAAAAAAACACAGCAGTTTGAGAAATGTCTTTCACAATGTAATACAATTATTGATCAAGGCTGACATTTCTAGGTTTTCCAAGTGGCTCCATCTTTGTTTGTTGTTGAGCTGAAAAAGGCAAAAGGAGATACTCTGGAATTTCAGAAGGTACTGCTCTTGAATATTGTGGTTCTTTAGCTCTTTTACTCGTTTCACTAGTAAATTAAGATGTATGGAGTAGCTTCTTTCCTGAAGCTTTTTTATTCTAGTGCCCATGAAGGACTACACACACGTAATTTAAGCAAGCGACTTAGAACACAATCAAGTACCCAACAAAGAAGAATGTCTTTTTTTAACCTTGAGTTTATTCCTGTAGTTGCAAATCAGTTTATATCCAATGGGTAAACCTTACTGACTCAGCATTAATTGTTTGCAGTTCTATAAAACACTCTCTGCGCAGATAAAGGATGTTGTTTGGGTTTGCGAGAGTGAGGCTGAAGAAAGAGGCTCCACATGAGGCAGCTGCAGAGTGCCTTTCTCAGGAAGTAGTATTTTAGGTTCTCATGTATATAGTTGTCCTTTGTTCCTTGTAGATTCGTCCGGTGCTCGATGTATATAGAGCTTTAGGCTGGTTCATGACTTCATGGTCTAGAAGCAGATGGAATATACACCAGTAGGTTCAAGTGCCTCTCTTTTTTCCCTTGAAGAAGGAAAGGTTAAAATTTTGTTTGTGTAGCATCGCAGCGTACTGATAGCAAGATAAAAAGGATGAACATGGGAGGAAAAGAACAGGCAAATTGGGACTGATTTATTCTCATCTCTCAATGAGGCTAATATGGTGAACAAGGTCTACCATCTGGATAAAGCAAGCAAGCAAGAAACAGGTTTCAGACACCAACGCAACTCAACAAGCGAAGTTCAGCTACTGCCTCAAGCTGCAACTTGTTCCATCAGGTTTTCTGCTGACTCCACGCCCACATTGTCCTTGTCTCCAGAACTCTCTGAATTTGAGCCCTTGGGAGTGTCTCCGTTCTTGAGATCTTCCAGGATGCTTGCGCTCCATTCAGAAAGCTGCTTCACAGATGCCTCATCTGTAAAAGACAAACAATCTGCCTCTCAATCTATTCACAAGAAATTCCGACAGCTATTCGCATGGAAAGACAGGGGAGAGTGCAAACCAAGCCTGGGGACAGTGTGACCCTGGGGATGCCTTATGATGAGAGGGTCAGCAAAGGCAGAAGCCAGCTCCTCGGAAGGCACTTTGAGCCAGTCTTTCTCTCCAATGAAATGGACAGATTTCGCCTTGATCGGGTCCTTATAGGCCACATCGCAGATGCTTGGGTCCCTGAATTTGCTCCCGGATACTGACACCATGAACTTAATTGGTGGGTGATCGTTCAGCACCTTGCCCTAAATCATTCAACCTAGTCAGAATCCACATGGAACCAGAAGCAGAACAAGGTTTGGAGGACATCTTCCTCCGAGAACCATATCTCATGCCTAAATTTCCATGTCCATGTAAATACCTATTAGAATTGTTAACTTAGAGACGGATGCAAGCCTGTATCAACATGTTCTGCATAAGTTTATGATATCTTCGGCATATGCTCTTGAAGAATAACTTTCTCTTTCCTAGAGTGTGGCATGTGACACTACCAGATTTATCAAAATTTACTATTCTGTCAGGATGGACAGGAGTTTCCTATTGATAAAGGGGCCAAAAGACTCTCAACCACTAACTAAAATTGCTACTCCCTCCGTTCGGAATTACTTGTCTTGAAAATGGATGTATCTAAAACTAAAATACGTCTAGATACATCCATTTCCACGACAAGTAATTCCGAACGGAGGGAGTAGATCGCGGGGACTCTGTTGTTTAATAACGGTAGATGGATGTCACAGTTGCTTTATTAATATTTGTAGATCCGATCTGTTGTTACTTGCTCCTTTGTATATCTCTGGAACTTAACTCGAGGACTCAAAGTTTGCAGAATCTGAGAGTTCAAGTGGAGTACCTGTGCTTGATAGCCTATCAAAAGGGCTGAAAGTGTTGCACCCTGGAAGCAAAGGGAAGACAATAGATGAACTAAAACATAGTAGTACAACTATGTTTTCAAACACACAGCAGATCCTGTGTTGCCACAGGCCCCTCAAACAGTTCGATGCGGTTCTTTTGGAGAAAGTAGTTTCCTACCTGGGAGAATCCAAGCAGGCCATCAAAAGGCCCGTTTTTCACCATGTAGTCGCAGAGATATGCAATGCACTCTTCTAGATTTGTGTATTCGGTGAAATCCTGCACAGGAACACATGAGTGATGTTAGCAGGGAACCAAACTGAAGGCTGGAAGAAGTGCTGATTTCAGTCCTGGTTTCTACTGAAGAAGATACCTTGTCGAACTGAAACCACTCAAAGTATGGTGGGGGGAATATGCCCGCGATGTCCGATTTCCCCCCAGCTGGGAACTGACCATCAGGGAAGACCTGAAAAACCCAGCAGAATTGAACTTGGGATCAAACCAAAGCAAAAAAAAGGCGAAAACCGCTTAAGCAGGATCTATCATCAAGTCGAGGGAAGAACCGTGTCAAACTGCTGGAGGATGGAAGGGTGCCATTTGCTGATCTGCTTCTTCAGGAAACCGCCGCTCGTCCGGAAGCCATGGAGGCAGAGCACCTTGAGCTTCTTCTCCTGCTCCATGTGCAAGTGTTCCACTCTTCCACAAGCACATGGAATTCCAGGCCTTAAGAGGACCAGGAGCACGGTGGTAGTTGCTACCTACTACTCCTCACAGGCACAGGCTGCAACGTTGCTATCATCCAGCGATTGTTGGTTGCAACCTACCCAGCCTGATACTTTTCTGTGATGGCTAAATTTAAATTTCAAATTTCATCCAGCATCACATACATCAAGTGTATCTTCATCCACCATTCACAAGCGAAAACGCGCACCACAGCACAGGATATAACATCTGTAAAATTAATAAAGAGTCGAAGAATTACAAAACACCGGCTTTCCATTGATACTAGAAGAGTCAAGCAGAAGTTGATGAATAAATATACTACAAACTGGCCCAACAGCAATCAGGATACACCAACCAGGGAGGACACAGGTTCACATAAAACACAAGAGGTCTGGAAACACACTGGGAGACAAGGAACATAGCAGGAATTGCGTCGTCCGATCCGTCCGTCCGTTTTAGCAGCTACAGCTAGGTAGGATGCTTAACTGGAAATCGATCAAATAAGAGTTGCATCTTAAACTAATATGCAATGCACAATTCTCCTCCTGTCTTGGGAGCACGGTTCGGTGCTCATTTGGCCATCATGACCTTGACGAACTCCTCGTAGTTGATCTGGCCATCGCCGTCGACGTCGGCTTCACGGATCATCTCGTCCACCTCCTCGTCGGTGAGCTTCTCGCCGAGGTTCGTCATGACGTGGCGGAGCTCAGCAGCAGAGATGAAGCCGTTTTGGTCCTTGTCGAACACCCTGAAGGCCTCCTTGAGCTCCTCCTCTGAGTCAGTGTCCTTCATCTTGCGGGCCATCAGGTTGAGGAACTCTGGGAAGTCAATGGTGCCGTTGCCATCAGCGTCGACTTCATTGATCATGTCCTGGAGCTCAGCCTCCGTTGGGTTCTGCCCCAGTGAACGCATGACTGTTCCCAGCTCCTTGGTGGTGATGCAACCTGTAAGAGATAGATACAATCAACTCCAGGATCAAACACAGCGCGTTGACCATGCATAAAACAAATTAAATCTTCTTCAACAAATGGAAAAGATTATTGTTCACTATACATCAAATCAGGACAGATCAACTTCTGAAAAAACGGGAAAAATAATGTTACTTATTGCCATTAATTAATGGATAATATCTAAATGAGCTTGAAAGCAGTAAAGAAGATCTCCAAGCAGGGTACTAAGACGCTAAAACGAAGCATATTTGTACAATAGTGAGAATATCTTGCAGAAGTACAGTACTGAGAATATCTTGCATTAATTCAGCTGGAAGGTGCGTATCTAGATTTATCCCGAGTGATTACAGGTCCACAGAATAAACATCAAAACAAATCACCGCAAAAATAACTTCGCTGTGAAGCGTTCGAAACGAGATACTTCTACACGGTTATTAACCAACTTCTACATTACATGAGTACTGCGAAACCTCAACAAATCAGGGAACTACTAAAATGTCATCGGCTTGCAACTAGTCCAGCACAAGGATTTCAACTACAGTAGGATCATAGGTATTCAGGCAAACTTAACCAACCACATCATTCAAAGCAAAATCACATAATTACTTCAATTTCCTATACGGCATCATCAAACGTTCATAGAATTCCCCTAATAAAACTAGATGGCGGGATTTCTCTGCACAAGGATCTCCACATGAATTTAACTACCTAAATCAAACGAAGTGCGGTAAAGATCAAGCTACAGCGACAGTCCACAGTCAACAATCACGACTCGTTCAGACGAAGCTGCTCTAGAAGCGACAGTGGGCGCGATCACGACGCGATCCAAAAACAAAATAAAACCTAGACGGCGACAAGACGAGACGTCCTTGTCACGAAATGGTCAACCCCGAAGATAAGCGTCGCGTGCACATCATCGCCTCGCCACTAGGCGCGCACACGACAGCGACAAGCGATTTTCACAGCGGCTATGCTCAGATCCGGGCCGGATCTGCCACCCGGCAGCGCGAATTCACGAGAGGAGCGCCGCGCCGCGCTGCGCGACGGGGGCAATGCCACCGCGCGCGCGGCGGCGAGCGGAGCGCGAAGGAGAGATCCGAGGGACGGGAGGGGGAAGGGGGGAGGGAGGAAGGAGGCGCTCACCATCTCCATCCTTGTCGAAGAGGCTGAAAGCCTCCTTGAACTCGGCGATCTGGTCGTCGGTTAGCTGATCCGCCATGCCGCCGGCGCGGTGGTGGGCCGGTGGATCGGAGGCGGCGAGCGAGCGAGCACGCGCGCGGGCACGGACGGGACGGGCGCGGCGGACGCGAGAGCAAACAGAGAGAGGCCGGGAGCGTTCTGTGGCGTGGCGTCCGGTGGAATTTTCCCAGCTCCATTTATACAACGCCCCACCGTCAGCTCCGCTAAACGCGGCCGTTAGCGTCCGCGCGCCGGATTCCCCAAACTGCCCCTCTGCCGCCCTCCCCGTGACGCTCTTGTGGTTTATTACCGCTATATAGCTCGAATAATTGCTTGCTAGTAGTATGTGCCACTTGTGATTTTCTAATGCACATTTGGTATGCTTGGGTAGGTGGTGAGAGGCACGAATTCATGGAATGATCATGTGGTGGTCACCTAACCTGGGTACAAAACTAATGCAACTTGTGTCATGGCTAGGCTCTGGCATGGCTCGTGTATTTCTATTGACTCGGGGTCGGTCGTGCGTCCCCATGGTCGTGTGACCCCTCCTTATGCGTGTGTGCATTTGAGCCTTTCATGTGTTTCTCATCATGCTTCGACGCTGCATGTGCGTATGATTGTGTACTGATGTCAAAGGTGCTGGTGATTTTTGATAGAATTATGATGACATTATGATGTAGTCTTAGTATGCCATGGCGCCAAAGATTGGACATCTCAAAAAGAGAGAGATGGAGCATGGCAATGGACCGGTAGACGAAGACTCGATAGAATGGATTGGCCCATGAGTAAGTTGGACGCGCACGTGTGTAAGTGGCTCTATTACTACTTAGCCTGAGACGTGCAGATGTACAAGAGGATCGAACCAAAGAATATTGTATTCTCACTTGCTTCCTCAAACATTCATCTATCCTTCTCTAAAACAACGATAAGGTTCAGCTGCTTGATTGTGGCACGAGGACGGCGATAGGCGTCATAGCATAGTATTATTTTGTAAAAACAAACACACGGCTTCTACGCGCATGGAATCTTTTTAGGTCACACGTCTAAAAGTCTTCCAAAATTCCTCTTAGAAATACATTTAACGGTGTCCTTTTCTTAACAAGGATAAATAGCACAATTATATTTACATACCCACCGTAGACCTCCCGAGAAATGTACATAGCAGACAACATAGAAGATCAATCCCCATGAAGCCCAGCATATACTAGAAGATAAAAAAAGACATACGAAAGGAGTTACAGTAGAAGATGGTAAACACATGGAAATTTGCAAATACACGTCTCATGCCCAACGAGGAGGGCATTCTGGTAACTTCGGGCGTTCCGTTAGGGCCAAAGGCCCGTGCATCTCTGTGGACGGCGCCGACACGTGGGGCCGCACAAGGAAGGAATTTCTCGATAATGCACTGTCCGCTGGCATCTTTCAAACAGGGGGGGAATGACGGGAATGCCCCCCACGCGGTTGGGACGCGGAGTGCCCAATTTCGCCAATCAGTCCTCCAGCTCTGCAAGTTTTCACTCGTCAGGACGCCGGGCCTTTTGGCACCACGGCCGCTCATTGTTGGGCCTCTCGGCTACCCTATTTCCAGAGTAGGCCCGGGAAGCAGATCCACCCCTTTTTTTCTCCTCAAAAAAAATGATTTGTAAGTTTTTTCCTGTCATTTTTTCTTAGGAATTTAAACAGCAGCAATTTTGTTCATGAGCAGTTGAGCACCGTCAAAAGCAGGCGTATGAGCAGTGACACACTCCATAGTCTTGTGTTACTCTGATTTTATTCTTGACAAATGACAGCAGCTGTCTCAATAAAAAATGAACATTATCTCTATATCAATTACAGCTTGTTTATGCAATTATGCATGATCCGACCGGCGCAGACTTCAGAGGTGAAGATCCTCTGGCCTCCGTTCGGCAGCAGAAGCGGCGCTATCGCTCAATGGCCTTGTAGAGGACGGTGGTGACATACTTGGACCGGAACCGGTGGGTGTGGCCGAGCGCCACCAGCGGCTGCGCGCCCCACCCCTTCTCGATGTAGAGGTGGTTCAGCACCACATGCCTTGGTCGCGCACACTCCCGCTGCTCCGCGCTCCGCGAGTTAAGCACGCCGAGGTAGAGCTGCGCCGGCAGGGTGGGAGGCTCCTTGGCGAACTCCTTGTCCTCGGGGATCTGGAACCCATAGCTCGAGTCCGGGGAGGGGGGCGCCATCAGCTCCGACACGCTCTCCACGCTTTCCGGCACAAAGTCCTGCACCAATTGCGTTGCATCACCGATGATCAAATGGATACCATGAACATATATACACACCTTGATCAGTAAGATCAGTAACAAATGAATACTCACATTCACGTCAAGAAGGTTCACGATGTTGCCCACGTTGTCGGTCTCACAGGGAAGATCGGGGAGGTATCTTCTTTCCCCGTCGACGATGAATCTGTACCGGTAAACTCCTGATGGAAGCTCTAACAGGATGGTGTGGTCTTTCCCAGATTTCTGAACGGTTTTCCTGCCATGTATGTTTGGCACTGTCAGTATTTCAAGCCTGTTATTTCATCAAGTTTCAGTTTTGGGGAGAAAAGGTAACTGCTGGTTGATGAGAATGTACTTTGATGTCCAGTGATCCCATGATCCTTCCACGAAGATACACTTGCCTCCATGAGGCCACACAAGCAAAGTAGGGATCCTCTTTGGAGGGGGGCCGTCGGAATCATCCTGATCACGCATCAGTATCTGGTTGAACACCGGAGGTGGCACATCTGAAGCTCTTTGCAGTGGAGTTACAGGACTCTGCCATACGAAATATATCAGAGAATTGATAAGAATCATGTGTAAGAGGAGCTACATGTACAGTCTCTTATGGAAAAAATGTGACCGAGGTGGTAAAACCCATTGACAAGATAGGTAGGCCTTCAGACTTTTATAGTTAACAAATATACCACAAAACTTTCAGAACAGATGCTACTGACAGATATACAACCAAATTGTTCTTTGAGTATTTGGATGCAACACATTTACTAATCACTCCGTGTAATTCTGTTAATAGTAAGGACTTTTGATGGTAGTTCGATAATTAAACACATTAACGAAAGACAACAAACAGCCAGTGGTTTTTCTTTTACAGTATCAGCTATTGTGCAATCACCAAAACTTGTCAGGTGGCTGGCTGGAGATTTCTAGTTGAAAGTCACTCGTCGGGGAAAGTGAAATCAAGCTGTTCAATATCTGAATCTAAGCAAGGAAAATGTTCAATAAGTATTTTTTACCCCTCAACTCTGACCTGAACCAATCATTCATCTATAAGACTGTCACAAATATGAAGTTTCAGACAGCACGTCTTCAGATAACAAAGACTGTCACAAATATGCACGTCTTCAGATAACAATGGAGGCTCACGGTGACGACAGACAGATAGCTAGGGGCTTAAATCAACCGTAGTCGTAATTATCACTTAACCGTAGCCGCTCTAATCGATCGATACCTTCGGGTTCATGGCGTGATCCCATCGGATCGAGCGAGAAGCGCGGTGCGGCATAAGGCGAAAGCCACGCCGTCGCATCGCAATCGAATTTTGGGGCAAGAAGCTCGCCATGATTCGGAACCAGGCGCGGGATTGCGGGGAGGATTTGATTGAATTATGTAAGTATTCGTGCGTGATCGATCTGACTGACCTGGGGCACGAACATGCGCGGCGAGTGCGGCCGCGGGGGGCTTCCGGGCGAGGACGACCCTCCACCCCCTCCTCCAGCGCCACCTCCGCCGCCGCCTCCCCTCACGCCCCCGACGTATCCCGTCGACGACGCGCGCCGCACGTGGCCGCGGCCCTCGTCCATCTCGGCGTCCGCGATGTCCTCCAGCCTGCCGCTCGCGTTGCCCATCGACCGACCCTCCGGCCCCGGCGCGCGCGGGGCAGAGGAGGAGAGAGAAATCTAGAGGGAGGCCAGGCCGGTCCGCGCGTGGCGGTGTGCCGTCTCTCCGCCGTGCCGCCGGGCGTGCGATCGCGGCAGAGCGAGAGAGAGGAGGGCGATCGAGGCGGAACTGCCGATCGACCCGGTCCGGCGCGGCGCGGTGCGGTGCTGCGACTGGGTTTGTTTGCCCGGGGAACGCACGAGCCCAGGCCCACGGCCCTGTAGCCCACACCCGTGCTAGCCAAGGCCCATTAGTTTCCCGCGATCCATCGATGCTCATAGAAAAAAACAGTAGGGTTTACGGCTCGAAGAGTGGAACGCTTCTACCCTCGTGCTTAGGGTTTACGGCTCCGGCGGCGATCTATCTCCGCCGAGAGACTCTTGCCGGCCGCCGGTCCGTCTTCGACAAATCTGCTCGCCCTGTCCTAGGGGAGGGATTCGGGGGAGAGGATCGGTCGGTTTCTTCATCAGTTGTTGCCGCGCCGACTCCGGGAGTAAAACCCTAGATGGCGTCTGACGCGAGTTCCTCTTCTGCGGGATGGAAGGGGAAGGATTTGGAAGAGATGCTGCAACATTTGGATCTTCAGGATGATGAGTTGGATGACGTGGTTGTGGGGGAGGAGGATCTGAGGAAATACGAGGCAGATGCAAGGTGGCTAGCAATTGGGAAGGTAAACACGACCAGGCAATTTAGCTCATCGTCGATGTTCGAAACTATGAAGTCAGTATGGGGGCTAGCGCATGTACCTAAGTACAGAGAGGCTGGTGAGAACCTTTATATATTTCAGATGTTCTGCTTAGGGGATTGGAAGAAGGTGGTTCATGGCGGACCGTGGTTGTTTAGAGGGATGGGGATGCTTATTGAAGACTACGATGGCAAGCAGGAGCCAACTTCCTATGTATTTGACGGCCTTTACGTTTGGGCTCAGATTCACAACATACCAGAGCTATACAGGGAGGCTGAGGTGGTGGATCAATTAGCACGACGCATTGGTCGGGTCAAGGAAACTCAGCTTTCTCCAAGGCTATTTTATGAGGGAGACTATGTCAGAGTGCGTGCACGGGTTCTGGTGGATAAGCCTCTAACTAGGGTGACATCGCTGAATGTGACGGGGGAAGGGCGGAAGATCCTCCCGGTGAAATATGAGAAGATCCCTTATTTCTGCCAGGTCTGTGGTTTCATGGGTCATAACCATGAGGAGTGCGGTGATGGAGTCTGGGAGGCCAAAGATAAGCAATGGGGTGGATGGATGCTTGCAAAGAGAAGGGAGATACCACCGGAACAGCAAGGTGGTGGCCGTGGCTCGCGTGGTGGCCGCTCAGGTGGCAGAGGTAGAGGATGGACAGGCAGGGGGGCTCCCCCGGCTCGGACAGGATCACCGAGGAAACGGTCATCGCAAGATGCAGGACTGGGTGAGGATGTAGAAGGTGGAGATGATGTTACGAGCCCACTAAAGCCAGGAGCTACAATGGAGGAAGACCACAGATCAGTAGCGCCAACGGCGCGTAGAAACCTGAATTTGGCCTTGACCGGAAACCCATCTGATCAAGTGGGTGGCTCGGCTCAAGATGAGGAAGCAAACAACATGGCGCAGAATAATCAATCTCTTTTGGCTGTTCCACCACTCCCTCCAGCATACGTCTCTCCAAGGGAGGCAAAGAAGGCAAAAAATTCAGAGTCACCAGGGAAGCAGAATAAGAACAAGTTGGCATTATTGGCGGGCTCCGACATGGGGCGCCGCCAGGCCCAATGAAAACATTATGCTGGAACTGTCGCGGGATTGGCGATCCCGCGACGGTTCGAGAACTCCGCGACCTCGTGGAGAGAAGTGCGCCGTCGATTCTTTGTCTAGTTGAAACTCAACTGTCGAAGAGCCGAGTTGAAGGTCTCCGTTTTATGTTAGGTTTTGATTTCAGTTTTGGTGTGAGTAGCTCAGGCCGCAGTGGCGGCATTTGTATCTTTTGGAAAAACTCCCTGGATATTTCAATAAAGAATTTTTCGCAGTATCATGTGGATGCATGGGTAAAGGAGCCACAGAAGGATTATTGGCGTTTGTCGTGTTTTTATGGTGAAGCAAACAGGAGCCTAAGGTACAAAACATGGGATATGATGAAACGTCTCAGAGGCGAGAGCACTTTGCCCTGGTTATGCATTGGCGATTTTAATGAGATTCTAAGGAAGGAAGAGCAGGTTGGCCCAAATGAGAGGGATAGTGCACAAATGGAGGCTTTTCGTGAAGCAGTTGATGTTTGTGCCCTCGCGGATTTGGGATATAGGGGGCTGGATTGGACGTGGGAGAAGAAGGTGGCAGGTGGCCATTATTGTCGAGTTCGGCTTGATAGAGCCTTGGCAACAGCGTGCTGGTCTAAGCTTTTTCCTTATGCTAGCTTAGAGCATCTAACGGCAGTCAAGTCGGATCACTCTCCTATCCTTTTGGAAACTGAACTGGTTAATGTTGGTATACGGGCAACTCAGAGGCCCTTTCGATATGAATGTATGTGGGAACGTGATGATCGCTTTGGCGCTGCTGTGGAGAACGCATGGAAAGCTACAGGGAGGGCACAATCTGTTTCGGCTATTTCTGCAAAGCTAGCTCTTATGGCGACAGAATTACAAAAGTGGGAGCGGGCTACCTTTGGGTCAGTCCGGTCGGAACTCCGGAATCTACGCCGAAAACTAGGGGACTTGCGAGCGGAACAACTGCGAGTTGGACCGAGCACGGAGGAGAAGGAAGTTGAAGCCAGGATGGTCGAATTATGTTTGCGAGAGGAGACCATGTGGCGGCAAAGGGCCCGCATCCAGTGGCTGGCTGAAGGTGATAGCAATACAAATTTTTTCCATAAGAAAGCAAGTGCACGCAGGGCCAAGAACAGGATCGTGGAGCTCCAGAAAGGTGATGGCGCTATGACGTCGGACTTTCATGAGATGGCGTCCATGGTGACGAGCTTTTATAAGAATCTTTATAGTTCGGGAAACACCATCGGGATGGAAGAGGTTCTCTCCCACATCCCGGTTAAAGTTGATCATCAAATGAACAGTAGGCTGGACTCACCGTATACAATGGAAGAGGTTAAGTCTGCTCTCTTCCAAATGTTTCCTACGAAGGCCCCCGGGCCAGATGGTTTCCCTGCTCACTTTTTTCAGAGGCACTGGGACTTATGTGGTGATGAGGTAACAGAGATGGTGTTGCGTGTTCTGAGTGGTGATGATTCACCGGAGGAGATAAACAAAACTTTCATTGTTCTTATTCCCAAGATTGCTAGTCCAAAAAATTTAGCACAGTTTCGACCGATCAGCCTCTGCAATGTAATTTTTAAAATCGCATCAAAGGTATTGGCTAACCGGCTCAAGCTTATTCTCCCCGAGATCATTTCTGAGGAACAATCTGCATTCGTACCTGGCCGCTTGATCACTGATAATTTTATCTCTGCTTATGAGTGCTTACACTATATGAAAACCAAGAAGGCGAAGGGTAACCGGTTCTGTGCACTAAAACTAGACATGATGAAGGCCTACGATAGGCTCGAATGGCCATATTTGAAGGCGGTGATGCTGAAGTTGGGTATCAGCCCTCGGTTTACAGATGCTATTATGAGGTGCGTAACCTCGGTGTCTTTTTCTGTCATGTTTAACGGAGGACAGCTTGATGAGTTTAAACCAACTCGAGGGTTAAGACAAGGCGACCCTATATCACCTTACCTTTTCTTGTTGGCGGCGGAAGGTCTTTCTTCGCTGCTTAAATCCATGACCCCCGGAGAGAGTATTCATGGGATCCAGGTTGCACCGGGAGCACCGTGCGTTAATCACCTTCTTTTTGCAGATGATAGCTTGCTCTTTTTTGATGCTACACCTGAAATGGCGGAGCGAGTAAATGTGTTGCTTCAGAAATATTGTGAAGCATCTGGACAACAAATTAACAAAGACAAGTCTGCTATTTTCTTTAGCAAGGGATGTTCGGAGGACCTGAGGAAGATTGTCATGCAAGTTCTCGATGTTCAAAATGAAAAGTTGTCAGAGAAATATCTAGGCCTCCCATCAGATGCTGGGAGAGCTAAGGAGGGCTCTTTCAAATACCTTAAAGATAGGATTTGGAAGCAGGTTCAAGGTTGGATAGAAAAGGCACTCTCAGTTGGAGGGAAAGAAGTTCTTATTAAGTCAGTTGCACAAGCAATACCTACATATTCTATGGCGTGCTTCAAGCTTCCGAGGGGTTTGTGCCTACACATCAATGGCCTGCTTCGCAAGTTTTGGTGGGGCTCCAAGAAGGGGGAGAGGAAGACTGCATGGGTATCATGGGAGGTGATGACCCAGCCCAAGTTTATGGGAGGTATGGGGTTCCGTGACATTGAGCTGTTCAATTTAGCTTTACTGGCTCGTCAAGCATGGAGTTTGTTGCAAGAACCTGACTCCCTCAGCGCTCGTATACTCAAAGCAGTCTACTACCCTGATTGCAACTTTTTGGAAGCCGAGCTTGGGAGCAAACCATCCCAGGTCTGGCGATATATTCATGAAGGTCGGGATACTCTCAAATTGGGCATAATCAAGAGGATCGGAACAGGAGGTGACACGAACATATGGTATGACAATTGGATACCCCGGGATCACAAGTTGAGGCCGGTGTGTCCAAAGATTTCAGACCCTCCGCAACTTGTTTCGGATCATATTGACCATAGCAATGCTTGCTGGAACACTGCCGTACTGGATGATTATTTCTATGCGATGGACAGGGAGGCGATTCTGAACATTCCGTTGAGTACTCGAGATCAAGATGACTTCTGGGCCTGGCACTACGATAGGAGAGGTGTTTTTTCAGTTCGGTCTGCTTATCGACTTTTAGCCTCGACGAAACAGCAGAGAACGGATTGGCTGGAGCATAACCCGAGCCACTCTCATGGGGACGAGGACAGGAAATCTTGGGGAAAACTGTGGAACCTGAGCATCCCGTCCAAGATAAAGGTGTTTGCTTGGCAGTTAGCCAAGACTTCGCTCCCAACGGGAGATGTCCGGAATCATAGGCAAATGACAAATACGCCGGCATGTTCGATATGTAACGCGGCTATCGATTCCTGGAGACACTCCTTATTTGATTGCCACATGTCCCGATGTGTGTGGGCTTTAGCCGAGGAGGAATTGACTGAAGTTGCTATCTCAAACCGAACGGAAGATGCAAGATTATGGATGTTTTGGCTGCTTGATACTTTACCAGAGGAGGAGGTAGTTCAAGTTCTGGTTACGATGTGGGCCATATGGTGGGCGAGACGACGTGCTATCCATGATGATCAATACCAAAGCCCCCTAAGCACCTCGGCTTTTGTCAAAAAGTTCGTGGAAGATCTTGTTCTGGTGGCGGACAGCAAGAGGCGCCCGGCCAAGGACCGGCTTGCGATACACAGGGACTTGCATGTAATGGCTGAAAATGCAAGGGCCAGAGAAATTAGACCGTCGTGGATTCCCCCAGTAGATTTCGACGTGAAAATTAATGCTGATGGGGGGGTGTCAAGATGTGGCAGAAGAGGTGCCGCGGCGGTCATTTGCCGAGACAAGGCGAGAACTTTCTTGGGAGCATCGGCGAGAGTTTTTGAAGGCCTTACGGACCCACCCTCGTTAGAGGCGCAAGCCTGTAATGAGGCTCTTTCACTGGCCGAGGACCTCAACTTGAATGATGTTTGAGTGGCATCGGACTGCGCTGAAGTGATCTCCAAGATCGGGACGGAAGCTCCTTGCCATTATACAGCGATACTCCGGGAGATTAACCATCGCACTGCTATTTTTCATAATATTCGCTTTGTTCATGAAAATAGGAAGTTTAATTTTGAAGCACATTCGCTTGCGAAAGCTGCTGTTTCTTTGTCTAGCGGGCGCCATGTGTGGCTTGTTTCTATGCCCGATATTATCTGTATCCCTATGAACATCCAGCTTTAATAAAGGTTATAGATGCTCAAAAAAAACAGTAGGTTGTCTAAAAAAACAGTAGGCGATATCTTTATCAGGGGAAAAATGAATTGGCAACCGTCCGTGGATGATGCAAATCTGAGAGACCAAATTTGACTAGTAGACTGCCTGTGCGTTGCCACGGGCTTTTTAAATTTTATATCGCTTGCATCTTAGAGAAATAATGATAGAGAGATGTTAAGTTCATCATAGTGTTCATTTGGTTATACTGGAGAAATAAGATAACATCCCCTCAAACAAATTTATGTTTACTGATAAATGAATTCCCTCCTGCCTATGTGGTTGACCTAGAAGGCAAAGGAGAATTTCATAACATGTATATGGTACCTTGCTAGAACAAAAAAGTTAACTGATACATTTGCCTCAAAATCAGAATGGATGACAGAAATTCCCACAAAAAATATAGCGTGCGATTACGAGGATTGTAATAGCACACTAAATCGTATTTCTGAATGCGTAGGACTGCAGAAGTGTTATTTCTTTGGGGGGGAAAATGGACAGAGCAAATGAGGACGGTCCAATGCAGGTTCTGCCGCTTCTATTGTACACGTGTTTTTATACAAAATCTATTGGAAACAAAAAGGGACAAAATATGTTTGAGTAGGCAACACCATGTCTTAGAAGATGATGACTTCCTAATATTGAAGCACGTAACTGAACTCTACTGATTAGTGGCAAATGAATCATAGGTACAAGAAAAGAGTGAACAAATAGGTATTATTTCTGTTACTCACAGCCTACATGTACAACATTGAGAAGCTCCTCTTGAATCAAGCTTACAACAGTGAGCATTGAACAATCATTCTCTCTTCTTGCTAACCGGTGTTGAGAACACCTGTGCAACAGTTAGTTTTGCAATGGTCTCCTTGATAGATTCATGAAGATTGCCAGCAATGAGAATCACATCTAGTATTTACGCCTGAAAATCTCACCATTGGTACTCATGGGAATTAATCAGTAGTACTAAAAAGAATGATATAGCTCTCGCAAGAAACTTCATATAACTTCAGTGCTGAATTTTCGAAGTCAAAATTTCAGTATATAACTTCAGTGATGGTCCTTCAAAGTCAAAGTTTCAGCATATATGTGAATATTAAATTGACCTCGCATACCTAAAGAAATTAGGAAAAACTGTAAGGCTGCAGTGCGGTTGGCGCGCCTACCGTGCCCTCACCGGTTGTAGCGTGACCCCTACATCCTTGGTGGCAGCCACGGCGCCCACGTCCACCTGCATCCATGCTTGGGCAGGAACAATATAACAGAAAAATAATGTGGACCAAATGTTCATGGAATTTTGCAATGTGATATAGCTACAGACGGATATGATTGGCAACAATCCTAAAATTAATATTGTACCATAATGTCTAGCTCAGGAATTTTACACTACACCAACATTTAGCATGACGGCAACCACCACATGACTCCATCACTGGTGATGATATGATCCTGTCTCTTCCTGCATGTGAAACCACAAATATTAAATTCTATTGTTAAAGATATATTCCTAACACGTGAAGAAGAGGGAAAAGCAATATGGTAATTTAATGTCCCATCGACCCTGCAAGTTGGCAGCATCCCAACTAATGATCGATTTTAAACATAATCTGTAACTACAATAATGTGTACTATACAATTCATCATTTCTTTATTCTAGTCATTTTTTTACTCCCTCCGTCCCAGTTAGCATCTCAAACAGTGAATAAGAACTCCTATCAGACACTCCAAGTTTTATGTTACCATCTAATTAAATAACAATAGTATAATAATAAACTGTGAACCTGAGAAACGGTTAGGGTTTGGAGAGGTACCTGGAGGGAGGAGGCCGGAGAGTCCTGGAGGTCATCAACATGCGGGTATTATGCGATCGTGGAATTGCTGGTGCCGCGACAACGAGCGACCTTTCCCCATCGCAGAGCCGTCATCGCCACCGCTGGCCTCCTCCGACTGATTGCGCTGCCAATGTCGCATCGGGTCGTGATACTGAGGAAAATGGGAGATGGCGGTCGGGTGTGGGTGTGGGTCTAGGGATACAAAGCATCCCTCCCAACTGTTATTGTGTTTTTGTGCTTCACATATCAATTCATAATGTCAACGTTATGAGCATGCTGGAAAATCAACTTACTGGGAAATTTATTTGAATAAATAACTAAAGTACAAATGTACTTAAAATAACAGTTTTGATCAAATTCACTAAAAAATACTATGCACCAAATAACTATGTATATTATACAAGGTCAACAGTGATTCGAGTAAGGTTGTTACCTAGTAGTATGACAATTATAACCACTTGCAAACTCTACAAGCGAGTGATAGTGTTACTTGCAGGAGCCCAAGTGTGAGACTTTTTCAGGTAACTCCATGTATATGTGTGCAGTAATTTGCACAAGAACATAACACCACTCTATATGCAATATGATTTCAGAGTGAAATATATGATTATTTGCTATTGGACCAACCAAGTGTGGTTTCAACTCCACATGAGAAATACCATGTAGGAATTGAAACATACATCCGAGCATACAAAACCAAAAAGTCAAGCAAGAATTTGATAGGGCATCTAAGCCACGATAATATTCAGTCACATTGGTATGTAGTGTTGGTAGAGCGAAATGTGGCAATGCCACGATAACATCCACATGTCCACCATCATGCCTCCTGGTTCCTCCTGTCAACCACGCGCCTCTGCCAGCGGCGGCGCCAGCAAGAATACCCTGTGGGGTCATTAGAAATCTGTGGGGTCTCCCTTAACCTATTCAGCAAGCTATCATCGACCTTATTGAAGTCCATAAGACAAAGAGACGAACATCTTGTTCTGCTAAAAAGCAACAATATGCTGGAAGACGGCCGCAACCGTCATGTGCTGGAAAACTCCCAGTTATAACTTCTAACGATACTAACCTCATTCTCCATGCATAACCAACCTTCATGTACTGTATGTAGTGGTTATCTATGGTAATCACTTTTTTTGGATTCACAAAACTCCACATCGTAAAACAGTTCTGGACACCTTAATGCAGGAATTTAGTTTATAAAACTGGAAGAAATTCTTGAAATTTTCAAACAAAAATTACATTCGAAATAGTACAGAACCACTCAAAACTCGTTTTTTGACACAGCTCCGATCCCCTCGTGCATCTCGGCGGCGACGCAACCCCGGCCCCTTCACTCACCTCTACTGTGGCGCTAACCTGACCCCCTTTCTCTACCTTGTCCCTCCTCACATCACCCCCGATCGACATCCAGACGAGGGGCGCACGCGGCTTGGGCACGAGTTGTGCGTGGCAGTGGATCCACAGCGGCGGTGGCGTCCTGGGGATGCTGATCCGTGATGGGTGATGTATCCTAGGCGCCGGTGGTGGCGGTGTCCTCGTGATCCACGACGGCCGCGTCTGCCCGGATCAGCGTCGGCGGATGCGGCTGCGTATCCTCGTGGGACGAGGAGGAGCAGATCGGAGGGTGGCGACAGCGAGATCGCACGACAGGACGGCGACTCTGTGTCGTCGAGCCATTGTGATACGTGATCACGTGAGGGCATGGCTTCGACGGTTGTGTTTTTTCCCAGTGGAGCTAAGTATGGAAAGAGATCGGTGGCTTCGACGGTTTTGTTTTTTTTTGAGCGGAGCTTGGAAGGAGATCAGTGGGAGAAATAAATTGCATAGAGAGGTGATTTGTTTGGAAGGTGATCTCCTGTATATGGTATTATCTCTGAATTCTTAATTACCAAATATTTACATGATTGAATTGAATTGACACCTACCAAAGCAAGCACGAATAAATGGAAGGAGTATCACACACGATTCGGTTTTAAGTGTGAAGAAGAAAAAATTAACGTGGGAGTGGTGGTGGGAGGGGAGACGAAAATAAACCGGACGAAAAAAACCAGACGAAAGTGGTGGGACTGTTCAACCAACTCGTCCATTAGGAGTGAGATGCACTTTTTGCAAGTGTTTTTGTTGTCTTTTTGCTAATGAAAATTTCCAACTGGCAAAATATACAATGTTTAGATAATCTTTTTCGGGCTTTTATGGTTCCTGCTGTTGGGGAACGTAGTAATTTCAAAAAAATTCCTACGCACACGCAAGATCATGGTGATGCATAGCAACGAGAGGGGAGAGTGTTGTCTACGTACCCTCGTAGACCGAAGCGGAAGCGTTGACTCAACGTAGAGGAAGTAGTCGTACGTTCTCCTCGCGATCCGACCGATCCAAGTACCGTTACTCCGGCACCTCCGAGTTCTTGGCACACGTTCAGCTCGATGACGATCCCCGGGCTCCGATCCAGCAAAGCGTCGGGGAAGAGTTCCGTCAGCACGACGGCGTGGTGACGATCTTGATGTGTTACTGGCGCAGGGCTTCGCCTAAGCACTGCAACGATATGACCGAGGTGGAATTTGGTGGAAGGGGGCACCACACACGGCTAAGGAACGATCCGTAGATCAACTTGTGTGTCTATGGGGTGCCCCCTGCCCCTGTATATAAAGGATGGAGGAGGAGGAGGCCGGCCAAGGCAAAGGTGCGGCCAGGATATGGATTCCTACTAGGACTCCAAGTCCTAGTAGGAGTCCACCAAAAGGGGAGGAAGGGAGAAGGAATAGGAGGAGAAGGAGAGGTGGCCGGCCCCCTTTTTCCTAGTCCAATTCGGACTAGAGGGGAGGGGGGCGCAGCAGCCTTTTTCCTCTTCCCACTAAAGCCCATCAAGGCCCATTACTTCTCCCGTAATCCCGTAACTCCCCGGTACCTCCGAAAATACCCGAACCACTCAGAACCCTTCCGATGTCCGAACATAGTCGTCCAATATATCGATCTTTACGTCTCGACCATTTCGAGACTCCTCGTCATGTCCCCGATCTCATGCGGGACTCCGAACTCCTTCGGTACATCAAAACTCAAAAACTCATAATATAACTGTCATCGAAACCTTAAGCGTGCGGACCCTACGGTTCGAGAACAATGTAGACATGACCGAGACACGTCTCCGGTCAATAACCAATAGCGGGACCTGGATGCCCATATTGGCTCCTACATATTCTACGAAGATCTTTATCGGTCAGACTGCATAACAACATACGTTGTTCCCTTTGTCATCGGTATGTTACTTACCCGAGATTCGATCGTCGGTATCCAATACCTAGTTCAATCTCGTTACCGGCAAGTCTCTTTACTCGTTCCATAATACATCATCTCGCAACTAACTCATTAGTTGCAATGCTTGCAAGGCTTGAGTGATGTGCATTATCGAGAGGGCCCAGAGATACCTCTCCGACAATCGGAGTGACAAATCCTAATCTCGAAATACGCCAACCCAACATCTACCTTTGGTGACACCTGTAGTACTCCTTTATAATCACCCAGTTACGTTGTGACGTTTGGTAGCACCCAAAGTGTTCCTCCGGCAAACGGGAGTTGCATAATCTCATAGTCATAGGAACATGTATAAGTCATGGATAAAAGCAATAGCAACATACTAAACGATCGGGTGCTAAGCTAATGGAATGGGTCATGTCAATCAGATCATTCAACTAATGATGTGACCTCATTAATCAAATAACAACTCCTTGTTCATGGTTAGGAAACATAACCATCTTTGATTAATGAGCTAGTCAAGTAGAGGCATACTAGTGACACTCTGTTTGTCTATGTATTCACACATGTATTATGTTTCCTGTTAATACAATTCTAGCATGAATAATAAACATTTATAATGAATTAAGGAAATAAATAATAACTTTATTATTGCCTCTAGGGCATATTTCCTTCAGTCTCCCACTTGCACTAGAGTCAATAATCTAGTTCACATCGCCATGTGATTTATCAGCAATAGTTCACATCACCATGTGATTAACACCCATAGTTCACATCGATATGTGACCAACACCCAAAGGGTTTACTAGATTCAGTAATCTAGTTCACATCGCTATGTGATTAACACCCAAAGAGTACTACGGTGTGATCATGTTTTGCTTGTGAGAGAAGTTTAGTCAACGGGTCTGCCACATTCAGATCCGTTATGTATTTTGCAATTTTCTATGTCTACAATGCTCTGCACGGAGCTACTTTAGCTAATTGCTCCCACTTTCAATATGTATCTAGATTGAGACTTAGAGTCATCTAGATTAGTGTCAAAACTTGCATCGACGTAACCTTTTACGACGAACCTTTTTGTCACATCCATAATCGAGAAATATATCCTTATTTTACTAAGGATAATTTTGACCGATATCCAGTGATCTACTTCCTAGATCACTATTGTACTCCCTTGCTTAACACAGTGTAGGGTATACAATAGATCTGGTACATAGCATGGCATACTTTATAGAATCTATGGCTGAGGCATAGGAAATGACTTTCATTCTCTTTCTATCATCTGCCGTGGTCGGGCTTTGAGTCTTACTCAATTTCACACCTTGTAATACAGGCAAGAACTCTTTCTTTGACTGTTCCATTTTGAACTACTTCAAAATCTTTTCAAGGTATGTACTTATTGAAAAACTTATCAAGCGTCTTGATCTATCTCTATAGATCTTGATGCTCAATATGTAAGCAGCTTTACCGAGGTCTTTCTTTGAAAAACTCCTTTCAAACACTCCTTTATGCTTTGCAGAATAATTCTACATTATTTCCGATCAACAATATGTCATTCACATATACTTATCAGAAATGCTGTAGTGCTCCCACTCACTTTCTTGTAAATACAGGCTTCACCGCAAGTCTGTATAAAACTATATGCTTTGATCAACTTATCAAAGTGTATATTCCAACTCCGAGATGCTTGCACAAGTCCATAGATGGATCGCTGGAGCTTGCATATTTTGTTAGCACCTTTAGGATTGACAAAACCTTCTAGTTGCATCATATACAACTCTTCTTTAATAAATCTATTAAGGAATGCAGTTTTGTTTATCCATTTGCCAGATTTCATAAAATGCGGCAATTGCTAATATGATTCGGACAGACTTAAGCATAGATACGAGTGAGAAACTCTCATCGTAGTCAACACTTTGAACTTGTCGAAAACCTTTTGCGACAATTCTAGCTTTGTAGATAGTAACACTACTATCAGCGTCCGTCTTCCTCTTGAAGATCCATTTATTTTCTATGGCTTGCCGATCATCGGGCAAATCCATCAAAGTCCATACTTTGTTCTCATACATGGATCATATCTCAGATTTCATGGCCTCAAACCACTTCGCGGAATCTGGGCTCATCATCGCTTCCTCATAGTTCGCAAGTTCGTCATGGTCTAGTAACATGACTTCCAGAACAGGATTACCGTACCACTCTGGTGCGGATCTTACTCCGGTTTACCTACGAGATTCGGTAGTTACATGATCTGACGTTACATGATCATCATCATTAACTTCCTCACTAGTTGGTGTAGTAGTCACAGGAACAGATTTCTGTGATGAACTATTTTCCAATAAGGGAGCAGGTACAATTACCTCATCAAGTTCTACTTTCCTCCCACTCACTTCTTTCGAGAGAAACTCCTTCTCTAGAAAGGATCCATTCTTAGCAACGAATGTCTTGCCTTTGGATCTGTGATAGAAGGTGTACCCAACAGTCTCCTTTGGGTATCCTATGAAGACACATTTCTCCGATTTGGGTTTGAGCTTATCAGGATGAAACTTTTTCACATAAGCATCGCAACCCCAAACTTCAAAAAACGACATCTTTGGTTTCTTGCCAAACCATAGTTCATATTGTGTCGTCTCAACGGACTTAGATGGTGCCCTTTTTTTTAACGTGAATGCAGCTGTCTCTAATGCATGATCCCAAAACGATATTGGTAAATCGGTAAGAAACATCATAGATTGCACTATATCCAATAAAGTACGGTTATGACGTTTGGACACACCATTATGCTATGGTGTTCCAGGTGGCGTGAGTAGTGAAACTATTTCACATTGTTTTAACTGAAGACCAAACTCGTAACTCAAATATTTTACCTCTGCGATCATATCGTAGAAACTTTTTATTGTTACGATGATTCTCCACTTCACTCTGAAATTCTTTGAACTTTTCAAACGTTTCAGACTTATGTTTCATCAAGTAGATATACTCATATCTTCTCAAATCATCTGTGAAGATCAGAAAATAACGATACTTGCCGCGAGCCTTAACACTCATCGGACTGCATACATCAGTATGTATTATTTCCAATAAGTTAGTTGCTCGCTCCATTGTTCCGGAGAACGGCGTTTTAGTCATCTTGCCCATGAGGTATGGTTCGCAAGCATCAAGTGATTCATAATCAAGTGATTCCAAAAGCCCATCAGCATGGAGTATCTTCATGCGCTTTACACCAATATGACCTAAACGGCAGTGCCACAAATAAGTTGCACTATCATTATTAACTTTGCATCTTTTGGCTTCAATATTATGAATATGTGTATCACTGAGATCCAACAAACCATTTTCGTTGGTGTGTATGACCATAGAAGGTTTTATTCATGTAAACAGAACAACAATTGTTCTCTAACTTATATGAATAACCGTATTGCAATAAACATGATCAAATCATATTTATGCTCAACGCAAACACCAAATAACACTTATTTAGGTTCAACACTAATCTCGAAAGTATAGGGAAGTGTGCGATGATGATCATATCAATCTTGGAACTACTTCCAACTTTCATCATCACTTCACCCTTAACTAGTTCTTTGTTCATTCTGCAACTCCCGTTTCGAGTTACTACTCTTAGCAACTGAACTAGTATCAAATACTGAGGGGTTGCTATAAACACTAGTAAAGTACACATCAATAACATGTATATCAAATATACTTATGTTCACTTTGCCATCCTTCTTATCCGCCAATCACTTGGGGTAATTCCGCTTCCAGTGACCAGTCCCTTTGTAGTAGAAGCACTTAGTCTCAGGCTTAGGACTAGACTTGGGCTTCTTTACTTGAGCAGCAACTTGCTTGCTATTCTTCTTGAAGTTCCCCTTCTTCCCTTTGCCCTTTTCTTGAAACTAGTGGTCTTGTTAACCATCAACACTTGATGTTTTTCTTGATTTCTACCTTCGTCGATTTCAGCATCACGAAGAGCTTGGGAATTGTTTCCGTTTTCCCTTGCATATTATAGTTTATCACGAAGTTCTACTAACTTGGTGATGGTGACTAGAGAATTCTGTCAATCACTATTTTATCTGGAAGATTAACTCCCACTTGATTCAAGCGATTGTAGTACTCAGACTATCTGAGCACATGCTCACTAGTTGAGCGATTCTCCTCCATCTTTTAGCTATAGAACTTGTTGGAGACTTCATATCTCTCAACTCGGGTATTTGCTTGAAATATTAACTTCAACTCCTGGAACATCTCATATGGTCCTTGACGTTCAAAACGTCTTTGAAGTCCCGATTCTAAGCAGTTAAGCATGGTGCACTAAACTATCAAGTAGTCATCATATTGAGCTAGCCAAACGTTCATAACGTCTGCATCTGCTCCTGCAATAGGTCTGTCACCTAGCGGTGCATCAAGGACATAATTCTTCTGTGCAGCAATGAGGATAAACCTCAGATTACGGATCCAATCCGCATCATTGCTACTAACATTTTTCAACACAATTTTCTCTAGGAACATATCAAAATAAATACAGGGAAGCAACAACGTGAGCTATTGATCTACAACATAGATATGCTAATACTACCAGGACTAAGTTCATGATAAATTAAAGTTCAATTAATCATATTACTTAAGAACTCCCACTTAGATAGACATCCCTCTAATCTTCTAAGTGATCACGTGATCCAAATCAACTAAACCATAACCGATCATCACGTCAAATGGCTTAGTCTTCAATGGTGAACATCATTATGTTGATCATATCTACTATATGATTCACGCTCGACCTTTCGGTCTCCGTGTTCCGAGGTCATATCTTATATGCATAGCTCGTCAAGTATAACCTGAGTATTCTGCGTGTGCAACTGTTTTGCACCCGTTGTATTTGAACGTAGAGCCTATCACACCCGATCATCACGTGGTGTCTCAGCACGAAGAACTTTCGCAACGGTGCATACTCAGGGAGAACACTTCTTGATAATTAGTGAGAGATCATCTTATAATGCTACCGTCAATCAAAGCAAGATAAGATGCATAAAAAGATAAACATCACATGCAATCAATATAAGTGATATGATATGGTCATCATCATCTTGTGTTTGTGATCTCCATCTCCGAAGCACCGTCATGATCACCATCGTCACCGGCGCGACACCTTGATCTCCATCGTAGCATCGTTGTCGTCTCGCCAATCTTATGCTTCCACGACTATCACTACCGCTTAGTAATAAAGTAAAGCATTACATCGCGATTGCATTGCATACAATAAAGCGACAACTATATGGCTCCTGCCAGTTGCCGATAACTCGGTTACAAAACATGATCATCTCATACAATAAAATTTAGCATCATGTCTTGACCATATCACATCACAACATGCCCTGCAAAAACAAGTTAGACGTCCTCTACTTTGTTGTTGCAAGTTTTACGTGGCTGCTACGGGCTTAAGCAAGAACTCATCTTACCTACGCATCAAAACCATAACGATAGTTTGTCAAATAGACTCCGTTTTAACCTTCTCAAGGACCGGGCGTAGCCACACTCGGTTCAACTAAAGTTGGAGAGACAGTCTTCCGCAAGCCATCTATGTGCAAAGCACGTCGAGGGAACCGGTCTCGCGTAAGCGTACGCGTAAGGTTGGTCCGGATCGTCTCGTCCAACAATACCGCTGAACCAAAGTATGACATGCTGGTAGGCAGTATGACTTGTATCGTCCACAACTTACTTGTGTTCTACTCGTGCAAATAACATCAAACCATAAAACCCTAGGCTCTGATACCACTGTTGGGGAACGTAGTAATTTCAAAAAAATTCCTACGCACACGCAAGATCATGGTGATGCATAGCAACGAGAGGGGAGAGTGTTGTCTACGTACCCTCGTAGACCGAAGCGGAAGCGTTGACTCAACATAGAGGAAGTAGTCGTACGTTCTCCTCGCGATCCGACCGATCCAAGTACCGTTACTCCGGCACCTCCGAGTTCTTGGCACACGTTCAGCTCGATGACGATCCCTGGGCTCCGATCCAGCAAAGCATCGGGGAAGAGTTCCGTCAGCACGACGGCGTGGTGACGATCTTGATGTGTTACCGGCGCAGGGCTTCGCCTAAGCACTGCAACGATATGACCGAGGTGGAATTTGGTGGAAGGGGGCACCGCACACGGCTAAGGAACGATCCGTAGATCAACTTGTGTGTCTATGGGGTGCCCCCTGCCCCTGTATATAAAGGATGGAGGAGGAGGAGGCCGGCCAAGGCAAAGGTGCGGCCAGGATATGGATTCCTACTAGGACTCCAAGTCCTAGTAGGAGTCCACCAAAAGGGGAGGAAGGGAGAAGGAATAGGAGGAGAAGGAGAGGTGGCCGGCCCCCTTTTTCCTAGTCCAATTCGGACTAGAGGGGAGGGGGGCGCAGCAGCCTTTTTCCTCTTCCCACTAAAGCCCATCAAGGCCCATTACTTCTCCCGTAATCCCGTAACTCCCCGGTACCTCCGAAAATACCCAAACCACTCAGAACCCTTCCGATGTCCGAACATAGTCGTCCAATATATCGATCTTTACGTCTCGACCATTTCGAGACTCCTCGTCATGTCCCCGATCTCATGCGGGACTCCGAACTCCTTTGGTACATCAAAACTCATAAACTCATAATATAACTGTCATCGAAACCTTAAGCGTGCGGACCCTACGGTTCGAGAACAATGTAGACATGACCGAGACACGTCTCCGGTCAATAACCAATAGCGGGACCTGGATGCCCATATTGGCTCCTACATATTCTACGAAGATCTTTATCGGTCAGACCGCATAACAACATACGTTGTTCCCTTTGTCATCGGTATGTTACTTACCCGAGATTCGATCGTCGGTATCCAATACCTAGTTCAATCTCGTTACCGGCAAGTCTCTTTACTCGTTCCATAATACATCATCTCGCAACTAACTCATTAGTTGCAATGCTTGCAAGGCTTGAGTGATGTGCATTATCGAGAGGGCCCAGAGATACCTCTCCGACAATCGGAGTGACAAATCCTAATCTCGAAATACGCCAACCCAACATCTACCTTTGGTGACACCTGTAGTACTCCTTTATAATCACCCAGTTACGTTGTGACGTTTGGTAGCACCCAAAGTGTTCCTCCGGCAAACGGGAGTTGCATAATCTCATAGTCATAGGAACATGTATAAGTCATGGATAAAAGCAATAGCAACATACTAAACGATGGGGTGCTAAGCTAATGGAATGGGTCATGTCAATCAGATCATTCAACTAATGATGTGACCTCATTAATCAAATAACAACTCCTTGTTCATGGTTAGGAAACATAACCATCTTTGATTAATGAGCTAGTCAAGTAGAGGCATACTAGTGACACTCTGTTTGTCTATGTATTCACACATGTATTATGTTTCCTGTTAATACAATTCTAGCATGAATAATAAACATTTATCATGAATTAAGGAAATAAATAATAACTTTATTATTGCCTCTAGGGCATATTTCCTTCACCTGCTACTGAAGCAATAAGATGCTACAAAATGACCCCGCAAAAAAATGCTACAAAATGCTTTTTTCCTCGAGCAAGATACACTTGTATGAGAGAATTAGGTGGGTAGGGTTTTGGAAGCATCCTCACCAGATTTAGGCAAGGCACCCTCACCAAACACAACTAGTAGATCACGGTACCTTCTTGCAGCTTGGGATCTGCGCCGCTCGCCAAAGTTGAAATCGTCTATTTGTGAACACGAGGAACAATCGAAACCCCGGAGCTTTGAGTCATGGCGAAGGACTAGCATGTTGTGGACGATATGGTGCGCCATAGGGCCATATTCGAGGGGTTGGCAAGGGATGCTGTTTGCGGGCCGGGGCCTATATTGGGGTGGTGGTGGTGGTGGTGGCCGCAATCCCACCTAGGGTGAAAGGCAACCGCCCATGATTCGTCCTCGTAGATGCTTCACGGTAGGGAAGGGGGAGGGGTGTTGCGTTGAAGCAGGACACAAACTGCAACGGTCAAGTGATGGACAACATGCACGTGTCCAACTCACTGGACTCGAGTCAGCCGGACAACGCCTTAGCGCCCACCTTGAGAGTGGGTTTTCCAGGCCCAAGCACACTACCCCTTATCCTTATCCTCCAACGTTGATTTGAGATTTCTGCTAGCTAATTAACTACATGATTTTTTTCTCTTTTTTGTTTATCTCAAATGAAACAATACTAGAGGATACCCTGCGCGTTGCAGCGGGAAATGCAGCAATGATTTAGAGAGATATGAAAAAAATAGAAATTGGTCATATGTGATATTTATTAGGTTGACACATTTCAGCGTAGGAAAGTAAACAATGATCCATCTTCTCAACTCCAACTCATCAAACTACTAATAAAGTTGATGTGGACAGTTTGCATGGTAAGAGAATAGGTAGTAGTGGGGATCAACTACAACTCATTCAGGGGCTATGAAGAATATGTCGTTATGGCTTACAGTGAGGAGGGTAGTAGAAGAACACATACCACTGACTTATAATAAGAGAATAAAGACGGGAGCAACATCATAATTAACCAAGTATAATGAAGGAAAACCAACCGATAATTATTCACACAACCCTTACCTAACTACTAACCTACAAATCCAAAAGGCATCCTAGAGGATTCATAAAAAAAGGAACAATCAATTGATAAAGAAAAGAATAATCTAAATAATACAAAGTAAAAAATGAATGCTTTAGAAAATTTTGGTATATGAAATATAGCTCTGATGGTATAAAGGCCATAGTTAAAATCTGAATACCCAACACATACGACCAAGACTTTGAGAGAATAACCGCACAAAATGGAGCTAAAAGCGGCAGATGGTTTGCATGATCCCAAAACATGAGCAATAGGTCACCCCTAGTCCCAATAACATTCATGCACCAAGTAGGTTAAGCAATTTGACACCGTTAGTCCTAATACCATCCCTGCATGAAGTAGGTTAAGCAAGAAGAAAGAACAGAGCCAGCAAATACAGTAAAACTGGATTGCTATACGACAACATGACTTGTTGCACATCTAAATATAACAAAACTGACAAATAGAAATGCGTCAGTATATTTGGATATATATAGCTTTGTCTACCCATTTGCTTTGCGAGAAGGTCGGCAATGATAGCAAGACCCTACAACTATAAAATTGAGAAATAAACATGGGTTAGTGCTAAAACTTTGGCGTTCTTCTTTGTGGACATGAGGATGAGGTTCAAAACAAATGTAACAGTTCTCTCGGATTGTAGAATTAATGCAAAATTGTTGCGTTGGTAAGAGGGAGCTTATATGACAAAATAGAAGTCTATCCTTGGACACCACAATCAAATAATAGCAGCCGAGTGTGATACCTGTCACATAGTTGTTTCCGTGCTTCCCACCAAGATCGGTTGCATTGTACACTTGCATGATAAGGATAAATATTAGTGGACGACTGAACCAAAAATAGTTGGTGAAAAAACAAAACAGAAAAACCAGCAAACTAGCACCAAGATCGGTTGCATTGTACACTTGCGTGATAAGGATAAATATTAGTGGACGACTGAACTAAAAATAGTTGGTGAAAAAACAAAACAAAAAAACAAGCAAAGCAGAAAAATAATTAACATGGGATTTTGAAGAGAGATTTAAGGCTGTTTTGAAGGAGGTCACTACTTGTAATGGCCAAATCATCTTGTTCAATGTTCACTGATGAGATTCACATTGTTGTTGGTGGAGGTATGTATGTAGTCTAAGTGTGCCATGCTACGTCTCGAGCTAGCGTTGGTTTTCCCCGAAGAGGAGGGGGTGATGCAGCACGGTAGCGTAAGTATTTCCCTCAGTTTTTGAGAACCAAGGTATCAATCCAGTAGGAGGTCACGCGCAAGTCCCTTGTACCTGCACAAAACGGTAGCAACTCGCAACCAACGCTTAGGGGTTGTCAATCCCTTCACGGTCACTTACGAGAGTGAGATCTGATAGAGATAATATTTTTGATATTTTTGGTATAAAGATGCAAAGTGAAAAGTAAAAGCAAAACAAGTAAAATAAAGTAATGGAGATTGATATGATGAGAATAGACCCGGGGGCCATAGGTTTTACTAGTGGCTTCTCTCAAGAGCATAGATATTCTACGGTGGGTGAACAAATTACTGTTGAGTAATTGATAGAATTGAGCATAGTTACGAGGTTATCTAGGTATGATCATGTATATAGGCATCACGTCCGTGACAAGTAGATCGACTCCTGCCTGCATCTACTACTATTACTCCACTCATCGACCGCTATCCAGCATGCATCTAGAGTATTAAGTTAAAAACAGAGTAACGCCTTAAGCAAGATGACATGATGTAGGGAAATAAATTCATGCAATATGATAAATACCCCATCTTGTTATCCTTGATGGCAATAATACAATACGTGCCTTGCAACTCTTTCTGTCACTTAGTAAGGACACCGCAAGATTGAACCCAAAGCTAAACACTTCTCCCATTGCAAGAACTACCAATCTAGTTGGCCAAACCAAACGGATAATTCAAAGAGACTTGCAAAGATAACTCAATCATACATAAAAGAATTCAGAGAAGATTCAAATATTATTCATAGATAAGTTGGATCATAAACCCACAATTCATCGGTCTCAACAAACACACCGCAAAAAGAAGATTACATCGAATAGATCTCCACGAGAGAGGGGGAGAACATTGTATTGAGATCCAAAAAGAGAGAAGAAGCCATCTAGCTACTAGCTATGGACCCGAAGGTCTGAAGTAAACTACTCACACTTCATCGGAAGGGCTATGGTGTTGATGTAGAAGCCCTCCGTGATGGATGCCCTCTCCGGCGGAGCTCCGGAACAGGCCCCAAGATGGGATCTCGTGGATACAGGAAGTTGCGGCGGTGGAATTAGGTTTTTGGCTCCGTCTCTGGTCTAATGGGGGTACGTAGGTATATATAAGAGGAAGGAGCACATCGGTGGAGCTCCGAGGGGCCCACGAGGCAGGAGGGCGCGCCCAGGGGGGCGCCCTCCACCCTCATGACCTCCCCGGAAACTTCTTGGAGCAGGTCCAAGTCTCCTGGATCACGTTCGGTGAGAAGATCACGTTCCCGAAGGTTTCATTCCGTTTGGACTCCGTTTGATATTCTGTTTCCTCGAAATACTGAAATAGGCAAAAAAAAGCAATTCTGGGCTGGGCCTCCGGTTAATAGGTTAGTCCCAAAAATAATATAAAAATAGAAAATAAAGCTCAATATAGTCCAAAACAGTAGATAAAGTAGCATAGGACAATAAAAAATTATAGATACGTTGGAGACGTATCATGCCATCAACCCATTTGCTTGGTGAGTTTTATTGAAGTCCATCCCTAAATGATAGATGCTAGAAATAAGAGAGACAAAATAGTAGTGTATGCTGCAGGGCTTCCTGAAAACACTGATACCTGCAAAGTTGGGTACATCCATATTGGATACCGTATATCTAAACATGTCTCGGAAGAATTTACATTTTAAGAATAAAGGAAAAAGGAATCTGGATACATGTTGGAGATATGTCTTCGATCCCTACTGGATATGTCCCAGCTTAATCCTTTGTCCTGAGTCTTTTGCTCCTTCCGAAAAATGAAAACACAAAAACTATCATGACGTATCAAAAGCATAGCAGCTGGAGTACCCTCACCATCCCTCGCGTAGGCATGCCCATCCCCCTTCCAGGGACTGGTCGGATCACTTGCGCTCGGCGTCTCCCATCCATGCGTAGGGGTACCTAGCGTCGGCGTCGACGTCATGGAGGTTGCAGCACACACTATAGAGAAAAAGCGCCCGACGACTCCGTCGGCACCATCACAAGGGCACCTCTCTTGGGAGCACGCCGGCCGCGTGATGGAAGATCTCGACCAGGTCCGCGACTTGCCGATGGAGTAGTGCTCGTCGGAGACATGACCGGGCGGAAGGACGCGGGTTGTCGCGTTCGAGGCGGCGGTGCCGCTTAAATTGCAGATCTGAACAAATCAATGGCAAAGACAACCAAGTATTATGGCAGCCGTGCGTAGGTTTCCGACGACGATTTCCCTTGGCCGGCGGCGGCGCTGTATGGCGAGAGAGAGAGAGTCAGAGATAAAGGGAAGATGAGAAGAATCGATGGGATTTTCTAGGATCCGGTGGATATTTATTCTATCAGAGAGATGAAGGAACCTTCCCATCATAATCAAAGCAGTTTCCTTGATCTTCTCCTGTGTTAATAGTTAGTAGATGGTAGTATTAGTGATCGATGATCCCATATTGAAGTCTAACCGTGAGACCACTACATGCGTGTATTGACTGTCGTTGGCATGCCTACCGGTGGAGGTTTGCATGCAGAGTCTAGCGAGACGTCTTTGTTTTTTTTTCACCGTCTCGTAGGAGCGATAAGACTGATTGGCTGCTGATTAAACTGAACGATGATGTGGCATAAAGCTGATGTGGACAACGTGCATGGTAAGAGAATGCCTTATGATGGGGGACAACTTCTTAAAAATGGTAGATATGAGGCGTGAGGATTTTGGGGATACAATAAATACATAGAATGGTATTTATTTAGTAGAGAATGTTATTTAGTATTTATGTTGCACTATAATGTTTTGTTGTCCTGCAAACTTTAGAGTTTATATGTTATTATATTTGAAAGAAACTAATTTGCACCGGATTTGGGCGAAGCACCCTCAACAAACACAACGAGCAGTCACGGTACCTCTTTGTAGCATGGGATCGCACGTGTGCCAGAGTTGAATCGTCTATTGGGGAACAAGTGAACCCCTGGAGCTTCGAGTCATGACGAAGGAGAGCATGTCGCGGATGTTATGGTGTGCCGTCAAACCAGGATTGGGGGGGAGGGGTACTGGGTGATGGTGTTTGTGGGGCAGGGCTATGGACGTTGCGATCAGGGTGGTGGTGGCTGCCGCCGATAGATGAAAGGTAACCATCCACGGTTCTCGCTCGCATATGTTTCGCGGTTGGGGAAGGGAAGGGTGGTGCGGTGAAGCAAGAGTGTTTGGTTGGGTTTTTACTGTTGGAACGTGCCCACGTCCCTCTCGTCAGGTGGCTAGCCATGCAGCCCGCGTCGTGCGCGTCTCCAACAGCCCACGTACTCCATGTTTATCCTCTCCTGCATGGTAGCGATAGCCGGCTAAGGCCGTTGTACTCTCCCACGTTCCCCTACTTCCTCTCCTGTAAATTGTATAAATGTACCCCGATGGATGAATAAAAGCAGTGTGTGAGTGTTACATATCTCAACTTGGTATCAGATACCAGCACCCCGATCCTTCTTTCTCTCGACGCTTCCGCCATGCATCGTCTTCTCCGCCGCACCCGCTCGGCCGACTTCGACGCGCCGGCGTCCGCTCCGTTCGCCGCCGTTCCCGTCGCCGCGGCCGCTCCCGCTGCGGCTGCACCTTCTCAGGCAGCTCCCGCTGTTGCGGTCACCACCACCCCGGCTGCACCCGCGCCCCGCCGTGCGCACCTCGGCGACCTGGGCAAGACGCCAGTCCCTGACGGCGGCGCGGCTCCTTCCTCGTCCACCTCGGCGCCCCGTGCGGTGCCCTCTGTCCAGCCAGCCGCAGGCGTCCTGCGCACCGCCGGCATCACCCCCGTCCCGCGCCTCCCGCTGGGCGGCCCCGGCAGCGCCATCGTCACCCACCTCGGCCCGGGGCGCTCCGACGCCGGTCCTTCCTCCACTGTCGGCCTCCCGCCCTCCATCGCGCACTACTTCACCACCAAGCTTCACCTCGAGTCCGGTAACTACTCGCGCTGGCATCAACTCTTTTACATCATTGCTTGCAAACATGAGGTTCAGCATCATCTCGACGCCGCCACCGAGCCGCTCGGCCAGAGCGCCGTGTGGCGCAACGACGACTTGTCCATGGTGTTGTGGATGCACGGCGTTGTCGCCGAGGAGCTCATGGACGTCGTGGCGTCCCCGGACAGCATCGCCTATGACATCTGGACCCAGCTCCACGTCCTCTTCATGGACAATCAGTCGGGCCGCTCCGTCATCCTCGGCGCCAAGTTCCGGAACCTCGTCCAGGGCGACCTCTCCGTCGCCGAATACAGCCGGAGGCTCAAGTCCCTGGCCGACGCTCTCGAGGACGTCGGCGAGCACATCTTCGATCAGGCCCTCACGCTCCAGCTCATCCGCGGCCTCAACCGCAAGTTTCAGATCATGGCGACGCTTCTCCCGATGCAGTCGCCGTTCCCCTCCTTCGTGCAGGCCCGCTCTCGCCTCCTCATGGAGGAGATCTCTGCCAACGAGCGGGCTCGACTGGACGGCCGTCCGGAACTCCCCGCCGCTGCGCTCACTATCGGGCACGGGCCGAGTGGTGGCTCCTCTCCCTCCCCTGATCACGGATCAGGCAGCGACTCCGTCAACAAGGGCAAGGGCTGTTGGGGAACGTAGTAATTTCAAAAAAATTCCTACGCACACGCAAGATCATGGTGATGCATAGCAACGAGAGGAGAGAGTGTTGTCCACTTACCCTCGTAGACCGAAAGCGGAAGCGTTATGACAACGCGGTTGATGTAGTCGTACGTCTTCACGACCCGACCGATCAAGCACCGAAACTACGTCACCTCCGAGTTCTAGCACACGTTCAGCTCGATGACGATCCCCGGACTCCGATCCAGCAAAGTGTCGGGGAAGAGTTCCGTCAGCACGACGGCGTGGTGACGATCTTGATGTTCTACCGTCGCAGGGCTTTGCCTAAGCACCGCTACAATATTATCGAGGATTATGGTGGAGGGGGGCACCGCACACGGCTAAGAGAACGATCACGAAGATCAACTTGTGTGTCTAGAGGTGCCCCCCTGCCCCCGTATATAAAGGAGCAAGGGGGGAGGCCGGCCGGCCCTTGTGGGCGCGCCAAGGAGGAGGAGTCCTCCTCCTAGTAGGAGTAGGACTCCCCTCTTTCCTACTCCTACTAGGAGGGGGAAAGGAAGGGGGAGAAGGAGAAGGAAAGGGGGGCGCCGCCCCCCTCTCTCCTAGTCCAATTCGGACCAGAGGGGGAGAGGGCGTGCGGCCCACCCTGGCCGCTTCTCTCTCTCTCCACTAGGGCCCATAAGGCCCATTACTTCTCCCGGGGGGTTCCGGTAACCCTCCGGCACTCCGGTTTTCTCCGAAATCACCTGGAACACTTTCGGTGTCCGAATATAGCCGTCCAATATATTGATCTTTATGTCTCGACCATTTCGAGACTCCTCGTCATGTCCGTGATCACATCCGGGACTCCGAACAAACTTCGGTACATCAAAATATATAAACTCATAATGAAACTGTCATCATAACGTTAAGCGTGCGGACCCTACGGGTTCGAGAACAATGTAGACATGACCGAGACACGTCTCTGGTCAATAACCAATAGCGGAACCTGGATGCTCATATTGGCTCCTACATATTCTACGAAGATCTTTATCGGTCAGACCGCATAACAACATACATTGTTCCCTTTGTTATCGGTATGTTACTTGCCCGAGATTCGATCGTCGGTATCTCAATACCTAGTTCAATCTCGTTACCGGCAAGTCTCTTTACTCGTTTCTGTAATACATCATCTCGCAACTAACTCAATAGTAGCAATGCTTGCAAGGCTTATGTGATGTGTATTACCGAGAGGGCCTAGAGATACCTCTCCGACAATCGGAGTGACAAATCCTAATCTTGAAATACGCCAACCCAACATGTACCTTTGGAGACACCTGTAGAGCTCCTTTATAATCACCCAGTTACATTGTGACGTTTGGTAGCACACAAAGTGTTCCTCCGATAAACGGGAGTTGCATAATCTCATAGTCATAGGAACATGTATAAGTCATGAAGAAAGCAATAGCAACATACTAAACGATCGGGTGCTAAGCTAATGGAATGGGTCATGTCAATCACATCATTCTCCTAATGATGTGATCCCGTTAATCAAATGACAACACATGTCTATGGTTAGGAAACATAACCATCTTCGATTAACGAGCTAGTCAAGTAGAGGCATACTAGTGACGTTTGGTTTGTCTATGTATTCACACAAGTATTATGTTTCCAGTTAATACAATTCTAGCATGAATAATAAACATTTATCATGATATAAGGAAATAAATAATAACTTTTTTATTGCCTCTAGGGCATATTTCCTTCAAGGGCGCCGCTGCATCTCCCACGGGCGACAGGGGCAGTGGCTCGCGCGGGCGTGGGCGCGGCCGCGGCGGCCAGTCGTCTGGTGGCGCTCCCGCTGGGCGCAGCGCCGCTCCAGCCGGGCCGCAGCCCCCGACTAGCTTCTTCGCTCCATACGGCGCCCTCCTCCCCGGCCTACCTGCACCACGGGCCCCTTGGGCTGCGCCGAACGCCGCCGGCGTCCTAGGCCCACGTCCTCCTGCACCGCATCTGGCCTACCCCGTGCCCTCGACGACTTCAAGCGGGCCTACCTGGGAGCAGTATAATCAGCTGTACGCTACTCTCCAGGGCCTCTCCATGCAGCAGCAGCACGTTGGCGGCACGCCGGACTGGTTCCTCGACACGGGCGCTACGTCGCACGTCGCTGGAAGACGGACCTCCTCGCCTCGTATGGTTCTCCCTCATTGCGTCATTCCTCTGGCATCTTAGTAGGCAACGGTTCTCGTCTCCCCATTACAGCTGTAGGTTCTACCTCTCTTTCAAGTTTTGCACTGAATGACGTACTTATATCTCCTACCATCATCAAGAACTTAATCTCTGTACGTCGTTTCACTCAAGATAATTTTTGCTCAATCACGCTTTGACCCATTCGGTTTTTCCGTGAAGGACCTAGCCACGGGGAAGCTAATCATGAGGTCCAATAGCCATGGGGACCTCTATCCTTTCTTCAACAACTCCGGCGTTCAAGCAGTGCTCTCCGTCGTCACCGATGACATATGGCATCTTCATTTAGGGCATGCTAGCAATAAATCAGTTTCCATTCTAGCACGTGATTTTCTTCCTAATTGTAATAAAGCTATGCCTAGCACTTCCGTTTGCTCATCATGTAAACTTGGCAAGCAGCCTCGACTGCCTTTTTCCCATTCCATTCCTAAAACAAGTGCACCTTTCCAATTAATACATTGTGACTTGTGGACCTCGCCGGTGCATAGTTTCTCTGGTTTTCAGTATTACATAGTGCTTCTTGATGACTACTCCCATTACTCCTGGACGTTTCCATTGCGTAACAAATCCGACACCGCCGACACCATCACTCGCTTCTTCGTGTATGTTCTTACACAATTTCACGTCACGATTCAATGTATGCAATGCGACAACGGTGGCGAGTTCCTCACTACTTCCTTGCGTGAGCTCTTCTCCAAAAACGGTGTCTCCTTCCGTTTATCTTGCCCACACACCTCACCGCAAAACGGGAAAGCTGAGCGCCTCATACACACCACCAATGACGTACTCCGTGTGCTCCTAATCCACGCACACCTCCCACCCCCTTTTTGGGTCGAAGCGCTCCATACCGCCACCTACATCCTCAACCGTCGTCCCCCCTGAGCCATAAACTTCGTGACGCCTCACTTCGCTCTTCTTGGCCAGCACCCCACATACGACCACATGCGTGCCTTTGGGTGTTTGTGCTTTCCCAACACCATCGCTACTAGTTCACATAAGCTTGCTCCCCGCTCATCTCATTGTGTTTTCCTCGGGTATCCTTTAGAGCACAAGGGCTATAGATGCCTCGATTTATCCACTCGCAAGGTGATTATTTCTCGGCATGTCACGTTCGACGAGAGCGTTTTCCCTACTTCTCTGCCGATCACCCACGCTCCTCCGCACCTCCCCTGGCCACAGAAGATCCCAGCCTCATCCGCCCCGTATCCCCCGCACCTACCTCGTACCCGCCATCGGGATCCACGCGCGCCCCCAAGCCAATCCAGCCGCCCCGCCCCGATCCAATCGGCCTGCGGGACCCGCCACCAACCCCCGCGCGATCCCCTTGGCCGCCAACCCCCGCGCGCATCTCCCCTGCCAGCCCGCGGGACCCGCCTCCCATGCCAGCCAACCCCCTGGCCACCTCGCCCCGCACGCCTCGCTCCACTCCACCTGCATGCAGCCCCACCACTCCACCAATCCCCGCCTCGGACAGCTCCCATGCAGCCACTACATGCACGCCAACTGTCCCAGCCCCTCCACTCCCTGCAGCTCCTCTACCACCGCGCGCCGTTCCGGTTACACCACCGGCTAATCTCCATCGCATGCGCACCCGTAGCAAGTCCGGCTTCGCCCAGCCAAAAGCACTTCACGCCTCGACGCCTTCCATCAGTCCCATCCCCTCTTCCTATCGCGCTGCCCTTCGAGACCCTAACTGGTCTGCTGCGATGCTAGAGGAGTATAACGCACTGATGCAGAATAATACTTGGTGTTTAGTGTCTCGTCCTGCAGGTGCCAATGTCGTTACAGGGAAGTGGATTTTCCGGCACAAGTTTCATCCGGACGGCATTCTCGTCCGGTACAAGGCACGGTGGGTGCTTCGCGGCTTCACGCAACAGGCTGGCGTCGACTACGACGAGACCTTCAGTCCGGTGGTCAAACCAGCCACCGTCCAAACTGTCCTGAGCCTCGCCGCCGGCAAGTCGTGGCCCATACATCAGCTGGACGTCAAGAACGCCTTCCTCCACAGCCATCTTGCGGAGACGGTCTACAGCCACCAGCCTTCCGGCTTCGTCGACGCCACCTCGCCCTCGCATGTGTGCCAGCTGAACCGTTCTCTCTACGGTCTCAAGCAGGCGCCTCGGGCGTGGTTCACCAGGTTCATGACGTACATGCGGAGCCTTGGCTTCGTCGTATCGCGGGCGGACTCGTCGCTCTTCGTCCTTCGGCGTGGTGCTCACCTCGCCTACCTGCTCCTCTACGTCGACGACATCATCCTCACCGCCAGCTCGGGCGCGGTGCTCGACTCCTTGATCCAGGCTCTTCACCGCGAGTTCTCCATGACCGACCTCGGCGCGCTCCACCACTTCCTCGGCATCAACGTCACCACCACTGCGCGTGGCTTGTTCCTTTCCCAGGAACAGTACGCCCTGGAGATCCTCGACCGTGCCGGCATGCTCAACTGCAAGCCCATCTCCACTCCGGTCGACACGCTGGCCAAGCTCTCCACCGACACTGGCCCGCTCTTCCACGACCCGTTGCTCTACCGCAACCTGGCTGGGGCGCTGCAGTACATCACGTTGACGCGGCCCGATCTCTCTTATGCCGTTCAACAATGTTGTATGTTAATGCACTCCCCCGCGACTGCCACTTCCAGCTCGTGAAGCGCATCCTTCGGTATCTGCGTGGCACGACTCACCTCGGCCTTCAGATCCATCGCGACGCCGGCACCGAGCTCGTGGCTTACTCTGACGCCAACTGGGTCGGCTGCCCCGACACACGCAAGTCCACCTCGGGCTATTGTGTCTTCCTCGGCTCCAACCTCCTCACATGGTCATCTAAACGGCAGAGCACCGTTTCTCGTTCGAGCGCCGAGGCCGAGTACTGGGCGGTCGCCAACGCCGTCGCCGAGTCGGTGTGGCTACGCCAACTACTTGGCGAGCTCCACCAACCGCCATCCCGTGCCACGGTCGTCTACTGCGACAACATCAGTGTTGTGTACATGTCGAGCAACCCGGTGCAACACCAACGCATGGAGCACATCGAGATCGACCTTCACTTCGTGCGCGAGCGTGTGGCACTAGGTGAGATCCGTGTTCTCCACGTACCGACGAGCTCGCAGTTTGCCGACATCTTCACCAAGGGGCTGCCAACGGGCGTTGAGGGAGTCCTGGATTAGGGGGTGTTCGGGTAGCCAGACTATACCTTCGCCGGACTCCTGGACTATGAAGATACAAGATTGAATACTTCGTCCCGTGTCCGGATGGAACTTTCCTTGGCGTGGAAGGCAAGCTTGGAGATGCGGATATTCAAGATCTCCTACCATTGTAACCGACTCTGTGTAACCCTAACCCTATCTGGTGTCTATATAAACCGGAGGGTTGTAGTCCGTAGGACAATAAACTCCATACACAACAATCATACCATAGGCTAGCTTCTAGGGTTTAGCCTCCTTGATCTCGTGGTAGATCTACTCTTGTACTACCCATATCATCAATATTAATCAAGCAGGAGTAGGGTATTACCTCCATCGGGAGGGCCCGAACCTGGGTAAAAACATCGTGTCCCTTGTCTCCTGTTACCATCCGGCCTTGACGCACAGTTCGGGACCCCTACCCGAGATCCGCCGGTTTTGACACCGACATTGGTGCTTTCATTGAGAGTTCCTCTGTGTCGTCGCAATCAGGAAGGATGCCTCTTCCCGTCTTTGAAGACGGCGCCATTGCTAAGGGAGCCTTGGCTGTCGGCCAAACCCTCCGGCTAGGTGGTTTTCTCATGACCGCATGTTCGGCCGTTGCGCCGACGGTGACCTCTCGGGTCATCAAAAGCAACCTTCACGTCAGCTCGGAACTTGTCGAGCAGCTAGATCCGATGGAGCTCTCCTCCGTAAACGAGCTCTTGGATCGCATCGCCGCCCTAGGGGTCGCCACGGACTACGACCAGGTTGGGCTTAAACCCGATCTAAGAGAAATTAACTCTCCCCAGGCCACCCACCACGTCGCCGTGGTAGAGGCGCAGTGCGGCGACCCTTCATCTATTTTAAGGACTAGCTACATCCGAATTCCCGACCCCTCCAAGCCGGATACCCGCGGAGGGGAGGATGTAACCCAAGACCTGAGCTTAAGATCAGGCAACGGGCTAGATTCATTGGACAACATCCAAGAATCCGAACTTTAGAGTTCGGAAACTCTTCGGCCTCCGAATCTTGGATTGGGTGAGGTTTCAGATTCAACACCACCCGCCCGCCCGAACATAAGCGATCTTTCCCAAATCAGCCAGAAGCCCGAGGAAACAGTACATCATTACTGGGCCAGATTCCTCCTGGTTATGAACAGGATAAAGGATTGCCGCGAGGGAGACGCAATATCAATTTTCTGAAGTAATTGCACGGACGAGGGAATCCTTAACGCCATAAGTCGTCGTGATATTACACGCTTCGCTGATTTGGCGTCCATAGTAAAAAAATACTGTGCGATGGAAAGTGCGTGGAAAACCGAAATAAAATTTTGGGATAATCCGGCCTTAAATAGCAATCCCGTCCGAACTAAGAGGGTGCACCATCGTAAGACACTCGTGTTAAACACCAAAAAGCCAAAACCCTTTACAGGGCATGGAACCGTACTGGAAAGGTGGCTTGATGGACCCTGTAGAATTCACAGTACAGAGGACGCCACACCAACTCACAACCTTAGAGCATGTTGGATACTCCGGCAGGTGGCCAAAATTGGCGAAGACCTCTTAATTTCGGAGGCCGCAAAAAGCCAGCCCGAGGACACCAGTACCGTTCTCACAGTCTTCGAGACTTTCACATCAAATAATATGCGAAAAAGAACACTCTGCAGCCTTGCCGAAGTCTACCAAGTAGCAACAATAAACCCATGGAGCCACATGGCTATTACCTTCAACGCAAGTGATGAACCTAAATTCCGAACAGCCCGAGCACCAGCCGCATTGGTCCTCAGTCCAATAGTGGACGACTTTCGCCTCACAAAGGTACTCATGGATGGAGGCAGCGGATTGAACCTCATTTATGAGGAAACCCTTCAAAAAATGGAAATAGACTGGAACCACATTGAGCGAAGCAGCACAACCTTTAGAGGAATAGTTCCTAGTCGGGAAGCGCGCTGCACAGGAAAAATCACACTAGATGTGGTGTTCGGCACGCCGGATAATTACAGGTCCGAAGAGGTCACGTTCCAGGTGGCCCCGTTCAACAGCGGATACCATGCTATACTAGGGCGGGAGGCATTTACAATCTTCCAAGCAATACCCCATTACGGGTACATGAAGCTCAAGATGCCCGGGCCGAACGGAATTATCACTCTCGCTAGTGATCCGGACATAGCACTCCGCGCCGAAAACAAGACGACCGCATTGGCCCTTGAGGCACTATCCGAAGCCTTAGCGACTGAGGAATTGACTGCGCTGCGCTCCACACTTAATAGGGATGATGTGATACTTGATAAGAGATCCAAGTCCACATCCTTCAAGCCAGCGGACGAAATAGTAAAATTCCAGGTCCATCCAACGGACCCCAATAAAATAGCTTCCATCGGGGCACGACTGAACCCTGATGTAGACGCCACACTGCGAGAGTTCCTACAAGAGAACTGGGACATTTTCGCCTGGCACCCTTCAGACATGCCAGGAATCCCACGCAGGCTGGCCAAACACGGCTTAAATATCCTGAAAGGATTCAAACCTGTCAAACAAGCCCTTCGGCGTTTTTCCGAACCGAAGAGACAAGCTATGGGAGAGGAGCTAGCCAAGTTATTGGAGGCCGGATTCATTAGAGACATAAAACATCCGGACTGGCTAGCAAACCTGGTGATGGTACCAAAGAAGGACAAATCCTGGCGCCTGTGTGTCGATTTTAAAGACCTTAACAAGGCCTGCCCAAAGGATCCCTTTCCCCTCCCCCGTATCGATCAAATTATCGATGCCACCGCATGACACGATTTGTTGTGTTTCCTCGACGCATACTCAGGTTACCATCAAATCAAGATGGCAGAATCAGATCAAGCCGCAACAGCATTCATCACACCATACGGCCCATTCTGCTTCAACACAATGCCCTTCGGGCTGAAAAACGCCGGCGCAACATATCAGCGCATGATCCAGACATGTCTGGCAAATCAGATCGGCAAAACAGTGGAGGCGTATGTGGATGATGTGGTCGTCAAATCAAGACATGTTGAATCTCTAGTAGACGACTTGAGGCTTACATTCGATAACCTCCGAAAATACGACATCAAGCTCAACCCAGAGAAATGCGTTTTCGGCGTTCCAGCCGGAAAGCTCTTGGGATTCATTGTATCCGGTAGAGGAATTGAAGCAAATCCAGCCAAGATCCGAGCTCTGTCACAATTGGATGTCCCAAAGGACCTCAAACAAATACAAAAATTAACCGGATGCGTGGCGGCTCTAAGCCGCTTCATCTCCCGCTTGGGAGAAAAGGCACTGCCCCTTTATCGCCTCCTTCGGCGCACCGAACACTTCGAGTGGACGGATGCCGCCACGGCCGGACTCGATAAAATAAAAGCCATACTGGCAACAAACCCAGTCCTGGCCGCGCGAAACACCGGCAACCCATGAAGTTGTCAGCGCAGTGCTCGTCGTCGAGCGGGAAACGGACGGACACAAATCCCCCCTCCAAAGGCCGGTCTACTATGTGTCCACTATCCTCACTCCATGCAAATCACGGTACCCGCATTATCAAAAGATTGCATACGCGGTATTCATGGCATCCCGGAAGCTACGACATTACTTTCAAGAGTGTTTGATTACAGTAGCCTCAGAAGTACCACTCAATGACATTATCAACAACCGCGATGCAACGGGCCGGATCACAAAATGGGCCATTGAGCTCCTCCCGTTCGATATAACCTATAAGCCACGGCGAGCTATCAAATCGCAAGTGTTGGCCGACTTCGTCGTAGAATGGACGGAGGCCGAACTCCATAAAGAGTACGACACATACTCAAACTGGATCATGCATTTCGACGGCTCCAAAATGTTGGTCGGACTGGGGGCTGGCGTCGTTTTGACGTCCCCCACAGGAGACACAGTCCAATATGTACTCCAAATTATGTACACGGACTCCAACAATGCAGCCGAATATGAGGCCCTTCTACACGGTCTCCGGATGGCAGTATCCATGGGCATTCAACGCCTAGAGGTATGCGAGGATTCAAACCTCGCGATACCCCAAATAAATGGCGACTTCGACGCTAAGGATCCAAAAATGGCAGCTTACCGCAATGCCGTCCTAAAAATGTCAGCCCGGTTCGAAGGGCTGGAGTTTCACCATATAGCCCGAGAAAACAATCAAGCAGCGGACGTCCTAGCACGCATCGGAGCAAAACGCGATGCAGTCCCCCCCCCCCCCAACATCTTTTTGGAAAGATTGTTCAAGCCATCCGTAACATGGGAGGGGGAACCCGCAATTAACAGCCCGGACTCAGCCGCACCACTCGATGCCGAACAACCTGACATAATTGGAGGTTCTGCCAATGAAATTACACCTTCAGCCCACGTAATAATGGCGGTTATCGCCCCGTGGACAGAACCATTCCTAGCCTACCTTACTAGGCAGGAACTCCCAGAAGACCAAAACGAGGCCCGCTGCATAGTGCGGCGATCTAAAGCCTATAAAGTCCACGAGGGAGAGCTTTATAAGAAAAGCACTACCGGAGTCCTTCAAAGGTGCATCTCCGAAGAGGAAGGGCGGAATCTTCTGGCTGAAATTCATGCCGGACTCGGTGGTCATCACGCTGCTGCTCGGTCCCTTGTTAGCAAGGCTTTCCGTACAGGCTTTTATTGGCCGACGGCCCGGACAGACGCTTAGGACCTAGTCCAACGATGCGTTGGTTGCCAACTTTTTGCCAACCAAAGCCATATGCCACCCACCGCACTCCAAACTATCCCCATCACCTGGCCCTTTGCGGTCTGGGGGCTTGACATGGTCGGACCCCTTAGAGGTGGGACCCATAAGAAAAAATACTTACTGGTCATGGTGGACAAGTTCTCCAAATGGATAGAAGCCAAGACTGTTAAAATGGCCGAATCCGGACCTGTGATAGACTTCATATCCGGGGTCGTACACCATTACGGCGTCCCCCACAGCATCATTACTGATAACGGCACAAACTTCACCGCCGACGAGGTAAAGCTCTGGTGCAAAAACATGGGCATCAAGCTCGACTATGCTTCTGTCTATCACCCACAAACTAACGGCCAGGTCGAATGTGCAAATGGTCTTATCATGAGCGGCATTAAACCTAGATTAGTGCGGTCCCTCAAGGAATCTAAGACGCGCTGGGTAGAGGAGCTCGACTCCGTACTCTGGGGGCTGCGGACCACGCCGAATCGCACCACCGGATACACACCATTCTTTATGGTGTACGGCGCAGAGGCAGTTCTGCCCTGTGACATAATTCATGACTCACCTCGAGTGCGCATGTACGAAGAAAGAGAAGCCGAGCTCGATCGGCAGGACAACTTGGACGCCTTGGAGGAGGAGCGTGACGTGGCAAAAGCCCGTTCCGCATTCTATCAACAGCAGGCTCGAAGATATCAAAGCAGGGAAGTATGGGCCAAAAATTACAATGTTGGCAAACTAGTTCTACGCCTGCCGGATAAGAAAAAGGACAAACTCAAGCCCAAGTGGGAAGGTCCATTTATAATCGACCAAGTCCTGACTGGTGGAGCGTACCGCCTGCGAGATGCGTCGGATAACCGACTCGAGCCGAACCCATGGAGCGCCACCCATCTTTGAAGATTCTATGCCTAGCGCCGGACTCCGTGTTCGTCTCCTTCCTCTGTCCATTTTTTACATTTTTCTGTCTTACATTTCTCTCATTCCCCTCTTTTTCTTTTATAGCCCTTAAAGGCTCATCAAGTGACGCGCCATTCGCGCTCATTAAACCTGGGGGCTTCTTTAACAGAAGCTTATTTATACGGGCTTCACGCCCAACATATGTGTCAAACTTCCGCATGTATCTTTTTCTTCACCATTATATGCATCGATATGACTTAAGTTTTGGCCAAGCTGGGTTGCCTGGCTCCTGTGCTTACCCCTACGTTCCCGATTGTTCGGCTAGGCGGTAAAGGGAGCACCTCTGCGATAGTTACTGCCGGGTCAGCCGGATGTGTACCTCAAACTGGGTGAAGCCGAAAGCTAGCGTTCTTAAGGGAATATTCGGTCGGTGAAATAAAAGATGATCTTTTTACTAATTTTATGCGCCCCCAGATGCTTTTTCTGCGTCTTTTTACGCAGTCCGGACATGCACTTTAGGGCATGCCTCCCCAGCGAAAAGAACCCCTAACGAAACTATTCTCTCTGGAAGATGTTTCTTACTAACCATGTAATATAACATAACTAGTTGGGCACTTGTCTGATAAAGCACTAATGACCCCTACGCATGGTCTCCACACATACCCTAGTTCTTATATAACCGCTATGGTATTCGGACACACTCCGGACCGTCAGGTCCCGAGGTTGAAGCGAAAAGGTCGGCAACGACAAACGATCTACAATCCAGCTAGAAGGCATTACACATGTCAATTCAAAATTACATAGTCATTCTGACTAATTGTATTCCTCTTCTATACCATCTAACAGGCTGTCTAATTTACAATCCTGCTGGGAATACTTCGCGGCCAACTCTACTTGGCCGTATACTAAGCTCACAGGGATCTCCTTCCCGTCAGGCCTCACTGGTCCGACCTCGGCCATGTGGTTTGGGCCAGACTTCGTAAAACGGGTCTTCACCATGGCCCCGGCCTCCCTAGCGCCTTGTCGGCAGGCCGATATCTTCCACAACCGGAAGCGCCGCCGAGCTCCCTTCAGCTTCTCCGCAAGCTCTCCAAGGCCCTCGGGCATGGAGTGGGCAGGCCATAAGGCTTGTGCAACGCCTCGCATCGCCTGTCGAATTCGCTCGCGTAGTTGCAGGAGTTCGGGAAGAAGGTCACCCGTAGAACCGGGCATCTCCTCTGCAGGACGACCTGTGAGCATACCTACAGACATTACTCTGTTAGTCGACTTCCTCGCCGAACTCTTTTTTCAAAGTTCGTTTAAGCACTTACTAAATATGCCGCGTCGAAGCCGCTGATTCTCCTTTGAGGAGTCCGACAGCTGGCCACGAATGTCTTTAAGTTCGACGTCCAGCTTGGTGTTGGCGTCCTAAAGGTCATTCTTCTCTCGCCTCACCGTTGTCAACGTACTCTCACCGGCCTTTAGCCGGCGTAAGAGTCGTTGCTTTTCCGGATCGAGTCCGGCGCCATCTGCAATATGATCTTTCGAAGTATATCTTACCTGAGGGGGTCCCTTTGGGCTCCCCTGCTGCGGCTAGTGCGGCCTCTAGTTGGGCCTTGCACTTTTCAAGCTCCTGGGACAGTACGGTATTCTTCTCTGTAAGAACCTGCATGTTAAATGATCCTTAAATCAGTTACTTTAATTGTTTCAAGTCTCGGGGGCTACTGGTATATATATATATATATATATATATATATATATATATATATATATATTTGACCAAAATTTTCTTACCCGTATGTCTTTTACATACTGCTCCGTGGCTCTGGCTAAACCATTTTGAGCGGCACGGAGGTACGCATCTCCCGAATTAAAGGCATCTAAAGCCTCTTGGGAGAAACAAGCGTCGCGTAGAACTGTCCGGCGACGCCTGTGGTTCATGGCACTCTCCACTTCAGAATTTGTGGCAGACAGCCTGTCGGCATCCTCTGTCGGAGGAGTGTCCGGTGCGCACCTGGTGCTCGCCTCCGCTTCCTGGCCAGACGTTGGAGCCTGGCTGGTGGAGGCGCGATTGGCAACCTCTCCGGATATAGTCCGGCGAGGTCTCTTCGTCCTGAAGATAGCATGAACGTTAATATGCCCTGACAGAATAACACCAGGGAAATAGAGGGTGCGCTATACCTTTGCGCCGGCATATCAGTCCGGACTACATTCATTTTTGCCCCACGGGGCCCTGTGGCCCCTCGTTGGCTAGCCGCCGCAGGTTCGGCCTCCCGCCTCGGAAATCTCCCCTGCAAAACACGGTTGTCGTTAGAAACACCGAAATACGTGAGAATGGAATCTCTCTCAAGGGAATAAAACTCCGGTTTCTGTCACCTGGGAGGCCGGGATTAACCCGGGGTAATCAGCCGTAATGGCTACCAAGGTATTGTCCTTTCTTAGCTGATGGAACACCCCGTCGATAAGTTCTACTGATATATCCGGATCCTCTTCGGAGTCCGGATCGAGGGACCGTTCTGGGTCCTCGGGCTGTGGGGGGCGGCTGCTTATATCCTTTACCTCCTGCCACAGTTCCTGCATTGAAGTCGTTAGACTACATATCTAATCGTGGGAGTATAAAACAAATGGGCAAGCGCAATTGCTCACTTACCCAACTTGGAGGATCGTACATAGTAAATCCGGCCCGCGGGTTGACGCGGAGGAATTCCTCCTTTTCTCCCTTGTACAAGGAGGACAAGATCTTTACTAGGGCGGCAGCCAAGGCCGGCCCCTCACGACCATAACGGGTGGTGTCATCCTCCCCGTTGAAATCCCACATGGGGTGGCCTCTATATTGAAGCGGCTGCACCCCCCGCATAATGCATGCGGCCATGACTCCGATCATGGTTAGTCCGGAATGAGCTAACAGTCTTATCCGGCCCATCAGGTAAAGGAGTCTCTGACGCTTTCTCTCTGAGAGCTCCGCGGACGCCAGCTCAAGCGTTTCTTCAATGGAGCACTATTGAACTCAGGAAGACCGACCCGGATAGGGTCCGGTAGCGGGACGTCATCTATGTAAAACCATTCTGAAGGCAAGTCCTCGGACGCCTTCTTTGGGGTTCCGGATAGGTATCCGGACCCGGCAATGCGCCATACTTTGGCTCCGCCCGCTTGATATATAGACCCCTCTTGGGAACGGGGCACAAGGCAGAACAACCTCTTCCACAGCGCGAAATGGGCCTCAACGCCTAAAAATAGCTCGCAAAGGGCGACGAAACCCGCAATATGCAATACGGAGGCGGGCGTGAGATCGTGCAGCTGGAGGCCGTAGAACTCCAGGAGCCCGCGGAGAAATGGATGAATTGGAAATCCCAGTCCCCTTATTAGATAGGGGACAAGGCACACCCGCTCTCCTTTAGAGGGATTGGGGGTGCTTTCCGCTTGTTTTCCGCCGTTGTAGGTGGCGAGACTGGCTCGGACCGGGACCATGTATGCCTGAGGGAGAAATCCCTTGGCCTGAAGCGACACTAACTCGCTATGCGGGATGGTGCAACTCTCCCAATCCCCGGGTTTAGGACCGGAGGGGCGAGGGGAGGAGCTGCGACGGCTGGCCATGTTGGAATGGACCTTTTGCTGGGAGCGCTCTGATGATAACTCGCAGAGAGAAGAAGATGTGGTTTGGATCTAAATCCCCATCCCGTTAAATAGGCGGCTCGTTTGTACGGCCAGGGGTGTGAATGTAAAAACACCCCCGCTTTTCGCATGCGTTTGACACGTGGAAGACAGTCATTATTGGGCGTGGAAGCCGAGGAGCGCTACATTACAAAAATCGGGCCTTATTCCTACAGGTACACAGGATTTGGAGAAGAACCTGCCTTGCAATGCCGAACAATCTGCGCGCCGGACTCGTCGTCATTGAAGCCTGGTTCGGGGGCTACTGAGGGAGTCCTGGATTAGGGGGTGTTCGGGTAGCCGGACTATACCTTCGCCGGACTCCTGGACTATGAAGATACAAGATTGAAGACTTCGTTCCGTGTCCGGATGGAACTTTCCTTGGCGTGGAAGGCAAGCTTGGCGATGCGGATATTCAAAATCTCCTACCATTGTAACCGACTCTGTGTAACCCTAACCCTATCCGGTGTCTATATAAACCGGAGGGTTGTAGTCCGTAGGACAATAAACTCCATACACAACAATCATACCATAGGCTAGCTTCTAGGGTTTAGCCTCCTTGATCTCGTGGTAGATCTACTCTTGTACTACCCATATCATCAATATTAATCAAGCAGGAGTAGGGTATTACCTCCATCGAGAGGGCCCGAACCTGGGTAAAAACATCGTGTCCCTTGTCTTCTGTTACCATCCGGCCTTGACGCACAGTTCGGGACCCCCTACCCGAGATCCGCCGGTTTTGACACCGACAGGCGTCTTCCTCGACTTTCGGTCCAGTCTCAACGCCGACGAACCCCGCGTTTCGACTGGGGGGGGGGGTGTTGGAACGTGCCCACGTCCCTCTCGTCAGGTGGCTAGCCATGCAGCCCGCGTCGTGCGCGTCTCCAACAGCCCACGTACTCCATGTTTATCCTCTCCTGCATGGTAGCGATAGCCGGCTAAGGCCGTTGTACTCTCCCACGTTCCCCTGCTTCCTCTCCTGTAAACTGTATAAATGTACCCTGATGGATGAATAGAAGCAGTGTGTGAGTGTTACATATCTCAACTTTTACTTGTTTCTTTAGAACGCTCTAGAGTTTCGGCTTTCCGGCGTTCGATGGCAAGAGTGGTGTGTGCTCTTTGCCTTCGAGTTGTTCTACTGAGCACATTGTATCTTTATTTTTGCTTTTCTTTTTTTTCTTGGTTGTAAGTTGAAGTCTTGTATTCGTGGCGATTAATGGCTTTGTTAATTCAAAGTCGGGCTCTCCTTGAGCCTTTGTTTTTTTAAAAAAAACGTGGGTCCAGCTTGCGCTCATTGAACGGCTATGCGACGCCCCGATCCAACGGCCCGCGAGGCGGTTGATCTTTGGGCTCGCGTCGGCCGGACGACGCCTAGCGCCCGCCAAAACCTCCTCCATTCTCGCCGCTCGCACGGAGGCGAAAGGCAGCGGCGGCGGCGGCGGCGGTTCCTGATCGGAGCGGCGGCGCGGCTGAGCAAAAGAGGCAGCGCTGCAGCCTTCAGGTGCGTTCCCTTCTCCTCCTCCCCCCCCCCCCCCCCTCTCTCTCTAGCCCTCTGGCATCCTCTCTCCCTCTTCCCCCGCTCTGGTTCCGATGGCTGCTGTGGACGTGAGCGCCGGCGGCGGGGCGCTGTGGAGGTGCGGAATGGAGGCGCTGCTCCGCCGCCCCCCCTCTCCCTCTCGTTTATCTGCTAGATCCGACATATCTATATGTTCTGTGTTCCTTGCTGTTCCTCTTTGTGCCAGATCTGATGCATTTCTCCGTTTCTCTGCAGTTAGCAAGGAGGAGCACCGAGCCGACGCATAGAAGCAGCAAGGCAGGCAGCCCATTTCTCCCTCAAAAATCAAAGGTATAACCCTGCTGCACATAGCAACCGGGTTTGTTGTGCTTTTCTATGGTTTGATTGTGTGCATAAGAGAGCACACATTTGATTGCGTATGGACAGTGGGCATATATTTGTTTTTGTATGGACAGTGAGCATTTTCATTTGCGTGGAACAATGAGCATATATCTGAGTGGCTATTTCAAGTTATCTGTACTTTATAGACGCTGATCACGGTGTCTTGTTTTTTTGTTCAATTTTGCACTGCAGATGGACAGCAAGCAAAAGAAGTTACTTCTCCTTTTGTTTGGCCCAGAAGAAAATTAAAAAGCGAGCGGTAGTTGGCTTCAACCGCCACCCGAGCAGCCCTTTCGTGCTAACAGGAAACCAATTTCGTGCTCTCGAACATTTCTAGTTTTCTACCCCAAAACCACAAGCCCTAGCTATCAAGGGGATCAAACATCATCACACGGAATTTGAATCGATCTGAATCCGATGGGGTCTTCTAAGGACGATGTGGATCGCCTCTTCGCCTGCTTCAAATGCGGCGTCTCCCCTCCTCGTAAGCTCCCTTTTTCTACAAAAAGGGCTGGTTTCCCCCCAATGTATCTTGATTTATTTGGTCGATTCGACTCGATTGGGATTCAGAATCGGCATTCAGGGTGAGACCGCGTCAGCAAGGCAAGAAGTTGCGGGTCACGCCTTCGGCAGAAGGCAATGGCGGCGGAAGCAGTTCCTCTTCTGCTTCGACATGGAAAGCTAGGGAAAATGCGAGCGAGGTGACCTTTTTTTAAGTTCGATTTTGTGGTTTAACTACAAGAAACATGAAAGAGAAAGTGAATTCATGCGATTCCTGGTTCATTCCAGCATAGGGAGCCATCATCAGCCGCAATCAAATTCAGAAATCGAAAGCAGATGTCTCCAGTTGTGTTCTACGGTTCTCCGCAAGGTGTTCCAGTGAAAAAGCCGATGAGCCTCTTGAGGCTGCTTCGTGAAATCCACATTGACCTCAAGAAGCAAACTGATTTGATCTCCAGGTGTCTAGTTTAGTTGATGTTTCATTCGCGTGTGGCAAATGAGCTCGTTTTGTTCTGAATGCTGTTCTTTTTGTGGGTATGTAGGGATGTTGTTTGGGCTACATTCCCTAGGCAAGATGAGGCAATAAGGTTCTCAAAGGAACATGTACACACCAAAGTCTTCAGCTATCAAGATCACTTGAGCGGGCAAAGAAGATTCCTTGTGTCTACATATGACGAGTTCTGGAGAAGGTTGAGACCTTGTTACATTGTTGACCTTTCCATTCATACATACCTTATAGCTTATATCTATCCATCTCATTCTGCTTGGTTGTTTCATTGTAACCTCCTGTTACTAGGGGGCGAAACAAGTTGGGCCCTCTGAATAAAACTGCATCATCTGTTACTTTGTGCCATATTAGAATTTTTGTCTTGTTTTCCTTAAATGGCCAATCACATCGATAATACCAATCCATTCTGCTCCGTGGTACCGTCTTCTTCCAGGTACAATAATATGGACCCACAAATTCGCCATCACTATGAAGTTATCCAGGAGGCAAGTCTCCATATCTTTGTCCTAAAAATGGTCACAAATTATATGTTACATGGTAGCTTACACAGAAAATTCTGTATATCACCTTAATTTCATGTTCTAGTTCCCTGTTATGGTGGGGAGGATGTGCGGAAAGAGTCCGTAAGGACGTAATTATCTCTGGCTTTTATAATTCCTAACTCATAAGCTTGGTAAAGAAAAGCAGGTTATGCTTGCCTTAACTTTACTCAAACTGAGTGTTTTTTGTGCATTATTTGCAAGCTGTCTTGCGAGGGGATTAATACTCTCCATAGAGAAAAAAAAATACTATTATGGTTTAAATTTGATGAATCAGTTTACATACATTAATGCTTGAATTTTACCACAAATGGTCACAACCTAGATATCGACTATAACATCTCTACTGATGCTACAGGGTTCACCTTGCCACATTTACTTTGATCTCGAGTTTAACGCAAAACTGAACCAGAAGAGAGATGCAGATGAAATGGTTGATACATTGGTTGCTGTCACATTCAGTGCCTTGCAGGACAAATATTCCATCGAAGGACAAGAAGAATGGATCATAGAATTAGACTCATCTAATGAAGGTGACCCAGCTTGTTCCCCTTTGCATCTATTTTAACCCTGGAAAATTGCTTTCTATAAAGAACGGTGGAATACGATGAATACGATTAGCTTGTGCATGTTCTGGTAGACTGGTGGCTATGTGATTCTGTAACTTTTAACTTAATGTGAGGATTATTGTTGCATAATTATTGAGTAGATGTGTACACTAGGCAATAGGCATGTTCGGAAATCATATAACTAAATTGTATGGTATCACTTCTTAGTAATGCTGAACTGAGGCATCATGGCTCTCAGCCTAATCATGTTGTGATGCACCTGGATTCTTCTCTCAAGGTGCAGGGCTTCTCCACAGAGAAATTTGAGAATTTAACAATGAGAGTACAAGAAAGAAGAGAACAGTACTATTACTAAGTAATTTGTCTAGGACAGGGCAAGCACAAGTTATAGTCACGGTTCTAGAACTGTTGTAGTAAAATAAGTTGCAGATTTATATATTATCAGAGTGGATATGGTTAATGCATTAGTTTGTTTTCATGCACTTAATGTATGCCTTTTCCACCACAAACAAGTTATTCTACAAGCAAGGAGTTATGAGAAGTAGAACAACGTGAAAGCAGATTGAAGTTGCCTCTTATTGATTATTATTCAAATGTGTTTGCACCAAAGATTTCCATATATTTTTTAGTTTTCTTTGTTATAGACCAAACTCTTGTCATGGTGAACTTCTATGCTGCTTAATGGTACTCACATGACAACTATTGTTGTTTGCTTAGAAAAGTTTTCGCGCCACTTGATCATTCGTATACCAAAGACTGCATTCAAGGATAACTCCCATGTTGGTGCATTTATCTCTGAGGTATTATTCAATCTCAATCTTTAGTTTTGCTGCTTTCAGGAAATTTATAAATTTCAGTTGCTGAATACCAAGTTATGCTGGTTATATTTATCTTTGTCAATTGCTACACAGTTTGCTGTACTGGTTATATTCAACCAAACAACAATTCTAAATTTATACATTTTAGCAATGTTCTAAGCAGTACATGGTGGAAGTACATATGTGAAACGTCTGTTTAATGTGTATTGTATTAGCACCGAGCCACCAATAGAGCAAGCACAACATAGGACGTAGTACTCAAAGTATACTTGGTAACTTATTTAATCAAAACCTCTTCTGTATTGAGGAAAAATTACAGTCCTTTCATTCTTCCAGTAAGGGATTGGAAACCCTTAATAAACAGGTTCTACGGTATCTTCTAGAAAACATGTCTGTCACTGTTCAACAAGATAATTAAATAGTTGGATGGTGTGGTTTCTGTTTCCTTTTTTGGGGGTGGGGTGGGGTGGGGGGCGGGTATTCTAGAATATTTTTGTTGTAGGAAAATAAAATGCTTATACTACGGTTCCAACCTAGTCATACATGGCATCTGCATAGGCGGTCAACACAAGTCAAGAAAGTCAACAGAAGTCCGAGCAAGCTATCATGGGCCTAAGCATGCCATCATGGTGAACAAGTCAAAGGAAGAGGGACAAATAAAAGAACAAGTCAAAGATTAAGACATAGAAGCAAAGAGCTCATTTGCCACATTTCAGAGACTTACCACATTTCAGGACAGACAGCTAGTCAATTCATTTTCTGTTTTCTTTTGTAATGAAAATATATCACCGATGTTAGAAAAACAAAAACAAAGAACTTCGAATTTAAATGGTGACTATATGTTTTCCAATATATGCTTAAGATGTTTTTTTGGCAATGGGGTTTATGTTCAGAGAAATAGATTTTTTCGCATCCTTTGGGGTTCAAGGGTAGAGTTTGATTGTGTTGCATGTTCTATAACCTTGATAAACTGTATTGCTTCCTGTGGCTTCCAGAATGAAATATTCTTCTTCTCGACAGATCTGCTCTCGGATTGCCGCTCAACGTGCAACCAATCCCAACCTTGATAAGCTGTATATTACAAAAGATAGCAGCGGCGCAGAACCTGTTGATCAGCTCTTTGTGGATACTGCTGTATACTCTCGTAATCGCTGCTTCCGTTTAGCCTTCTCATCAAAGTCAGGGAAAAAATCATTTCTTGTGGCTACTGGGCGTTTCAAATGTAAGAACATGGTAAGCAGCTCTTGACCACAGGCTCGTTTTTATGCTAGACAAAAGATATGGTTTTAATGGATGACTTAATTGCAAAAAACCACCACAATTGTGGCTACCGAGTAAAAAAACCACCACCTTTGTTTTTGTTGCAAAAATCAACCAGCATCCAATAGTCTGTTTACAGAAAACACGAATCACACGATTAAGCACCGATTGACGCTGAATCTGGCCGGTGGGTGGGTCCCGCTATAAGTGATGATGTGGCAACCAAAACTGACACCGTTAGGTTGACGGAGGGTCCACCCTTCAGCACCTATACCCCCCCCCCCTCGCATTTCATCGAGCACCTCTGCACGCACTGCCAGCTACCGTTGCGGGAGACACATGGAGCACACGCTGTGGTGTGGCTTGGGGCGAGCTGGTGCGCGTAATGTTGCTCGCCGCCCATCTCCTGCTACCCAATGGAGTGTAGAAATAGCGTGCTGCGGGGAAACAGGACGGCCTCCTGCTGGCCAGAGGGCGCGGCTCTGCCGTCGGAGATCTCGCAACAGCAGTTTGTCACGCTGGAAGCGAAGGGGAAGGTGGTGTGCGGGGTGCAGGGTGCTCCATCCCAATCGTCTCCCTCTTCTGGACCGCGATCGGGATGGAGCACCCTGATCGGGATATAAACGATAATATTTTTAGAGAAGCTCTGCACTATGTGTTTACATGTACAAATTATGTGTAAAAGACTAGGTTTACAGGTACTAGGCCTTGTGAATTTTCTTTAATAAAAGAGATGCATTCTGTACATGTAACAGAAGAGAAAAACTAGACCTACAGGGGCTAGTACCCTGCAGATTTCTTATTTAGAAATGGGAGAAAACTGTGAGATGCCCGCGGAGTCCAGGACCCGAAGGCGCGTGGGTAGGTGTGGACATGCACCTAGCCAAAATGAGTGACACTCGGTTCTCTTGTGTACATGTAACAAATCTGGAAATTCCATGAGAAAACTATTATCACATTGTCAGTTAAAAATTATAAAATGGCAATGCATTGCAGATGGTAAAATAAAGAATTTAATATTATATCTGAATTTTGAAGCACTGTTTCCAAATATAATGTAACTTAATGAGGTCCCTTAAATGACCTGGGAATTCATCCCAAACCAGCTTTTTAAAAATAGGCTGGTGCAGGCAGCTCTTTTTTGAAATCAAAATCGAGTATCAACTCATGCAACCTCGAAATGTGTTTTGTGTCAACAGTTTTTAATATCTTTTGGCATGAGGAATTTAAATGAATGCTGAAATGCAGTCGGCGATTAGATTTTTGTATGCACTGCAGTCCCTATGTGCTTGCAGTCTTGCAGACAAATCAACTTGACAGGTGCAGGTTTTCATGTGATGGTGATGCTATACAGTCTCTGGTTCCCTTTTCCTGTCACAGCGTCATTATCTTTTACCCCTAATGTTACCCACTGTTGACCACATGCAAACTTGCGAGGTTTATCTCAATATTGCATCTGATAGGCTGATATGATGTTCTACTCGTTTACAGAATGACAAGGAACTATTTATGGAGTCACTTATTTGCAGACTAGATGATGACTGCGATAAGCTTTTGATCTGCAAACTTGATTTGGAATGCAAGAAAGCATTGCATTTTGACACTGAAGCCAGCATTACACGAGTGAGTATTTGCGGTTTCATTACTGATGTATTTTTACTATGTTGAGTTTAGTATGATTTTTTCTCTAATGTGCCATTCTTAGATTCAAGGAAAAAACTGCCGGGTTGCCATTGATACTTACCGAAGTGATTTTCCTCAAGCATATACTTACGGGAGATCTCCTTTTCCAGCTCTGGACGGCTTTATTGAATCTATAGCTTCCTTTGGAAGTGTCTCAGGTTTTTGGTTCTTCCTCGCAGATATCCTTCTACTCGCTTCATCCAGAAATATGAGGCACATGATTTTGACCAGCAATTAGTCCAATTATATGTAGATTATCTGATACAAAATCGATATCAGTGAGAAGTGCTTTCATACTACAAACGAATGATGTTGATCTTGTATCACGCAATACACATACTGCTGAACAAATTCTCGGCCAGAGATAAATCTTGAGAAGCGTTGCACCTTCTATTTCTGGATGGACTGTTTTTGTTTGAGACAGTGGTCATTTGTCTAGTATACATTTATGTGTTATACAAGACTCAGTTTCAACAGGTTTGTCTGCCTCCGGCAGTCTATTTGAAATTCTGAAATGTGTGTTTGTGGGCAGTCCTGTCAAAGAAAGTGGTTCCACAATATGTCTATAGTAGCTATGTTGCCATTGAATGGTTTTTATTCTGAAGATTCAAAATGGTAGTCTTGACAAACCCCTTAATTTTGTGTGCAATCATGAGTGATGAAACATAACAAATAATAGGAAGGATTGCTCATCTCCCAAAAAAGATTGTCACCATGTTAGTAACTGTATAGACTTGTTATCTACAGTTTGACAATTGCGCATGTCTGTACTGACGGTTTGACGTTCCCTATTCATACGGAGGCGCAGCACCAACCCACGACTCAATACTCAACAGTATTAGCACATGTCTAACTTGGATGTAGCCCACCCAGTTATTTAGTTATTCTGTTGCGTACTCTCAGCCAATGTACGCTATTTGAACAACGATAATCAACGGAATACATGTGCATTTCAACTATCCATTCCAGCATTGTAGCTGAGTGGTGTTAGGTATATCACTTCTTTCTACTTCACCATGAACCAAGATGGTTCACCGAGAAGTGGTACTACCTCTAGCGGCACTGTTTGGTCACATCTGTTATTGCCTTTTCTACTCTAATGCACCGCATCTGCACAACGGACCTTTCCTGTCTGCTCCTTCAGGTCCAGGACTACTGCCCGTGATGCCACCTTTTCCTGGTGCTCCTAGCGAGATGCTATTTTTTGACTTAATGTCTTGACATCCTAGGACTTCAGTGTGCAAGAGTAGAACAGTATTATCTTGTTGTCAGTTAAAACCGTTAAATCCAAATGTTATGGATTAAAAAATGAATATAGGTATATATGAAACTTAGAACTTAGAAGCATATAATGTCAAAACATAACCTGAGCGTATGCTGTCTGGTTGTGTGCTGCTGCCGCTTTGGTGATGTATGAATACGGCATATTGCTACACTAGCATGCTGGCCATGCATGTGACACTACCTTCAGTTGGAAATGTGTCTTCCTAAGCCCCTCTCCAGTAAAATAAAAAAGAATGGTTTCTGGCCATTAATCCTGAACTTTTGCTGCGCTGTTTCATTTGCTGAAGGCTTCACACCATTTGTGTTTATATAGAAAATATTGTAATATATTTTTAGGAGATTATTTCTTAGTACTCTTATTTGATTAATTTTATGCTGAAAGCGAATAAATGCTGCATTTTGGGAGATGCAAGTCTTACTCTTTCATCACTATCTTAAACATTTATTTATTATTGCAGGGAAAATTCGATGCTGGTACTGGTTTTCCCAAGATGGTTTAATGATTTATAGCATGTCAAGGAGTAGATACTGTGAGCATATTGGAAGAGAGCATAAAAGCAATCATGGTAACATTTTACCGTTCTCTATATATGACTTTGTTGCACAGCAGTGCATTACTTTGTTGATGCTGCTTGCAAATGTACCATAATCAGTTAGTTGAGAAAATACCTAAGTTTATACTGTACTTTGTGTATGCTACTATAGTGTTGTTTGGATGTGTGCCATGATGTGTTTGCTCTTAATTTACTGTTAGCATTTTTGCAAGAACAAATGTATAATGGCCATGTGCTGCTGCAACAAATCCTTTGTGTTATGTTCTTTGCCTTTAGTATACAATATTTGACCAAATAATACTTGACATGTTTGTTAAGCATTACAATCATGTCATGTTGTGTTCATCCGCTAGTTCACTCTGCTGCAAAATCATCGTAAGTGCATATTATCATAATTTTCTGTTAATGAGGATGCTTGAAGTAGTTAGCCTATAATAGCTGCAACGAATTTTTTTGCAAAAAAGTTTTCACAAACCCTACAAAGATGATCAAAGTAGGAAACATTATTAACTATGTGTCGGTGACATGTGGCCCTCAACTCCCATTTCAGCCTTCACTAGATGTTTTCAGTTTAGATGAATACTTGCAAGCAAAATTGCCTGCACATGTGGGCGTGTTTTCTGAAGTTTGTCACTACTTCATGTTAGCATGTTAGCTAATCATTAATCCTGACTGACGGTGCACCAGTTATGTACATTGTGGATTTCCAAAGAGCTGCGTATTACCAGAAGTGTTATGACCCTGATTGTCGAGGTAAGAAAGGAACATTGATTGTTCCAGTAACTCCCATTTTTCACTATAATCATTTCCTCTTAACATGAGTTCTTTGGAACGAACAGGGTACCGTTCTCCACTGCGTGCCGTACCCTTGGATGTGATTCCTGAGCTCACCACCTCCATAGCCGGATCGGCCCAGAGAGATTATCAAGGAAATGTTGTAGAAATCAATATGGAAGGCAGCGGAAACGATGGTAACTCTGTTATGGGGAGCGGGGAGGAGGAGGAGGAGGATCCTGATTGGTGGGAAGAAGCGGTGAAGTTTGCTGACAGTGTCGAGAATGTCGATCATGCTCCTCCTGCATCTTGTAACTTGGTTAGTAGTTTGTGAAGTCACTGCTCGCTTTTGCTGCCCCAAGTTGGTCGGTCGATCGAAGTCATGATCCCTGATGTGTGTGTGTATGCGCAGGAGGATGGCGGCTGTGATGATGCTGACTGGTGGACTGATGTGGAAAGGTTTATGGTGCAGATGGAATCACAGGGCGATGCATAGGGAGGGTTCTTGCAGCCACGGTTACCGAACACGTTTGTTCATGGTAGACGTAGATGTAGCTGCCATAAGGTACACAGAATGCGTGCCATTTGGTTCGTAGAATCTGTTGAGGAAAGTCATGTGTATTTAATTGTTTGACAAGGTAAATTGCAATGGTAATCCACAGATGAGCCCAGGCTCCTCTCGATGAACAGTAAATTCAAAAAAATAGCAAAAAATATATCTGAATTTTGTAGGCATCTAAGATGCTCGGATGTGCTAGGAGCGTGCAAATTTCAATTATTACCAAGAAACAATGTGATGATAAGATTTGAGGAGGGACTAATGGTATTGACATAAATTTCCTATTATTAAAAGAAAAAAACAAATTGGTGTGTACAATGAGATGCATGAACATATGGGGTTGCTCTAAGTTGAGTTTGTTTTTCTGGGTTAATTTGATAGATGCCATTGCAATTCTAGCAAATTTGAGAAAACTTTCAAAGTTAAAAAATTGCCACTCCAGTTCTCCTGTATGTCCATATAGTCGATAAGACCAAGGAGAGGGAGTCACCGAGTCAGGGAGTAGGAGAGATTTTCTTTAGTTTTTTCATTATTTTTTCCAATACACGATAGACTCGGATATTTTTCAAACACATGATGAATATATTTTCAAGTACATGTTTTGATTTTTTTTAATACATGTTAAACATTGTTTCAAATACACATTGACCATTTTTTATGAATGTCATGTAACATTTAAAAAATATTAATGGGAACATCTTTTACATTGCATAAAAATTTTAAGAAATATTCATAAACATTTCTTTTGAAAAATGCGTGAAAATTTTTAAATATCATTTTTTAAATGCATGTGAACTTTTTTTAAATGTCACAAACATATTTGTGAATATTTTTTAATGTCATAAACATTTTTTAGTGCTATCAATATTTTACGCTATTATATCCCTTTTAAATACTGAACTCAATTAATTTTCGAATTATAAGTATTTAGAATATTAAAAAATGACAAATGTAAAATAAAAGAAAAAAGAAGAACAGGACGAAGAACGCATGCTAACAAATTAACGCTACGGGGCCAGCCCACTCTGCGGGAGGGTGCATTTCTGTTTGGGCCAACATCGGGGTGGTAGAGGGGCCAGGTGGGCGGTGCCGCCCTAGCGCGGGCCGCACACACAGAGTACCTCAAGGCCCATCTACCGACTCCCTAAACCCTAACACCTCTCCCCTGCTTCATCCACCAGCCGCCAGAGCCATCCATACCTCCTCGTCGCCACCGGCTCTCCCTTCCTACCCCTCTCTCCCTCCCTCCACCGGCGGCTCTCTCCTCCTCCTCGCCACCCCACCCCACCCCACCCCCCGCGGCGTCCTCGTCGTCGGCGGCGGCAAGATGCCGAAGAAGAGCAAGAAGAGCAAGAGCAAGCGCGTGACGCTCAAGGCGAAGCACAAGGTGCTGCGCAAGGTCAAGGAGCACCACCGCAAGAAGCGCAAGGAGGCGAGGAAGGAGGGCAAGACCGGCCGGAGCAAGGTCGAGAAGGACCCCGGGATCCCCAACGAGTGGCCCTTCAAGGAGCAGGAGCTCAAGAACCTGGAGGTCCGCCGCGCCATGGCCATCAAGGAGCAGGAGGACAAGAAGGAGGCGCGCAGGGAGAGGGTAAGCAACCGTCCGCCTCTTCTGTTTATTTCGCCTAGTGGTCGGTCGGTGTCACGAGACCAAATTAATAGTCGTCTTTGATGTTCTAGTTATTTTTCAGTGTGGAACGACTACTCACTCTTCCATAGCTAGCTATTAGATACTTTCCTAGCTAGATAGATTGATTGGCCAATGATGAGAGTTGTCAATTTTCTTTGTGATGTCTGCCTTCGGAAGTCTGCTATTGATGCTGTCTGATTGCAGAAGTTGAACACTGATCAAATATTGTGGCCTCCTATTTCAGGCTAGGAAGAGAAAGCTGGGAATACCCGACGATGAAGACATGGCTAATGAGAATGATGCAGCAGCGGAGACTGCTGCTTTAACGCTGCCGAAGACTAATGGTTAGTTTCTTTTTTCCCATCACTGATTCTTTTTGGCCTACTGCTTGCATATGCTTTATTCACTAAAGCTGCTGAATGTGTCTCCAGATCATTCGGAGAGAGCCTTCTACAAGGAGCTGGTCAAAGTTATCGAAGCTTCCGATGTGATTCTCGAGGTTCTTGATGCAAGGGACCCGCTTGGCACTCGCTGCGTTGACATGGAGAAGATGGTCAGGAAGGCCGATCCGACTAAAAAGATTGTGCTGCTTCTAAATAAGATAGGTATAATGCAGCTTTTGATTACTTTGTTTATCATCAGTGTACCTTTCCTGTCTTTCTGCATCTTATGGTCGTCTGTTTTGTGGATTGTAGATCTTGTCCCCAAGGAGTCGGTGGAGAAGTGGCTTTCGTATCTAAGGGAGGAATTGCCAACCGTTGCATTCAAGTGCAACACTCAAGAGCAGAGGACCAAGCTGGGATGGAAATCATCAAAGCTTGATAAAACAAGCAATATCCCACAAAGCAGTGATTGTCTTGGTGCTGAGAATCTGATTAAACTACTAAAGAATTATTCCAGGAGTCATGAGGTATCCTATCTTGATGTTTTTAGAGATGATCCTATCTTGATGTTTTTAGAGATGACCGGAGACTTTCTTTGTTTGGGTGTATTTATCTAGCTTCATTTAGGAGTTTCACTTGTACTTCATGCTATTGGATTTTGTCCTTTTGCCTTGTTGTCCTGTTCCATGCAAGCCATATCAACATTGACAGACAGTTTTATTTTCATGCACAAACCCAAATTTTCTGTGTGGACATTGTTTAATCTCATCATGACATTTTGATAACTACTCCTGATTTTACAGTGGTCTTGTGCCTAAATTTTACTATTGGGTTGTGCTTGCAGCTCAAGTTGGCAATTACTGTGGGTATCGTTGGCCTTCCTAATGTTGGCAAGAGCAGTCTAATCAACAGTTTGAAGAGGTCCCGCGTGGTTAATGTCGGTTCTACTCCAGGGGTTACTAGATCAATGCAGGAAGTTCAGTTAGACAAGAAGGTGAAGTTGTTGGATTGTCCTGGTGTTGTGATGCTCAGATCTGCCAGCAGTGGTGTGTCTGTAGCCCTTCGCAACTGCAAAAGAGTTGAGAAGATGGACGATGTAATCACTCCTGGTAGGTGTTGTCTTGTATTTATTTTTCTCATCGTTCCAACCAGCTTTTTTATAATTTACATTCATCCTAGTTACTGTAGTCGTAGTTTACTTTGCTGATACTAATCTGACAATAAGATTGTATGAAAGTGTACCTGGAAATGCATCATGCATTGGCTTACTCCATATTTATTGTACTCTTGCAGTTAAAGAAATCCTCAGTCTTTGCCCACAAGAGAAATTGTTGTCTCTGTACAAGGTGCCAAGCTTTACTTCAGTTGATGATTTCCTTCAAAAACTTGCTACACTCCGGGGGAAATTGAAAAAGGGTGGTATAGTGGATGTGGAAGCTGCTGCAAAAATAGTGATTCATGACTGGAATGAAGGTACAATTGACAACTTATCCTGTAATTGTAAATTTATTATTTTGTTTCTTTTTTGCGGGGATTTTTATTATCTTGTTTCCAAGCCATCTAACCCTCTTGTTATTAGGCAAGGTACCCTACTTTACACTGCCACCTAAAAGGGATGCCGTGGAGGACGCCAATGCAGTAATTATCACAGAAGATGGAAGTGAATTTAATGTTGATGAAATCTACAAAGCTGAGTCTTCATATATTAGTGGTCTAAAATCTATGGAGGATTTCAATCATATTGAAATTCCATCTAATGCCCCACCAGAGATTGATGAAGCAATGCTCGAGGTATTTCTTACAGCTGCCGTGATCTTTGTTTAATTAACACAGCAATGTTATTATTTAGATCTTTGCAACCAATTACCCTTTCCTTGACTTAATTCTACTCTTTAGTTCCTACACATACACTGGTTGGCCATGTTCTAACTAAGAGCAACTCTAATCCATCCCCATATTGGTTGGGAGCAGTTTCTTGGGAACTATATATTTTATAGGCATGGAGTAGAGATGCCCTAATTGTTATTATACAGATACTCTTTTCTCTTTCTTGTGTGGTACTGTAGTTTTTAGAGACTTTTTAGCATTCTTTGTAGGTTATACTCCTCTGTAAACTAATATAAGAGCGTTTAGATCACTACTTTAGTATTCTAAAAGCTCTTATATTAGTTTACGGAGGGAGTACTTGTTAGCCAATCCCTTTGAAATTCTTTGTAGATTTTTCTTATCCTTTTGGGAGGATAGGGAACACTTACGTAGACAGAAAAGAAACAACACGCTCGGTATCTCTTGTGTGTTGGAGTTGTCAAGTTAACTTTCAAGTTGCATATTACAGCAGTACAGCTAGATGATATTTGTCTTGCATTGAACAGGATCCCCCGACGCAGAGTGCACCTGTGAAGGACGAATCGATGTCCGACGCGAACGACCGTGAAGGAAGCAAGGCGGCGGCCAGCGGTGGCACGCAGCACGACAAGCTGTACACCGCCGAGGGCATCCTCGACCCCCGCAAGAAGAAAGCCGAGAAGAAGCGGCGCAAGGGCAACAAGTTCAGCGTGCTGAACGACATGGACGCGGACTACGACTTCAAGGTGGATTACCAGATGAAGGATGCCTCCCCTGCGGACGATGAAGATGGCGATGGCAGCAAGGGCGAAGGCGAAGAACCCAAGGGTGAAGACGACAAGAAAGACGCCCCTGCTGCGGAGTGCGAGCCTATGACGAGCTGATGATGCGTGAGGTAAAAACTGCGGGTTTTGGGGGTGCGAATTAGTAGGAGGGTTGTATTACAACTGTTTGATGTGGGCTGCCAACAATTGGCAGGAGTTTTTGTACGCCGCTATTAGGTTTAATGAAGACAGACACAACAAATGGGATGAGCTTGTTTTTTTCCCTCTGTTTTTTTTGTCTTGATAAATTAGTAATTACACGTGCACGGTTTGGACTGTCAAAGGAGAGTACAAGAAAGAAAATATAAAAACTGCCGTCGACGTGATGATGGGGTAAGTTTCATCTGGTAATTTTGGGGGCAGCCTACATAGGCGTTTCTTCAATTTCTGAACCCTAAAAAAGAATGCATTCACCTGTCAGCGAAGCCACAGCCAAGCAGCAGCATCACCTCTCATGTCGTGAATCTGAATAAGTAGGCAGTGTCAGCCAATGGGTAGTTTAAAGCGTGTTAATTGGCATCGTGATGACGTGCGTGTCTCCATGTTCTAGAGGAACACTTTTGTTGCTCTTTTCAAATCCCACTTGTAAATGTGTAACTCAATGAGTAGTGAAGTTACTTCTTTTGCTCTGGTTCCTGATTCCCTATAGGAGAGCAAGGAAACCAACGGCACAAACTCTAAGAGCAACTCTAGTAGAATCGTCATTGACAATAATACGATGAAGATAATCGTCAAAGAATATGGAGACTCAAGAGCTAGTGGAGCGAAAGTCGCAATCGCTAAAACACAACCTACATATTTCACTTTTCATGTGGGATTCCGTTTGTCATTGGATACCAACTTCTTGGTAGGTGGGGATCAATTCCCACCTACCATGAAATTTCCGTCCCGCCACGTTCCCACCACGTGGGTGAAATTATGAAGTGTAACCCGTATTATCCCCCCGTACTTCAAATATGGAGGCTGGAGACCAAATATGGAGCTCCCACTATAAAACATGTGGCGATTTTGACAGGTATGGCAACTCTTCTAGAGTTGTTTTTTGTGGTTTGTGCTACATATAACAGTTATTATGCAACTTCGACAAATGTGGCGATTCTGTTAGAGTTGCTCTAAGATCGCCTTGCCCTTGCATTTTGTGTTGATAACGAAGTGCTTAGGGTATTTGTTCATGACGAAGCACGTGGGGGCGAAGAGAGCCGGAAGAAACACGCGAGCTGAGTGGGGATGGGGATGCGCACAACATCGCGATGTCAGTTAACTTGCTTCAACTACGACGACAAGAGTCACATTATACAAAAAGATACAATCTCATTTTGCTTCTTTAATTATGCTTTCACGTCGCAATTTTACTTTTGTGGTATTTTTTTATTCTAAAAGAGATTTCTTCCCTAATTTCATTTAAAGAAACTACATGACTTTACTGCCATAACTAACCATGTCATATGTCGAATTACTTCCCCCCTCTCTAGATGGTAGAAGGATAACATGCACAAAGATAAGCTTCAAAGAGATGAGTTAATTAATGGATATGTTTAGGGTATATAGCAAAACCGTTAATCATATAGTATACATAAGTAAGTGATCTCATTACTTTATTTATCTCAACATGCAAGCATGCTACCCCATCATATAATTATGCATGGAATAAGGCCGACCCCAACATGCAACCATGCATGGAGAAAGCCCCACCACAACATTCAACCATGCAATAAAAACGTTTTCCATCCGGTTATTCTACTTATATTCAATATATATTTTGCAACTCCACATGAATCAAATATAACAAGTCATATGATAACGTTATCAGTCCAAATTTTCATCAATCTATTACGGCAGCAATGCGCGGGGTATCTTCTAGCTAACATAGTTCTACCTCCCATATTTGTTGGATTATGGATGGGTTTAGGCCCATATAAGACAATAATCCCTGGTTAATCTCTAAGGCCCATGCAAGTGTACGGCAAGTGGTGGGAAGTGTGGAAAGTTTATTACCATACTGTACAGTAAGAAGAGTGAGACCTCTTTATAAGGGCTGCTCCATCACTTGTCGTTGAGGATCACAAACTGGTTTGGCATTTGCTTCCAAATTTATTTTATGTTGACATAGAGTGGGGCTAATGCCCTTAAGATCATCTAGAGTATATCCAATAGCGGCACAGTGCTTCTTCAGAGTTTTCAATAATCTTTCTTCTTCATGCTCTGAAAGGTTAGCACTAATAATAACAGGATATATCTTCTTTTCATCAAGATAAGCATATTTAAGATTATCAGGCAATGGTTTAAGATCAAACACGGGGTCACCCTTAGGTGGAGGAGGATCCCCTAAAATTTCAACAGGCAAATTGTGTTCCAGAATAGGTTCCTGTTTAAAGAATACTTCATCTATTTCCCTTCCTTCATTCATGAACATATCATTTTCATGGTCTAGCAAATAGTGTTCTAAAGAATCACTAGGAGGTACGGCAATAGAAGCAAGACCAATAATATCATCCTTACTAGGCAATTCTTCTTCACGATGTTGTTTACTGAATTTAGAGAAATTAAACTCATGAACCATATCATCCAAGCCAATAGTACCAACATTCTTTTCGCAATCTATCCTAGCATTAACAGTGTTCAAGAAGGGTCTACCAAATATAATGGGACAAAAACTATCTTGTGGAGAAGTGAGAACAAGAAAATTAGCAGGATATTTAGTTTTCCCACACAAGACTTCAACATCTCTAACAATCCCAATTGGTGAAATAGTATCTCTATTGGCAAGTTTAATTGTGACATCAATACCTTCTAATTCAGCAGGTGCAATTTCATGCTTAATTTCTTCGTACAAAGTATGCGGTATAACACTAGCACTAGCACCCATATCACATAAGCCATGATAACAATGATCTCCTATTTTAACAGAAATAACAGGCACGCCTACCACAGGTCTATGTTTATCTTTAACACAAGGCTTAGCAATTCTAGCAGTTTCACCGTTGAACTGAATAACATGCCCATCAATATTATCAGACAAGAGATCTTTAAAAATACCAATATTAGGTTCTACTTTAACTTGCTCAGGAGGTGTATTAGTTCTAATATTGCTTTTACGAACAATAGTTGAAGCTTTAGCATGATCCTTTATTCTAACAGGGAAAGGCGGTTTCTCAGCATAAGAAGTAGGAACAATAGGATCATTATAAGTAACAGTATTTTCCTCAAGTTTAATAGGTGCAGCTACTTTTACTTCTATGGGAGGATGATATTTAAACCACTTCTCCTTGGGGAGATCAACATAAGTAGCAAAAGATTCACAGAAAGAAGCTACTATCTTAGAGTCAAGTCCATATTTAGTGCTAAACTTACGAAAAATATCGGTATCCATAAAAGATTTAACACAATCAAGATTAGGTGTCATACCTGACTCCTTACCTTCGTCGAGGTCCCAATCTTTAGAGTTGCGTTTAATTCTATCCAATAAGTCCCATTTGAATTCAATAGTCTTCATCATAAAAGAGCCAGCACAAGAGGTATCGAGCATGGTGCGATTGTTTTCAGAAAGCCGAGCATACAAATTTTGAATAATTGTTTCCCTTGGAAACCCATGATTGGGGCATGAATATAACATTGATTTAAGCCTCCCCAAGCTTGAGCAATGCTTTCTCCTTCGCGAGGCCAGAAATTATATATATAATTACGATCACGATGAACAAGATGCATAGGGTAATACTTTTGATGGAATTCCAATTTCAATCTTTTATAGTTCCATGATCTCGTATCATCACATAGCCTATACCATGTCAATGCGTCTCCCTTCAAAGATAAAGGGAAGACCTTTTTCTTAGCAACATCCTCGGGTATACCTGCAAGCTTAAATAATCCACAAACTTCATCCACATATATTAAGTGCTCATCAGGATGCTTAGTTCCATCTCCTGTAAAAGGATTAGCTAGCAATTTTTCCATCATACCCGAAGGAAATTCAAAAGGGGTTTCATTTTCAATAGGTTCAGTAGGTTGAGGAGCAACTCTTTGCTCTACTGGACGGGGTGAAGATACCCCGAACAAGCCCCTCAGAGAATTACTTTCCATAGTAACAAGTGACAGTAAATTTCAGCACACTATATAAATTTTTCCTTACCAAATTCCACCTACCAAAGGCGCTACACTCCTCGGCAACGGCACCAGAAAAGAGTCTTGATGACCCACAAGTATAGGGGATCTATCGTAGTCCTTTCGATAAGTAAGAGTGTCAAACCCAACGAGGAGCAGAAGGAAATGATAAGCGGTTTTCAGCAAGGTATTCTCTGCAAGTACTGAAATAAGTGGTAATAGATAGTTTCGTGATAAGATAATTTGTAATGAGCAACAAGTAACAAAAGTAAATAAAGTGCAGCAAGGTGGCCCAATCCTTTTTGTAGCAAAGGACAAGACGGAACAAACTCTTATACTAGGAAAAGCACTCCCGAGGACACATGGGAATATCGTCAAGCTAGTTTTCATCATGTTCATATGATTCACATTCGGTACTTTGATAATTTGATATGTGGGTGGACCGGTGCTTGGGTGCTGTTCTTACTTGAACAAGCATCCCACTTATGATTAACCTCTATTGCAAGCATCCGCAACTACAACAAAAGTATTAAGGTAAACCTAACCATAGCATGAAACATATGGATCCAAATCAGCCCCTTACGAAGCAACGCATAAACTAGGGTTTATGCTTCTGTCACTCTAGCAACCCATCATCTACTTATTACTTCCCAATGCCTTCTCTAGGCCCAAATAATGGTGAAGTGTTATGTAGTAGACGTTCACATAACACCACTAGAGGCTAGACAACATACATCTTATCAAAATATTGAACGAATACCAAATTCACATGACTGCTAATAGCAAGACTTCTCCCTTGTCCTCAGGAACAAACGTAACTACTCACAAAGCATATTCATGTTCATAATCAGAGGGGTAATAATATGCATAAAGGACCTGAACATATGATCTTCCACCAAATAAACCAACTAGCATCAACTACAAGGAGTAATAAACACTACTAGCAACCTACTAGTACCAATCCCGGACTTGGAGACAAGAATTGGATACAAGAGATGAACTAGGGTTTGGAGATGAGATGGTGCTGGTGAAGATGCTGATGGAGATTGCCCTCTCCCGATGAGAGGAGCGTTGGTGATGACGATGGCGATGATTTCCCCCTCCCGGAGGGAAGTATCCCCGGCAGAACAGCTCCGCCAGAGCCCTAGATTGGTTCTGCCTCGTGGCGGCGGAGTCTCGTCCCGAAAGGTTGCTTCTGGTTTTTTTCTTGACGAAAGACTTCATATAGGAGAAGATGGGCGTCGGAGAGCCACCAGGGGCCCACGAGGTAGGGGGCGCACCCTAGGAGGGAGGGCGCGCCCCCACCCTCGTGAGCAGGGTGTGGGGCCCCCTGGCCTTCATCTTTGGCGAGTATTTTTCTTTATTTATTTTAAGATATTCCGTGGAGTTTCAGGACTTTTGGAGTTGCGCAGAATAGGTCTCTAATATTTGCTCCTTTTCCAGCCCAGAATTCCAGCTGCCGGCATTCTCCCTCTTCATGTAAACCTTGTAAAATATGAGAGAATAGCCATAAGTATTGTGACATAACATGAAATAACAGGCCATAATGCAATAAATATCGATATAAAAGCATGATGCAAAATGGACGTATCAACTCCCCCAAGCTTAGACCTCGCTTGTCCTCAAGCGAAAAGCCGATAACAATAAATATGACCTCATGTTTAGAGGTAGAGGCGTCGATAAAAAAATAAGATACGGACATGAAGGCATCATGATTATTCTCATAATAGCAACATATATAGATTTTATCATATGATTACTTATGTTCAAGTGATGATCAATTCACAATGCAAAAGTATGAATCAGAAACCTTATTGAGAACCAACAAACTATAACCTCAGTCATTGAAGCAATTGCAGTTTATCATAACATCGGAAAGAGTCTATGTCAGAGCTAAAAAGCAAGTCCACATACTCAACTATCATCTAGTCCTTCATAATTGCTAACACTCAGGCAATACTTGTGGTTATGAAGTTTTAATCGGACACAGAGAAAGATAGGGGCTTATAGTTTTGCCCCACAACCTTTTACCTCAAGGGTAATGTGAACAATAATAACTCATGCTCCCCTACATCCAAATATATATATATATATATATATATATATAGGGATTGACTATTCGTCACCCTGGGTGAGAAATAGTTATTCTTCACCCCCCTTTATTTTATCATCAATGCACCGTAATTTTACGTTTCGTAAGTTTTGTCTTATTTTCGACGTAAAAAGAGGCCGTAAGAAAATATATAATCGTCGTAAAAAATATTTTATGTTATGTAAAATTACAAACGTAAAAACATAGTGGCAAATACACATAAACTGCAAATTTTCTTGTCGTATGACCTATATTTTTTACTTTTTATGCCAAATTTTACGTAGTGAATCAATAGGAATGTAATTATTTGAATTCCAAACGTAATTTAATTATGATATGATCGTAAGATTACCTCGGGTGAAGAATAACTTATTCTGCGCCCTGGGTGATGAATAGTAACACTATATATATATATATATATATATATATATATATATATATATATATATATATATATATATATATATATATATATATATATATATATATATATATATATATATATCATGTTCTTTCCAACATGCTGGGCTTGCCAAAGGATAAAATGAAAAAGGAAAGGTGAAGATCACCGTGACTCTTGCATAATGTAGAGGATAGTAATAAAAGATAGGCCCTTCACAGAGGGAAGCAGAGGTTGCCATGCGCTTTTATGGTCGGATGCATAAAATCTCAATGTGAAAGAACATCACTTTATATTGCCCCTTGTGATATGAACCTTTATTATGCAGTCCGTCGCTTTTATTACTTCCATATCACAAGATCGTATAAAGCTTATTTCTCCCACACCAATCAATCATACATATTTAGAGCAATTTTTATTGCTTTGCACCGATGACAACTTACTTGAAGGATCTTACTCAATCCATAGATAGATATGGTGGGCTCTCATGGCAAAACTGGTTTAAGGGTATTTGGAAGCACAAGTAGTATCTCTACTTGGTGCTGAGAATTTGGCTAGCATGAGGGGGAAAGGCAAGCTCATCATGTTAGAGGATCCATGACAACATACTTTATCTCAGATATAAGAAAACATAACTCATTATGTTGTCTTCCTTGTCCAACATTAACTCTTTAGCATGTCATATTTTAATGAGTGCCCGCAATCATAAAAGATGTCAATGATAATATATCTATATGTGAAACCTCTCTTTCCTTATTACTTCCTATTAATTGCAACGATGACCAAAGCTATGTCTGCCAGCTCCCAACAACTTTTAATCATCATACTCTTTCTATGTGAAGTCATTACTTTCAATAAGATCAATATGAGCTCTTTGTTTCTTTTTATTCTTTTTCCTCTTTTCTTTTATTCACTCAAGATCATGGAAAAATAATCAAGCCCTTGACTCAACACTAATCTTTATTATATAGCTCACAGACTCGATTACATAGAGAGATCAAAAGCAAAACTCAAAACTAGATCATGCCATAAACTTACTACTAGATCAAGATACTACTAATAGGATCGAACTAAGAAAAACGATAAAGATAGGAGTTGTGATTGTGATACGATACCGGGGCACCTCCCCCAAGCTTGGCAGTTGCCAAGGGGAGTGCCCATACCCAAGTGATTATGTCTCCTTTGTCGGTGAAGAAGGTGGTGGTGATGGATAATCGCACATAGAGCGTAAGAGATCCTCCAGCTTGCGGATAATACCCTTGAGTGCGATAATATGCTCCTTCAACAAAATATTTTCACGAGTGAGATACTTATTTTTTATACGGGCTAACTCAATCATCTTGAAATCTTCGATCTCAGTTGGGGTAAGAAGATTGTGGTCAAGTTGAAGGATGTCTTCTGCTGCCGGAGCTTGATTCTCCGTGGCCTTCTTGATCCCTTCATCCTTGTTGATCTCCATGGGCTCTTCCCTCTTCAGCTCTATCTTCATTAGCCAAGCATCTTTGTCACCATTGTTGGAGGAGGGGGACGACATGATGCCTGGCCTTGACACCCTGACAGAAAACAACTCGAAACAAGAACATAGGAGATTTGCGTGATACAGGAGTCAAAACCTTCGGGAGAATATATAATGAATTTTTACCGACCAAAATACGTATCGAGCAAGAAAACGGAGTCCGGAAGGCACACAAGGTGCTCACGAGGTAGGGGGCGCGCCCTAGGGAGGGGGCGTCCACCACCCTCGTGGGGCCCTCGTGTCCTTCCAGGACTTCCACTTATTTTTCTATTTTTCTAAATATTCCAAAACAGAGAAATATTGCCTTAAAATTTGTTTTGGAGTCGGTTTACTTACCGTACCACATACCTATTCCTTTCCAGAGTCTGAAACATTCTGGAAAGTGTCTCTTATGTATTCCTCCGGGGTTACGGTTTCAATAATATTGGTTTCAACATTTATGGGATTACCTGAGATATAATGTTTGATTCTTTGACTGTTTACCACCTTCGGATTTGTGCCTTCGAAGTTGTTGATTTTTATGGCACCGGAACGATAGACCTCCTCGATAACGTAGGGGCCTTCCCATTTGGAGAGAAGTTTTCCTGCTAAAAATCTTAAACGAGAGTTTTATAGCAATACATAATCACCTACATTAAACTCACGCTTTTGTATCCTTTTGTCATGCCATCTTTTAACTTTTTCTTTAAACAACTTGGCATTTTCATAGGCTTGGATTCTGCATTCATCAAGTGAGCTAATATAAAATAACCTCTTCTCACCGGCAAGTTTGAAATCATAGTTGAGCTCTTTAATAGCCCAATATGCCTTATGTTCTAGTTCGAGAGGTAAGTGACATGCTTTTCCATAAACCATTTTATACGGAGACATACCCATAGGATTTTTATATGCAGTTCTATATCCCCATAATGCATCATCAAGTTTCTTGCACCAATTCTTTCTAGACCTATTAACAGTCTTTTGCAAAATTAATTTGAGCTCTCTGTTGCTCAATTCTACTTGACCACTAGACTGTGGGTGATAAGGAGATGCAATTTTATGATTAACGTCATATTTAGCAAGCATTTTACGGAAAGCACCATGAATAAAGTGTGAACCACCATCAGTCATTAAATATCTAGGGACTCCAAACCTCGGAAAAATAACTTCTTTAAGCATTTTAATAGAAGTGTTATGATCAGCACTACTAGTTGGAATAGCTTCCACCCACTTAGTAACGCAATCAACAACAACTAGAATATGTGTATATCCATTGGAGGCAGAAAAAGGTCCCATATAATCAAAGCCCCAAACATCAAATGGTTCAATAACAAGTGAATAATTCATAGGCATTTCTTGACGTCTACTAATATTACCAATTCTTTGACATTCATCACAAGACAAAACAAACTTACGGGCATCCTTGAAGAGAGTAGGCCAATAAAAACCGGATTGCAATACCTTATGTGCAGTTCTGTCTCCAGCGTGGTGTCCTCCATAAGCTTCGGAGTGGCACTTGTGTAGGATCTGTTCCTGTTCATGCTCAGGTACACAACATCTAATAACACCATCTACTCCTTCTTTATAAAGATGTGGGTCATCCCAAAAGTAATGTCTCAAATCATAGAAAAACTTTTTCTTTTGTTGGTAAGTGAAACTAGGTGGTATGAATTTAGCAACTATGTAATTAGCATAATCAGCATACCATGGAGTACTACGAGAGGTACTTATAACATTCAATTGTTCATCAGGGAAGCTATCATCAATAGGTAGTGGGTCATCAAGAATATTTTCTAACCTAGACAAGTTGTCTGCAACGGGGTTCTCAGCTCCTTTTCTATCAACAATATGCAAATCAAATTCTTGTAGCAAGAGAACCCATCTAATAAGTCTAGGTTTAGCATCTTTCTTTTCCATAAGATATTTAATAGTAGCATGATTAGTGTGAATAGTTACTTTAGAATCAACAATATAAGGTCTGAACTTATCACAAGCAAATACAACTGCTAAAAGTTCTTTTTCAGTAGTAGCATAATTTCTTTGAGCATTGTCTAGAGTCTTACTAGCATAATGGATAACATTTAATTTCTTATCAACTCTTTGCCCTAGAACAACACCTACAACATAATCACTAGCATCACACATAATTTCAAAGGGTAAGTTCCAATCAGATGGCTGAACAACAGGTGCAGAGACTAATTCTTTCTTAAGTATTTCAAATGCTTCTACACAATCATCATCAAAGACACATGGTACATCTTTTTGCAACAAATTAGTCAGAGGCCGAGAAATTTTTGAGAAGTCCTTAATGAACCTCCTATAAAATCCGGCGTGACCAAGGAAACTTCTTATACCTTTGATGTCCTTGGGACATGGCATCTTTTCAATAGCATCAACCTTGGTGAGGGAGTCCTGGATTAGGGGGTGTCCGGATAGCCGGACTATACCTTCAGCCGGACTCCAGGACTATGAAGATACAAGATTGGAGACTTCGACCCATGTCCGGAAGGGACTTTCCTTGGCGTGGAAGGAAAGCTTGGCGATACGGATATTTAGATCTCCTACCATTGTAACCGACTTTGTGTAACCCTAACCCTCTCTGGTGTCTATATAAACCGGAGAGCTTTTGTCCGTAGGATAACATACAACAATCATACCATAGGCTACCTTCTAGGGTTTAGCCTCCTTGATCTCGTGGTAGATCTACTCTTGTACTACCCATATCATCAATATTAATCAAGCAGGACGTAGGGTTTTACCTCCATCGAGAGGGCCCGAACCTGGGTAAAACTTCGTGTCCCTTGTCTCCTGTTACCATCCGCCTAGACGCACAGTTCGGGACCCCCCTACCCGAGATCCGCCGGTTTTGACACCGACATTGGTGCTTTCATTGAGAGTTCCTTTGTGCCGTCGTCATCAGGAAGGATGCATCATCCCGTCTTTAAAGACGGCACCGTTGCTAAGGGAGCTTTGGCTGTCGGCCAAACTCTCCGGCTGGGTGGTTTTCTTACGACTGCCTGTTCGACTGCTGCGCCGACGATGACCTCTCGGGTCATCAAAAGCAATCTTAATGTCAGTTCGAAACTCGCCAAGCAGTTAGATCCAATAGAGCTCTCTTCCATGAACGAGCTCTTGGATCACATCGCCGCCCTGGGGGTCGCTACAGATTACGACAAGGTTGGGCCTAAACCCGATCTAAGAGAGATTAACTCTCCCCAGGTCACCCATCACGTTGCCGTGGTAGAAGGGCAGTGCAGCGACCCTTCATCTATCTTAAGGACTAATTACGTCCGGATTCCCGATCCCTCCGGGCCGGATACCCGCGGAGGGGAGGATATAGCTCAAGACCTGAACTTAGAATCAGGCAATGGGCTAGACTCATTGGATAACATCCAAGAACCTAAACTTCAGAATTCGGAAACTCCTTGGCCTCTGAGTCTCAGATCGGGTGAGGTTTTGGATTTAATTAGACCCACACACCCGAACATAAGCGATCTATCCAAAATGAGGCAAAAGCCTGAAGAAACAGTACACCATTACTAGGCCAGATTCCTCCTGGTTATGAACATGATAAAAGACTGCCGCGAGGAAGACGCAATCTCAATCTTCTGCAATAATTGCATGGACAAGGGAATCCTTAACGCCATAAGTCGTCGTGATATTACACGCCTTTCTGACTTGGCGTCCATAGTACAAAAGTACTGTGCGATGGAAAGCGCCTGGAAAACCGAAATAAAATTTTGGGATAATCTGGCCCTAAATAGAAACCCCGTCCGGAACAAAAGGGTGCATCATCGACAGACACCCGGGTTAAACACCAAAAAACAAAAACTCTCTGCAGGGCATGGAACCGTACTGGAAGGATGGCTTAATGGACCCTGTAAAATTCATAGTACAGAGGATGCCACTCCAACTCACAGCCTCAGAGCATGTTGGATACTCCGGCAGGTGGCCAAAATTGGCGAAGACCTCCTAATTTTGGAGGCCGCAGAAAGCCACCCCAGGGACACCAGTATAGTCTTAACAGTCTTCGAGACTTTCGCATCAAATAGCATGCGAAAAAGAACACTCCGCAACCTCGCCGAAGTCTACCAAGTAGCAACAATAAACCCATGGAGTGACACGGCTATTACTTTTAATGCCGGTGATGAACCTAAATTCCGAACAGCCCGAGCACCAGCCGCACTGGTCCTCAGTCCAATAGTGGACGGCTTTCGCCTCACCAAGGTACTCATGGATGGAGGCAGCGGATTGAACATCATTTATGAGGAAACCCTCCAAAAAATGGAAATAGACTGGAACCGCATTGAGCGAAGCGGCAGAACCTTTAGAGGAATAATCCCCAGTCGGGAAGCGCGCTGTACAGGAAAAATCACACTAGATGTGGTGTTCGGCACGCGGATAATTATAGGTCCGAAGAGGTCACGTTCCATGTGGCCCCGTTCAGTAGCGAATACCACGCTCTGCTCGGGCGGGAAGAATTTACAATCTTCCAAGCAATACCCCATTACGGGTACATGAAGCTCAAGATGCCCGGGCCAAATGGAATCATCACTCTCGCTAGTGATCCGGACACAACACTCCGCGCCGAAAATAAGACAGCCGCACTGGCCCTTGAGGCACTATCCGAAGCCTTAGCGGCTGAGGAGCTGACTGCGCTGCGCTCCACGGTGAACAGGGACGATGTGATACTCGACAAGAGATCCAAGTCCACCTCCTTTAAACCAGCGGATGAAATAATCAAATTCCAGGACCATCCAACAGACCCCAATAAAACAGCTTCCATCGGGGCACAATTAAACCCTGATGTAGACGCCGCACTGCGAGAATTCCTACGTGAAAATTGGGACATCTTTGCCTGGCACCCTTCAGACATGCCAGGAATCCCACGCAGGCTGGCCGAACATAGTTTAAATATCCTAAAAGGATTCAAACCTGTCAAACAAGCTCTTCGGCGTTTTTCCGAACCTAAGAGACAAGCCATGGGAGAGGAGCTATCCAAGCTATTGGAGGCCGAATTCATCAGAGATATAAAACATCCGGACTGGCTAGCAAACCTGGTGATGGTACCAAAGAAGGACAAATCCTGGCGCCTGTGCGTTGATTTTAAAGACCTTAACAAGGCTTGCCCAAAGGATCCCTTCCCCCTCCCCCGCATTGATCAAATTATCGACGCCATCGCAGGACATGATTCGTTGTGCTTCCTCGACGCATATTCCGGCTACCATCAAATCAAGATGGCAGAATCTGACCAAGGCGCAACGACATTCATCACACCATATGGCCCATTCTGCTTCAACACGATGCCCTTTGGGCTCAAAAACGCCGGCGCAACATATCAGCGCATGATTCAAACATGTCTCGCAAACCAGATCGGCAAAACAGTGGAGGCATACGTGGATGATGTGGTCGTAAAAACAAGACATGTCGAATCTCTAGTAGATGACTTGAGGCTTACATTTAACAATCTCCGAACATACGACATAAAGCTCAACCCGGAAAAATGCGTTTTTGGCGTTCCAGCCGGAAAGCTCTTGGGCTTCATTGTATCCGGTAGAGGAATTGAAGCAAATCCCGCCAAGATCCGAGATTTGTCACAATTGGATATCCCGAAAGACCTCAAACAGATACAAAAATTAACCGGATGCGTGGCGGCTCTAAGCCGCTTCATCTCCCGTTTGGGAGAAAAGGCACTACCCCTATATTGCCTCCTTTGGCGCACTGAACACTTCGAGTGGACGGATGCCGCCACGGCCGGACTCGACGAAATAAAGGCCATATTGGCAACAAACCCAGTCCTAGCCGCGCCAAATATTGGCGAACCAATGCTATTGTACATTCCAGCAACCCATCAGGTTGTAAGCGCAGTGCTCGTTGTCGAACGAGAAACGGACGGACACAAATTCCCCCTTCAAAAGCCGGTCTACTATGTGTCCACTGTCCTCACTCCATGCAAATCACGGTACCCGCATTATCAAAAGATTGCATACGCGGTATTCATGGGATCCCGGAAGCTGCGACACTACTTTCAAGAGTGTTCGATAACAGTAGCCTCCGAAGTACCACTTAACGATATTATAAACACCGCGAAGCAACGGGCCGGATTGCAAAATGGGCCATCGAGCTCCTCCCATTCGACATAACTTATAAGCCACGGCGAGCTATTAAGTCGCAAGTTTTGGCCGACTTCGTCGCAGAATGGACGGAGGCCGAACTCCCTAAAGAGTACGGCACATATTCAAACTGGATCATGCATTTCGACGGCTCTAAAATGTTGGCCGGTCTAGGGGCTGACGTCGTTTTGACATCCCCCACGGGAGACACAGTTCAATACATACTCCAGATTATGTACACAGACTCCAATAATGCAGCTGAATGTGAGGCCCTTTTACACGATCTCTGGATGGCAGTATCCATGGGCATTCAACGCCTAGAGATGCGAGGGGATTCGAACCTCGCAATATCCCAAATAAATGGAGACTTCGATGCCAAGGATCCAAAAATGGCAGCTTATCGCAACGCCATCCTAAAAATGTCAGCTCGGTTCGAAGGGCTCGAATTTCATCATATAGCCCGGGAGAACAATCAGGCGGCAGACGTCCTGGCACACATCGGCACAAAACGCGACGCAGTCCCCCCCCCCAACATCTTCTTGGAACGGCTGTTCAAGCCATCCATAGTATGGGAAGGGGAATCCGACAAAAACATTCCGGACTCAACCGCACTGCCCGATGCCGAACAATCTGACACAATCGGAGGCTCCGCCAATGAAGTCACACCTTCAGCCCACGTAATAATGGCCGTTATCGCCCCGTGGACAGAACCATTCCTAGCCTACCTTACTAGGCAGGAACTCCCAGAGGACCAAAACGAGGCACACTGCATAGTGCGGAGATCTAAAGCCTACAAAGTCCATGAGGGAGAGCTTTATAAGAAAAGCACTACCGAAGTCCTTCAAAGGTGCATCTCCAAAGAGGAAGGGCGGAACTTGCTGGCTGAAATTCACGCCGGACTCGGTGGTCATCACGCTGCAGCTCGGTCCCTTGTAAGCAAGGCTTTCCGTACATGCTTTTATTGGCCAACGGCCCGGGCAGACGCCCAGGACTTAGTCCAACGATGCGTCGGTTGCCAGCTTTTTGCAAACCAAAGCCATATGCCACCCACCGCCCTCCAAACTATCCCCATAACATGGCCCTTTGCGGTCTGGGGGCTTGACATGGTGGGACCCCTCAAAGGTGGAACCCACAAGAAAAAATACTTACTGGTCATGGTGGATAAGTTCACCAAATGGATAGAAGCCAAGCCTGTTAAAATGGCCGAATCCGGACCGGTGATAGACTTCATATCTGGGGTCATACACCGTTACGACGTCCCCCACAACATCATCACTGATAACGGCACGAACTTTACGGCCAATGAGGTAAAACTCTGGTGCAAAAACATGGGCATTAAGCTCGATTATGCTTCCGTCTATCTCCCACAAACTAATGAACAGGTGGAACGTGCAAATGGTCTTATCATGAGCGGCATCAAACCCAGATTAGTGCGGTCCCTTAAGGAATCTAACACGCACTGGGTGGAGGAGCTCGACTCCGTACTCTGGGGGCTGCGGAGCACGCCGAATCGCACCACCGGATATACGCCATTCTTCATGGTGTACGGTGCAGAGGCAGTTTTGCCCTGCGACATAATTCATGACTCACCTCGGGTGCGCATGTACGAAGAAAGAGAGGCCGAGCTCGATCAGCAGGACAGTTTGGACGCATTGGAGGAAGAACGTGATGTGGCAAAAACCTGTTCCGCATTCTATCAACAGCAGGCTCGAAGATACCAAAGCAGAGAAGTACGGGCCAAAAATTACAACGTTGGCGAATTAGTTCTACGCCTGCTGGACAAGAAAAATGACAAACTCAAGCCCAAGTGGGAAGGTCCCTTCATAATTGACCAAGTCCTGACTGGTGGAGCGTACCGTCTGCGAGATGCATCGGATAACCGACTCGAGCCGAACCCATGGAACGCAGCCCGTCTCCGAAGATTCTATGCCTAGCGCCGGACTCTGTGTTCGTCTCCTTCCTCTGTCCATTTTTTATATACTGTCTGTCTTATATTTCTCTCCTTCTCCTCCCCTCTTATAGCCTTAAAAGGCTCATCACATGACGTGCTACTCGCACTCATTAAACCCGGGGGCTTCTTTTAACAGAAGCTTATTCATACGGGCTTTATGCCCAACACATGTGTTACACTTCCGCATGTACCTTTTATTTCACCATTATATGCATTGATATGACTTAAGTTTTGGCCAAGCTGGGTTGCCTGGCTCCTGTGCTTACCCCTACGTTCCCGATTGTTCGGCTCGGTGGTAAAGGGAGCACCTCTGCGATTGTTACTGCCGGGTCAGCCGGATGTGTACCTCAGACTGGGTGAAGCCGAAAGCTAGCGTTCTTAAGGGAATATTCGGTCGGTCACCTGAAAGATGATTTTTTCCAATTATTTATCTATGCGCCCCCAGACGATTTTTCCTGCGTCCTTTTCGCAGAATGGACATGCACTTTAGGGCATGCCTCCCAGGGAAAGGAACCCTTAACGGAACTATTCTCCCTGGAAGATGTTTCTTACTAACCATGTAATATAACATAACTAGTTGGGCACTTGTCTGTTCAAGCACTAATGACCCCTATGCCTGGTCTCCATGCATACCCCGGTTCTTATATAACCGCGAGGGTATTCGGACACACTCCGGACCGTCAGGTCCCGAGGTTGAAGCGAAAAGGTCGGCCATGACAAACGATCTACAATCCGGCTAGAAGGCATTACAAATGTCAATTAATTTACATAGTCACTCTGATTGATTGTATTCCTCTTCAATACCATCTAACAGGCTATCTAATTTACAGTCCTGCTGGGAATACTTTGCGGCCAATTCTACTTAGCCGTATACTAAGCTTACAGGGATCTCCTTCCCATCGGCCCCCACAGGTCCGACCTCGGCCATGTGGTTTGGGTCAGCCTTTGTGTACCGCGTCTTCACCATGGCCCAGGCCTCCCTAGCGCCTTGACGGAAGGGCGATATCTTCCACAATCGGAAGCGCCGCCGCGCTCCCTTCAGCTTCTCTGCAAGCTCTCCAAGGCCCTCGGGCATGGAGAGGGATGGCCATAAGGCTTGGGCAACGCCTTGCATCGCCTGCCGAACTCGCTCGTGCAGTTGTGAGAGCTCGGGAAGAAGGTCACCCGTAGAACCGGGCATCTTCTCTGCAGGACGACCTGTTAGCATACCTACATACATCACTCTGTTAGTCGACTTCCTCGCCGAACTCTTTTTTCAAAGTTCGTTCAAGCACTTACTAAATATGCCGCGTCGAAGCCGCTGATTCTCCTTAACGGAGTCCAACAGCTGGGCACGAACATCTTTCAGTTCAACACCCAGCTTGGTGTTGGCATCCTGAAGATCATTCTTCTCCCGCCTCACCTTTGTTAGCATGCTCTCGCCAGCCTTTAGCCGGCGTAGGAGTTGTTGCTTGTCCGGAACTAGTCTGACGCCATCTGCAATTTCATTTGTCAGATTTGCACATATGCCCCACTTCACACTTATCTTTTTGAAGCATATATTACCAGAGGGGGTCTTCTTAGGCTCCCCCATCGCGGCTAGTGCGGCCTCAAGTTGGGCTTTGCACTCTTTTAGCTCCTGGGACAGTTGGGTATTCTTCTTTGAAAGAACCTGCGTATTACACGATCCTTAAATCAGTTATTCTAACTGTTTCAAGTCTCGGGGGCTACTGATATATATAACCATTAAATTTCCTCACCCGTATGTCTTTTAGATATTGCTCCGTGGCTCTGGCTAGACCATTTTGAGCGGCACGGAGATATGCATCTCCCGAATTGAAGGCATCAAACGCCTCTTGGGAGAAACAAGCGTCGCGAAGAACAGTCCGGCGACGCCTGTGGTTCATGGCACTCTCCACCTCGAAAGGGGTGGCAGACAGCCTGTCCGCATCCTCTGTCGGAGGAGCGTCCGGTGCGCACCTCGTCTTCGCCTCCGCATCCGGGCCAGGCTATGGAGCCTGGCTGGTGGAGGCGCGATTGGTAGCCTCTCCGGATATAGTCCGGCAAGGTCTCTTTGTCCTGAACAGAGCACGAGTGTTAATATGCCTTGAAGGAATAACACCGGGGAATAAAAAGGCGCGCTATACCTTTGCGCCGGCACCTCGGTCCGGACTACACTTCTTTTTATCCCACGGGGCCCCGCAGCCCCTCGTGGGCTGGCCGCCATAGGCTCGGCCTCCCGCCTCAAGGATCTCCTCTGCAAAACACGGTTGTTATACGGTCATCGAAAACACGCGAGGACGGGTCCCCTTTCAAAGTACTGGGATTTCGGTCTCAGTTACCTGGGAGGCGGGGATTAGCCCTGGGTAATCTGTTGTAATGGCCACCAAGGCATTGTCCTTGCTTAATTGATGGAATACCCCATCAATTAACTCCACAGATATGTCCGGATCTTCTTGGGAGGCCGGGTCGAGGGACCGTCCCGGATCCTCGGGTTGTGGAGGGGGGATGTTTATCTCTTTAACAGCCTGGCGCAATTCCTGCGTTGAAGTCGTCAGACCATATATTTGACAGTAGGAATACAAAACGGATGGACAAGTGAAAGTGCTCACTTACCCAGTTCGAAGGATTATACATGGTAAATCCACCCTCAGGGTTGACGTGGAGGAATTCCTCCTCTTCTCTCTTGTACAAAGTGGACAAGATCTTTATCAGAGCGGCAGCCGAGTCCGGCCCCTTACGGCCGTGACGGGTGGCGTCGTCCTCCCCGTTGAAATCCCACATGGGGTGACTTCTATATTGAAGCGGCTGCACCCCCCGCATAATGCATACGGCCATGACTCCGATCATGGTTAGTCCGGAATGAGCCAATAATCTTATCCGGCCCATCAGGTAAAGGACGTCCTTGTCACTTTCTCTCTGAGAGCTCCGTGGACGCCAGCTTAGGCGCTTTTTCGGGGGAGCACTGTTGAACTCAGGGAGGCTGATCCGAACAGGATCCGGCAGCGGGACATCCTCTATATAGAACCATTTCGAAGGCCAGTCCTCGGACGCCTTCTCTGGGGTTCCGGATAGATATCCGGTCCCGGCGATGCGCCACACTTCGGCTCCGCCCACTTCATATATTAACCCCTCTTGAGAATGGGGCACCAGGCAGAACAGCCTCTTCCATAATGCGAAATGAGCCTCAACACCCAAGAACAGCTCGCAAAGGGCAACGAAGCCCGCGATATGCAATATAGAGGCAGGTGTGAGGTTGTGCACCTGGAGGCCATAGAACTCCAGAAGCCCCCGGAGAAACGGATGAATTGGAAATCCGAGTCCCCTTATTAGATAAGGGACAAGGCATACCCGCTCTCCTTTGGAGGGAGTGGGGGCGCTCTCCACTTGCTCTCCGCCATTATAGGTGGCGAGTCCGGCTCGAACTGGAACCATGTAGGCCGGAGGAAGGAATCCCTTTGTCTGAAGCAATACTAGCTCGCTATGCGGGATGGAGCACCTCTCCCAGTCTCCAGGCTTAGGACTGGAAGGGCGAGAGGAGGAGTTGCGACGGCTGGCCATGGTGGAATGGATCTTTGCTGGATGCGCTCTGATGACTACTCGCGGAGGGGAGAAGGTGTGGTTTGGATCTAAATCCCCATTCCTTTAAATAGGCGGCTCATTTACGCGGCTAGGGGTGTGAATGTAAAAACACCCAGACTTCTCGTATTCGTTTGACACGTGGAAGGCGGCCATTATTGGGCGTAGAAGCCAAGGAGCGCCGCATTCACAGAACACAGGACATTATTCAACAGGTACACGGAATCTGGAGGGGAACCCGCCTTGCAATGCCGAAACAATTAGCACGCCGGACTCGTCATCATTGAAGCCTGGTTCGGGGGCTACTGAGGGAGTCCTGGATTAGGGGGTGTCCGGATAGCCGGACTATACCTTCAGCCAGACTCCAGGACTATGAAGATACAAGATTGGAGACTTCAACCCGTGTCTGGAAGGGACTTTCCTTGGCGTGGAAGGCAAGCTTGGCGATGCGGATATTTAGATCTCCTACCATTGTAACCGACTTTGTGTAACCCTAACCCTCTCTGGTGTCTATATAAACCAGAGAGCTTTAGGCCGTAGGACAACATACAACAATCATACCATAGGCTAGCTTCTAGGGTTTAGCCTCCTTGATCTCGTGGTAGATCTACTCTTGTACAACCCATATCATCAATATTAATCAAGCAGGACGTAGGGTTTTACCTCCATCGAGAGGGCCCGAACCTGGGTAAAACTTCGTGTCCCTTGTCTCCTGTTACCATCCGCCTAGACGCATAGTTTGGGACCCCCTACCCGAGATCCGCCAGTTTTGACACCGACACTTGGCTTTATCAACTTCAATACCTTTTTCAGAAACTTTATGCCCCAAGACAATACCTTCATTAACCATAAAGTGGCACTTTTCCCAATTCAAGACAAGATTAGTTTATTCACATCTCTGCAAAACTCGATCAAGATTGCTAAAACAATCATCAAAAGAGGAACCATAGACGGAAAAATCGTCCATGAAAACCTCACAATTTTTTTCACAAAAGTCAAAGAATATAGCCATCATGCATCTTTGAAAGGTAGCAGGTGCATTACATAAACCAAAAGGCATACGTCTATAAGCAAAAGTACCAAAAGGGAATGTAAAAGTAGTCTTTGATTGATCTTTAGCCGACACAGGTATTTGAGAGAAACCAGAATAACCATCTAAAAAGCAGTAGTGTGTATGTTTGGATAATCTTTCTAGCATTTGATCAATAAAAGGTAATGGGTAATGATCTTTCTTAGTAGCCTTATTTAATTTGCGAAAATCAATTACCATCCTATAACCTGTGATGATTCTTTGTGGAATAAAATCATCTTTATCATTAGGAACAACAGTGATACCTCCCTTCTTAGGGACACAATGGACATGACTTACCCACTGACTATCAGCAACGGGATAAATTATACCTGCCTCTAGAAGCTTGAGTATTTCTTTTCTTACCACTTCTTTCATTTTAGGATTCAAACGTCGTTGAGGATCACAAACTGGTTTGGCATTTGCTTCCAAATTTATTTTATGTTGACATAGAGTGGGGCTAATGCCCTTAAGATCATCTAGAGTATATCCAATAGCGGCACAGTGCTTCTTCAGAGTTTTCAATAATCTTTCTTCTTCATGCTCTGAAAGGTTAGCACTAATAATAACAGGATATATCTTCTTTTCATCAAGATAAGCATATTTAAGATTATCAGGCAATGGTTTAAGATCAAACACGGGGTCACCCTTAGGTGGAGGAGGATCCCCTAAAATTTCAACAGGCAAATTGTGTTCCAGAATAGGTTCCTGTTTAAAGAATACTTCATCTATTTCCCTTCCTTCATTCATGAACATATCATTTTCATGGTCTAGCAAATAGTGTTCTAAAGAATCACTAGGAGGTACGGCAATAGAAGCAAGACCAATAATATCATCCTTACTAGGCAATTCTTCTTCATGATGTTGTTTACTGAATTTAGAGAAATTAAACTCATGAACCATATCATCCAAGCCAATAGTACCAACATTCTTTTCGCAATCTATCCTAGCATTAACAGTGTTCAAGAAGGGTCTACCAAATATAATGGGACAAAAACTATCTTGTGGAGAAGTGAGAACAAGAAAATTAGCAGGATATTTAGTTTTCCCACACAAGACTTCAACATCTCTAACAATCCCAATTGGTGAAATAGTATCTCTATTGGCAAGTTTAATTGTGACATCAATACCTTCTAATTCAGCAGGTGCAATTTCATGCTTAATTTCTTCGTACAAAGTATGCGGTATAACACTAGCACTAGCACCCATATCACATAAGCCATGATAACAATGATCTCCTATTTTAACAGAAATAACAGGCACGCCTACCACAGGTCTATGTTTATCTTTAACACAAGGCTTAGCAATTCTAGCAGTTTCACCGTTGAACTGAATAACATGCCCATCAATATTATCAGACAAGAGATCTTTAAAAATACCAATATTAGGTTCTACTTTAACTTGCTCAGGAGGTGTATTAGTTCTAATATTGCTTTTACGAACAATAGTTGAAGCTTTAGCATGATCCTTTATTCTAACAGGGAAAGGCGGTTTCTCAGCATAAGAAGTAGGAACAATAGGATCATTATAAGTAACAGTATTTTCCTCAAGTTTAATAGGTGCAGCTACTTTTACTTCTATGGGAGGATGATATTTAAACCACTTCTCCTTGGGGAGATCAACATAAGTAGCAAAAGATTCACAGAAAGAAGCTACTATCTTAGAGTCAAGTCCATATTTAGTGCTAAACTTACGAAAAATATCGGTATCCATAAAAGATTTAACACAATCAAGATTAGGTGTCATACCTGACTCCTTACCTTCGTCGAGGTCCCAATCTTTAGAGTTGCGTTTAATTCTATCCAATAAGTCCCATTTGAATTCAATAGTCTTCATCATAAAAGAGCCAGCACAAGAGGTATCGAGCATGGTGCGATTGTTTTCAGAAAGCCGAGCATACAAATTTTGAATAATTGTTTCCCTTGGAAACCCATGATTGGGGCATGAATATAACATTGATTTAAGCCTCCCCAAGCTTGAGCAATGCTTTCTCCTTCGCGAGGCCAGAAATTATATATATAATTACGATCACGATGAACAAGATGCATAGGGTAATACTTTTGATGGAATTCCAATTTCAATCTTTTATAGTTCCATGATCTCGTATCATCACATAGCCTATACCATGTCAATGCGTCTCCCTTCAAAGATAAAGGGAAGACCTTTTTCTTAGCAACATCCTCGGGTATACCTGCAAGCTTAAATAATCCACAAACTTCATCCACATATATTAAGTGCTCATCAGGATGCTTAGTTCCATCTCCTGTAAAAGGATTAGCTAGCAATTTTTCCATCATACCCGAAGGAAATTCAAAAGGGGTTTCATTTTCAATAGGTTCAGTAGGTTGAGGAGCAACTCTTTGCTCTACTGGACGGGGTGAAGATACCCCGAACAAGCCCCTCAGAGAATTACTTTCCATAGTAACAAGTGACAGTAAATTTCAGCACACTATATAAATTTTTCCTTACCAAATTCCACCTACCAAAGGCGCTACACTCCTCGGCAACGGCACCAGAAAAGAGTCTTGATGACCCACAAGTATAGGGGATCTATCGTAGTCCTTTCGATAAGTAAGAGTGTCAAACCCAACGAGGAGCAGAAGGAAATGATAAGCGGTTTTCAGCAAGGTATTCTCTGCAAGTACTGAAATAAGTGGTAATAGATAGTTTCGTGATAAGATAATTTGTAATGAGCAACAAGTAACAAAAGTAAATAAAGTGCAGCAAGGTGGCCCAATCCTTTTTGTAGCAAAGGACAAGACGGAACAAACTCTTATACTAGGAAAAGCACTCCCGAGGACACATGGGAATATCGTCAAGCTAGTTTTCATCATGTTCATATGATTCACATTCGGTACTTTGATAATTTGATATGTGGGTGGACCGGTGCTTGGGTGCTGTTCTTACTTGAACAAGCATCCCACTTATGATTAACCTCTATTGCAAGCATCCGCAACTACAACAAAAGTATTAAGGTAAACCTAACCATAGCATGAAACATATGGATCCAAATCAGCCCCTTACGAAGCAACGCATAAACTAGGGTTTATGCTTCTGTCACTCTAGCAACCCATCATCTACTTATTACTTCCCAATGCCTTCTCTAGGCCCAAATAATGGTGAAGTGTTATGTAGTAGACGTTCACATAACACCACTAGAGGCTAGACAACATACATCTTATCAAAATATTGAACGAATACCAAATTCACATGACTGCTAATAGCAAGACTTCTCCCTTGTCCTCAGGAACAAACGTAACTACTCACAAAGCATATTCATGTTCATAATCAGAGGGGTAATAATATGCATAAAGGACCTGAACATATGATCTTCCACCAAATAAACCAACTAGCATCAACTACAAGGAGTAATCAACACTACTAGCAACCTACTAGTACCAATCCCGGACTTGGAGACAAGAATTGGATACAAGAGATGAACTAGCGTTTGGAGATGAGATGGTGCTGGTGAAGATGTTGATGGAGATTGCCCTCTCCCGATGAGAGGAGCGTTGGTGATGACGATGACGATGATTTCCCCCTCCCGAAGGGAAGTATCCCCGGCAGAACAGCTCTACTGGAGCCCTAGATTGGTTCTGCCAAGGTTCCGCCCCGTGGCGGCGGAGTCTCGTCCCGAAAGGTTGCTTCTGGTTTTTTTCTTGACGAAAGACTTCATATAGGAGAAGATGGGCGTCGGAGAGACACGAGGGGGCCCACGAGGTAGGGGGCGCGCCCTAGGAGGGGGGGGCGCCCCCCACCCTCGTGAGCAGGGTGTGGGCCCCCTGGCCTTCATCTTTGGCGAGGATTTTTCTTTATTTATTTTAAGATATTCCGTGGAGTTTCAGGACTTTTGGAGTTGCACGGAATAGGTCTCTAATATTTGCTCCTTTTCCAGCCCAGAATTCCAGCTGCCGGCATTCTCCCTCTTCATGTAAACCTTGTAAAATATGAGAGAATAGCCATAAGTACTGTGACACAACGTGAAATAATAGCCCATAATGCAATAAATATCGATATAAAAGCATGATGCAAAATGGACGTATCAGCAACCACCATCTTTCTGGGAGACGTTCTTACTGTGATCGGAGACAAGCTTGTGGACGCATATCTCCAGATGTGTGTTGCCAAGAATTTGTGGGATGCCCTCGAAGCTAAATTCGGTGCAACCGATGCTGGAAGCGAGTTGTATGCTATGGAGCAGTTCCATGATTACAAAATGGTTGATAACCTTTTTGTATTGGACCAGGCCCATGAGATACAATGCATCGCTAAGGAGCTGGAGCTCCTGAAGTGTGAGTTACCGGACAAGTTTGTCGCAGGTTGCATTATTGCAAAACTCCCTCCTGGATGGAGGAACTTTGCTACTTCTCTCAAGAACTTGAGACGTGAATTCTCTGTTGAGGATGTCATTGGTTATCTAAGTGTTGAGCAGAACTCGAGAGCAAAGGACTCACACGTGAAAGGGGCAGAGGGTTCTTGTAGCGCCAATATGGTGCAAATAACTCCCACAAGTTCAAGGGAAAGAACTCTGTCCAGCAGAATACTACCTTTAAGAAGAAGGGTAAGAAGACCTTCAAGAAGAACAAGAAGGATGAGGGATGCTTTACTTGTGGTTCGGTTGAACATTGGGCCAACAAGAGCCCAAACAAGTATAAGAAGTCAGGATAGGACGCCAAGTCTGTCAATGTCACTTTGAGCAACAATGATGGGGCATCTGGGTATGGCAATCTGTTTACCGTACTTTCAGTTTGTCAGCCCACCGATTGGTGGGTTGACACTGGGGCCAATATTCATGTGTGTGCTGATGTGTCTTAGTTCTCTTCTTACCAGGTCACACGAGATTGTCCCGTCCTGATGGGGAACGACTCGCATGCTTCTGTTCATGGTGTTGTCACGGTAGATCTGAAGTTTACTTCGGGAAAGATCGTGCAACTGAAGAACGTGCAGCATGTCCCCGCCATCAAGAAGAATCTCTTTAGTGGCTCCCTTCTATGTAAAGAAGGGTTTAAGTTAGTATTTGAGTCTAACAAAGTAGTTGTATCTCATTATGGACTATTTGTTGGAAAAGGATATGATTGTGGTGGTGTGTTCCGCCTTTCCCTGGAGGATTTATGTAATAAAGTTGTGAACCAAATTCATTCCAATGTGAACGAATGTGAGGTTTGGCATTCACGTCTTTGTCACATAAATTTCGGTTGTATGACGCGGCTAGCTAAGATGAATCTAATCTCGAGTTTCACTTTAGCAAAGGCTCTAAGTGACATGCGTGTGTGCAAGCAAAGCAAACTCGTAAGCCTCACAAGCCTGCGAAGGAGAGACACCTGGCACCATTAGAGCTCATACATTCAGATATGTGTGAGATGAATGGTGTGTTGATTAAAGGTGGAAAGAAATACTTCATGACTTTGATTGATGATTCCACTAGATTCTGTCATGTGTATTTGTTAAATACAAAGGATGAGGCTCTACACTAATTTAAAATCTATAAGGCTGAAGTTGAGAACCAACTTGAGAAGAAATTAAAACGAGTCCAGTCTGATTGTGGTGGAGAGTACTTTTCTAGTGAGTTTGATTTATTCTGTGCAGAACATGATATTATTCATGAGAGGACGCCTCCCTATTCACCCCAGTCAAACGGGGTTGCCGAACAGAAAAACCGTTCTCTAACTGATTTGGCTAACGCCATGTTAGATACATCGGGTTTATCCAAGGCATGGTGGGGGGAGGCTATACTGACATCATGTCATGTCCTGAATAAAGTTCCCGCAAAGGATAATGAGACTACTCCCTATGAGCAATGGGAAAAGAAAAGAACTACAATTTCTTACTTGCGCACTTGGGGCTGTTTGGCGAAAGTCAATGTGCCGATCCCCAAAAAGCCTAAGCTTGGTCCGAAGACCGTGGACTGCGTTAACTTGGGCTACGCTAAGAATAGCGTTGGCTATAGATTTCTAGTAATGAAATCTGAGGTACCTGACCAGAAGGTCGGTACAATTATAGAGTCAAAGGATGCTACATTCTTTAAGGATATTTTCCCCATGAGAGATATGCAAAGCACTTCTAAACTGGAATCTAATGAGACTCCTGAACCTGCCATTCCGATGGAATACTATGAACACAAAAGTGATGAAAGTTGCATGGAAGATGACGAGGAAGCTCCTGTTAGGAGCAAGAGACAAAGGACTGCAAAGTCTTTTGGTGATGATTTCCTCATGTACCTCGTGGATGATGACACTCCCAGTTCCATTTCAGAAGCTTATGCATCTCCGGATGCTGACTACTTGAAGGATGCGGTCCATAGCAAGATGGATTCCATCACGGCTAACGGGACATGGGAGATCACTGATTGTCCTTATGGTTGCCAACCATTGGGATGTAAGTGGGTGTTCAAGAGGAAGCTTAGGCCCGATGGTATTGTTGAGAAGTTACAAGGCTAGGCTTGTGGCCAAGGATTATACCCAGAAAGAAGAAGAGGATTTTTTTGATACTTACTCACCTGTGGCTAGACTAACAACCATTCGAGTGCTACTCGCTTTGGCTGCCTCGCATGGTCTTCTTGTTCATCAGATGGACGTTAAGACGGCTTTCCTAAACGGATAGCTAGACGAGGAAATTTACATGCAACAGTCGGATGGCTTTGTAGTAAATGGTCAGGAAAGAAAGGTGTGTAAGCTAGTGAAATCTTTGTATGGCCTGAAACAAGCGCCTAAGCAATGGCATGAGAAGTTTAATACAACTTTGACATCTGTTGGCTTTGTTGTAAATGAAGCTGACAAATGTGTATACTATCACTATGATGGGGGCGAAGGAGTTATACTGTGTCTGTATGTTGATGACATACTGATATTTGGGACCCACCTCAAAGTCATTGAGGAGGTCAAGGATTTTCTATCTCATAACTTTAAGATGAAAGACCTGGGCGTGGTTGATGTTATCTTGAACATCAAGCTACTGAGATATACTGAGGGTGGAATTACACTTTTGCAATCCCACTATGTTGAGAAGATCTTGAACCGTTTTGGATATTCGGACTGCAAACCTTCTGCAACACCATATGATCCTAGCGTGCGGATTCGAAAGTTCGAAGGCACGACTGTAGATCAATTGAGATATTCTCAAGTGGTTGGTTCACTCATGTACCTAGCTTGTGCTACTCGCCCTGACATCTCATTTGTTGTGTGCAAACTGAGCCGGTTTGTTCCCAATCCGGGAGATATGCATTGGCATGCTGTTGAGCGAGTGATGCGCTATTTGCAAGGTACTATGAACTACGGGATTCACTATTCTGGTTACCCGACGGTACTTGAGGGGTATAGTGATTCTAACTGGATATCTGATGCTGATGAGATGAAAGCCACAAGTGGATATGTCTTCACACTTGGTGGTGGTGCTGTTTCCTGAAAGTCTTGCAAGCAGACGATCTTAACCAGATCGACTATGGAAGCAGAACTCACAACATTAGACACATCATGCGTCGAAGCAGAATGGCTTCGAGAGCTTTTGTTGGATTTGCCGGTGGTTGATAAACCAGTCCCGGCTGTCCTTATGAACTGTGACAATCAAATAGTGATTGCCAAGGCTAAGAGTTCAAAGGACAATTTGAAATCCGCAAAACACATAAAAATAAGATTAAAATCTGTCAGAAAATCAAGAAACTCTGGAGTAATAGCGTTGGATTATATCCAGATAGCTAAGAATCTGGCAGACCCTTTTACGAAAGGGCTATCACGGATTGTGATAGAAATGCATCGAGGGAGATGGGTATGAGACCCACGTAAGTTGCCATGGGGGTAACCCAACCTATGTGATCGGAGATCCCGTGAATTAGGACCTGAGAAAACAATCCAGCGGTCAACTGAGGAGAGTATCTTTAATTAACCCACTCTGTTGGAGATGCAATAATACTATCAATTCTATAAGGCAGGCTGGCTTTTGTCTTAACGTGTTCCAAAGCTTATGTAAGCAAGATGCTAACCTACAGAGCATTCTTTGGAGGAACACACCTATGTGAGCCCGACTGCTGGTCACAGTCTATGAGATTTGGTGATCTCTAGGAAGCTCACATGAGAAGGTACGGAGTATGACTAATAAGCTCCACCCGTGGGGTTTTAGCCTTCGGCAGCCACATATTAGCTCACAATGGGCGAAACTTCTACACGCCAAACTGACAATTCAAGGCATAGTTCATTGTTCAGTTGTGAAGAAGTCTAATCCCATTGCTCTAGGTGAAATTTCAACTTAACAGTCTCCACTGAAAATTCTGGTATATCAAACATTGTTTGGAACAGTTGACAAACTTATGTGCCTCGAGATCTGGTGGGGGATTATTGGATTATGAATGGGCTTAGGCCCATATAAGACAATAATCCCTGGTTAATCTCTAAGTCCCATGTAAGTGTACGTCAAGTGGTGGGAAGTGTGGGAAGTTTAGTACCATACTGCTACAGTAAGAAGAGTGAGACCTCTTTATAAGGGTTGCTCCATCACTTGCTATTAGGAGCTTGGGAATAGGAGCTGTACACGCACGCTCCTCCTCCTCCTCCACCCGCCTCGCCTCGTCACGACGCGCGCGCTGTGGGTTGCGGGAATGAGCCGAGCCGAAGCTTATTTTGCCGGTCAAGAATGGTTAATTAATCTCGAATTAATTAACGAGTCACTTACGAAAGTGCCACTGTCTGAGACGTTGGACCGTGGCTGTTCGCGGACTCGGTCATGGGCCTGAGCCCAGGCCCATCTACTCAACGGCCTATATAAGAAGGCGCTGGCCAGTGGAGTGAACCCTAACTCAGTTCACTCACTCCCTCGTACAACCCTAGCCGTCATCTACTATTCCTCTCACTGTGCTGCCTCTAGCGATCCTATCCCGACGACCGCGTGCACGATTGGTCGGGAGAGCAGGTGCCTCCGGAACCCTGTCGTTCGAGATCCTGCCCGGGAGAACGACAGTAAGGTTTTTGGGGAGCGTCTCGACGCGACTGCTCCCGATCCGTCCCTATCTTCGTCCGCCTCTGCTTGCACTATTTCCTCTTCATCGACTCCGTGGCTGACGATGAAGTCGCCAAGAAGAAGGCCTTGGCTGATGCCGAGGCTGCTGCTGCCGCCGCATTGGCCTGGCCAACCGGAGGGTATGACTCGTTCATCCCCTATTCGCTCATTCATGTGCTAGCCGTATATATGATGTTCATAGATGGTTCGGTTCTATGTGCTGTACGTTCAGATGCTTAGGTATCGGTATGAGATGCATACCGTATTTGCCATATTTACCATCTACTCGTGGATTAGATTAATCGATAAAGTGCTAATATTTCCAACAATATTCACAGTTTATCAAATTTTCTAGCAGAGCATCCCTACAAGTATTCTTCAATCTCTTTTCATCTACTGGGATCTCAAACAATTCCATGGGCAAAACCCCCACTACACGCCACTACAACAGGTTAACATTTCCTCAAATATGCTAAGCCTTTCCTTTGGTTGTCCTATGCAGAAAGCCTCACCCATGTGATATTTATTTCCAATCCTGGAAATTTGCAATTTTCTTTGAGGGAATAAAAATTTACATTTCTACTATGTGATATTTTTAAATACAGTAAAACTCGAAATATTAGTACTATCAGTGAAAGAAGATGCACACTCCTCAAAAACCTAAAATCCCAGTCTCATAAATTCCACCAACCAAATATAGCTCACACAGTGAAAGTAAAATCAATACGATCCCCTCTTCCCAACTGCCCCCAAACCAAGCAGTAAAAGACAAGCCAGGGACTGGCAGGTGGGCCCCTCGATGGAACTGAACTGGGGGGCGAAGAATGCCTGACTGACACGCACCCACCATCTCTCCCTCTCTCTAAACCCCAACCAACCAACCAGCCCCTCCGCCCGCCGGCAAGAAAACCCCAGCCCCTTCCCGGAATCCCCATCCCCATTCCATTCCGGCGAGCCCGACCGACCTCCCGACCGGCCGGCCTCCGATGGAGACGGCGGAGCTGGAGGCCGCCATCGCCGCCCTCCCCGCCAAGAAGCAGCGCCTCCGGGAGTCCTTCGACCGCCTCCTCGCCGCCTCCCCCGTCCCCATCCCCTTCACCTGGGCCGACGTCGACACCCACATCTCCTCCCTCCAGTCCTCCATCGCCCGACGCTTCCGCCAGCTCCAGGCGCACCAGGCCGCCGCGCTCCGGACCGCCGCCGAGCACCCGCGCCAGCACCACCTGAGGGGCAAGGGCCAAGACAGCAGCGAGGAGGAGGAGGAAGATTGGGCGCGGCCCAATCGCGCGCCTTCGGACCTCAATGCCGGGGAGGAGGGGGAGCAGGGGAGTGCGGAGATGGCAATCGAGGCGTCTCCCGACCGGTACGACGCCGTTGAGGAGGGGGAGGCGTCTCCTGGCCTTGAACCGGAGGAGGTGGAGGCGTTTCTTGGCCTTGAACCAGAGGAGGAGGAGGAGGAGGAGGAGGAGAAAGATGTGGGGCGGGCCAAGCGGGCGCCTTCGGACCTCAATGCCGGAGAGGAGGAGGAGCAGGGGAGGGTGGAGGTGGCAATCGAGGGGCATCCCGACCAGTACGACGCCATTGAGGAGGGGGAGGCGTCTCCTGACCTTGAACCAGAGGAGGAGGAGGAAGATGGGGGGCGGGCCAAGCGGGCACCTTCGGACCTCACTGACGAGGAGGAGGGGGAGCAGGGGAGGGCGGAGATGGCATTCGAGGGGTCTCCCGACCAAGACGACGCCGTTGACGAGTGGGAGGCGTCTCCTGGCCTTGAACCAGAGGAGGAGGAGGAAGAGGAAGAGGAAGAGGAAGAGGAGGAGGAGGAGGAGACCATCCTAGGGGCGTACCCAAGCCATCGCCACGGGGAGACGACGGAGAAGGCACCGAGCAGCCGCTGGACGCCGGACCCCGCAGGCGGCGCGGGGGAGGCCGTGAGGTGGAACCTCGCGGCGGCGCGCGCCGACAGGGACGCCTCGCTGCTGGCGGACATGCTGTACTGGGGCAACAAGAGGAGCCTGCGAGCCCGGCGGCAGTTCCTCCCGGCGCTGCTGTGCGCGGCGGAGCCCCACGCGCTGGTCGTCGGCGCCGTCAGGGACTTCCTGGCCAGGGCCGAGCCCAAGAGCGACAAGAACTGGGAGAACTGCGCCTCGCTCCTCTGCTGCGTCCCCAGCCTCGCGGCCGCGCCGTCGGCGGCCACGCTGGAGCGGGCCAGACGGCTGGCGGAGGACTGGAGGGAGATGATCGTCGGCGAGCCTGAGAGCCGCAGGGACCTCGGCCGGCTCGCCGTATGGGGCCTTCTGCAGTTTCTTGCCTCGTACAAAATTGCCTTGGAGCTGGACGCTGATGCGATAAACCATCTCCTCGCCGACGTCCCGCGCAACAAAAAGCAGAGCTGCATCGAGCTCCGCAATGGCCTTGGGCTGATCCCCACCATGGCTGGTATGGACCTAGGGTGCCTCTCACTGCTGAATCATAGTTCCATGAAATGTTGTGGTCAAATGCAGATAGTCAGTGTGTTCTACAACCCACTTAGCATATACTTTTCGTTTTCGCTTACATGGATGGTTATTCATTCATCGGTGTCGTCGGTCGTCACTTCACATTGTCGATGTTTAGCTTGTTTTGCAAACCCCTCTGGAAGTTGCCTCATGAGTCATGACACATTTAGCTAAGAATTTCAGTTCTGTGAAGCAGATGAACTTTGTTGTGGACTTCAGTTTGATGACGATCCTCTCCGTGTAGAACTAGTGTTTTTTTTTTTGCAGTGACACAGTCTCCAAAATAACTTGATAGTCATTATAGTCATCGGCATAAAACTATAACAGTGGCAAACCTATTCGTGTCATTTTAATGTGGCCTATTGAGATACAGTGGTATACCCCTGAAGTGGTGCTGGATGTTGCTTGTTCTTCGGATATGAATAGAGTCAACAGCTAAACATGCCTGCACAGGGGTTGCCACGGATGATATTGTTTGCTCTTCACATTTAGCTCAGCATTTAAGTGCTAAGTCATGGTCCTATAATATTGCACTTTAGTGTTGTTCCATGCACTCTCTGTAGCTGTACAATATATAATATACTCCCTTTGTAAACAAATGTAAATGTCTTGCATTTGTTTACAGAGGGAGTACTATTGTTTAGATATTGCCAACCTGTAACTGTACATGTTAAAATCTTACTGCAGGCATGTTTGGACCTTACAAACCCTGCTAGAATTGGAAAACAAAATTGCATTCCAAACAAGTTCATTACAGATTTTCCAACCATTCACTTGTATAATAAGTAATGTTTTTTGTTCCCTCGCAAAAAAAAAGTAATGTTTTTTGTTAGGTGAGGAATATACATATCTCTCCATGTTATTTTGTTGATGCAGTGGCAAAACTGACAGCTATTCATGCACATGCATTTGTTTGGTACTAGTTCCGAGTCATACGGAATATTATACAATATCACCAGCTGCTGATGCATAACTTATGTCAAGTGGACAAGCTGCGACTTTGCTAATTTCAAGCTGAAATATATACTGCTGTCATCATGCATGCATGCAAAATTTAACAGTGGGCAATGATAATTGTAAATAATTTGTTTCAGTAAAAACATGTATCTAGTAGTAGACGTCATTGCTTGTAGCAGAGCATCTTTTGAACTCTTGATACTCCTAAACTGCTCCTGATTTAAACAGAGTTGGCAATGGAAGTTTTAGTGCTCCGTGTCCTACTAGCTTTGCCTGTTGCACGTGCTATGTTGAGTTGCTGACTCGTTCTTGTGCAGACTCCGCCGACCATCTGATTGAGAATGGGCAGCCAGTTGATGCTATCAACCAACTGATTGAGAATGGGAAGCCACTCGATGCCATCAAACTGGCGCGTGATTTGAATCTGACCGACAAATATCCTCCACTTTCCCTCATGAATGATTATGTTGACAAGGCTAAGAAGACTGCTCAGGAGATATTAAGCAGGGAAGGCGATTCACGGGACTCTCTGGTTTGTCCTTCGCATATCTTCCTCAATAAGAACATCTTGTGTTGCATGGGAGTGATTTTTCAAAATTGAACATCTTTATACTAGTCAAGCTCATATGAATGTGAGTAGAGTTAGACCGTGAAATTTGAATCAAAATCTGGATATATATTCTTTCACAGGATTAGAAAAACAATTTCACACTTTTTTATTTGTTTGCTTTCCATATATGCTGTAAATACTACTGTACATCATATCATTTCGCTATAAGCAAGCTTTCAACTGATTTGGCTCCGTGGGGTTTTGGCTTGGGCGGACAGAACCAGGCAATGGCGAGGCAGGTGAACGCCCTGATACTGTCGTGGAGGGCGGTGGACGAGCACGTCGAGGTCGCGCACCGCACCGGCATCAAGGCGGAGATCACCCAGCTGCTGCACGGGTACGCGCGCAAGCAGCAGAGCCTGTCGGTGTCGGCCGCCGCTTCTTCCTCCTCCTCCCCGCCTGCCTGGAGCCCGCAGCGGCGGCCGCCGGAAGAGGAGGAGGCCGGGCAGAGGCAGAACAAGATGCGGAAGCGGAAGCCGCACTGGCTGCAGCGGGAGGCGCGGCAGCACCGGTTCCACGAGCAGCCCAGGTTCTTGCCCCGGTGCGGCTGCGGCGGCGGTGCCCGGTCGGGGTACGACGCCGGCGGGGGCCGTGATCGTCGCGGCGAGGTGCTCCCAGGGGTCCGTGGAGGGCCTCCTCGGTGCCCTGGTAGCCCGTATTACTCTAGCTAGTACGTAGCGTCGCTCGCTCTTGGTCTTGGCCACGTCCTGCTGCCTTGCCTTCAGAGTTCAGACTTCAGACCAGAGAAGAGTATTATGTATGTATGTATGGCGCGACTGATCATCATGAGGCTGATGGAACAAGCCGCGCAGCTCTCGGATCGTATACGCTACGAGTGACCTCATCTGCTAATTAAGCTCCTTGTCTATGTTTGGTAGAGAAATACTTACTCCTGTAGGAGGATTCTGAGAAGCAAACCGAGTGGGACTCGAACCAGTTGTGTCCTCGACTCGACTCGGTTTGTGATCTACTTATAAGCTCCGTGTCTTATCTTCCTCCTCCGTCATCGGGTCTTTGTTGCAAGTCGCGCAAGATTGATTTTGCCTGTATATACGGAGGCCTCCACTGATCAAGAAGACTATGGAGGGCGCATCGCGTGATCTCCCTCTGGACATCTTGACGGGCATATTTGCCGCCCTCGAGATCCCCGACCTCGTCCGTGCCGGCTCGGTCTGCTCCTCCTGGCGCTCCGCCTACTCCAGGCTGCTCCTCCCTGGGCACTACACGCGCCCCCAGACGCCGTGCCTCCTCTACACCTCTGATGAATCCGCCGGCGAGGGAGTCGCCTGCCTCTACAGCCTCGCGGAGAAGCGGACGTACAAGCTGACTCTCCCAGGGCCACCCATCAGCAACCGGCATCTAATCGGGTCCTCGCTGGGCCTGCTTGTCACAGTCGATGACAGGTCCGAGATGCACCTCGTCAACCCCATCACCGGCGAGCAGACCCATCTCCCTCCGGTGATCACCATTGAGCAAGTGAAGCCCATCTATAGTGACTCTGGTGCTCTTCACAAGTACGAGTACTCAAGCCACACCGCAGAAAGGGTTTACAGCCCGCCGTCGATCTCGGCTCCGGAAGAGCTGAGGACCAAGCTTCACCATAAAGCCTTTGTGTTCTCCGACGATACTTGCAATGGATGCATCGTGGTGGTGCTCATACACAATCCATTTTGCCAGCTCTCGTTTGCAAGGCCAGGGGGTGATAGCTGGACATGGCTGCCACCACACACCCACTATGATGATTGCACTTACAAGAACGGCCTGCTGTATGCGGTCACCTCATTCGGAGAGATCCACACGTTCGATCTAAGTAGTGGCCCCGTTGTTACGATGAGGATGATCGCACCGGAGTCCGATCTCGAGGACCGGTTTCTGAATGCTTACATTGTGCAGGCTCCATGGGGCAACGATCTTCTTCAGGTGTGGAGACTGTACGAGCACTGCGATTTAGAGCCCGAGCCTGGGGCGTCTGTGTTTTGGAACACCGGAGAGCTTGTAATATACGAAGTCGATGCTTCGTCAGGAGAGAGAATTAAGAAAATCGGTTGCTTGCGCGACCATGCGTTGTTTCTGCTGCTCAAGACTATCCGGCTCTCAGGGGAAACCATGCCTACTTTACCGATGACAATGTGCTCTGGACAAAGGGGTTCAAGAACAATCCCCGTGATATGGGAATTCTCGACCTGGGTGATAACGGCAGGGAGGAACTCGTGTCTCCCCGGCTTTGCTCCAACTGCCCGGCTCCCGTGTGGATTACACCCAGTCTTAGAAAGATGAACTTGTCTTTCAATGAATAGGTTTTAGCTTCCTTTATTTATAATTATATGTAATGATTATTTAGTTTGGTAGGCGGTGGTCCTCTGTTGATCTACACCTTTTTGTGTGTGTTTTAGCAATCTACTCGTACACTGGAACAAGTTTTTAAAGAAGTTTCATGGTAAGTGTACAGTATGCCAGGATATGAGAAATAAAAGTAGACTTGTCCAAAAACATCATCATGCACCATACAAAAAGGCAAGATTGTACCTATATTACAAAACATGAGTGCAGTCTTTTTTTTCCGATTTATCCTAACTACAATATATACAAGGATCATATTTTTGCACAAATTATGCATTTTCTCATATTTATCATGTACTAGTGCCACACTTCTTTTTTCTTTGATCTTTTTGAGTTGTATAGAATATGGAGGATAATTTATCATGTAGTTCTCCACACAATAAGATGTGTCAAATCAAATGTAGAAGTCGAGGGATTTGGATGAACTTGCAATATGTACTCTACTGTAACATTCAATCTTGTATGTTGCTGGATTTGGATAATAATAGCAGGGAGTTTGCATGTTATCTTCATTCAACTGCACGTTAGAAATATAGGAAATGTATTGTCTCTTTGCGGAAGTAGAAGATAAGTGCTGACATTGGTGATAGATAAGCATGAAAATGTGCATGATTGTTCTTTCAGAATGCACCTGTGGCTTGTTTAAGTATACTATACAGTGGTGATCTGCTTTGGCAGCTATACATATATACAATTACAAACCTGCATCATTTGAATAGCTCATTCCGGGGGCTGAAAGACAACTGTCAGCATGTGTGTTGGCCTAACTGCAGGTAGTTGGACATGGACTAAGCTGAAATAGCTTGTCTTTCAACAATAACAAACTATCTGGTCACTATATTGTTTCGAAATAAAAAAAAGATGTGTGTCCTTTTGTTCATCTTTGAGCAGGGCTCTAATTCAGTCCTTGTTGCCAGCTTATGTGCCCCATCTGACCCGGTATGTTTCAGCATACAGATCCAGCATCTGTGAGCCGCTTACATTTGATTTTATATCCATCTTGGCCTAGCTGATCTGTAGGAGCACTATGTTGCACTATGTTGTGAATCTGTTTGCTTGTGCATCCCTGAATAGTACGAGTACAAGATACATAGGCTATTTTTCACTTGGCGCAAAATAGGAAAGTTGCATTATGACCTCCTTGGTGCTGTATTTTTTTAATTATAATTTGGCCGCCCGCGTGTCTCAGACATGAACCGATTGCAGTACTACTTTTGTCAAGTTTTAGTCTTGGCTCTTTGGTATATCTGTCCCTGTCTTTGGCCTTCATTTCTGCTAAATTTCAGTCGACTAGTTTTGATTTATTGCTCAGTCGAAATTTTGGTCCTTCAGATTTCTGTTTTTGCCATCCGAGTTACGTTGCCGACGGCCAGTGAGGATTTTTTACCCCTGTAGCTCTGCACGCTGCATGCCGCAATGATTTCAGCATTCCTGCATCTATGCTTATGGATTGTACACTGCTCAAATTTGTGTGGAGGGATGCACCGTGGATTGGCAGGCAGTTCCCTTTGTTTGGTTTTGATTTCAGCACCATGTTCTGTACTTCTTCAGTTCAATTTTCAGATCTAGTTGTTTTGCAGAGTTTTTCTCCTTCCGTAGTTAGATCTAGCTAATATGAAGAATAAGTATGCAAAACAGAACAGGTGTCCAACTTGTGGACCATCTGCTTGGTTACATTTATAATCTGAGCAAGCTATATGTTTTGCTTTTTTTGAAAGTATAAGTGGAGATGACATAGTTGATGTGGTTTCGTGTTTTTTAGTAACCATGTCCTGCTTCTTCAGTTCAGTGCTCGGTGCTAGCTCTATAAGCCTAGAATATTTCTGTTTCTCAGTCTTTATGCTTGCATTGTTCTATAAGGCTACAATATTGAAACTTCCATTTTTATGTCTATGAGAGAGAATGCACTAAGCATAAAAGGCAGATAAGCCATCAGATCAGTATTGGGACTCTCATTTTCCAACTAAGATGCGTGGGAAAGCCTGTCCCAAGTCCGGGTAAAGAAGGAGGGCTGTGATAGGCTTGGCGAGCCAACGTAAAAACTCAGCCACTTTTATGAAGATGAAACCTAAAAGATTTTCGTTGGGGCGTAACCCTCTTAGCGACGCATCACATCGGCACCCGGGTGTGGTGTCAAATGACCAAAGAACTAGCCATGGATAGGGGTGCGCGGAAGCTTGCCATCCATGTGCCAGAACCATGAGTTGGTCGTGAGATCTTATGAGTTTCACCTCTAGCATACCCAACTTGTTTGGGACTAAAGGCTTTGTTGTTGTTGTTGTTGTTGTTGTTGTTGTTGTTGTTGTTGTTGAAAGTTTTTGCTGTGAGTTATTTCAAGGTAGGATTGCTCATCCTCACGATGTTTCACCTGTTTGAAGGCATCTTCTACGATTTTATGCTGATATACATAGGTAGGTCGAATGTTGATGGGAAATTTTGTGTCCGAGTCTTATTGGTCGGGCACTTTGCAGTTAGCACCTAATAAGGCACAAAGATATGATGATAGTTGTGGCGATTTGGGTATAAAAAGAAATTGTCATTTTTAAGAACATATCATTATGATGTGGGGATATCTGGACCAAAGAACGCAGTGATTCATATCACTGGAGTTTTTGTTCTTGATCCTGAGTAACTACATTTTAAACGCTAATCTCTCAACTAAACATGCGAGTATTACCGCAAGAAATTTCACCTGTTCACAACAAAACAAAAGAACAAAAACTACAGAACTTTGCAAGCCAAACAACATTAATTAATCGATGGTTCATACTTGAGCCTAACAAAACTAGCAAAACAACATGGTTTTTATTTTCTACGCCAAAACTCATGTTCTCCGGCATCTATTTAAAAATTGAATCCAAGCAGCCCTAGGAGATTCCTCCACCAAGATCTGTGCCATCCAACCCAATCCAAGGGCTCACGTTGAGTTTTTTCCAAAAAAAAACCCACAAAAGGCCGGTCCTTTTCTATCCTGGTCGCCCTCGCATATTCCCCACCCCCTTCCTCTTCGGTCGCGGTGAAGACGACTGCAACAGTTAGCCGGCCAGCCAGCCATGCTCGGTCTGAGAGCCACCAGGGCCGCACGCCTCCCATGCCCCTCCCCCCTGCCCCGCCGCGCAGGCGACCTCCCTCTCAGGGCTCGCGCGCCATGCCCCGCTCCTCGTCGTCGCCAGCCCCGCGCCGTCGTCGCCCGCTGCCCTCTCGCTCCTCGCATCCGCGCGGCCCGTCTTCGCGGCGTGGGGCTCGGCCATGCGCCCCGCCGGCGAACACCCCTGGCCCAGCACTAGGGGTGAGTCAGGGCCTCTGTCACTTATCTCTTGAGATTGCGGAGTATTTTCTTCAGTTGTGCATTTTTTGTTTCCTCTTATGAATGTGAAATGTTTTGCATCGATTTGGGGGTGGTTATTTAGGGGCACGGAATTAGGTTAAGGTTTTCTAACCATAGACATGTGTTGTCATTTAATAACGGGATCACATCATTAGGAGAATGATGTGATGAACAAGACCCATCCGTTAGCTTAGCATATTGATCGTTCAGTTTATTGCTATTGCTTTCTTCATGTCAAATATATATTCCTTTGACTATGAGATTATGCAATTCCCGGATACCGGAGGAATACCTTGTGTGCTATCAAATGTCACAACGTAACTGGGTGATCATGAAGATGCTCTACAGGTATTTCTAAAGGTGTTTGTTGAGTTGGCATAGATCAAGATTAAGATTTGTCACTCCGAGTATCGGAGAGGTATCTCCGGGCCCTCTCGGTAATACACATTATAAGAAGCCTTGCAAGCAAAGTGACTAATGAGTTAGTTACGAGATGATGTATTACGAAACGAATAAAGAGACTTGCCGGTAACAAGATTGAACTAGGTATGAAGATACCGACGATCGAATCTCGGGCAAGTAACATACTGATGGACAAAGGGAATTACGTATGTTGTCATAACGGTTCGACCGATAAAGATCTTCGTAGAATATGTAGGAGCCAATATTGGCATCAGGTTCCGCTATTGGTTATTGACCGGAGAGGTGTCTCGGTCATGTCTACATAGTTCTCGAACCCGTAGGGTCCGCACGCTTAACGTTCGTTGACGATATAGTGTTATATGAGTTATATGATTTGGTGACCGAATGTTGTTCGGAGTCCCGAATGAGATCAGGACATGACGAGGAGTCTCAAAATGGTCGAGAGGTAAAGATTGATATATTGGACGATGGTATTCAGACACCGGAAGAGTTTCGGGATGCGCCGGGTAGTCATCGGGTCACCAGAAGTGGTTCCGGACACCCCCGTTAGTGTGTGTGGGCTTAATGAGCCAAGGAGGGGACAGACCAGCGCATAGGGGGCTGGTGCTCCCCTCTCCCTGGTCGGCCAACCCTAGGGAAGGAAAGGGGGAGGGCTAGCCCCTCCTGCCTTCCCCTTCTCATGGGAGAAAGGAAAGGGGGGCTACCTCCCCTGCCTTTCCCCCGCACTGAAACATGGTAGGGGCGCCACTTGGGAGCAGACCTGCTACCTCTTGAGCACTGCGTTGGTTTTCCCTTGAAGAGGAAAGGGTGATGCAGTAAAGTAGCGTAAGTATTTTCCTTAGTTTTTGAGAACCAATGTATCAATCCAGTAGGAGGTCACGCTCAAGTCCCTTGCACCTACACAAACAAATAAGAACCTCGCAACCACCGCGATAAAGGGGTTGTCAATCCCTTCACGGTCACTTACGAGAATGAGATCTGATAGAGATGATAAGACAATATTTTCGGTATTTTTATGATAAAGGGTAAAAGTAAAGAAAGCAAGCAAACAGTAATGGAAATAGCGGGAGATTATTATGATGGAAAATAGACCCGGGGGCCATAGGTTTCACTTGTGTCTTCTCTCAAGAGCATAAGTATTACGGTGGGTGAACGAATTACTGTCGAGCAATTGATAGAATTGAGCATAGTTATGAGAATATCTAGGTATGTGCTACCTCTTGAGCACTGCGTTGGATTTCCTTGAAGAGGAAAGGATGATGCAGCAAAGTAGCGTAAGTATTTCCCTCAGTTTTTGAGAACCAAGGTATGAATCCAGTAGGAGGCTACCCGCGAGTCCCTCATACCTACACAAAGCAAATAACTCCTCGCAACCAACGCGATAAGGGGTTGTCAATCCCTTCACGGTCACTTACGAGAGTGAGATCTGATAGATATGATAGATAATATTTTTGGTACTTTTGTGATAAAGATGCAAAGTAAAATAAAAGCAAAGTAAAAAAACAAAGGCAATAATAAAGTGTAGGAAGATTGATATGATGAAGATAGACCCGGGGTCCATAGATTTCACTAGTGGCTTCTCTCAAGAGCATACGTATTTTACGGTGGGTGAACGAATTACTGTTGAGCAATTGACAGAATTGAGCATAGTTATGAGAATATCTAGGTATGATCATGTATATAGGCATCACGTCCGAGACAAGTAGACCGACTCCTGCCTGCATCTACTACTATTACTCCACTCATCGACCGCTATCCAGCATGCATCTAGAGTATTAAGTTCAAGAAAACAGAGTAACACCTTAAGCAAGATGACATGATGTAGAGGGATAAATTCATGCAATATGATAAAAACCCCATCTTGTTATCCTCGATGGTAACAATACAATACGTGCCTTGCTGCCCCTACTGTCACTAGGAAAGGACACCGCAAGATTGAACCCAAAGCTAAGCACTTCTCCCATTGCAAGAAAGACCAATCTAGTAGGCCAAACCAAACTGATAATTCGAAGAGACTTGCAAAGATAACCAATCGTACATAAAAGAATTCAGAGAAGATTCAAATATTGTTCATAGATAATCTTGATCATAAACCCACAATTCATCGGTCTCAACAAACACACCGCAAAAAGAAGATTACATCAAATAGATCTCCACGAGAGAGGGGGAGAACATTGTATTGAGATCCAAAAAGAGAGAAGAAGCAATCTAGCTACTAACTATGGACCCGAAGGTCTGAGGTAAACTACTCACACTTCATCGGAGGGGCTATGATGATGTAGAAGCCCTTCGTGGTGGATGCCCCCTCCGGCAGAGCTCCGGAACAGGCCCCAAGATGGGATCTCGTGGGTACAGAAGGTTGCGGCGGTGGAATTAGGTTTTTGGCTCCGTATCTGATCGTTTGGGGGTACGTAGGTATATATAGGAGGAAGGAGTACGTCGGTGGAGCAACAGGGGGCCCACGAGGGTGGAGGGCGCACCCTGGGGGGGTGGGCGCGCCCCCCTACCTCGTGCCTCCCTCCTTTCTTTCTTGATGTAGGGTCCAAGTCTCCTGGATCACGTTCGGTGAGTAAATCACGTTCCCGAAGGTTTCATTCCGTTTTGGACTCCGTTTGATATTCCGTTTCTTCGAAACTCTGAAATAGGCAAAAAACAGCAATTCTGGGTTGGGCCTCTGGTTAATAGGTTAGTCCCAAAAATAATATAAAAGTGGATAATAAAGCCCAATATTGTCCAAAACAGTAGATAATATAGCATGGAGCAGTAAAAATTATAGATACGTTGGAGACGTATCAGGCATCCCCAAGTTAAATTCTTGGTCGTCCTCGAGTAGGTAAATGATAAAAAAACAGAATTTTTGATGCGGGGTGCTACTTGGCATAATTTCAATGTAATTCTTCTTAATTGTGGTATGAATATTCAGATCCGAAAGATTCAAGACAAAAGTTTAATATTGACATAAAAATAATAATACTTCAAGCACACTAACAAAGCAATTATGTCTTCTCAAAATAACATGGCCAAAGAAAGTTATCCCTACAAAATCATATAGTCTGGCTATGCTCTATCTTCACCACACAAAGTATTTAAATCATGCACAACCCCGATGACAAGCCAAGCAATTGTTTCATACTTTTGATATTCTCAAACTTTTTCAATCTTCACGCAATACATGAGCGTGAGCCATGAATATAGCACTATATGTGGAATAGAATGGTGGTTGTGGAGAAGACAAAAAAGGGAGAAGATAGTCTCACATCAACTAGGCGTATCAACGGGCTATGGAGATGCCCATCAATAGATATCAATGTGAGTGAGTAGGGATTGCCATGCAATGGATGCCCTAGAGCTATAAGTATATGAAAGCTCAAAAAAAAAGAAACTAAGTGGGTGTGCATCCAACTTGCTTGCTCACGAAGACCTAGGGCATTTTGAGGAAGCCCATCATTGGAATATACAAGCCAAGTTCTATAATGAAAAATTCCCACTAGTATATGAAAGTGACAAAATGAGAGACTCTCTATCATGAAGATCAAGGTGCTACTTTGAAGCACAAGTGTGGTAAAAGGATAGTAATATTGTCCCTTCTCTCTTTTTCTCTTTTTTTATTTGGGCCTTTTCTCTCTTTTTTTATGGCTCTTTTTATTTTTTTTTTATTTTTCGTCTGGAGTCTCATCCCGACTTGTGGGGAGATCATAGTCTCCATCATCCTTTTCCTCACTTGGGACAATGCTCTAAAAATGATGATCATCACACTTTTATTTTCTTACAACTCAACAATTACAACTCGGTACTTATAACAAAATATGACTCTATATGAATGCCTCCGGCGGTGTACCGGGATATGCAATGAATCAAGAGTGACATGTATGAAAGAATTATGAATGGTGGCTTTGCCACAAATACAATGTCAACTACATGATCATGCTAAGCAATATGACAATGATGGAGCGTGTCATAATAAACGGAACGGTGGAAAGTTGCATGGCAATATATCTCGGAATGGCTATAGAAATGCCATGATAGGTAGGTATGGTGGCTGTTTTGAGGAAGGTATATGGTGGGTGTATGATACCGGCGAAAAGTGCGCGGTATTAGAGATGCTAGCAATGGTGGAAGGAAGGAAGCGTGTATAATCCATGGACTCAACATTAGTCATGAAGAACTCATATACTTATTGCAAAAATCTACAAGTTATCAAAGCAAAGTATTACGCGCATGCTCCTAGGGGGATAGATTGGTAGGAAAAGACCATCGCTCGTCCCCGACCGCCACTCATAAGGAAGACAATCAATAAATAAATCATGCTCCGACTTCATCACATAACGGTTCACCATACGTGCATGCTACGGGAATCACAAACTTTAACACAAGTATTTCTCAAATTCACAACTACTCAACTAGCATGACTCTAATATCACCATCTTCATATCTCAAAACAATTATCAAGCATCAAACTTTTCTTAATATTCAACGCACTCAAAAGAAAGTTTTACAAATCTTGAATACCAAGCATATTAGATTTTTAAGAAAATTACCATGCTATTTAAGACTCTCAAAATAATCTAAGTGAAGCATGAGAGATCAATAGTTTCTATAAAACAAATCCACCACCGTGCTCTTGTTGGGGAACGTAGTAATTTCAAAAAAATTCCTACGCACACGCAAGATCATGGTGATGCATAGCAACGAGAGGGGAGAGTGTTGTCCACGTACCCTCGTAGACCAAAAGCGGAAGCGTTAGCACAACGCGGTTGATGTAGTCGTACATCTTCACGATCCGACCGATCAAGTACCAAACGCACGACACCTCCGAGTTCAGCACACGTTCAGCCCGATGACGTCCCTTGAACTCCGATCCAGCCGAGTGTTGAGGGAGAGTTTCATCAGCAGGACGGCGTGGTGATGATGTTGATGTTCTAACACCGCAGGGCTTCGCCTAAGCACCGCTACAGTATTATTGAGGTGGACTATGGTGGAGGGGGGCACCGCACACGGCTAAAAGATCAACTGATCAATTATTGTGTCTATGGGGTGCCCCTGCCCCCGTATATAAAGGAGCAAGGAGGGGGTGCGGCCGGCCAAGGGGAGAGGCGCGCCAGGAGGAGTCCTACTCCCACCGGGAGTAGGACTCCAGCCCCTTTCATAGTTGGAATAGGATTCGGGAGGGGAAAGAGGAGAGAGAGAAGGAAGGGGGCGCCCCCCCTCTCCTTGTCCTATTCGGACTAAGGGGGGAGGGGCACGCGGCCCAGCCCTAGCCGCCTCTCCTCTCTTCCACTAAAGCCCAACAAGGCCCATTAAGTCCTCGGGGGGTTCCGGTAACCCCTCCGATACTCCGGTAAAATCACATTTTCACCCGGACCACTTCCGATACCCAAACATAGGCTTCCAATATATCAATCTTCATGTCTCGACCATTTCGAGACTCCTCGTCATGTCTGTGATCACATCCGGGACTCCAAACAACCTTCGGTACATCAAAACATATAAACTCATAATATAACTGTCATCGTAACGTTAAGCGTGCGGACCCTACGGGTTTGAGAACTATGTAGACATGACCGAGACACGTCTCCGGTCAATAACCAATAGCGGAACCTGGATGCTCATATTGGCTCCCACATATTCTACGATGATCTTTATCAGTCAGACCGCACAACAACATAAGTTGTTCCCTTTGTCATCGGTATGTTACTTGCCCGAGATTCGATCGTCGGTATCTCAATGCCTAGTTCAATCTCGTTGCTGGCAAGTCTCTTTACTCGTTCCGTAATACATCATCCCGCAACTAACTCATTAGTTGCAATGCTTGCAAGGATTAAGTGATGTCCATTTCCGAGAGGGCCCAGAGATACCTCTCTGACAATCGGAGTGACAAATCCTAATCTCGAAATCCGCCAACCCAACAAGTACCTTCGTAGACACCTGTAGAGCACCTTTATAATCACCTAGTTACATTGTGACGTTTGGTAGCACACAAAGTGTTCCTCTGGTAAACGGGAGTTGCATAATCTCATAGTCATAGGAACATGTATAAGTCATGAAGAAAGCAATAGCAACATACTAAACGATCGTGTGCTAAGCTAACGGAACGGGTCATGTCAATCACATCATTCTCCTAATGATGTGATCCCGTTAATCAAATGACAACTCATGTCAATGGCTAGGAAACAAAAACCATCTTTGATCGACGAGCTAGTCAAGTAGAGGCATACTAGTGACACTCTGTTTTGTCTATGTATTCACACATGTATTATGTTTGCGGTTAATACAATTCTAGCATGAATAATAAACATTTATCATGATATAAGGAAATAAATAATAACTTTATTATTGCCTCTAGGGCATATTTCCTTCAGGCTCCCACTTGCACTAGCGTCAATAATCTAGATTACACAGTAATGATTCTCACACCCATGGAGCCTTGGTGCTGATCATGTTTTGCTCGTGGAAGAGGCTTAGTCAATGGGTCTGCAACATTCAGATCCGTATGTATCTTGCAAATTTCTATGTCTCCCACCTGGACTAAATCCCGGATGGAATTGAAGCGTCTCTTGATGTGCTTGGTCCTTCTTGATAACCCACAAGTATAGGGGATCAATTGTAGCCTCTTTCTATAAGTAAGAGTGTCGAACCCAACGAGGAGCTAAAGGTAGAACAAATATTCCCTCAAGTTCTATCGACCACCGATACAACTCTACGCACACTTGAAGTTTGCTTTACCGGAAACAAGTATGAAACTAAGTACTTTGTAGGTGTTTTTGGATAGGCTTGCAAGAAAGTAAAGAGCACAAAAATAAAGACTAGGGGCTGTTTAGATAAGACACAACTAAATTAGTTTTAGTAAAGAGCTTGTTGTCACGAGAAAGTTATTTGTCCCTAGGCAATCGATAACTAGACCGGTAATCATTATTGCAATTTTATTTGAGGGAGAGGCATAAGCAACATACTTTCTCTACTTGGATCATATGCACTTATGATTGGAACTCTAGCAAGCATCCGCAACTACTAAAGATCATTAAGGTAAAACCCAACCATAGCATTAAAGTATCAAGTCCTCTTTATCCCATACGTAAACAACCTACTTACTCGGGTTTGTGCTTCTGTCACTCACGCCACCCACCATAAGCAAATCATAAACATATTGCAAACCCTACAGCAGGGATCCCTCACGCTTGCGCGACACGGAGAGCACCATAGGACAGCACCAATAATAAAACATGCAACTCAAACCAATCTTGATCATCAATTATCCCATAGGACAAAATGGATCTACTCAAACATCATAGGATAACCATACATCATTGGGAAATAATATATAGCATTGAGCACCATGTTTAAGTAGAGATTACATCGGGTAAGAGAGAGGTTACACCGCTGCATAGAGGGGGGAAGAGTTGGTGATGATGGCGGTGAAGTTGTTCATGAAGATGACGGTGATGATGATGGCCCCCGGTGGCACTCCGGCGCCACCGGAAGCGAGGGGGAGAGAGCCCCCCTCCTTCTTCTTCTTCCTTGACCTTCTCGCTAGATGGGAGAAGGGTTTCCCCTCTGGTCCATTGTCTCCATGGCGTGGGAGGGGCGAGAGCCCCTCCGAGATTGGATCTGTCTCTCTCTGTTTCTGCGTTCTATTTTCTGGCCCTTCACCGTTTCTTAAATTCCCGGAGATCCGTAACTCCGATTGGGCTGAATTTTGGACACGATCTCTATCCGGAAATTGGCTTTCTTGTGGTGAAAGAAGGGCTCCAACCGCCTTACGGGGTGGCCATGAGGGCCAGGGGCACGCCTGGGGGGGGGGATAGGGCTCGCCCCTACCTCGTGCCCACCTCGGACATCGGTTCACGTTGATTCTTCTTCCCAAAAATCATAAATATTCCAAAAAATAATCTCTGTCAAGTTTTATCCCGTTTGGACTCCGTTGGATATGGATATTCTGCGAAACCAAAAACACGCAACAGACAGGAACTGGCACTTGATCAATATGTTAGTCCCAAAAATAGTATAAAAAGTTGCCAAAAGTATATGGAAGTTGAATAATATTGGCATGGAACAATAAAAAATTATAGATACGATGGAGATGTATCAGCATCCCCAAGCTTAATTCCTGCTCGTCCTCGAGTAGGTAAATGATAAAAAAGATAATTTTTGATGTGGAATGCTACCTAGCATAATCTTGATCATGTAATCTAATCATAGCATGAATATTAAGACACAAGTGATTCAAGGCAATAGTCTATCCTTTGACATAAAAACAACAATACTTCAATCCTACTAATAAAGCAATCATGTCTTTTCAAAATAACAAGGGCAAAGAAAGTTATCCCTACAAAATCATATAGTCTGGCTATGCTCCATCTTCACCACACAAAATATTCACATCATGCACAACCCCGATGACCAGCCAAGCAATTGTTTCATACTTTTGATGTTCTCAAACCTTTTCAACTTTCACGCAATACATGAGCGTGAGCCATGGATATAGCACTATAGGTGGAATAGATATGATGGTGGAGATTGTGTGGAGAAGACAAAAAAAGGAGAAAGTCTCACATCAACTAAGCGTATCAACGGGCTATGGAGATGCCCATTAATAGATATCAATGTGAGTGAGTAGGGATTGCCATGCAACAGATGCACTAAGAGCTATAAGTGTATGAAAGCTCAAACTGGAAACTAAGTGGGTGTGCATCCAACTTGCTTGCTCATGAAGACCTCGGGCATTTGAGGAAGCCCATCATCAGAATATACAAGCAGGGTTCTATAATGAAAACTCCCACTAGTATATGAAAGTGATAACTCAAGAGACTCTCTATATGAAGGATCATGGTGCTACTCTGAAGCACAAGTGTGGTAAAAGGATAGTAACATTGCCCCTTCTCTCTTTTTCTCTCATTTTTTTATTTTATTTTTTTGGTGGGCTTCTTTGGCCTCTTTTTTTTTATTTGGGCTTCTTTGGCCTCTTTTATTTTTCATAAAGTCCGGAGTCTCATCCCGACTTGTGGGGGAATCATAGTCTCCATCATCCTTTCCTCAGTGGGGCAATGCTCTAATAATGATGATCATCACACTTTTATTTACTTACAACTCAATATTACAACTTGATACTAGAACAAAGATATGACTCTATATGAATGCCTCCGGCGGTGTACCGGGATGTGCAATGATCTAGCGTAGCAAAGATATCAAAAAAACGGACAAGCCATAAAAATATCATGCTAGCTATCTTACGATCATGCAAAGCAATATGACAATGAATGCTCGAGTCATGTATATGATGATGATGAAAGTTGCATGGCAATATATCTCGGAATGGCTATGTAAATGCCATGATAGGTAGGTATGGTGGCTGTTTTGAGGAAGATATAATGAGGCTTATGTGTGACAGAGTTTATCGTATCACGTAGTTTGGATGCACCGGCGAAGTTTGCACCAACTCTCGAGGTGAGAAAGGGCAATGCACGGTACCGAAGAGGCTAGCAATGATGGAAGGGTGAGAGTGCGTATAATCCATGGACTCAACATTAGTCATAAAGAACTCACATACTTATTGCAAAAATCTATTAGTCATTGAAACAAAGTACTACGCGCATGCTCCTAGGGAGATAGATTGGTAGGAAAAGACCATCGCTCGTCCCCGACCGCCACTCATAAGGAAGACAATCAATAAATACCTCATGCTCCGACTTCGTTACATAACGGTTCACCATACGTGCATGCTACGGGAATCACAAACCTGAACACAAGTATTTCTACGATCCACAACCACCAGCTAGCATGACTCTAATATCACCATCTTTATATCGCAAAACTATTGCAAGGAATCAAACATATCATATTCAGCGATCTACAAGTTTATGTAGGATTTTATGACTAACCATGTGAATGACCAGTTCCTGTCATCTCTCTAAATAGATATAAGTGAAGCAAGAGAGTTTAATTATTTCTACAAAAGGTATGCCCATGCTCTAACAAATATAAGTGAAGCAAGAGAGCATTCTACAAATGGCGGTTGTCTATGTAAAGAGAAACAGGCAATCCAACTTCAAATGATATAAGTGAAGAACATGAAGCATTCTATAAACCCATACTCAAAAGATATAAGTGAAGTGCAAAGAGCATTCTATAAATCAACCAAGGACCATCTCATACCAGCATGGTGCATAAAAAAGTGAAAACTAAAGCAAAAGACGCTCCAAGATTGCACATATCGCATGAACGAAACGAATCCGAAAACATACCGATACTTGTTGAAGAAAGAGGGGATGCCTTCCGGGGCATCCCCAAGCTTAGAAGCTTGAGTCTCCTTGAATATTTACTTGGGGTGCCTCGGGCATCCCCAAGCTTGAGCTCTTGCCTCTCTTCCTTCTTCTCACATCGAGACCTCCTCGATCATCGAACACTTCATCCACACAAAACTTCAACAGAAAACTCGGTAAGATCCGTTAGTATAATAAAGCAAATCACTACTTTAAGTACTGTTGCAAACCAATTCATATTTATTTTTGCATTGTGTCTACTGTAATATAACTTTTTCATGGCTTAATCCACTGATATAAATTGATTGTTTCATCAAAACAAGCAAACTATGCATCAAAAACAGAATCTGTCTAAAACAGAACAATCTGTAATAATCTGAACATTCATCATACTTCTGATACTTGAAAAATTCTTCCAAAATTAGGAAAAATAAAAACTTTGTACAGCAATACAGTGCAAAAAGAATCAGAACCATTTGACGTTCCAGTAAAAAACTAAAAATCGCGCACTATAGACAAAGTTTCTGTCCTGCACCGTACAAACCAACAAGTAGTGTAAACATCCTAAAGGCAAACCTTGGCACATTAGTTTTATAATACAATGGAATTCTACAAGGGGATAATTTTTTTGTTGAAAAGTTTCTGTAATCAATATTCACAAAGTTGCCGTGAGCATGAACAAAGTTCAAGGAGCTCTCCCACTTCAACAATGCTTGTCTTTCTCACTTTCACTTTCCTTTTTGAAAAGTTTTGGGTTCCCCTCTTTATTTTTGTTGTTTTTAAACTATATGATGCACTCAACAGAAATAAATGACTCTCTAAAACTTCCGGGTTGTCTCCCTGGCAGCGCTTTCTTTAAAGCCATTAAGCTAGGCATATAGTGCTCAAGTAGTGAATCCACCCGGATCCCAAGGTATATCAAAGCCAATTTTAATTAACAATGATTTGTAATTTAGTAGTGAGCGCAAAGCAGCATATATCATGCAACAACAAAGTCTAACTCTCTTCTGATGCATCGGCATGTCATAAAGGAACAATTCATGCACACATAGTAAAGGCCAATGCATAGTATAAACAATTTCTTGCAATTTTATCATTTTGGAAACATAGAGAGGTGGAGATATAGTTCCTCTCTCATAATAATTGCAAGTAGGAGCAGCAAGCACATGCATATTATATCTATCAAAATCATCATGTGCAACGGTAAAAGGCAACTCATCAATGTAATCCTTAATAAGTGCAAACTTCTCCGATATAGTATAACCGGGAGAATTCAAAAAGATAATAGGACTATCATGTGTGGGTGCAATAGCGACAACTTCATGTTTAACATAAGGAACTATAGCAAGTTCATCTCCATAATCATAATTCATATTGGCATCTTGGCCACAAGCATAGTAAGCATCATCAAAAAGGGATATTTCAAGAGAATCAACGGGATCATAACAATCATCATAGCAATCATCCTTCGGTAAGCACGAAGGGAAATTAAACAATGTATGAGTTGAAGAGTTACTCTCATTAGAAGATGGGCACGGGTAATCCGCTCTTCCTCCTTTTGTTCTTCGCTCTCCTCATCATCTTTTTTATCCAATGAGCTCACAGTTCCATAGACTCCTGCAAAATATTAGTCTCTTCTTGGACAACGGAGACTTTCTCAATAAGTGCATTAATTTCGTAATTGTATTCATAATTCTCATAACAATATTTAAGGATAGCTAAATTTTCAGGTCTATAAGCAGCAGCATCAAAATCTTCAAACTCTTTAAACATAGATTCAATTTCATAAGCACCCATAAAAGCAACAAATTCTTCTATTTGTTCCACATCATAGTAATCATATATACCATTAGCATAAGAAGCTAAGGTTTTATTATCATTAAATTTGCATGAATAGGGAAGGTGTGGAGACTTCATCCTAGAGCAACAAGTATAATCATATCTCAAGCATAGTTCCCGAGCATACCACTTCAATATATGAATTTGATCCCATATAGTTTCCCTTTTTGTTTCAAGCGGTAATCCCTAAAGTATTCATGTTGATCCAACGTTACTCCCATAACATAATTGAATGGGGTTTTCTCAGGATTATCAAAGTAGTACATAATATCTTTCACATAACCAGCATCGAGGGTTTTAGGAGGTTCCCCATCTCCATGAGTAGCAAGTACACCTAATTTTTTTGGTATTTCATGTTCCATACCCATAACAACAACTAAGAACAGCAAATAAAAATTACTTAGTGATAAAGCAAACAAGCACACACGAGAATATTCACCCCACGCTATTGCTCCCCGGCAACGGTGCCAGAAAAAGGTCTTGATAGCCCACAAGTATAGGGGATCAATTGTAGCCTCTTTCGATAAGTAAGAGTGTCGAACCCAACGAGGAGCTAAAGGTAGAACAAATATTCCCTCAAGTTCTATCGACCACCGATACAACTCTACGCACACTTGACGTTCGCTTTACCGGAAACAAGTATGAAACTAGAAGTACTTTGTAGGTGTTTTTGGATAGGCTTGCAAGAGAGTAAAGAGCACGAAAATAAATACTAGGGGCTGTTTAGATAAAGACACAACTAAATTAGTTTTAGTAAAGAGCTTGTTGTCACGAGAAAGTTATTTGTCCCTAGGCAATCGATAACTAGACCGGTAATCATTATTTCAATTTTATTTGAGGGAGAGGCATAAGCTAACATACTTTCTCTACTTGCATCATATGCACTTATGATTGGAACTCTAGCAAGCATCCGCAATTACTAAAGATCATTAAGGTAAAACCCAACCATAGCATTAAAGTATCAAGTCCTCTTTATCCCATACGCAAACAACCTACTTACTCGGGTTTGTGCTTCTGTCACTCACGCCACCCACCATAAGCAAATCATAAACATATTGCAAACCCTACAGCGGGGATCCCTCACGCTTGCGCGACATGGAGAGCACCATAGGACAGCACCAATAATAAAACATGCAACTCAAACCAATCTTGATCATCAATTATCCCATAGGACAAAACGGATCTACTCAAACATCGTAGGATAGCCATACATCATTGAGAAATAATATATAGCATTGAGCACCATGGTTAAGTAGAGATTACAACGGGTAAGAGAGAGGTTACACCACTGCATAGAGGGGGTAAGAGTTAGTGATGATGGCGGTGAAGTTGTGATGAAGATGACGGTGATGATGATGGCCCCCGGTGGCACTCCGGCGCCACCGGAAGCGAGGGGGAGAGAGCCCCCCTCCTCCTTCTTCTTCCTTGACCTTCTCGCTAGATGGGAGAAGGGTTTCCCCTCTGGTCCATTGTCTCCATGGCGTGGGAGGGGCGAGAGCCCCTCCGAGATTGGATCTGTCTCTCTTTGTTTCTGCGTTCTGTTTTCTGGCCCTTCACCGTTTCTTAAATTCCCGGAGATCCATAACTCCGATTGGGCTGAATTTTGGACACGATCTCTATCCGGAAATTAGCTTTCTTGCGGCGAAAGAAGGGCTCCAACCACCTTACAGGGTGGCCACGAGGGTCAGGGGCGCGCCTGGGGGGGGGGGGGGGGTAGGGCGCGCCCCCCTACCTCGTGCCCACCTCGGACACCGGTTTGCGTTGATTCTTCTTCCCAAAAATCATAAATATTCCAAAAATAATCTCCGTCAAGTTTTATCCCGTTTGGACTCCGTTGGATATGGATATTCTATGAAACCAAAAACATGCAACAGACAGGAACTGACACTGGGCACTGGATCAATATGTTAGTCCCAAAAATAGTATAAAAAGTTGCCAAAAGTATATCGAAGTTGAATAATATTGGCATGGAACAATCAAAAATTATAGATACGACATAGATGTATCAGTCCTTTTGTGAAATCTGGATTCCTTTGCCAAGGAAATTGCACCAGTATTGTCACAAAAGATTTTCATTGGACCCGATGCACTAGGTATGACACCTAGATCGGATATGAACTCCTTCATCCAGACTCCTTCATTTGTTGCTTCCGAAGCAGCTATGTACTCCGCTTCACACGTAGATCCCGCCACGATGCTTTGCTTAGAACTGCACCAACGGACAGCTCCACCGTTCAATGTAAACACGTATCCGGTTTGCGATTTAGAATCGTCCAGATCAGTGTCAAAGCTTGCATCAACGTAACCATTTACGATGAGCTCTTTGTCACCTCCATAAACGAGAAACATATCCTTAGTCCTTTTCAGGTATTTCAGGATGTTCTTGACCGCTGTCCAGTGATCCTCTCCTGGATTACTTTGGTACCTCCCTGCTAGATTTTTAGCAAGGCACACATCCGGTCTGGTACACAGCATTGCATACATGATAGAGCCTATGGCTGAAGCATAGGGAACATCTTTCATTTTCTCTCTATCTTCTGCAGTGGTCGGGCATTGAGTCTTACTCAACTTCACACCTTGTAACACAGGCAATGACCCTTTCTTTGCTTGATCCATTTTGAACTTCTTCAAAACTTTGTCGAGGTATGTGCTTTGTGAAAGTCCAATTAAGCGTCTTGATCTATCTCTATAGATCTTGATGCCCAATATGTAAGCAGCTTCACCGAGGTCTTTCATTGAAAAACTCTTATTCAAGTATCCCTTTATGCTATCCAGAAATTCTATATCATTTCCAATCAGTAATATGTCATCCACATATAATATTAGAAATGCTACAGAGCTCCCACTCACTTTCTTGTAAATACAGGCTTATCCAAAAGTCTGTACAAAACCAAATGCTTTGATCACACTATCAAAGCGTTTATTCCAACTCCGAGAAGCTTGCACCAGTCCATAAATGGATCGCCGGAGCTTGCACACTTTGTTAGCTCCCTTTGGATCGACAAAACCTTCTGGTTGCATCATAAACAACTCTTCTTCCAGAAATCCATTCAGGAATGCAGTTTTGACATCCATCTGCCATATTTCATAATCATAAAATGCAGCAATCTCTAACATGATTCGGACAGACTTAAGCATCGCTACGGGTGAGAAGGTCTCATCGTAGTCAATCCCTTGAACTTGTCGAAAACCTTTCGCAACAAGTCGAGCTTTATAGACAGTAACATTACCGTCAGCGTCAGTCTTCTTCTTGAAGATCCATTTATTCTCAATTGCTTGCCGATCATCGGGCAAGTCAACCAAAGTCCACACTTTGTTTTCATACATGGATCCCATCTTAGATTTCATGGCTTCAAGCCATTTTGCGTAATCTGGGCTCACCATCGCTTCTTCATAGTTCATAGGTTCATCATGATCTAGTAGCATGACTTCCAGAACAGGATTACCATACCACTCTTGTGTGGATCTTACTCTGGTTGATCTACGAGGTTCAGTAACAACTTGATCTGAAGTTCCATTATCATCATCATTAACTTCCTCACTAATTGGTGTAGGTGTCACAGAAACCGTTTTCTGTGATGAACTACTTTCCAATAAGGGAGCATGTAAAGTTACCTCATCAAGTTCTACTTTCCTCCCACTCACTTCTTTCGAGAGAAACTCCTTCTCCAGAAAGGATCCATTCTTACCAACAAATGTCTTGCCTTCGGATCTGTGATAGAAGGTGTACCCAACAGTTTCCTTTGGGTACCCTATGAAGACACATTTCTTCGATTTGGGTTCGAGCTTATCAGGTTGAAGCTTTTTCACATAAGCATTGCAGCCCCAAACTTTAAGAAACGACAACTTTGGTTTCTTGCCAAACCACAGTTCATAAGGCGTCGTCTCAACGGATTTTGATGGTGCCCTATTTAACGTGAATGCGGCCGTCTCTAAAGCATAACCCCAAAACGATAGCGGTAAATTAATAAGAGACATCATAGATCGCACCATATCTAGTAAAGTACGATTACGACGTTCAGACATACCATTATGTTGTGGTGTTCCGGGTGGTGTGAGTTGCAAAACTATTCCGCATTGTTTCAAATGTAGACCAAACTCGTAACTCAAATATTCTCCTCCATGATCAGATCGTAGAAACTTTATTTTCTTGTTACGATGATTTTCAACTTCATTCTGAAATTCTTTGAACTTTTCAAATGTTTCAGACTTATGCTTCATCAAGTAGATATACCCATATCTTCTTAAATCATCTGTGAAGGTGAGAAAATAATGATATCCGCCACGAGCCTCAACATTCATCGGACCACATACATCTGTATGTATGATTTCCAACAAATCTGTTGCTTTCTCCATAGTACCGGAGAACAGCGTTTTAGTCATCTTACCCATGAGGCACGGTTCGCAAGTACCAAGTGATTCATAATCAAGTGGCTCCAAAAGTCCATCAGTATGGAGTTTCTTCATGCGCTTTACATCGATATGACCTAAACGGCAGTGCCACAAATAAGTTGCACTATCATTATCAACTCTGCATCTTTTGGCTTCAACAGTATGAATATGTGTATCACTACTATCGAGATTCATCAAAAATAGACCACTCTTCAAGGGTGCATGACCATAAAAGATATTACTCATATAAATAGAACAACCATTATTCTCTGATTTAAATGAATAACCGTCTCGCATCAAACAAGATCCAGATATAATGTTCATGCTCAACGCTGGCACCAAATAACAATTATTTAGGTCTAATACTAATCCAGAAGGTAGATGTAGAGGTAGCATGCCGACCACGATCACATCGACTTTGGAACCATTTCCCACGCGCATCGTCACCTCGTCCTTTGCCAGTGTTTGCTTAATCCGTAGTCCCTGTTTCGAGTTGCAAATATTAGCAATAGAACCAGTATCAAATACCCAGGTGCTACTGCGAGCTCTAGTAAGGTACACATCAATAACATGTGTCGGGGGTTGGGTGCGACATATGCCAAAGGATGGCTTATCATGGTGGGAGCGAGTAGAACGTCGCCGGTGCCTGGAAACGGGATAAGGTGAAGGCATGCACGCCGGCGAATCTTACCCAGCTTCAGGGCTCTCCGTGGAGATAACACCCCTACTGCTGCTCTGCGGGGTCTCCGCATGATCACTATGGCAAAGTGTTTACAAGGTTGCTCCTTGAGCTGTTTCTTGGAGGTAGGAGAAGGCAAGGCTAGCTCTCTCCTTCCTCTATGGTCTGGTCTAGTGCTTATGGATTCGAACCCTTTGCATGGGTGCCATGGGGGGTTTATATAGGCCTACCCCCAGGGGTACAATGGTAATCTGGCTAGGTGCGGTACCCAGCCGTTTGTCTCTCCGGCCGCCATCTTCTCCGCCGACTGCTAGGGCCCTCCGACTGGTGGGCCCCGTCGACCGGCCCAGTACAGAGCCGACAGGCCACGTCCGCCGCGGGCGGGTCTTGCCGGCGGCGGATTACTGTAGCCGTGCTTCTAATGACGCGGGCTTGGTCATGGGGTCGTGGCAACAGCCCCGCCGCCTGGCGGGCGATCACTGTTGCCGCTTCCCGTCGTGTCTGGTTTACGGCGCGTGGGGCCCGTGGGAGGGGCTGGCCGACTCTCAGGGGCCGACTCCCAACGGGTCCGACTTGGGGCGCTCTCACCGTCTTCTGTATTCCCGCCGACTGGCGGGACCCGTCGTCCCTGGGTCGTACCGGCAGGCCGTCATGGGTACAGGGCTCCGCCCACTTGGGGCTGACATCGAGGCCGGCATGGCAACAATGCTGCGCCGGACGGAGATCTCCATGGGTACGGTGCACTGTGGCCACGCCTGCCCTTGGAAAGGAGCGGGAGTGGACCTTACTGTGGCCACTCTCCGCCCCGTCCTTCTTTATGAGGGCATGGGGTCTGTTGGTATCGTGGGCCGACTCCCCATGGCCGGCTTCTCTGGAAGTCGCCAGACAGGAGTCGGCTCATCCTGAAGTCATCGCTGGGACTCGGCAGTGAGTGGGCAGTCGGCTGCCTTGCGGCAGATTCCCAGTAGGCGGCTCTTCATCCTGGGGTCTTGAGGGGTGCAGCCTGCCCCGATGTCTTGAAAGGTTCAGGGGCTCGGGTTAGCCTACCCGTGGCCCATTACTCCGACAACATGTATATCACATATACCTTTGTTCACTTTGCCATCCTTCTTATCCACCAAATACTTGGGGCAGTTCCGCTTCCAGTGACCAGTCTACTTGCACTAGATGCACTCAGTCTCAGGCTTAGGTCCTTACTTGGGTTTCTTCTCCTGAGCAACAACTTGCTTGCTGTTCTTCTTGAAGTTCCCCTTTTTCTTCCCTTTGCCCTTCTTCTTGAAACTGGTGGTCTTATTGACCATCAACACTTGATGCTCCTTCTTGATTTCTACCTCCGCAGCTTTTAGCATTGCGAAGAGCTCGGGAATCGTCTTATCCATCCCTTGCATGTTATAGTTCATCACGAAGATCTTGTATCTTGGTGGAAGTGATTGGAGAATTCTGTCAATGACGCTATCATCCGGAAGATTAACTCCTAGTTGAATCAAGTGATTATTATACCCAGACATCTTGAGTATATGCTCACTAACAGAACTATTCTCCTCCATCTTGCAGCTGTAGAACTTATTGAAGACTTCATATCTCTCAATCCGGGCATTTGCTTGAAATATTAACTTCAACTCCTGGAACATCTCATATGCTCCATGACGTTCAAAACGTCGTTGAAGTCACGGTTCTAAGCCGTAAAGCATGGCACATTGAACTATCGAGTTGAAGGAAATATGCCCTAGAGGCAATAATAAAGTTATTATTTATTTCCTTACATATCATGATAAATGTTTATTATTCATGCTAGAATTGTATTAACTGGAAACATAATACATGTGTGGATACATAGACAAACAAAGTGTCACTAGTATGCCTCTACTTGACTAGCTTGTTAATCAAAGATGGTAAAGTTTCCTAACCATGGACAAAGGAGTTGTCATTTGATTAACAAGGTCACATCATTAGTTGAATGATCTGATTGACATGACCCATTCCATTAGCATAGCACCCGATCGTTTAGTATGTTGTTGTTGCTTTTATCCATGACTTATACATGTTCCTTTGACTATGAGATTATGCAACCCCCGTTTGCCGGAGGAACACTTTGGGTGCTACCAAACGTCACAAGGTAACTGGGTGATTATAAAGGAGTACTACAGGTGTCACCAAAGGTAGATGTTGGGTTGGCGTATTTCGAGATTAGGATTTGTCACTCCAATTGTGGGAGAGGTATCTCTGGGCCCTCTCGGTAATGCACATCACTTAAGCCTTGCAAGCATTGCAACTAATAAGTTAGTTGCGGGATGATGTATTACGGAACGAGTAAAGAGACTTGCCGGTAACGAGATTGAACTAGGTATTGGATACCGACGATCGAATCTCGGGCAAGTAACATACCGATGGACAAAGGGAACAACGTATGTTGTTATGCGGTCTGACCGATAAAGATCTTCATAGAATATGTAGGAGCCAATATGGGCATCCAGGTCCCGCTATTGGTTATTGACCGGAGATGTGTCTCGGTCATGTCTACATTGTTCTCGAACCGTAGGGTCCGCACGCTTAAGGTTACGATGACAATTATTATGAGTTTATGAGTTTTGATGTACCGAAGGAGTTCGGAGTCCCGGATGAGATCGGGGACATGACGAGGAGTCTCGAAATGGTCGAGACGTAAAGATCGATATATTGGATGACTATATTTGGACATCGGAAAGGTTCTGAGTGGTTCGGGTATTTATCGGAGTACCGGAGAGTTACGGGAATTCGTATTGGGCCTTATTGGGCCATACGGGAAAGGAGAGAAAGGGCCAAAAGGGTGGCCGCACCCCTCCCCTTGGACTAGTCCGAATTAGACTAGGGAGGGGGGGGGGGCGCCCCCCTGCTTCCTTCTCCTTCTCTCTTCCCTTTCCTTCTCTCCTACTCCCCCTACAAGGAAGAACTCCTAGTTAGACTAGGAAAAGGGGAATCCTACTCCCGGTGGGAGTAGGACTCCCCTTGGCGCGCCAAACATAGGGCCGGCATCCTCCCTCCCTTGCTCCTTTATATACGGGGGCAGGGGGCACCCCATGGACACACAAGTTGATCTTCGTGATCGTTCCTTAGCCGTGTGCGGTGCCCCCCTCCACCATATTCCACCTCGAATATATCGTTGCAGTGCTTAGGCGAAGCCCTGCGCCGGTAGAACATCAAGATTGTCACCACGCCGTCGTGCTGACGGAACTCCTCCCCGAAGCTTTGCTGGATCGGAGCTAGGGGTGCGTCATCGAGCTGAACGTGTGCCAAGAACTCGGAGGTGCCGGAGTAACAGTGCTTGGATCGGTCGGATCGGGAAGACGTACGACTACTTCCTCTACGTTGCGTCAACGCTTCTGCTTCGGTCTACGAGGGTACGTAGACAACACTCTCCCCTCTCGTTGCTATGCATAACCATGATCTTGCGTGTGCGTAGGAATTTTTTTGAAATTACTACGTTCCCCAACACGAGTAGTCATCAGCTTTGCTCTGCCAGACGTTCTTAACGTCGTCAGTTGCATCAGCAGCAGGCCTGGCACCCAGCGGTGCTTCTAGGACGTAATTCTTCTGTGAAGCAATGAGGATAATCCTCAAGTTACGGACCCAGTCCGTGTAATTGCTACCATCATCTTTCAACTTTGCTTTCTCAAGGAACGCATTAAAATTCAACGGAACAACAGCACGGGCCATCTATCTACAATCAACATAGACAAGCAAGATACTATCAGGTACTAAGTTCATGATAAATTTAAGTTCAATTAATCATATTACTTAAGAACTCCCACTTAGAAAGACATCCCTCTAATCCTCTAAGTGATCACGTGATCCAAATCAACTAAACCATAACCGATCATCACCTGAAATGGAGTAGCTTTCAATGGTGAATATCACTATGTTGATCATATCTACTATATGATTCACGCTCGACCTTTCGGTCTCAGTGTTCCGAGGCCATATCTGCATATGCTAGGCTCGTCAAGTTTAACCTGAGTATTCTGTGTGTGCAAAACTGGCTTGCACCCGTTGTAGATGGACGTAGAGCTTATCACACCCGATCATCACGTGGTGTCTGGGCACGACAAACTTTGGCAACGGTGCATACTCAGGGAGAACACTTTTATCTTGAAATTTAGTGAGAGATCATCTTATAATGCTACCGTCAATCAAAGCAAGATAAGATGCATAAAAGATAAACATCACATGCAATCAATATAAGTGATATGATATGGCCATCATCATCTTGTGCTTGTGATCTCCATCTCCGAAGCACCGTCATGATCACCATCGTCACCGGTGCGACACCTTGAACTCCATCGTAGCTCGTTGTCATCTCGCCAATCTTATGCTTCTACGACTATAGCTACCGCTTAGTGATAAATTAAAGTATTACAGGGCGATTGCATTGCATACAATAAAGCGACAACCATATGGCTCCTGCCAGTTGCCGATAACTCGGTTACAAAACATGATCATCTCATACAATAAAATTTAGCATCATGTCTTGACCATATCACATCACAACATGCCCTGCAAAAACAAGTTAGACATCCTCTACTTTGTTGTTGCAAGTTTTACGTGGTTGCTATGGGCTTAGCAAGAACCGTTCTTACCTACACATCAAAACCATGACGATAGTTTGTCAAGTTGGTGTTGTTTTAACCTTCGCAAGGACCGGGCGTAGCCACACTCGGTTCAACTAAAGTTGGAGAAACTGGCACCCGCCAGCCACATGTGTGCAAAGCACGTCGGTAGAACCAGTCTCGCGTAAGCATACGCGTAATGTCGGTCCGGGCCGCTTCATCCAACAATACCGCCGAACCAAAGTATGACATGCTGGTAAGCAGTATGACTTATATCGCCCACAACTCACTTGTGTTCTACTCGTGCATATAACATCAACACTACAAAAAATATACACTTCCGTGATGATATGTGTTTGTCACAGTAGGTCGCTTTTTTGTCATGCATGTACATCCATGACAAATTTATGACAGAATCAAGATAGTCATACCTGTGCTATCGTAGAAATGTTCCATGACATTACCAAAATTATCATCACGGAAGTGTCCACTTCCATGACGATAAATCACGCGTCACAGAAGTGCTTTCGTCAAGGGTGACCGACACGTGGCATCCACCGTAACGGAACGCCTTTAAGCTATCGGGTCGGGTTTTGGATCCGATAACCCGATAACAGCCCCGACCAATGGGAAATTTCCACGTGTAAAATTCTTATTGGCCGGACAAAACACGTGTCAGCTCGTCCGTGGGTAAGATAGGCGCCTATGATATGTCGACACGTGGCACGGCCCAACAGTGGCCCATTCCAGTGAAAAAGGCTGACCCAGTAAAAATTAGCAGGCCGGCCCATATAAGGCCTACTTGTGTCAGGTCCATTTAAGCCCATGGCCCATACGAGATGTGCCAATTCGGCCCATTATAGATTTGACACCATTGCAGCCCATCGTCAGTTCGAGCCCGTTAACAACCTGCTATATACTTGGGCTCAATATCGGCCCGATGAGATTTCGGCTTGTTAACGACCCATTTAATGGATGGGCCAATTGTCAGGATGTACATCTTTCGGCCTTTTAGCGACCCATTTAAATGTTGGGCTAATTTCCGGCCCGGTGTGTCTTTCCGCCTGTTGACGACCCATAAATCTGATGGGCCATTTGTAGTCGGACCTGAGTTTCGGCCTTTTAGTGGCCCATTTAGGTGTTGACCAATTTCTGGCCCGGTGTCACTTTCAGCCTGTTGACGGCCCATAAATCAGTTGGGCCAATTGTAGTCGGACCTGAGTTTTGGCCTTTTAGTGACCCATTTAGGTGTTGGGCCAATTCCCGGCCCTGTGTGCCTTTCGGCCTGTTAACGGACCATAAATGAGTTGGGCCATTTGTAGTCGGACCTTAGTTTTGGCCTTTTAACGGCCCATGCCCTTCATGGTCCAATACCAGCCCGGTTTCTCTTTCGGCCTGCTAAAGGCCCACAACACAGTTGGCCCGTTTACAATACGACCTGACTTTCGGCCTCTTAGCGGCCCATGCTCTTCATGGTCCAATACAAGCCCGCTGTCTCTTTCGGCCTGCTAAAGGCCTACAGTATAGTTGGGCCATATGTAGCCCAAACTTAGTAACGGCCTGTTAACGGCCCATGAAATAAATTGGGGCCACCTGTTGCCCGCTTCGATGTCGGCCTGTTAACGACCCGGGAGGTAAGAGGGCCGACCATTAACTTTCGGCCTAGTAACGGCCCATTAACTCAATGGGCCCACTAAAGTTCGTTCATGTCTTTAGGCCAAATTAGATAATTTGAGCCCATTACGACGAGCAAAGGTACGGCATACAGGGAATAACGTTGCACATCCAAAATATATTACAGGAAATTACATCCCCTAGGCAATCAAAGATTGATACCAGTGCAAATAAATGAGCAGAACCTAACCATCTACAACGTCACAATCTGCAACCTCAGCACAGATGGCGCCCATAAGCATGTGGGCAAGTTCTTGCTGCTTTGCCACACTGTCTCTGAAAACATTGATCAGTTGTTGTGTCGCACGACTCTGCACCTCTGATTCATCCACCATTTCCATCATTGCTTCAGCCATTAATTGGTTCACAAACATACATTTATTCCATTGCATTCGAGACAGAGGATACTGAAAAGATTTAGATGGCGATTTTGGCAGGCTTGTATTATTGATAGTGGAGAGTGTCTTGACCACTGCATCATAACGTAAATTAGGACGGGAACCAAACAGATTAATCATGTGTTATTGCCATAGTACCTGGCCTAGATTTACTGGAAAGAAACAATGGGGTTGCCTTGCTGTTTTCAAAGTTTGTCTTCTTATCTTCAGCAGCCTGCACAAAATTAACACACTAGTGTTGCTATCATTGGCCAAGTCAGATAATAGGAAAGCAACATTGACACAACGAACGTTTGGGCAACTAGCCTACACCAAATTAACACAATATGGCACAGCTATCATCAGCCAGGTAAGGTAATACGAAAGCAACATTGACACAATGAATGAATGGGCAACCAGAGAAGCACTACAATTCAGTAATGTGCATGATATGAGATAGCACATTCATGCAGCTCAGTACGCAAAACTACCAGGCAATTTTCCTTACAAAAATCAACATTGACGCCTTTAACATTTTGCAGCAACTAATTTTAGATCAGATAAAGGTTAGATTCACGCCGATTAACAAAATACATGTTGATGTAAAAATATAGTGATATACAACAGGTACTTACATCAGCACTGGAGCACAGAGAATTCCTGCAAGATATTTTCCCCGAATACGATCCCAATGGAGGAAGTCTTGTATCGTTTAACCTTATTTTCTAAAAGAGAGATGGGTAAGAAACATGTAGATAATATGATCAGAATGCTATAAAATTTCATGATGCGAGGATACGCACACGCTTCTTAGAATGGAGTTGACATTCTTTTGCTGGACTGGAGCGGACTAGTTCTTTGGCCACTGGAATCTGCTTATTATCAGTGGGAGTTGGGTTTCTCTGTGCTGGAGCAGTATCTATGAAAAATGGAGTTGGTTTAGTATCTCCTGGCGTTTGGATCTTTTGCAAAGACCTGGTTTGTAACCCTTCCGATTCTAACATAGCCGTCTTCCCCTTGCATGCCTTATATAGAAGAATGGTGATTCAGTTATAAAACATGCTACAACAGAGATGGAATAGGTACTGAAGAACAGAAAGGCATGACATATTGACATGTATTCACTCCATCCGGAAATAAATGGATGGGTCTGGGTGTATTTCAGTTCTAGATACATCCAGTTTTATCCATTTCTGCGACATTTAATCCGGACGGAGGGAGTATGATGTAAGAGCTAGGGATACAACTGGACAACATAGTAAAAACACTGAAAAACCCACTGCAGAACCAAAGTATTCAAACCCACTGATATGAGATAGTACACTCATGCAGCTCAGGATGCAAAACTACCAGGCAGTTTTCCTTGCAAAAATCAACATTTTGGCCTTTAATCATACATTTTGCTACAACTAAATTAGATCAGATAAAGCTTGGATTCACGCCGATTAACAAAATACATGTTGATGTAAAAATATAGTGATATACAACAGGTACTTACATCTACATTGGAGCACAAAGAATTCCTGCAAGAATCTTTCCTCATAAACGATACCATTGCAGAAAATCTTCTATCTGTTAAGCTTATTTTCTAAAAGAGAGATGGGTAAGAAACATGTAGAAAATATGATCAGCATGCTATAAAATTTCATGATGCAAGGATACGCACACGCTTCTTAGAATTGAGTTGACATATTTTTGCTGGACTAGAGAGGACTAGTTCTTTGACCACTGGAATCTGCTTATTATCAGTAGGAGTTGGGTTTCTCTGTGCTGGAGTAGTATCTATAAAAACTGGAGTTGGTTTATTATCTCCTGGCGTTTGGATCTTTTGCAAAGGCCTTGTTTGTAACCCTTCAGATTCTAACATAGTCGTCTTCACCTTGCATGCCTTGTATAGAATAATGGTGCTTTAATTATAAAACATGCAGCAGCAGAGAGATGGAATAGGTACTGAAGAATAGAAAGGCATGACATATTGACATGTGTTCCCTCCATCCGGAAAAAAATGGATGGGTCTAGGCGTATTTCAGTTCTAGATACATCCTTTTTTATCCATTTTGGCAACATGTAATCCGGACGGAGGGAGTATGGTGTAAGAGCTAGGGATACGACAGGACAACACAGCAAAGAAAACACTAGTTAAATGTAAAACTGTATGCTAGCGAAATACGTACAGAAATAACTAAGGCAACATATGTTTGGTTTCGTAGTAATTTCAAAAAATTTCCTACGCACACGCAAGATCATGGTGATGCATAGCAACGAGAGGGGAGAGTGTAGTCTACGTACCCTCGTAGACCGAAAGCGGAAGCGTTATAACAACGCGGTTGATGTAGTCGTACGTCTTCACGATCCGACCGATCCAAGCACCGTTACTCCGGCACCTCCGAGTTCTTGGCACACGTTCAGCTCGATGACGTTCCCCGGGCTCCAATCCAGCAAAGCGTCAGGGAGGAGTTCCGTCAGCACGACGGCGTGGTGACGATCTTGATTTTCTACTGTCGCAGGGCTTCGCCTAAGCACCGCTACAATATGACCGAGGTGGAATATGGTGGAGGGGGGCACCGCACACGGCTAGGGAAGGATCTCAAGGATCAACTTGTGTCTCCATGGGGTGCCCCCTGCCCCCATATATAAAGGAGCAAGGGAGGGAGGAGGCCGGCCCTAGGTTTGGGCGCGCCAGGGGAGTCCTACTCCCACCGGGAGTAGGATTCCACCTTTCCTAGTCCAACTAGGTCAAGGGGGGAAAGAGGGGAAGAGGGGAAGGAAGGGAGAGAGGGGCCGCGCCCCAAACCCCTTGTCCAATTCGGACTGGGCTTGGGAGGGGCGCGCGCCACCTCCTGGTCCTTCCCACTAAGGCCCATCAAGGCCCATTGCTTCTTCCTCGTATTCCCGTAACTCCCCGGTACCTCCGAAAATACCCGAACCACTCAGAACCCTTCCGATGTCCGAATATAGTCGTCCAATATATCGATCTTTACGTCTTGACCATTTTGAGACTCCTCGTCATGTCCCCGATCTCATCCGGGACTCCGAACTCCTTCAGTACATTAAAACTCATAAACTCATTATATAACTGTCATCGAAACCTTAAGCGTGCGGACCCTACGGTTCGAGAACAATGTAGACATGACCGAGACACGTCTCCGGTCAATAACCAATAGCGGGACCTGGATGCCCATATTGGCTCCTACATATTCTACGAATATCTTTATCGGTCAGACCGCATAACAACATACGTTGTTCCCTTTGTCATCGGTATGTTACTTACCCGAGATTCGATCGTCGGTATCCAATACCTATTTTAATCTCGTTACCGGTAAGTCTCTTTACTCGTTCCGTAATACATCATCTCACAACTAACACATTACTTGCAATGCTTGCAAGGCTTATGTGATGAGCATTACCGAGAGGGCCTAGAGATACCTCTCCGACAATCGGAGTGACAAATCCTAATCTCGAAATACGCCAACCCAACATCTACCTTTGGAGACACCTGTAGTACTCCTTTATAATCACCCAGTTACGTTGTGACATTTGGTAGTACCCAAAGTGTTCCTCCGGTAAACGGGAGTTGCATAATCTCATAGTCAAAGGAACATGTATAAGTCATGAAGAAAGCAATAGCAACATACTAAATGATCGGGTGCTAAGCTAATAGAATGGGTCATGTCAATCAGATCATTCAACTAATGATGTGATCCCGTTAATCAAATAACAACTCTTTGTTCATGGTTAGGAAACATAACCATCTTTGATTAACAAGCTAGTCAAGTAGAGGCATACTAGTGACACTCTGTTTGTTTATGTATTCACACATGTATCATGTTTCCGGTTAATACAATTCTAGCATGAATAATAAACATTTATCATGATATATAAGGAAATAAATAATAACTTTATTATTGCCTCTAGGGCATATTTCCTTCAGTCTCCCACTTGCACTAGAGTCAATAATCTAGTTCACATCGCCATGTGATTACCAGCAATACTTCACATCACCATGTGATTAACACCCATAGTTCACATCGATATGTGATCAACACCCAAAGGGTTTACTAGAGTCAGTAATCTAGTTCACATCGCTATGTGATTAACACCCAAAGAGTACTAAGGTGTGATCATGTTTTGCTTGTGAGAGAAGCTTAGTCAACGGGTCTGCCAAAATTCAGATCCGTATGTATTTTGCAACTTTCTATGTCTACAATGCTCTGCACGGAGCTACTTTAGTTAATTGCTCCCACTTTCAATATGTATCTAGATCGAGACTTAGAGTCATCCAGATCGGTGTCAAAACTTGCATCGACGTAACCCTTTACGACGAACCTTTTGTCACTTCCATAATCGAGAAACATATCCTTATTCCACTAAGGATAATTTTGACCGCTGTCCAGTGATCTACTCCTAGATCACTATTGTACTCCCTTGCCAAACTCAGTGTAGGGTACACAATAGATCTGGTAAACAGCATGGCATACTTTATAGAACCTATGGCCGAGGCATAGGGAATGACTTTCATTCTCTTTCTATCTTCTGTCGTGGTCAGGCTTTGAGTCTTACTCAATTTCACACCTTGTAACACAGGAAAGAACTCTTTCTTTGACTGTTCCATTTTGAACTACTTCAAAATCTTGTCAAGGTATGTACTCATTGAAAAAACTTATCAAGCGTCTTGATCTATCTCTATAGATATTGATGCTCAATATGTAAGCAGCTTCACCGAGGTCTTCCTTTGAAAAACTTCTTTCAAACACTCCTTTGTGCTTTACAAAATAATTCTACATTATTTCTGATCCACAATATGTCATACATATACTTATCAGAAATGCTGTAGTGCTCCCACTCACTTTCTTGTAAATACAGGCTTCACTGCAAGTCTGTATAAAACTATATGCTTTGATCAACTTATCAAAGCGTGTATTCCAACTCCGAGATGCTTGCACCAGTCCACAGATGGATCGCTGGAGCTTGCATATTTTGTTAACACCTTTAGGATTTACAAAACCTTCTGGTTGCATCATATACAACTCTTCTTTAATAAATCCATTAAGGAATGCAGTTTTGTTTATCCATTTGCCAGATTTCATAAAATGCGGCAATTGCTAACATGATTCGGACAGACTTAAGCATAGATACGAGTGAGAAACTCTCATCGTAGTCAACACCTTGAACTTGTCGAAAACCTTTTGCGACAATTCTAGCTTTGTAGATAGTAACACTACTATCAGCGTCCGTCTTCCTCTTGAAGATCCATTTAATCTCAATGGCTTGCCGATCATCGGGTAAGTCAATCAAAGTCCATACTTTGTTCTCATACATGGATCATATCTCAGATTTCATGGCCTCAAACCATTTCGCGGAATCTGAGCTCATCATCGCTTCCTCATAGTTCACAAGTTCGTCATGGTCTAGTAACATGATTTCCAGAACAGGATTACCGTACCACTCTGGTGCGGACCTTGCTCTGGTTTACCTACGAGATTCGGTAGTAACTTGATCTTGAAGTTACATGATCATTATCATTAGCTTCCTTACTAATTGGTGTAGTAATCACAAGAACAGATTTCTGTGACGAACTACTTTCCAATAAGGTAGAAGGTACAATTACCTTATCAAGTTTTCTACTTTCCTCCCACTCACTTATTTCGAGAGAATCTCCTTCTCTAGAAAGGATCCATCTTTAGCAACGATTTTGCCTTCGGATCTGTGATAGAAAGTGTACCCAACAATCTCCTTTGGGTATCCTATGAAGACACATTTCTCCGATTTGGTTCGAGCTTATCATGATGAAACTTTTTCACATAAGCATCGCAACTCCAAACTTTAAGAAACAACAACTTTGGTTTCTTGCCAAACCACAGTTCATACGGTGTCGTCTCAACGGATTTAGATGGTGCCCTTTTTAATGTGAATGCAGCTGTCTCTAATGCATAAACCCCAAAACGATAGTGGTAGATCGGTAAGAGACATCATAGATCGCACTATATCTAATAAAGTACGGTTATGACGTTCGGATACACCATTACACTGTGGTGTTCCAGGTGGCACGATTTTGTGAAACTATTCCACATTGTTTTAACTGAAGACCAAACTCGTAACTCAAATATTTGTCTCTGCGATCAGATCGTAGAAACCTTATTTTCTTGTCACGATGATTTTTCACTTCACTCTGAAATCCTTTTGAACTTTTCAAATGTTTGAGACTTATGTTTCATCAAGTAGATATACCCATATCTACTCAAATCATCTGTGAAGGTCAGAAAATAATGATACCTGCTGCAAGCCTTAATATTCATTGGACCACATACATCAGTATGTATGATTTCCAACAAATCTGTTGCTTGCTTCATTGTTCCGGAGAACGGCGTTTTAGTCATCTTGCCCAAGAGGCATGGTTCGCAAGGATCAAGTGATTCATAATCAAGTGATTCTAAAATCCCATCAGCATGGAGTTTCTTCTTGCGCTTTACACCAATATGACTTAAACGGCAGTGCCACAAATAAGTTGCACTATCATTATTAACTTTGCATCTTTTGGTTTCAATATTATGAATATGTGTATTACTACAATCGAGATCCAATGAACTATTTTCATTGGGTGTGTATGACCATAAAAGGTTCTATTCATGTAAACAGAACAACAATTGTTCTCTAACTTAAATGAATGATCGTATTGCAATAAACATGATCAAATCATATTTATGCTCAACGCAAACACCAAATAACACTTATTTAGGTTCATCACTAATCCCGAAAGTATAGGGAGTGTGCGATGATGATCATATCAATCTTGGAACTACTTCCAACTTTCATCGTCACTTCACCCTTAACTAGTCTTTGTTCATTCTGCAACTCCCGTTTCGAGTTACTACTCTTAGCAACTGAACCAGTATCAAATACCGAGGGGTTGCTATGAACACTAGTAAAATACACATCAATAATCTGTATATCAAATATACCTTTGTTCACTTTGCCATCCTTCTTATCCGCCAAATACTTGGGGCAGTTCCGCTTCCAGTGACCAGTCCCTTTGCAGTAAACGCACTCAGTCTCAGGCTTAGGTCCAGACTTGGGCTTCTTCACTTGAGAAGCAACTTGCTTACCGTTCTTCTTGAAGTTCCCCTTCTTCCCTTTGCCCTTTACTTGAAACTAGTGATCTTGTCAACCATCAACGCTTGATGCTCTTTCTTGATTTCTACCTCCATCGATTTCATCATTATGAAAAAGCTCGGGAGTCGTTTTCGTCATCCCTTGCATACTATAGTTCATCACGAAGTTCTACTAACTTGGTGATGGTGACTAGAGAATTCTGTCAATCACTATCTTATCTGGAAGATTAACTCCCACTTGATTCAAGCGATTGTAGTACCCAGACAATCTGAGCACATGCTCACTAGTTGAGCGATTCTCCTCCATCTTTTAGCTATAGAACTTGTTGGAGACTTCATATCCCTCAACTCGGGTAGTTGCTTGAAATATTAACTTCAACTACTGGAACATCTCATATGGTCCATGACGTTCAAAACGTCTTTGAAGTCCCGATTCTAAGCCGTTAAGCATGGTGCACTAAACTATCAAGTAGTCATCATATTGAGCTAGCCAAACGTTCATAACGTCTGCATCTGCTCCTGCAATAGGTCTGTCACCTAGCGGTGCATTAAGGACATAATTCTTCTGTGCAGCAATGAGGATAAACCTCAGATCACGGATCCAATCCGCATCATTGCTACTAATATTTTTCAACACAATTTTCTCTAGGAACATATCAAAATAAACATAGGGAAGCAACAACGCGAGCTATTGATCTACAACATAGATATGCTAATAATACTAGGACTAAGTTCATGATAAATTAAAGTTCAATTAATCATATTACTTAAGAACTCCCACTTAGATAGACATCCCTCTAATCCTCTAAGTGATCACGTGATCCAAATCAAACTAAACCATAACCGATCATCACGTGAAATGGATTAGTTTTCAATGGTGAACATCATCATGTTGATCATATCTACTATATGATTCACGCTCGACCTTTCGGTCTCCGTGTTCCGAGGTCATATCTTATATGCATAGCTCGTCAAGTATAACCTGAGTATTCCGCGTGTGCAACTGTTTTGCACCCGTTGTATTTGAACGTAGAGCCTATCACACCCGATCATCACGTGGTGTCTCAGCACGAAGAACTTTCGCAGCGGTGCATACTCAGGGAGAACACTTCTTGATAATTAGTGAGAGATCATCTTATAATGCTACCGTCAATCAAAGCAAGATAAGATGCATAAAAGATAAACATCACATGCAATCAATATAAGTGATATGATATGGCCATCATCATCTTGTGCTTGTGATCTCCATCTCCGCAGCACTGTCATGATCACCATCGTCACCGGCGCGACACCTTGATCTCCATCGTAGCATCGTTGTCGTCTCGCCAATCTTATGCTTCTACGACTATCGCTACCGCTTAGTGATAAAGTAAAGCATTACAGGGCGATTGCATTGCATACAATAAAGCGACAACCATACGGCTCCTGCCGGTTGCCGATAGCTCGGTTACAAAACATGATCATCTCATACAATAAAATTTAGCATCATGTCTTGACCATATCACATCACAACATGCCCTGCAAAAACAAGTTAGACGTCCTCTACTTTGTTTGTTGCAAATTTTACGTGGCTGCTACGGGCTGAAGCAAGAACCAATCTCACCTACGCATCAAAACCACAACGATACTTCGTCAAATAGACTCCGTTTTAACCTTCTCAAGGACCGGGCGTAGCCATACTCGGTTCAACTAAAGTTGGTGAGACAGTCTCCCGCAAGCCATCTGTGTGCAAAGCACGTCGAGGGAACCGGTCTCGCGTAAGCGTACGCGTAAGGTTGGTCCGGGTCGTCTCATCCAACAATACCGCTGACCCAAAGTATGACATGCTGGTAGGCAGTATGAGTTGTATCGTCCACAACTCACTTGTGTTCTACTCGTGCAAATAACATTAAACCATAAAAACCTAGGCTCGGATGCCACTGTTTGGTTTCGTAGTAATTTCAAAAAAATTCCTACGCACACGCAAGATCATGGTGATGCATAGCAACGAGAGGGGAGAGTGTAGTCTACGTACCCTCATAGACCGAAAGCGGAAGCGTTATAACAACGCGGTTGATGTAGCCGTACGTCTTCATGATCCGACCGATCCAAGCACCGTTACTCCGGCACCTCTGAGTTCTTGGCACACGTTCAGCTCGATGACGTTCCCCGGGCTCCGATCCAGCAAAGCGTCAGGGAGGAGTTCCGTCAGCACGACGGCGTGGTGACGATCTTGATGTTCTACTGTCGCAGGGCTTCGCCTAAGCACCGCTACAATATGACCGAGGTGGAATATGGTGGAGGGGGGCACCGCACACGGCTAGGGAAGGATCTCAAGGATCAACTTGTGTCTCCATGGGGTGCCCCCTGCCCCCGTATATAAAGGAGCAAGGGAGGGAGGAGGCCGGCCCTAGGTTTGGGCGCGCCAGGGGAGTCCTACTCCCACCGGGAGTAGGATTCCACCTTTCCTAGTCCAACTAGGTCAAGGGGGGAAAGAGGGGAAGAGGGGAAGGAAGGGAGAGAGGGGCCGCGCCCCAAACCCCTTGTCCAATTCAGACTGGGCTTGGGAGGGGCGCGCGCCACCTCCTGGTCCTTCCCACTAAGGCCCATCAAGGCCCATTGCTTCTTCCTCGTATTCCCGTAACTCCCCGGTACCCCCGAAAATACCCGAACCACTCAGAACCCTTCCGATGTCCGAATATAGTCGTCCAATATATCGATCTTTACGTCTCGACCATTTTGAGACTCCTCGTCATGTACCCAATCTCATCCGGGACTCCTAACTCCTTCGGTACATCAAAACTCATAAACTCATTATATAACTGTCATCGAAACCTTAAGCGTGCGGACCCTACGGTTCGAGAACAATGTAGACATGACCGAGACACGTCTCCGGTCAATAACCAATAGCGGGACCTGGATGCCCATATTGGCTCCTACATATTCTACGAAGATCTTTATCGGTCAGACCGCATAACAACATACGTTGTTCCCTTTGTCATCGGTATGTTACTTACCCGAGATTCGATCGTCGGTATCCAATACCTAGTTCAATCTCGTTACCGGTAAGTCTCTTTACTCGTTCCGTAATACATCATCTCACAACTAACACATTAGTTGCAATGCTTGCAAGGCTTTTGTGATGAGCATTACCGAGAGGGCCCAGAGATACCTCTCCGACAATCGGAGTGACAAATCCTAATCTCGAAATACGCCAACCCAACATCTACCTTTGGAGACACCTGTAGTACTCCTTTATAATCACCCAGTTACGTTGTGACGTTTGGTAGTACCCAAAGTGTTCCTCCGGTAAACGGGAGTTGCATAATCTCATAGTCAAAGGAACATGTATAAGTCATGAAGAAAGCAATAGCAACATACTAAACGATCGGGTGCTAAGCTAATAGAATGGGTCATGTCAATCAGATCATTCAACTAATGATGTGATCCCGTTAATCAAATAACAACTCTTTGTTCATGGTTAGGAAACATAACCATCTTTGATTAACAAGCTAGTCAAGTAGAGGCATACTAGTGACACTCTGTTTGTTTATGTATTCACACATGTATCATGTTTCTGGTTAATACAATTCTAGCATGAATAATAAACATTTATCATGATATATAAGGAAATAATAACTTTATTATTGCCTCTAGGGCATATTTCCTTCAACATACACGTGTATGATTGGGAAAATAAGATGGCATTGCAACAGAGCACTAGAATAGCACTTCAATGTAAAAAAACATGGTATGGTAGACAGATGAAGTACATACTGATGAATAACAATGCATAAGATATTCAGAAGCATGATGTCCAAATTAAGCAGATGGCATTGCGATAGAGTAGAATGACATTACTTGAATTTGAAAACATGTTATCATGAATGGAATAGGTACTGAAAAGCAGGAAGGCATGACATATTTACATGCATGATCAGCATGCTAAGCACATGGCATTACAACAGAGTAGATACACTCTAGGACATTATATGCATGTCGTACCCATATCACAGGCCAAGTTAGAGCAAGGACCTTGTGGGGTGAAGAGGATTGATCATCTTTCTGCAAGTCTTCTAAAGAACTGCCTTTACATGTTCCATCATATTGGGTATCATTGACATCAAGTTTATTGGCCTTTACATTGCTCCATGAGCTTCTTGTGGATATATCAGTGTGTGCAATTATATCTGACATGCATGGAAGACAACTAGTAGTTAGATTTATGTAATGAGTGCCTGTAGGAGACGACATAAATAGTAGTACTGGGGTTAACTAGCAGCAATAGGTCTCATAAACTAAAGGGAGAACACAGATGAAAGCTACAAAATATGTATCGTTTGTACTCGAGATTAACTAGATGGCACACAAAAGTATTAAAGAACAACATAGGAAATACTAGAAGTGGTATAATACTATAATCACCAGCCTGTGGGATAGCATTGGCTGATGGATGATAACTATGGAACAGTGTTACCTAAAGAACAAGTATCTTAGCTGAACTATGGAACATCGTTAACTCCTGAACAAGACCCGATAGAGATCAGCATGAATATACAGTGAAATGTGATGATCTATTTTCCATGCTTAGATGAATAACAAAGCCATAAATGTTGCACACAAGTAAGATGAGGGTACAACCTATCGGGCTGCCATCCATAGGAGTGAGCATCATGTGATGACTTGTTGATGGCCCTGCAGTTGTTGTGGTTGTGCATGTCGGGCACGCGCATTCGATGCAGGGAACAGTTGAGTGGGGACTATAGCTCCCTTCTGGTGTATGCTTCCCTTGTTGGAGCAGCTGCGGTGAGTCGGAAGACGGTGTGTCTGAAGATGCAGATAACGCATAATGTTAAGAACGACATATCTCTTTGATCTGAAGAAATACACTAAGAGATCAACGGCAAGGTACGAGAGTGGTCACACGTCTGTTGACTGAAGACTAAATTGGGGTCACACGATTTTATTTTATTTCGGTACTGTCCGATCTACGTCGGATGGCTGGCCGTCTTGTGCCTCCCAGCTGACACTGTTCAGAATCTTCCCCGAAGAGCCAGCGACCAACGGCAGAGCAGCCTGCCTCCGCTGTTTGTGGCCCCGGCCAAAACCCTGCTCCCCGCCCCACCGCACTGCCGTGGTTGCGCCGCCCCTGGGCCAATCCACAAAGACTCTCCGTCATCCAAATCCGGCGGCGGCAGTACCTTCAACCCACGCAACTCTAAAAGATAGCCATCTAAGCGCTCCTTCCGCAGCGAACTTGCGGCCCTGCACCCTTACGTTAGACACCAGCCAACAGGCAGCCTAGGAGCTCCGCCGCCTCGAGGGGTGTTGCTTCCTATTACAAATCGATTGGCCCAGAATAAAATTCAGACAACTGACGCCTAAATAAAGTGATTTGAGATGAGGGTGCGACCTATCTGGTGGCATGGTGAAGTAGGCAGGTCCAGCTGCCGAGTCGGTGAGGCCGGCGCGGTTGCAGTGGCGACCGGCGGCAGGGAAAGAGCGATGTCATGACGGTCGACGGCTACGCCGAAGCAGCGCCAGGACTCTGGACGGATCCGAAGTTGGAGTCGCTCCGGCGCCGTGAACAATGGCGGGGGTGAATCGGCTCTGGTACGGTTCACACGGTCGTCGTCGATGCAGCACCAGCAGCACGGAGTAAGAGGCACACGGCCCAGTGCACGACGGCAAATGGACATCGTCTCCGGCATTAGGGAGGAGGGCGGCTGTGAAATTGGTGCAGTGGGGGCGCCATGGAGGTGGGGCTAAGGTTTTGCGGCTCGGGAGAAGGGAGCTTCCCGGGGAGAAGGTGATTTGGCACCCACGAGGTATGAATGGGTGCGGGCGGGGGGGGGGGGGGGAATTGGGAGGGGAGTGGAACCATGTCTTACGGACGCATTTGTCTGAAATGTGAGGGGGCGTTACAGTTCTACCATTGCCTATAGGCTTCTCGGCTTGGGTCTGTGTACTGAGGGTCGGGGATAGTAGAGTAACTTTGCTTCTCCCCAAATAGTGGGCGGGAGCGATTTCGGGCGAGGAGGGCGTGTTTTGAACTATAGTGGGCGCGAGCGATTTTGGGCGAGGAGAGCGTGTTTTGAAATAGTGGGCGCGAGCTATTTCGGGCGAGGAGCGCGTGTTTTTCCGACCATGGTTTACGAATTATTCGGCACATGTCATTTCGGTCGAGGAGAAGGCACGCTTGGATGAAGTTACGAACCTACCCTCGATGTACAACGGGCCAATTGATGCGTGTCCCACATAGGACGGTAATTTCGCGTCTCCAATTTATTTGCTCGGGCGAATTCCACCGAGCAGAGAGGATGTTTAACGATTCGTTCAAATTTTGGGAGAACGAGCATCTACGTCTACCTTACCAAGTCGATTCGGATCAAATTTTGAAATATTAGCTTGCCACTTCTTTTTTAGATGGAGAGATGATGCTCGGGAGTAATGTGTTTTTACATGCTCGTTGCTAGCGATTTACTATATGACAAATAGTTGACCCACTCAAAAACGCGAATCAAACCCAAAATGAATTATCTCGATTCGATGAAATAGCTCGTTCAGTAGGTCAAAATAGTGAATTAAATCGAAAATTGAACACCTCAATCGAGTAGCATGTTGTACAGTATTATAGTACTCCACGAACATGTTGAAAGTCAAATTAATGAACTTGTTTGATATACGAATATATCCGTTCATGTGTGGATTGCAGACAATATGTTCTCCAGTTTAGATATTTGAATGCAAGTTTATATCGGAACATGGTTTATATCAGTCTTTGATGCATAAAACGTGACCTCTCCCTCTCCCGGACTCCTGTTCTCTCTCTCTCTCTCTCTCTCTCTCTCTCTCTCTCTCTCTCTCTCTCTCTCTCTCTCTCTCTCTCTCTCTCTCTCTCTCTCTCTCTCTCTCTCTCTCTCTCTCTCTCTCTCTCTCTCTCTCTCTCTCCGACAATCTTCAATTCTGTCGCACACATCCGACACAAAAACCTTGTTGGTCCCTCTCTGTCGGTGGGAACGACACCTATGGGATCACAAGAATCCCTACTACGGTTGCGGGGCGCGGGGTCGTGAGAAGAGCGGATCAAACAGATAGCACGTGGTTCCTTTACCCAGGTTCGGGCCGCGAGGATGCGTAAAACCCTACTCCTGCTTTGGTGGATTGTATATCTGTGTTCTTGAGCTAGCTATGGGGCGTGAGGAGCTCCAAAAAGCCGAATGCTCCTCCTGGTCGCCTTGGGCCTCCTTTTATAGGGAAAGGGGTTGCCACAGTGGCACACAGGAGGTGGAAAGGGTACAGTGATGCGAGTTTATCCCTCGCATTACATGACAAGGCGCATTTAATGCGTCTTGCTTAGGTGTCCTTGCTTTATTGGGGACGGGGGAGAGCCTTGTCTCGTCCGTCGCCGCTCCCTCTCACGTTGACACGTGCCCTGGCCAGCGGTGGCCGCGGTGCCATGTAGGCAGGCAGGCAGTTGAGGTGGCGCAGTGGTGGGTCTCCACGAAGATCCGCATGCCGCCACGCAGGTGCCTGCCCAGCTGGTTGGGTCGGCAGCTGCATGCAAACGACGGTGGAGGTCTGATTGGCGTGGGCCTGATGGTGGCCCTACGGCTGTTCACGGCAAGGGCCTTGCCGGGGCCCCGGCAAGGGTCTTGCCGTGGCGCCTGCTATCATCCCCGGCAAGGCTCTTGCCGGGGGCCTTGTGGTCCTCCTTGGCTGGGATCCCGCCGAGGATCATCTTCTAAAGTGTGTATCTGATCTTGAATGTCTTCACAAAGATCTGCATGCCACCACGGGGATGCCTCCCGAATCCTTGCCCCATGGGGGCAGTGGACTCAAGGGTGACTCGCTCCATAGGTGTGGGGCGAGCTGCCGCGGCAAGGGTCTTGCCGGGTTTGCTAGAACCGCCTCCCGGCAAGGATCTTGCCGGGGGAGTCCGCTTCATCCCCTTTGCTCTTTGTGGTCTTGGTCTTGGCATCGTTCTGCTTCTCTCGAGCTTCGGCCTTACCTTGGCTCACCTCCCTCGCCTTGCTCAGTGTGGTGGTGCCCGTGGCTCAGACTGCCCGTGCACAGTTATAGGGGTACAAAAAGTGTACCCCTCTTTTTGTACACCGACAGGAGCCCCCGGGCCTGGGCCACACGTAAGTGCAATCGCGTCGTTGGGCTAGGCCCAAAAACGGTGCGCGGGCAGGCGGGACGGTTTTTACCGCGGTAAGTCTCTTCACGCGCTGCGCTTCCCACGCTTCCCACGCGTGGCGCGATGTGGGGTGACGTGGGCGGCATGCGCGGGGCTGAGCTCTGCATGCATGCGTCACGTCGTAGTAAAGGAGGCGGTCCGCGCCTTCCCCATAAGCGGGGGGAGGCGTGGGGGCGCGGCCCATTTACTGAACGGGGCCGAGGCGTGGTCTTCAAGGCGTCCACTCCCCACGATCACGGGGTGGGGAGAGGTCGCCTCATCCATCGCCTCGGTCCTGCACGCCTGCCACGCGGCTCTCATGCGCTTGGGGTGGTGAGTGGTGGAGACAGGAAACCGGGCCGCCGTGGGCTCAGGCAGCGGGTCGGTCCTAGTTCCCTGCGCCTTCCGTGTCTTGATTGGCCGAGCGGGGCGGCCGAGCCCCCACACCGTTCCTTTATAAAGAGCGTGAGTGGGGGGTTGCCGTCCCGCATTCCTTCATCTCCTCCTTCCTTCAGCTTCTGCTCCCCCTTCCATCCGCCATGGAGAGAGGGAATCCTGGTCCTTCAACGGTGGCGGCAAGGGTCGCCGCCCGACAACGCGTCCCTCCTTGTCCTGCACCTGCGGTGGCAGAGCCAGCCGCGAGGGGAAGGGGAGGGGGCGAGGCCGTGGGCGAGGCCGAAGCGCTCGGGGAAGAGGAGGACGGGGCGGCGCGCCGGCCTCGCCTCCACCAGCAGTTCCTCCCCCCCATGGAAGGCCACGTTGGGGATGACCCTTGCGAGTTCTTCGTCAGGCTGCGCCGGCCGCCTCGCCGTCGCCTTCGTCTCCCGACTGCATTCGCGCGGCAGATGGAGCTGGATCCGCCGGAGTCATTGCGGCTGCACATGAGGGGCTGTGGAATCAGCGGCACGCAGGTCCGCGTCGACTTTCCCGCTCCTCATGCAATGTATCTTCGTCGGGGATGGAAGACATTCGCTCATATCCACCGCTTGACGGAGGGGCTCACTCTCCATTTAAAGCTGATGGAGGGCGGCCTCCTCTCCGTCAAGGTCTTCGGGCTCTTCGGGACCCGTGCAAGGTGCTGCGTGGAGAGCTCTTCTAATAGTGAAGACTCCTCCTCGGGCGGGAGTGACGAGGAGGACAGCGGCATCGACGACGAGGGTAGCAGGCGGTAGGATGACGGGTCCGACTAGGTGTCGGGCGCCGCTCCATGCGGCACCGGCGACCCCACCATCCGTGTTGCCGGCTCCCTGAACTTCTCGGGGCCGTCTCCTTGGGCGACTGACGTTGGGAGGCTGCGGAAGAGGAATAGGGCGGGCGGCAAGGCCGTCAAATCGGAGTACGCAGGCACCGACGCCTTCGATGCGTGCTGACGTCCTGCCGCCTCGTCTTCGAGCTCTGCTTCCGGCGCCGCCATCACCATCCAGCCTTTGGACGGCCACCGAGATGTTCTCTTGGTGTCTTCTGCCATCCGTAGCTCGCCTAGGCGCCCCTTTTGCCCTTTTCGCCTCCTTGACCTCCCTCCTGAGGAGAGGGACAAGAAAGGGGTTACGGGCACCTTATCTCTTTTTAGCTTGTAAGCCTTCGGGCCTTGGCTGAATTTAAAACTTGTAACCCCATCATTCATGTTTTTCATTCCCTATGGACTGTACCTGAGTGGAATGTTTTTAATGAAAAAGGGATGCTTGCCGGGTCATTTGTTTGCGGGTAGAACCCACGTCAAGGAGTAAATCCTTGATATCTCTAAGATAAACATTTCCTTGCCCGGCAGCAGGCCTTGCCATCTTCCCACGTCGCTCGACCTTTCTCACGCTTTTGGCGGAGGCAGGGATGAGGTGGGTTCAGGCTACTTGTTTCAACCTTTCGTTGCCGCGACTACGACCAAACCTGGCCCCAGGAACGAGCCCTAGGGCCTAGAGTTTAGGGGAGCACGGTAGCTTTAGGAAGGAACGAGGTTTCATATAACTCAGTCCATAAGGGAATGCATGATAAGGGATGAAGAACTTATCTGAAGCTGTAGCCCCCGGCAACTCTGGTTTGCCGTGGATGAATCTTTGCACTCGCAGCCCCGGCAATACTGGCTTGCCAGGGTCTAGATGCTGGTCTGTCCCTCTCCTCTTTTCCATCCTCGAGTGATCCGGCAAGGATATCTGTGAGTCCTGCGAACCAAAGGAGACAAAAGAACGGCAAAGAGATGCACACTCGACCTCTAAGCTAGGGGTTAGTCGCCGCTAAGCACTATCAACCCTAACCAAGGACGAGACTTGACCTAGCATGCATGCTATAACTTAGGGCGCCAGCGCTTCATTTATTTATGCTCAGGGTCTGCGCCTGGCTTTGTACAAAGGGTTACATGCATCATCGGCAATGCTTGTACAAAAGGTGGCTTGCCGGGGGGCCCGGCAAGCCGCGCCTTACGGGTAAAACTTGCGAAGATGCTCAATGTTCCAGGAGTTACTCACCGGAACGACATCTTCGGTCTCCAAGCGGACTGCGCCGGGCCTGGTGACTCGTATTACCCGATAAGGGCCTTCCCACTTTGGCGTCAACTTGTTGGAATTCTTGGCCGATTGAACGCGCCGAAGGACAAGGTCGCCTTCCTCAAGGCTTCGGGCATGAACCTTGTAGCTATGGTAGCGGCGCAAGGCTTGCTGGTAGCGTGCTGCTCCGCAGCCGCCCGAAGACGATCTTCCTCAAGGATCATTGCGTCATCTTGCCGCAGTTGCTCTTGCTCAAGCTCATCATAAGCGAGCACTCGAGGTGACCCGTATATGAGTTCAGTGGGGAGAACTGCTTCTGCCCCGTATACTAGGGCAAAGGGTGTCCGGTCGGTGGCTTGATTTGGCGTCGTCCTGATCGACCAAAGAACCGCCGGCAACTCATCAATCCAGCGCCTTCCACTCTTGTGCAGCCTGTCAAAGGTCTTGGTCCTTAAGCCTCGCAGTACTTCAGCATTTGCCCTCTCAGCTTGACCATTGCTTCGTGGGTGAGCAACGGAAGCGAAACAGACTTTGCTGCCGAGGTCTTGGATATATTGCATGAAGGTGCAGCTTGTGAACTGTGTGCCGCTGTCGGTGATAACCCTGTTCGGCCTCTTTCTATACAGGACGTCATCGACGAACTGGTACATGGTAGAGCGACGGGCTACTTTTTCCGCTTCTTCCTGCTCCTCAGGAAGTTCCCCTGTTTGGAGGAATCGGACGGTATGCTGTGCCCACGCTGGAGCCTGGGGCTCGACGGCGAGGACTAAAGGCATTTCCTCCGCTATAGGAGCGGCTATCTCGACGGCAAGAGCGTGACGCTCCACCGGATCTAGCCGTCCCGTGGCGGGCTCAGTGTCCCCGGCAACATCCTTGTCGGCGGCTCCGGGGAGCTCGGCGGGAAAGTACTTGCTGGGCCCTGATTTCCTCCTCTTGTTCTGCTCTGTTGATGGATCAACGGATGGCTGAGTTAGCTGAAGCACAAAGGTACCTGGTTCCACAGGTAGCTTGAGGGCAGCGCGTTTTGACAGGTAATCAGCGATATCGTTCTCCGCTCGGGGAACGTGTTCAGCATGTATACCGTCGAAACGCTCTTCCATCTTTCTCACTTCATCGACGTAGGCCTTCATCAACGGGCTCTAGTAATCCTTGTTGACTTGCTTGATGACAAGCTGCGAGTCACCCCTGACGATGAGTTTCTTGATTCCGAGGTCCGCCGCGATCCTGAGACCGGCAAGCAGCCCCTCGTACTCTGCCATATTGTTTGTTGACACCTCCCTGGGGAAGTGCATCTGGATCACGTACTTGAGGTGCTCTCCAGTGGGCGCAACAAGTAGTACGCCAGCCCCGGCGCCTTGTAAGGAGAAAGCTCCATCAAAGTACATGATCCAATCACAACTTGCCCCTTGCCGGGGAGAGCAGTCTCTTGGGCTTCTTCGTCAGGTGTTGCGGTCCATTCTGCAATGAACTCCGCCAGGAATCGGCTCTGAATCGTCGAAGTACTTTCAAATTTGAAGCCAAAGCTGGACAGCTCCAGTGCCCATTCCACAGTTCTTCCCGTTGCATCTGGACTGTGCAATATCCGTTGCAGAGGGAGGCAAGTGACGACAGTGATCTCGTGTGCCTGGAAGTAGTGACGGAGCTTCCTCGAGGCCATCCGACGGGCCAACCGCCACCATCATCTTCTTCTTAGGCGCCATGACGATGAAGAAGCGTCGAACTAACTGCTAAAGCCGATTCTCACAACTGCGCCCCCTACCTGGCGCACCAAAGATGTCGGTGGGAATGACACCTATGGGATCACAAGAATCCCTACTACGGTTGCGGGGCGCGGGGTCGTGAGAAGAGCGGATCAAACAGATAGCACGCGGTTCCTTTACCCAGGTTCGGGCCGCGAGGATGCGTAAAACCCTACTCCTGCTTTGGTGGATTGTATATCTATGTTCTTGAGCTAGCTATGGGGCGTGAGGAGCTCCAAAAAGCCGAATCCTCCTCCTGGTCGCCTTGGGCCTCCTTTTATAGGGAAAGGGGTTGCCACAGTGGCACACAGGAGGTGGAAAGGGTACAGTGATGCGAGGTTATCCCTCGCATTACATGACAAGGCTCATTTAATGCGTCTTGCTTAGGTGTCCTTGCTTTATCGGGGACGGGGGAGAGCCCTGTCTCGTCCGTCGCCACTCCTTCTCGCGTCGACACGCGCCCTGGCCAGCGGTGCCCGCGGTGCCATGTAGGCAGGCAGGCAGTTGAGGTGGCGCAGTGGTGGGTCTCCACGAAGATCCACATGCCGCCACGCAGGTGCCTGCCCAGCTGGTTGGGTCGGCAGCTGCATGCGAACGGCGGTGGAGGTCTGATTGGCGTGGGCCTGATGGTGGCCCTACGGGTGTTCACGGCAAGGGTCTTGCTGTGGCGGCTGCTGTCATCCCCGGCAAGGCTCTTGCCGGGGGCCTTGTGGTCCTCCTTGGCTGGGATCCCGCCGAGGATCATCTTCTAAAGTGTGTATCTGATCTTGAATGTCTTCACAAAGATCTGCATGCCACCACGGGGATGCCTCCCGAATCCTTGCCCCATGGGGGCAGTGGACTCAAGGGTGACTCGCTCCGTAAGTGTGGGGCGAGCTGCCGCGGCAAGGGTCTTGCCGGGTTTGCTAGAACCGCATCCCAGCAAGGATCTTGCCGGGGGAGTCCGCTTCGTCCCCTTTGCTCTTTGTGGTCTTGGTCTTGGCGTCGTTCTGCTTCTCTCGAGCTTCGGCCTTACCTTGGCTCACCTCCCTCGCCTTGCTCAGTGTGGTGGTGCCCGTGGCTCAGACTGCCCGTGCACAATTATAGGGGTACAAAAAGTGTACCCCTCTTTTTGTACACCGACACTCTCCCTTTCTCTCCATCTCTCTCTCTTTCTTTGTGTGTGTGTGGGGGGGGTCTTTCTAGTTCGCATGCATATATACACCATCTATAGGTCTCTCTCGCACACTATGTATGATACTCTAGCTAGTCCAAGCTAGATATCTTGGGTGCACTCATCGTACGCACACAGATTCCTTGGCTCTTTGCCTGTAACTCTCTCACGCACCACTATGTCGTCTCGGAGCTCTTCCCCCCTCTCTCAAACTCTCCATCCACCTGGGTCACACATACACATGCATATCTCACTCGCACTCAATAGGCCCATCTAAAACTCTATATCTCCCCCTCGTTCTCTCTCCATCTCACACACGCACACACACAATCTCATGCCCAGCTAGCCAAGTATGTCGGTCTCTCACTCAATTGTAGGCACACGCAGTCCCCTCTATATGTATATGACTAGCTAATCTTAGTCTCCATCACAAACATGTGCATGGTCTATCTCGATTTCTCTCGAGGCATCTTTCTATCGTGCACGCACTCCCTCGATCTCCCACCCATATAGTCCCCCTCACGATCTCGACGGGATCTCTCTATCATAAACACACCCTCTCTCCCTCCCCATGCGTCCATGCCATCCATATGTCCCTCTCGACCTTTGTTCCTTGTTGGCCACACCTCTATTGGACAAGTGCTACAGGGATATCTCTCTCCGTTGCAAACAATCACACACTAGCTATCTTAGTGTATCTCCTCGCCTCGCGTTTCCATCCCGGAGATGCATGCGTGATATGTTCGCATAAGAAACGAAAAAACACTCTATCTTTCTAATTTATCGTTTGTTGTCACTTTCTCTTCCACACGCATACTCTTTTTGCACACTTACTCATTATCCTTCACACGCACTTGATCTGACTCAACTGAGGCACTCTCCTCGGTCCATAGCATACAGATTTATTGAAAAGTTAAACATCACAAAGTTTGACCATGTACGTGGAGAAAAAGAATTACATCTAGTACGGCAAACATATACCATTAGATTCACCATGAGATGTAGTTTTGTATGATGTATCTTTGGTATTGTAGATATAAATAACATTTGTGTAAACCTGATCAAAGTTTCCAAAGTTTGACTTCTAAAAAATTTACATGCACTGCATTATCGAGCGGATGGAATATCTCTTTCCCGCTCTCAGCTATCTGACGCACCACTCAGCCTTATCGGGGCTCCTCAATCTCTCTCAAACTTTATTGGTCAGTTTGGTTTGTGACCTGACCCTCATGCCTTGATGGTCGGTACTGCCTGGTGTGGACGTGAGATGTAAAATATTTCTGCCTGGCCAGGCTTGTGTGGTGCTGAAGCGTTTGGTTCATGCCTGGGCCAGGCAAAGCATCAACATCCCATCAATCAATCCATGCATCAATTATTTAATGCTAATATCCATCCATGTTGTTGTTAGCCTCGTGGCCACACGACCAGGCACGGCCAGGCGTTCGAAATCGGTCGCCTGGGCCAGGCTACTTGCAGTGTCTGGAGTTCAGCCAGGCTAATTGAAGTGCAACGGAACCCAGGCCAGGCGGGCTTTCTTTTTCACAGGGTAGCAACCAAACAAGCGTGCATGAAATCCAGCCACAACCCCAGGCCAGGCAAAAGATGATCAGGACGCAAGCCAAACTGGCCTTATATCTCCCTGGTTCACACATACACATGTCTCGCTCGCGCTATACATATAGACCCATCCAACACTCTCCGCCCTTGTTCTCTCTCCATGTGACACGCACCCCCCTAAGTACCATAATCCCCCAATCCATCATAGGCGCAAGCACTCCCCCCCCCCCCCTCGATCCTAAGTATGATTATCTCTTACTAGCCATCAGGAACACACATATTGTCTCCTTCCATCCATACGTCTATCTCGATATCTCTCGGGGCATCTTCTATCGCGCACACACCTTGTCACTCGATCTCCCACACCCATGTAGTCCCATCACGATCTCCAGGGGATCTCTCTATGACAAACATACACTCTCTCCTCCCCATGTCTGCATTTTCTCCGTACGTCTCTCTCGACCTCTCTCCCTTGTTTGTCAGACCCCTCTTGGCCACGTGTTAGGGGTCTTGCTCTCTTGGTTCCAAACAACCACACACTATCTCCTCACCTTGCCTCCGTTGTCGAAGATGCATGTGTGATATGTTTGCATAAGACACGTACGCTTTTTCTGTACTTTTATCGTGTGCTGTCCATGTCTCTTTCACACACGCACACACACTTTTTTCACTCACTCTCTCTCTCTCTCTCTCTCTCTCTCTCTCTCTCCCTCTCGTTAGGGACTCTGTCACGTCCATAAGCATATGGATGTTTTGAAAAGTCAAACCTCAGAAAAGTTTGACCAGGTATATGTGGAGAAAAACATTTACATCTGGAACGATCATTAGATTCATCACAACATGTACTTACTTCATACTATCATTTATCTTTGGTATTATAGATATAAGAAATTTCTTTATAAACTTGGTCAAAGTTTCAAAAGTTTGACTTAAAAAAATGTTGGAACTACATTATCGAACGGAGGGGGTAGCTCTTTCTCTCTCTCTCTCTGCTACCTCTCACGGGCCTCCCCTCTCACTCGAACTCTCTATACCGATGGATTATATGCTCACTGTGTTAGCGTATAGCTCCGTATATTGTTTAGTTGACCGGTCAACCTTCGTGTGCTGGCCCATGTGGCAGTGGGTGAAAATAAGTACACTAGAGGCCCATCTGACACGCGGTGAAGAAAACAAAGTTGAAACCACTCGGGGTAGCACCCCACACGCTAGTAAATTGAGGGCGCATTGAGGACAAACTTCTTGCACGGGAAGGACGCACTCGCGCACAATTCACCACTGCGCGGCGGCATGCACAGAAGGACGCACTCGTGCACAATTCACCACTGCGCTGCCTCTGCGATGGGGATTGCAAACACATGGCCGCAGTCTCCAAGATCCTTTCATCGCACCCTAGGCCAGCCAAACGCCTTGACATCCGCATGTTCAGTACCAACTGCAAGGTCCAACCCAGGTTCGACGAGTGGTTCTTATCCCCCGCCCTAGATCAACTTGAGGAGCTCATCTTTGAAGCTGGATGATGTTGCTCTCAGCCGCCGTCCACGCTCCGCCTCACGCCAACGCTGCGCCGTGCCAGCTTCAGCTCCTGCTATCTTCCCCAGATTAATGCCGCGCCCGCTTCGTAGTAATTCCCTCTTCGTAGGTGCAGCATTACTCCTAACATTTGTAATATCAGTTTGAAACTTGTAATATTGTCGTGTCCTATTCCTGCGTTTTCAAAATCCTGCGAATCAAACAGGTCCTGAGTTGGTGATGATGTTGTGCCTCCCATCTTTCACCAATAGCCGTCGGATCTAGATCTGACGCATACAAACCAAGCTTCTCCATTTTTGCAAAAAGATGCCCGCACTTGTTCCCTATTTACAAACAACTCCTTGTCTCTCACAATCAGCCTCATCTCCTCCCCACCACATCTAGGAGTAGAAGGTCGTGGAAAATTTTGGCGCGATGGCCGCTGCCGGAGCCGTCCAGCCCCAATCTTGGTGTTCCATGCAATGCACGGGCATCTACACACGGGAAATTATGTCGAACAGGGCTAGTTGTAAGTAGGCTAGCTCTACAGCCATGATGATAGTGACTGCAGACGGTGAGGCTGACTATGGTATGCCGAACACGGCGCCTATACTCAGGTGTCATCTCCGGCGCAGGGTCTTGTCACTTCACTGTGAGGAGCAGCACGTAATAATTTGACCAATGGGTAGTACAGTGCTAGTACTCCTACTACTGCATTGGTAGTACTACTACTAGTACTAGTAGCACCACCGTCTGGATTTAGGAGTACTACCACGTCCATCTGGATTTTAGTATTGACTAGCAATATCTAGTAATGCATGTCACCAAAAATGTACTACTCCCTCTGTAAATAAATACATGGTGTTTTATTCCTATCGGCGAGATAACTTAATGTTTTTTTGCTAACTAGAGTACTGTAATAGGATTACATGCAATGAACTAAACACTGCATGTCATGTTTGATACTAGTCTCAAGTCATTGAAAGCATGCACGGCCCACATCTCTCATTGGTTGATATGTCACGAAATAAGAAACAAGGAGGGAGTTAATGCACCATGCCTAAGTATTTTGGGATTATTTGGTTTTCGTAAGGTGACTTACACAACATTTTTGTTTACATGCATTAACATTTTATTAGTTAAATCAAAGGTCAAAACTTGGCGCAAAATGCAAAGGGGACCAATAAACCAGTAAACATCAAACTTCTCTCGTTTGGCCCCAACTAGAGGTCCGGTGAGATGACTATACTGCACCGGCACGGAGGGGGACGCAGCTTCATTGACTTACGGAAACTGCCTTTGGGTGAATGACACATGGCCCCAGGGGGTGGCTGGCCCACCTATCATACAGCCAAAGGCAGGTGCAGTAGAGGGCCGAGGAGTAGTACGAAATCCTACGCACCTACGCACGCTAACCAAGGGCTGAGTGATCACTCAAATCGCAAGATCAGTTGACTAGAAGCTACGCTAGACCCATGGAGGCGATGAGCGCGAGCATCAGCCGGCTGTGCCAGATGGTCCACGACGCCGGCCTGCGGCCCGGCAGGTAGTATTGCTTGAGGCCGCCAGGGTGAGGGGCTGCTTGGACGACAGCTTCGCATCCTTGTTCGACGAGGTCCTCATCGGTTTCCTCGACAAGTTCACCGTCGTCAAGAAGCTTGCGGACGACTTTGACATAAGCCTCCAGCCGACGTGCCCAGGCTCTGTGATGCCCGCCACCCTCAACAGCCACTATGGTAACAACCTCTTCGACGCACTGGTGGCCCTGCGACTGCCCGCCGTCGCGCCGGAGAATGTCCACCTCGAGGTCGCGCTCGCCGCGCAGCGCCTGGCGCAGCAAGACACCATCGACATAATCACCCACGTCTACGCGCAAATCGTCCACAAGGACTAGTACATGCAAGAGGAGGATGATAGGACGCTGGCCTTCTTGGAGCGCAGGGCAACCTTGGACGGCACTGTTCAGAAGCACGTTGAGCTCGCCTCCAACGCCGCTGCTCCTCACACGTCGGTTGGTGACCCGGCGCACTAGGGCGCGAGGATGTCGTTGAACGTTGATGGATCCGTATGTATTTTTATCCTTCCATCAAATCCATGTAGTAGTATATGATACTACAGTAATTATCTTACCTTTCGCATCAACTTCATAATTTTTGTACGTACTCCATGCATGAACGGCGCCAGAAGCAAACTTCTCATTACTCTAGGCAAAATCGTTATTTTCTATCTATCGGTCGCGCCATGGAGCAGAACCAAATTTTACAAGTTATGAGTTCAAAAGGAAAAGCCTGCCGTGTTCGCGTCGCACCCCCACACGGTTGGTCCGGCACGCCGCTCAAGCGGGAATGCGTGCGGTGTTGCATTTTCACTTACAAGTGGGACCGCAGTTGAGCAAACCGACTATCGGCAAACCCCCACCCCACCCACCGCGCGATGGCTGAGAAAAGAGGACAGGAGGGAGAAGAGATGGTTGTAGCATGGACTCCAAGAAAATTGGTGTCGGATGGGACTCGGGTGGGTGGCGTGTGTCGTACTACTAGACGTGAATGCTAGTTATGGCCCATGCCACCCCACTATATCGAGCCTATATCGAGGTACGTAAAACAAATTTCCTGCAGTCCATGCTCAGCCCTCCTCTATCTCTCTTCTCAGCCAGCCAGCGGACGGGCGGAGCCCATCGTCTGTTTGCTCACATGCGGCCCCACATGTCAGTGAAAACGCAAGAGGACCCACTGAACCTGCACATCTTTCACCTCGACGTGCTGGTGATGACAAACAAATCCAGTAAAGATCTTCGATGGCCGCTTTTGGAGTTACTCAAGAGTAGTAAGATTGTATTTACAGTTTAAGCCAAGATGCACATCTCGTGGCTTCAACTACCACTCTATTTTCTTTCATGACACGACCTGGATGCTGGATGTCCCACGTGTCGGCAAAAGGAGGAAGAACCCGACCAAATCTTCGGTTCTGCTCTTGGATTAGACTAGTTGTGCTAACTTAAATTTTTTATTGTGTACTCCCTCCATTCCAAAATTCTTGACTTCCATTTGTCCAAAAATGGATGTACCTATATACTAAGACATGTCTAGATACATATATATTTTGACAAATAGAAGGCATGTAGTATTGTGCAACGGAGGGAGTAGAATGGATGTACCTAGCTATATACTAAGACATGTCTAGATACATATATATTTTGACAAATAGAAGGCATGTAGTATTGTGCAACGGAGGGAGTAGAATGGATGCAAGTTTTTGTATTGGGAAGAAGAGTACATCCGTATATTGATAGAGCGCAATTTAGTAGATGTTCTATCACTTTTAGCTAGTATAGAATAGAGGCTAGACATGAGACTAGATGCGAGGAAGCAACGTCTACTTCTTTACACTCGAAGAAGAAAGAAGCACGCTAGATCGAGCCTCCGTAGATCAACAATGAATGCATCGAGAAGGCACTAATCCAACTTACTATAGGAGTAGTAAAATGTATTCTTGTGGTTCTTGTTTTCTTTGGTCTTGCTTTTCTAGTCAAAATTATCGTTGGAGTTCGTGCAAAATGGAGGTCCGTTTGGGGTCGTGCGTTGGAGTTGGCCTTACAAGTGGGACCGCAGTTAAGGAAACCGACTATCGGCAAACCCCCACCTCGCCCGCCGCGCGATGGCTGAAGTTAGAGAAACGACGAGGTTGAAGAGATTGCTCTTGCACGGACTCCAAGAAATAATATGGTGTCAGATGGATGTCGTGGTGGTGGCGTGTGCCGTACTCCTGGACGTGAATGCTTGTTCTGGCCCATGCCACCCTACTACTCCTACTACTTACTCCTACTATATACTATACTACTAGTATATCGAGGATTCGAGGTGCTGGTTACATACAACGAACACATTAACATATGGCTACAGTAAAAACACCCGCCCGACGCGCGAAGCATGTGAAGCTAGTACAAATAGTGTACTACTACTGTTGATTGGCCTCATTCGATAACCTGTTGCAATGCACGTATAATTATGTATTCGGAAAATATTTTTTGCCTCGTCACACCACTCACTTAGAGAAGCGACTCGAAAGCCATTCATAAATTTAGTACAGTAAGTTTATCACAGGCATATCATTTTATTATATAGAATAACAGATCATCAACCCACATCGACAACGAGGATACATTATAAATACTAAAGTTTTCACCACACAACAAATAACAAGCAATGAAATGAACTTCAACTCAACCATTCCTCGGCGTTGGAAACGCTTGCTTTGAACCACAAGTGATTCTCTGGGATGGGCCATGCATTGTCGATCTGGAGACCAACACAGGACTGATCATCCAGGCTGAAGCGGCCTACTATATCAGTACCAGGGTAGGGAACCATGCAAATGTCCGAGGTATAGACATAGTTGCTTCTCATAAATGTGTCAACAGCGGTTGGATCGCCTTTCACCATCATCGAATAGTTTCGTCCAAGGAAGAGCGAGTTTTCTCCAAGACTATCAATTCTGTGCCAGGGAGAAGGAGTTGGCGCTAACACACTAGTATCCATCCCGAATACCATGCAACGGGTGTTGGAATAGGTCCGAAGAGTGCGACCATGGGAGACTACACCTGCTTCCTTAGCAGTAACATCATCAGTGGGCTGTATACACACAAGAAGATGTGATCCATCGGAATTAGTTGCTAGGCGCCACAGAGTATATCGGTGCTGCTCGTCCTCATGCTCGTGATCATCACCATCACCATCTCCCCCTTGGTTATAAAAATCTTCAATTATAGGTGGTGGGATGTCCACAGGACCTTCGAAGCACAAGAAGAAGGTTAATTAGTAAAGGGAAAGTTGCTAACCCGCATGCATGTGGATGAAACAATTATAATTACGATGGAAGACAAACGTACCGAAACAATGAGGATCCCATGCAAAAACAGTGCCACGAGAGGTGGCAGCAAACACAAGATCCTTGTATTCAATTGCATCACAGTACACATCCATGTATAGAAACTGATTTTTGAGTAATATCCATCCAGTCGAACCACGAAGGACGGCAACTAGCTTGTCGAAGATAGCAACAACTTGATAGTTCTTGTAATTCCAAGAGCGGTTGGGAACTCGACAAATTGCTATCTTCAGTACACGACAGTCACCATGATCGTATTTGAACGTACGTAGATCATCTGTGTGCTCAACCTCAGAGCACTCGGAGATTTTTGGAAGTGGAATCCGCTGACGAGTGTACACATTCACAAGTTCCCACTCGCAATTGTACCCAATATAAACAACCCAATCTCCATTTGCGCCAGCCCAGGACTTACCCTTAAGCGATGGCATTTTGACATCACATGTATCATTATCAAGCGGCATCAACTTGCACAAGCGAGGTCTTTGTCATCCTCTCGCCAGCGAGAAGGGTCATGGCGAAGAAGATACGGGAGATCAAACCGCTCCTTGACCCTTGGGTTCCTTGCAATGATGTTACTAGTTGAGTCGAGAATGGGCATGAACGAACCTGCCATGCTAGCCGAGGTGATGACGTCGCACCGGTCAATGAGTTCCTCCACCACGTCATCTTTCAGATCGGGGCAAGAATAATGGGGTCATTTCCGGCCTGTTCCTTCCATGGAGAAGGCGATCGAACAATGGCAGAAGAAAGGGTGAAGGGCTTAAGGAAAATGGAGGAGGGAGAGGAAGAGTGTGCGACAGCAGTTCCAAATCGAGAGGGAAAGGCGAAGAGTCGGTGGACGGTTGCGAGTTTGCCACGGTTCACGAAGAGGCGCTCCGGCCTACATGTCCGTTCGGAAATACTCCTACTACTCGCCGTCGTCCCACTGATATGTTGGAACGGGACCACATGTCAACGAAACTTGGTGTGTAATTTCTCATGCAAAATGCGATCTGGCCGCGTTGGCCCGAGGTGCCGCATTAGTTATCGACCTTTATTTTTTTAATGGCGTGCCGATCAGTTTTGAAGCACGACTAACTGGTACTGTACGCAGAGAAAATATAAACTACTCTACCACTACCCCACCTCCAGTACTAGTAGTATAAAAAAGATATATAGGCTAGAGCTTCAGCGCTTTCTTGCTAAGGGCTGCCCACTTGCTTCTCACACTACCACCCTCTCTCCAGATCTAAAAAAGACGACCCCTCTCTCCCTCCTCACCAGTGGTCACAGATCCGCCGGGGAAGAGAAGGGCGTGCAGCGTTGACGCACTCGTCGTCGGCGAGCGAGGTCACGCACTAACGACAAGGCCGTCCTCTCAGACCTAGCGCCCGCGTGGGATGGCCTCCGTCCCCAAGCTCGCTGTCGTAGTGTGTGCGGAGGACGACGACCATGAGCGAAGCCACTTCCCACCGACCCTCAGGTATGCTACCTCTTTTCGAGCCATAACCTTGTTCTATTGCCCCATCTGCTACGTCGTTGCATGTGGATCTTTTTCCACTCCACCATCTTCCCAATTTGCTATCCTCTACTCTGCTGGCCACGCAGACGAAAACCATAATTTGCACTATTAAAGGAAACCCTACTTCATGCAGACTAATCCATGTCTGGGTTGAATAAGGAAAGGAAGGGAGACTGTACTGTCCAAGAGAGTAGGCATTGAACCCGCATCTAGGTTGAAAAGGGGAAAATCAATAGCTAAGGAACGAGTCTCGTGTCTCTTGGTTGAAGAAGGGTAGAAAGGCATGACAACGCAAGAGAGAATGACCAGGTCGATCGGTTTGTTGTCCTCGCATAGGAAAAAGGTGGCTAAAGAGAACAAAAATGGGACCGTAATCCACATATGCTGCCTGGATATTTGTTGCTCTGGGCAACCATACCTCCCTCACCACTCTGCGTCCGTGGAGGTACATCATACTGGTGCCTCCCATGCTCTTATTGCCACTTTTTTTATGTTAGTATAACGCCAGCAGTCAAGTCAAGCAATGCTACTGCTAAAGTGATGCCACATTTAACTAATGCCGCTCTCAGTCTAATGCCACCCATAAATTTAAGCAATGCCATTTAATGTCACTGGATTATTTCAGGGTTAGCTGTTGATTGTGGATGTATTAAAGATTTTTCAGCTATAAGCAATTCTAATGCTGTTGCACAGCCAGTATACCAACGATGAAACTTGTTACTCCTGTCAGATTTTTGCACTGTTAATGCTTATAGATTACATACCTCACTTTCATGAGATAAGTAAATTTTTTTGTACAGTGTCACCAAAATGCCAAGGCACTGATGTCATTTTATTTTGGTTAAACTGCACAGACAATTATGAAGACAAGAGGAAAGGTCAAGAGTGGGCACCTCCTCCTCTGGCTGTTCTCTTGAGGAGGTCTGTATGTTTGTCTCTAATGCCTGTCGACTACATACGTGACATCATAATGTAATGTTAAGTCATTTCCTTTTGTACAGTGTCACTGAATTGTCAAGGTGGTGATGGCATTTTATTTTAGTAGAACTGCACAAAATTTGCTTAAAAGAAGAGGAAAGGTCAGGAATGGCTCAGTTTTTCAGAAAAAAACTACTGTATGTATGCCTTCCTGACATTAGCCGTTGTTGCTTTATTTATTCCTTCAAACATGTGGTTAGAAACAGTCTTGCTACCTTTTCCCATTAAGAAATTGGAATGCTTATATTTGTGAGTCTATGCTTTAACTAGTGCCACTTTCAGAGTAATCACACTTTCAATATCTATGCAAACAGGGATGCTCGATTTTAGTGGGACTGCACAAAAAGTCCAACTGGTTCAACATTAGGAGCATGTTTTTCCCAACCTTTCTATCCAATTGGTGGCACTATGAGCTGTTCATTACGAAGATACATGGTTTGCTACTATCTTGCTACTCTTTTTGTACTGTCATTAGATAGTAACACTAGTGGTTTGCATGTGAATTTATTGGCAGGGTGGACCTACATTGGAGGTGCAGGACAGGATTCAATGATTGGATGCTCAATTTCGGTTGTATCGATTTCACCTCTTCCATCACTGCGAACATGGATATCCTTGGTCTGATGAAGAATAGGCGCTATATTTCTGCTCTGAACCAGCAAATCAATTCAGTATGAAATTGTCTAGGGCAAAACATAACTGTATCAGATTGTCCAGTGCAGAACATGACAGATGCTAAGTGGAAGAGACATGTTTAAACCGAAAATACAAGGTGTGGTATATGTTTACTAGCTGCTTGATATTTTTTGCAGACAGAGATGTCTGCCCATTGCTATTGGGCAAACCAACAAAGTGCCCGCAATTTTGGCTGAACTGCACAAGAGAATAGTAGTCACTGCATGCAGTGCCATTTGAAAATAGACACAAAAAGATTGGATATTCACTTCATGGACTGCAGAAAAGTAGTAGTGTACTATTTATTGGCCAACACTAGGTGCTTGATTGCTTTTGTCTGATTATACAATGGGCATCATTTTGCCTAAGTTAAAGTTTGTATTCCGAAAATAGTCTCGCAGTGTGATCGAGGGAAGACCAAATCATATTGCAGTGCATGTTCCTCCATCATGTCTGGTTCATTCTCATGCTTCCAGCTGTTGGTGAAACCACTTAGGTTTGCAAGAGGAATTGTAGACTTCACAAACAAATTTGTCTTTCAGTCTGTACTGAATGTTGGCCAATAGAAGCATCCATGTTAGTAGGAAGAACAGATGTTTTTTCTAGATCTTTGCTTTTGGAGCTACATATTTGTATATGATCTGTGAGTCATTGAGATGCATTAACATGTTGATCTTATGTATGGGAATCGTACTAGTTAGTTTTAGTTGCGAGGCAAGATCCGAAGTGGCTGATCTTTGCTTTTGGAGCTACATATTTGTATATGATCTGTGAATCATTGAGATGCATTAACAGTTACTTATTTCTGTTCGCTCAGTGTTTACAAGTTACTGATCGATCACTAGCTAGCCTACAAATGTGCTCCTGGCAGTTTTATTTGCGAGCAAGATGCGAAGTAGCAGTTTTTTGAATAAAAATGTCTACCTATGAAGAAACTGACAAGCTACACTATCGATCCTACATGGATAAAAATGCCTACCTCTGAAGAAACTAACAAGCTACACTATCGATCCTACACGGATAAATAGCGGATCACGCATGTACTACCTCCTTTCCGGTTTGCAGGGCTCAATTCAAGAAACGACCTACTCGATCCTACACGAATAAATAGCAGATCACGCACGTACTAGTACCTCCTTTCCGGTTTGCAGGGCTTGATTCAAACCTCTCACCAACCAAGGTACTCCCTCCATCCGGGTTTATTAGTCCCGTGAGCAAAGCAGCAAGACCAAGGCATGGCAATAATTAACGGCATGCAGAAGTTTAAGCCTAATAAATTCAAACGATTTAAGTGGCTGCACGCGTGCCCTCGGCATGCAGAAGTTTAAGCCTAATTACTTCCAGCGATTTAAGTGGCTGCATGCTGCTTCGCGTACTGCCTGCGAGTGATTCTGAGTGCCTGCATGCAGCCGGCCGTAATTAAGGCAGCTAACTGATGCGAAAAAAGATACGCTTTAAATCCGTGGAATCATTATTGACAAGGAGGGAGATGATTCGAGTGCACTCGTTTGACCGCCATGCCGGCGTGCGACCAGGACGGGACGGGACGACACAGTCGTAATTTCAGTTTCTCTAGTTTTCCACGGCAAGCTGGCGCGCTAAGCCATTATGCATTGAATTCCGATGACCGTCACGCTACCTTCCGCCTATAAGTACTGTTTCCCGGCCTACTTCGGTGCCACTGTGACACAACTCGCCATATCATCATAAGCCCCCACTGGCCCGACGTCGCTCGCCACGTCCGCCATGCCCCCGCCCGTCCGCGGTAGGCGACGCCGGAGGCGGCCACCGCCGAAACTAGTGTTCGGGTTTTCACCGGAAGACAGACGGAGGGAGGAGGCATTCTATCTGTCTTTAGATCGCAATGCGGAGATCGAGGAGTTGTTGGAGCATGACCGCATGGCGGAGGAGCAGGAGTTGTTGGAGCGCGACCGCCTGGCGGAGGAGCAGCGTCTCGCCGATTTGCGCCGCCAGCGGGACATGGAGCAGCAGTGCACTGACACTCTGAGTCGCGAGCAGAGCGCCCGAAACTGGGCCGACTACGTGGAGGCTGGCGCCCGACAAATAGCCCTAGAGGCTGTCGGGCACGCACGCGTTCGCGACGCCGATTTTTACTACCAGCTCGTCAAGTGGGTTTCCTGCTTGGAAGCCAAAGCTTCGGTGGACCACGCTGGCATGGAAAGGGCCAACGCACGCGAGCAATGCGCCCTATCGCACCTCTGGCAAGTCCGAGGCGAGGCGGAGGACGCCGGTGCCGGCGTTTAGCATGGACAGCAGATGGTGGCCGGCATCGTCTAGTTATCTAAGAGTAAGTTAGTACTTGTATGCTACTAGAGTGTTAGTGGGAGTAGATAGTTCACTTGGCTATGATGGTTGTCAACGTGGAAGTTCAGTACTCTATATGTGGATCAGACCTGTTACTTTGCTCTGAATGTTGAACTTTCCGTTTGAACGTATGGAATGGGCTGTTATTTTTTTTAAATGGGTTGTATTTGTCCTCCACGGTTTAGAGGCTGACTTGTGGGCCTAGCAAGTTGACGCGTACATAATCAAGAGATGATTGTACATGGAGAGGATGACAGCAGGGACCCGCCAAGGTCATGGCAGTACGCAAGCAAGTGCCTCCTTATTTCAAGCCAATAAAAAAATGGCTCCTCCTAGTGGATTTCTGACATCTGGGTCCCATGCCATTGTCAACGTAGTCAATAAACAAGAGAATTGCACAACGAGCGGCTGACACCAGGGACCCAGCAGCTCGCCCAGTAATTTTTGTTTTGGGTTAATTTGATAAATGCCACTCCAAATCTGGTGTATCCGAGAAATCCACTGCAATTTCCAAACTTTGAAAAATGCCATTTCTAGTGGCATTTTTCGAAGTCTGGAGTGGCGTTTTTCAAAGTTTGCAAACTGCAGTGGCGTTTTTCAAAGTTTGCAAAAATTGCAGTGGCATTTTTCAAAGTTTGGAAATTGTAGTGGCATTTTTATGAATTGCCATAATTGGAGTGGCATTTATCTAATCTGTTTTTGAGACGGAAGCAGGGTGTCAACTGGGCTGTGCGGGACACTCTGGCCTGTCTAGACAACCTTTTCTTTTATGTTTACCACAAACCAGCCCAGTAGTTTTTTTTCTTTCTGAAAATGGCTAGCCCGGTTTTTTTGTGATTTGTCAAGTAAGTCGCTTTATCAGGCCTGCTGGGCTACAAATCTTTCAAGACGAGGAGAGTGGCCTATCAGTAATGATAAATGGGTTGTACATTTTTAAAACACATCAAACCGGCAATTATTTTCAAATAGCTTTTTTTCATTTCGAGATTTTAAATTGCATCGGTTTTTATGCGTGGACAATTTATCGGATTTTATATTGATATACATTTATTTTTAAAATCAGTCTGAATGTGACTCGAAATTTCGGAATTAAAAACAGTTCAGACCGCACCGACATATGCAAAATTTCGTATAATTTTTTAACCGTGGCCACAATATGGGCTGTAATGCTAACATAAAGAATATGGGCTCCAAAAAACCCATAAGAATTAGCAAATGGGCTGAAAATTATTAGAAATAATGGCAGATGGGTTGTATGCTGTTTTCCACAGATTTGAAGCTTTCCTAAAAATAGGTTAACGCACAAGCAGTGACTGTTGGATGTCCATCCAACGGCCGTCGTGCTTCTTCAATCTCTGCTCTTCCTGCTCCAGCCGCTCCAATAGGCACCGGCGGCACTGCCTGCTCCCTCCTCCCCACGGCCGGCTCTGCTGCTGCGCAGGCCTCACCGCCCCACCATACTCCCATTGCTGGCCTAGCCATCCCTCTACTCACCCACACTTGCTGTTATTCTCCGGTGACGGCAGACGAACCAGTAAACTCTCGTACAGTCGTACTCCCCTCCGCGTGGTAAACAACTGCCGAGTCTTCCCTGCCTCCATGTCGTTCCCTTCCTAGGCCTCGCCGTCGTCCACCGCCCTGGTGCTCTCGGCACGGCCTGATCAACGTGGTCAACGACCGACATGCATCTGAAGTGGACTTTAGGTGGAGAGGCCGACAGCTGGGTCCACGGCCGCACGCAAGGAAATGCCTCCTTATTACACGCAAAATAATGATTCCTCCACCTGACATCTGGGACCCACCGAAAGGGCCTCTGTATTTCGCGAAAAAAAACGTTACCGCCGCTGACAGCTCGGACCCACCAGCTATATCTTCGCACGCAAGGAAGTGCCTCCTTATTACGCACAAAAAATGAATACTCCCCCTGTTAGCTGGGCCCAGTTTATTGGCAGGCTGACTTGTGGGCCTACTAAGTTGACGGGGACGGAGGGCTTTGTCAACTTAGTCAATAATGCAGGATTCTAGCTCCAGTGACCGTACAATGTCCATCCAACGGCCGTAGTGCTTCTTCAACCTCTGGTCTTCTTGCTCCAGCCGCCCAAACCAGCGCCGGTCGTGCCTCGTGCTCCTGCCTCCCGTGGCCGGCTGCGATGCGGCGGAGTCCTCACCGCCCCTACTACTCCCACCGCTGTCCAGGCCATCCCTCTACTCACCCACACCCCCTGTTATTCTACGGCGACGGCAGCCTCACACCGCAGTGAACCAGTGCCCTCGTACTCCTCTACGCGTGGCCATCCACTACCGCATCTTCCCCGGCTCCGCGTCGTCCCCTTCCTAGGCCTCGCCGTCGTCCATCGCCCTGGTGCGCTCGGCGCGGCGTGGTCAACGTGGTCAAGGAACGGCTTCCATCGGACGTGGGCTGTACGTGGAGAGGCTGACAGCTGGGTCCACGGCCGCAGCAAGGAAGTGCCTCCTTATTACGTGCAAAATAATTATTCCTCCACCTGACAGCAGGGACCCACCGGACGGGCCACCAGTATTTTGCGAAAAAAATCATTTCCCCCTGACTGCTGGGACCCACCTTTGTGGGAGGCTGACATGTGGGCCTACTAAGTTGACGGGGACGAAGGGCTTTGTCAACTTAGTCAATATGAACGATTCTAGCTCTATTGACCGTACGATGTCCATCCAACGGGCGTAGTGCTTCTTCAACCTCTGGTCTTCTTGCTCCAGCCGCCCAAAGCAGCGCCGGTCGTGCCGCATGCTCCTGCCTCCCGTGGTCGGCTGTGCTGCCGCGGAGGCCTCACCGCCCCCTACTATTCCCACCGCAGCCGAACCAGTGAGCCCTCGTACTCCTCTCCGCGCGCGCGCGGACATCCACTGCTGCGTCTTCCCCGGCTCTGCGTCGGCCCATTCCTAGGCCTCACCGTTGTCCACCGCCCTGGTGCTCTCGGCACGGCGTGGTCAACGTGGTCAAGGAACGGCTTCCATCGGACGTGGACTGTACGTGGAGAGGCTCACAGCCGGGTCCATGGTCGCAGCAAGGAAGTGCCTCCTTATTACGTGCAAAATAATTATTCCTCCACCTGACAGCGGGGACCCACCGGACGGGCCACCGTATTTCGCCCCCCTGACTGCTGGGACCCACCAGCTACATCTTCGCAGGCAAGGAAGTGCCTGACAGTCGGGACCCACCTGGTCGAAGCGTACGTAGCGTTGTCATTCTGGTCGCGAACGTGTACGTACATATATACTGGTGGATGTAGAGGCATGCGCGTGACGTAGTAGAGGCGGCCAGGGTGCAAGAAAGAAAATACGGCCACGTATGTGTACATACGGGCGGGGTCTCGAACGCCTACTCGCGCATACGTACGGTGAGGGCTCGTGTACATGGCTGGGTCGGAACGGAGAAACATCATCGTCGTCGTGTTCATGGGTCGGAACGGAATGCGTGGTCGTGTTCATCGGGAGGGCTTGGACGGAAGAGGCGATGGAAACGAGGCCTGGCGTACCGCACAACGGAGGAAATAGACCTCCTACGGTCGAAACGGGGGTCCTGTTGATCGGGAGGGGTGTGGCGTACCGCACAACGGAGGAAATGGACCTCCTACGGTCGAAACGGGGGTCCTGTTGATCGGGAGGGGTGTGGCGTACCGCAAAACGGAGGAAACAGACCTCCTACGGTCGAAACGGGGGTCCTGTTGATCGGGAAGGGTGTGGCGTACCGCAAAACGGAGGAAACAGACTTGTGTTGGAGGGCTACGGTCGAAACGGGGGTCCTGTTCATCGGGAAGGGTGTGGCGTACTGCAAAACGGGACTCCACGGGATACTGTTCATCTCCACCGTCGACCCCCTCCAGCCTCCACGAGCTACTGTTCATCCACCGTCGACCTCCTCCAGCCTCCACGGGCTCCTGTTCATCCAGCCTCCACCGCACGCTACTCCACCGGCTACTGTTCAACCACCCCTCCACCGTCTACTGTTCATCCAGCCCTCCACACCACGGGGTCCTGTTCAACCACCCCTCCACGGGCACCCCTCTACCGTCTACTGTTCATCCTGCCCTCCACACCACGGGGTCCTGTTCATCCACCCCTCCACGGGCACCCCTCCACCGTCTACTATTCATCCAGCCCTCCACCACACCACGGGGTCCTGTTCATCCAGAGGCAACACCACCGCTCACTGTTCATCCAACCCCCCCCCCCCCCCCGCAACGCTCACTGTTCATCCCATCGATCGGCTTTAGTTAGCAGCAGTAGCCAAGGAATCGCTCGATCGGGTTCAGTTAACAGCCATCGATCGATCGCTCGGGTTCAGTAACGCGTAGCCTACAGTGCAATCGCTCGGGTTCAGTTAGAGCCAACGCCTCGCACACACGCGCGTACGTGTACGAGAGAAACGCGCATCGCTCGGCCCCCGACCTCCCACCGTAACCGTGAACTCCCCGAAATTTTCCTCCCCCTCGCTTCTACCACGGTTTTTTCCGTCATGAACGGCCCAAAGAATGTCATGCAGCTGCGTCTCCGGCCCGCCCAGGACGAAAAGCCATTTTCTGTCATGATTTTTTGTCATAGAAGTAGGACCCCACCACATCTATGATGATACCGGGTTTTGTCACAATTGTCGTCACAGAAGTGTCATATGTATGACAGAAAAAAAAATTGTTCGGCCCAAAATGTCACGGATGTGTCTTTTTTTTGTAGTGCAACGCGTAAAACCTGGCTCGGATGCCACTCTTGGGGAACGTAGTAATTTCAAAAAAAATCCTACGCACACGCAAGATCATGGTGATGCATAGCAACGAGAGGGGAGAGTGTTGTCCACGTACCCCCGTAGACCGAAAGCGGAACCGTTAGCACAACGCGGTTGATGTAGTCGTACGTCTTCACGATCCGACCGATCAAGTACCAAACGCACGGCACCTCCGAGTTCAGCACACGTTCAGCCCGATGACGTCCCTTGAACTCCGATCCAGCCGAGTGTTGAGGGAGAGTTTCATCAGCACGACGGCGTGGTGACGATGTTGATGTTCAACCGACGCAGGGCTCCGCCTAAGCACCGCTACAGTATTATCGAGGTGGACTATGGTGGAGGGGGGCACCGCACACGGCTAAAAGATCAACTGATCAATTGTTGTGTCTATGGGGTGCCCCCTGCCCCCGTATATAAAGGAGCAAGGGGGTGCGGCCGGCCAAGGGGAGAGGTGCGCCAGGAGGAGTCCTACTCCCACCGGGAGTAGGACTCCCCCCCCCCTTTCCTAGTTGGAATAGAATTCGGGAGGGGGAAAGAGGAGAGAGAGAAGGAAGGGGGGCGCCGCCCCCCTCTCCTTGTCCTATTCAGACTAAGGGGGGACGGGCACGTGGCCCAGCCCTAGCCGCCTCTCCTCTCTTCCACTAAAGCCTAACAAGGCCCATTAAGTCCCCGGGGGGTTCCGGTAACCCCTCCGGTAAAATCACATTTTCACCCGGACCACTTCCGATATCCAAACATAGGCTTCCAATATATCAATCTTCATGTCTCGACCATTTTGAGACTCCTCGTCATGTCCGTGATCACATCCGGGACTCCAAACAACCTTCGATACATCAAAACATATAAACTCATAATATAACGGTCATCGTAACGTTAAGCGTGCGGACCCTACGGGTTCAAGAACTATGTAGACATGACCGAGAAACGTCTCCGGTCAATAACCAATAGCGGAACCTGGATGCTCATATTGGCTCCCACATATTATACGAAGATCTTTATCGGTCAGACCGCGTAACAACATACGTTGTTCCCTTTGTCATCGGTATGTTACTTGCCCGAGATTCGATCGTTGGTATCTCAATGCCTAGTTCAATCTCGTTGCCAGCAAGTCTCTTTACTTGTTCCATCATACATCATCCCGCAACTAACTCATTAGTTGCAATGCTTGCAAGGTTTAAGTGATGTGCATTACCGAGAGGGCCCAGAGATACCTCTCCAACAATCGGAGTGAAAAATCCTAATCTCGAAATACGCCAACCCAACAAGTACCTTCGGAGACACCTGTAGAGCACCTTTATAATCATTACGTTGTGACGTTTGGTAGCACACAAAGTGTTCCTCCGGTAAACGGGAGTTGCATAATCTCATAGTCATAGGAACATGTATTAGTCATGAAGAAAGCAATAGCAACATACTAAACGATCGTGTGCTAAGCTAATGAAACGGGTCTTGTCAATCACATCATTCTCCTAATGATGTGATCCCGTTAATCAAATGACAACTCATGTCAATGGCTAGGAAACAAAAACCATCTTTGATCAACGAGCTAGTCAAGTAGAGGCATACTAGTGACACTCTGTTTTGTCTATGTATTCACACATGTATTATGTTTCCGGTTAATACAATTCTAGCATGAATAATAAAACATTTATCATGATATAAGGAAATAAATAATGACTTTATTATTGCCTCTAGAGCATATTTACTTTAGCTCTAAAAGATATAAGTGAAGCACTAGAGCAAAACTATATAGCTCAAAAGATATAAGTGAAGCACATAGAGTATTCTAACAAATTCCAACTCATGTATGGCTCTCTCAAAAGGTGTGTACAGCAAGGATGATTGTGGTAAACTAACAAACAAAGACTCAAATAATACAAGACGCTCCAAGCAAAACACATATCATGTGGTGAATAAAAATATAGCTCCAAGTAAAGGTACCGATGGAAGTAGACGAAAGAGGGGATGCCTTCCAGGGCATCCCCAAGCTTTGACTTTTTGGTGTCCTTAGATTATCTTGGGGGTGCCATGGGCATCCCCAAGCTTAGGCTCTTGCCACTCCTTGTTCCATAATCCATCAAAATATTTCACCCAAAACTTGAAAACTTCACAACACAAAACTCAACAGAAATCTCGTGAGCTCCATTAGCGAAAGAAAACAAAAGACCATTTCAAGGTACTGTAATGAACTCATTCTTTATTTATATTGGTGTTAAACCTACTGTATTCCAACTTCTCTATGGTTTATAAACTATTTTACTAGCCATAGATTCATCAAAATAAGCAAACAACACATGAAAAACAGAATCTGTCAAAAACAGAACAGTCTGTAGTAATCTGTAACTAACGCAAACTTCTGGAACTCCAAAAAATCTACCAAAATAGGACGACCTAGACAATTTGTTTATTGATCAGCAAAAATTTTAATCAGTATTTTATCACGTTCTGGTGATTTTTAACAGTTGTTTTCGTGAACAGAAAGTTTCTAGAAATTACAGCAAGATCAAATAACTATCATCCAAGAAGATCCTATAGGTTTAACTTGGCACAAACACTAATTAAAACATAAAAACACATCTAACCAGAAGCTAGATCAAAGCTTTATTCCTAAACAGAAGCAAAAAGAAAAAAACTAAAAATAAAATTGGGTTGCCTCCCAACAAGCGCTAACATTTAACGCCCCTAGCTAGGCATAATAGCAAGGATAGATCTAGGTATTGCCATCTTTGGTAGGCAATCCATAAATGGCTCTCATGATAGATTCATATGGTAATTTTATTTTCTTCCTAGGGAAGTTTTCCATGCCTTTCTTTAATGGAAATTGGAATCTAATATTTCCTTCCTTCATATCAATAATTGCACCAACCGTTCTAAGGAAAGGTCTACCAAGAATAATAGGACATGAAGGATTGCAATCTATATCAAGAATGATAAAATCTACGGGCACATAATTCCTATTTGCAACAATAAGAACATCATTAATTCTTCCCATAGGCTTCTTAATAGTGGAATCCGCAAGGTGCAAGTTTAGAGAGCAATCATCAAAATCACGGAAATCTAGCAAATCACACAAAGTTTTGGGAATAGTGGAAACACTAGCACCCAAATCACACAAAGCATAAAACTCATGATCTTTAATTTTAATTTTAATAGTAGGTTCCCACTCATCATAAAGTTTTCTAGGGATGGAAACTTCCAACTCAAGTTTTTCTTCATAAGATTGCATCAAGCCATCAACGATATGTTTAGTAAAGGCTTTATTTTGACTATAAGGATGAGGAGAATTTAGCGCGGATTGCAACAAGGAAATACAATCAATTAAAGAGCAACTTTCATAATTAAATTCCTTGGAATCCAAAATAGTGGGTTTAGCAACATCTAGGGTTTTGATTTCTTCAATCCCACTTTTATCAATTTAGCATCAAGATCTAAAAACTCCGAATTTTTGGAACGCCTTCTAGGTAAAGGTGGATCATATTCAGTCCCATCATTATCAAGATTCATATTGCAAAACAAAGATTTAATAGGGGACACATCAATAACTTTTAGATCTTCATCTTTATTTTCATAGAAATTGGAAGAACACGCTTTAATAAAGGCATCTTTCGTAGCACGCATCCTAGCGGTTCTTTCTTTGCACTCATCAATGGAAATTCTCATGGCCTTGAGAGACTCATTGATATCATGCTTAGGAGGAATAGATCTAAGCTTTAAAGAATCAACATCAAGAGAAATACTATCAACGTTCCTAGCAAATTCATCAACTTTAAGCAATTTCTCTTCAAGCAAAGCATTAAAATTCTTTTGCGAATTCATAAACTCTTTAATACTAGTCTTAAATTCAGAGGGCATCTTATTAAAATTTCCATAAGAGTTGTTGTAGGAATTTACATAATTATTAGAAGGATTACTAGGATAAGGCCTAGGATTAAAGTTCCCTCTATACGCGTTGTTACCAAAATTATTCCTACCAACAAAATTCACATCCATAGATTCATTATTATTCTCAATCAAAGTAGACAAAGGCATATCATTAGGATCAGAAGAAACACTCTTTGTAGAAAATAATTTAATAAGTTCATCCATCTTTCCACTCAAAACATTAATTTCTTCTATCGCATGCACTTTTTTATTAGTAGATCTTTCAGTGTGCCATTGAGAATAATTAACCATAATATTATCTAGGAGTTTAGTAGCTTCTCCTAAAGTGATTTCCATAAAAGTGCCTCCCGCGGTCGAATTGAAAAGATTTCTAGAAGCAAAATTCAATCCGGCATAAAAAATTGTATAATCATCCACAAATTCAAACCATGAGTAGGGCAATTGCGTATCATTAATTTCATCCTCTCCCAAGCTTGTGCAACATGTTCATGATCAAGTTGCTTAAAATTCATAATATCATTTCTAAGAGAGATGATCTTAGCGGGAGGAAAATACTTAGAGATAAAAGCATATTTGCACTTGTTCCAAGAGTCAATACTATTTTAGGCAAAGACGAAAACTAAGCTTTAGCACGATCTCTAAGCGAAAAAGGAAATAGCTTCAATTTAACAATATCATTATCAACATCCTTCTTCTTTTGCATATCACACAAATCAGCGAAGCTATTTAGATAAGTAGCGACATCTTCACTAGGAAGGCCGGCAAATTGATATTTCATGACAAGATTCAACAAAGCAGTATTGATTTCACAAGATTCAGTATTGGTAAGAGGAGCAATCGAAGTGCTAAGGAAATCGTTATTGTTGGTATTGGTAAAGTCACATAACTTGGTATTATCTTGAGCCATCGCGACAAACAAGCAATCCAACACACGAGCAAACAAAAGGCAAGCGAAAAAGAAGGCGAACGGAAAAGAGAGGGCGAATAAAACGGCAAGGGTGAAGTGGGGGAGAGGAAAACGAGAGGCAAATGGCAAATAATGTAACGTGGGAGATAAGGGATTGCGATGGGTACTTGGTATGTTGACTTTTGCGTAGACTCCTCGGCAACGGTGCCAGAAATTCTTCTTGCTACCTCTTGAGCACTGCGTTGGATTTCCTTGAAGCGGAAAGGATGATGCAGCAAAGTAGCGTAAGTATTTCCCTCAGTTTTTGAGAACCAAGGTATCAATCCACTAGGAGGCTACGCGCGAGTCCCTCGTACCTACACAAAGCAAATAACTCCTTGCAACCAACGCGGTAAGGGGTTGTCAATCCCTTCACGGTCACTTACGAGAGTGAGATCTGATAGATATGATAGATAATATTTTTGGTACTTTTGTGATAAAGATGCAAAGTAAAATAAAAGCAAAGTAAAAAACAAAGTCAATAATAAAGTGTAGGAAGATTGATCTGATGAAGATAGACCCGGGGGCCATAGATTTCACTAGTGGCTTCTCTCAAGAGCATACGTATTTTATGGTGGGTGAACGAATTACTGTTGAGCAATTGACAGAATTGAGCATAGTTATGAGAATATCTAGGTATGATCATGTATATAGGCATCACGTCCGAGACAAGTAGACCGACTCCTGCCTGCATCTACTACTATTACTCCACTCATCGACCGCTATCCAGCATGCATCTAGAGTATTAAGTTCAAGAAAACAGAGTAACGCCTTAAGCAAGATGACATGATGTAGAGGGATAAATTCATGCAATATGATAAAAAACCCATCTTGTTATCCTCGATGGCAACAATACAATACGTGCCTTGCTGCCCCTACTATCACTAGGAAAGGACACCGCAAGATTGAACCCAAAGCTGAGCACTTCTCCCATTGCAAGAAAAACCAATCTAGTAGGCCAAACCAAACTGATGATTCGAAGAGACTTGCAAAGATAACCAATCATAAATAAAAGAATTCAGAGAAGATTCAAATATTGTTCATAGATAATCTTGATCATAAACCCATAATTCATCGGTCTCAACAAACACACCGCAAAAATAAGATTACATCGAATAGATCTCCACGAGAGAGGGGGAGAACATTGTATTGAGATCCAAAAAGAGAGAAGAAGCCATCTAGCTACTAACTATGGACCCGAAGGTCTGAGGTAAACTACTCACACTTCATCGGAGGGGCTATGATGATGTAGAAGCCCTCCAGGGTGGATGCCCCCTCCGGCGGAGCTCTGGAACAGGCCCCAAGATGGGATCTCGTGGGGTACAGAAGGTTGCGGCGGTGGAATTAGGTTTTTGGCTTCGTATCTGATCGTTTGGGGGTATGTAGGTATATATAGGAGGAAGGAGTACATCGGTGGAGCAACAGGGGGCCCACGAGGGTGGAGGGCGCGCCCTGGGGGTTTGGGCGCGCCCCCCTACCTCGTGCCTCCCTCCTTTCTTCTTGACGTAGGGTCCAAGTCTCCTGGATCACGTTCGCTGAGAAAAACACGTTCCCGAAGGTTTCATTCCGTTTGGACTCCGTTTGATATTACGTTTCTTCGAAACTTTGAAATAGGCAAAAAACGGCAATTCTAGGTTGGGCCTCCCGTTAATAGGTTAGTCCCAAAAATAATATAAAAGTGGATAATAAAGCCCAATATTGTCCAAAACAGTAGATAATATAGCATGCAGCAATAAAAAATTATAGATACGTTGGAGACGTATCAGTATGATCATGTATATAGGCATCACGTCCGTGTCAAGTAGGCCGACTCCTGCCTGCATCTACTACTATTACTCCACACATCGACCGCTATCCAACATGCATCTAGAGTATTAAGTGAAGGAAATATGCCCTAGAGGCAATAGTAAAGTTATTATTTATTTCTTTATTTCATGATAAATGTTTATTATTCATGCTAGAATTGTATTAACCGGAAACATAATACATGTGTGAATACATAGACAAACATTGTGTCGCTGGTATGCCTCTACTTGACTAGCTCGTTAATCAAAGATGGTCAAGTTTCCTAATCATAGACATGAGTTGTCATTTGATTAACGGGATCACATCATTAGGAGAATGATGTGATTGACTTGACCCATTCCGTTAGCTTAGCACTCGATCGTTTAGTATGTTGCTATTGCTTTCTTCATGACTTATACATGTTCCTATGACTATGAGATTATGCAACTCCCGTTTACCGGAGGAACACTTTGTGTGCTACCAAACGTCACAACGTAACTGGGTGATTATAAAGGTGCTCTACAAGTGTCTCCGAAGGTACTTGTTGGGTTGGCGTATTTCAAAAAAGGCCTCAAAGGGTGGCCGCACCCCTCCCCATGGACTGGGCCGAATTGGACTAGGGAGGGGGGCGCCCCTTCCTTCCTTCTCCTTTTTCCTTCCCTTCTCCTACTCCAACAAGGAAACGAGGAACCGGGAGTAGGACTCCCCCCTTGGCGCGCCCTCCTTGGTCGGACGCCTCTCCCCCCTTGCTCTTTTGTATACGGGGGCAGGGGGGCACCTCTAGAGACACAACAATTGATCAGTTGATCTTTTAGCCGTGTGCGGTGCCCCCCTCCACCATAGTCCACCTCGATAATACTGTAGCGGTGCTTAGGTGAAGCCCTGCGTCAGTAGAACATCATCATCGTCACCACACCGTCGTGCTGACAAAACTCTCCCTCAACACTCGGCTGGATCGGAGTTCGACGGACGTCATCGGGCTGAACATGTGCTGAACTCGGAGGTGCCGTGCTTTCGGTACTTGATCGGTCGGATCGTGAAGACGTACGACTACATCTACCGTGTTGTGCTAACGCTTCCGCTTTCGGTCTACGAGTGTACGTGGATAACACTCTCCCCTCTCGTTACTATGCATCACCATGATCTTGCGTGTGCGTAGGAAAATTTTGAAATTACTACGTTCCCCAACAGTGGTATCAGAGCCTAGTTTTATGCGTAGATATGCACGAGTAGAACACAAGTGAGTTGTGGGCGATATAAGTCATACTGCTTACCAGCATGTCATACTTTGGTTCGGCGGTATTGTTGGATGAAGTCGCCCGGACCGACATTACGCGTACGCTTACGCAAGACTGGTTCTACCGACGTGCTTTGCACATAGGTGGCTGGCGGGTGTCAGTTTCTCCAACTTTAGTTGAACCGAGTGTGGCTACGCCCGGTCCTTGCGAAGGTTAAAACAACACCAACTTGACAAACTATCATTGTGGTTTTGATGCGTAGGTAAGAACGGTTCTTGCTCAGCCCGTAGCAGCCACGTAAAACTTGCAACAACAAAGTAGAGGATGTCTAACTTGTTTTTGCAGGGCATGTTGTGATGTGATATGGTCAAGACATGATGAGATATAAGTTGTTGTATGAGATGATCTTGTTTTGTTGAAGTTATCAGCAACTGGCGGAAGCCTTATGGTTGTCTCTTTATTGCATAAGATGCAAGCGCCAAATAATTGCTTTACTTTATCACTATGCGATAGCAATAGTTGCAAGAGCAATAGTTGGCGAGACGACCATGTGATGACACATTGATATAGATCAAGATGATGGAGATCATGGTGTCATGCCGGTGACGGTAGAGATCATGACGGTACTTTGGAGATGGAGATCAAAGGCGCAAGATGATCATGGCCATATGATGTCACATATTTTGATTGCATGTGATGTTTATCTTTTATACATCTTATTTTGCTTTGATTGACGGTAGCATTATAAGATGTTCTCTCACTAAATTTCAAGACAAAAGTGTTCTCCCTGAGTATGCACCATTGCTAAAGTTCGTTGTGCCCAAACACCATGTGATGATCGGGTGTGATAAGCTCTACGTCCATCTACAACGGGTGCAAGCCAGTTTTGCACACGCAAAATACTCAGGTTAAACTTGACGAGCCTAGCATATGCAGATATGGCCTCGGAACACTGAGACCGAAAGGTCGAGCGTGAATCATATAGTAGATATGATCAACATAGTCATGTTCACCATTGAAAACTACTCCATTTCACATGATGATCGGTTATGGTTTAGTTGATTTGGATCACGTGATCACTTAGATGATTAGAAGGATGTCTATCTAAGTGGGAGTTCTTAAGTAATATGATTAATTGAACTTTAATTTATCATGAACTTAGTCCTAGTAGTATTAGCATATCTATGTTGCAGATCAATAGCTCGCGTTTAGCTCCCCTGTTTTATTTTTGATATGTTCCTAGAGAAAACTAAGTTGAAACATGTTAGTAGCAATGATGCGGATTGGATCCGTGATCTGAGGATTATCATCATTGCTGCACAGAAGAATTATGTCCTTGATGCACCGCTAGGTGACAGACCTATTGAAGGAGCAGATGCTGACGTTATGAACGTTTGGCTAAGCTCAATATGATGACTACTTGATAGTTTAGTGCGCCATGCTTAACGGCTTAGAATCGGGACTTCAAAGACGTTCTGAACGTCATGGACCATATGAGATGTTCCAGGAGTTGAAGTTAATATTTCAAGAAAATACCCGAGTTGAGAGATATGAAGTCTCCAACAAGTTCTATAACTAAAATATGGAGGAGAATAGCTCAAGAAGCGAGCATGTGCTCAGATTGTCTGGGTACTACAATCGCTTGAATCAAGTGGGAGTTAATCTTCCAGATAAGATAGTGATTGACAGAATTCTCTAGTCACCATCACCAAGTTAGTAGAACTTCGTGATGAACTATAATATGCAAGGGATAACGGAAACGATTCCCAAGCTCTTCGTGATGTTGAAATCGACGAAGGTAAAAAACAAGAAAAACATCAAGTGTTGATGGTTAACAAGACCACTAGTTTCAAGAAAAGGGCAAAGGGAAGAAGGGGAACTTCAAGAAGAACGTCAAGCAAGTTGCTGCTCAAGTGAAGAAGCCCAAGTCTGGACCTAAGCCTGAGACAAAGTGCTTCTACTGCAAAGGGACTAGTCACTGGAAGCAGAACTGCCCCAAGTATTTGGCGGATAAAAAGGATGGCAAAGTGAACAAAGGTATATTTGATATACATGTTATTGATGTGTACTTTACTAGTGTTTATAGCAACCCTGTGGTATTTGATACTAGTTCAGTTGATAAGAGTAGTAACTCGAAACGGGAGTTGCAAAATGAACAGAAACTAGTTAAGGGTGAAGTGACGATGTGTATTGGAAGTAGTTCCAAGATTGATATGATCATCATCGCACACTCTCTATACTTTCGGGATTAGTGTTGAACCTAAATAATTGTTATTTGGTGTTTGCGTTGAGCATGAATATGATTTGATCATGTTTATTGCAATACGGTTATTCATTTAAGTTAGAGAACAATTGTTGTTCTGTTTACATGAATAAAACCTTCGATGGTCATACACCCAATGAAAATGGTTTGTTGGATCTCAATCGTAGTGATACACATATTCATAATATTGAAGCCAAAAGATGCAAAATTAATAATGATAGTGCAACTTATTTGTGGCACTGCCGTTTAGGTCATATTGGTGTAAAGTGCATGAAGAAACTCCATGCTGATGGGATTTTGGAATCACTTGATGCTTGCGAACCATGCCTCATGGGCAAGATGACTAAAACTCCGTTCTCCGGAACAATGGAGCAAGCAACAGACTTATTGGAAATAATACATATTGATGTATGCAGTCCGATGAGTGTTGAGGCTCGCGGCAGGTATCGTTATTTTCTGAACTTCACAGATGATTTGAGCAGATATGGGTATATCTGCTTGAAGAAACATAAGTCTGAAACATTTGAAAAGTTCAAAGAATTTCAGAGTGAAGTGGAAAATCATCGTGACAAGAAAATAAAGTTTCTACGATCTGATCGCGGAGACAAATATTTGAGTTACAAGTTTGGTCTTCAATTAAAACAATGTGGAATAGTTTCACAGATTCGTGCCACCTGGAACACCACTGCATAATGGTGTGTCCGAACGTCATAACCGTACTTTATTGGATATAGTGCAACCTATGATGTTTCTTACCGATTTACCACTATAGTTTTGGGGTTATGCATTAGAGACAACTGCATTCATGTTAAAAAGGGCACCATCTAAATCCGTTGAGATGACGTCGTATGAATTGTGGTTTGGCAAGAAACCAAAGTTGTCATTTCTTAAAGTTTGGGGTTGCGATGCTTACGTGAAAAAGTTTCATCCTGATAAGCTCAAACCCAAACCGGAGAAATATGTCTTCATAGGATACCCAAAGGAAACTGTTGGGTACACCTTCTATCACAGATCCGAAGGCAAATTTGTTGCTGAGAATAGATCCTTTCTAGAGAAGGAGTTTCTCTCGAAAGAAGTGAGTGGGAGGAAAGTAGAACTTGATGAGGTAACTGTACCTACTCCCTTATTGGAAAGTAGTTCATCACAGAAATCTGTTCCTGTGACTACTACACCAATTAGTGAGGAAGCTAATGATGATGATCATGTAACTTCAGATCAAGTTACTACCGAACCTCATAGGTCAACCAGAGTGAGACCGCACCAGAGTGGTACGGTAATCCTGTTCTGGAGGTCATGACCATGACGAACCTACCAACTATGAGGAAGCGATGATGAGCCCAGATTCCGCAAAATGGCTTGAGGCCATGAAATCTGAGAAGGGATCGATGTATGAGAACAAAGTATGGACTTTTGATTGACTTTCCCAATGATCGGCGAGCCATTGAGATTAAATGGATCTTGAAGAGGAAGACGGACGCTGATAGTAGTGTTACTATCTACAAAGCTAGAATTGTTGCAAAAGGTTTTCGACAAGTTCAAGGGGTTGACTATGATGAGAGTTTCTCACTCATATCTATGCTTAATTCTATCTGAATCATGTTAGCAATTGCCGCATTTTATGAAATCTGGCAAATGGATAACAAAACTGCAATCCTTAATGGACTTATTAAAGAAGGGTTGTATATGATACAACCAGAAGGTTTTGTCAATCCTAAAGGTGCTAACAAAATATGCAAGCTCCAGCGATCCATCTATGGACTGGTGTAAGCATCTCAGGAGTTGGAATATACGCTTTGATAAGTTGGTCAAAGCACATAGTTTTATAAATACTTGCGGTGAAGTCTGTATTTACAAGAAAGTGAGTGGGAGCACTACAGCCTTTCTGATAAATATATGTGAATGACATATTGTTGATCGGAAATAATGTAAAATTTTCTAGAAAGCATAAAGGAGTATTTGAAAGGAGTTTTTTCAAAGAAATACGTCGGTGAAGCTGCTTACATATTGAGCATCAAGATCTATAGAGATAGATCAAGACGCTTGATAAGTTTTTTCAATGAGTACATACTTTAACAAGATTTTGAAGTAGTTCAAAATGGAACAGTCAAAGAAAGAGTTCTTGGCTGTGTTACAAGGTTTGAAATTGAGTAAGACTCAAAGCCCGACCACGGCAGAAGATAGAAAGAGAGTGAAAGTCATTCCCTATGCCTCAGTCATAGGTTCTATAAAGTATGCCATGCTGTGTACCAGATCTATTGTATACCCTACACTGATTTTGGCAAGGGAGTACGATAGTGATCTAGGAGTAGATCACTGGACAACAGTCAAAATTATCCTTAGTGGAATAAGGATATGTTTCTCGATTATGGAGGTGTCAAAAGGTTCGTCGTAAAGAGTTACGTCGATGCAAGCTTTGACATCGATCTGGATGACTCTAAGTCTCGATCTAGATACGTATTGAAAGTGGGAGCAATTAGCTAGAGTAGCTCCGTGCAGAGCATTGTAGACATAGAAAATTGCAAAATACATAACGGATCTGAATGTGAAAGACCCGTTGACTAAGATTCTCTCACAAGCAAAACATGATCACACCTTAGTACTGTTTGGGTGTTAATCACATAGCGATGTGAACTAGATTACTGAATCTAGTAAACCCTTTGGATGTTGGTCACATGGCGATGTGAACTATGGGTGTTAATCACATGATGATCTGACCTATCGATGTTAATCACATGATGATGTGATCTAGATTATTGACTCTAGTGCAAGTGGGAGACTGAAGGAAATATGCCCTAGAGGCAATAGTAAAGTTATTATTTATTTCCTTATTTCATGATAAATGTTTATTATTCATGCTAGAATTGTATTAACCGGAAACATAATACATGTGTGAATACATAGACAAACATTGTGTCACTAGTATGCCTCTACTTGACTAGCTCGTTAATCAAAGATGGTTAAGTTTCCTAATCATAGACATGAGTTGTCATTTGATTAACGGGATCACATCATTGGGAGAACTAGTCATCAACCCGTGCACCTGCACGAGCTAGCACTTTTAAAGACCATGGAATATATTCTCACTACTATGTATACTGATGTTTTTTTGTGATGAATTTTTTATTGGACATGTACAAATGCATGCATACTTAGAGCATATTTCAGTCATATCTAACTTTTTTTGCGGGGTAGCCATATCTAACTTTGACAGAGCTCAGTTTAGTTCAACTGATTCTTGTCTAGAAATGTGTCAAGGCTAACAAAAGCCATGACATAATTTTGGAAAAAAAAATAGCAAAATATAGAGTATAAGGTAGATGTAAATGTATAAACATTAAAGTGTAGAAAATCACAACTGCACGTGGTGTAAATCAAATACATACTTCACAGTTCATGCCCTTCATTAAACTGAATCTATGTACTTTATTTTGGTTACAGCATTGATATGTATATGGAATCTAAGACATGGGTATGTTGTATACATATGCATGTGATTGGACTATTAGATAATGTACATAGATAGATGTCTTGTATATTTTGTCCAATGTGATACTTTATTTGGGACCTTGAGATTTGAAGGTATTTTCATATAATAACATGATATACGGAGAAGGGATTCTATCATTAGGAACAAATCATTGCTAAGCGATCAATATGATGAAAAAATACATGCACACATATATGCCAGGCATTAATGGGAATCATGTCGTGAATTATGTGATTGAGATGACTCATGCATGAATATGGTAGGCCATACATATGAGCAGAAACTGCTACGTGCAAGAATATGATGAACAAATACACACATGCATATATATAAGGCATCAATGGGAATCATGTGGTGAATTCTGTGATTGAGATGAATCATGTGAGATATGATGCAAACAAACCAACCATGTAAACAACCATTAGTCCATCAGCAACTTGCGTTTCTGTCTGTTCCTACCACCAAACATCTTCCAGTAAAAACGCTAGTTCTGAAACTGGTGTTGTAGACACCCGACGCCGACAACGATCATTGATATGTCTTGATCAGGGGCATCGAGCACCTCATAACATCCAATATATAAAATTCCAGGGACCATGGGACATCATCAGCTGGTTATCGTCCGAGCCTTTTAGACTTGTGCTTGATTTGGTAAGATGAGTCTTCAGCTTAAACCAACAATTCTACGTTCGAAACATCTACAATGGAATCTGTACACAAAAACATTCTGGGTGTGATAAGGTAATAGTAGCATTAAATTCGCACCAAAATACATCTGAATACGTCATAAACTAAGTAGTGTATGGCAGCTATTAATGTAGATTTAAATTGTTAAAATAGTTTATATAACATGAGTGGGCAGGCCGTTGCAATATGATGTGCAGCCTAGCATGATAAATTTCTTGTTGATAAGTTTTTGTTGCAAAAAAGAATTGTATAATGTGACATACCAAAATGCACAACATGCTGGGAAAAGGGACAATCTTTGTTTAGCAAAATAGTTAACTAAAGATATTTTTAATAAAGTTAAGTAAAGATATACTGGTGTAAAATACATAGTTGTGTTTTTCAGTCGTCACACTTCATCATGTTACAATTCCTAATAGGGTTCATCTGTATGTTTTTTTCTTGGTTGACAAATCCAAGACGTTGCATGTGCACGTGGCGTTACAAACAAACAATTAATCTCCTGAAGGAAACGCACGTACGTACTTAGGCAACCTACATATGCATGATGGATACATGGTGGCTTATATGATTATTACTAATTTGGTTGCACCTATATGCTGCTAAATTAATGATACATAGTTATTCGCAAAAAAAATGATACACAGGATTTAGGGATACCTGTAGGCAGAGATGATGCGTCCAACTTGCCATATTACACACGTGTGAGCGTGTGCTGCCTCTGCCGTTGCCGCCGACGAAGCTTCCGTCCTATGTGAGATCGGAATTAGAGTGCAGATACATCCTTACATGAACCGCAGCCTGACAATACCTACAAATACGAAATCCTTGTGAATCTGATGACATCCACGCTGACCGTGGTAGCCGCTGGAAGGATCATAAAATTAATATTAAGCTTGCCGATCCATTAGCTCTCTCAGTCGGTTGTTGTTCACGGTCGTTTGATTTTGTATATCTTTTCTTGATCCGTCCCGAGTCCAGCAGCATGTGCACTGCTGCCTCCACATGCATGTTTCTCGCCGCCTGGCCGGATACAGCGTGATGAACGCCCATACTCCCGTTCACCTCAAGGGACGTAGCCTCGGCAAGAATATCAGCAGATGAGAAAAAAGAACAACATCAGCTCCATTGTACACAAATATGAAAGCAGGGTCTCTCTTTTTTAGATGGGAAACCAAGTAATACATGCAGGATTCGTCCTTAACTTTCCCTTGCGTGGAGTTTCATTACTCGTGGACATCATGGAGTTGTCAGGCATCTATTTTTTTAACTGCACGTGACAGATCTTTTTTTTTTTTTTTGAGACAAAGATGCTTTTTTACTGGACCATGGAGTTTTGATGGGTGGATGGTCGGCTTCTGATTTTTTTTCCACTATGGATGGACGTGACAGATCCTTTTATACTAGACCATCTTTGTTACGTAACTTTCTTTTTATCATGTCCGTAAATTTTCTAATCCAACGGTAGAATTAATATTGATGATGTGGGTTAATTAAACGGCTTGAAAGGTGCCTCCAATTAGTAAATACTAGATCGGCAACGCGCCTTGGCGCGAGGGTGCCGGTCACAGCGCTATGACCAAGTAGTGAATGCTCAATTTAGAATTTAGTAGGAAATCAAGTTTAGCGTACGTATTCAAATAGGATATAACAAAACATGAGGAAGAAGAAACATTCACATGTAATTGGAGCAAAGCACCGTTAAGTTCAACATCGTCATGAAACTATAAGGCAACATACAGTTTTGGGTGTTGCAAAAATTATCATTTAGCTCACACAAATTTAGAAACATCAAGGTTTCAAGGCTTTGCTGGATTAGAAAGATTACATGCTTTCTTTTATCTGATATTTTTTCATTCAAACCATGATCCAAAACCTGTAAATAACATCCACGTTCTTCGCCCATGCATTGCTCCAATGGTAATTTTTTATCAACGCACAATCAGGAATGATGATACAATGATAGAAAGAAACAAGTAGTTACAAGAAAATATCCTCTATGCTGGTCACATGACATGATCTTTCTAATTGAACCAAACCTCCAAAATCATGTCAACACAGAGGAGCTCCCCAATACATAAAGAACTTTCTACTCCAAATGGGTTGTCTGAGTGAATAACTGTCAACATGGGAGCGGCACACGGAGCAGAGGTTGTCTACACACCAGTTTCCTGAAACACAAATAGGTCATATGATAAAAAGTTCTCCGTCAACACACTCAAGTATATACAAACAAATTGCCGGAGTACACACGTAGGATAGACTGCCCATGTACTTCAGCATATACAACAAAATGGGCGACTAACTGTAGGATAAACTATCCACATGGTAGAATGTAGAGTTTTTTTCACAAACACAAGTAGAGCAGAAAGTCAGAGCTGTATACAACTGACAGTGAAGCGAGAAGAACAAATGTGTTTGACCTTTTAATCATGAATATAAGATACGGAACAACATGTATAGCATATTAAATACTGAAATTAGCTATAATTCAAGTATTTGACATTAGATAAACTGGTCATTTGTAAAGTAACACTATGTATCAATGAAACTAATTGGAAAACAGAAGCAGCAGCTATCTCACCTTGAAATATAGAATATTTCACTTCACTAACCCTGTGTTATGCTCAAGCTTACAGTTGAGTTGACCTTCCTCCGGATGAGTACATATCAACATCAAGACCACCACATCAAATACTCCTAAACTGAAAGCAAAGTAGTCTATCAATCAATCTTATTATGTTCCCATTTCCTGTACTATGCTCAATATCACAGGTAAACATTTGAATGAAAAAAAAAGATCTGCTACAGGCAGCTTAATTATCATGGCATTGGCATATCGCAACACACATGATTTCAGTCGAGTGGCTTTCATGCCACTTCCATTCAGCAAAATAAGAGAGAATTGAGCTTGAAATCTGAGAGAGGGGGAGAGATGGACCTGTAGGTAATCGGCAATCAGTACGACGACATCCTTGATGGCGCCCTCTGGTAGCTGGTGGTGGTTGCGTCTTGCGCTCTCTTGTATGTGGTGTTCATCCACCATAAATCCCTTTGGATGGTTCATCTTCGCTTCTCGCATGTTGCTGAACATGGATAGCCATGTCATCATCACCTTATGGAAAATGTAAATAGAAAATGTAGATCACAAAACAGGGTATCTTTGTATAGGACAATCATCTTACAGAAACAAAGTCAGGCTTAATTTTGTAGCTGTAAATAGTACCAAGGCCTTACCAAAGAAAACTATCTGTATTGCATTAACATAGGTTCATGCCTAATTAGGTTTAAGGAGGTACTTGCATTATCACCCTCCTACAGTATACAGCGGGCAAGCAGCCACTAAGCACTCAGACAACTAAAAATACAATAGATAATAGAAAAAATGAATAGCAATAATGCGTAAATGGTTGTTTCATTATTGAAATATAGTTGTACGAATTTATTTTATTCTATCACAGTTAAAGAGTTCGACCTCTCAAGATCTTTCTGATTTCTCAAAGCCTGCTTTTCTCTGACAACATGTCCATTATCCAACTGACTACAACAACACGATTAATCAACAGTTGTCAGATCATGGCATGCATACCTTGTCAACCTTGATACGAGGCATGATATTCTGGTCCTTCAAGATGTAAACAAAGGTCTTGCCATCTGTAGTGGACTGATAGAGAGTTTCATAAAAAAGAATAGCACCAGATATATATTCACCAACACCAGCAGTGGTCAGCAAAAGCTGCCTGTAAGCCTGGCGGTTAACTTCCATGTTGTCCAAACAAATGGATGCCAATCTCTTTACACACGTTGCACTCGACTCGTCGATCGCAAGGATCCCACAGCCAGGGGAAGCCATTCAACCGATAACTTGCTGGGAGCAAGTCTTTCTAGTATAACAAAGTGCAACTTAATCTTAACAAGATTAGATCAAGGACCAACAACAAACAATAAAAGATCAAGAACAACTCATATGCAATAAAGGTATGAGAGAAGAAATCTTTACATAAGACGGCTACAAATAGTGGAGCATAAATAAGCAACACCTATAAATACAAATAGAAAGGGTTCATGGTTCATTGCTTAGTGGGCTCAGATTCGCCTTGCCTCGATCATATAACCTACCCCCGTCATCTCTTACCACCAGATCAATCTGTTTATACAGTGGAGCTGCCCTGGTTATCACTCAACAAGAATGACCATCCAAGGACAGAACAATAAGTATCACAGGATCAAAAAGGATTCTAGAGACAAGAGGGAGGATCCAACTTGACACCCGCATGTGCCTCGATTGCTCAAAGGCACACTTATTTCAGCCACGGTTATCATCATCGCCCTAGCACGAACGACACTGATCAATTTAGCAAATCCAGGAGCATAGCTATACGACCAGGGCCCCTTTTTATACGCATGTGAGCGAAATGACGAAAATGCCCTCGGCGGGGCAGCGTAATTACGCGTGGTGGCACGAACGAGACGGTAACTATTCATTCCAGCAGTAACCTTTTTTGATCCGACGGACGAGATCGACCGGGAGCGATATCCAACGGTCCAGAACGCATCAAAAATTCGATTCGACGGCCGAGAGTCGCTGAGCTCTGAGGAGCCTTGTAGGAACATCCTTCTCTTATCTCTTGATGGATGGACAAATCCAGGAGCATAGCTATAGGACCAGGGAATCCACATGCAAACCAGAGCATCACAGATTGGACCAGGGAATCCCGTACAGTAGCCGAAACAGAGGAGCAGGAGGAAGATGGAGCTCACCGAGGGAGGTCGTAGCCCAGGCAGTACTCAGTGGGCGTCGGGTTGCGCCTGAACGCCATCCAACCGGCGAGGAACCACGTCGGAGTTGCGCCTTGCATCGTCCCACCGATGAGCACGAACGCCACGGGCATTGAAGCAGCCAAGGAGGTCAGGAGGTGATGTGCAGCACATCCAGGAGCACCATTACGGGCAGAGCAATTTTTGGAAATTTAATTTCCTCTAAACAGGGAAATCATTAGAACCCCTTCCATCATTGGAGAACACTGAGAAAGGAAACAATTCGGTAATTAGTAGATGAGCATATACCAAAACATTGTCCAACACTGAGAATCGATACATAAGAGAGAATATATAGATACATAAGAGAGAAATAGACAATCCCATACTCCCAAGAACTCAGCAATGCAGTGCCATGCTAAGAACACAATTAAACATGTTCTTTCAGTGAAATTTGAACACCCCAAAATAATCCTAATGTGATTTTTCCATTTTAAAAGCTCATATTACTTTCTCCGGTGTAACCCGATGTAAAATAGTTTTCAATGATTCCTTACAGATGTAAATGACAGCAAGAGGAAAATAGCATCAGACAACATAGTAGCCTAGAAATCATAAGTACTTCCAACAATCATTCTTGTGATTCATCTTCTTTGAAGCCACTATCACACAAAAACTCGTGAAAGTATGGGTACACCTCCATCACCAGTATTCACTAAATACTTAACATACATAAGCAACAACTTAAAATACAAATAAAAAGGGTTTAGGGATTGAAGATTAATTCCATCAGCCTGCTGGAGATGCAAATAAAAATTGTTTCGGATTTTACAAATAAAACATAAAAACAAAATACATGATAATTAATTCCGATCAGATTGTTGTAGTGATAGGCCCCTTTTATCATACCTGTTAAAAGAGGTTCCTATATCAGTTTGGTCTAGTTCATGGCGGACAGGAAAGTCATTGCTTTGGGTTAGCCATCGAGCTAGGGAAATATGCAAGAAAAAAGAAGTTTTCACTTTCTGCCATTGTTATTTCTTCTGCGGTTAAAGTGTTTAGTCTGCTGGTGCTTAGAGATAACATGTTGAAATGAGCGAAGCGAGCTATTGCGGAATAGCTCATGGTTTACAAATATTCTGTGTATAAACTTGTATAGAATACATTTTTTTAGCAAGGGAGACAGTAATCCTATTATTTAATGAGACAAAAAAGCAATGTCCAGATAATATCATACACAAAAAGTCCATGCATCAACAATTTATTTCATAAGCTCACATCGCGTATAGCGGACCAGGAACAAATAGAAAAAAAGGGACCAGCTGAGGCATAAATCTTAGGGCATGCCAAACTGCTACTAATTAGAACAGGGAACAGCGCCATGCCAATGAACTTCAAAAGGGACCAGCTGAGGCATAGATCTTAGGGCATGTACATTTTCCATCTTTATCTTAGATATAAGTAATTTTAAAGTTTCTCGACGCGACCCACAACACATCATCATACAACTGTCCGTGGTTAAACACATGGTTTTCAGGCATATCCCATCAAAATTATGTGCAGTGCTAGCTAGAACTTATAGGTAGATGCGTCTACATGATGCGTCTACATTTTCCATCTTTGCATAGGCACCCTTTAACTTGGGTTTGCATACGCCTAAAAATGCAATAAGGAATAAAATATTCAAGCTGCAGCTCATTAGCATTTTTCATTCAAATAAGCGGAAGTAGAATTTAGAAAACCGAACAACCAACAGTCTAGACAGACACATGACAGAATTAATTAGTGTAGATGATAACAAAGAATAGTTCGGTAACACGGGACTATATTTGTACTGTATTGTCCTCCTCATGCAACCTCCCATGTATTTGGTGGCCTCCCTAATGACGGCTGTTCTTACCAAGGGACCGGTTTAGTGAATGGGAACCCACATTATTTAATTAAACATCAGTAGAAGTCTCTTCTACTGTCTTCAATGCTAAAAAAATAGCTGAAATACATGTAGGCTGATGCAACTAACTGAGAATAAAGGTCAGTATAAGTTTCCTAAATAAATTTAGGTTAAAAGGTAAATCAACTAAAGTTTTTTGTGTCTGCTATACACTGGTATATGGGATCAGTAACCCACACACTCTGCTCCAACCGAACAACAATAGTTGCTTTCTTTTAACGCAAAAGAGAGATATGTCCAAAATGCTTTGCTCAGGAACCAGCAAGTGTTGTGTTTCACACAAAGACCATGAAGCATATAAAAAACTAATCATAGAAGTAGACACAAACTTGGTTACCTAGGCTCGAAATGCAGGGCTGGCGGCTGCTCACTTAGGCTCAAAGTAGCTGTCTGTCGTCGGGTCATGGACAGTAAGGTGGGATAGATTCGTTTTGGCTTCCTCTCCCTTTGTGTGGTGGCAGCCTGAGCTCCTCCCGCCGAGCGCCAAGGAGGAAGAGATCGGGCAGAATTGGTGAGTGAGAATTTCATAATGCAAAATCGGTGAAACTAAAAACACATGCTATAGTTTGAAGTAAAGAAGTAGCATATGCATTGGAGACATCATTGTTTAATTTACTGAAGTGGCATTAAATTAAAAAAACGCAGAAGTGGCACACTCCAAACCAATAAGACTGAAATAATCTAAGAATATTATCATTACAGAGCAACGATTTCTGAACTTGCTATCTTTACCTGCTCTGAATTACTGATCCAGTAATCATATCATAATCATCACTGATTATTATAGGTTTCACTTTTTTTGCAAAACTCCACAGACTGTCTGTCTGTATATGGCAAGGTAATGACGATAGATGCTATGGTTGCAGATACACAGTAAAAGATCATGGTGAAGTATAAATCCCAAAACACATGCTCTTTCAAATAAATTTTGAAACATAACAGCTTGCTACTTGAAGGCTACTCATGGCTTGGCTGTGTGGATTTTAGAACCGCGTACCTCAGGTGGAGCATAGGTCGACATTCCGGCAAAATCAGTAGAACAGGGATACTGGATGCTTCCCTAGAGGGGCTTGAGCCTGTCTTTCATGTATCAGACCATCTCACAATAGTATCCTGCACAAAGAGGAATAAGCATTTACCTTTTAGTGAGGGCTTCAATCTTGGAGATAAATAAAAATATTTAGAGTTCACAAAGTGTCTTTCAGTATAAATTCCATGAAAGACTACAGTCATACTCATTGCATCGCTTATCTAAAAAAACATTAAATATTTGGTGTGAAAATATGTACTTTTTGGAAGGAGATGTTTCCAATACAACCACTGCTACAGAGAAATTTTATGGCAGGAAGGCAAATTGAATTAAGAATAAATCGGACATGCTAATTCAACCAATGAAATACATATCCCCTCTGCACACATATGGACTCACAGTATATACAGACCTAAAGTACACTCCATCTGCAGTGTACATGTTCTTGGAATACACACACGACCTAGAAATATACATCGACTTGAAATACACACACCAGTCTGCATTATTTATGGACCCAAAATACACACACCAGCCTGCAGTTTTGGACATGGCTCATTTTGCTACAAAGACTTGGAGTACTATCCGAACTTATGCCCAACTATTCCGCTACGGCACTGTCAAATACTATTTTTGGTGTGGTTTGTTATTTAGTTAATTTGCTTGTCTCACCAGTTTGGCTAACAAATGTCATGCTATCAGTCTGAGGGGATGAACAATTCATCAACTGAAAAGTGGCTAACAAATGTCATGCTATCAGTCTGAGGGGATGAACAATTCATCAACTGAAAAAGTGTAATCTAGTTGCTTGTACCAGTCTCAATCATGGCAGGTAATATTTAGATCTAGGGTTGATGGGGGGCTCACCAGTGCTGGGTGGGAGGTGAACAGGGAGGGGTGTTGGCCTGCTCCTCCACATCCACCTCCTCTGGCTGATCTACATGCTGCACCTACAGAGACGGGATGAGGCAGGGGAGGTCGAAGAACCCGCAGCAGCTTCCCCGTTTGCCTTCCTTCACATAACAGCAGGCACTCACGCATCAAAAAAAGAAGAAGAAAAACCAAAGGAAGAAAAGGTGAGGAGGGATCCATACCGAGGCTCTTGGAGGGGATGCTGCGTCCCCTACGCCGCCACCTTTGCCTCGCGTCGCCGTTCCTCCTTCCCTCCGGCGGGAGCCGGGGCTGGGGCGGGGGGTTAGGGTTTGGGCGTTAGGAGGGGGGAGAGAGAGGTGAGGCAGGAGGAAGAGGAGAGGGGGCGGCATGAGTGTGGGCAGAGCAGACGGGCGCGGCATGGGTCGCCGGCCGGACGAAGGAGGTGATGGCGGCGGGGAGCAGACGGGCGTGGGCGCGGCAGCCGCTGCCGCCGTCGCCGGATTAGGAGCGAGTGAGGGACGGAGGGAGGAGGCTGCGGGAGGAGAGGAAGCGAGCGAGGGAGGAGGCGGCGGGGCGGCACGGCAGGGAGGCGGGCTCGGGAGAGAGGTGAGGCGGGAGGAAGGAGGAGAGAGCGGCGGCGTGGAAGCAGGAGAGGGAGGCGCGGTGCGGCGGCTAGGTCTCCACTGAGAGCCGACCCTTTTATACCCCCTGTGAGCGAAATGACGAAAATGTCCTCGGCGGGGCAGCGTAATTACGTGCGGTGGCACGAACAACGGTAACTATTCATTCCAGCAGTAGATTTTTTTGATCCGACGGACGAGGTCGACCGGGAGCGATATCCAACGGCCCAAAACGCATCAAAAATTCGATCCGACGGCCAAGAGTCACTGAGCTCTGAGGAGGCTTGTGCATCCCTCCTTCTCTTATTTCTGGATAAGATGATGTGATTGACTTGACCCATTCCGTTAGCTTAGCACTCGATCGTTTAGTTAGCTTAGCACTCGATCGTTTAGTATGTTGCTATTGCTTTCTTCATGACTTATACATGTTCCTATGACTATGAGATTATGCAACTCCCGTTTACCGGAGGAACACTTTGTGTGCTACCAAATGTCACAACGTAACTGGGTGATTATAAAGGTGCTCTATAGGTGTCTCCAAAGGTACTTGTTGGGTTGGCGTATTTCGAGATTAGGATTTGTCACTCCGATTGTCGGAGATGTATCTCTGGGCCCACTCGGTAATGCACATCACTTAAGCCTTGCAAGCATTGCAACTAATGAGTTAGTTGCGGGATGATGTATTACGGAACGAGTAAAGAGACTTGCCGGTAACGAGATTGAACTAGGTATTGAGATACCGACGATCGAATCTTGGGCAAGTAACATACCGATGACAAAGGGAACAACGTATGTTGTTATGCGGTCTGACCGATAAAGATCTTTGTATAATATGTGGGAGCCAATATGAGCATCCAGGTTCCGCTATTGGTTATTGACCGGAGACGTGTCTCGGTCATGTCTACATAGTTCTCGAACCCGTAGGGTCCGCACGCTAAAGTTTTGATGACAGTTATATTATGAGTTTATGAGTTTTGATGTACTGAAAGAGTTCGGAGTCCCGGATGAGATCGGGGACATGAAGAGGAGTCTCGAAATGGTTAATACGTAAAGATCGATATATTGGACGACTATATTCGGACATCGTAAAGGTTCCGAGTGATTCGGGTATTTTCGGGGGTACCGGAGAGTTACGGGAATTTGTATTGGGCCTTAATGGGCCATACGGGAAAGGAGAAAAAGGCCTCAAAGGGTGGCCGCACCCGTCCCCATGGACTGGTCCGAATTGGACTAGGGAGGGGGGCGCCCCTTCCTTCCTTCTCTTTTTTCCTTCCCTTCTTCTACTCCAACAAGGAAAGGAGGAATCCTACTCCCTGTGGGAGTAGGACTCCCCCCTTGGCGCGCCCTCCTTGGCCGGCCGCCTCCTCCCCTTGCTCCTTTATATACGGGGGCAGGGGCACCTCTAGAGACACAACAATTGACCAGTTGATCTTTTAGCCGTGTGCGGTGCCCCCCTCCACCATAGTCCACCGCGATAATACTTTAGCGGTGCTTAGGCGAAGCCCTGTGTCAGTAGAACATCATCATCGTTACCACGCCGTCGTGCTGACGAAACTCTCCCTCAACACTTGGCTGGATCGGAGTTCGAGGGACATCATCGGGCGGAACGTGTGCTGAACTCGGAGGTGCCGTGCGTTCGGTACTTGATCGGTCGGATCGTGAAGACGTACGACTACATCAACCGCGTTTTGCTAACGCTTCCGCTTTCGGTCTATGAGGGTACGTGGACAACACTCTCCCCTCTCGTTGCTATGCATCACCATGATGTTGCGTGTGCGTAGGAAAATTTTGAAATTACTACGTTCCCCAACATTAAGTTCATAAGAACGGAGTAACGCTTTAAGCAAGATGACATGATGTAGAGGGATAAACTCATGCAATATGATATAAACCCCATCTTTTTATCCTTGATGGCAACAATACAATACGTGTCGTTTCCCCTACTGTCACTGGGATCGAGCACCGCAAGATTGAACCCAAAGCTAAGCACTTCTCTCATTGCAAGAAAGATCAATCTAGTAGGCCAAACCAAACTGATAATTCGAAGAGACTTGCAAAAATAACCAATCATACATAAAAGAATTCAGAGAAGATTCAAATATTGCTCATAGATAATCTTGATCATAAACGCACAATTCATCGATCTCGACAAACACACCGCAAAAGAAGATTACATCGAATAGATCTCCAAGAGAATTGAGGAGAACTTTGTATTGAGATCCAAAGAGAGAGAAGAAGCCATCTAGCTAATAACTATGGACCCGAAGGTCTGAGGTAAACTACTCACACATCATAGGAGAGGATATGGTGTTGATGTAGAAGCCCTCCGTGATCAATGCCCCCTCCGGTAGGACGCCGGAAAAGGCCCCAAGATGGAATCTCACGGGTACAGAAGGTTGCGGCGGTGGAATTAGGTTTTCGTGGTTCTCTTTGATGGTTTGGGGGTACGTAGGTATATATAGGAGGAAGAAGTAGGTCGGTGGAGCCACGAGGGGCCCACGAGGGTGGAGGGCGCGCCTGGGGGGTGGGTAGGCGCGCCCCCTGCCTCGTGGCCGCCTCGTTGGTTGCTTGACGTCCAGTTCAAATCCTCTGGATCACGTTTGTTCCAAAAATCACGTTCCCGAAGGTTTCATTCCGTTTGGACTCCGCTTGATATCTTTTTTCTGCAAAACACTGAAATAGGAAAAAAAACAGCAATTTGTGTCGGGCCTCCGGTTAATAGGTTAGTCTCAAAAATAATATAAAAGTGTATAAATAAGCCCATTAAACATCTAAAACAGAATATATAATAGCATGGAACAATAAAAAATTATAGATACGTTGGAGACGTATCAAGACCCCAAGTAGGATTCAGCCTACTTGGGGCGCCCTCCTCGCTGCTCCCTCCTCCCCCACCTATATATATGTGGAAGGGGGGCACCTAGCACATGAGAACATTGTCTTAGCCGTGTGCGGCGCCCCCCTCCACAGTTTACACCTCCGGTCATATTTTCGTAGTGCTTAGGCGAAGCCCTGCGGAGACAATTTCACCATCACTGTCACCATGCCGTCGTGCTCCCGGAACTCATCTACTACCTCGCCGTCTTGCTGGATCAAGAAGGCGGAGGACGTCACCGAGCTGAATGTGTGCTGAACGCAGAGGTGCCGTACGTTCGGTACTTGATCGGTTGGAGCGCGAAGAAGTTCGACTACATCAACCGCGTTGTTAAACGCTTCCGCTTACGGTCTACGAGGGTACGTAGACACACTCTCCCCTCTCGTTGCTATGCATCTCCTTGGATAGATCTTGCGTGTGCGTAGATTTTTTTTTCCATGCAACGTTTCCCAACAGTTGGACTCGGACGATCATTTCCTCCTTGGGGCCGTGTGGGACGAGCTCCGGGTCAACAGATTGGGAGGTGTAGGACTCGGATCCGTTACCTGCCAAGCCGGAGAAGGTCGGAGATCACCGGACGGAAGCTTGTGGGCGGAGGGGTGTAGGCTGGAGTGGAGTGGAATGCGGTTAGGTTTCATTCTAAATGCGGATAAAGTCCAATTTATATGGAATAGGGTGAGCCACAGTGAGTCGGATCCTACGTGATGGACGTGTCAAGGCATCCTCATACTTGCCCCAGATATGAACCTGATATGAGAAGTGCCGATCAGTTCGGCCATTTGGACCAGATTTGGCAGGTCCTTTGGATGACTATTTATTGTCTGATCAGTTATTGACCAGCCAGCCCGGGTGTTTGAGGCGGATATGGACGTCCGGTTGTAGATGTTCTTAGACCGCAAACACAGAATGTGCATTGTGTCATCGACACCTGCCCCATGCTTCAATTTTTTTAGGGAAGTCCATGCTCCGTTTTTTTTTTTAACGTATGGGCGTGATAATTTCTTCAAAGCCCAACTAGAACGAGGCACACGTTCGTCGTGTTTCCGCGCCGCCCGGTCCAGAAACAGCGCAAACAAGGCCCGGCCTCCTGCGCGCAACAGCATATTCCCCATCCCCCTTCCTCTCCCGTCGCAGTGAAGACGGACGGCGACACGACAGTTAGCCAGCCGGCCAGCCATGCTCGGTCTCAGAGCCACCAGGGCCGCGCGCCTCCCGTGCCCCTACCCCTCCCCGTGCTCCGCCGCCCAGACCGCCTCCCTCTCCGGGCTCGCCCGCCGCGCCCCGCTCCGCGCCGTCGCCAGCCCCGCGCCGTCGCCGCCCGCCGCCCTCTCGCTCCTCGCGTCCGCGCGGCCCGTCTCTGCGGCGTGGGGCTCGGCCATGCGCCCCGCCGGCGTCCTCCCCAGGCCCAGCACCAGGGGTGAGTGGTAGGGCTTGAGTGCCCGTCAGTTGGCTACGGAGATTGGGGAGCATTTTGTTCAGTTGTGGATTTTTCGCTTCCTCTTATCGTAGCCATGCTTGCGATTGTTTGCGTCGATATGGGGGTGATTAGTTGGGGGCACCGAATTGGTTACTGCTTAGCTGACATGAATCTCTGTTTGGGTAGTTCTCTGCACCGCTGCCAGTGGTAGTGTTCCGAGAGAGGGGAAGGAGGTGCTGGTCCAGCATCTGCTTGTCGGCGAAAAGGATGCCAGGCTTCTGGTCGATCTGGAGAAGAGCATCGCATCAGGTGACTAGCTTCCTAGCTTTGTTTGTTTTGTAGTATCTGATATATTTAATTGGTCTAGATTCTAGAATCATATAATCCAGTGCGACGCAGTATGTGGCCCTTGCAAAATGGGTGTCCTCAAGTTATGCTCTACGAAACTGGTAGGAGCTAGGATCCTACCTGGTCTAGGGCTTAGGTTGTACGGGAAGGGGGAGGGTTGACGGAGATGCGATTGCGGCTGCCGGCGGCGGGGCGCCGTGGTGCGATGAAGAAGAGGCGGCGGCGGCGCAAGAGGCGGCTAGGGTTAGGTCTCCCGGCTCCCTTCGGGAAGCCGAGCAAATAATGATTGCTTCTTGCTTGATTAGATTGATACATCTCCTCTCCTTTTATAGAGAGGTTTACTTGACTCCTAAGCAAACGATCCTAATAACGATAAGATAATTGGGCTAAGCCCCTAATAACGATAAGATAACTTGGGCCATAACCCACTGGGCTAAGCCCCTAATATGCCGGTCATAATAGAAACCCTGTCTGCTTGAATGCACCCAATCCATGCTGTTGTCTATGTTCCGTATCTACATTCAAGGCTGCGTTGCGAAATAAGAAATGCTGATTGCTAAGCATACATGCTGAGCTGAACTGCATCATTGATGTGGATGCTGTATATATATGATCGATTTTTTTGGATATTTATGGGGGGAAATGACCCTGAAGAGTAGAAGACATTTGAAGTGCTCAAAATAGCTGACTTGTTTTTGTTGTTGAGAAATCATGATTTTTACTATTGTTTATTTTTAAATTTCAGGGGCAGACCTGAGTGACTTAGCCGTGGAGCACTCCTTATGTCCATCAAAAGAAGATGGCGGTATGCTTGGATGGGTTCGGAGGGGACAGATGGTACGACATCAACTTGCTTTTCTAGTATACAATAGTAGAAGAGTATTGTGGTAGGACTTCACATATCATAATAATTGTTCAGCCAGGACACCTATTTACTTAAACTGCACAGTGGAATTGCACTGATTATCTAACTACTTATTAACTAGAAATGCCATGTTTCATAGTACATTTTTGTTACTCCCTCCATTCCCTTATACAAGGCCACTATCAAAAATACATTTTGCATCAATACTAGGCCACCAACAGTAATCGAGGCAAAAATTAATGATGTTACCTCGTATTAGCAACTTTTTAATACTTACATACATGTAGTCATAATGATACTCAGCTACTTCCTTCCCATTCATTCGTTGCATACTTGTGGTGTATTAATGATCCCGGTTAACGAAAAGAAAAGTTGACTTGCAAATGAGTCATTAAATTTTATCTTGGTACCTGTAATATGAGTTTGTGGCCTTGTATAAGGGAATGGAGGGAGTATTTAGGATTGATTTTGTTTGATTCTGTGGTGGAATTTACTTCTTTCTGACTTATAAATTATCAAGAGCTACCAACATTGTTAACTGGCAAACAAGAACATGTAAAATACTCCTATTATTGTTGGTGCTGTTTCTTGCTTGTTTGCATATTCGCTGGGAACTGGTAGCCTTACAACAAGTTTATTCCATCCTGTTGAACACTTCTATATGTTGCTATACACTTCTAAATCCATCTGCCAACGATTTCACTGTTCTTGACTGACTTGCTGCTCTCAGCCATCTAAGTGTCTGGTTAGAACCAAGAACTAGCTAGTTTATTTCCTGAAACTCCCATCCTTTCATCTGTTGCCACCATATAAATGTTTTTTTCGTTGGACACTGATATTTGAGTTTCTACCAGTGGGTCTGTCCACTGTTATTTCAGTTTCTGTCTCAACAGTACTTTGAACGTTATTGCTTGACTTGAGCAGGTACCAGAGTTTGAAGAAGCAGCATTTAGTGCACCTTTGAATAAAGTTGTGCGGTGTAAGACAAAATTTGGATGGCATTTAGTGCAGGTGCTCTCTGAGAGGTAGATGATTCTAACAACACAGGATGTTGTCTCTTGGTACACATGAATAGGTATTCATATCTTGTGCCACCAATTGGCAGGGACCAATGCTTGCTGCAAGATATTCAACCAGAAGAGCTTCACGCAAAAATGCAAGATCCTAGTTTTATTGAAGAAGCTCAATTGATTGATGTTCGGGAGCCTGATGAAGTGTAAGATTCTTCACTATTGCACCAATGTCCCAGTTATTGTTAATACACTGATCCAACATTCCAAATAATAAGTCATTCACTAACTCATGATAGATGCCTGTATGAAAGGCACACATAACTGGGATGCAAGATACATCTCCAGTATTTTGCATTTTGCTTAATAGCACAAAAATTCTTGCAACAGTCTTAATCTTGACTTTGATGAGAAGATGATAGAGGTTTATGTGGTGAACCAGAACGTTAATGTGGGACTTGTCCACATCTTTTGAGATTTTGGTAGATATAATGAATTTCATTTTGTCCCTTCTGAACAATTAAAGCGTACAGGTGTTACCAGTTACGGCATCTTTGTTGTTGTTCGAAAACACTTTTGTATATTGTCTCGGGATTAAACTGTTGGAACAACGAGATAGTCTGCAGCATTGTATAGACTTGCAGTGTGTAAATCCTTTTACAGGCTTATATAGAGTCTGTTATTCCCCTTACATTCGAGAGACCAAACTGGGTTGCAGAATTCCACGATTCATCATTTAAAGTCAGATACTGGATTAGGTTTTTGCTTTGTGGACATATTATTGTGATGGCCCTGTTCGTTGTGTTTGCTCATCCTAATTTTTCACACAGTGGGCCATCATGATGGAGCTGATGCTGATTTTATACTTGTTGCTTGGCAGGGAGAGAGCATCCCTTCCAGGCTTCAAAGTTCTACCTCTCCGCCAATTTGGAACCTGGGGACCAGTCATGGCAGATGAATTTAATCCTCAAAAGGACACTTATGTTCTGGTAAGTTCGTTACTACGATGAAAATTGCTGCATAAATGCCAGTGACCTAAAAGACTGAAGTATATATAATACTCCTACACGTAAAGATTGATGAGTTGATAGAAACTGCTTCAGTGTGCTATGCCACTTTCTAACTTTACCTTCTATACTTCGTTTCAGTGTCACCACGGCATGCGCTCGATGCAGGTAGCCAAGTGGCTGCAGTCACAGGTAACTGAGGCACCCACAGAAATCTTTAGACTCCTTACCAGTGCGTGTAGAGTAATTGTGTAGCATCCTCTGACAAGATGGACCATCGTTTTGCAGGGATTCCAAAAGATTTACAACGTTGCGGGTGGAATCCACGCGTACTCGGTGAAAGCCGATTCTTCCATCCCGACTTACTAGCCGTCATGCTGATCAGCGTTCCAACCCCAGAGGCTTCTCTGCGTACTTTATACCATGCTGAACTAAAAACATAGTCCGGTGCCTGTTGGTAGAACTTGGCATTGGTTTTGTGTCGATGCCGGGATCCAGAGCTAAAATCTTCTTCTCACGCGAAATCTTGTACTACTATCAAGTCATTTTTTAAAGAAGTTGTCAACGGAACTGGTACGGATCGTATCAATATGAATATGAATGAAATATTCGGGAGATGATCATTGGAAGAGTAATCATCGAATTCCTCCTGCGGCGCTCCTGAATTTGGTATCATATATCAGTACGTTTGTTTTGCAAACTATCGATCCTGTTTAGGCTGCTTTAGGAAAGCATTCAAGCAGGGAAATTCTTCTGCTGCAATCTTATCTGCTACTCCCTCCGTTCCAATCTTATCTGCAATTTGAACTAAAACCACAACGAGTAATTTGGAACGGAGGGAGTAGAACGGAGAAGATCTCCTCTTCTCTGTGTAATTAATCAGTGCAGTTTGACACTTGACAAAAAAAAAAGCCAGTATACATGCGCTGAGAGGGAAAAATGATTCTGGAGGTGCGGGGAATCGAACCCCGTGCCTCTCGCATGCGAAGCGAGCGCTCTACCATATGAGCTACACCCCCTTTGGTGATTGCTACTTCCATGAACAACTCATCTAAGCATTTGGGTGAGAAAGAAGTGAATACCCAACCGTATTTTTTGTTGTTGTGAGAAAAAGAAAACAGAGCTGCTGTATCAATTTTGTCTTCCGTTTGCTGCACTTTATTCGCGTAAGGCTATGCACGTTCCCCGGAATTTCCTCGTGTCTCACCGAGTGACCGCTACCAAACCGCCTTACTCTAACACCCCTTCAATCTTGCCCTACTCCCATCTAGAGTTTCCCTGCCTCTCGCCCGCGTCGCCGTCGGTCTGCCTTGTCTCCTACAGTGGATCCCGGCCCTTGCCAACGGAAGGGCTCTGTTTTTAGATGTTTTTCTAAGTCTTGTTAAGGCTTGTGCCATGATCAAGAAGATGAGGCGGTGGCAGATTTTTAAAGATGGAATAAAGTTTTCCCCGTCTAGTCCTCGTCCCGGTGATGCTTCAAGCGTTGTCGGAGCGCGTGTAAAGGTGTGTCTCCGTCGGATCTCGTGGGAGCTGGTCGGCGTTTGTCTTTGGTGGATCTGTCTGGATCCGGTCTTCGTTCGTCTACGTCTATGTGTCTGCAGGTTGGATCCTTCCGATCTACGCTTCTCTTCATCGGCGGCGGTTGCTGTTCTGTTGCGTTGGTCCCATGAGGCTTTAGCATGACGACTTCTCGAATGTCTACTACAACAATGTTTGCCCGGCTCTGACGAGGGAGGGGCGATGACGGCGGCGTGCCTTCAGCTCGCTCCAGTGACTGTAGTCGTCGCTAGGTGGTCTACGGACCTAGATGTAAATTTTACTTTTAGTGTCCTTTGTACTACTTTAATAATTGATGAATAGATCGGAAGTTTTCTAAAAAAAATAGAAACGTAGTGTTGTCAGATGCTCAATACCGCTGCTTGACGACCAATGATGCATTTTCGTCCTGTTTCGACCCTTCCTATATATTACCTCTGTTTCGAAATACAAGTCGTTGGGGGAGTTGAGTTTACACTTCCCCAACGACATATATTTAGGTACGGAGGGAGTAAAAAATTGTGTGTATTGTCTCTTTGGATGTAGGTAAACAAACGAATCAGAAAATGGAAGAAAGCCACCCCTCAGAAAAAGCAAGGAACCTGAAGGCTACAACACAACGATCCACAGCAAATTACGATGGCACCAAGAACCCCTTGGAATGGAACAATGCTGTTAAATTAAACTAAACTACAACCGCAAAAAAAAACTAAACTCAACTAAACTAAGCCTGGCAGCGTCGTTTCACCGTAGCAAACCACGTGCACACCATCCAGCCGCGGACCGCTGGCAGGCAGCGGCCTCGGCGCAGCGGATAACGCCGGCCGCGCGCGCTCCGGTGGGCAAGTCAAAGACGCCACCCGCGTCGTCACGGAGCGAGGAGTTGGTGAGGCGAGCAAGGCGCGCGGGGCCCGCACACTGACGCCACCGGTGCCTAATCAGTCCAGCGAGCCGCGCCCACGCGTCCCCTGGGGCCCGCGCGTCAGCCGCACGCCGGCCCGTGCGCCCGGTCCGCGCCCCGCCGCTTTGGCGCCTTCCCCTGCCCCCCAGGCGGCCAGGCCTCCCTCCCAGGCTCCCACTAGCCCTCCACCACCACCAGCACCCGAAAGAGCTTCTCGAAGCTTCCCCGATTCGCCGCCGCTCCCCCCACCAAATCGGCGACGCCGCGAGCCGGAGCTGCTACAGGAGGAGGAGTCGCCGACCTCCGGGCAGAAGCCGCGCGTGAGGCCAGGCCGTACCGGATTCGGTGCCGCGGCTCTGAGGCTCCCCCCCCCCCCCCCCCATCCATCCCGGGCCGGGGCCCGAGGGCTGACCGACCATGGCCGCGGCCCGCCGGCGCCACGCCGAGCTCCGCTCCGGGCAGCATCGCCGACCGCACACCGTATGCGCCCCCGCTCTGAGCTCGCTCGTCTCCCCCATCCACCCCCCTTCCCGTTGCTTGTTTCGGTTGGTTCTGCTGTTCCGGATCAGGATAGCTGTTGTTGTACCTACCGTGTCTGTCACTGTCAGTATGTGCGATATGGTGGATGGATCATGGCTAGAGTAGTGAGCGAAGAACGGCGCCTGTTTCGTGATGCTTTTCCATGGCTGGATTCGTGTGCTTACTCCAGTGGCACAGGCACTCACTGTGCAAGCTGCTTCTGTGGCCCTTCAGGGAGATTGGCCACCGGCCTGTAGGGCTTCAGATCGGCACTAGTTCATAAATGTGCATACCCCTGTTCCAACATGCTAATGATTTGGATCGTGCTGTGTATCTTCGCACTAAGGAAACCTCCTTTTTTTTGCAGACCATACGGCTGTAGTAAATCCTGGGCAGCTACTGACTTGGGCTCTTGGAGAGAAGTAAGCACAACCATGTACTGTATTTCGATACATGTATGCAATTACTGTTTTTGAGTTAGTACTTCTCTGTCGGAGTTGCTTACCTTTTTTTCCCGTTGTTATGAATAGATTCTGGCAACGATCGATCTCCCGCGGCACAGGGCTGGGCTCACCACTTCGCTGTTAGGAAGGGGGGAGCAAAGTGATTTGCTGTCTCCTTGTGATTGTGGTCCGCTGAGTGATGGCAGATGCCAGCTCAAGGACTGACAACTCAGCTGTTGTAGACAACGACGGCAAGATCTATAGGGTAATTATATGCTTCTTAATTTTGGGTTTTAACTGTTTCCCCCTCTTTTTATCTAAAGAGGCTTTAAGTTGAACTCAGCTATGTAAGCACCTATGTCTTTACCTGCACCATTTTCTAGAGGTAAAATTGATAATTGTTATGCTCAGCACCATGTTAGCATTTCAACTGTGAATCACGCCGTGTTTGGAATTAATTGTTATAGCTTAACAGCGGAGTTGATAATCTTAAGTTATAGAGCACTGCTGTTCCCGCAAAAAAATTATAGCACTACTGTTTTTGGATTTGCTAATTACTAGGACTTGGATTCTGGAGCGATAAGAACTTGACAAATATACTACCGGGGGCATTTTCATGTTTTATAACAGCAGTAATGAATTGTTAGTTAAAACCAACCATTTTTACCCTATGATTCACATGCTGTTTCGCTTGCTCGTATGGATCAGCTATGAAGCACCGATATGCCGTCACCTATACGGAGATACGAGTATGGGGACACGGGACACAACAATCTAGAAACAGCAATACGGCAACACGGCGAGTATATATGCAGATAATTAATAAAATGATATGTAATAAAGAGAAAACATAATAGAGTGCATGAGATGAGATCAAAATACTGCCCCATTGGTTGCTTCCATGCCTCTTTTCAAGTCCTGAATGATCATCAATGCCTTCATCCTCATGGTGTATGCAAAATACTCCCTCTGCAAAGAAATATAGGAGCGTTTGGATCACTACTTTAGTGATCTAAACGCTCTTATATTTCTTTACGGAGGGAGTACATATAATAGCATGAGACTTTGTCGATCTAAGATAGACAAGCGTGAAAAGTTGAAACCAGTAAAGAAGTTGGCTTGCTTCCATGCCACTCCCCGCAGAAGGCATCTCCCTAGCAGTAGCAGCAAAACAGCAACATCAGCAAACAATAGCAACTTAGCATTTTAGCAAGCAGCCAAGTACCAAGCACATACGCATACGCCAGCGGCAAGCGAGCGCACACACACGGACGCGCCAGCAAGCAGCCAGCCAGCCACTCCAGGCGGCGGCAGCAGCAGTGGAATCAATTATCTCGCTTGAGGCGGCGGCGAGGCGAGTCAACAGGTCGGTGAGGCGATTCTAGGCGGCGGCGGCGAGCCACTCCAGGTGGTGGCAGCGGTGGCGGAATCAATTACCTCACTCGAGGCGGCGGCGAGGCAAGTCGACAGGTCGGTGAGGCGACTCGCGGCAAGGCGAGTCGATAGGTCGGTGAGGCGACTCCAGGCGGCGGCGGGTCGATCCAAAGCTTCCTCGTGTGATCGAACAGAGAGCGAGAGAGAAAATGCTAGGGTTATTCGTGGCTCGTGGGCTTCTATTGGGCTTGGGGCTGCGCTTAACGTCCTCGCCATATCAAGCCGTGTCCATACGGAGCCGTATCCTGCATATCGGCCGCGTGCAGGACGCCGGGATGGCAAATCTGGGCGTGTCGGTGCTTCAGAGTGGATCAGCTGCCAACTGATACTCCAAATATGCCAAAGTTATTAACTAAAACTTGCAGTTTTTAGTCTGTTTTACTCAATACTTGTTAATTCTGTTCTGTTACTTGGAACAGAATGTTTCGGTACCAGAGCATTCTGGTGTTCCGTTCTGGCTTTTCATAATTCATATGCATCCCATTTGTATACATATACATGATGCGCACAATATAAAAGGAAGAGGAAAATAAATAAAATAAGGCGACAAAATGGACTAGTGGATGGCCTGGCCTTTGTATTAACCTAGTGCATGCGGACCCATTGTAAGAGCAAGAAGCCCACCGGTCAAATCGCTGCAATGCAGTATGGGCCCATTCCCTACGTCCTCGCTGTCGCTACCATGTGGGATAATACCACCTCGCTGAGGAAACCAAGATGCGGTGCGGCTGATGCCTTTATAAGAAAACTAGAGTAGCGTAGAGGGTGGCAGTGTTGGTTGTGTCGCCCGGTACTTTTACGACTGGAATGGAAATATTTAACCTGAACCTTATGTTTCAGCCTGAGCCGCTGGAATCTTTTCCGGTATGGAATGCCAGCTTGTGCATACCATTTTGTGTTTGTCAAAAAAAGGGAATTAATAAGTGTATTTTTCCTTACTCATTGATACTCTAAACATTCTCAAGTTATCTACTGTTTGCAGTTAGAACAAGGGCAAAGTGGTGGGGCAATCATGGCTTCTAATTCTTCGGATAGGTCTGACAGGTCCGACAAACCTTTGGACCAAAAGGTATTTTTTCTTTTCTTTTTTCTTGTATATTGTTGTGTTTCTTGCCTTCTGATGTTATTAATTTGTTGTCATATTTTCCATACAATAGACACTGCGCCGTCTTGCTCAAAATCGTGAGGCTGCAAGGAAAAGTCGACTGAGGAAGAAGGTAATTACTATAAATCTTGCCCCTATTCTTCATTGCTCTCTTATGTTCAGAATTATCTTTTTCTACTCAACCTAATTTAGTAATTTAACCTGATTCACGCTAGATCTGTAATTTGAGAGTATGCTTGTAAAGGAAAGGTAGAAGTTCTGCTTAAAGAATTAAGGAGTTCAGAGTTACTGGGCAGAGTTGTTTGTAGTTGTGTTGAAACAGGAAAAGGAAAGGAAACTCCCCTCGGCAAACCCTAGCGCAGCTTCCCCTTCCGCCCTTCCTTCCTCCCTCGCCGCCGCCAGAGGGCGTGGCCGGGTGAAGCCCCGTCGTCGTCGGTGGCGGGGAGTTCTTGTCTCCTTGCGCGGAGGATTCAGCGCGTTCCGGGTCATCAAAGCCTGGATGCGGAGCTTCGCGTTGGGCGTGGCAGCATGGCGGCGTGCCGGTGTGGGTTGGCGCCGGTGCCGGGGTGGTGGTGTGACGGGCGACGCAGAGGTGGTGCCTCCTTGGGGCCTGAGATGGCGGTGGCAGTCCAGATCCGGCCTCAAGTGGTGCGGGCCATGGGCGGCGCGGGTTGCAGGCGTCCGCCTCTGCCGTGGCTATCTGCTGGTGGGGGTGGCGGCGCGACAGTGGTGGCGACCTCTCCTTCCACTGCTCGTTCGGCTGGAGCGGCGGCCGGTGGCGACCTTGTTGGCTGCTGTTGACAGCAGGCCGGTGGTGGCAGGGGCGACCCGGGGAGGGAGGCAGGGGGCCTCTTGGTGGGTCGTGTCCCCGGTGGAGCGGCGGGGTGGCTGCGGCAAAGCCGGCGGCTGTTGACGACCCTCCCCTGCCTGGTGCTGACTGGACCAGTCGTCGGTGTCCTTATGCCGTGGTGGCGGTCGAGGGGTGGTCTGGGTTCCCGGGGCGGCGGTCTTGGTGGTGGGAGTTGCGGTGCTCGTGGGCGGGGCTCGCGTCCCAGGTGCGGGCTGGTGACCGGTGTTTCGGCAATCAGCGCTGTTTCGGAGGTGGAGCGTGAGTGCGGCGGGCCGGGGGGGGGGGGGTGGGGTGGTAATAATCCCTGTCTGGCTTTGGTCGGGCCGTTGACGGTGGTGTCCATGGGCGTCGCCTCCTTAAGGCGCCTTCAGATCGCTCCGGGTGAAAACCATGATCATTTGGAATGGGCCATGGCGGCATTCCAGCGCTGTTCCCTTCCAGAAGGCGCCGTGCCGTCTTGGAGATCTCCAATGACCTCAAGCAGGGCTCTTATTGCACATTTGTCGTTGGCTTGGCGTTGGTTCGGGTGGTGTGGCTGTCCGCTTGCCTGATGTATCCAGCCTTGGGTGTGTGTGTTGTGTGTGGTTTGGAGTTTTACGTGTTGGTCTTGTATGGTCGTTGCTTTACATATAAAGCGGGGCGAGAGCCTTTTCCGGTTGTGTTGAAACAGAGCTGTCTGTAGTTGTGTTGATGAACTCAACAGTATTTTTCTTTACTGTAGTTCTATATGCATAATGGCTCCGTTTTATTTGTTTGGTCAGAATTTTCTTCATGTGTTTCAGTATACAAGACTTAAATAGATTCTTAGTTATCTGTGCATAGAGGCAGTTGAATTATATCAACTAACTGAATTCTCCATGCACGAGCCTTTGTGTGATACTAGTATTTATCGTTTCGACTGAATAGTGAATACTGGATTGTTCATTTGTTCGGAATCACTGATAATGTTTTTCTGTTTGTTTGAAGTCATATGTGCAACAGCTAGAAAGCAGCAAGCTGAAGCTTGCACAACTAGAGCAGGAGCTCCAGAAAGCTCGCCAGCAGGTAAATGTTTATTGGCTGAATATTGGTCGTGATATCTTGTTGCAGTAGAGTATGCTTTTGCTGTTAATTAATGCTCGTGCTGGATGTTTATTTGCAGGGAATCTTCATTTCTAGCTCCGGAGATCAAACTCATGCCATGAGTGGAAATGGTATTTTTTTCTCCAAATTTCTGTGTATGCCATAAATTTTGGCAGCATCATCCTTTTGTTACATATAATGTTCAATTGTATCGTGTTATCAATCTGTGTTAGAGGTTCATCTGAATAGTAAACTTATCTTTGCAGGAGCAATGACTTTCGATCTAGAATACACTAGATGGCTTGAGGACCAAAACAAGCAAATCAACGAGTTGAGGACTGCCGTTAATGCTCATGCAAGTGACAGTGACCTGCGCCTTATCGTAGATGGGATAATGGCACATTATGATGAAATATTTAAGGTCAAAGGTGTCGCTGCCAAGGCTGATGTGTTCCATATACTGTCAGGCATGTGGAAGACGCCTGCCGAAAGGTGCTTCCTGTGGCTTGGGGGTTTCCGTCCATCCGAGCTCTTAAAGGTGAGTGAAGTATTAAATCTCAGGGTTTGCTGTTAGGTCAATTTCCCTTGCTGGTCCTGTAAGCTGATTGTTCGATGCGGTATGAAATTTCAGCTCCTGGTGAATCATCTGGAGCCGCTAACCGAGCAGCAGATGTTGGGATTGACCAACCTCCAGCAATCTTCCCAGCAGGCAGAGGATGCACTGTCACAAGGAATGGAAGCATTGCAGCAATCACTGGCAGAGACTTTGGCTGGATCTCTGGGTTCCTCCGCTGGCTCTTCAGGGAATGTTGCAAACTACATGGGTCAGATGGCCATGGCCATGGGCAAGCTTGGAACGCTCGAGAACTTTCTTCGCCAGGCAGGCCTCTTTCCTTGCATCTTCGAGACTTGAACCTGTGATATTTCAGCATATTTGCTGGCATGAAATTAGCTGCTCACTTTCATCAGTCTGGTTCATTTGATAACTTTCTTTTGTTTGTATCTACCAGGCCGACAACCTGCGACAGCAGACCTTGCATCAAATGCAGCGGATCCTGACGATCCGTCAGGCCTCCCGCGCCCTTTTGGCCATACATGACTACTTCTCGCGTTTGCGCGCGCTGAGCTCTCTGTGGCTTGCTAGGCCCAGGGAATAACCAAGGATCATGCGCGCTGGATTTCCCCCAAGCTGATGTGTACAACGCTGGGGGTGCTCTTCATATTGCTGCAGATAATTTGGGTATTCGAGCTTTTCTTCTTGTATAATTATGTGTAGCTGCTTTTTGGGTCCAGGGTTTGTACTCAGGTGGTATACAAGTAGGTGGGGGGAGCCTGTAAGTTACAATGGTTGTAGAACTGTGTTGGGAATAAAAACTAGGTAAGCCAGGACGAGTCCTAATTAAGTTGTGTCACAGTACTGTAGTGGCTGGAAAATCGGTGCTCCGTGTATTTTAGCTGTTGTCCCTGTGGCGGTTGAACATGGTGATTACATATGAACTTGTTCCATTTGGTTGCTCAATCCTGTGCTTGTAGTGAAACGACTATACCGTATCCATATGCTACTTGTTGCGGTCCGGAGAGCGTCTGAAGACGAAGCCGTAGGTAAATTCCATGGGACTCACTCTACAGTGATCTATACTTGTTGTTTACAGAGGGAGTATGTAGGACGCATGTCAGTGACTAGTGGCTGTGGTGCGCCCCGGGCGCACCTCTTGTTTGAGTGTCTTGGCTCGTCCTGTGCGTTCATTTTACACAGCAGCATGGTTCATTACTTGTTTAACATGCCTTTGCACTCCTCCTGACGCAGTCCTTTATGCTACTATGTTCTGCTTGCGCAGGGTCTGGTGAAGGGTTGGACCACTTTGGGTCTATAGTACGCAGCCTTTCACTATATTTCTGTAAGATGCTGTTTTCAGGACTTGAATACGTGACCTTATAGTCACAAGACAGCAGCAGCTTTACCACTGCGCCAAGGCTCCCCATCTCCAAAGGAAATAAAGCTAACATGGAGAAATTATACGTGACACAAAAGCATTCGAAGGCCTGAAGTTCACTACATGGGATATCGGACACAAAAGTATTACAAGGAATGAAGTTGACTACATGGGATATACATAGGCAGGAGTTAGGTTTGCCGTTGGTTAGCCCCATCTAGACAAAACATTTTAGCTTCGAATATATTCGCCATCTCCAGCACGTCCAATGTTCTCACAAACTACATGAACCTTCAAGCACAAACAAGCCATTCTTGACGTCAGGATTCATTGCTGCAACCGCCCGTCGGTAGGGAAATCAATCCCAGCGCCGCGTTGAACATGCATGCTCTAAGATAACCAGTGTATCATCGGTGTATTGGATAGTAAGGTTAAGGTAGCCCTGGTTCAAGGAGCGGATAAGTACAAACATATTCCGTTCGCAGCTAATACAGAACAACTCATTTCCCCTAAAAAATACCACAGTACAAAAATGCCCATTATGTAAAAAAAAGTCCAAAAGATATTTTTCGAAAATTTAAAACCGTGCTCTATTTATATTTCGGCGAGCAACTCCCCGTCGATAAAAGAGCAACCGTGAGAAGGGCAGTTTCCGTTCTCTCTCTCTCTCTCTTCAAAGTAAAGATAAAATACTCGTAAACAGATAACAGTCTGCTTCCGCGCTCCCGGCCGCATTTCGTCGAATACCTGCAACTGCAAAGGCCCCGATGCCGCTCCCCCACCCTGCCCCATGCGCTTTTCCGGGGCGGTGGTCGCCGCCAGCGGTGCCGGAGCAGCGCGTCCTCCGAAGGCGCCCTCGCGGTAAGCCCCGGTTCTCGCGGCAGTCGGCCATCAAGAAGAGCTTCCAGCAGGCGCAGGTGGTCTTCTCCACCCCAGTGCCCGCCGACCCCACCGTCGCCATCATCGGAGGCGTCCGCCCTCGCTGCCTGTGGCGCCTGCGCCGTCGTATTCGACATGGTTCGCCCCTTCACCCTCACCCTCACCCCCTCCCTCGCTCCGCGCGCGAGGCTCACTCCGCTTTTCGCCGCCGCTGGTGCAGGGTGTGCACGGCTTAGGTGGCAGGCTGGCAGCAGTGGGTGGTCGACGACGACCGGCGGTTGGTGTTCGACCACGCGGCGCAGTTCTTCACCGCGAGCGACCAAAGGTTCCAGAAGCTGGCCGGTCGACGAGTGGGTCGAGAAAGGGTTGATCCGTGAATGCGATCGGTGAGCTCGAGGCTGCAGGTGGCCATTTCACAGCTATACCTTCCTCGACGCCGGCGTGAGAGGAGTGCGCCCGCTTGCCGATGCAATGCTGCCCGGGGTAGTATGTCAGGTTGACAACTTGACATCTTGTGGATGCATGCTCCGCGTAGTAGTACGTACGTACCAAGTTAGCTATATATAGCTTCCTTCACTACACCATCTCATTATCATATCCTACTGTAGAGTGTAGTGAGTGAATTTTACTGTGATTTGCTTCTTGGAGTTTAGTCCATCGATCAGTCACTTACTCAACTTCTGACCACTTTCATTTTTTTCTTGAGAAATCTTCTGACCACTTTCATGGCTGTTCATTTCGTTGCTGAGTCGCATATCAGCCCGGCCGTGCAGAGTGACCCTGATTAAAGTTGTAAGGCCTTCCTGGATAAGCAAGCTTGAACCGTTCAACGGCCTGTGGCGCTTGTTTGAGAGTGAGAAGCCCCAAGGTCAATATGATGCCGTTGTAATAGCACACAATTTTTTTTCAATATTGTTTCTTTTAAGCTCTTTTTTGGGAGCAAAAAGATGCTTGTGTAATTAAATTTGCTAGTTTCTTTAAGTAATCTGCTTCATATGTGACAGGCTGCAGGCATCCTTTAGTTGGTGCAGAGATCGGGAAGTGAAAATCTCTCCCATTTTTCTGTTCCAGGTCCCCTCCCCTTGCGTCGCCTCCCCTGGGCGACGCCAGGGCCCCCTCAACCCTAGCGTTGTAGGCCACCCCTCGCGCCTCCTCCTGCCGCCGCTGCCGCTGGCGTGGGCTGCGGTGGCGGCGGGCCTGGCGCCGAAGGCACCTAGGCGGGCGGAGGCTGCGGGATCCCATCTGAGGCGGCAGGGGCGGCACCTCTCGTGGGAGTCCGACGGCGGCGGCTAGGGCGCCAACCCTATGCTGCGCGGCGGTGGCCGCAGTTCCATGGCCGGCGGCCCTGAGATGGCCGGCGGCAGTGGCAGCGCCCCATCCGGCGGGGTTGGCTGATCTTTGCGAACATGGTGACGGCGATGGCTGCGGATCCAACGTCCCGATCGGATCCGTCGCGGGGTGGCCTTGCGCCGACCGGCGACGCGTGAAGGGACCAGTGAGGAGATGACGGATCTCCGCCGGAGTACCGACGACGGCGTATGTCTTCGTGGCGAGGCTCCGCGCTCGGTTCCAGCCAGCCGAGAGAGATCGGGACGACGCGGCTTCCGGTGAAAATCGCACCTGACTGCGGTCTTGGCGGACGATGGCGGCGTCTCGGATGTCGTTCCCTTCTCGAGGCATCGTCGTTGCAGGTCGCGTCAACTTGATCCGGATGTTTCGGGGGAAACCCTATATCTGGGTCTACCGGATCGGACGATGACGGCGCTTTCGGTGTCGTTCTCCCTCCTGGGGGCATTGTTTTGGAGCAAGTGCTGGCTGGAGGGGACAAGAGGAAGAGCGGTGTTTCATCTTGCCCATTTATGGCGGCGGATCTCGGTGGCGTGGCGCAGTGGAGACTCGGCGCCCGATGCGTGGAGATGGACTCGCGCAGGATGGTGGCGTTGTTTGGCGTCGTGGTGGCGTCGACGGCAGCTAGACCGGGCAAGGTAGATGCAACAGTACAACACTGAGGATGGATTAGTGGCAGGTGGCTGCGGCGGCCTCATACCCGGCAGGCGTCCTGGTTGAGGAGTGCATCGGACTGGTGGGTGCCCCATACCCGGCAGACGTCCTGGTTGGGATCTCAGGTCTTAGATGTTAGGTTTGGCTGCGAGGTCTGTTTGGTATTAGGCCAAAATTATCAGCATCCCTTCATCAATTGAATATGAGTAGCGACAGTTTGTTGCCTAGACGGTGGCTTCAATCTTACTGTTGTATGACCTTATAAGGTCTTGTGTGAATAATTAATAAAGTGGTTGCATGCATCGTCCCGATGCAGAGGCCGGGGGTCCTCCTCCATTTCTAAAAAAAAGTGACAGGCTGCCAGCTCTAAAAAAATACTTAAACCCAAGTGTTCCGAGAGAGGATTTTGTCTACCTGGTTACACTTGCACCCTGTTTCTTGGAATAATAAAACCACACATGCGTAAGTTTTAAAATTTCTTAAAAAGTTGTCCATATATATATGTTTGTTAGTGTAAGAACAAAAGAAGGGAAGAGTGTCTAAAACAGAGTGCGTAAATGTACCATTTTGTTTCATGGAGCACACAAATAAAAATATTATTGTTCAAAAATCTTCTGGTTCACAAGTCATTGGACAATTCACATTCACAAATTATTTCAAAAAAATTCAAAGCTGAAAATGAGAAAACCCAGCCAGGGGCACATGTACCTCGGTGCACCCTAGTAATTTCTCAAATGTGCCACATTATGAAGTAAAGTTACACAAAAGTCCAAAAATTGCTGCCTAGATATCATAGTGATATGGTTTAGGTACCATTTTATATATTAGAAACGGCAATTCTGAAACCAAATTGTGGTTCAATGGAATTCCATTGAGAGATTAATGTACATATTTCCTTCTGGTATTGAGCTTGGATGGTTTTGGCACATTTTATTGCTCCATTGGTGTATGAACCAAAATAGAAATATAAACATGTGATAAGATAAATTTACCAAGAGCACTAGATTTATGTAGGTCATGGTTATGAACCATAGAGAATAGACGGATTCTTCTACGCAATACCCTCCTTACAATTCATGGATCTCGCTTAGTTTCTTTGTACAAGAAGCACATCATGTTCTGACTTTTTTCCAAGACAACCATATTTATGTGTGCTCTGTTTGATCCTTTTTGTAACTCATTGATCAAGGAAATGTGCGAACCATCTGCTTTCTGCGTCAGGTCTATCGCAACTGACAAGGCAAATGAAGCTTTAAATGGAACCAAAATTTGAAGTCGTGATATGATGAGATCTATCCTCTCTTCCAAATCCTTACTGAATTTTATGCCCTCTACATTCAGAGACTAGAGTTGAGTTCTGTCTGGGCACTACTTGCGGCATTTGATGATCCTCTTCCAATCCCACAAGATAACTCTTATGGCACATTTGAGGGAGCATTTGTGAGAGATATTGATTCTCTCTCTTGGATGGCCAATAATACCCAGAAACTTTCCCCTTTAGAGACAAACAGACCTGAGTGCTGGACATTTTTCCAGCACTGCTTCTTATGGAAAGAAAAACAAAGTTCCACAGGTGGCTTTTTCTTAATGAAGCTTGATACTTTTTGGTTGTATATCATTTAGTTGCACTACTCCCTGTTACGATGAATTAAGCCAAGGTGAAATTTCCGAAATTTTCCATCATTTTTAGTTGAATTCTCTAATGTATTTAACCATTGAATTATAGGAAAATATTCCAAATGCCACTGCAGAAAAAGTGAAACGAGAGATGCTTGGGGGAGTTGAACTTGCTTTGGGACTCTCAGTAGGATCTCTTCAGTGACCATTATATTGGTGCTACAATATCCGATGCAGAAATTTCCCCACATAAATAGGTGTTTATTAATGGATAACACAAAATCACACCCAAAAAGACCCACCAAATATCGTATTATAAAAAAACAAAACACACTCCATCATCTCACTGCCCCCACACTAAATATTCCATCAATTCCAAAAGTAAAGGGTATTAGTTTTTTGAAAAGTCAAATTCCTCTAACTTTGACCAAGTTCAGAGCCAAAATTACCGACATTCACAATATTAAACAAAAAAAAAAAGAAAATCCATTTCGTGATGAATCTAGTTATACCGATTTGATATTGTGGATTTTGATATATCTCTCTACTAATACGGTCAAACTTTAAAAATGTTTGAATTTTTGAAAAAGTAATACATCTGATATTTTGAATCACAATGAGTGTTTTTTTTAAACCAAACAACATCAATGACGGAGCAAAGCGCGCCCAACTATTTAGGGCCTCTTTGATTCGCAGGATTCTCAAAATGCAGGATTAGGAAAAATGCAGGAATAGAGTGCCATGTCCTTTTGTACCCTATAGGATTTGGAAGTGTGTTTGATAGCACAGGAAAAACAAAGGAATTCTATAAAGAGGTTTGAGTGGATAGAAGTTTTCATCCAAAATATAGTACAAAAGAATCCTATGGAAAAATTCCAAAGGATTTCAAGCCTACGAATCAAACCACCATCGTAGGAAAAAATCCTAAGGATTTAAATCCTCCAAAAAATCCTATGAAATTCCTTTGTATCAAAGGAGCCCTTAGTTTTGTCGAAAGCTGATGCCCCTATATGTCTTTCTTTTCCGCCGCTGTATGTTATCTTCTGAAATGTTAACTGAAGGCAAATTGTAGCCATGAATGAGACGGGCCGTAGGATCTAACTGAAGCCAGAGCTGGGGGATTTGATATTTTGCCATCACTTACTTTGGACTTTGATATTTTGCCACTGCCACCACTTACTACTTTGCACTTTGATCTTTTGCCCTCTGTCAGATGGGTCCCACGTAAAATGACAAACATCCTCAGTTTTCACACAGAGACGGCGGGGCGGCGGCCAACTCCCCGAGCTCCCGGTGGTCCACGACGGCACGACGGCGACGGCGACGGCCACCGGTGCTCCACGATGGCGAAGGTGAGTCGTCTCTCTCCCGCCGGCCCCCGACCAACTAGGGTTAGGGTTACGAGTCGCCGCCGCCGCTCCTCGCGCTCTTGCTCCGCCGCCGGCCACCACGTGCCCGTGCGCCGCCGCCGCATCTGCTGCTCGTGGCCGTGTGTGGCCGCCGCCGCCGCTGCTCGTGCCGTGCGTGGCCGCCGCTCCACGCACTTGTCCTCCGCCGCCGCCGCTTATGCCGTGCGTGGGAGCAGGGCCACTGGGGAGCAGCAAGGGTGCGGGGGCAGCAGCAGCTGCTCGTGGGCATGCGCGGCCTCTGCTGCTGCTCGGGCCCGTACTGTGGCTGCTGTTGCTCGTGGCCGTGCGTGGTCACTGCTGCTGCTCGTGCTCATTTGGCTTGAGGCTGACCTATGTTTCAGTCAAACAGGTGTAAGGATATAATTGTCCTCTGATTTGTGCATGTATTTCATCACAGGAAATGGGTGGAATTGGAGAGGAAGGGGGAAGAGTGAATTTGGAGTAGTTATACCCAAAGCAGTTCATTCCCAAAAGAATTTTGGGGGTTCAGTTAAACTGAACCCTCATGCCCCCTGCATCCATGGTTCTTCCTCAGCAACCCGCAGGGTACCTGGAGACCCCTGCCACCGAAAGCTTCATACACAAGCTTCAGCTCAGCGTCTCCAAGGGCCTTCCTCACTCGGCGCCGGCTCCGGCCTCGAGGACGGACGAGCATGAGCTGGTAAGGGTTTCCTCGTGCGGGTTGGTGCCCTATTTCTTCAGATTCACGCTCGTGTGCTGTACTGGAGTCTGATGTCTGTACTGCCGTCGCGGGTTTGCAGGTTAAAAGTGTCTTCCAAGTGCTTCAGGGTTTCGACACACCCTTGCTCTACTGGGACAAGAATGTGCCGGCGTATTGCGAGAAACCCGGTACATATGTGTCGCATCTGTCCCGGGCGAGCCTCGGCTTCGTGCTGAAGCCCTTTCTGTTCGCCGCGACGTGCTTGAAGCGAGTGGAGCTCTTTGTTGGGAAGGTTAGGTCGTGCGGTCACGGGACTCCGACATTGAGTGCGTTTGCTAGTGCAGTCGATTCATGGCTTATGGTGAGATCGCAGTTCAGGCCTTGTGTGTATTTCTCATGTAGTGTGGGCAGATGATTTTTCGCCGATTCGCATATTCTAATGTCCGTCTTCATTTTGACGCCAGAGGCTCCGGGAAGCAACTCTGAAGGAGGAAGAGAAGTCGTTTGTTTCAGTTGATCGGACTGTGACTCTTCTGGCTTTAACTGTTTCTGTGTCAAGGTATACTTCAGTATGATACCTTGATGTTTTCTTCCTCCAATTTGCAGTTCATTTGTATATGTGCGGTGCAGGCTTGTGCTTATTATGTCTTGTCAAGGATCTCGATGTTTTGTGTTCTACTAATGCATATGTTCACCTTTGGTAGTGAAGGTTAATACTACCTCTGTAACTAAACATAAGATGTTTTTGCAGTTTAAACTGCAAAAAATATTTTAGGGAAATTAGCGACGTGTCTAAAATGTGATGGCAAGGAGCTTCCTACCTTTTCTCTGTTTCCTTTTTGTTAGTTCTTCAAGGGCAAAAAGGAATAGAAATGACAACTCATATTTTGAGTAGCAGTGCTGGTGTTTTCATGTTAATTTAGCATTTTACATTCTAAACTCAATGTGTAGCCATTACTCACCATTGCTGTAAAATTCCTTGAAGTTTATGTTCGGGAGCAGAACATCTGTACAAGTTGTGCATGGAGCTGTGCCAGACAGTTTTTGGGGTTCTGGAGCAAACATTGCATCTAGTGAAGTGGCAGTCCATGTTGTGAACCATATTTTTAAAAAGTTAAATGAAGTCTGTCTTGTGGAAGATGGCGAGGTTGCAGCAGGGCCTAATTGTCCAAAATCTATCTGTTTATGCTTCTCTTCACAATGTTCACTAACCTTGATTTTAAATCTAAATTGTAGGGTGAGCCATATCATATGCTGTTAGTGATATTTGCTGGAACCTTGTTACCTTATCTTCAGTGACTTGATTCCTGGCTTTATGATGGTATTCTTGATGACCCTTATGAAGAGGTATTGAAGTAACATCTCTTGTAACTGATTTATAGCATAAAAAATTACTCAAATATATCTGTTTGTAAAACACTTAAACACTACCATAAGGTACTTGCATTCCTCAATCTAGAACTTTAATCGGAGAGTATCATTCTTAATTTGTTATATGCTGTAAACCTTTTAGACTTCTGCAAAGACGTAAATAATTATTTGTTTCCTCATATGTTCTGGTCAACTGTCTAGGTTCCTGACCCCATACTGTGGGTCTCCTGTAATTGATAGTCCCATATAAATATTACCTTTATGGCTTTATATATGCTTATGCATAGGCCTGTTCAAAAGAAGTTTCAGGTGAAACCATAGAAACAACCAGCCTAGGTCAGTTTCCTTCTTTGATTGTAAACCGAGCTAGAACAGTTTTCACGGCTTGAACTCAAACCATTTGTGAACATGCATACTTGTGCACATTCTTGTTTGAGGATCAAGGGAATAGTTCGATCTATGCTGGTTGTGTGGAGAAGAGATCGAGAATCGAACGAGAGAGAGGAAATCGAGACCGAGATGAATTAGATCGGGAAGAGAAGAGTTTCGGTGTTGAAAAAAAAACTCTAGACCTGGGATCTGATACCATGTCAAAGGAGCAACTTATCTGTATTGCATAGCCCTTTGTGGTACGAGGTTATTATTCTTTGTTGTCTGAAATGTTACTTTTTCTTGGGCTAATGCTTTAGTTTTGTAAGTCTTATAACCCTTTTTAAATGACTGCTGGAGGGTTACTAACTTACTTTATGATTTCACACAGTAAACATTACATTTGATTGCACCAGTTTATTATAATCCTGTAGGAATTCGGTAAGGATTTTCCCTTTTTGCATTGCTGGTTGAACTTTAAACGTTTTCTGTTTTCATTTGTGATGTAGATGTTCTTTTATGCAAATAATGCAGTTACGATAGATCAACCGGCCTTCTGGGAAATGAGGTATATGCTCAGAGTAAGAGGATCACGATCTGACAATTCATCAACTCTAAGTGATAGTGTGTCTATCAGGACAAAGGAATCAAGCAAACAGGAACCAAGTAATGCAGGAGCTTGCTTGAAAACCAGTAATCAAGGTTACGTGGATATACTATGCCCGGTGTTCTTGAAGGATATCTGAAGGGCCATTGTATCTGCTGGAAAATCATTTCAGCTTGTTCAGCATGCTCAAAGCACACACCATAATCGAACTAATGATGCCACAAATGGTTTTGACGTTGATCAATGTTTCAATCACAGTAGTCGACAGAATTGGCCAGGCGTATTAAGCTCTGATATCCAAAATGTGCATTTAAGATGTGAAGATGCTCTTACAAAATCTGCAGGTTAGTTTGGACATGATGCTCGTGAAATGGGCCTCTTAACTTTGTCTGAGATTTTCTTGATATGCCTATCTGGTCTGTTAGAGAATGGTGACCATGTTTCTGAATACTTAAGAAGGCTGCGTGCTGGTGGTGCTCCAGATATCCAAGCTTTTTTGGAATATAAGAGGGACGCACAAGGAATGGAGGAGGCATGTGCAGAAAATTGCTCCGAGAAGACTTGGTTAAAGCTCCTAAGAGATGCTATCTCAGGAACAAAATATGATGGTATGGAGAAAAACTTGTCCGAAGATGCTGTTACGAGGGATCCAATATTTGTTCATGGATACCTGCAAGATGTATCTTCCAATGCAGTAGAAACGCCTTTCAGTCCATGTTGCTATGAAAACCCAGCTATCACTGCTTGCGGAGATGTACTGCAGAGGAATCCAAATTCTTGGAGTGATTTGAATATCTCTACAAGTTTTGACCTTCCTCCATTGAATGATGATAACATGCGGAGAACTATATTTGGTGACCGCCAATCTGCTGGAACTAGCACCTGTGGCGATACACAACCTACACCATCTTTTCCCAGACTAGATGGTACTGATTTTAAATTTGGTTTTCGGTTTGATGATTTGGAATATGTTCGCCAAGAGGATGATAGAAGGACCCTCGAGGAACTTTATGCATTTCCGACTCTTCTTCCTTGTGCAAATGTAATAGTTGCTTCTGAAGTATTCTTTTTGTTCTTCATGTTTTCTCATTAGCTATAAGCCTATAACCCCATTGCCCTTCAGGAAAATGCCCCATTGTCGGGGATTTTACCTTTGCAGAAAGATAGTACACTTGCATCAAGAGTTCTGAAGTTTATTCAGAGCATGAGTTTGAAAGACCCTCTTCATCCAGTGGGTATTATCCAAGAATGCCTTTCTAAATGTATAAAGAAACAGGTCTGATCAATAGTTAGACTCACATGCCATTTCTTGTTAGTCCATCTGTATAATTGTTTTGTGCTTTCTTCCTCTTCATTAGGTGGATCACACTGGCAAGCAAATCCTGTGCAAGCTAATGGGTGAACTACTTGTATTACGAAGTATCTATTTGCTAGGATCAGGTGTGCTATCCAGTGGATTTAACCTTTTGCTGTGTTTTCCCCGACACAAACTTTCCATTGCACAGAAGAGTAGCTTTCACTTGAGAAATAAATATTCTTTTGACAATGAGTAAGGATATAAATATGTTTCAAATAATCCAACTTGAGTTTTCAGGTGACATGCTGCAGCAGTTTCTGATAACAATTTTTGATAAGCTCGATAAAGGAAATTCCTGGGATGATGATTTTGAGCTGAATACTTTGTTGCAGGTGATTACTTTTCAAATCTACTTTGTGTTTGATATCTATGTCCATCATTACTCATACATGAATCCTTGACTTGCAGGAATCCATAAGATATTCAGCTGATAAAATGCTCCTAACTGCTCCAGATTCATTGGTTGTTTCATTAGCAAAGCATGACACACGATATGATGAAGAAAGTGCACCAACTTCCAGAAAAGGTCGTGCACAGGGTTTTGGCATCAATGCACTTGATGCGCTTAACTTCACGTATAAGGTATTTCCCAAATAACTACAAGGATGATCTGTGTTATTTGCTGTGTGTGACAGTTTTCATGTATTTTGGTGGTGGCAGGTGTCTTGGCCTCTTGATCTAATTGCCAATACGGAGGCTCTGAAGAAGTATAATAAGGTAATTGCTTGAACACTTAGGTACTCCTTCCGTTCCATAATTCTTGTTGTGGAATGGAGGGAGTATTTAACAGGGCGGCATGTACATGATTGGCTTTGGTCATTTGCTGGACCAGGTCATGGGATTCTTACTGAAAGTCAAGCGTGCAAAGTTTGTTTTGGACGAAACCCGAAAGTGGATGTGGAAGGTATGCTGGCATCAAATCATGCTGTGCTACTTATTTTTTGTAATTCCTGTAGTGTATAGTGTTGGATAGTTGGGTCTGCTCTATCTTGCAAGCTTCATTCTGATGTATCAACCCTTTTCCTTTGGCAGGGCAGAGGCAGCACATCACATAATTTTAAACAACACTTGATAGTAGGGCAGAAGCTCCTGCATTTTGTCAATGCATTTCATCAATATGTCATGGATCGAGTGAGTTTGAGACGGGTTGACTCATTTCATTATAAGAAACTGTGACTGTCTCGAGTTGAACTCGTTTCTTTTTGAGCAGGTGTATCATAGTGCCTGGACTAAGTTTTGTGATGGCATGGCATCAGCTACTACATTGGACGAAGTCATGGAAGTTCATGAGGCATATCTTTCTTCTATTCAGAGACAATGCTTTGTGGCCTCGGATAAGTTGGTGAGAACATGTCATTCTTATAAAATGCAAATGCAATCTCGAAGTTCTGAACTATTGCTAAGAGTGTTCATTTTCCGTGTGTTTTCAGTGAGCTCTGATCGCCAGTCGAGTCAAGACCATACTAGGATCGGCGCTAGACTTCCACAATGTGGAGCAAACTCTTGGCACCGGAGGGACTGCCGCATCTGTTAGGGCAAGATGCGAGATGGAGTTGGATGGGATCGAGAAGCAATTCGACGAGTGCGTCGTGTTCCTCTTGAGGGTATGCTCCTACCTACTTTGGCAAAATTTGATGATCTCTTATGTTGCCCAAAATGTACTTGTCAGTAGATTTATTGCTGAAATCCCTCTGCAGATCCTATCTTTCAAGCTCAATGTGGGCCACTTTCCCCATCTCGCGGATTTGGTCACGAGGATCAACTAGAACCACCATTACATGTCTGACACCAGAAGCTTCACTGCGATCCCTGGGCCCCGCCCTCGGCAGTAGCAGCCTTGATAGGATTGTAGGTGCTTTTCATCTCCATTTGTGGGGGAGTGTACATAAACCTGAGGTGGCCAGGCCCCAGGTAGCACGAAGCAGTTCTTGAATTCCTTAAGTTTTACACAATTCTGAGGATGCAACTTCCTTTTTTCCCAAGTTGCAATGTATGTGTGAATCTGTTGAATAGATCTGATGATGAGCACCATCACATGAAGCCAGCGGGTGAGCCTTTGGATTTGAATTTTTAATCCTCTGGCCCTTTTTTCCTTCTGATTGTTTCATTCATGGCGTCAAAGTAAACCAATGGATCTTCCGCAAAAAAAGAAGAAGTAAGTCAATGGATTTTTGGATGGGGAAACTATAAATCACCGGTATCAATCCTGCACAAGGCTACACAAGGATGATTTAAATTATTATTATTATTTGAGTTGGAAGGATGATTTAAATTAGCACTAGTCGTTTGTGTTTCCTTAAGCTTATTGAGTCAAGTTGTGCCTCTTCTGGCCAAGATAAATGACATCTTCCGGAGTTGTATCAACACGTATTTTCATCTTCAATGACATGTACCGTGCATTCCCCTGTTTATTTTATTTTTCCATGTTTATAATTCTATGTAAAAAATAATATCTTGCTGTAAAATTATAACCAATTATTTCAATATCAAATGTATACAACTGTGCCGCCGCGCGGGGAAAGGCTAGTAGTCTCCAAAAGGTCTGTTTTCATCTTCGAGACAATGAGTCATGTAAGGCCTAGTTGGCTTGTACATCAACTTTTCATTAAAAAGAGCAAAGTCAGAAAATAGTCTCCACGACCCAAACTTCGAAGATTTCCTTTTGTTATAGTCAGATATAGTTGGAGAAAATTCCTGGGTAACAAAAAGGTGATATCTGCATGCTGCTTCATACAAAAGTTATGCATCCAGAAATGTTCCCCTATGTTGCAACCTTGATATCTTTTTTCTTCTTCTAGAATATGCACAAGCATGTGTATCTCGTCCACCAAGTTACAAATTTGGCCTTAGGCTGAATACAAGGCAACTACTCCTCAACTAAACAACTTATGAAAGAATAAAGCCATGTCACTCCGAAATAAACCGGCTTTCTGCCAATCCCTACCCTCCTCATGAATCCGCTTCAGCACCACACTCAAGACCAGTAGTGCATTGCCGAAGACAACAGCGTTTCAATGTTTCCACACTTCCCAGCACACCAGCCGCATAAGTGTATGCATATCCTTCCTCTCCTGGCATCAAAGGCTGTGGCGACTCGCTCCAGGCCAGCAGGAGAGCCGTCCCCGAGGGCGACCGCTCCTCGTGCCTTGATATCTGAAAGCTTCGTATCCTAATGGTTAGGAATATACGTACATGTTTCTGTTCAATAATATTTTGCATTGTTACTAGCCAGGCATACTGCAAATTGCAGATTTATTTCATAAAAAAATCATCCAACTCATTAAATGTTTGGACAAGTGTGAAACATAAACAAATGTGCCGGTTGCTCTGGGACTGGTATACTTACTGTTGTGCTTCGTATCATAGGCTGAACATCAGTGTCACAACACCACACACAAACATAATTACAGAAGTGTATTGGAAGAAAGAACGACAATATGACTGTAGCAGGATTAACAAGCGTTGCCATTACTGAGTCATAAAACATCCAAATGTTCTTGAATACAAAAGTAGCAGCTCAACACAAACAGGCTAGGATTTTTTATACAGAGAAACTGTAAGATGGGCATGTAGGTAAAACCATAGGCCCAACCTCATCCAAACAGCAGTAGGAAGGTCAAAATAGGCACTACTTTTCAGAGAAGTATTTTCACATTTATGAAATACAAAGGTAGCATCCCTAACTGCTTGTAAGGAAAGAAGATCATGTAGTAACACATCTCAGTCAGCACTTTTCAGAGAAATACTTTACACTTGTAATATATAGTATCATGTATGAGATAAATATAACAAACCTACCATAGAAGTGCTGAACCTGAGGATAAACAATATGCCTACTAACTTAGTACATCTCAATATCCACATCAAGTTGCAGTTGTAGCTCACTGTATGTTGCCAAAATCCAATAATACCAATAGGTAGTCTCCCTCCTTCCCAGAATGCGCCAAGTAATCTCTTAGATGATATGGACTCCTGCAAAGCAAAAACCAGCTATGAACTTGGACAGATGAGCTTCCAAGACCTAACAAATCACACGTGCTATGACTAGTCTACTTTTATCATCGTATAATCCAGTCCCAGTCCTATATTTATTGAGCTTTTCAACTTGATTTCTATTGATTTAGCAATTAACCATAGAAAGCACATTGTGCAATTATTATATCCAATTCCTTCCTTTACCAACCCAAGGAAAAAACATGATTATTGTACAGTCAGAATATCCAATAAATTCTGAAAATGTAGTTTTTTGTACTGCTGCAGTTGAATGTTACTGTTAACTTATTTGTTCATTAATGCCAAACCAAATTTCCTGTCAAGTATCCTTGCAAAAGCTAGTAGAGCCCTAAAAGAAGCTAAAAAGATAAAACAGGGAAAAAGGAAGATACAAGCCAGGGCTTGATGGAAATGTTGCTACTTTGGTCACCACATAAACCATGTGACAAACTGCTCCATCAACACAGACCTACCGAAGGATGCGTTACAAGCCTCCAACTTCGGCCCTGAAATATTTTCCTATTATTTCTGTTTCAATCGCACACTATCAGTGGTGGCTTCTAATGCTGTAAGCAAACGGTCAGGTTACACATCTATGCGATGTACCAAAAGTGGAAAATACACCAGCATATTCAAATTGGACAGTTCAAGTAACACATACTGAATACATTAAAGTTGTTTGCTGAGCATGCAGGATAATAGAACTGAAATTTCATTGCCCTCTAAGTCACTGAATTACAACCACGTAGCAAAAGAAAGACAGCTGGTTCAATACAAGACAATATGATTTACGAAGACAGCTGGTTCAATTAAAAAAATACAGGTTTGACTCAGCAGGGGCAAAAATTGTACTGAAAAGTTTAATAAATCTATCATACAAGAATTTCCCCTTTCTACATGATTAATACAGAGCGTCAAGTACACCAATAAGTGAGTGGTATCACAATAACAAACAAATGCTAAGCCTCATCATTCATGACGTTCAATGGCTATCTCTCAAAAAGAAAAACTTTCAAGAGAGCAGCGTTATGGGTCGTACTGGCAGATGGTAATACAGTGCAGGTACGTATGTATGAGGGGCCCGTTTGAAGATGGATGGATAAGCCACGTGATCTTGTATAATCGGGACCGGCAGAACAACACCTCCCTCCTAAAAAGACCATGGTCCAGAATTCGCAAGGCAGGCATGACAATTCCACTCGTCCTTGCTCCGTGCGTTTTTTTTACCATGCGTTGTGTTGGATACGAGGATTTCACTAAACCGGCTCGGACTAATCACGTTTAAGAGTTTAAGCACTTTTTTATCGGACGAGTTTAACCACTTAAAACTACGGAGGTACATGGAAAAGCCAAATGGCACTAGCGCTGAAAGGTTAGAACAAGAGCTAGGAGGTTTGAGGAGCAAGAGGGATAAGAGCATCTCAAACAACATGAAAAAACCCTGTTGTTGGATGGTAATGAGTACAATGGTATCCTCAGTCCATCAGGATTCAAATTCTGGTGGTCGCATCGAATTTTATTTCAGGATTTTCGAAGATGCATGTTCAGTGGAAGGAGACTTTCCTGTCGACTACGAGCCGTTTGTAGTGAATTCGTCAATCTCAAAGATAATATGTCGGCTCAGCCTATAGGAGATGCTTATAGAGGTTGGCGTGAGTATATATATGTGTGTGTATATATAAGTGTTTGTAGTGTATATATGAGTGTGTGTATATATACGAGCCGCTTGTAGTGAATTCGTCAATCTCAAAGATAATATGTCGGCTCAGCCTATATATAGGAGATGCTTATAGAGGTTGGCGTGAGTATATATATGAGTGTTTGTACTGTGTTCTAAAAAAACTACAACAAAAACTCCTTTTTTAAGTATCTATAACCGGACATTGCAAATTCGGCCCCTCAAACGTCCGCAGACGCGACCGGACGCGTCCGCGGACAATGACCTGTCCCGCCTCAAATTAGACACTCTGCATCCACCTCTCTCATATTTCAACTCCTAAATCCATACAAAGCATGCAAGAGAAATCCTACGTACTACCCAAGCTACTCTTCATCGTCGGAGATGTCCACGACAACGGTGCCGGCCGCTGGCTAGACGGGCGGTAGGAGGGCTCCGGCACATCCTCCTCCTGCTTGACCTCATCCATGTAGCCGAGCATTTCCGCCTCCTCCGCGGCCTGCTGCGCCTTCATCTCCTGTCGGCCACGGCGTCTAGCCTCTGCAGCCGACTCCGACCGGAGGGAATCGAGGATGGACTGCTGCTCCGCCTGCATATCCGCTTCGCCAGTGTTCCCCACATCTCCTCCTCTGGCTCCTCCTCCTTATCCTCCTTGTCGTAGTCATCCTCCACCTCCTTCCCCTCCTCCGGTTCCACTACACAGGAGTTAGCCACGCCGGTCGACTTCAATAGCCGGGTTAGACACTACGCGGCCTGCCGAAGCTGCGCAACGCGACGCCACCGGTCCGACGAAGGAGACGAGTTTTGGATCGCCGGGTTTCAGGGCTTTTCTGGGTGGGACCCCTTCGTCTGTCCTACGTGACGGGCGTGCCCGGGCGCCCCATATTTGGGCTAGATATGAGGGGTGCCGACCAGCTCGGATTTTAGAGGCCCGTTTGAGACGTCCATCTGGGTCAAAAAATCGTGACCAGTCAGTGATCGGATGGCCCACCCGGGCATTTGGGGAGGGTTTGGAGCGCCCAAATGTAGATGCTCTTAGTCTTTGGAGAAAAAAGGACTCCACCTCCAACACCCACACCAATAGGTGCATGCAAAAGGTTGTTTTGTCCTCATAAATATTTTTCATCCTAGACTAATATTTGGGTCACCACTAGCAGCCGACCAAGAACCAAATTCTCATCAGCGGGAAACCCAACTGTTGAAACTGTAACTTCCATGTTGTCGGACCTTCCCACACCACGTCCACGCAACCTACTCTCGCCGCCGGACACTACCACCCACTCTTTGAAACTGTAACTTCCATGTTGTCGGACCTTCCCACCCCACGTCCATGCAGCCTACTCTTGCCGCCGGACACTAGCACCCATTATTGCCGGTCGAGACATCCATCGTGACCCCCAGCACTACTGCCCGCTCTCCCCGATTTCGATAGTTCCACTGCCTCCCCACGGGCCATAATGCTCACCGCCAAGGTCGATTAGCAGTTGCGCGGCCACGGGCCGGCGTGGCACCGCCGGAGTTCGACGCACCCCCGCCCCCCCTCCGGCCCTTGGTACCTCCAGACAAAGGCCCGGCGACCATCATGTCCCCTGCGAGCTACCCTGGCTGGAATTAAGCTAGGTGCCCAAAAGGTGTTTTATGCACTTCGTGTTATGTTTGATGAATAATTATATTGAATTGGGGGTCATGGGTTTACAAAGTATGTAATAATGAAATATTTACTTCTGTTTTATTTATTTTGGGTGAATCTGAGATGAGTTTGATATTGTTTACAACACCGCATATGCATAAATACGTTTGATAGAAGAAGACCTTTTTTTTTTCACTTGAAGAAGACCAATTTTTTTATCACAAGTTTTTGGTCTGTCGAAATAGAACAAAATTTTCTAAATACCAAAACCTTTTCTCCCCATCTTTAAAGATGGGGACCAAATTGTTGGTCTGCCGTTGTACATGCTCTAAGTACAAGCAGATGCAGGTAAATTAAGTAGCAGTAGGTATCTTGCCGTGCACACCTACGATCTGAAATGGCTGGGTACAGATACATGTTGCTCCACGGTCCAGTTCGGCGCAAAAAATAGGACCGTGCCGGTCATCTGTACACATGCCTCATTGAATGCGGGAGCTAAGGTGGGGTCCACCACTGTTCATAAAGTGGGAGGAAAGATGAAATACGACTGCCTGTACAAGAATGGGTGAGGATCTCGAGGTGTACGAATGGACAAGATAATGTGACCATATAGAGGTATGACCCATATGGAATTTTCGAACTTTCAATGGCTATCTAGAACAAAATGCAGAGTAAGCCAAATTCCTTAACTCTGATAAATGTTAATCAGTTGAGACTTCAGTGAAAAACTCAGATTAGTCACTGAAGCCTCTTGCTCCCAGCTAATTGATCCAAAGCATATAGTGCCATCATTGTTGCATGATCAGCATGCAACTCAAGCAGATGGGTTTCTTCCCCCAGATCACCATTAATAGGAAAAGGTGACTCAGTTCGAGTAGCAGAAGCTTCATCATCATCAGTCCTACACTCCTACTACAAATATCTCAACTGTCATACTCTTGAGGATGTGCTAATCTATAGGAGGCTAGGAACTACCTTAGGGATTGCAACTACCAACAGAGGATGCTGCACTATCAGTATCACTATCTTGAGTTGGTCAACATGTACTAGTTGGCTGTCGCCTTGAGGTGACTCTTAAGTGATTTTATGTCTCCCCAAAACCTGCACTAAAACGCACAAACTCTCACACCAAACTATAAACTTCACATACGCTCACACAGAGCAACTTGAATGGAAGCACCGGCTCAATATTCTCTAACAAAACTTCATTCAACATAACAATGGAGATAAAAGTGGATCCATTCTATAGCATTTAAGTCCAAAACAGAACTAAAATACATTCAAAATAATGTCAACAACTTGAACAATAGCTTTTGTCATGTGAGTTGCAGCACAACACCAAGCAGCAGAGCACTTATTTGAGATGCAGCGGTGATCATCTGGTTCTTAATTAAAATAAGAGAAGTGAACCGAATACAGTGATAACATGCAGAATTACAATAAAGGAGCCTAGACTTTGCTTCTCCACATGAGTTCTCAATCACAAGGCACTCACGATGCACTGCCACTGCAAAACTAGTTCTCACGGAAGGCTACATAAAGCAAATGGAAATGTGCCAAAACAAATGGTACTCCCGGAACCGCGATACTGCCAATAACTGCACCAAGGCTCATCGAGTCACCCAGCTCTAGCTCAGCGGACCTGAAGTAAGCAGCAGCGCTGCAGATCCCTGCACCAAAGGAGTAGAGAATGGAGAGGGCGAAAAAAAAACGGACCGTCCACCTCTCAAACCTTCCCATTCTCGCCAGACCAACAAGTGGACATTTTTCCTCGGCCTTCTTGTCAGCTTTCTCCCTCGCAATGACAACATTGTATTGGATGATCGAGAGTTTAGCAACACGGGGATCCAGGCCACCTGGTGGAGGAGGGACAAGTGCAGGAAGGATACCGTCAACGGCCCTCTTGACGTCTTCTTTGGCTCGGTAGGCAGCATCATGGGCCTTGTTCCGCTCATCAAGCGCAGCATCGTAAGCCTTATGCTCCGCTGTGGCAGCACGGTCCTCTGCCTTTGCTGCTGCATCAACTCGTGGCTTCACCGTAAAGATGAGGAACATTGCTCCCAGCAGGAATGCCACGGTCAACCTATTCCACCCAGTTATATGAGACTTCAACTTCTCTGACTGGGATGATGAGTCTGATGCAGAGGTAGGCGGGGAGGCACACGAGGCAGGATGATCAGTGGCCGGTGTGGACAGGAGAGCACAGACCTGACCAGGAAGGTACATAGCGATGTAGTGCGCAAGCATCGGAGTACAATCAGTGGCAGGTGTGCCCGGTGTGGACAACAGAGCACAGACCTGGCCAGGAGCATACATTGTGATGTATTGCGCAAGCATGGGAGTACAACCATCAGGGGGCAGCTGTGTGGTACGAGCAGCAGGCAACAACAACTGTGAGCTAGGAGCAGGAGCAGCCATGAACTGCATAGCCATCGGCGCGAAATTAGTGACGGTGAAGACGAGGAAGCAAAACCCTGCTAGCCCACCCAACATCCGGAAGTAGGTTGACATGGCGTGCGCTATCTGCCGCGCCTTCCTTCCCTCCGGATCTTTAGGTTCCATCTCGTTAGGAGGGGAGAAGAAACAGCGAGCGCTCGATGTGGATCTTCAGTTGAAGAAGACAGATGTCGCCGAGGACACGCCAGCAGCTCTCGGCCGGCTGGAGTGGGGAAAGAGGACGAAGGTGGGCCGGAGAGGTAGGGGACCTTCCATGGCGAGCGGCCGGCGAGGGTGGCGGGGAAGCGGCGAGGCGGAGGCGGAGGCGGCGGAGGCTTCCGGCTAGGGTTTTGCGGGGCGGGTGGGGAATGGATGGAGCGAGATCTGATGGTGGCGGCGGGGGCGGCTCGGGGGGACTCGTCTTTCTCATGCTACAGAGCGCATACGGACCGTTGGATCGTAGATCCAACGGCCAGAGGGGGGCTCGCCAAATTTTGCAGGGAGCCCCCCGAGGAGTCCGCAATAGCGCTTAGGTCCACAGAACCCGATGCTGCTACGCCGTAGCGAGTCGAAGACAGCAGGGTGCTTGGTCCGGGCTGGCAGAATTTTTTCTGTCTCAACAAGAGATCGACGGACATAATTTTAAGAAAAATATCTAATCGACTACTAGTAGCAACCAGTAGCCAACATAAACACGTTGCCTTCAGGCAACAATGACAATTGACAACCATCCCCCAACCCTCCTATGACTTGCAACACTAAACCATCATCATCAACCAACTGCAAGATTTCCTTAATACTTGGGCTGCCGGTTTATGTTGGCCTATCTAGAACCAAAGTAGTATTCACATTTTTTGAAGAATAGAACCTGGCGCTGTATACAGTGATGGCTGGAGAAAATGTTAACCAAGGCTGAAAAAGAGATCCTTTATAAAAGCATGTGCCCAAGCTAACCGATTTTTGCAGCCGGTATTTGACCTTACAAAAGGGCTATGCGAGCAAATGACAGTGATGATCTCCAGGTTTTTCTGGGCGCAACAGGATGAAGACCAGAAGATCCATTGGTTGTCAATGGAAAAACTTACAAGGTTCAAGAAGGGAGGATGATTAGGGTTTAAGGATCTCTATACGTTCAACCTAGCCATGAGCAGGGCTGGAGACTGCTCGATAACCCGGATGAGGTACTACCCATATATGGACATTCTTCATGCGGAAGCAAAAGATGGTATGTCCTATGCATGGCGGATCATTTTGCAAGGTGTTGAGGTACTCAAACAAGGAATCATCAAGCGAGTGGGCGATGGCACGACGGCAAAAATCACTGAGGACCCCTGGCTCCCAAGAATCTAGGATGGAAAGCCTTTCACACCATGGGGAAACACCATCATCTCAATGGCAGCGGTGCTCATGGACCCATACACATCGACTTGGGATGAACAGTTGGTGAAATCCATCTTTTGGGCTCCGGACACTACCCTTACCCTTATGCTCCCTATCAAGGAAGAAATGGAGGCCGGATACAGTGACTTGGGATGAACAGCTAGTGAAATCCATCTTTTGGGCTCCGGACGCTACCCTTACCCTTGTGCTCCCTATCAAGGAAGAAATGGATGCCAGATACAATGCCTTGGGATGAATTCTACCTCTTGAGCACTGCGTTGGTTTTCCCTTGAAGAGGAAAGGGTGATGCAGCAAAGTAGCGTAAGTATTTCCCTCAGTTTTTGAGAACCAAGGTATCAATCCAGTAGGAGGCTACGCGCGAGTCCCTCGCACCTACAAAAAACAAATAAATCCTCGCAACCAACGCGATAAGGGGTTGTCAATCCCTACACGGTCACTTACGAGAGTGGGATCTGATAGATATGATAGGATAATATTTTTGGTATTTTTGTGATAAAGGTGCAAAGTAAAATAAAAGCAAAGTAAATAGATAAGTGTTGGAAGATTAATATGATGAAGATAGACCCGGGGGTAGTCCTGGCCATGGGCAGCCCGGCCCGACCCGGCCCGAAAAAGCCCGGCCCGACCCGGCCCGACGCTGCTCCCGGGCCGGGCCTGGGCCTAGGTTTTGAGCCCGAAGACTAGGTCGGGCCGGGCCTGGGCCCGCTGTTTATGCCATTTACTGAAGAGGCCCGGCCCGAGGCCCGAGGCCCGACGTGTTTTTTGCTGTGATGGGCCGGGCTCGGGCCTGAAAACTAGGCCCGACGGCCGGGCCGGGCCGGGCTCGGGCCTGAGTTTTCTACCTCGGGCTTGGTCAGGCCCGGCCCGAAGCCCGGCCCGGCCCGGAGGATGGCCAGGTCTAGGCCGGGGGCCATAGGTTTCACTAGTGGCTTCTCTCAAGAGCATAAGTATTTTACGATGGGTGAACAAATTACTGTTGAGCAATTGACAGAATTGAGCATAGTTATGAGAATATCTAGGTATGATCATGTATATAGGCATCACGTCCGAGACAAGTAGACCGACTCCTGCCTGCATCTACTACTATTACTCCACTCATCGACCGCTATCCAGCATGCATCTAGAGTATTAAGTTCATAAAAACAGAGTAACGCCTTAAGCAAGATGACAGGATGTAGAGGGATAAATTCATGCAATATGATAAAACCCCATCTTGTTATCCTCGATGGCAACAATACAATACGTGCCTTGCTGCCCCTACTGTCATTGGGAAAGGACACTGCAAGATTGAACCCAAAGCTAAGCACTTCTCCCATTGCGAGAAAGATCAATCTAGTAGGCCAAACCAAACTGATATTTCGAAGAGACTTGCAAAGATAACCAATACAAACACACAAAAAAGAATTCAGAGAAGATTCAAATATTGTTCATAGATAAACTTGATCATAAACCCACAATTCATCGGTCTCAACAAACACACTGCAAAAGAAGATTACATCGAATAGATCTCCACGAGAGAGGGGGAGAACATTGTATTGAGATCCAAAAAGAGAGAAGAAGCCATCTAGCTAATAACTATGGACCCGAAGGTCTGAGGTAAACTACTCACACTTCATTGGAGGGGCTATGGTGTTGATGTAGAAGCCCTCCGTGATGGATGCCCCCTCCGGCGAAGCTCCGGAATAGGCCCCAAGATGGGATCTCGTGGGTACAGGAGGTTGCGGTGGTGGAATTAGGTTTTTGGCTCCTGTTCTGATCGTTTGGGGGTACGTAGGTATATATAGGAGGAAGGAGTACGTCGGTGGAGCAACAGGGGGTCCACAAGGGTGGATGGCGCACCTGGGGGGGGGGGGGGGTAGGCGCGCCCCCTACCTCGTGGCTTCATCCTTTGTTTCTTGGCGTAGGGTCCAAGTCCTCTGGATCATGTTCGTTCTGAAAATCACGTTCCCGAAGGTTTCATTCCGTTTGGACTCCGTTTGATATTCTTTTTCTGTGAACTCTAAAATAGGCAAAAAAACAACAATTATGGGCTGGGCCTCCGGTTAATAGGTTAGTCCCAAAAATAATATAAAAGTGAATAATAAAGCCCAATAATGTCCAAAACAGAAGATAATATAGCATGGAGCAATCAAAAATTATAGATACGTTGGAGACGTATCAATGAACAGCTCGCAAAATCCATCTTTTGGGCTCTGAACGCTACCCTTATCCTTGCACTCCCTATCAAGGAAGAAATGGAGGCCGGATGGTCTTGGCACCCGGACCATCGGATGCATATCTAATGTCTTTGGTTTCAACAAACGAACTGGGGGACTAATTACCCATGCTCAAAACAGAAATCAATGCAAGCGCAAGAAGTAGTAGTCTACATGAAAGTTTTTATTATACTGCTCTTGTATACCTATCATTTTTGGACTAGTCATATAACCCATGCAAATTACCACTTCCTATTTATAGACTCTCAAACATACATAAGTGAAGCATGAGAGTGCAAATGATTTCTATAAAAATATAACAACCATCATGCTCTAAAGATATAAGTGAAGCACATATGCAACTGCCTAACTCAAAAGATATAAGTGAAGCACATAGAGCATACTAACAAATAATGATGAATGCGTGTCCCTCTCAAAAGGTGTGTCCAACAAACAATGATTATTGGCAAATTAACAAATAAATTAAAACTATAACACTAGACGCTCCAAGTAAAACTCATATCATGTCATGAATAAAAATATAGCTCGGAGTAACATAATGATGAATTGTGGACGAAAGAGGGGATGCCATCCAGGGCATCCCTAAGATTAGGCACTTGAGTCTTCCTTAAATATCACCTTGGGATGCCTTGGGAATACCCAAGCTTGGGTTCTTGCCACTCCTTATTCCTTCATCCATCGTGATCTCACCCAAAACAACAAAACTTTAGCACACGAAACTCAACAGAAACTTCATGAGATCCGAATCAGTAAACCATAAACTTAGGTACTATTATAAACCAATTCATAATTGTTCTTGCATAATATCTGTTGTATTCTAACTTCTCCATGACTTATAACCCCCAATATAATGCATAACATCATTAAAATAAGCACACCATGTAATAAAAACAGAATATTTCTAAAACATAGCAGTCTATATTGATCTGAACTAAAACCATACTTCTGTAACTCCAAAAATTCTGAAAAATTATGAAATTGGGCAATTTGTATCTCAATACTGTGTAAAAATTTCAGACCAATATCACATTCCAGTAAAAGATGTAGACAATTTCTTTTACTACTAGTGATAGGTGTTGGGATTTTCCTGAAGAGGAAGGGTGAAGTAGTGTAGTAGCAGAAAATATTTCCTAAGTAAAGAACCAAGTTTATCAAACCAATAGGAGATTCACGCAAACGACCTTTAGCAGTACCTACACACAAGAGCAAATACTTGCACCCAACGCGGGCAAGAGGGTTCTGAATCCCCTTGTACTCGTTATTTGTAAGGATTAAATCTGATAATAGGAAATATATAAATTGCAAAATAAAATAAAAGTAAATAAATTACAACAAGGTATTTACGACTTTAGCAATATGATTTAAGTGGGCCCGGGGGCCATAGCTTTCACTAGAGGCATCTCTCTCAAGAACATAGCAAATGGTGGGTACACAAATTACTCTTGGACAATTGATAGAATAGTGATATTTATGATGTTATTCATGACATGATCAGTACATAGGCATTACATCCGTGACAAGTAGACCGAAATGATTCTGCATATACTATTATTACTCCACCCCTCGACCGCTATCCAACATGCATCTTGAGGTATTAAGTTCATAACAAACAATGTAATGTATGAAGAATGATTACATAATGTAGACAACATATAAAACCAATCAATATGATCAAACCTCGTTGTTTTATCCTTAGTAGCAACAATACTATACGTGCCTCACTACCCCTTCTGTCATGAGGTGAGGACACCACAAGATTGAACCTACCACAAAGCACCTCTCCCACTGAAAATAAATCAATCTAGTTAGCCAAACCAAACGGTTAGATCGGAGAGAAATACAAAGCTATAACAATCACACATAATAAAGTTTAGAAATAACTCAATTACTTCCAATGAACAATCTGATCATAAACCCACAATTAATCAGATCCCAACAAGTGCATCGCAAAAGATTACATCGGATCGATCTCCGAAGAGAACATTGTATTGAAGGTCGGAGAGAGAGAGAGAGAGAGAGAGAGAGAGAGAGAGAGAGAGAGAGAGAGAGAGAGAGAGAGAGAGAGAGAGAGAGAGAGAGAGAGAGAGAGAGAGAGAGAGACCGATAGGTCCTGTGGGGAACTACTCACACATCATCGAAGATGCAACAAGGTTGATGTAGAAGCCCCTCGTGATCAATTTCCCCTCCGGCAGAGTACCGACGGAGGCCTCCAGATGGGATCGCGTAAGAACATAGGCTTGTGGCAATGGAATAATTGTTTCGGGTCTCGCTATGGGGTTTTTGCAATATTTGGGGATTTATAGTGTTGGAATTAGGTCAGACGTAGCCACGAGGGGCCCACAAGATATCAAGGTGCGCCCTGTTGTCTTGTCGTCTCCTCGTATGGCTTTTGGTCCTCCCCCGAAGCTTCTAGGGTCCCTCTTGGTCCAGAAAATCGTCAAAAAGTTTTGTCGTGTTTGGACTCCTTTTGATAGAGATCTATAAATCAAAAAACATGCAGGAAACAACAACTGGCACTAGGCACTAGATAAATATGTTAGTTCTAAAAAATAATATAGAATTGCATGTAAAACATACAAGATTGATAATATAATAGAATGAAACAATAAAAAATTATAGATACGTCAAAGACATATCACCTTCCAAGTCGACGAGCAATAGGGAACCAATCTCCCCAATCTCTCTCAAATAGATCTACCATATGTGTACCTCATATGAGGCATATCAATATAATACAAGCAGGATGTTGGGTATTGTTGGGGAACGTAGTAATTTCAAAAAAATTCTTACGCACACACAGGATCATGGTGATGCATAGCAACGAGAGGGAAGAGTGTCGTCCACGTACCCTCGTAGACCGAAAGTGGAAGCGTTAGCACAACGCGGTTGATGTACTCGTACGTCTTCACGATCCGACCGATCCAAGTACCGAACGCACGGCACCTCTGAGTTCAGCACACGTTCAGCTCGATGACGTTCCGCGAACTCCGATCCAGCAGAGCTTCATGAGAGAGTTCCGTCAGCACGACGGTGTGGTGACGGTGATGATGATGCTACCGATGCAGGGCTTCGCCTAAGCACCGCTACGATATGACCGAGGTGGAATATGGTGGAGGGGGGCATCGCACACAGCTGGAATAGATCAACAGATCAACTTGTGTGTTCTAGGATACCCCCTGCCCCCGTATATAAAGGAGCAAGGGGGGAGGCCGGCCGACCCTCCTAGGGCACGCCAGGAGGAGGAGTCCTCCTCCTAGTAGGAGTAGGAATCCCCTTTCTTACTCCTACTAGGAGGAGGAAAGGAAGGAGGAGAAGGAGAAGGAAGGAGAGGGAGGAAAAGGAGGAAAGGGGGGCCGCCCCCTAGTCCAATTCGGTTTGGGCTAGGGGGGCCGCGCGCCCTACCTCCTCTCTTCCACCACTTGGCCCATGAGGCCCATTACTTCTTCCTCGTATTCCCGTAACTCCCCGGTACCCCTGAAAATACCCGAATCACTCGGAACCTCTCCGATGTCCGAATATAGTCGTCCATATATCGATCTTTACGTCTCGACCATTTCGAGACTCCTCGTCATGTCCCCGATCTCATTCGGGACTCCGAACTACCTTCGGTACATCAAATCATATAAACTCATAATACCGATCGTCAGCGAACTTTAAGCGTGCGGACCCTACGGGTTCGAGAACTATGTAGACATAACCGAGACACGTCTCTAGTCAATAACCAATAGCAGAACCTGGATGCTCATATTGGCTCCTACATATTCTACGAAGATCTTTATCGGTCAAACCGCATAGCAACATACTTTGTTCCCTTTGTCATCGGTATGTTACTTGCCCGAGATTCGATCGTTGGTATCTCAATACCTAGTTCAATCTCATTACCGGTAAGTCTCTTTACTCGTTCCTTAATACATTATTCCGCAACTAACTCATTAGTTACAATGCTTGCAAGGCTTATAGTGATGTGCATTACAAAGTGGGCCCAGAGATACCTCTCCGACAATCGGAGTGACAAATCCTAATCTCGAAATACGCCAACCCAACAAGTACCTTCGGAGACACATGTAGAGCACCTTTATAATTACCCAGTTAAGTAGTGACGTTTGGTAGCACACAAAGTGTTCCTTCGGTAAATGGGAGTTGCATAATCTCATAGTCATATGAACATGTATAAGTCATGAAGAAAGTAATAGCAACATACTAAACGATCAAGTGCTAAGCTAACAGAATGGGTCAAGTCAATCACATCATTCTCTAATGATGTGATCCCGTTAATCAAATGACAACTCATGTCTATGGCTAGGAAACTTAACCTTATGTCGGGGAAGCTGCCTCCACGAACACCTATGGGGACGGAGCCCCTTTTCGGTTCGGCGGGGGGCGGAGGTCGCACAAAGAGCGGATCGAGGCGAGGCACACGAGGGGTTTTACCCAGCTTCGGAGCTCTCCGGAGAGATAATACTCCTACTGCTGCTTTGTGGATTGTATTGAGTTCTTGCTCGGGAGCGCTGAGTGCTACAGTACGCACCAGCAGCTAACGAGACCGAGCGTGAGGGTTCTACTGTTCCTCCTCCCCCCCTACGTTGCGCATGGGCCTCCTTTTATATGCTCAAGGGGTCACCGACAGGTGGCAACGTAGGCAAGGGCAAAAATGGAAAAGGTGCTGCGGTCGGTACAGCTACCTGCACAGTGTATCATACCTAACCCTGACGGCAGGGGACAAAGGCATTAAATGCCTATCTATGTCGCCCAAACAGTGCAGAAAAGGGACCGTCAGGGACGCCACCGCTCGCCACGATGGCGATCTTGTCAGCGCCGCTTGCCACAGTGTACCCCTGGCTGCACAGCCTCCCGCCACGTACGCCTGGAAGGGTCCCAGAGCGACACGTAGGTGGGTGTGCTGGAGCGCAGGTACAGAGTGGTTGCTTGCCGCGGCAAAGTGCCTTGCCGCGGTCGTTGTCTTGTCGCGGTCGTTGTCTTGTCGCGTCCGGGAGCTTGTCGCTCGCCGGGTCCTGCCGGGACGCGTGGCGCGTCGCGGCAAGTTCCTCGAGATGCCCTGGTTGGCCTTCCCGGCAAGCTCCTCTTGCCGGGGTCTTGTGCCTTGAGTGGCCTTCCCGGCAAGCTCCTCTTGCCGGGGACTTGTCTCCTTGGCTTAAATACTTTGTTCTTGAATGGCTCAAAAGGAACCATAGTGGGCCTTGGCGGTCGCCCGGCAAGCCTTGCCGCGGGACGCTGCGACTGCCCGTGCACAAGTTCGGGATACTAGGGTACCCCTACTCTAGTACACCGACAGGAGCCCCCGGGCCTGGGCCATACACGGTGCCGAGCGCTGTTGGGTCAGGCCCAAAACAAGGCACAGGCACGCGCGGCCTGGGTCACGCCGCATCTTACTCCGTATCCACCGCGCCCTCTCCGAACGACACGCGTCGATTGCGGCGTCGTGGGAGAGGTCGTGGGCGGTTCTTTATTCGGAAAGGGGAACGTCCGCCCCCTCCCCCCTTTATAAGCAGGGGAAACAGGGGCAGTTCGCCCATCTTCCCGTTGCTATTCCTTCCTCGAGAATCTCTGCCACTCCCCTTCTTCCCAAAGCCGAAGGAGAGCAGCGCTCCGCTCCCATCGCCACCAACACCACCAACGCCGTCGTCCTCCCTCGCCATTCCCGCCATGGCTCCGAAAGCCGAGAAGGCGAAGTCGGTCGAGGCGCAGCGGCTCGTGGCGCTGCGAAAGGAGCGGGCAATCTTCCCTCCGAGGCTTGCCGCGGAAGAGCTGAAGGAGGACTTCTACCTCTTCTGGTCGACGGGGACGCGAGCGCATCCGCGCACGAAGGTACTCCCAGCCGCTACTTGGGATAAGGAGCCCACTGGGTACCCTTTCTTCGCCTTGTTCTTCTACTGCGGGCTCTGCACGCCCTTTTCTGAATTCTTTTGTGACATCATGAACACCTACGGGCTCCACCTCCTTGACTTCACCCCCAATGCTGTCCTGACCATGGCAGTTTTCGCACATCTCTGTGAAAACTTTGTCGGAATCCATCCAAACGTAGCCCTTTTCCGCCATTTCTTTTCGCCTCGGGTTGAGAAAGGAGAGCCTTTATCCGGCGGAATCGCCTGGATCTCGTAAGCCGGCAAAAAGGATGCTTATCTGGATGGAGAGTTCCGTAGCAAGTGGGAGGAGTGGAGGGCGGACTGGTGCCTGATTGTCGAGGAGAACCCACAGCCGTTTACTGCCCTGCGCCAAACTCCAGTAGTGCGCGGCAGTGATTGGAGTAGCCTGGCCCCGGAAGACGACAAACTGAAGATTGATGTTGCCCGGATCCTACGCCTCAGGCTTGCCGGGCTTACTGTAGGAGCGGTTTGCGCAGATTTCCTCCGCCGCCGCATCGCCCCCCTGCAGGAGAGGAGCAGACCCGCCTGGGAGTTCCTGAACGCGGCGGATATCATGAGGCTGCGACCGGGCCTCAACTTCAACTTCACTGTCCTGGAGCTCAACGCGATGCTCCAGGAGCTGTTCAAGTACGACCCACAGCATCCCGAAGTGTTCAGGTTGCCGAGGGGCGTCATTCCGCTGTGCAACAACTCCTCGCTCGACCGCATCCGTGCAATGATGCCGCTGTGCGACTCGCATGGAATTGATCTAGCCTAGATAGAGCCTGCAGATGCTGTCGTGCGGGCGTTCTTCGATAACTTGGTAGAAGTGCCGATCGACGCCGATGAGAAGAGGGGCCTCACCCGGGACACTACCGACGATGAGCTCAAGCGCATCGCCACCAGGCTGGAAGAGGCGGCGGCAGCCGCAGCTGCGGGCGAGTTTGGGTTCACCATGGAGGAGGCAGAGGCAGCAGAGGCGGCAAGCCTTGCCGAGCGAGAGGATCTGGCCGGCGAGGGAGAGCCTGTCGGACATGACGTCGGGCCGAGCGGGCCCGCTGAGGATACGAGCGGCTCGTTGGAGATCGGCTCCTCTTCCTCTTCGTCTTCGGACAGCTTGCCGCAAGCAGAGCCCCCGGCTCCACAAGCAGAGCCCCCGGCTCCACCAAGAAGGCGTCTTCGCAAGGCCGGGGACGTAGCGGAGCGGCGGACGAGTCAACCCCCGCCGCGCCGCATGACACGCTCCACCGCGGCAAGTTCTGTTTCCGCGGAAGCACCTCACGCTGCAGCGGCAACTGGAGCGGGGTCCTCCCGGTCCGCCGCTCCAGCTCCCGCCAAGCGGCCAAGGTATCCTACTCCTCCGCCTCCTCGCGCCGGAGGTGGGCCAGGCTTTGACTTCTCCACGCTCAGCTCCGACGAGGAAGAAGAAGAGTAAGATTCTTGTTGTACTTGTATGTCTTCAATACTCGCTGTCTTGTCTTGTACCTCATTTGCTTCGCTCTGAACTTATTTTTTTAGGACTCTGGCTCAGAGAGCGGCAAAAAGAACCAAGGTCCCGGTGATTGTCATCGAGGACGATCCCACCGTGCCAGCAGGGGGTGCGCCCGAGACAAACTTGCCGGACCCGACAGCTGTTCTTCAGAGCAGCCCCCAGCGTAAGTATATGGTTTGCTTCCCGCTGTTAGGCGCGCATGGACACTCTTTGTTTGCTGATATCTGACTGTTGGCTTATGTAGGAGCAGAGCAGCACCACCAGGAGCGTCCAGATGTCGTCCCCGACATGCCATCTGCGTCGACTATGCCGCCAAGGGAGAGTTCTCCGGCAAGGGAGAATCCTCCGACAAGGGAGAGCTCTCCGGCAAGGGAGGAGTCTCCGGCAAGGGACAACACCAGCGGTCCTCCGGTGGTGGAGATCCCAACTACCGAGCCCTGTACAGGTACTCCTTGCTTCTAAACTTCCCTTGGGTTCTTTGTCTTTTGATCTTCTTTTTTGGATATTTGCTTGACTTTTCTTCATTTTTCGGCCGTCAGATCCATCTACTGCGGAGCCGATGGAGACCGAGGTTGCTGTTGATGATGCCGCCGCCACCGGAGAAGCGGCCGGCGCTGATGATCCCGCCGGCGAAGAGGCCGCTAAGGCTGCCGCCGCAGCAGCTGACGAGGGGTCTGACGATTGCACTGACGACCCTGAGGCCGCAGGAGCAACAGGCGCTACACCGACCGCCGATCCTCCCGCCGCTACCGCAACGTCAGGCTCCGAAGAGCCCTAGCCAGACGTCTACTTGAAGGCCGGCGATGGCGTCTTCATCAACCTCCCCTGGGCGTCAACGTCCAGGGCGCCGGTCGAAGGAGAAAGCTTTGACGTGGAGGTGCTCGCCTCTGCTGGGCTGATGCTGGTCGACGCGCCAAGCAGTAGCAGCGACGAGCCTGAGGAGGAGCGACTGCTGCGGAAGCTGGTGTCGCTCTACCGCGCTCGACAAGCCAAACTAGAGTCCCGCAAAGCGCTTGCCGTGAAGGCGGGAGTGGACATGGAGAAGCGCGCGGAGGAGCTCCGAGGTCTCAACCAGGCAGCTCTCCGGTCGCTGGCGGCGGAGCGTGTGCAGCTCGATGAGGTACAGAAGGCCTTCATCCTCGAGAAGGCAGAAGTTGCAGAGCAACAGCGGCTTGCCGCCGAGGAGCTATCTGCGCGGGAGGGCGAATTGGTGCAGCTGAAGGCCAGCCTGGACAGCCACGAAGAGGAGCTTGCTGCGCGCGAGCAAACACTCAGCGGAGCTCTCAAGGAAGCAAAGGACGCTGCCGCAGCTGCCGAGGCCGCCAAGAAGGAATTGGAGACGAAGGTGGCGCAGCTGGAGACCGATCTCAAGGCGAGTGGTGAAGCGCTTGCCGCGCTCAAGCATGAGCGCGAGAAGGACGCCTACACCTTTGGCGAGCTGCAGGGTCGTCTCGCCGAGAAGATCAAGGAGCTTAGCGCCGCCAAGGATTCCAACGTCGATCTTGAGCTGAAGCTGGCTGCTTTGACCAAGACGCTGGACGGCACCAGGGAGCAGGAGGCGTCCCTGAAGAAGGAGATCAAGGCCGACAAGGCGCTGCTGGAGAGCATTGCCGCCACCCAGAATGATTTTAGAGAGACTGTGGAGCAGTGGACGGAGGGTCTTGTGAATGCTGCCGCAGACATCGACAAGGAGCTGGCGCAGCTGGGGATGGGGGATCTCGGGTATCCCTCCGATGAGACCCTCCCATCCAGCGCCAAGCTCACTCTGTCCTTCAAAGGCGTGGCGACGGCCCTCCAGCGACTCCGGGAAAGGATCCCAAAGCAGCTGGCCGACGAGTCGCGCAAGATCTGCGCGGGAGCTCTTCAGAAGGTGTTGGTGAAGGTAGCCTTCCGCAACCCGGGCCTCAACCTCACCAATGTCCTAAGATCCCTGCCGGCGGAAGCTGATCTGGAGGCGCTCAAGGACCTTGTCGCACCCATTGTGGACAAGGTGAGCGGGATCAAGAGGGTTGAGGGCGATCGCGTGGACTAGGCCGCCCGTTTTCTTCTTTTCTTGTCGCTGCTAATCATGTTATGAAAACAGTCTATCAGAGCCGCGACAAGCTATCTTGTAATATATAACTTTATTTTGGGTAGCAATTGCAATGTTATTTCCTTTACTTGATTCCTTCCTTTGTATGTTTTTGCCCTACGCTTTTAGGGAACTTGCCGGCGTAGGCACCTTTGCCGCGAGCACTGAGTGCGGGACGTCAGCAACCTGCTGGCAGTGCCGTTGCTGACAAGAAACCTTGTCGTAACTAGCTGCAGCTCGCTTAAGTTGTTGAGTGAACTCGAAACAAAGTAAGGGTGCGACTCTAGCCGCAGCTCACTTAGACTGTTGAGCAAACTCGAAACAAAGTAAGGGCGCAACTAGCCACGAGCCGGTTCCTTCGCGCACAGGTTTTCCATACAAAGCATGGTCGTTCAAGGAAGATAACTTAAAAAATTTAAACACATCTAATTGCTCAAACTTTGGCAACTTAGCTTTTCTGTCGTTTGCTTCCTGGCAAGGCAAAACTTTCTTGAACGACGCCTGCTCCATGCCATTATCTTCTCCTCCCCCCCGGCAAACTTGTGGGCGAAGGAGCCTTCATTCCCTTGAGAAAAAAAGGAAGTAGAGAAAATAATAATATGGAGCCTTATGGCTCGTTATTGCTTACCGGGGGTGTTCGCTGCACAACGTGTCAGATAATTCATGCAAAAAAGCATGAAATTGACAAGGTGTGCGGAGCACGTGAGCTTTATTTATGCACAGGGTCTGCGCCTGGCTTTGTACAAAGGATTACATGCAACAGCGGCAAGACTTGTACAAAAAGGTGGTTGCCAGAACAGGGTCCGACAACCGCGCCTTACGGGTAAAACTTACGAAGATGCTCGATGTTCCAGGAGTTGCTCACCGGAAAGCCATCTTCGGTCTCAAGGCGGACAGCGCCAGGCCTAGTGACTTGTTTCACCCGGTAAGGGCCTTCCCACTTCGGCATCAACTTGTTGGAATTCTTGGCGGACTGAACCCGCCGAAGAACAAGGTTGCCTTCCTCGAGACTTCTGGTGTTAACTTTGCGGCTATGGTAGCGACACAAAGCTTGCTGGTATCGAGCAGCTCGTACAGCAGCCTGAAGATGGTCTTCCTCAAGGAGCAGCACGTCATCTTGTCGCAGCTGCTCTTGCTCAAGCTCATCATAAGCGAGCACTCGAGGTGACCCGTATACGAGTTCCGTGGGGATAACTGCCTCTGCTCCATAGACTAGAGCGAAAGGTGTCTGGCCAGTGGCTCGATTTGGCGTCGTCCTGATCGACCAAAGAACCACCGGCAGCTCCTCGATCCAGTTTCTTCCGCACCTGTGCATCCTGTCAAAAGTCCTGGTCTTGAGTCCATGCAACACTTCAGCATTTGCCCTCTCCGCTTGACCGTTGCTCCTGGGGTGGGCAACAGAAGCGAAGCAGACCTTGGCGCCAAGATCTTGGACGTACTGCATGAAGGTGCGGCTCGTGAATTGCGTACCATTGTCGGTGATGATCCTGTTAGGGATCCCGAAGCGGCAAACAATCGACCTGAAGAACTTGACTGCTGACTGTGCTGTCACCTTCCTCACTGCTTCCACTTCCGGCCACTTTGTGAACTTGTCGATTGCGATGTACAAGTACTCAAAGCCCCCGACTGCTCGGGGGAAGGGGCCGAGGATGTCGAGCCCCCAGACCGAAAATGGCCAGGATAAAGGGATCGTCTGGAGAGCTTGAGCTGGCTGGTGTATCTGCTTGAAATGAAACTGGCACGCTTCACACTTGGTTACTTGTGCAGTTGCATCCTGGAGGGCTGTCGGCCAAAAGAAACCTTGCCGGAAAGCTTTGCCGGCAAGCGCTCTTGCACCAATGTGGTGACCACATATGCCTCCATGTATCTCTGCCAACAGCTTCTGTCCATCTTCCCGGTGAATACACTTCAATTTCACACCGTTGAGTCTTCTTCTGTACAGTGCGTTGTCGACAAACTGGTACATAATTGACTGCCGGGCTACTCTTTCCGCTTCTTCTGGCTCTTCGGGAAGTTCTCCTGTTTGGAGGAAACGGACGATCTGTTGTGCCCATGCTGGAGCTTGTGGCTCGACAACAAGGACTAAAGGCATATCTGCTGCTGCGGGAACATCCGCTTCTACGGCGAGAACCTGCGGCTCAGCCGGAGCTTGACGTTCCCTGGCAAGCTTGCCGGAGCAAAACTCGTCGGGAGCGTCTGCTTCAACGAAACAAACCCTGGGGCTTGTCGGAGCAGACTGCTCCTCAGCACTCTTGGCGTTGATCTTGGGGACCTTCTTGGCGGCGGCTTCGGGAAGCTCTGTCGGAAAATAGTCACCAGAAATCAACTTCCTCTTCTTGCTCGGTCCAGTGGATGGCGTCACAGACGGTTGAGTTAGCTTGAGCACAAAGATCCCTGGTTCCATAGGCAACTTAAGTGCTGCGCACTTTGACAGGCCATCGGCAATGTCGTTCTGAGCTCTTGGGACATGTTCCATCTGTAGGCCGACAAAGTGCTCTTCTAGCTTTCTCACCTCATCAACATAGGCTTCCATCAACGGACTCTGATAATTCTTGTTCACTTGGCAGACGACAAGCTACGAGTCACCCCTGACAATGAGCTGCTTGATCCCAAGGTCTGCCGCGATCCTTAGACCGGCAAGCAATCCTTCATACTCTGCAGTATTGTTTGTTGCTTGCTCCTTGGGAAAGTGCATCTGAACTACGTACTTGAGGTTCTCTCCGGTGGGTGCGACAAGCAGCACGCCAGCACCGGCGCCTTGCAGCGAGAAAGCACCATCAAAGTACATCAGCCACTCTTTGTTTGCTTCCTTGACGGGGATGTTCGTTTCTGGAATTTCTTCATCTGGTGTTGGCGTCCACTCTGCTATGAATTCTGCCAATGCTCTGCTTTGGATAGTTGAAGTGCTCTCAAACTTGAGGCCAAAGCTTGACAGTTCCAGTGCCCACTCAACAATCCTGCCTGTTGCTTCTGGATTCTGCAGTATCCTCTTCAGCGGAAAGCGAGTGACAACTGTAATCTCATGTGCTTGGAAGTAATGGCGCAGCTTTCTCGAGGCCATGAGAAGGTCGAAAAGCAATTTCTGCACACCAGAATACCTTGACCTAGCCCCCTGTAGAAGGGAACTGACAAAGTAGACTGGGCGCTGCACCATTTTCTTCTACTGTATCTCTTTGTACATCTGCGCAGATCCATCTTTGCCGGGACCAGAGCTTGTCGGGGAAGCCCCCTGCTTGTCGCTGGATGTGTTTGCCGCGATCGCTGGCTCATCATCAGCCTCCCTCTCCGCTACTAACGCAGCACTAACCACTTGATTGGTTGCCGCCAGGTACAGCAGCAACTTCTCTTGTGGCTTAGGTGCGACAAGTATTGGAGTGGAGGACAGGTATCTCTTCAAGTCCTGCAGCGCATCCTCCGCTTCCGGAGTCCATTTCATTGGGCCTGCCTTTTTCAAAATTTTGAAAAATGGCAGGTCGCACTCAGCAGACTTAGAGATAAACCTGCTGAGAGCCGCCACACAGCTGGCAAGTCTCCGTACATCCTTGACGCGCTTCGGTGCTTCGATCTGCTCAATGGCCTTGATCTTGTCGGGATTGGCTTCAATTCCCCTCTAAGACACTAAGAACCCGAGAAGCTTGCCGGAAGGGACTCCAAACACGCACTTCTCGGGGTTGAGCTTGAGGCTGATCTTGCGCAGATTTGCAAAAGTCTCTTCTAGATCTTGAATCAGAGTTGCTTTGTCCCTACTCTTGACCACTATATCATCCATGTAGGCTTCCACATTTCTGTGTATTTGCGGTTCAAAAGCAGTATGGACCACCCTTGCAAATGTTGAACCAGCATTCTTCAAACCGAAAGGCATCCGTATGAAACAGTACGTGCCACATGGAGTGATGAATGCGGTCTTCTCCTCATCTTCTTCTGCCATGAAGATCTGATGATATCCTGAGTATGTGTCAAGAAATGAAAGCAAGTCACATCCGGCCGTGGAGTCAACAATCTGGTCAATGCACGGCAAGGGAAATGGGTATTTGGGACAAGCTTTATTGACATCGGCGAAGTCAATACAAAGCCTCCATTTCCCGTTTGCCTTGCGCACGACTACAGGATTGGCCAACCACGTAGGATGGAGCACTCCTCTGACAAGGCCTGCTGCTTCCAACTTCTTGATCTCTTCTGCGATGAATTCTTGGCGCTCCACTGCTTGCTTTCTGACTTTCTGCTTGACGGGCCGCGCATGAGGACAAACGGCAAGGTGGTGCTCAATTACTTTCCTGGGAACGCCGGGGATGTCAAACGGTTGCCACGCAAACACGTCGACGTTCACCCGCAGGAAAGCAATGCGCGCGCTTTCCTATTTAGGGTCGAGAGTGGCACTGATGGTGAAAGTACCACCAGTGCCGTCCTCCTTGGCGGACACCTTCTTGGTCGCTGGCGGAGCTGCCATTGTCTTCTTACACTTGCTGGTGGAGCTCGATGGTGCGTTCTCGACGGTAGCGCAGCACTCCAAAGAGGTGCGCTTGCCGGAGTGGGCATCAGAACTCTTGCCGGACTGGGTCTTCTTCTTCCCCCCGGGAGCTTCAGCGGCAAGTGTCTCGCGATCCGTTGCGGCTGCTGCTTCCCGGTAGATCTTGTCGGCACAGATAAGAGCATCTTTCTTGTCGCCAGGGACAGGGATGACACTTATCGGGCCTGGCATCTTCAGCATGTTGTACGTGTAGTGAGAGGCCGCCATGAACTTGGCGAGCGCTGGACGGCCGAGAATTCCATTGTAAGGCAATGGAAAATCGGCAACGTCAAAAGTTATCCTCTCAGTCCTGAAGTTTAGCTCGCTGCCAAATGTCACCGGCAGCGTGATCTTCCCCTTCGGCTTGCTCCTTCCCGGGTTGATTCCTTGGAATGTGCTGGTCTCTTCGAGCTCGCTGTCAAGGACCTGGAGTTTTCGGAGCACAGCGGAGGAGATCAGGTTCAAGCCGGCCCCGCCGTCAACTAGCATCTTAGTGACCTTGAGGTTGCGGATAGTTGGTGAGACCAACATCGGCAAACACCCGACCGCAGTTGTGTGATCAGGGTGGTCCTCAATATCAAAGATGATAGGCGTGCTGGACCATTTCAGAAGCTTGCGCGACTCAACGGGTGGTTCTGCCGCATTGACTTCTTGCACCCACTGCTTGAGTTGGTGGTGCGAAGTATGCAGAGAAGCACCGCCGTCAACACACAAGACCTCTGTGGCTTTCTGAAACTCCTGCTCACTGGTCTCGTCATCATCCATGTCTTCGTCATCGTCGTCTTCATCTTTGTCGCGGCTGCGGGGAGGTCTGTCTCCTTGCCGCTGATTGGCCTTGCTGCGGCGTCCTCCCCGGCCGGTGCGCTTCGTACCGGATCCTCTAGCACCTGCTTGGGATTTCTCCTTGTCGCGTCGCTCGTACTCGGCCTTTTGCAGCTCGACAAGCTGCTCGACCTTCTTGCAGCTCTGGAGGTCATGGCCCTTGGTGCGGTGGATCTTGCAGTACTGTTTGTTGGTGCCGTCCTGCTTGTCGGCGGCCGCCATAGCCCGGCAGTTGGCGCATGCGGCAACCTCCTTGCCGGAGCTACCATCTTTGGCTTTCTTGGCGCCACCGTCGTTGCCGGACTGCTCAACAACGAGCACATCTTTGCCTTTCCTCTTCCTGTTGTTCCATCGCCGGTTTTTATTTGCCAGGGCAGCATCCTCGCTGTCAGATCCTCCCGTTCCTGTATTCTCTCCGGGGAGTTTCCTCCCTTCCTCAGCGCGTGCACACCTGTCGGCCAGAGCATATAGCTCGCTGACGTCTCTGATCTTGCACATCGCCATCTCCTCCCGCATCCTGTGGTTACGCACGTTCTGGTGGAACGCGCTGATGACCGCGACAGGGTGGACATCCGGGATGTTACGTTGCACTTGGCTGAATCTCTGGATGTACTTGCGCAAGGGCTCTCCTTCCTTCTGGGCAAGCAGGTGAAGGTCACTCTCCTGGCCATGAGGTTTGTGTCCGCCTGTAAAGGCGCCGACAAACTGATGGCATAGGTCTGCCCAGGAAGATATGGAGTTTTCCGGCAAGTGCATGAGCCGGGACTGACGTTGGGTTTGAGCACCAGCGGGAAATAGTTGGCAAGGATCTTGTCATCTCGCCCCCCGGCAGCCTGCACCGCGATGGTGTAGATGCTGAGGAACTCCGACGGATGCAACCTGCCGTCGTACTTCTCCGGTACGTCTGGCTTGAAATTCTTCGTGCTGGGCCACTGGACTTGCCGCAGCTCACGGGTAAACGCAGGGCAACCTACCGCATATGGCAGGTCGCCTGGTTCCCCTGGCGCATGCATGTCGACAGTGGGCCCAGCGCGCCGGTCTGATTGACGCCGCGCTTCTCTTCGGCGCTCAATGCGAGTGCGAGCGTCTTCTTGCTGTCGTTCGTGAAGAACTTGGCACTGATCGCGACGAGCTCGCAGATCTGATGAAGCAGTGGAGTCGCTGTCGCGGTGGACCCGGCGAGTCGGCGATCTTGGCCTTCGGGGCGGAGAGTGCACGGTGGTTGCTCCCCCACCGGTCTTGACGCCATCGGCTCGCACCTGGCTGCGATGTGGTCGGCTGCCGTGGAGTGTCACCGTTGGCGAAGCCGATGAGGCTCTGAATGGTGGCCCTCCAGTCGTCGATCTTGTCTGGCGTTGGAGGGAAGTCTAGGAGCAGTTGAGCTCGCGCCAAAGCTTCTGCTGGAGTGGCGGGTAGCGGTGGCGAACGGCGCGAGGAGCGGGATATGCTCGGACTTCCAACGATGTTAGAAGGAGCAGTATTCCGTCCAGGCGACCGTGCCTCGCTCGCGCCAGCACGTTGGCGTGCATGTTGGCCTTGAGCGTCCCGAGATTCACCAGCTTGATTTGGGTCCAACGAGCGTATGGTACCGTGAGTACCACGACGCTGCCGGTCCCGCGTTTCCTGAGATGGGCGCGGAGCATCCACGGACGCCCGGTCGTCGTGGGAGCCTGCTACGCCGCCGACGGGCAGCGCAGCCTTGTCCTTGGACCTGGCGGCACCGTGGGCTCCCTCGTCGATGCCCGTTCTTCCGCCGGCGTCTTCCCCACCAGCCGTTTGCTCCGGCGGCGGTGGGTTCGACACAGACGGAGCGGCCGCCTCCGAAGCCTTCTTCTTCGGCGGCATGTCGATGAAGTCAATGAAGATCAAGCTCGTGTGAACGCCGAATCAGGTTCACACAACCTCGACGCCCCCTACCTGGCGCGCCAAAGATGTCGGGGAAGCTGCCTCCACGAACACCTATGGGGACGGAGCCCCTTTTCGGTTCGGCGGGGGGCGGAGGTCACGCAAAGAACGGATCGAGGCGAGGCACACGAGGGGTTTTACCCAGCTTCGGAGCTCTCCGGAGAGATAATACTCCTACTGCTGCTTTGTGGATTGTATTGAGTTCTTGCTCGGGAGCGCTGAGTGCTATAGTACGCACCAGCAGCTAACGAGACCGAGCGTGAGGGTTCTACTGTTCCTCCTCCCCCCTACGTTGCGCATGGGCCTCCTTTTATATGCTCAAGGGGTCACCGACAGGTGGCAACGTAGGCAAGGGCAAAAATGGAAAAGGTGTTGCGATCGGTACAACTACCTGCACAGTGTATCATACCTAACCCTGACGGCAGGGGACAAAGGCATTAAATGCCTATCTACGTCGCCCAAACAGTGCAGAAAAGGGACCGTCAGGGACGCCACCACTTGCCACGATGGCGATCTTGTCAGCGCCGCTTGCCATAGTGTACCCCTGGCTGCACGGCCTCCCGCCACGTACGCCTGGAAGGGTCCCAGAGCGACACGTAGGTGGGTGTGCTGGAGCGCAGGTACAGAGTGGTTGCTTGCCGTGGCAAAGTGCCTTGCCGCGGTCATTGTCTTGTCGCGGTCGTTGTCTTGTCGCGTCCGGGAGCTTGTCGCTCGCCGGGTCCTGCCGGGACGCGTGGCGCGTCGCGGCAAGTTCCTCGAGATGCCCTGGTTGGCCTTCCCGGCAAGCTCCTCTTGCCGGGGTTTTGTGCCTTGAGTGGCCTTCCCGGCAAGCTCCTCTTGCCGGGGACTTGTCTCCTTGGCTTAAATACTTTGTTCTTGAATGGCTCAAAAGGAACCATAGAGGGCCTTGGCGGTTTCTCGACAAGCCTTGCCGTGGGACGCTGCGACTGCCCGTGCACAAGTTCGGGATACTAGGGTACCCCTACTCTAGTACACCGACACCATCTTTGATTCAACGAGCTACTCAAGTAGAGGCATACTAGTGACACTCTGTTTGTCTATGTATTCAACATGTACTAAGTTTCCGGTTAATACAATTCTAGCATGAAAAATAAAAATTTATCATGAAATAAGGAAATAAATAATAACTTTATTATTGCCTCTAGGGCATATTTCCTTCAGTCTCCCACTTGCACTAGAGTCAATAATCTAGTTCACATCGCCATGTGATTTAACACCAATAGTTCACATCACCATGTGATTAACACCCATAGTTCACATTGTCATGTGAACAACACCCAAAGGGTTTACTAGAGTCAATATTCTACTCCCTCCGTTCCTAAATATAAGTCTTTGTAGAGATTCCACTAGATGGACTACATACGGAGCAAAATGAATGAATCTATACTTAAAATGTATCTATATACATCCGTATGTGGTTTCTAGTGGAACCTCTACAAAGACTTATATTTAGGAACGGAGGAAGTAGTTCACATCGCTATGTGATTAACAACCAAAGAGTACTACGATGTGATCATGTTTTGCTTGTGAGAGAAGTTTAGTCAACGGGTCTGCCACATTCAGATCCGTATGTATTTTGCAAATTTCTATATCAACAATGCTCTGCACGGAGCTACTCTAGCTAATTGCTCCCACTTTCAATATCTATCCAGATTGAGACTTAGAGTCATTTGGATCAGTGTCAAAACTTGCATCGATGTAACCTTTTTACGATGAACCTTCTGTCACCTCCATAATCGAGAAACATATCCTTATTCCACTAAGGATAATTTTGACCGCTGTCCAGTGATCTACTCCTAGATCACTATTGTACTCCCTTGCTTAACTCAGAGTAGGGTATACAATAGATCTGTTATACAACATGACATACTTTATAGAACCTATGGCTGAGGCATAGGGAATGACTTTCATTCTCTTTCTATCTTCTGCGGTGGTCGGGCTTTGACTCTTACTCAATTTCACACCTTGTAACACAGGCAAGAACTCTTTCTTTGACTGTTCCTTTTTGAACTACTGCAAAATCTTGTCAAGGTATGTACTCATTGAAAAAACTTATCAAGCGTCTTGATCTATCTCTATAGATCTTGATGCTCAATATGTAAGCAGCTTCACGAGGTCTTTATTTGAAAAAAAACTCCTTTCAAATACTCCTTTATGCTTTCCAGAAAATTCTACATTATTTCCGATCAACAATATGTCATTCACATATACTTATCAGAAATGTTGTAGTGCTCCCACTCACTTTCTTGTAAATACATGCTTCACCGCAAGTCTGTATAAAACTATATGCTTTGATCCACTCATCAAAGCGTATATTCCAACTCCGAGATGCTTGCACCAGTCCATAGATGGATCGCTGGAGCTTGCATATTTTGTTAGTACCTTTAGGATCGACAAAATCTTCTGGTTGCATCATATACAACTCTTCTTTAAGAAATCCATTAAGGAATGTAGTTTTGACATCCATTTGCCAGATTTCATAAAATGTGGCAATTTGCTAACATGATTGAGACAGACTTTAAGCATCGATACGAGTGAGAAAATCTCATCATAGTCAACACCTTGAACTTTGTCAAAAACCTTTTTCGACAAGTCTAGCTTTGTAGATAGTAACACTACTATCATTGTTCGTCTTCCTCTTGAAGATCCATTTATTTTCTATGGCTTGCCGATCATCGGGCAAGTCAACCAAAGTCCATACTTTGTTCTCATACATGGATCCCATCTCAGGTTTCATGGCCTCAAACCATTTCGCGGAATCTGCGCTCATCATCGCTTCCTCATAGTTCGTAGATTCGTCATGGTCAAGTAACATGACCTCCAGAACAGGATTACCGTACCACTCTGGTGTGGATCTCACTCTGGTTGACCTACGATGTTTGGTAGTTACTTTGATCTGAAGTTACATGATCATCATCACTAGCTTCCTCACTAATTGGTGTAGGAGTCACAGGAACAAATTTCTTGTGATGAACTACTTTCCAATAAGGGAGCAGGTACAGTTACCTCATCAAGTTCTACTTTCCTCCCACTCACTTCTTTCGAGAGAAACTCCTTCTCTAGAAAGGATCCAAATTTAGCAACAAAACTCTTGCCTTCAGATCTGTGATAGAAGGTGTACCCAACAGTCTCCTTTGGGTATCCTATGAAGACACATTTCTCTGATTTGGGTTCGAGCTTATCAGGTTGAAACTTTTTCACACAAGCATCGCAGCCCCAAACTTTAAGAAATGACAACTTTGGTTTCTTGCCAAACCACAGTTCATAAGGCGTCGTCTCAACAGATTTCAATGGTGCCCTATTTAACGTGAATGCAGCTGTCTTTAATGCATAACCCCAAAATGATAGTGGTAAATCGGTAAGAGACATCATAGATTGCACCATATCTAATAAAGTACGGTTATGACATTCGGACACACCATTACGCTATGGTGTTCCAGGTGGCATGAGTTTGTGAAACTATTCCACATTGTTTTAATTGAAGACCAAACTCGTAACTCAAATATTCGCCTCTGTGATCAGATCATAGAAACTTTATTTTCTTGTTACGATGATTTTCCACTTCACTCTGAAATTCTTTGAATTTTTCAAATGTTTCAGACTTATGTTTTTTCAAGTAGATATACCCATATCTGCTCAAATCATCTGTGAAGGTCAGAAAATAACGATACCCACCGCGAGCTTCAACACTCACAGGACCTCATACATCAGTATGTACTATATCCAATAAATCGGTTGCTCGCTCCATTGTTCCGGAGAACGAAGTCTTAGTCATCTTGTCCATGAGGCATGGTTCGCAAGCATCAACTGATTCATAATCAAGTGATTCCAAAAGCCCATCATCATGGATTTTCTTCATGCGCTTTACACCAATATGACCTAAACGGCAGTGTCACAAATAAGTTGCACTATCATTATTAACTTTGCATATTTTGGCTTCAATATTATGAATATGCGTATCACTATGATCGAGATTCAACAAACCATTTTCATTGGGTGTATAAACATAGAAGGTTTTATTCATGTAAACAGAATAACAATTATTCTCTAACTTAAATGAATAACCGTATTGCAATAAACATGATCAAAACATATTCATGCTCAACGCAAACACCAAATAACACTTATTTAGGTTCAACACTAATCTCGAAAGTATAGGGAGTGTGAGATGATGATCATATCAATCTTGGAACTACTTCCAACACACATTGTCACCTCGCCCTTAACTAGTTTTTGTTCATTCTGCAACTCCCGTTTCGAGTTACTACTCTTTAGCAACTAAACTAGTATCAAATACTGAGGAGTTGCTATAAACACTAGTAAAGTAGACATCAATAACATGTATATCAAATATACCTTTGTTCACTTTGCCATCCTTCTTATCCGCCAAATACTTGGGGCAATTCCGTTTCCAGTGACCAGTCCCTTTGCAGTAGAAGCACTCAGTCTCAGGCTTAGGTCCAGACTTGGGTTTCTCACTTGAGCAGTAACTTGCTTGCCGTTCTTCTTGAAGTTCCCCTTCTTCCCTTTGCCTTTTTCTTGAAACTGTTGGTCTTGTCAACGATCAACACTTGATGCTCTTTCTTGATTTCTATCTCCGTCGATTTCAGCATCGCAAAGAGCTCGGGAATTACTTTCGTCATCCCTTGCATATTATAGTTTATCACGAAGTTCTAGTAACTTTGTCAATTACTATATTATCTGGAAGATTAACTCCCACTTGATTCAAGAAATTGTAGTACTCAGACAATCTGAGCACATGTTCACTGGTTGAGCTATTCTCCTCCATCTTATAGGCGAAGTACTGTCAGAGGTCTCATACCTCTCGACACATACATGAGTATGAAATACCAATTTCAACTCTTGGAACATCTTATATGCTCTGTGGTGTTCAAAACATTTTTGAAGTCCCGGTTCGAAGCCGTAAAGCATGGTGCACTAAACTATCAAGTAGTCATCATATCGAGCTTGCCAAACGTTCATAATGTCTGCATCTGCTCCTCCAATTGGTCTGTCATCTAGCGGTGCATCAAGGACATAATTCTTCTATGCAGCAATGAGGATAATCCTCAGATCATGGATCCAATCCACACCATTGCTACACACATCTTTCAACTTAGTTTTCTCTAGGAACATATCAAAATAAACAGGGGAGCTAAACGCGAGCTATTGATCTACAATATAGATATGCTAATACTACCAGGACTAAGTTCATGATAAATTAAAGTTCAATTAATCATATTACTTAAGAACTCCCACTTAGATAGACATCCCTCTAATCATCTAAGTGATCACGTGATCCAAATCAACTAAACCATGTCCGATCATCACGTGAGATGGAGTAGTTTTCAATGGTGAACATCACTATGTTGATCATATCTACTATATGATTCATGCTCGACCTTTCGGTCTCCAGTGTTCCGAGGCCATATCTGCTTGCTAGGCTCGTCAAGTTTAACCTGAGTATTCCGCGTGTGCAAAAATGTCTTGCACCCATTGTATTTGAACATAGAGCTTATCACACCCGATCATCACGTGGTGTCTCAGCACGAAGAAATTTCGCAACGGTGCATACTCACGGAGAACACTTATACCTTGAAATTTAGTGAGCGATCATCTTATAATGCTACCGTCAATCAAAGCAAGATAAGATGCATAAAAGATAAACATCACATTCAATCAATATAGGTGATATGATATGGCCATCATCATCTTGTGCTTGTGATCTCCATCTTCGAAGCACCGTCATGATCACCATCGTCACCGGCGTGACACCTTGATCTCCATCGTAGCATCATTGTCGTCTCGCCAACTTATGCTTCTACAACTATCGCTACCGCTTAGTGATAAAGTAAAGCATTACAGGGCGATTGCATTGCATACAATAAAGCGACAACCATATGACTCCTGCCAGTTGCCGATAACTCGGTTACAAAACATGATCATCTCATACAATAAAATTTAGCATCATGCCTTGACCATATCACATCACAACATGCCCTACAAAAACAAGTTAGACGTCCTCTACTTTGTTGTTGCAAGTTTTACGTGGCTGCTATGGGCTGAGCAAGAACCGTTCTTACCTACGCATCAAAACCACAACGATAGTTCGTCAAGTTAGTGCTGTTTTAACCTTCTCAAGGACCGGGCATAGCCACACTCGGTTCAACTAAAGTTGGAGAAACTGACACCCGCCAGCCACCTGTGTGCAAAGCACGTCGGTAGAACCAGTCTCGCGTAAGCGTACGCGTAATGTCGGTCCGGGCCGCTTCATCCAACAATACCGCCGAACCAAAGTATGACATGCTGGTAAGCAGTATGACTTGTATCGCCCACAACTCAGTTGTGTTCTACTCATGCATATAACATCTACGCATAAAACCAGGCTCAGATGCCACTGTTGGGGAACGTAGTAATTTCAAAAAAATTCCAACGCACACACAGGATCATGGTGATGCATAGCAACGAGAGGGGAGAGTGTCGTCCATGTACCCTCGTAGACCGAAAGCGAAAGCGTTAGCACAACGTGGTTGATGTAGTCGTATGTCTTCACGATTCGACCGATCCAAGTACCGAACGCACGGCACCTCCGAGTTCAGCACACATTCAGCTCGATGACATCCCGCAAACTTCGATCCAGCAGAGCTTCACGAGAGAGTTCCGTCAGCACGATGGTGTGGTGACGGTGATGATGATGCTACCGACGCTGGGCTTCGCCTAAGCACCGCTACGATATGACCGAGGTGGAATATGGTGGAGGGGGGCACCGCACATGGCTGGAATAGATCAACAGATCAACTTGTGTGTTCTAGGGTGCCCCTGCCCCCGTATATAAAGGAGCAAGGGGGGAGGCCGGCCGGCCCTCCTAGGGCGCGCCAGGAGGAGGAGTCCTCCTCCTAGTAGGAGTAGGACTCCCCTTTCCTACTCCTACTAGGAGGAGGAAAGGAAGGAGGAGAAGGAGAAGGAAGGAGAGGGAGGAAAAGGAGGAAAGGGGGGCCGGCCCCCTAGTCCAGTTCGGTTTGGGCTAGGGGGGCCGCGCGCCCTACCTCCTCTCTTCCACCACTTGGCCCATGAGGCCCATTACTTCTTCCTCGTATTCCCGTAACTCCCTGGTACTCCGAAAATACCCGAATCACTCGAAACCTCTCCGATGTCCGAATATAGTCGTCCAATATATCGATCTTTACGTCTCGACCATTTCGAGACTCCTCGTCATGTCCCTGATCTCATCCGGGACTGCGAACTACCTTCGGTACATCAAGTCGTATAAACTCATAATACCGATCGTCAGCGAACTTTAAGCGTGCGGACCCTACGGGTTCGAGAACTATGTAGACATGACCGAGACACGTCTCTAGTCAATAACCAATAGCGCAACCTGGATGCTCATATTGGCTCCTACATATTCTACGAAGATCTTTATCGGTCAAACCACATAGCAATATACTTTGTTCCCTTTGTCATCGGTATGTTACTTTCCCGAGATTCGATCGTTTGTATCTCAATACCTAGTTCAATCTCGTTACCGGCAAGTCTCTTTACTCGTTCCGTAATACATTATCCCGCAACTAACTCATTAGTTACAATGCTTGCAAGGCTTATAGTGATGTGCATTACCGAGTGGGCCTAGAGATACCTCTCCGACAATCGGAGTGACAAATCCTAATCTCGAAATACGCCAACCCAACAAGTATCTTCGAAGACACCTATGACGCTTGGTAGCACACAAAGTGTTCCTCTGGTAAACGGGAGTTGCATAATCTCATAGTCATAGGAACATGTATAAGTCATGAAGAAAGCAATAGCAACATACTAAATGATTAAGTGCTAAGCTAACGGAATGGGTCAAGTCAATCACATCATTCTCTAATGATGTGCTCCCGTTAATCAAATGACAACTCATGTCTATGGCTAGGAAACTTAACCATCTTTGATTCAACGAGCTAGTCAAGTAGAGGCATACTAGTGACACTCTGTTTGTCTATGTATTCACACATGTACTAAGTTTCCGGTTAATACAATTCTAGCATGAATAATAAACATTTATCATGAAACAAGGGAATAAATAATAACTTTATTATTACCTCTAGGGCATATTTCCTTCAGGTATTACTCCATCATGGAGGCATGAACCTGGGTAAATCGACGTCCTGTGTGTACCCCAATTTGAACCTCTATGTGCACTCCGCCCATGAGGAACCCTATGCAGGGATCTGACGGATTTCAGCCCCGTCACGCACTCCGCCCCATAAGGAACCCTATGCAGGGATCTGACGGATTTCAGCTCCGTCCACGGGCATTTAACTAGTAGTTCCAACATGAGAGTTCTTGGAAGTGAACAAGCCTAATACAAGCACAAACAGTTAGCAGCATAAAGATGAACCATAAGGGCATCTCCAACGCCAACCCCCAAAACTGACACTGCATCCGTCCGCTGGTCCATACCGGTGTATAGACACTGATGCGGGAACCGGCGATCCAATGCTATTCTTCAAATGTCCGTTTCTATTAACTGAAAAATATAGAAGCACACAACCTTCTGCCAAATCCTTGCGTTAAATTAGCAACCTTCCGCCAACTGCTAACGTGTGATTACATAAAAGCTTTCACCGTCCAGTTTCTAAATAACTACGTGTTGTGCAAATGCCAAATCCCAAGATAGCTATCATACAGTTCCGCCATCTAAATAAGCTCCATCATGTGATATGCAAACCTTCCGCCAAATCCTTAGGTTAGCTACCATAGCTTCCGCCAAATCCTAATCAAATACTATACTACTACTCCATCTGTCCCAAAATATAAGAACATTTTAACACTAACTAGTGTTAAAAACGTTCTTATATTATGGGACGGAGGGAGTAATTAGCATCCTTCCGCCAATCATGTGTCTTGCTTGTTCATGTGCCTTGCGTGTTAGTGGCTTCCACCAAATAGAAAAAATTAGCAATGGTCAGGATGAAGAGAGGTATTGTGGTGGTTTTTGATTGGTTTCATGGATGTCTGGACTCCCGCAAAGCCTCCTTTTGTTTGGTTCTAGCTTGCAGGAAAACGGACGTCCGGATGCGTCAATGGGCCGATGAGGTATTTCGTTGGACGGCAAACTATGCCCGACAAGTTGGTTCGGACGGATGTGGGTGATTTTATCCGCTTTGGAGCTGCTCTAAAAACACATACTAAACAGTTGTAACGGTTCTACCAGCATGAAACTAAAATGCAGATCAAACATATGAATACAACTAACCTCTTCCCTTTAAAAAGGTTCGAATATACTGCTATTGTTGTTGCTACTATATATGTCTGCATCTTTCAATCACTAACAACATAATCGGTTATGTTCTTTTTCTCTACACCTTTGATGCTCAACCACAACGAGGAAAACAAGAACAAATGATTATAGGAATGAGAGACATAACCACATAGTTGAGTCTAGAAATGTCCACCATCCCCAAACAAAATCCTTGAATGATCACACAAATAAGCGCCTTAAGTTGAGGCCAGAATGTTTTAAAGAAAGGAATAGAGAAGCCATCCGGGCCAGATGCAGAATTAGAATTGGCCTTATTAATAGTCGAGAAAATCTCCACTTCGAAAAAAGGGACCAAAAGAGCAGAGTTTTCATCCGGAGACACCCTCTGATCGTGATTCCAGAAAGCAGAGGAAATTCTGAACCCCTGATCAGGTTTTGCCGAAAGAAGGGAGGAAAAGAAGTCAACAACATGTTTCATGATAATGCCTTGGTCTGAAGTTTTAACCCCATCAATCATCAAGCTGTCAATCATGCATCTATGTCGCCTCCCATTAAAAATGGCAAAGAAGTAAGCAGTGGGGGAGTCGCCCTTAATAAGCATCCAATTGATCGTGCCCCTTTGGCGCCAATATATTTCAGCCAGACGATGCAAATGCACCAACGACTTCTCAAGAGAAAAATGAAGAGCCCATTCGGAATCGGAGAGACCGGAGGAGTCATCCCGAAGGTCAAGAGCATCAACCTGAGCCGAGAGGAGGGCCTTCTCTCTACGCTCCTGCACAGCGTAGTTGCGAGACCAACCTCGCAGGAACTTGCGCAGGGAGTAAGAACATTGGTGCCAGTCATCCATAGGACCAAAGGAGTGATGAGCAGACGCAAGCGTGTCCGTGATTTTAGAAGCAAGAAGATCGCCAAAGCCATCGATCAGAAGCCAAGAAGCATCAAACTAGAACCGAGGTGGGGAGTGAGGGCAATGTAGCCCAGCGTCAAGAATTAGCGGGGCGTGGTCCGAGCCAACGATGGCCTTTGCTTTGGGAAAAGCTAATGAAAAGAGGGAGTCCCAACTCTGACAGATAAAGACCCGATCGAGAACAAAGCGAATGGGGGCGACCTGATGATTAGTCCATGTAAACCTCGATCCCACCCTGGGAATTTCACGAAGGGCACAAGTGCTAATGAAATCATTAAAAGCATCTGCCAGCGACCAGGAAAAATTGTTGGTGTTCTTGTCAGTCGGATAGCGTAACAGATTAAAATCAGCACCAACAAGGAGGGGGAGGGTGCAAGATTCCACCTTATTAGAAATTTCGTCCAAGAATAAGGGAGAGAGGGAATGATCCGCCAGGCCGTAAACCACCATGAATTCTGAACGAGTATTAAGTTGGTGGTGGAACACAACAGAGCTGCCCCAAAAAAACCCATGGTCGAAGGCTAAAAAGTCAAACATATCATGCTTAGACCCAATCAGAATGCCACCCGAGTGGCCCGAGGAGGGGAGAAAATTCCAATCAAAATGATCAGCTCCCGAAAGCTCATGGGGGGAGAAGGATGTCTTAAAAGTTTCAACCAAGCCAACCAGGTCAATGTTATCACCCCTAACAACGTCTTTGAGTTGGTCCCGGCGCCCCCGAGCCCCGAAACCCCTCACATTCCAAAAAAGGGCTCTCATTTGAAGGAAAGGTTTTTAATACGTAAGCTAGACCTGCAGGGTGCCAGGAAGGTTTTCGCGCGTTTAGGGGCACCCTTCTTCATAGAAATCCGGGGATCAGCACCGTTGGCTGTCTCCCCCACCCTCGAGCCCACTTCGTCCACTATCGAAGGAGCGGGAGGGGCCGCCGCAATTTCTTTAGCTTTGGGGATAGCAGCCTAGGCCACCTCATTGGCCCTAATTAGAGGAAGCATAGAGGAGGGGGAACCAAAGTTATGATCGAGCGAAATATCAACATCCGTAAGAACCTTAGTCAAATGATCATCCGAGTAGGAGGGAAGAATAAGCCTAATAGGGGAGGGGGGAGGACTTAAAGTAGGTGATGGAGAAGGGGTTGGGGGAATACCTGAAGCCGGGAGGTCATGGGCCGCCGCACGACGAGCAGTCAAATCCGCCATCCGCACCCCGCTGTCGTGAATTCGACCACTCTTGCGAGCCGTAGAGGACGGGGAGCGAATCGGAGTAGACCGCGGCGCCCTCGGAGAAGCCTGGCCCGCCGCGTCGCCCATGTCAGCATCCAAGCGGCGACAGAGCCCCATTGTGGAAAGCTTGGTGCCAGAGGAGGCGCGGCTATGGGCCGAGAACTTCCAGACAGAAGATTCGCGCTTGGGGAGGGAGCCAGCCGGCGCACGCGGAGGGGAGGCAGGAAGGTCTTCAATACCAGATAGGGACGGCGAGCCCGGATGGACTGGCAGGTTGGAACAGACCCCAGAGACAGGCGTGCCGGCTGGGGGGGGGGGCGGGCAGCAGGGGCAGCCTGGTCAGACGTCTTCTCCAAAGTGGCATCATTCCCCACACCCTTGCTCATCGGGGCATTAGCTTTGAAAAGCTCCCTGGATTCCGAGCCCATGCCATCCAATTCCGATGCCGTGAAGTGAGGATGAGAGCCCCCGTTCAGGTTGCCAGCATCATCCCCACCTCCCCGCATTTCTCAGCCGGAGGAGGAGGGGGAGGGGGAGGGGAGTTTGGGTTGGCACCACCATCCAAGCGGACCCGCAGTCTGAATCCGTTAGAAGAAGGGAAGACATCGACAAAGCCATGAATACAAAGAGGGTCCACTGCCCAAAGCTTGAGGCAAACGGGGCCAAGGATAGAGAGGGACTCCGGATCAACCATGATTGGCTTGCCGTTCAGAACACCAAATGCCATCACAAATTCAGTAGAGCGCAAAGCAGGAGGAGCATCATCTACGAGGACCCAAGTTTCGGAGAGTGGGGATATGGGCTTGGTGCCATTGGAAGCCGCCTTCACAGAAACAACATGCTGATTGAGAGGTAGGGTGAAATTGGTGCAAGAAGAAATCATCTTGAGGCTACTCTTGGAGGGGAAGACTGTAGCGAACTCGAAGTCAGATAGCTGATGGATCTGCCAGTCCCAACCTCCATCATCCCAGAGTCTGAGGAGAAATTTTGTGATCTTTGATGGAAATAATGGCCGCGTTGGACAGCGCAGGGGCCACTGCCACCTGAGAAATCTCACTATCAAGGGCAAAAAAGGAGCACCCAGGAAGGCCTTGGCGATAGAGCTTAAAGCAGGCAGGAATACGACGGTTTTAACAATCCACCATGAGGTGTCCATCCTCTCTATAGATGAGGCAGAAAGGTGGGTTGAAGCAGCGAGGTTGGGGAAGCGGAGGGGACGGCCGAGCCGACGGAGGAGGGGGAGGGGGCAAGATCCCATCGCCCAGGGAAGAAGAAGACGAACCGGGGCCGGACGCCGGAGGGCGACGCCCACGCCCCATCGGACGCCCGCCAGGCCCCGAAGAAGGGCCAGAGGAACGACCACCACCACGAGCCAAGGGAAACGGGCCACGCAGAGGAGGAGGAGGGGGACGGGCACCAGGACCAGAGCCACCGCCAGCCACCGCGGCCTCCCATGGATCGACCCCAGTTCCGCCAGATTCGGGGGCCTCTGACCCCGACAGCGCCACGGACGCCACCGCCGACCGCGCGCGCTCATCCTTCTGGAGCCACTCAGGTCCCGCCGCCCATGCCTCGCGGTCGCGAGCAGCTTGCAACCGAGCCGCCTGCTCGGCCTCAAGCTTCGAGCGGAGGGACGCTTCGAGCTCCAGATCCGCCGCCCCGTCACCCGAGTCCTCCCTCCGCTACTTCTGGCCCGACATGGCCTCGCTCGAGGAGCCACGGGAACGATCCATGGCCACCACGGCTGTGAAGGAGAGAGAGAGGTGGAGAGGGAGGGGATCTGCGGTAGAGAGGGATGTGGAGACAGAAACGACTCAGATCTGAAGGAGAGGCAGGAAACCCTAGGAATGGGGGGAGGAGCCCTTGCGCACCCATAAGTATCCAAAACACGCCAGACACACTACAAAAAATACACTTCTGTGATGATACGTGTTTGTCACAGTATGTCACGTTTTCTGTCATGCATGTACATCCATGACAAATTTATGACAGAATCAAGATAGTCATACCTGTGCTGTCGTAGAAGTGTTCCATGACATTACCAAAATTATCATCATGGAAGTGTCCACTTCCATGACAATAAATCACGCATCATAGAAGTGCTTTCCTCAAGGGTGACCGACACGTGGCATCTGCCGTAACGGAACACCGTTAAGCTATCGGGTCCGGTTTTGGATCCGATAACCCGTTAACAGCCCCAACCAATGGGGATTTTCCACGTGTAAAATCACCATTGGCTGGAGGAAACACGTGTCAGCTCGCCGTTGGGACAGACGTCATCCACTCATTGGAACCAAAGCGCCTATGATACATCGACATGTGGCACGGCCCAATAGAGGCCCATTCCTGTGGAAAGGCCGGCCCGTTTGACTTGGTCAAAAGGTTGCGGGCCGGCCCACGGCAAGCTTGTTAACGGCGTGTTCGCATATAGCCCATTTACAGCCCGCTAACCCAGGGTCCGTTTACGGCCTATCCGGATTAGGCCCAGTAGCGTCATCTGGGCCATCCAATATAATTCCAGCCCGTTTTAACTTCCGGCCCATGTATGGCCCATGACATCTTTTGGCCCATATGAGGCCCTTAGTAACCCTCGGTCCATTAACGACCCGTGGTAAAACTGGCCCGTAATGAACAGTGTATCACTTTATACCCATTAACGGCCCATTATTCCGTTGGGCCGTTTCCAGCCCATGCTATCTTTCAGCCTTCTTAGGGCCCATTTATTCTTGGGATCATTTCCAACATTCATTTACTTTCGGCCCATTACTGTCATTTTCTGCTTGTGGGCCAAATACAACCCGTGGTTACAGTCGGCCCGTTTGTGGCCCGTTAATACGTTGGGCCGTTTTCATAGCGTCATTAAATACGGCCTATTAACGATGGCCCGTTATGGTCGGCCCGTGAACGGACGATTTCAACTCTAGCCCATTTACGACCATAATGTGGTTTGTTATTGGCCCATGTTTGGCCAACCGATCATACAACCCGTAGAAGGCCCATTGATGATACGGCCCGTAGAAGGCCCATTGTGTCTATGCCCCGTCGAAGGCCCATTGTTTCTATGGCCCTTAGAAGGCCCATTGTTTCTACGGCCCGTAGGAGGCTCATGTTAACTACAGTAAATATGTAGCCCATTGTTAAGGTGGCCTAGTTTTAAAAAATAGGTTATTCCGGCCACTAGCAAACCGCGGAAAAAGAACTGCACTGACTACAAGAAAACAAATAAATAAGACAATGGAAATAAATAAGCAAGTAACTTACGCTAGGCTATCATGGCTATTACACATATTACATCCACTGGGCATCAAAGTTCGCCACAAATGCAAATATAGGGAAGAAAGCAGCATATAAATGCAGCAGCAAAACAAGTCCAGAACTGAAACCACTTCAGAAGAGCTCAAGAAACAATATCCTGGGTACCCATAATGCTGGCAAGATGCTTAGCAAGCTTATTAACTTTCTCTTGTTTGGCGCTTAAATCCTCCAGCACTTGCTGTTGCACCAGAAAGTATGCATTTGAATTTTGCAGGGACTTCCTCAGTCCTTCGGCTTCCTGTCGCATAACATCTGATCGATGTCTTTCAACTTGAAGTTGAGAGTCAAGAAGCCAAACTGATTTAGGCAGCGAGTACGAAGAGCTGGTGCCAGCAGTAGTAGCCAGTAACTCGAACACTACATCAAGACAGGACTTTGGGGTTGTCTCAGTGTCTTCAATATAGTTTTTATCAGCTTTCTTGGAGAACAATAGGGATGTCTCACTATCTTGAACCTGATCTGCATTACTTCCTTTACCATTGCATAACGGGGTACTCTTCTCCAATATTTTATCCGCATTCTAAAGGGGAAACGAACAAACACATCACAGGTTTACAATGTAGTATATGAAACTCATTTTGGTAAACCAGTTCAGTAGTAAGGTGGATAGGATAACAACATGAAACAAACATATATCTATGTATTATGGTCACTGTATGGTCTATATCATTCTAGTGTATGTTGCCAAATCAAGATAGATACAGTTCGAATCATATCTATTTAAGACAAAGCAACATAGACAGAATATAAGTGTGGGAAACTACACAGCAATAACAACACTTGTAATGTGCATGGCATGAGAACACAACTGTTTGTTTAATTGAAACTGAAATCAACATAGAGCAAGTTACAACATCAAACACGTTAAAGAAACAAGTTTAAAACATACCTGTTATGCCATTGGAGTTTCAATTGCATCCTTCAAATTTGAAATTAGTTGGTATGAGTAAATATAGTGATGCAAGAGCAAAGTAGTATGAACCATAGCTACGAAACCTGACCTGAGAACAATTCTTCTTCTGCTTTAAGCGTTGACTTGGGGTTCGGAGTGGTGGTCCTCGTGCTTTGAGCACTGCAGTTGCCTTACTAACTGCTCGTGTTTGGGTGCTCTGTGGTGGAGACGGTGCCATGTCAACGGGAACTGGGTTACTATCTGCTGGGGTTGGGGTTAGAAGGGGTGTAGCTGGTTCTCTATCCAACTGGGTAGGGGTACAATCTGCGTGAGTCGGGGTTATGTGTTGTGGGGCTGGTTCTTGGGCAAGTACACCTGTGGTTCTATCTCCATCGACAGGTAACACGATCTTTTCGGAAGACCGTGTTTTTACTCCCACAGATACTGCCATCACCCCCTCCAATTGAAATGGCTGATAAACAAGAAAAGTAATTGAATGTACAGACATTGTAAGATAGACATGTGCAGTGGATAGTAGGGAAGAAAACAGGGCATGGAATAATTCACATTTATGTTGTCTAACCAAACAGAATAGCAGGACATAATTTCAAATATATGATGGCTAATTAAACAGTATAACATGACACAATTTCACATGTATGATGGCTAACTAAACAAGATAGAATGACATACTTCAAAATATGATGACTATGTAAACAGGATGACATGATATAACTATACGATGTGTCTATTAAAGTGGTTGGCATGCCATAAATCACAAACATGCCGTCGATGGAAACATGATGGCATGATATAATCCACGGATAGAATGACATAATTCAAAATACGATGACTATGTGAACAAGATGAGATTATATAACTATATTATGTCTTTAGAAAATGGGTTGGCATGCCATAATTCAGATACATGCTGTCTATGTAAACATCATGGCATGATATAATTGAAATATATGATTTATATACTAAGGAAGTGAGTAGAGGGCAATCGCATATATGATGTGTCAACTAAGGAGATGGCATTCAATATCGTGTATATGATGTAAAAACTAAGCATTGCAATACAACATATGCATGATATGAGTAATATAACCCTGCCAAGTTTGAGCATACACCTCAGGGGGATAATAGGACTGGTCATCTGCATCTGAATCCTCCTCTGAAGAGCTATCTGTAACCAGCAACATATCTGCTTCACCAAGTAGCATTGTCTGCTCTGAAGACCTTGTTTTCACTCCAGATTTCTCCATCACCAATTCAAATGGTTGATGCATAGGAAGAGCAGTTGAATATACAAACAGTGTCGACAAAAGCAATGAGAAATACAAAAAAGGACGGCATGATATAATTCACATATATGACGCTTGGCTAAACAGCATGGCATTGCATAATTCACATATATAATGCATTGCAACAAGATAGCATTGCAACAAGATAGCATTGCATAATTCACATATATAATGTCTTCCAAAAAGATGGCATTGCATAATTCAGATATATGGTAATTAGACACTAAACAGGTGGCATTCACACAAATCATGTCTAAACTAAGCAAATGACATAGCAATGCAAGATACCATACACATGATATGAGCAACATAACCCTGCCAAGTTAGAGCATGCACCTTGGGGGGGGGATAGGACTGGTCATCTGTCTCTGAATCCTCCTCTGTGGAGCTATCCGTAACCAGCGAGATATGCACTTCGTCATATAGCATAGTCTGCTATGAAGACCTTGTTTTCACTCCAGAATTTTCCATCACCGTGTCAAATGGCTGATGCACATGAAGAGTAGTTGAATGTACTAACATTGTTGACAAATGTAATACGTAACGAAAAAAAAGGATGGCCTGATATAATTCACATATAAGATGACTGGCTAAGCATGATGGCATTGCAAAATTCACATATATGATGTCTGGCTAAACAAGATGGCATTGCATAATTCACATAAACGATGAATAAACTAAACAGATGGCATTCACACAAAGCATGTCTAAACTAAGCAGTTGACATATTTGATGTATAAAGTAAGCAATGCAAGGCACCATATGCATGATATAACCAACATCAGCATGCCAAGTTAGAGCGAAGACCTCGTGGGGTAAATAGGAGTGGTCTTGTGCTTCTGAATCCCCCTCAGAACAGTTATCTTCCTCTTGATTACGATCCAAAATGGGTGGAGGGGGGCTGCCTTTGCGCCCACCATGGAGTGACGTCTGCATGAAATTTTATTGCCACACAAGGCTCATCTCTTTTGCTCTACATGTTCAGTCCCATTGTGTACAATAACTGACATGCATAGGATTAAAACATAGTGAGATTATGTAAGGAGTGCATGCACAAATCCAGAGTGATGGTAGCAAACTGTGGATAGACCCAAAACCAATGATAGCAAGAAGGTAATAGCTTTAGTTAAAAAATACAGATAATGGCTCCTTTAATGTTTGTTTGCACCCAACATGAAACTCATAGTAGACACCCGAGATTAACTAGATAGTAGACAGATAGTACTGATTGCTGCCCCAATATGTACCCCACAACCATTTAAAAACTCAAGTTTCAGCATAAGTTTGGACCTGAGTCGGAGTCTAATAGGTGAACACGACGATAAAGTAGCATGTCATCATATTAAGCGATGCATAACGTAAGCAGACATGGAAGAGTGCGACCTCCCTTGCGGACCCGTGTAGTCCTCAAGGTCATCTGCTCAATAGATGATGGTAATGCAGTTTTCGTGGCTGCCGGCGGCGGGAAAGAAGATCTGAGGTGGCGAAAGACAATCTGGAGAGCGGATCCCTGCTGTGGTGAACCCTTCCGTCGTTGGAGTAGCTGAGCTGGGGTGGAACACATCACCGCAGGAGCAGGACAAACCACACAAGGTTTTTTTTGACACATATCTATAACAGAAGTAATTGTGTAAGGGCTTGTTTGAATTTGAGGATTCTAACAATGCAGGGATAGGAAATAGACAGGAATAAGATAGGAATGCACGTGCAAAATAGAGAATTTAAAAACACAGGATTTCTGCCAATCTAGGTGTTTGGTTCACAAGAATTGGAAGATCACAGGATGCAAAGAAGCATGGTGAGATTAAGTCAAACCACAAGAAGTGTACAACCTCTTTGGTGAAGCCATGTCGATCTCAGCATGATTGGGTTCGTCGGTGAGGATGCTCCGACTGACTTGGCTGTCGGAGGAGGGGAAGAAGATCTTATGCGTCTAGAGATGGAGCCCGAGGTACTGCTCCGCTGTGATGGAGGGTTTCGTCGTTGGAGCAACTCCGGTGAGTTGTATGACGCCGAGGCTAAAGCAGGACAAGAGAGACAACGTTAACCTAAGTGGAATTCTAATAGCATCTCCAATAGATGACGTAAAATACATAACCACAAAGTGCTAGATGTATACATCAGCCGCTAATCTCTGAACTTAACTGTCGAAACTTAATTTAACTGTCGAAACTGAACTTAACTGTCGAAACTAAATTTTCCTGTCAAAACTGAATTTTACTATCGAAACTGAATGCACTAGAGGTGAGGCTACACGTCAGTCGACTGACTTTTTCATCTCTGGTCAGTCGATTTTGCAGCCGTTGGATATGAAATCAAGGGCCTGCAGTTCATCTTTAACCTCCACCCCGCTGAGCCGCCAGCCACCACCGGCCAAACAGTCGCCCCCGCCGCCCGCGGCCGGCGGTGCGCCGCCCCGCCCGCCCCAAAAACACTCCCCACCGCCGGTCCGTCGCCGCCCCGGCCATCCCTCTAGGCCCCCCCGTGCTGAGCTTTTTCTTCGGCGATCCCCACACCACCGCCCACCACCGCCGGCGACCACCGCCCCCACCCTGAACCCTAAGATAGATAGTGGGGTACTTCTCCGGTGAGCCCCCCTCCCCACTGCGGCTGGTTCTTCCTTAACTCCGGCGAGCCCCCCACCCCCTGAAAATTGACAGACCCAAAAGTCGATTCAGTCGACTGAAGTGTAGCTAAATCGAAGCAGCATCACAAGCAAGAGCAAGAGCGAGAGCAGCAGCGCGAGCAAGAGCAAGAGCAGACCAGGCAGGGGACCGAGAGCAAGAGAAGAGCAGCTGGGCAAGCGAGAGCTAAAGCAGTAGCAGCTCCTACTGATGTGGACGTCGCCGCGGAGGGAGCGACGCCGTGGAGGAAGTGGCCGGTGACGCCGCGGTGGATGGAGCCGCGCCGTGTCAGCTCGAGACCGAGCGCCCGCAACACTGTGAGATCGAATCAAGAAGAAAATGCGGCGATTAGTGTACAACCTCTTTGGTGGCGCCGATTAGGCCGCAGCTTCATCCGAGGAAACGGTGATGCTGATGCTCTTCCTGTCGTGCAGGTGAAGACGGTGGTGTGGGAATGGAGGTGGCGCGAAAGACGAGAGGAACGTCGGGGCAGCTCCTTGGAGGTGGAGGATGTTGGGGAACGTAATAATTTCAAAAAATTTCCTACGCACACGCAAGATCATGGTGATGCATAGCAACGAGAGGGGAGAGTGTTGTCTACGTACCCTCGTAGACCGAAATGGAAGCGTTGACACAACGTAGAGGAAGTGGTCGTACGTCTTCCCGGTCCAACCGATCCAAGCACCATTACTCTGGCACCTCTGAGTTCTTGGCACACGTTCAGCTCGATGACGCTCCTCGGGCTCCGATCCAGCAAAGCTTCGGGGAGGAGTTCCGTCAGCATGACGGCGTGGTGACGATCTTGATGTTCAACCGTCGCAGGGCTTCGCCTAAGCACCACTACAATATGATCGAGGTGTAATATCGTGGAGGGGGCACCGCACACGGCTAAGGAACGATCACGAAGATCAACTTGTGTGTCCTAGGGTGCCCCCCTGCCCCCGTATATAAAGGAGGGAGGGGGAGGTGCGGCCGGCCCCTTTGGGGTGCGCTTGGAGGAGTCCTACTCCCACCGGGAGTAGGACTCCCCCCATCTTGCCTTGTTGGAGAAGGAAAGGGGGAAGGTGAAGAGGAAAGGGGGGCGCCCCCCCTTCCTTGTCCTATTCGGACTAGGGGGGGAGGGGGCATGCGGCCTTCCCTGGCCGGCCCTCCTATTCTCCCTTAAGGCCCATGTAGGCCCAATAACCCCCCCGGGGGGGGGGGGGGTTCCGGTAACCCCCGGTACTCCGGTAAATCCCGATTTCACCCGGAACGATTCCGATGTCCAAATATAGGCTTCCAATATATCGATCTTTATGTCTCGACCATTTCGAGACTCCTCGTCATGTCCGTGATCACATCCGGGACTCCGAACAACCTTCGGTACATCAAAATACATAAACTCATAATGAAACTGTCATCGTAACGTTAAGCGTGCGGACCCTACGGTTCGAGAACAATGTAGACATGACCGAGACACGTCTCCGGTCAATAACCAATAGCGGAACCTGGATGCTTATATTGGTTCCTACATATTCTACGAAGATCTTTATCGGTCAGACCGCATAATAACATACGTTGTTCCCTTTGTCATCGGTATGTTACTTGCCCGAGATTCGATCGTCGGTATCCTATACCTAGTTCAATCTCGTTACCGGCAAGTCTCTTTACTCGTTCCGTAATACATCATCCCGCAACTAACTCATTAGTTGCAATGCTTGCAAGGCTTAAGTGATGTGCATTACCGAGAGGGCCCAGAGATACCTCTCCGACATTCGGAGTGACAAATCCTAATCTCGAAATACACCAACCCAACAAGTACCTTCGGAGACACCTGTAGAGCACCTTTATAATCACCCAGTTACGTTGTGACGTTTGGTAGCACATAAAGTGTTCCTCCGGTAAACGGGAGTTGCATAATATCATAGTCATAGGAACATGTATAAGTCATGAAGAAAGCAATAGCAACAAACTAAACGATCAAGTGCTAAGCTAACGGAATGGGTCAAGTCAATTAGATCATTCATCTAATGATGTGATCCCATTAATCAAATAACAACTCTTTGTCTATGGTTAGGAAACATAACCATCTTTGATTAACGAGCTAGTCAAGTAGAGGCATACTAGTGACACTCTTGTTTGTCTATGTATTCACACATGTATTATGTTTCCGGTTAATACAGTTCTAGCATGAATAATAAACATTTATCATGAAATAAGGAGATAAATAATAACTTTATTATTGCCTCTAGGGCATATTTCCTTCAGTCTCCCACTTGCACTAGAGTCAATAATCTAGATTACACAATAATGATTCTAACACCCATGGAGTCTTGGTGCTGATCATGTTTTGCTCGTGGAAGAGGCTTAGTCAACGGGTCTACTACATTCAGATCCGTATGTATCTTGCAAATTTCTATGTCTCCCACCTGGACTAGTTCCCGGATGGAATTGAAGCGTCTCTTGATGTGCTTGGTTCTCTTGTGAAATCTGGATTCCTTCGCTAACGCAATTGCTCCAGTATTGTCACAAAAGATTTTGATTGGACCTGATGCACTAGGTATAACACCTAGATCGAATATGAACTCCTTCATCTAGACTCCTTCATTTGCTGCTTCCGAAGCAGCTATGTACTCCGCTTCACATGTAGATCCTGCCACGACGCTTTGCTTAGAACTGCACCAACTGACAGCTCCACCGTTCAATATAAACACATATCCGGTTTGCGATTTAGAATCGTCCGGATCAGTGTGAAAGCTTGCATCAACGTAACCATTTACGATGAGCTCTTTGCCACCTCCATAAATGAGAAACATATCCTTAGTCCTTTTCAGGTATTTTAGGATGTTCTTGACCGCTGTCCAGTGATCCACTCCTGGATTACTTTGGTACCTCCCTGCTAGACTTATAGCAAGGCACACATCAGGTCTGGTACACAGCATTGCATACATGATAGAGCCTATGGCTGAAGCATAGGGAACATCTTTCATTTTCTCTCTATCTTCTGCAGTGGTCGGGCATTGAGTCTTACTCAACTTCACACCTTGTAACACAGGCAAGAACCCTTTCTTTGCTTGATCCATTTTGAACTTCTTCAAAACTTTGTCAAGGTATGTACTTTGTGAAAGTCCAATTAAGCGTCTTGATCTATCTCTATAGATCTTAATGCCTAATATGTAAGCAGCTTCTCCGAGGTCTTTCATTGAAAAACTCTTATTCAAGTATCCCTTTATGCTATCCAGAAATTCTATATCATTTCCAATCAGTAATATGTCATCCACATATAATATTAGAAATGCTACAGAGCTCCCACTCACTTTCTTGTAAATACAGGCTTCTCCAAAAGTCTGTATAAACCCAAAGCGTTTATTCCAACTCCGAGAGGCTTGCACCAGTCCATAAATGGATCGCTGGAGCTTGCACACTTTGTTAGCTCCCTTTGGATCGACAAAACCTTCTGGTTGCATCATATACAACTCTTCTTCTAGAAATCCATTTAGGAATGCAGTTTTGACATCCATTTGCCAAATTTCATAGTCATAAAATGCGGCAATTGCTAACATGATTCGGACAGACTTAAGCATCGCTACAGGTGAGAAGGTCTCATCGTAGTCAATCCCTTGAACTTGTCGAAACCCTTTTGCAACAAGTCGAGCTTTGTAGATAGTAACATTACCGTCAGCGTCAGTCTTCTTCTTGAAGATCCATTTATTTTCAATTGCTTGCCGATCATCGGGCAAGTCAACCAAAGTCCACACTTTGTTCTCATACATGGATCCCATCTCAGATTTCATGGCTTCAAGCCATTTTGCGGAATCTGGGCTCACCATCGCTTCTTCATAGTTTGTAGGTTCATCATGATCTAGTAGCATGACTTCCACAATAGGATTGCCATACCACTCTGGTGTGGATCTTACTCTGGTTGATCTACGAGGTTCTGTAGTAACTTGATCTGAAGTTCTATGATCATCATCATTAACTTCCTCACTAATTGGTTTAGACGTCACAGAAACCGGTTCTTGTGATGTGCTACTTTCCAATAAGGGAGCAGGTACAATTACCTCATCAAGTTCTACTTTCCTCCCACTCACTTCTTTCGAGAGAAACTCCTTCTCTAGAAAAATTCCGAATTTAGCAACAAAAGTCTTGCCTTCGGATTTGTGATAGAAGGTGTATCCAACAGTCTCCTTTGGATATCCTATGAAGACACATTTCTCCGATTTGGGTTCGAGCTTATTAGGTTGAAGCTTTTTCACATAAGCATCGCAGCCCCAAACTTTAAGAAACGACAACTTAGGTTTCTTGCCAAACCACAGTTCATAAGGTGTCGTCTCAACGGATTTTGATGGTGCCCTATTTAATGTGAATGCAGCCGTCTCTAAAGCATAACCCCAAAACGATAGCGGTAAATCTGTAAGAGACATCATAGATCGCACCATATCAAGTAAAGTACGATTACGACGTTCGGACACACCATTACGCTGTGGTGTTCCGGGTGGCGTGAGTTGCGAAACTATTCCGTATTGTTTCAAATGTACACCAAACTCGTAACTCAAATATTCTCCTCCACGATCAGATCGTAGAAACTTCATTTTCTTGTTACGATGATTTTCAACTTCATTCTAAAATTCTTTGAACTTTTCAAATGTTTCAGACTTATGCTTCATTAAGTAGATATACCCATATCTGCTTAAATCATCTGTGAAGGTGAGAAAATAACGATATCCGCCACGAGCCTCAACATTCATCAGACCACATACATCTGTACGTATGATTTCCAACAAATCTGTTGCTCTCTCCATAGTACTGGAGAACGGTGTTTTAGTCATCTTGCCCATGAGACACGGTTCGCAAGTACCAAGTGATTCATAATCAAGAGGTTCCAAAAGTCCATTAGTATGTAGTTTCTTCATGCGCTTTACACCGATATGACCTAAACGGCAGTGCCACAAATAAGTTGCACTATCATTATCAACTCTGCATCTTTTGGTTTCAACATTATGAATATGTATATCACTACTATCGAGATTCATCAAGAATAGACCATTCTTCAAGGGTGCATGACCATAAAAGATATTACTCATATAAATAGAACAACCATTATTCTCCGATTTAAGTGAATAACCGTCTCGCATCAAACAGGATCCAGATATAATGTTCATGCTCAACGCTGGCACCAAATAACAATTATTTAGGTCTAATACTAATCCCGAAGGTAGATGTAGAGGTAGCGTGCCGACCGCGATCACATCGACTTTGGAACCATTTCCCACGCGCATCATCACCTCATCCTTAGCCAATCTTCGCTTAATCCGTAGCCCCTGTTTCGAGTTGCAAATATTAGCAACAGAACCAGTATCAAATACCCAGGTGCTACTGCGAGCATTAGTAAGGTACACATCAATAACATGTATATCACATATACCTTTGTTCACCTTGCCATCCTTCTTATCCGCCAAATACTTGGGGCAGTTCCGCTTCCAGTGACCAGTCTGCTTGTAGTAGAAGCACTCAGTTTCAGGCTTAGGTCCAGGCTTGGGTTTCTTCTCCTGAGCAGCAACTTGCTTGCTGTTCTTCTTGAAGTTCCCCTTCCTCTTTCCTTTGCCCTTTTTCTTGAAACTAGTGGTCTTGTTGACCATCAACACTTGATGCTCCTTCTTGATTTCTACCTCCGCAGCCTTTAGCATTGCGAAGAGCTCGAGAATTGTCTTATCCATCCCTTGCATATTATAGTTCATCACAAAGCTCTTGTAGCTAGGTGGAAGTGATTGGAGAATTCTGTCAATGACGCTATCATCCGGAAGATTAACTCCCAGTTGAATCAAGTGATTACAATACCCAGACATCTTGAGTATATGCTCACTGACAGAACTATTCTCCTCCATCTTGCAGCTATAGAACTTATTGGAGACTTCATATCTCTCAATCCGGGCATTCTTCTGGAATATTAACTTCAATTCCTGGAACATCTCATATGCTCCATGACGTTCAAAACGTCGTTGAAGTCCTGGTTCTAGGCCGTAAAGCATGGCACATTGAACTATCGAGTAGTCATCAGCTTTGCTCTGCCAGACGTTCTTAACGTCGTCAGTTGCATCAGCAGCAGGCCTGGCACCCATCGGTGCTTCCAGGACGTAACTTTTCTGTGTAGCAATGAGGATAATCCTCAAGTTACGGACCCAGTCCGCGTAATTGCTACCATCATCTTTCAACTTTGCTTTCTCAAGGAACGCATTAAAATTCAATGGAAGAACAACACGGGCCATCTATCTACAATCAACATAGACAAGCAATATACTATCAGGTACTAAGTTCATGATAAATTTAAGTTCAATTAATCATATTACTTAAGAACTCCCACTTAGATAGACATCCCTCTAATCCTCTAAGTGATCACGTGATCCATATCAACTAAACCATGTCCGATCATCACGTAAGATGGAGTAGTTTCAATGGTGAACATCACTATGTTGATCATATCTACTATATGATTCACGCTCGACCTTTCGGTCTCCGTGTTCCGAGGCCATATCTGTTATATGCTAGGCTCGTCAAGTCAAACCTGAGTATTCCGCGTGTGCAACTGTTTTGCACCCGTTGTATTTGAACGTAGAGCCTATCACACCCGATCATCACGTGGTGTCTCAGCACGAAGAACTTTCGCAATGGTGCATACTCAGGGAGAACACTTTTACTATGATAATTTAGTGAGGGATCATCTTATAATGCTACCGTCAATCAAAGCAAGATAAGATGCATAAAAGATAAACATCACATGCAATCAATACAAGTGATATGATATGGCCATCATCATCTTGTGCTTGTGATCTCCATCTCTGAAGCACCATCATGATCACCATCGTCACCGGCGCGACACCTTGATCTCCATCGTAGCATCGTTGTCGTCTCGCCAATTTCATGCTACTACGACTATCGCTACCGCTTAGTGATAAAGTAAAGCATTACAGGGCGATTGCATTGCATACAATAAAGCGACAACCATATGGCTCCTGCCAGTTACCGATAACTCGGTTACAAAACATGATCATCTCATACAATAAAATTTAGCATCATGTCTTGACCATATCACATCACAACATGCCCTGCAAAAACAAGTTAGACGTCCTCTACTTTGTAGTTGCAAATTTTTACGTGGCTGCTACGGGCTTAAGGAAGAACCAATCTTACCTACGCATCAAAACCACAATGATAGTTTGTCAAGTTAGTGCTGTTTTAACCTTCGCAAGGACCGGGCATAGCCACACTCGGTTCAACTAAAGTTGGAGAAACTGACACCCGCCAACCACCTGTGTGCAAAGCACGGCGGTAGAACCAGTCTCGCGTAAGCGTACGCGTAATGTCGGTCCGGGCCGCTTCATCCAACAATACCGCCGAACCAAAGTATGACATGTTGGTAAGCAGTATGACTTATATCGCCCACAACTCACTTGTGTTCTACTCGTGCATATAACATCAAACCATAAAAATCTGGCTCTGATACCACTGTTGGGGAACGTAGTAATTTCAAAAAATTTCCTACACACACGCAAGATCATGGTGATGCATAGCAACGAGAGGGGAGAGTGTTGTCTACGTACCCTTGTAGACCGAAACGGAAGCGTTGACACAACGTAGAGGAAGTAGTCGTACGTCTTCTCGGTCCAACCGATCCAAGCACCGTTACTCCGGCACCTCCGAGTTCTTGGCACACGTTCAACTCGATGACGCTCCCCGGGCTCCGATCCAGCAAAGCTTCGGGGAGGAGTTCCGTCAGCACGACGGCGTGGTGACGATCTTGATGTTCAACCGTCGCAGGGCTTCGCCTAAGCACCGCTACAATATGATCGAAGTGTAATATCGTGGAGGGGGGCACCGCACACGGCTAAGGAACGATCACGAAGATTAACTTATGTGTCCTAGGGTGCCCCCTGCCCCCGTATATAAAGGAGGGAGGGGGAGGTGCGGCCGGCCCCTTTGTGGTGCGCCTGGAGGAGTCCTACTCCCATCGGGAGTAGGACTCCCCCCTCTTGCCTTGTTGGAGAAGGAAAGGGGGAAGGGGAAGAGGAAAGGGGGGCGCCGCCCCCCTTCCTTGTCCTATTCGGACTAGGGGGGAGGGGGCGTGCGCCCTGCCCTGGCCGGCCCTCCTCTTCTCCCTTAAGGCCCATGTAGGCCCAATAACCCCCCCGGGGGGGGGGGGGTTCCGGTAACCCCTGGTACTCCGGTAAATCCCGATTTCACCCGGAACGATTCTGATGTCCAAATATAGGCTTCCAATATATCGATCTTTATGTCTCGACCATTTCGAGACTCCTCGTCATGTCCATGATCACATTCGGGACTCCTAACAACCTTCGGTACATCAAAATACATAAACTCATAATGAAACTGTCATCGTAACGTTAAACGTGCGGACCCTACGGTTCGAGAACAATGTAGACATGACCGAGACATGTCTCCAGTCAATAACCAATAGCGGAACCTGGATGCTCATATTGGTTCCTACATATTCTACGAAGATCTTTATCGGTCAGACCGCATAACAACATACGTTGTTCCCTTTGTCATCGGTATGTTACTTGCCCGAGATTTGATCGTCAGTATCCTATACCTAGTTCAATCTCGTTACCGGCAAGTCTCTTTACTCGTTCCGTAATACATCATCCCGCAACTAACTCATTAGTTGCAATGCTTGCAAGGCTTAAGTGATGTGCATTACCGAGAGGGCCCAGAGATACCTCTCCGACATTCAGAGTGACAAATTGTAGGATCTAGAAGTGGGTGTGTCTAGAGGGGGGGGGGGGGTGATTAGACACTCAGTACTAAAGTTGCAGTTTTTAAGCCCTTTTGGTTTATGTGAAGTTTTAGGCACAATTTCAGCACACGCAATACATGTCAAGCAAGCATGCAAAGAGTATATAGGCAGCGGAAAGTAAATCATGCAACTTGCAAGAATGTAAAGGGAAGGGTTTGGAGAATTCAAACGCTATTGGAGACAAGGATGTTTTTCCCGTGGTTCAGATAGGTGGTGCTATCCTACATCCACGTTAGTGGAGACTTCAACCCACGAAGGGTAACGGTTGCGCGAGTCCACGGAGGGCTCCACCCACGAAGGGTCCACGAAGAAGCAACCTTGTCTATCCCACCATGGCCATCGCCCACGAAGTACTTGCCTCACTAGCGGTAGATCTTCATGAAGTAGGCGATCTCCTTGCCCTTACAAACTCCTTGGTTCAACCTCACAATCTTGTCGGAGGCTCCCAAGTGACACCTAGCCAATCTAGGAGACACCACTCTCCAAGAAGTAACAAATGGTGTGTTGATGATGAACTCCTTTCTCTTGTGCTTCAAATGATAGTCTCCCCAACACTCAACTCTCTCTCACAGGATTTGGATTTGGTGGAAAGAAGATTTGAGTGGAAAGCAACTTGGGAAAGGCTAGAGATCAAGATTCATATGGTAGGAATGGAATATCTTGGTCTCAACACATGAGTAGGTGGTTCTTTCTCATAACATATGAATTGGAAGTGTAGGTGTGTTCTGATGGCTCTCTCCACGAATGAAGAGGAGGTGGAGGGGTATATATAGCCTTCACTTCAAATCCAACCGTTACACACAATCTACCAATCTCGGTGGGACCGAATCAACAAACTCGGTCGGACTGAAATGGTAAACCTAGTGACCGTTAGAGATTTTCGGTGGGACTGGCATGCAACTCAGTAGGACCGATATGGTTAGGGTTTGGGCATAACGTAATCTCGGTGAGACCGATTACACAAACTCGGTGAGACCGATTTGGTAATTAGCTAACCAGAGAGTTGGTCAGGCAAACTCGATGGGACCGATTTGCTCTTTCGGTGAGACCGAAAAGTTACAAAAGGGAAACAGAGAGTTTGCATTGCAATCTCGGTAGTACCGATTGCCTAAACTCGGTAAGACCGGTTTTGACAATGGACATACACAGTGAGATTGCAATCCCATCTCGGTGAGACCGAGATCCCTATCGGTGAATCCGATTTGCTAGGGTTTGGCAGTGACTTATGACATATGAAACTCGGTGGCGCCGGATAGAAAGAGTCGGTAGGGCCGAGTTTGTCTTTGGGTTTAGGTCATATGTGGAAGTGGGAAAGTAGTTGAGGATTTTGGAGCATATCATTAAGCACATAGAGCAAAAGGCTCATTAAGCAACACCTCATCCCTTCTTAATAGTATTGGCTTTTCCTATAGACTCAATGTGATCTTGGATCACTAAAAGTGTAAAAGGAAGAGCCTTGAGCTTGAGGCTTTAGCCAATCCTTTGTCCTTATCATCTGAAGGAGTCCCACAACCTTTAGTCCATGCCACCCCATTGTTGAACTTATCTGAAACATGCTAGATAGGAACATTAGTCCAACAAGAGATATGTTGACATCAATTACCAAAACCACCTGAGGAGCACTTGTGCTTTCAATCTCCCCCTTTTTGGTAATTGATGGCAACATACATCAAAGCTTTAGATAAAGATACAAGGAATAGCAAGTAAAGCTTTGGAAGGACATGTAACAGCCATAGGCTCCCCCTACATGTATGCAATCATGTGAGTATAAAATGTAGAAGTATGTGAGAGCATAACCATGACAGAGTAGGCAATGTGTTACATGTATCTTGGCCATATGCATCAGAGTAAAGGATTATTAAGAGGAATACCATCATGTTTATGAGTCCTTCTTGCAAACAGTTTGTACAAAAGCAAGAATTCCTCATACTCATGATTCTGATGCATATACTTACCTTGTGGTCTTGAGTTGACTTAGGATGAAATGAACCTGCACAAACAAGGTTAGATAACACAGATACATCCACTAGCCAGAGCAAACAAAAGAAACCACAAGAGTACCAAGACTGGGATGACATGTAGAGAGTGAGTACAAAGTACCACATTGAATCAGACATGTCCCCAAGAGTAAAGATATGCAATGAATTTGAATGATTTCTTTCCCTTAGGTGTCTTGCTCCCCCTGAATCTGACATGAGATATTGAGAGAAGATAGGGAACAGAAAATCAGAGCTGAAAGATATAAATGAACAGAAGCACTAAAACACATGACTTTCCCCCAAAAAGACATGTGGCATCTCTCCTCTTGATCATCAAGCATCTGGGATCCTTGAGTGTTCTCTCCCCCTGGAGATCTCTTTCTCCCCCTTAATACTTTCTCTCTTTCTCCCTGATGATAGGCTTTGATGTGATCTCTCTCTCCCCCTTTGACATCAATTTCCAAGAAGGTCTTACTGGAATCTGTCGAAAAGGTTTGGTCCTTGAGATTCAGCATAAAGCAATGGTAAAACTGTGATGCTTGTAGAGGATAAGATTCATCGAGTGGAGCTGGATCAGAAGAAATATAGAATAAGTGGCAAACTGTTTTCCTGTTGCGAAATCGGTGACACCGAGCGTCAAGTTTCGGTGGTACCGAAAGAATTCGGTTGATCCGAAAAGTTCAGTTCGGTGGAACCGAGTTTACTTCAGAGAAAATACTTGTCACCTCAGCTCACTAGTCAAATAAGATTTCACAAAGATTTGCAATGAATTAACTGAAAGATTTGCAAGGAATTTGATGCAGAATATGCAGAACAAAAAGAAGCAGAAAAGAATGAAAGTTCTAGATGAAGTTTTTTTTTGTTGAAAAAGAGGGAAACAAATATGCAAGGGACAAATGCAATAACAAAAGAACACAAGAGAACTTCATCTAGAATTGGGCGGTGACATAGTCACCTATGTTAGAGTATATTGACTTAGGAGTCAAGTGAGAACACTTGATCATGGGTCATACTCATCGTTTAAGCTCAAAATGGGGTTACCATTTTTCGTTTAAGCATTTTGATGTATTCACATCTTGTTGAGTTGCTTTGACTCATGACTTGGAGTAAAGCTTCTCTAAGATGGAATATCATACCTTGGGTGGTGGTGTGGGTCTTGCTCATGTAGTTGAACTTGTGTGGGTGCTCGAGGTTGATGTAGCTCATCAAGAGTTGGGAGCACCACTTGGAGTTTGAGTTCATCTACCTACATGGGTTAGTTCTTGCAAGGAAAAAGACACTTTTATACCCAACATGACAATCATGAAGCTCAATCATAGAATTAGTCAAGGATATGTTTGAGTGGTCTCGTGCTTCCTTGTCAACCACCGTTGTGTAGAGATTTGGTGATGTAGAGATTGCTCGAGATGTGAGTGAGTTGCAATCTCATAGGATTAGATTCAACCAAATATCTGCATAGGTTAGATACCATGCAAGATGCAAATATATCCAAGACATAAGATAGTCATCATAAGAGATATATCAAGGATTAGACATAAGCTCATGTCTTGCATGTATCCAATGGAGTTTCTACTCCAAGTTTGAAGCATCAATGATGTTCAATTCTCCTCTTAACCTGCAAAACACTTTCTCATCAAGTGGTTTAGTGAATATATCCGCTAATTGCTTATCGGTGCGAACATGTTTAAGATCAATGTCACCCATAGCAACATGATCTCGAATGAAATGATGACGAACTTCAATATGCTTAGTTCGAGAATGTTGCACAGGATTATGACCAATTTTGATAGCACTTTCATTGTCACAAAGCAATGGAACATGTTTCACATAGACCCCATAATCTTTAAGAGTTTGGGTCATCCAAAGTAATTGAGCACAACATGAACCAGCGGCAATATATTCCGCTTCGACGGTGGATAAGGATACCGAGTTTTGTTTCTTGGAGGACCAAGACACAAGAGATCTACCAAGAAATTGACATGTACCCGAAGTGGACTTTCTATCAACCTTGTCTCCGGCATAATCCGAGTCAGAATACCCAACAAGATCAAAAGAGGACCTCTTAGGATACCAAATGCCAAAAATTGGTGTATGGATTAAGTATCTCACTATCCTTTTCACGGCCTTAAGATGACATTCTTTAGGAGCAGCTTGATATCGTGCACACATGCACACACTTAGCATAATGTCGGGACGAGAGGCACATAGGTATAACAATGAACCAATCATAGAGCGATAAACCTTTTGATCAACCGGTTCACCATCTTTGGTCAAATCATTATGTCCACTAGTAGGCATGGGTGTAGACATACCTTTGCATTCTTGCATATTGAACTTCTTGAATAGGTCTTTGGTATACTTCGTTTGAGAGATAAATGTACCTTCCTTAGTTTGCTTGATTTGCAAACCGAGAAAGAATTTGAGTTCACTCATCATAGACATCTCAATTTGACATAAGCTTTCCAAACTTTTCACTAAAAATAGGGTTAGTAGAACCAAATATGATATCATCAACATAAATTTGGCATACAAATAATTCTCCGTTAACTCTTTTAGTAAAAAGGGTAGAATCAATTTTTCCAATTTCAAAACCACTTGCAATAAGGAACTTAGTCAAGCATTTATACCATGCTCTAGGAGCTTGTTTAAGACTGTAAAGTGCTTTGTGAAGTTTGTAAACATGATTAGGTTTCTTAGGATTGACAAAGCCGGGAGGTTGCTTGACATAAACTTCCTCCTCTATTTTACCATTTAGAAAAGCACTTTTAATATCCATTTGGTACAAGGTGATATTGTGGTGATTAGCAAAGGCAAGTAAGATGCGAATGGACTCAAGTCTAGCAAGGGGAGCATATGTCTCACCATAGTCCATACCTTCGACTTGTGTGTATCCTTGGGCAATGAGACGTGCTTTGTTGCGAACCACTTGTCCATCTTCATCTTGCTTGTTGCGAAACACCCATTTGGTACCGATGATGTTGTGGTTGTTGTCGGGCTTCTCAACCAATGTCCAAACTTGGTTTCTCTCAAAGTTGTGTAGCTCTTCGTGCATAGCATTTATCCAATCCGGATCCTCCAATGCTTCTTCGACCTTCATAGGTTCAATGCTAGAGATGAATGAATAGTTTTCACAAAAGTTAGCTAGACGAGTTTTTGAGCGAGTAATTCTCCCGGTTTGGATATCATTGTAGATCTGCTCGACGGGATGATCTTTGGCAATTCTTGCTCGAACTCGTGAAAGCTTTTGCTTGGGCCTTCGTTGAACTTCCTCTTCATCTTGTTCTTCTTCATGATCTTCTTCATTGTTGACGTTGTTGTTCTCTTGTCGTGGTGGAGAAGGAGGTTGTTGATGTTTGTCTTGATGCGTTTCCTCGTTTTCTTCATCTTGGTGTGTCCCACTTGTGGATGCTTCCGTGTCAACTCTTGGTTCACCTTGTCGTGAAGTAGAAGCTTCCACTTGGACGGACGAGGTATTCTCCTTCACCTCCGTTGGACGAATTTTGCCAATAGACAAGTCTTGAATTGCTTCCGAAGGGTCTTTGTCTCCTACATCAATTGGCAATTGCTCTACTTGCGAGCCATTAGATTCATCAAACTTCACATCTACCGTTTCTTCAACCTTTCGGGTGAAATTGTTGTAGACACGGTAAGTGTGAGAGTTTGAGCCATAACCAAGTAGGAAACCTTCATGAGACTTAGGAGCAAACTTTGAACGACGATGCTTATCTAGAATGTAGCACTTTGAGCCAAATACTCGAAAGTATCCAACTTGGGGTTTGTTACCGGTGAGGAGCTCGTATGCCGTCTTGCCGAGTAGCTTGTGAAGATACAAGCGATTTGTTGCATGACAAGCCGTCTCAACCGCTTCTGCCCAGAAGTGCTTCGGCGTCTTGTACTCATCAAGCATCGTTCTCGCCATTTCGATGAGCGTCCGGTTCTTCCTCTCAACAACTCCATTTTGTTGAGGTGTGTACGTAGCTGAGAACTCATGTGAAATCCCTTCTTCATCAAGAAAGGTATCCACATTTGCGTTCTTGAACTCCGTTCCGTTGTCGCTTCGAACCTTCTTGATCTTCACGTCAAACTGATTTTGGGCCTTCCTAGCGAAGTTTTTGAAGATCTTTTGGACCTGCGATTTGTCATCAAGAAAGAATACCCACGTAAATCTTGAAAAATCATCAACTATAACTAGACCAAAAGAATTTCCACCGAGACTCTTGTAGGCATTGGGACCAAAGAGATCCATATGAAGTAGCTCAAGTGGCCTCCTTGTGGTCATGATGTTCTTCACGGGATGCTTTCCTCCAACCTGTTTACCTGCTTGACAAGCACTGCAAAGTCTATCCTTATCAAATATGACATCGTTAACTCCAAGGATATGATTTCCTTTAATAAGCTTGTCAAGGTTTCTCATGCCAACATGACCTAGTCGTCTATGCCACAACCAACCTTTTGAGGATTTATGTCACGCCCAATATGCGATACTATCCTAAAGAGACTCGAAGGTCCCACACAAGGATAGAACCGCATATTGAAATGCTTTTGCAAGGTGGATATCATTACATCAACATTACACAAATAGAGGGGATACATCCAATACATACAATGTCACATGAATACAACAACACATCATATACAACATCAACATCCGACTACGGATGAAACATAAACAGAAACTCAAACGACATCCACCCTGCTAGCCCAGGCTGCCGACCAGGAACCTATCCCTCAATCGAAGAAGAAGCAGAAGAAGAACTCCAACACAAATAAACATCGCTCTCGCGTCATGATCATCGCATAACCTGTACCTGCAACTGGTGGTGTAGTAATCTGTGAGCCAGGAGGACTCAGCAATCCCATAACCATGGGTATCAAGACTAGCAAAGCTTAATGGGAAAGGAAAGGGTAAAGTGGTGAGGCTGCAGCAGCGACTAAGCATGTATGGTGGCTAACTTACGCAAATAAGAGCGAGAAGAGAAGCAAAGCAAGCGGTCGTCAACTAGTAATGATCAAGAAGTGATCCTGAACTCCTACTTACGCCAAACATAACCCAAAAACCGTGTTCTCCTCTCGATCAACCCCGAAAAGAGACACTCACGGTTACACACACGGTTGGTGTATTTTAGTGGAGTTTACTTCAAGTTTACTACAACCGGACATTAACAAATTCCCATCTGCCACATAACCGCGGGCACGGCTTTCGAAATTTCAAACCCTGCAGGGGTGTCCCAACTTAGCCCATGATAAGCTCTCGCGATCAACGAAGGATATTCCTTCTCCCCGGGAAGACCCGATCAGTCTCGGAATCCCGGCTACAAGACATTTCGACAGTAATAAAACAAGACCAGCAAGACCTCCCGGCGTGCCGACACCCTGATAGTAGCCGCGCGTATCTCGTCTCAGGCCACGACCGGATGAGCAGTCCGTACAACTAAAACCAGACCACAAGTTTTCCCGAGGTGGCGCTGCAAGGGGCTCTAGTTTGGACCAACACTTAGACAAGCATTGGCCCGGGGGGCTAAATAAAGATGACCCTTGGGTTAATTACTCCCAAGGGAAAGGTATAGGTGGTAGGCAAATGGTAAAAACCAATGTTGGGCCTTGCTGGAGGAGTCTTATTCAAAGCGAACTGTCAAGGGGGTCCCATAAATCACCCAACCGCGTTAGGGACGCAAAATCCGGGAACATAATACCGATATGACGGAAACTAGGGCGGCAAGAGTGGAACAAAACACCAGGCATAAGGCCGAGCCTTCCACCCTTTACCAAGTATATAGATGCATTAATAATATAAGAGATATTGTGATATCCCAACAATAAACATAATCCAACATGGAGCAATCTTCATCTTCACCTGCAACTAGCAATGCTATAAGAGGGGCTGAGCAAAAGCGGTAACATAGCCAATCAACGGTTTGCTAGGAAGGGTATCAAAGGTCAGGGGCTATCATGCAATTTGGGAGGCTTGAGCAGCAAGTGGTAGGTAACGCAGCATAGCGATAGAACGAAGCATCTAGCATAGCAATGATAGTAGTGAGATCCAAGGTGACGGTCATCTTGCCTGAAATACCGCTAGGAAGAAGAACGAGTCTATGAAGAAGATGAAGCCACGAAGACGAACCAAGTGTAGACGAACGAATCCTCACGATCGCAACGAAACGGGAACTATCGAGAAGAAGCACACAACATGGTAAACACACCACACATGAACAAGGCATGATGCTCAACCAAGTATGATGCATGAAAAGACTACATGAAGCTACTCATGGCAAGAGATGATGCATACAAGAGCAACACATCAAAGCAAGTTTAAATGAGGCCGGAAACAACATATAACAATTCCGGTAAGTCCTCATATGCAAATTTCGAAATTGGTCCAGATCTGAATAAACCTTATGTTCAAGTTGTTCAACAGCAAGTTAAGATGCACCAAGATGATCTACACGAAATTCTAGTCAAGTTACATATAAAGTTCATTAGATTCGGAGCTACGGCCTAGAAGATATGAGCAAAACAAGTTAAGCATGGCAGTGATGCAAAATGCATACAAACATCAAGCAAACACCTCAAAAAAAGGATGAAACATGATAATATGAAGCTACATGCAAAAATAAGCAAGTTTCATATAGAGCACACTCAAAACGGAGCAACTGTTCAACACATACACCCTATACAAGTTATAACAACAATCTGTCCAAAACAGCAAGTAGGCATCTGACAAGCATCAAAACAACAAGCTACAGGATCTCAACATGAAAACAAAAGGCATGGACATGATGTACAGGTAAAGCATGACAAAACATGAACACTGAGATATCTCCAGAAATCACTAGATCATACTCAAACAAGCATGGCAAGATTGCAAATAATAACAGGTTCACAGACTTAGCAGAATTCACAGGGCATGGCAGAAATAACATCAGGTTGTCATATTTAGAGCTATCAAACAACATGTTACAGCAAGCTATCATGTCAAACTAGAGCATGGAATGAATCTACTCAAAGCATTTAACAAAAGTCCCTTACTGACCATAAGCCAAAAGGGATCAGAGAATACAATTGCAAGCATGTGAACATAGCAAAAACATAAACAGATTCAGACTTAGTGAAAAACTGGAGCATGGCAAAACAGATACCAAGTAGGCATGTTTACGAGCTCGATGCACTCACTACAAGGCATTGCATGACAACCCAAGCATACAACCAGCAACTAGACTTGGCATAGAAGCTAGACATGGCAAGAACAATAACATAGCATGCACGGATCAACAACAACAAGCTAGGCAAAATTGCTAAACATGTTAACAATCTGTCAGGAACATTTTATAGCAAAAGTAGAGCAAGATTAAGACATATTAGAGCACTCTATAAATGCAACCAGGAGCATGGATGTATATAGCATAACCATATGAACAAAACACCCTTACTGAACATACTCAAAATAGGCATGGATCTCACTGTAGCAACATGAATACATGGCATAAAAATAACAGCAGACAAGGACTTGTGAAATTCTAAGTTCCTGAAATCAGCAGCATCACGGAGGCTACTTTGCAAGCTTGAAAAAAACAATACATGCCATATCATGAATAATGGATTGCACCACAGAAAAGATGGCATGTTGTAGCACATAACTCATGTATACTTAATGCTCAAAAGAAAATCACACAAAAAGATACAAAAATGACAAATCATCAAGTTATAACAGTTTCAGCAGATTAACATCATATAGCACTCTTTCAACAATAATTAGGGCATCAAGATGAACTCAAATGAACATGTCACAATGGAACAAAGTGAAGAGCACAACCAGATGAACATTTTGATATATGGCATGCCCAAAACAGAGCTACGTGTGATGAGATATGATGCAATGAACAGAGCAATATGATGCAAAAATAAAAGGACTTGGGAATTTCTGGGTCAGCCTCGGGTTGCACGGAAATCGATGCAGGGCCGGAATTCGCCGGAGATGTGGCCGGAGAGGAGCGAGATGGCGGGGACCGGCGGATCTGGAGCTCCTTCGGCCGGATCTCGCCGGATCCGGTCCGGGTCGAGGCGGAGGAGGCGGCGGGGAGGCGCGGAGAACGCCGGCGAGGCTCGGTCGGAGGAGGAGCCGAGGCGCGCGGCGGCGGCGCCATGGCACGAGGCGGCGGCGGGGAGAGGCGGCTGTGGGCGGCGGCGATCCGGTAGGCGCGGGCTCGCGCCGCGGCGGTGGTCCGGCGAGGTGGCGGGGAGCGGAGCTCCGCGGGCAGGTCGGCAGGAGGAGGCGCGCGGGGCTCGACCGGCGGGCGTGCGGGCCGGGCGGGCCCAATCCGGGCCCCGGCGGGCCGCGACGGGTGCGGGGAGGAGAGAGGAGGTCGGCACGCCACTTGGCGGCGCAGGGTTGGCTGAGGGAGGCGGCGGCGCTGAGGTGGCGGTCCGGGATTGGCTGGAGCGACGTGGAGGGCGGACATGTCCGGCGGCAGGGATTTTTGTCCGGTGGCGCGAGGTAGGGGAAGGCTAGGGTTAGACCGCAAATTTTGGAGGGGGTCACTTATTTATAGGTAGGAGGAGGTAGGAGTGTCCAAATGGAGTGTGGTTTGTGGCCACGCGATCGTGATCGAACGACCCAGAGGATGAAGGGGCTTTGGATCGGTTTTGGGCCACTTTGGAGGGGTCTTGGGCTGCAACACAAAGAGGCCTTTGCGGCTACCCGGTTAACCGATGGGGTATCAAACGACCTCCGAATGACCCGAAACTTGACAGACGGTCTACCGGTGGTATACCAAGGCCGCTTGCCAAACCTCGGGCCATTCCGAGAAAGTTTAACACCCGCACACAAAAAGAGGCAAAAGGGGGCGCCGGAGGACATAGGAGCGCCGGATTGCAAAACGGACAACAGGGAAAATACTCGGATGCATGAGACGAACACGTATGCAAATGCGATGCACATGATGACATGATATGAAATGCAGATGATGACATGGCAAAGTGCAACACGCAGCACATGACATGGCAACGATGGCGTATAACTGGCGGGCACCTGGCGCATCGAATCCGGGGCGTTACAATTTAGCAATAAAGCAAGTTTTAGGTTGTGCCCTTTTTGAGAAATCAACAATATAAAGGTCACCTCTACGTATACCGGTAAAGACCATTTTATTATTGTCTCGTCGAAACACTTGGCAATCTACCTCAGTAAATAGGACATTCAATCCGAAATCAGCAAGTCTAGATACTGAAAGTAAGTTGTAGCCAAGGGATTCAACAAGCATGACATTTTGAATGGAGCTATCGTGTGAGATGGACACCTTACCAAGGCCAACCACCTTACCCTTTGAATTATCACCAAAGGTGACATATTTTTGAGGGCCGTCATTTTCAGCAAGCTCACGGAACATCTCTTCGTCTCCGGTCATATGATCGGTACATCCACTGTCGAGAACCCATTCCTTTCCTCCTGACACATATCCTCGAAGATTAGCCATAAGACCAAAGTGTCTCATTGCATCATCAAGATCGAAGTCACTATCATCATTCTCATCGTAGTATCCATGTTCAACATCATCTTGTGATTGATCATATCCTAGAGAGGGTAATATATTAGATAGATGATCATCAAAGTGGTCACTTTTATGAATTCTTATGGATTCGGTTATGATATCACCAGTGATTCCAACATTTCCTTTAGCACGCATGAGATTAGTAAGCTCAAATAGACAATTACCAAAACTAGGATCACTAGAGTTCATTTTACTCAAGGCGATAGATTTATGGAGAATTTCATCCAAATTTTTCAAGGAATAATTTGGGAATCGTTCCTCAAGAAATTTCCATATAGTATAGGCGCATTTAAGAGTGGGTAAACTAGCAATCAAGTATTTGGGCAATCCTCTAATGATGAGCTCAACGGTTCTAAGATTGCGAATCATGTCAACATCTTCATCTAGTGTGGGGTGCATAGGATCAACATGCGGAGCACAAGGACTAGCAATATACTTGTTCAAATGATATTGAGTGAAAATCACAAGCATCTCATTTTTCCATTCATGAAAATACTCTCCATCAAGAATAGGCACTCTATGTCTAAGACTCCCTAAAGTAGACACATCCATCTTCCTCCAATGGTGATTAAACCAAGGCAATGTAGACCAAGGCTCTGATACCACTTGTAGGATCTAGAAGTGGGTGTGTCTAGAGGGGGGGGGGGGTGATTAGACACTCAGTACTAAAGTTGCAGTTTTTAAGCCCTTTTGGTTTATGTGAAGTTTTAGGCACAATTTCAGCACACGCAATACATGTCAAGCAAGCATGCAAAGAGTATATAGGTAGCGGAAAGTAAAGCATGCAACTTGCAAGAATGTAAAGGGAAGGGTTTGGAGAATTCAAACGCTATTGGAGACAAGGATGTTTTTCCCGTGGTTCGGATAGGTGGTGCTAACCTACATCCACGTTAGTGGAGACTTCAACCCACGAAGGGTAACGGTTGCGCGAGTCCACGGAGGGCTCCACCCACGAAGGGTCCCCGAAGAAGCAACCTTGTCTATCCCACCATGGCCATCGCACACGAAGGACTTGCCTCACTAGTGGTAGATCTTCACGAAGTAGGCGATCTCCTTGCCCTCACAAACTCCTTGGTTCAACTCCACAATCTTGTCGGAGGCTCCCAAGTGACACCTAGCCAATCTAGGAGACACCACTCTCCAAGAAGTAACAAATGGTGTGTTGATGATGAACTCCTTGCTCTTGTGCTTCAAATGATAGTCTCCCCAACACTCAACTCTCTCTCACAGGATTTGGATTTGGTGGAAAGAAGATTTGAGTGGAAAGCAACTTGGGAAAGGCTAGAGATCAAGATTCATACGGTAGGAATGGAATATCTTGGTCTCAACACATGAGTAGGTGGTTCTCTCTCAGAACATATGAACTGGAAGTGTAGGTGTGTTCTGATGGCTCTCTCCACGAATGAAGAGGAGGTGGAGGGGTATATATAGCCTTCACTTCAAATCCAACCGTTACACACAATCTACCAATCTCGGTGGGACCGAATCAACAAACTCGGTCGGACCGAAATGGTAAACCTAGTGACCGTTAGAGATTTTCGGTGGGACTGACATGCAACTCGGTAGGACCGATATGGTTAGGGTTTGGGCATAACGTAATCTCGGTGAGACCGATTACACAAACTCGGTGAGACCGATTTGGTAATTAGCTAACCAGAGAGTTGGCCAGGCAAACTCGGTGGGACCGATTTGCTCTTTCCGTGAGACCGGAAAGTTACAAAAGGGAAACAGAGAGTTTGCATTGCAATCTCGGTAGTACCGATTGCCTAAACTCAGTGAGACCGGTTTTGACAATGGACATACACAGTGAGATTGCAATCCCATCTCGGTGAGACCGAGATCCCTATCGGTGAAACCGATTTGCTAGGGTTTGGAAGTGGCTTATGACATATGAAACTCGGTGGCGCCGGATAGAAAGAGTCGGTAGGACCGAGTTTGGCGTTGGGTTTAGGTCATATGTGGAAGTGGCAAAGTAGTTGAGGATTTTGGAGCATATCATTAAGCACATAGAGCAAAAGGCTCATTAAGCAACACCTCATCCCTTCTTAATAGTATTGGCTTTTCCTATAGGCTCAATGTGATCTTGGATCACTAAAAGTGTAAAAGGAAGAGCCTTGAGCTTGAGGCTTTAGCCAATCCTTTGTCCTTATCATCTGAAGGAGTCCCACAACCTTTAGTCCATGCCACCCAATTGTTGAACTTATCTGAAACATGCTAGATAGGAACATTAGTCCAACAAGAGATATGTTGACACTAATTACCAAAACCACCTGAGGAGCACTTGTGCTTTCACAAATCCTAATCTCGAAATACGCCAACCCAACAAGTACCTTCGGAGACACCTGTAGAGCACCTTTATAATCACCCAGTTACGTTGTGACGTATGGTAGCACACAAAGTGTTCCTCCGGTAAACGGGATTTGCATAATCTCATAGTCATAGGAACATGTATAAGTCATGAAGAAAGCAATAGCAACAAACTAAACGATCAAGTGCTAAGCTAACGGAATGGGTCAAGTCAATCAGATCATTCATCTAATGATGTGATCCCATTAATCAAATAACAACTCTTTGTCTATGGTTAGGAAACAAAACCATCTTTGATTAAGGAGCTAGTCAAGTAGAGGCATACTAGTGACACTCTTAAACAAGCTCCGGGGCAGGAGGAGGTGGTCCTGGAGGAGCCGAAAGGCGACCTCCCGGACCCCAGGAATAAAGGGGACAAGACCCCCCAGGGCTCCGAGTCCGGCTTTATGCCGGACGCCGCGCCGGACTCTTCAACAGTTCCGGTTCGTGGTAGGCGAACTCCTTCCAAGAGGAGCAAGCCTTCTGAGCCGGCAGCCTCCGTCCAACCGGAGGTGTCGGACAATCTGCTGGAGGTGCTTGACGGTGCCTCCATCGACGAGGAACACCGTACTATTATGAGTACGGTGATCCGAAGGGTTCAGTCCGCCAAGAGCGGACTGACTGAAGCTTGCGCTAGCCTTCTGACAGGCTTCGAGGTAAGTAGAAATATGTCAAAATATGACCGCATAGACAGTAGCCCCTGATGCTCCGTTCGGCGTTCGAAAAGAAAAGCCGAATAGAGGATCTATTAGTGTTCGTAGGAGTCTAACAATAAAGAGTCAATATGCGTATGCAGGCTTCGCTGCTATCCACCGCCGCACTGACTGCACAGGTGGAAGTCCTAAAAAAGGACCTCGGGCGGACCGAGCAACAGCTCGGCCTTGCCAAACGGCAGCTCGAGGAAAAAAAAGGTAATAAATACCCTACAAAGAAAAAGGTTGCCTATAGAGAGGCATGATTGCAAAAAATAACAGGATCGTACTGCTTATTGTAGGGGCCACAAATGAGGTGGCGACCCTCAAGCAGGCGCTAACTGAGGCCGGAAAAAAACGGCCGAGGAGCGCACCGAGCGAGAAAGACTTGGGGCTCAGGTTGGCGAGGTGCAGCAAGAGCTGCAATGAGGGAGTCCTGGATTAGGGGGTGTTCGGGTAGCCGGACTATACCTTCGCCGGACTCCTGGACTATGAAGATACAAGATTGAAGACTTCGTCCCGTGTCCGGATGGGACTTTCCTTGGCGTGGAAGGCAAGCTTGGCGATGCGGATATTCAGGATCTCCTACCATTGTAACCGACTCTGTGTAACCCTAACCCTATCCGGTGTCTATATAAACCGAAGGGTTGTAGTCCGTAGGACAACCATCATCATACACAATCATACCATAGGCTAGCTTCTAGGGTTTAGCCTCCTTGATCTCGTGGTAGATCTACTCTTGTACTACCCATATCATCAATATTAATCAAGCAGGAGTAGGGTTTTACCTCCATCGAGAGGGCCCGAACCTAGGTAAACTTCGTGTCCCCTGCCTCTTGTTACCATCGATCCTAGACGCACAGTTCGGGACCCCCTACCCGAGATCCGCCGGTTTGGACACCGACATTGGTGCTTTCATTGAGAGTTCCGCTGTGTGATCGACAAAAGGATCGATGGCTCGCCTGCAGATCAACTGCGACTTCGGCATCTTCGTCACCAGCTCGACTGGTCGCCTTGGTTCGACCAAGAATTGCGCCCCGTGTTCAGATCACCATGTTCGGACGAGGGCCTTCATCAGACATCAACTCCGATCTCTATCAAGATCACGGAGGAATCATCCATGGAGCTCGGGGGCTCAACGTCAACATTGCCCTCAAGCGACCGTGCTGTTTTTCTGGACAGCGAACTCGTATCTGCTGCCACCACCTCCTCGAGTATCGTTTTGACGATCGCTTTGGTGGAATTGTGCGGAATTGAGTCTACAACAACCCTGGAAAAATTCGTCGAGTTCCGATGGAGGAATCTCTGGCGATCCACGAAATACCGGAGCCCTGTCAAATCTGGACGAGAAATTGGATGTGTTTAGGGCGTGGTGTCCAGCTTCTAGCTCGGACGTTCTTTGGAAGATCCAACCGTTGATCGGCTGCGGAATTCCCGTATCTACCACCTCTCAAAATTTCTGCTCGATCCGACCGTCCAAACTCTGGGAACCTTCCGATTAGTGCATCACTTTTCGGATCTGTTTTCTGCGCGAAAACGAATCCGACCCGAGTTCATCTTTTCTATGAACGGGATTTCGGACATCCCTTTTGAAGGAAGTTTTGTATGGGGTATTGTGTTTTGTTCCCGAACACATCCCATTAACTTTAAGATCTTTTGAACATGATCTTCAACATCATGCTGGTGTCAAACCAGTCCGGCAATATTACTCCACGGCTGCCGACCTGCGCTAAGACACGGCGTCACTTTGTTGAGCCGATCTCAACTTCTTCGGATCATCATCTCGGCAAGCCGAGCAAGAGTCCGGCATCACGAAGGATAAATCATCACCAACATCGCCGCCCCACGGATTACCCGGAGCGGGCGTACCAGCATCGCTGCACGGTTGCTTCATCAAGCCGGCATCGACCACATCACGACCTGCATCGATTGGGCCGCACTATCGCTTCTTCAAGCTGGTGTCCATCACACCGACCTACTTCAACTCATCGCCTGACATCGGGGCTTCGACATCTCGGCTGGACCGGGGGCTTCGCCATCTCTTCATCAACCTACTCTGGACACTTCGGCGTCACTAGCCGACCAGCTCTGTCACGTTAGCTGGGCCGAGGGCTTTGCCTCAGCGAGCCAACCTTTACCAGCATTGCCATGCCGCCGTTTTATCGCCCATCAGGCTATGGGTGTGCGGAGCGAGTCCCAATTTTGGGAATCACCTTCCTTCGGACTGCTACAACAAATAAACCAGGTGCTATCAATCCCTAATATTTTTTGCTTGTTTGGGTTCATTTTTCCCAAAGAAGTATTACTCTGGTTTGTCCATCATATGTACACAGGTCTATCAAATGGTGGCCGCATTCACGACAGTCGCATGGTGGTTCGGTCAGTTTCCGTACATAGTCCGGCGAATGCCGCATCCGGAGCTCAGACCGACCTGCGAATTCAGGCTTTGCCATGCCTTTACCGCATCATGCCGACGCCCTGCATCGACATTGACTTCGGCGCCTGGCCATATTTCTTTTATTACTCACTTTGCATAAATTATTCATTATGCAACGATTTTTTTTAATTATCATTATTACTATGATCTCCCGTTTGCACTATTTTTGTGCACAGGAAAATGATCCGGGGACTTCAGCGTCACTCTGCTGGTCTGCATCGACCGTGCTATGTCACCACTTCGGCGTGTCGAGCTCTCCGCTCCGCCACCCCGGGACCGGCTTGGGGGATAGAACCTTGTCCCGCATCAAGCTCGGACTCCGAACACATTAACCAGCTAAGTCGCTTTCATGCGCAAAGCTTTAATTTCTAACTTGTGTTCGGTTCGACCAAGCGTTATACTTGTTTGGAAAAAAAATGCCTGTAATTTTTTTTCTTTTCTTTTTCTTTTCCTTGTCCAAACTTTGTTTGTGACGCATAAATTCAAATACCCCGTTTACTTGGGGGCTTCCTTTATGAAGTTTTTCCTGTTGCATATGATTATACTTGTACGTCTTCGTTCCTTGTTCGTGTATTACGCCACAATATGCACCATATTGACTTAAGCGATTTGCAAGCTGGGTTGCCTCGCTCCTGTGTTTACCCCTACGTTCCCGATTGTTCGGCTAGGGAGTAAAGGGAGCACCTCTGCGATTGTCACGATCGGGTCGCCCGAGCCGGACCTCAGACTGGGTGAAGCCGAAAGCTAGCGCTCTTATAGTTTTCAATGATGGTCGGCACACAATGGAACTCATGAGTACAAAAAATCTATTGCACAAGTCTCATAATAACAATGAGCACCGAAGAAAGGTATCGATGGGGGTACTATTTTCTTTGAAGATGCTTCTTACTCTTCGCAGTAATATAGCATAAGTTCCGTGAGCGCGCTTTGTCTGTTACAGCCTTATGGCCTGGTTGCCTGGTTATTGGAAACACCGTTGATATTCTCGACCGATGGAGCACATAACACTTTTCGGTCCTTGACCGAAGAGGGAGAAGCCGACGGTCGGTTAAGACGCGTTTAAAGTTCGGTTGAACATAGATATGATGTAAGTACTTCGGTACATGCAATCATTCTTTTACCCAAGTCACTTGGGGGCTCTTAAATTTATGTGAGCCGTTTTATAATAAGTCTTCGTCTTCTTAGTCGTTGCAAAGTTTTTCTTACTCTTATTATTTATCACTCCTCTTTTCGACACGAGTGTGTGGTCACTAGCCGGGGAGCCTAATTTCTCTCTCAAAGCCGTTTGAGTTTAGTTTGCTAAACTGGCCTGATGAGAAGTACTCCGCCCTCGGGATATGAGGTTGAAGCCGTAGGCTGACCCGCTCGAAGTCTTGAGATAGGATGTATCATGTTAAAGCATGACAGAAGCACTTCTTTTTTCTAAAGACCAATTTTTGGATTGGCACCGAACACTTGATCTTGTTCGGACGTCATGTTTTTACTGACGTTTCTTGGTTCTCCTGCTACTGGCCTTCGGGCTTATTATTTACAAATATTAAAGGGGCACATCGATCCCCTGGTCTGGTGTTGCCACCCGACCAGTGTCTCGGGGGCTACTGCATTGCCTGTCCAATGCAGAAAATTTTATGTACAATATAGTTTTCGAGGAGATTTTGATCCTCTGGTTGGTCGGCCGCACCCAACCTGAGTCTCGAGGACTGAGCACACCGCTTTTAGTGTCCCGAAGTATTCTGCCGAGCTAGGACTTGATCCTCAGGCCGATTTTGCAAATCGACCTGAGTCTCAGCGACTACTGGGATCAGCGGTCTTATGTCATCCTTCATGTGCATCTCGGGTTTTAGACCGATACCCACCTTGAGGGCTACTGGCTATATATCTCGGCAGAGAATAAATTGCACCAATAAAAAATATTGACAAAAATCGGCCCACATTCGGGGTGGTGCGCCACCTCGGAAGCAGTCCGGCATAAAGCTCGGGTGCTAGTGGCTGGCTCCATAGAGGGCATTTCCGGGATTAAGCTCGGCTAAACTCCTTCAAACTTCTTTGAACCAAGGTGATTTACGACACCTCGGATATAGTCCGGCGTTGGAGCTCGAATATACAGTCCGGCGTTGGAGCTCGGATACATAGCCCGGCGTTGGAGCTCGGATACATTCCGGCGTTAGAGCTGGGAAGCGGTCGGGCGCTGGAGCTCGGGTGCGAAGAAGATGGGTAGGCAAAGGAGGAAGAAGGCGTAGGTAAAAAGGTGGATCCTTATCCCCTTATATGGGCTGATGCGGCTATGCATCCCCACCGGCCTAGTAAAACTCGCTTGCCTCCCAAGAGCCGTGATAAATGGCGCGGTTGGGTTACCCACGTCCGTATTGAGGAGAATCCTGTAAACAGGGGACACGATCTCTACTTTGACAAGACGTGCCAAGGAAACCGCCTCGCGAAACACGCTGAGGTGGAGAAGTGAAAACGATTTGAATAAAGGCTTGGCTGTAGTGTGATGTCACGCTATGGAATACGTCAGCAGATTTGATTTATGTTAATATTATTCTCTCTATGGCAATATGTGGAAACTTATTTTGCAGAGTCGGACACTACTCTTGGTGTTTACAATCTTTTATGAAGAACTTGGAGGAGGAACCCGCCTTGCAATGCCGAAGATAATCTGCGCGCCGGACTCGTCGTCATTGAAGCCTGGTTCAGGGGCTACTAAGGGAGTCCTGGATTAGGGGGTGTTCGGGTAGCCGGACTATACCTTCACCGAACTCCTGGACTAGGAAGATACAAGTTTGAAGACTTCATCCCGTGTCCGGATGGGACTTTCCTTGGCGTGGAAGGCAAGCTTGGCGATGCGGATATTCAAGATCTCCTACCATTGTAACCGACTCTGTGTAACCCTAACCCTATCCGGTGTCTATATAAACCGGAGGGTTGTAGTCCGTAGGACAACCATGATCATACACAATCATACCATAGGCTAGCTTCTAGGGTTTAGCCTCCTTGATCTCGTGGTAGATCTACTCTTGTACTACCCATATCATCAATATTAATCTAGCAGGAGTAGGGTTTTACCTCCATCGAGAGGGCCCGAACCTGGGTAAAATAAAGTGTCCCTTGTCTCCTGTTACCATCTGACCTTGACGCACAGTTCGGGACCCCCTACCTGAGATCCGCCGGTTTTGACACCGACATGCAGGCTCTCATGAAAAAACATGAGAGCCTGGAGCTTCAGTCAAAGGCGCAAGCATCCGAGCTCGCGTCAGCCCTTGAGTCCGCCAAGGGTGCCAAGGCCGAAGCCCAAAAGGCCCTCCAAGAGTTGGAGGAGATGAGAAAGATAGCAGCGGGTAAGGCATTCTTAATGCAAAGTAGAAATATAAAAGTAAACTACTTGTCACTTACCCGAATCCGGAGTTCTCCAGGGGCGTTCGCAGATCTTCCCCGCAGCGTATCCGATGCCGCCGCATTCTACCGAGCTGAAGAGGGCAGCTCGACGGAGATTGTGTTCTGGTCTCAGTATTCTGAGGCCGGACACCCTGTGCCTTTGAGCGATCAGCTGAAATAGCTGGTCGAGCTCCACAAGGCGTCCGAACAAGCCATGAAGGGCTTCTTAGTTCGGCTGTGGCCCGGAGAGGCCCTGCCTGGGAGCTACTTCGGGCTGGTGCGGCGGCTGGTGGAGGCCTGTCCACGGCTTGAGGTCATCAAGCGTTCCGCCTGCATCGAAGGTGCCCGGAGGGCCCTTGCCCGTGCAAAGGTGCACTGGGGTAAGCTTGACGGAGAGAAGCTAGTGAAGGACGGGCCACCGCAGGGGAAGGAGCATCGCAAGCCCGAGAACTACTACAAGGATGTTCTTGCCGGTGCCCGCCTTATTGCGGATGAATGTACTAGAGATGTAATATTTTGAATGAACTCGCTCGTGTTTATCCTATGCGCTGAAAACTTGTTCATATGCGCTAAGCAATGCTTATGGAATTTAAAATATTATTTTCTGTGCGGCCGTTTATTAAAAATTGAGAGATGGCCAGTCGTTGGCTTCTGCCCCCATGCCGCTAGTGCTGGGGTGTTCGGGATAAACCTAAGCGCTCTTTTTCACATGGTTGGGTCCTTCAAGGGAGGCGCTCAGCACAACGAACGAGGCAATCAGACTATAATGCTTGAACACTCTCACTTAGCCATAGAACTTCATAATTTTAAATTTCGGCGAAGCCCCTAGTTTGGAAGACCGATTTCGGGGCGCTATCCACGCCTTTGGCCGGACAGAGCCAGCTCCTCGCTCGAAGCGGCATAAGTCTTTAGGGACTCGAAAAACCTCTTGAACAACGACCGGTCTCTCGCCTTATCATGACAGTCAGTTTTAGCTTTCTCCACTGAGGTGCTTAACCCAGCTGAACCGGGGCACAATCGCAGTGGTTCTCCTAGTGCTACCTTAGCCGATATAGCGGAATGTAAGGCACCAAAACATAGGAGCCGGGCAAACCCAACTATTGACCCAAATCATGATTCGGAGCCGATGCATATAGTGCTATAAGTTCGGGGTGCCGCACTTGTGAAAGTGTATGGACTTCTCACGCCAGATCGAAGGGTACTGAAGCCCCTGGCGTGTTTGTCGTACCATGGTGTACGGGTGCGATCATGTTATTTAATAAACATATATATTAAGAGAGAATAATGCAAAAAAATAGGCAAAAAGCTATGCATTGTTTATAAAGAGGCTATTTATCGAAGCCGAACGATACAAGTAGTGCGATAAGCAAAAATATATTAGACTATTTGACATGTCCTGACCAGGGGCAGGCCGCGGAATTGTGTTTGAAACAGATATACCGCTCGTAATAGAGACCACCTGAGAGTTCCATAATGCGGCGTAGCTTTGTCTGCTTCCCTGGATCTTGCATCGTTTGTGCGGCAGCCGAATTGCCGAACAGGTCGTCCAAAGTGTGGAGTCCTGAAAGTAACAAAAAGAATCCGGCAGCCCCTAGTACGTTTTAAGCCGTATTGTGGGCATGCCGTTACTGTGCCCCTTCCCCTGTGCCCATGGTATTTCCAGGGCGTAATTATGTACGCGAGGTACTAGCTCCGCTATGTCGCGATGGCTGGGGTTGGGGCCGCATTGCTACGCCTGCTTAGAACGTGCCAGGCGGTCTTGTTGTAGATTACTCCGGGCGCGCTTGGCAGCATCTGGCTTTTTAACGGCCGGACTGGAGAGTTGCCTAAAAAGGCCGCTTTGTACTTCCGCTGCGAGAGCCGCCGTGTGCTCCTCCGTACGGAGGGTGCGTTCGATGTTTCCGTTGACCGTGATTACTCCTCGAGGGCCTGGCATCTTGAGCTTGAGGTATGCGTAGTGCGGTACCGCATTGATTTTGGCAAATGCGGTTCGTCCGAGCAGGGCGTGAAAGCCACTGCAGAACGGGACTATGTCGAAGATTAATTCTTCGCTTTGGAAGTTATCCGGAGATCCAAAGACCACATCAAGTGTTACGGAGCCTGTACAGTTGGCTTCTACACCTGGTATAACGCCTTTAAATGTCGTTCTTGTGGGCTTAATCCTTGATGGATCTATGCCCATTTTCCGCATTGTATCCTGATAAAGCAGGTTCAGGCTACTGCCGCCGTCCATGAGGACTCTTGTGAGATGAAATCCGTCGATGATTGGGTCAAGAACCAATGCGGCAAAGCCGCCATGACGGATGCTAGTGGGGTGGTCCCTTCGATCAAAAGTGATCGGGCAAGAGGACCATGGGTTGAACTTTGGGGCGACTGGCTCAATCGCGTATAC